>CM060171.1:110826391-113226391 GCA_030549775.1 Tamarix chinensis | reverse complement strand
AAGAAAACTTGTAAAATCTTTTTATTTGAGTTCATTTATTATTCTTATATGTGTTGTATCTTGTTTGCTTATCAAGTTTTCTTATATTCATTATTCTTTCATCATCCAATTATTAGTTATACATTTTTAAAATCCGTGTTAGTTTATTTGGATCATTATTAGACACATAACTACTCCTAATTGATCTTATGGTGCTTAAATTGATAATTTTTCTTTGAGTGAAATACAGAAGACTAATTTTCACAAACTTTTTTGTTCAATAATATACTTCACATAATCCTTCCACTAGCCTTATGCCTTTGTTTTAAATTTTAAAAAATTAAACGAAAAATAGTTTAAAAAGGAATTGCATATGTCTGATGTAATACATTAATAGATTTTTGAGGAAGCATGGACAAGGAAATACGGATGGGTTTTCCCTAGCAAGGTTAGTTTTCTTATTCATAGTGATGAGCTTTTAACTATTGGAAATTTCTCCTTAAACCATGTGGCTTGACTTGGTCATATTAGTTCATAGCTAAATTTTAATATTATTGATTATATGAATGTTGAAGCAGAAGTTCAACTGTGAAAAGATATGAGGTATGATTGACATATTATTTATGGTTAAGGTGAAAATGAATAATTAAATTATAATTTAATCTTGCACTAGCTCATGTGTGTAGTGTGTTGGGACATTTGAGTTCCCTCATATGTGGTAAAGCCCAATTTTTTAATCAAAGTTATTTTTATCATTTGTATTAATGACCTAAATTTGGGAAGGATAAATATTAGTTGAAAAATTGATGTGAAAAGGTGAGTAAATGTTAAAAAAAATTAAGATTTGAATCCCGTAGGTGTGAGAGAGAGAGAACAACACAAAAAAAATCTATCATTATTTCCTTTAGCATATGTTTGATCAATTCAAATATCTAAAGTTGTTCACCACTGAATATTGCTAGTTTTCTTATACAATCTTTTTAGGGAACCAATCTTGATTATAAAAGGTGGAGATCTGATTTTGAGCTCTCCACATCAAGTTTTTATTGGTATTTCAGTGGGCATTTTTATTTAGGTCAGTTTCATATTGATTTTGGTTTTGGCTGAAAATTGGAGAGGTTGATGTTAACATCATGTTTTTAGTTAATATAAAATGGCTTGCATTTTTGTGTCCTATAGATGGACCTTTGAAAGTATTTATGATAATTATGCTTTATAGTTTGCAAACTCTTTTCTTTGAGTGTTGTAATTGTTGTCCACTTGTACTATTTTTGTTTGGTGAGTGTAATATCCAATTATTACTTGAATACTATACTTTGTATATCATATTTCTCAAAGTGAAAGCTTCTTTTTTGGACCAAAGTGTCATGTAGTTGTTTTCTTTTTACATTGTAAGGGTTTTTCTACATAAATCATGTGTCATTAATTATTTTTGTTTCTATTTTATGGTTGGTTTTGTTGACCCATTATCCCTTTACCCCATCAACGTGGTATCAAAGATTAAGATGGAGGCTAATAAAATTAAGATGACTTCTTTGGATGGGTCTAATTACCATAGATGGAAGAGTAAAATAAAGGATCTCTTGTATGTGAAAATTTTGCATTTACTAATCTTTGCTAAGGATAAATTGATAGATAAAATCGATGAATATTGGTAATTTAATCATGAACAAGTGTGTGGTTCTATCCAAAAATGGATGGAGAATAATTTTTATAGCCACATTGTGAATGAGACAAATATAAAGACATCATGGGACAAAATAAAAAATTTGCATACCTCCAAGACCAAGAATAATAAATTATATCTCTTGAAGTAATTGATGAATTTTAGATACAAATATGGTTCTTTGATTTATAATTATTTTAACAACTTCCAAGTTGTGTTAAATTAGTTGTTAGGTATGGGAATAAAGTTTGAAGATGAGGTTCAAGTATTGTGGCTTTTTAATACTCTACCAAATTCTTGGGAGACATTTCGAGTCTCACTTACTAGCACTACCCCAAATTGTGAAGTGACTATGGAGCTTATCAAGAGTGATGTTCTAAATGAGGAGATGAGAAGAAGGACTCAAGGGTCATACTCACAGTCAAATGTTTTGTTTAATGAAAATAGGGGAAGGGAAAAATTTAGAATGATAGAGATAAGAGTCGTAGTAAATCAAGAGGCAAGTACAAGACTATTGAATGCCATTATTGTGGTAAAATGGGATATATCAAGAAGTATTTCTATAAGTGGAAGTGAGATAACAAGAACCCCAAGTAAGAAAAGAATAATGATGATGATAATGATTATACTTCTATTGTCGCATCTAATGATCTTCTCATTGTTGTTGATGAGAATGTTATGAATCATGTGAGTTATGAGACAAGATGGGTTATTGATAGTGGTTTCTCATAAAAAGTTACCTCTAGGAAGGAATTATTCACCTCTTACACTTCTGGTGATTTTAGATTTTTGAAAATGGGTAATGATGGTTTGTCTCAGGTGATTAGCATGGTAGATGTATACATGGAGACTAAGCTAAGGACAAAGATTTTTCTCAAGGATGTTCGACACACACAAGATGTTTGCTTAAATTTGATTTTAGTTGTCAAAATTGATAGTGATGGTTTCTACAATAGTTTTGGTTCAAGCTAATGAAAGCTCACCAAAGGTAATCTGGTTGTGACCTGAGGTAACAAATGTGCTAACTTACATTCTATACAAGCTTCGATTTCTAGTTATCATGTGAATGCAGTGGAAAACAAGGATTTATTTGAGTTGTGGCAAAGGAGGATTAGTCACATAAACGACAAAGGACTTAACTACTTAGCAAAGAATAATTTTCTCTTTGGTTTGTAATATGCTAAACTAATAAGTGTTCTTATTGTATAGTGGGCAAATAATTCAAGATTTATTACTAAGAGAGTCCTCCTTCAAGAATAGTTGAGGTTCTTGAATTAGTGCATTTAGATATTTGTTGTCCCATTAAAGTAAAATCTCTTGGTGGTGCACTTCACTTTATCACTTTTATTGATGATCATTATAGAAATCTTTGGGTCTATACCTTGAAATCAAAAGATGAAGTGTTTGAGAAGTTTAAATATTTTCATGCCTCCATTGAAAGAGAGATTGGTAAGAAGTTGAAATGCAATTGTACTAATAATGGCGGTGAGTATTGTGGTCAATTTGAAAGGTATTGCATTAAGTATAGTATTAGGCACCAGAAAAATCCACCAAAGACTCCTCAATTGAATGGTCTATCAGAGAGGATGAATAGAACTAGGATTGAAAGAGTTAAATGTATGCTTTTAAAGGTAAAGTTTCTGAAGTCTTTTTGGGGTGAAGCTTTACTTATAATTTCTCTTATGATTAATTTGAGTCATGTATTTTCTCTGAATGGTGATGTTCCTAATAGAGTTTGGTTTGGTGGGAATGTCTCATATGACTACTTGTATATGTTTGGATGCAAGGTATATGTTCATGTCTCGAGTGATGAGAGGTCAAAGTTGGATCTAAAGACTATTCAACATATCTTTTTAGGAGGTCATAATGAATTTGGCTACAAGTTGTAAGACCCTATGCAGAAAATGCTAGTAAGAATTTGAGATGTATTGTTCATTGAAGACGACCAGATGATTGTTGACATTGACAAAATTGAGATGAGCAGAGTTGAGAGTGATGATCAACTAATAGATATGGATCTAGTGAAGATACAGTAGGCACATGAACTTGTTGATCGTGGAGTACATGATGATATAGATGAGCATTTGGCTCATGATGAGAAGTAGCATGATGGTGATATTGATGCTCCAGTAGATGATATTGTAAGTGATCACTAAGAATCTCCAGTCAATGAATCGATAGTTCCACTTAGGAGGTCCACTAGAGATCATAGATCTTCTTTCGTATACTCTTCACAAGAGTATGTGCTTTTGACTAAAGGGGGAGAGCCTGAATCTTATAAAGAGAATGTTGAAAGTGGAGACAAAAATAGATGGCTTAAAGCAATGAAAAATGAGATGCAATCTTTATATGACAACCATACATTTGATATAGAGAATTTGCCTAAGGGTAGGATGTAACACCCCCATTTTTAGGACTTGAAAATTTCATTTAAAGAGTTAATCATGAAAGCTAAAGTAATAAAAATAAGGGTGTTATTGCCACACTTGGCATAAGTCTGGTTTCCTTTACTATTATCATACCAAGTGTTAATGCTAAAATCATTACTTGCTTAAATTAATAACATAGTCACAAGATTTGGATTAGAGAGAACAAATATATATACATTGTTTTGAAAATAAAATACATTAGCGGTTACAAAACTTAACGAGTGAAGATATAAGAGAACAAAAGAGTCTAAATACATTCGGAATTAAAGATATCAAAAAGGATATCGGATATTCCTATTCTCAACCCAAACTACTAGCCTGCGATTGAACTCGTAACCTAAGTTGCAAAGACCATTGCCCATTAAATAGGTAGGGACCCACAAAAAGAATCATTTAGTACAATGGTACTGAGTAACCCATTATACCAAACCAATATGAAAACTATCATGGAACCTATATAAGGCATTGCAACAATACATGGTATAACATATCAAATTATAAATAAGAATATTGAAATACATTAATCATATAAGATAACTTAATATCATAAGAAGGCCATATACCACTCATGCACGCTCATCTAAACATGATGAAACTTACCAAACATCCAATGGATTCTCTTTGAATTATAATTAGAGCCAAAATATATCCAAAGCATAACAATGGAAATTGTCACATATCTCGCTATTAATACCAATAAATCTCATAATACATGTAGGCTCACAGGCACAAAACTAATAAAATCCACAACATCAAAGGCATGCATGAAAGTTGCTACCAAACAATAGATAGGCATAAAAGCTACTATTAAATCACAGATAGGCACAAAAGCTTCTACAAATTTTAGCATACTTTCATGCACACGAACTTTACTTAATATAACATGCTCATTTTGTGCCTTCTTGTGGTTCGGAAGCAACTTTTGTGCTTAACTATGATGTTGTGGATTTTATTTGTCTTATACATATGATCCTACCCATGTTATTGGATTTATTAGTATCAATAATAATACATGTTATATGTTTTTATTTCCTTTGTTTTGGGGTGATGTTGGTTCTAATTATACTTTAAAAACCATCTTCTGGATGTTTGGGTGGTAAGTATCATCATGTTTAGATGAATGGGCATGAGTAGTATATGGCCTTGTGGTATTCAGTTATCTTATATAATTAATATATTTCAATCTTCTCATGTACAAGTTGATGTGTTATACCATATATTGTTGTAATGCCTTATATTTGTTCCATGTTATTTTTTCATGTTGGTTTGGTATAATGGGTTACTCAGTATTATTTTACGGAAAGGTTCTTTTTGTGGGCCTATGCCTATTCAATGGGAAGTGGTTTTTGCAGATCAGCTTATGAGTTCAGGTTGAGAGTAGGACTATCTAGTGTCCTTTTTGATATCTTTAATTTTGATTATATTTAGACTATTATGTCCTCTTGTATCTTCTCTCTTTAAGTTTTGTAACCACAATTGTGGTTCATTTTCAAAACAATGTATATCTGTTTGTTCTCTCTAATATAAATCTTATGAAGGTGTTATTGATTTAAGCGGAGTAATGATTTTAGTTTTATCACTTGGTATGAGAATGGTAGAAAAAACCAAACTTATACCAAGTGTGGTGGTAACACCCTTTATTTAAAGAGTTTAGCTTCCATGATTAAATCTTTAAACAAAAATTTTAAGTCCTAAAAATAAAGGTATTACATAAGAGAGCTTTGAAGAACCGGTGGGTCTACAAGTTGAAGTAAGAGGAGAATTTTTCAATCTTACGATACAAAGCTAGGTTGGTGGTCAAAGGCTTCAAGCTAAAGAAAGATGTTGATTTTGGAGAAATCTTTTCTCCTATTGTGAAAATGTCTTTGATTAGAGTTGTGCTAGGCTTGACTACTAATCTTGATTTAGATGTTGAGCACATGGATGTGAAAACCATTTTCTTACATAGTTGCAATAAGAGATTTAAATGGAGCAACCAAAGGGTTTTCAGGTAAAAGGCCAGGAAGACCATGTTTAAAAGCTTAAGAAGAGTCTATATAGATTGAAAATGGCACCGAGGCAGTGGTATAGGAAGCTTGAGTATATAATCAAACATCATGGTGATAAAAAGACTACTTTAGATCATTGTGTTTTTATGCAAAAATTTGGTGATGGTGATTTCATTATTTTATTTTTCTATATCAATGATATGCTCATTGTTGGCAAGAACAATTGTAGGATTGAGAAGCTGAAGCATGAGTTAAGCAAGTCTTTTTCCATGAAAGACTTGGGTCCAATAAAGCAAATTCTTGGAGTTAGAATTATTTGGGACTAAAAGGATAAGAAGTTGTGGCTATCTCAAGAGAAATACATTGAGAATATACTTTAGAGATTTAGGATGGACAATGCCAAGGTTGTAGGCACTCCACTTGATCCTCACTTGAAGTTGAGATTTAAATAATGTCACTTGAAGCTGAGAAGCAAGAGATAAATAACATTCCTTATTCATCTACCTTTGGGTAGTTTGATGTATATTATGATGTGTATGAGATCTAATATTGCCCATGTAATTGGAGTTATTTGTAGGTTCCTTTCTAACTCCTTGTAGAGAGAATTAAAATACAGTGAAGTGGATCTTTAGATATCTCCATGGCACTTCTACTTTAAGACTTTCTCTTAGAAGTGACGAGTCGGTCATTAAGGGATATACTGATTCATATATGGATGGGGATCTTGACTCGAGGAAATCTACTTCAGGTTACTTGATCACTTTTGTAGGGGGGAGTAGTATCATGATAGTCCAGACTTTAGAAATGTGGTGCTTTATTAACTACCAAAGTAGATTTCATTGCTGTAACTGAAGCTAGCAAGGAGTTGCTATGGATAAAAAAAAATTCTTTGAGAGATTGGTTTTGTTTAGGAAATATATTTGCTCTTTTGTGGTAACTAAAGTACTACATGTAATACCTCAAATTTTAGCTAACTTAATCCTGTATAATTAATACCTTAAACCAATTCTTATCTAGATAAATTTATATTTTAGCCTTATCCTAATACTTTAATCCCAAAATGTTAACCTAATCCCAATCTTTGACCCAAGTAATTTACATTTCTTAACCTAACTTTAATCCCAGTTGATTTATATCTTTAATCTTACATAAATTAGCTAATAAAAATTTAATCTAATATGAATCCTAGTCTCAGCCTTTTTCCTTTTCATTTCTTTCTCATTTTACTTTTTTGGAGGTCGGATTCAGTTCTAGAGAGGCAGAACTCCTAGTTATCAACTCATGGGTTAGATGGGTGGATAGAGCTGACCTACTCAACGTCCTAGTGGTTGGGGCATTTGGGCTCCCTATTATGTGGAAAAACCCATTTTTTTAACCAATATTATTTTTTTTATTAATGACCTAAATTTAGGAAGGCTAAACATTAGTTGATAAGTTGATTAGGGAAGGTGAGTAAATGTGAGAAAAATTGACATTTGAATCCTGTAGGTGAGAGAGAGAAACACAAAAAAAAATCTATTATTATTTTTCTTCAGCACAAGTTTGATTAATTTAAAGAATTGAAGACTTTCACCATTTGATCTTGTTGATTTTTTGACACAAGATTTTTAGGACACCAATATTGACTCTAAATGGTGGAGATCTGATTTAGAGATTTTTAAATTAGGGTTTTGTTGGTATTTTAGTGGGCATTTTTTTTAGGTTAGTTTCATATCGGTTTTGGTTTTGGCTTTGATTGAGTAGTCTATTGTGCTTGGTTTTTTATTTATGAAAATTGGTAATTCTATTTTAACATCTTTTTTGTTGATTAATATAAAAGATATTTTAGTTTTGTGTCATGTAGATTGACCTTTGAATGTATTTACAACAACTATATTTTAGGGTTTGCAACCTCTTCTCTTTAGGTGTTACAATTATTGTCTAGTTTTGTGTTATTTGGGTTGATGAGTGTAGTATCCAGTTAGCACTTGAATACTAAACTTTGTTTCTCAAATTTCTCATAGTGAAATTTTTCTAAGTGAACCAAAGTGTGTCGTGATTTATTATTGTTTCTATTTTGTGGTTGGTGTTATTGACCCATTTTCCTTTTACCCCATCATAATGTGATGTTGTCAAACTATGTTATGCTTTGAATCAAGAAGCAAATCATGTTAGTTCTCACTTGGCCACTTCTCCTATACAAATAGGTTCATAGATCCTAGAGGAACCAATATAGTTAATGACTAGATATTATTATTCTTTATTACTTTGTATTACAGAGGGAATGACCAAGATAGTATCATTAATATATGTTGGTTCAGAAATTAACCCATAAATTAATAAAATTATTATAAAGCTTAAATATATATAAAGTACCAAAATCACATTTTATCTTCCTTAATTTATTAAATTTTTGTTCACTATCAAAACGGACCTTGATGTGTAGAGCAATGTTTCACATCAAATTATCCATCATACATACAATGGTCATATGTCTAATCTAGCTTATGATTTATTAATCATCTACCATCATACCATCAACAGCATATGCTTTACTTTAATGGATAAGTTTATTTTTATACTTTAAGGAAATTCTCAAGGCCCGTATAAAATCCTATAAAATGTACTTTTCTTTACTAAGCCCCTAGCCTTTTGTTCATTATTTCTTTCTGCAAAATTTGTGGCCAAAATAGATTGATAGCCTCTATTATTATTGTAATTTGATTGGACTACATTTATATTGCCTGAGTTGTTCAATATATAAAGCATTGATGATGTGTATTATAAGCACACAATACCAAAATAATACATGAAGCATTGGTGATTAGGGTTATTGATGAGCCAAATACCCCCTAGCTTGAGCTTGGATCGATTTAAAAAAGAGTCAAATGAGCTTAACTTGAGCTCAAATCAATAAGGTTTGTGAGTCAACTTGTCTCTTTAAACTTAAAAAATAAATTAATGCATCAAATTAGCTCATTTAACTATTCAACTTGTTTAATCATTTGGGTTGTTTAAATGCTTATTTAACTATTTAGCTTATTTATTAAGTAAAATCGATACAAACCCATTTCATAAACAAACAAACCAAGCTTATCAACGAGCAAAACCGATCTTGGACCAAATGCTAGTTAGCTCACAAATAAATGAGTCGAACCTCCCTTAGCTTGAGCTCGTCTAATTTACTAAACAGGTCTAAAAATAAGGTTCGGGTTTAATTTATTTTCCTAAATAAATGATCCAAGCCTTCTCGATTTATCAACAACCCTATTAGTGATGCATATTATGAGCACACAATGCCAAAATAATGTAATTGGGATCAACTGCTCATGAATTAAATGCCAACTAGAAGAAGAATTGGATGAATTTTCGTGATTAGGGTTTGTGGTTATTCGTTATGGTTTTAGTTTGGGATTAGGATTTTGGGGTAAAATTCATGAGGGTTTTGTAGGGTTATCAATGATACATTAATGATGGTAATTAATGGAAGGAAATTGTGTTTAATGGTGGTGGGAATCATAGATCATGAAAGGGTTAGGGTTTTAAGATAGAGATGAGGATTTGTGGTTGAAGGGGGGTGTATGATCAATTGTGGGATGTTTTCTATGGGGATATGAAAGTGTTTATCGAACAAAAATGTTCTATAAAAAATCACATAGAAATTGAAAAGATAATCTTGGTTATAAATCTCATAGAAATCATAAACAAGGAAGAACTCGCGTTGAGATTCAATTAAAGATTCAAACTTGTATCAATTTTATTACATGATGATTAAATCAATTACACCACATGTTTTTGTATTTGGAATCCACCTCATCAAATCTAAATCTACTGCATAAGAAAAGATAAAAACTCAAAAGAAAAATCACACCAAATCTATGCTAATAATGTCACTAATGAAATTAACTAAAGATAAAACTTCAACTAACAATATAAACTTTCTTACAATATCTAGCTACCTAACTAATATCTAAATCTATCTAATAAGGTTAGCCCTCTATGCTATAGATGTCTTCCTTTTATTCCCATCATGTGGTGTCATTAAAGTTAGCATAATGATCCCTATGTCCTTCTTTATTCCCCGCTTACCTTATTAGGCCCAATTATTTAAGTTTGGTCTAATTCTTCAATCAAGGATAAAACAATGGACTTTAACATTAAATAAAATAGCTATTCACTTTTAGGACATATATAGTGTCCATACTTATTATATCAATCATGATAGGGGGTTCAGAAATATGGAAGGTGGTTGAAGAGTTGGGGGGTTGCACCCAAATTGGACAACTGTGTAACAACTTAAGGTAATAATAGGAGTATTAAATTTAGAGTTTAATATAATACACATTTATAAATTGTACATCTATAATGTGTAAATTGGATATTTACAATAATATATTGTTTTTTAGGTTAACAATAAATATATGTATTCTACTCCTTTAACTTTGTTACATGCAGTTCAATATGCCCAATCTAATAATTATTAATAAAAAAATAATAAATAAAAAAACCCAACTAAAGCGTCTATCTAACTCACTCAGCCCTCCTTCCATCTCGACATGTCCTCCATCTCCATCTCCATCCCTTTTCATCTTCTTTTATCAGTGTTTTTGTTTGAATAGATGCACAACAAAGTCAGCGATGACAGAAAACACTAGTGATTGGTATCTATCAAGCACAACGGTGACGGTGGTGTAGCAAAGGCTAAAGGTTGAACATGACGATGCGACGACAACAATGAGATCGAAGGTCACGAATGATGGAGATTTGAGGATATGGTGGTATAATTTATTTTTACATTTCGTGGACATTTCACTGTCTCTCCCCATCGTTCTTGGCTTGGGGACGCAAAGACATCAGCAAGTTACCGCCCTCTTATTTCCGCGATCATAACTTGGATATCGCAACCACAAAGAACTAATGTCTGTGTGTTGATTCTTAATCATTAAGCCATAGGCCAAGAGATTATCAGGTACAATCGGAGTATCTGAGTTGGGTACAACCATGATCGTACTTTTAGTATAATTGTATTATATGCTTGGTACGCTTGTATTTTACTCATAATTAATCATATTGTAGTCGTAATTATAACAGTACAATTGTGTTATATATAGGTTGAATACAATTGTATTATGCTTATAATTAATTATATTGTATTCATAATTATAACGGTGCAATAAAAATGCATTAAAAATTATAATATAATTATACTAAAAGTACAGATATAGTTGTACCAAACTAACACACACCGGTTGTACTTGTACCTACTAATTTTTCCCTTAAGCCTCGATGTTCAAGTTCTTTCTTTTCTCGGTGGCTGTAATCTCTGTTATATGTGATATCGGTTAACGATGTATTATAACGAAATGATCCGCTTGACTATGCGCAACATTCCTCAACTTTCGTGACATGTTAATTGTGACATATATAATATAATAATCTCTAAGTATAAAAAAAATTATTTTAATAATAAATAATTTTTTTTGAACTAATAAATGTAATCTTAAAATTCTACTTATATTTTTAATTAAAATATAATAAAATATTTAATATATAAATAATAAAAGAATAATTTATTCTTTTTAATACAGAGATACTACAATAAGAGTGTAAAACTGAAGCTAAATAATGTGCAGCGATTTGTAAAATTACCTAAACGTAGATTCCTTTAGTTCGCACATTTTTACTTTTACCCAAACATAGATCCCTTTAATTTCGCGCCGCGATTTGTAAAATTGAGTCTATTACGCAAATATATAGAAGAAGAAAAAAAAATTAACCCGATGCTATGAATTTACTCTGCTGTACTTTCCAAAGATTAAAAATTACCTTTCGTTAGTTCCTTTTTTTTTTTTCCTTTTATAAATCCTTGGTCTAGCTCTTCCATATTTGACGCGACAATTAATGGATTAATTAAGCTCGAGAAATACCAAGAGGAGCAGCAACGGAAGGCGCTCTACTGATCAAGAACCGATCCGACGCGGTTCTTCCAACCAAAGACCCAATCTCAGGCGAATAAGATCCAGTCCCACAATGATCAACCTCAGGACCTTCTGGAATAGTCGTTAATGAAGCCGACTTATCATAAACAACGAGAAAACGTTCTTCCCGTCGTCGCCCCGCGCCATCCCAAGACCTCGGAGACTCTGCATAACTTGAATGACAACTCATGACCTTATTCATCTTAAACACTGATTTCAGAAGCTTCTGCACCGATCTAGCCAGTTTGGATGCGGGATTCTTGTTCTTGGATACTGCAGACGAAGAAAGCGGCGGCGGCGGCGGCGGAAGAGGGTCGTCGAAAGAGAAGGAGTGGCGGCGGCGTCGGGCATGATCGGTCGATGTTAGGTGTGGCATGGATAGAGTCCTTGCGGATATCGCTGAGTCGAGTTGTTTTCTGAATGAGTTGAGTTCGAATGAGTCGTACAGCGTGCTTTCACAGTCCCATACTAATGAGCTCGCTTTCTCTAACTTCTTTGTGCTTGAGTTATTTTTCGGGATTTGGATCTTCTCCATCTTAGCAAGAAGGAGATGGAATCAGCGGGTAGAATGTGAGAGAGAAAGAGAGTAGAGGAAATTAAGGAAGGAGAGTAAATATATATATATACATATATATATATATACATATATATATATATATATTATAGACGCGTGTGTTGATTTTCCAAAGGCGGGTAAAGAAGGATATATTTATGGGTAGCTAGTTCGCCACGACTTAGGCCGGTGAGGGAGCGCTCGTATATAAAATCATGAATCGTTTCCTTATTTGCCAAGGTGGGTTACCATCTAATACTTATCTTGTTTCAAAAAAAGTTATTGTGACACTAATTTTTTGTTCAAAAAATGGAAGTTATTTTAAAATTTATTGCCTAACCTTTTTGTTTATCATTACTTATTTTTATTATCTATATATTAATTGTTATACTATTTTTTTAATAAAAAAAATATAAGTAAAATATTATAATTAGTTTTATCAGCTCCTTCACAAATGAAAATTGGGATATAGGCACCATAATTTCAAGCTTTGGATCCAATAGGTCCACTATTGGTTTATTTCGGTGGGGGCATAACTTAATAATTATGAAGTTTTGAATATCAAAGATCTTCTCTCAAATTTTGTATATTTATAAGAAAATAGTCATGTTGGTTTATGTTAAAGGCTAAATTTATATACTCTTTAGTGCTCGTTTGGCACGGGAGGTAATAAGAGTGAAAAAATTACCCCCGTATTTTACATATCTAGTATATTATAATTAAAATTAAAAAAAAGGCCGAATTCTCATTTTAGATCCTTTTTTGATCTAAAATAGGTATTTTATTAAAAATATTTTTATTATTAATAAATAATTGATCTAAATGACACAAAATAGAAGAAATTTTTTTCCACCTCTATCACCCACATACCAAACAAGCCCTTATACTAATCATAAAAAAATTCCAGATGACAAAAGAAATATTATTTAATTTATTAGGATGAAAATGACCTTAGCATTTTTTTCACCTAAAATTTTTGTTATTCTTTCTCCCTAACAAATTTACAAAATAAATATTAGTAATTATATGTTATTTCTTTTTCAGATTGATTAAGTTTTGATGCTTCTTAAGATAGGTGTGTAGATATTCTTGTCTTAGGTCTATTTTTTTCCAATGAAAAAAATAAAGATTATCAATTCATATTAATTATACCATCAAAAAACAACATGCATTAGGTTTGGTTTGACAAATATTTTCATCCTAAAACTCAACCTTTTAAACATTTTATTAAATTTAATAAATTTATTTTCTAAATAAAATAAGAGACGATCAAGATTGAGTATCATCGATACGGGGGACGCCTTGTATCCTCTATGTAATTCCGAGCAGGAGACGATCAATCACCTCTTTATGCATTGTTCTGTAACGGAAAAGGTATGATATGAGATTTGTGAGAGGATGGGGTACTCTTAGATGACACCTAAGTCAGTAGAAGACAATGCTACACCTTGGATAGGAGCTTCCAGCAAGGGATTAAGAGGGGAGATTTGCAAGCGACATTCTTTGCTATCTTAGGCACTATTTGGGAACTCAGAAACGGGAAAGTGTTTAATAAGGTTCATGTTTGTAGTGGTTGGATGCTCATGCTTATAAAGATGATAATTGAATTTTAGATCAAAAATGGTAGTAAAGAGTTTTCCTATTGATCGGAGAATGTGGTCCATAATGTCTAGGCATTGATGAGATAGGAGGCTCTTTGCTTTACCTTGTAACTCTATGTGTTTACCTATTATGCAGCACCAATTATAAAAATAAAAATAAAATAAGAGACTAATTGCAATAAATTAAGTTATGAATCAAACAAACACTATTACAAAGTTATATTTTAATAACAAACCATTATTAAAAGTGTGGTCTCTCAAGTTTAGATAATGGTTTTATGAGAAACCCGTCAACAAAAGGACCTTGTAAAAAATTAACACAATTTTCTTTTGATAACGATTATATCCTAAACTCATCATCTAATGTCTACCTTGTTAATTTATTTCCATCTATTCCCCTTTCTATTTATATTCTTTCACGCCATCATATCAAGCCTCTAACCGTTCTTCGATCCATCCTTCTCCTTCCATTCCTCTCCACCTTCATGTACTCTAATCCCCCACAATTGGCAACACCGCAATGAATGCCAGTGCTACCAAGAGCAACCATAATGTAGATTAGTGACCACCATGACCAACTCCTCCATTCTTGTCCTTAGATCCATAGTAGGCCGAAATATTTTAGGGTCCTTCAATTTCTCTCTCGTCGCACAAGGATGAATTGATTCTTTTGTTTGATGTGATCTGTGATGTGCAAATCCATGGCTGGCATTTTTGTGCTCATTTGAGGTTTTTCAATTTTATCTGAGGTAGACTTCCTTATATATAAGCCTCATAGTTTTTGGATCCCTCTTTTTTTTTTAACTTTTAAGCTCTATACTCTTGAATGATGTTTCTCGTCCCAAATTCGTTTGATTGAATCTTGATCCTTCACTTTGTTATGGAATTTTGTTGAGTTCATTCATTGTTTTTTGAGTTATTTAGCTTGTCATGCTTGAACCATATTGAAGTTCCTTCATTTTATTTTGGCATTATATGCATTGATTCCTTTGGTCTCAATATGCATCCACATGTTTAAATATGTTTGTTCTTGGGGTTGGACTTAGATCTAACATTCATTTAGTGTTAGGGCTTGTTTGATATAGGGATAATAGGGGTAAAGAAAAAAATTCATCCTATTTTGTGTCTTTTATATCAAGTATTTAAGAATAATAAAAATATGTTTAATAAAACACCTATTTTAGATCAAATTAAGATTTAAAATGGGTATTTGTTTGAAAAAGAATGATTATTTTCAAATAAATTATAAAAGATATATAAAATATGAAGGTAATTTTTCCACCTCTATTATCCCTATACCAAATGAGCACTTATTTGTATCAATGGAGTGGATTGGTATAGTTTTCCTCAAAAGAACTATTGAGATCCAAATCCCTCACACTCCTGCAATTCTACCATATTTATTTTAGATTTGAGATAGATTTAGGAATTTTTTACATTTTTTTATTCATAGATGGCTTGTGTAGGTATGTACAAATCACCATATATGTGACGGGATCATAAATGTGTTATAATATTGAAAGAGGGGGAAGGAGATTTGAACTTGGAAACTTTGGTACCCGGGAGTTGGTCTTTACTAATAGACCAAACCTCGTCCGATTTTTTTTTACAATATTATGTAACTTTAGATGACGATTTTAGTTAAAATCATTATTAAATCCTAATTTTAATGATAATTTGAGGTAAAACTATCATCTAAAGTAGATCTAATTTCTTTTATTAGCTTGTTGGGGTGGCTTTCAATGATGGTTTTATGAATTGATATCAAATATTTGATAACCCCTGCTTAGATAAACGTTTGGAACTATTATTAAAACAACATTGTAATTGCCATCTTAGTCCATTTATGTGGTGGTGGAATTGAGTTAACTCAATTCATTTTTATTACTCAATTCAAATTAGAGCACATTTAGTAAACAAGTCAACTCAGCTTGAGTTATTGATTAAATGAGCTAAGATTGAATAAATAAAAACTACTTGATTCAATTCCACTCATTTAAGCAAGTCTCATTTGTCACACAACAATATCCAAAATGAAAACACGGGCAAGAAGGAATAACGGTAATTTAAGGAAACCGCTAAAGGAATATTGTAGTTAGGAGTAGAGTTGGCAATGAGGTGAGTCGGGTCACTATTAGTTTAGGTCACATGATGATCATGACATCTTGGTTTCGGATAAAGTTAGGTCATACTATTGAATTAGATTTGATTCAAATATTTTGGGATCGGATCAACTTGTGTGATTTTATCCTCTCAGATTGGGTTGGATTGAAATTAGATGGCCTTAGATTCTGGTGAATTTTCCATATTACTATTTTTGGTTTGGGTTCAAATAAATTCACAATATTTTAATTTTTGGGTCAAGTTTATATTAGATTTGGATTATTTCTTATTTGAGACTTGCTTGTATTTTCCCCCTATTCCAGGATGTGATCAAATCGAGTTATTTTATGCTTGATTATTTTAGTTTTTAACCGCCTTTATTTTTGTTAGTCAAATGATTGAGGAAATGAGTAATCAAATTGTATTTGTAGATGTCTGTTTGTCTTATTTAATAAAATCTAACCTTTTAAATATCACTTATACTTTATTCTTATTTTTTTATTTCTTTTTGAAATTAGTAGTGTGCTAATCTTTCATGATCGAATCTTATGGTTGTCTATTTATAAGATTACATGTGAATGGTGTTTCCTTGAAAAGATGAAATTATTTCTTTGAAATATTAATGTAAATGGTAAAAATTAAGATTCTAAAGTAATATTTAAAAAAAAAAACCTCTGTCATTTTACTAAAAACTTTATGTCGGATCTTTTCGAGTTTATACCTTTAATGTTATATCAGATGTCAGATAATCATTGGGTTGGATGTTTTTAGGATTTATAATTTATCCCATAGAATAAGATATCATTCAAAAATAGAGTTGGGTCAATTAGGTTTTGAATTTATAATTAATTGGGCCATATTAAATATTGGTTAATTATTTGAACAAGTCCTATAAATTCTAAACTTATAATTTTTCATGTATTATTGTATGAATTGTTGAATGGGTTGTAACGATTATTTTGGATTAAGTTAACTTTTGTTGGAAGCTAGGGGCATTATCTTTAAGAACTGTGATGATAAAGATGATAAGGTTGTCAAAAATATACTATACATAGGTTTCACATTAAAACCCAGGTTTGATACCGAGGGAAGTTTGAACTTCAAACATTAAATGGAGGTATAGGTTTTTCTTTGGGGGGGGGGGCATTGAATAACGGATAAGGGCATAAATTAGACAGTAGTCACGTAAGAAAATGACTTTATGAGGGATCTGACTCTGATCATATAGGTGTCAATTCTGGTCATGATTTTTATGGTTAGTAAGATGCCATATACTCCATATCGGATGTAGGTTCGACGAAAGGTAAATCATGGAGGAATTGTGCACACGTTTGATAGAAAATAACCATGAAATATAGTATATGTTTCATTCATTCATTTCTTTGATATAATAATAGACAAGAATATAGAAATGATAGTTCAGCGTATTATAAACTTATAATTTTAAATATTGTTGTATATTTATAATTATTATAATGATATTTAAAATTATTATAAAGTAGTAGTAGTACTGGTAGTTATTTGAACTAATATTATCTTATGTGGTCTTGTTGGTGTTGATCTGATATGATATTATCATACATTATCTTATTTAAAATTAAGATGAGAAAAATAAGAGTTTAGTGACTAAAGAGGAAAAATAATTTAGTAATCATTTTTAAATCCTTCAAGCACTATCTATAGGTGATAATTGGTTAGGATTTGGGTCGGGTTATAGCTAGTCATATCGCTTATGGGTCGGGTTCTTTGCTGATTATTTTTCTTTGTGAGTCGGTTGCAGGTCAAGTTGGGTCATTTCAAGTCATCTTATTATTTAGGTTGGGTTGGATTCGGGTTTGGATGTTACAGATTATGGTGGATTAATTTATCGAGTCGGGTCGGATTTTGGTTGACATAGTTTGAGTTCAAGTCGGATTACATTTGGATTATTTCGGATTAACTTGTCAGGTCGGGTCGGGTTAGGTATAGGGATATAAATGGAACGGATTTTATTCAAAATGTGATGGATTTTATCCACTAAATACTTAAATGGATATTGATAAATCGATATGGAGGATGGAAAAAAAATACTTATCTAGTTTAGGTACGAATATAGGTATATAATATCTATATATATACCCATATACCCATACCTGTATCAATATCCGTATCCATTTATCAAATATATAATTACTATTTTACCCTTTAATTTTAAAATAAATATAGTATAAATTAAGGTTAGAAATGTCATTTGAGTTAACACTAAATGAATATATTTGTCGGGTAATAAATTTATTCGATTGAAAATATCCATTAACAAGTGAACGGATTATCCGTGAAGTAACAAATATCTAATAAATACAGATATAAATGTTTTAGTGGATACTTGTTCGGGGTATGGATACAAATTTAAGTATAAATTTTTTTATTGGATACACGTACAGGTATGGGCATACCCTCTCCATTTACACTCCTATTGGATCATGTTTAGGCTGAGTAAGCTCGTATTCGTGTGATTTTGTATTCAAGTTAATTTGACGGATCATATTTGAATTAACTTGATGAATAAGATCTTTTTAGGTTTTAATGGGATTGATTGGGTTTGCGTCTGGATCAAATTACTTTAGATTTGGGTCAAATTGGATATTGACTACCAAAATTAATCTAACTTATTAACCTCATAAGAGAACATTAAATTTAATTTTATGTAAGCATGTGATTAATAATGCATTATTAATTGTTACATTTCACTTTATGAATTGAGTCAGATTAATAAATTTATTAGATTTAATCAGATCTAATTTTATATGGATCAAATTGAATAAGACAAATTTGATCAACTTTTGTCAACTTATCATCCATAGTTGAATCAAACAAGGTTATTGTCTCAGCTCACTATCGATGTATAATGCAGGTTGAAAATGAACATATAATGAAAGTTTAATAGTATCCCTCGACGCGTAATTGTAGGGCACGTTGCTTAATTCGGTATTTCCTTCTCCAAGCGTCAATACGCAATTTGCATCTCTCCAACCACCCCAATTAATTGTTTCATGATGATTAATTTCTTTTGCTTCGCCGAAATCCATGGCGTCAACGGTTGTACATGTGATTGTATCACACCACCCTAATTATAAATTTATAAACAACGCTTCGGCGGTACCATTTCTCCCATTTAGTTCATAAAATAATAATAATAATAATAATAATAATAATAATAAATAACTAAATTTTAAAAAATTGAAAGCCATCATACGTAGGATAACTATTTTTTTCTTTTGTAACTGACCCACTATATTAGCTCAATTATCTAATGTTCATCATGTATTTTACATTTTCATAGTGTTCCTACATTTTTTTAATTTATTGATTGATTTTGTAGATTAATCATATCCCTAAAGTTTTGGCCACGGCCCGTGTCATAATACGGACGATTGATGGAATTTATTGATTGATTTATTATATTTTCAATTTCAGGTACTCAAGAATCCAGATTTTCAGACACATAACAATTCCAAGCCCGTGTTTAAAATAACGGCTTAAATTCATTTGGTAAAAGGAGGTGGGTGCATGGAACCACCAAGATCACAGTGGTAGTTAATTACATGGATATTAAGGCTATGAAATCGTACGAGTTGGTTCGGTTAACGTAATTAAAGAGTAAATTATACGAACGATTAGGTGATAAATAAAGTCACTACATCATAGCCTATGCGTGCGTGTCAAACTCTCGACGCCGTGGAAGTTGGAAACGCATGATTTCCTTATTTAAATAGTTAAAGTGATTATTCAGAGTCCGTAATTTTTTTTCTGCGCAACCGGTTGCAGACTTGCAGTTGCATGGTTTAAGCACCGTTCAACTATATTACCTTTTTTTTAATTAATTTAATTTAACTTTAATTTATTAAAAAATATATCATAATACTTTTAAATTTTTACTTTATAAATAGAAATTCATAGCAATATATTTTTGATAAAAAAAATAGTATATTTATGGTAAAATATTAGTTTTAAGTACAACAATGGTAAAAAAAAAAGTTATTTTATTAGTGAAAAATAGTATATTAGTAGTGAATTTTTTTTTTAGCTAGAAGAATATAAAAACATCAACTCACTAATGAAAAATCAACACATCAATGATGAAAGATTAATACATTAGTAGTGAAAAAACAATACCTTTAGTGGAGGAAAATCTATATATTAGTGGTGAAATGTTAGTATATTGGTGGTGAAATATAATTTTTAAGTAGAATAATAGTGAAACATCAACTCGTTGCTAAAATTCAGTTAAGTAATAGTGAAAGATTAGTTTAATAGTGGTAAAAAAAATACTTAAATGTATGATGAAATATATATAGATATGTTGTTGTGGTGAAAGTTCAATATATTAATAATGAAAGATTCATTCGTTGATGAAAAATCGGTACATTAGTAGTGAAAGGTTATTATACTAATGGTGAAAGATCATTTTTAAGTAAAATAATGGTAAAACATTAACTTGAGCATGAAAAATTAGTTAAATAATGATAATGATAAAATATTAGTTTAATAGTAGTAAAATATTAATATACTAGCCAAGGTCGGCCTTGGGTACAACAATACTAGCCTACCCTTAGGGTACCTAAATCATGTGGGCCTTAAATTTATATATATGTATATATGTAATTAATGACATTGATATAAAAATAAGAATATAAACTAGCATATATGTTTAGGTAATAAGAATAAGAAAGTTTTTTAAGCGGATTAGGGGTTCGATTCTCTATTCAAGTAAAAAATTTATTCACATACCACAATATTTTTTTCCACCTAAGGCTCCCTGAATGTTAGGGTCGGCACTGGCATTAGCGTTCAAAAATAAATTTTTAAGTAGAATAATAATAATGTTAAACAATTAATTTACAAGTGAAAAATCAATACATTAATGGTAAAAAATCAATATATTAGTGGTATCAAAAATATCAAAAAATAAGCAATTATTTTTATTCATATTTTTTTCTTTTTCTTCTTCTTCTATGTATTAATTGTTATATATAAATTTTTTAATAAAGGATATAATTATCATATTATGAGTATATTTATTATTTTCTAAAATAATATTCTTTTATATAAAAAATAAAGTCATTATATTATTAAATTTTTGTATGAAAATTTATTTTAAAATTTTAAAACTACTTTATATTTTTAGCCCTATTTTTTTAATTATATATGTATTAAGTATTTTATTGCTTTTTAATAAATGATGTAAGTGTAATTTTAAAATTATTTTTATTAATTTTTTAAAAATATATAAATTAATGAAACAGTTTATATTTTAATACTAAAAAAATATATAAATTACTAAAAAGACTATCTTTTAAGTAATTTTTTGCGTACATATTATGTTTTAAACGGTTCTGACTTGGAACTAAAGCTTCATTATTATAGATACTCCAGTACATCACAAATAAGCTGTCGTCTACATCGATTACGCGGTGAGAACTGGTTTGCTGGAGTTTTAAATTCACTTCGGACGGACGACTGGTTGTTGAGGGGGTTTACAACCAATTCCAAAATTACTTGTGACAGCTGTTTGGGGCTTGCTATCCCTAGACCTAGATGACATTAATGAATTGATTTATATAAATACATTTTAGAATGTATGGTCTTGTTTTATATTATTATTTAAAGAATACTTTCGTATAAATTGTAATATATATATATATATATATATATATATATATATATATATTGGACGAGGATGATTGGCCGAGGAATATTATTATTTAAAGAATGTATGGTCTGGCAGGATGATTGAACGAGGAAATGCCCTTTGCGGAATAATTTCCATAGATTGTTCACGATGTCAGAGCAACAGGAGAGCAAGGTGGCAAAGATGGGAGTGTGGATGGGATCGAGGTGGGTATGGAACTTGAGATGGCGAAGACAGTTCTTCGGATGGGAAGAAATTCAGGCAAGACAGCTGAAGGAGATGATTGACCAGCATGGTCTAAGGAAGGAAGAGAATGACTCAGTGGCATGGGAACATGAGGACTCTGGAATGTATTCAGTGAGATCAGTCTGCCAGAGGCAATATCAGAGCTCTACGGGCAACGAGAGGATCACGGGAGTGGAGCACCTCATATGGAGAAGTTTAGCACCTCAAAGATTTAAACTAATAGCTTGGTTAGCGGTACAACAGAAGTTCAACACAAAGGAAAGATTAGCCAGGTTGAACATACTCAATCTAGGAGACGCCATATGCCCTATGTGTAATACTGAGCAGGAGACGCTCAATCACCTTTTCTTGCACTGTGCTGTGACAGGCAAAGCATGGTACGAGATCTGTGAATGGATAGGGTATTATTGGGTAACGTCCGAGACTGTGGAAGACAACGCTAGGGCTTGGTTTGGAGTGTCCAGCAAAGGTTTGAGAGGAGAGATTTGGCAAGCGGCATTATTTGCTATCCTAGGTACAATATGAGGCTCCAGAAATAGGAAAGTATTTGAAAAGGTCGATGTTTGCAGAAAATGGATGATCATGCTCATAAAGATGCGTATTGGGTTTTGGATCAGAAATGGTAGGAAAGAATTTCCCTATCGAACAGAGGAGGTGGTCCATAATATCCAAGCGCTGATTTCTTAAGAGTTCTTATGTACTTAAGAGTTCTTATATATTAAGCCCTTATGTTTATCTGGGATATGTAACACCAATTAATCAATATATATATATATATATATATATATATATATATATATATATATATATATATATATATATATATATATAATGTAAAAATTATTCCAAAAATGTAATATTCTATTAGTTGAAATGATCAAGTAATTAATTGACAAATAATTTAGTTATCAAACTGCACTTAAATACCCTACATTACATGGTTTGTTTACTTTTAATTTTATGAACATCGGACTGATTAATTAATGCTCCATTTAAAATTTTACTTAAGGTCTTATAACATGTGAGTTTTTTTTTTTTGGTAAATATAAAACATGTAAGTGCTAACTTTTAACATTTCACTAAATTCATATGGTTATTAAAACTATTTGCACCAATTTTTTGTCCAGTAACTAAGAATATCACTGAAATATATATGTATATATATATAGTGTGGATGTTCAAAGACGTAACATTAATTAAGAATCACTGTATGTCGTGTCTGACCTACTCTCCCCGTTTATAAAATAATTTTTTTAAAGGGTAATTTTTGTTCCAAAATAAATGTCTTTTTAAAAATGTCAAAAAGTTAATTTTTGTGGTTATCCTAGTTTTCTTTTTCTTTTATGCACTTATTTATTATGTTGGTTTCTATCCGATGTTGAAAAAATAAGAAGTAAAGTTCTATTTGCTTATAAAATATTGTATAAATTATTTTTTAAAATAAAACTTTCTAAATGTATAAATTGCTTTAAAAAACAAAACTCTCTTTGAAAACAAACAGAGTAAATTAGTGTATCATAATTCGCGCTTCATGAGGAGTACAACGGGGAGAAATGGCAGGTGACAGGGGAGTAGACTTTCGAGAAGAGAACGTGCATGATGATTCATTGTGCATTAATCATTATCTACGAATCGAAAGGATAAATAAAATGTACTACTATATACAAGTCTCCCAATATCATTGTGATTAGCTTAAAAAATCTACTTGCCCCGTAATAACATTCATTTATATATAAAGTATGACGGTGGACTTTGAAAGCAAACCAATATGATATTTAGCTTTTTGTTTTTTCATAAAATATTGGCATTTTTATAGATGCATATAGGGTTGTAAATGATTCATGTCAAGTTAAGTTCCGTCAATGTTTAAATTTTACTTATTTAACTTTTTTGTAAGGCTCAAGATCAAATCATGTTTTGCTAACAAAGTTCGAGTTTGACTCGTCTATATCTTGCTAGCTACTCGACTTAGCTTGGTTGAAATAGATAAGTCAGATCGGCTCGTTTATAAGTTTGTTTGACTATTCGTCTTGTTCAGAAAATATTTTTTTACATAAGTCGATTTAGTTCGTTTAAAAAATAGGGCTGACTTAAGTTTGAATGACTCATTTAAATCCTAAAATGGCTAATTTAATGGCTCAAGTGGGTCTTTTGAAAAAAAAAATAATAATAACAAAAAAACTTTTCATAATGTAGTCTTTTCCGACAAAATTAATGGCAAAACCAAGACTCGAAAAAAATTCAACAGAGCAAACCTAGACCATAAGCATATAGCAATCTTGGAACATTTAAATGCATACGAAATAAATGGAACATAAAATCCTAGGATAGCCAACCTAGAATATATGCCTATAACATAACCGAACCATATAAAGCATACAATAGACCTTGAAGGGTGGAACTTAATCAATAACTTTGTTGACCTCGAGGATCCGAAAAGAAATAGATTATGGATAGTTCACAAAACATTCCTGGATCAAAACGAATTTAAGAAGAGAAGGTGTGAATCAACTCATTAGGACAAAAAATCATATACCAAACTAAAAGTAATAACAATTTAAGCACTAAGCCTTAGCAATAAAAGCTAGTGTTCTCCAACCTCCATTGATTCAATCAAAATGGCTTTGAAAATTATTTTAAAAAGAGCTTGTAAAATGGCTTTAAAACATCAATGGGAGAAAAAACAAATGTATTTTTGGTAAGTAGATGGTAATCATGGTATTCATACTTTCACGCATAGATCAATAAAGAGGAAACACTACACAACATGTCTTTCATCAATAAAATATTAGGTATCCAAAGCTTTACCACTCCATGATATCTTGCAATTTCATCTAACTAACCATAGAAACAAGACTAATTCATACAATAACAACCCAAAATTAGATTCATTACAAGGTCACACCCAGTGGTGCATGAATAGTATACAAACTAAGGTACATTAGAATCTAGTAGTGTAACCTATCAAAATATTACATAAAAAAAATATTTTGTTAACTTTAGAGACCCACTTTACAATAGATAGGGGATTAGATATATGGTTGTCAAAAGCAATTATGTTCCTAAAATATCAAAGGAAATAAATAGTTTAGGTAAATGACAGTTTCCGATCTCTGTTGTCAATAATCCTACATTTCTTATTCTTCCAAACTATTGGTTTTTATCCGTGCTCTAGTGGTTCTATTAAGAAATTGATCAATACTTGAGCAAACAGAGGCTTATCAACTGAAAATAGACTATAGCCACTTTGATGAACATGCATTATACAAGCATAATAAAAAACGGAATTGCTACATCCACATACTTCAATGTTATCTAAATGAAAAGTAAATAACTTACTTGTAATGCTAGTAAGATAAACCTCTAAATGTTATATAAGCTTATGATAGTTTAAGAAACACTACCCAGAAAGAATTAAGAGTAAATAAAAAAAATACACACATATTCACAAGGACTCTAGAAGATAATAAGTGGGATTCAACTAATAGAAGTTGTAAGAAAAAAAAAGTGTTATGCCTAAAATGTGAGAAAGGTTTAAGAAAGTCTTGGACTCATGGAAAATGTGTTATCTTCACAATTTCATTATTTGTGTTATATTAAAACTAACAAAAGAAATTATTATTTTTTAAATAATGATAAGATATTAATTAACAATATACTAAAAAGAAAATTTTACAATAATCAATAATCATAGAGAAAATATGGAGAGATAATTATCATTTTCATAAGTCAAAAACTTTTATGAACCCAATCTCCTACACAAAATAATGCCTTCACTATTTTTTTAGCCAATGATGCTCGATATGAACCCATGACCCCTCCATAGCACTTAAATCAACTTATGAAACAACTATGGTGATCGATATTGATGATATCTCCCATTCCATTTGTGATGTAATAATAAAATTTAAAGTATTTTCCTTTTGCCACTCTAAGACACTAAAAGATGATTCTCAATCATCGTTACAAATAAACACACTCTCCTATAAGTATATAATTCTAATTTCACAATTATTTGCTTCAAAAACCACTTAAATATTGATATTCCATAACCAACACCTTTCTTATGTGTACTAGTGGCATAACATGCAAGTAGAAACCTTCACCTTTATCATAATAAACCAAACCTGTAGCATATCCATTAAATATCTCACGAAGAGTATACTTAACATGCTCAATACCATTTCAATATCATTATGCTTAAAAAATAAAGATGAAAGTATATTCAACTAATGCCATTTTACATATAGGATCTGAAATAAATGCAACAACCATTAACATATTACAATCACCCCAATATTTATCAAACTTTACTTTCATCATTGATGCTTTATTTTGGACAAATATCTCAAAATATTTTGCCTTCTCATCTAATTCTATATTAACCCTCCATTTATAAGGCATAAATAAAAATTTCATAGGATAAATACTCCCTAAAATGATATTTGTCACCTCACTAAAAACCTTAATAAATTCACACACTATCTTATCTTACCTCCATTGTTCAGCAAAAGGAAACCATATATATAATGGGTTTTTCTTTGTATGCCTAGTGAACATTTTGTTTCAACTCCAAAGAAACATCTATCATTGCCAATGTTGTATTTCCTTAAGTAAAAACATCTAATACCAAATTTTTTTCAAGCAATTTCAATTGTTTAGCAATCTCACTAAACTTAAACAAATGATATTAAGAATTCAACAAATAATTTGTGCTTTCATGATCATTGTTGAACACGTTTTTTTATCTCCCCAAAGCTATATTGAAATAAAAAATTTAGGTTATGAGCCCAACACCCTATATGGAAAATCTTACCAAAAAAATAATAAATATAACTTTCCTTTAAATTTAAAGTTATCTTTTGGCATCCTAACAACAACAAAATTTCCTAAGGTATTATCAACAATAATGGACCTTTCTTTCTCCTCAATTCACCAAACAATCATACAACCATACAATAAATGAAGAAAGTGTAAAACATGCTTATGTAGCATCCACTCATCATTAATGAAAGGACTAATAACAACCATATTATGGATCTTTTGGGCATCCAATTTCCACAAATCAATGCTATTTTTTTTTTACAACAACCAACATTTCCTTAACCTTATTTTTTTCAAGCACATACACATTAAAATAATCTTATCTAAATAAACTACAAGAAGTTGTTTAAAATTTTTCATATATGGTTAAACAATACTTATTAAACATAATATGCTTAAAAATATTGAAAGAGTATTCATGAATTAATATTATTTTAGTGCAAATTCCTTAACTTCAACATGGTCATAACTAAAATTGGACCAACACAAACACCTATTGATTTCTCAAAGAGAAAATTTCCTTTATTTCTTTGAAGGGAAACTAGGAAATATTACCAAGAGTCCCTTAAAATGTGTGGTAACATCTCCCACAAAAGTATAGGCATCTTGCAAAAGTTTTTGTACTCCTCTTTTTCATCCCATGTTTCAACATCATTAAATTTGTTCTATAGAAAAGAATTTTTCTTATGAGCCTTATTTATAAATGCATAGTCTTCATCTTCTTTGTTTGTAGGGTCACCCTTAGCCTCCTCTTTTGTCCCCTCATACTCCTCTCCATCATTTTTTTAGCCTCCATTTTTTTAGTCTCCAAATCGTCTAAATTGCCTTCATCAATGTAATCATTTCTTATAAATTCAAACATATTAGAGTCGTGTACCATTTTTGGAATAGTTGTTGAAGATGAAGACTCTAGTGAAATTGATGAATTTGACCCTTGTTTGGAAGAAAAATATGAAGTTATCAATTTTGACATCATAAAAAAAGAAGCTTAATTCACAATAACACAAGGAGTAAAAAAAAAAGAACACCCAACTAAACAATTAACCCAATATATATATACACACATATATCAATTTTTTAAATCACACATAAAACTTCAAAAGTTTTGAAGGCCAATTATTATAAGAGAATTACAAATGGCACAAGTGTGATATGCACAAGTAAAATAATATAACAATTTTGTTGATTAAAACTATAACAACAAAAAACTATCAAAGTCAATAGAAGAATTCATTTTTTTTTTAAAAACACATAGTTAATCAAATTAAATAAGAAGAATAGATGTTGATAGCTACTGACTAATTTTTTTTCTTGTGTTCTTTGATCAGAAGAGCTTCCAAGGATTTGCGGTATGAAAGATAGCAATATAACAATAATCAAATTAGATAACCAAACTTTGAATCTTATATAAGTATAGTTTATTTACATCAACTTATGACAAGCCATAAGAATGAGGAAAACACATTAGAAAATTCTTCCATGTTATAAGCTAAATTATAGCAATCAATTAATTAATTTCAATAACTCTAGAGAAATTTTTGAGTTGTATAAGTAATGATCACAAAACTCTTACAAAATTAAGTGTTTATTGTATCGATGTATTCAAAACTATCTTCTAAACAAAACTATAATAGAAGGATTAGCTAAGTTGCTAATTTAGATGATAGGTTATCTTATATCCATTGTATTGTAATTAAATACATCAACTTTTCAAAGAAATTTAAAGACAAAATACCAAGTCCTAGGGGCATAACTCATTTCGGGAAGCTACAAGGTACCAAGGGGCACTCATCATGAGCGCCATGTACATAGGTATTCACTCTTTATGTCCTTACTATATATATATATTTTGTATCTATTTGTGTGGCTACTAAGGTTATAAAAGAAGTTGTTGTAGTTAACTATTTTTTTTGGAGTCACTATAGAAGGTTGTCAAGCCACAAGCCTCACCTAGTATGCAAATATGTATCGATAGGGATGTTATAGTCACTTATGCTAATGATTTTTTTTTTTGTGGTTTTGCTTGTTAAAACCTCTTTTGGTAGCTTACAAGGAATTTTACTTGCAAATTTGTAAATGGTAATTATTTTTCCTTTATCTAACCACTATTTAAATGGTAGTCAGTAATCTTGGCCCTCTAATTTAGTATTACTAAATTCAAGGAATTTTACTTGCAAATTTAAATGGTAATTAGTTTTCCTTTATCTAACCACTATTTAAATGGTAGTCAGTATTCTTGACCCTCTAATTCAGTATTACTAAATTCAAATAAAACCCTGGAAAAATCTTACAAAATCAAACACAACTCAAATACAAACCAAACTGGGTTAGAATTAAATTAAATAACTAAGAAGATTTACCCAGAATCAAAGGATTAGAAAAATAAAAATACACAGGCATTTGGACTAGCACATAATATGTGTTAAAATATAAGGGCTTGAAAAGTGTGAGAGATAGAGTAAATCAAGAGGATGTGGATGCCTAGCCTCTAGAATTGAGGAATGAGGAAAAAGGATGATGGTCATGTAAGACGGTGAGTTAAGGTTCTAAGTTTTAACTAAAATTTTTATTAAATTTTAACCCAAAACATGGAGTTTTATTAATTTATATCTTAAAACACACATTAAGGGTATTAACAAGCTTGTAACAAGCTTATAAATGAGTTGTCTTGTGAACCTATAAATGAGTTGGCTCATGAATAAACAAATCAAGTCAACCTTAACTTAAGCTCAACTCATTTAATAAATAATCCTAAAAATATAATTCAGGCTCATATCGTTCACTAAATAAATGAGTAGAATCGATCCCTTAATGAGTATGAAGCACACTAGGATAAAAACATCAAGTTAGAAAAAAGAATTACAATTTAAATACATTATGAGAAATTTTAACACGTTGATTATAGTTTAATGTAAAATCATCATCAATTATTTTTTGAAAGGAAAAACCTAACTCCATTTTTTATTTTGTTATTTGATATAACATTCTCCTTAATTCTTTTTCTTTGATCAATAATCAAGCCTAAATTTTTTCTCACCTACAATTATATCATCTTTCTTCATATTATTTTTAATTCAAAACAAGTGAAAAAATAGATTATTTAATATATAGTTTTATTAAAAAAAATTCATAGTAGTGGAATGATAAAAAAAACAAGTCTACAATATAGACTTCAAAAGATTAAATCTAATCTTTAAGTATATTGAAAATTGGTGGTGATTCTGATATTTTTACCTATTCTAAATTGAGCTTAAAAAATTGTTTCATATGACTGCAAACTTCCTATAACAATGGGAAAAGAAAAGAAAAAGCTACAAAGATCCACTATAAGAAAGTCAATATAAAATTACTTAAATATCATTTGGATAAAAGAATAAATGATATGAATTTGATCTAAAGTAATAATATATGAAGTGATAACATTATAGTTTTTGACAAATATAAATTATGTGTATATATATGTGGCTAGAGTAATAATAACATTTGTTAGGTTATTTGAAATAAAAATAATTGATGTAAAATGTCAATTTTAGACATGTGGGTGAGTTTGATGGGGTTATTTAATAAATTATATTTTTTAAATAAAGATAATAGTTTAAGGCATTTTTGGTGTTCATTTGAATCGATCAACTTACATATAAAGTAATAATAAGTTGTAGATAAGGAAATTATAAGAAATTGAAAATAATATGATTAAACAAATGATCTCATGTATATATTATTAGATAATAAGAAAATAATTAGTTTACTGAAGGGTGCCTTAATTGGTTGATCATGATGTCATAAATTTCCCTCATTAGCTGAGTTAGTCTTGAATTTAGTTAATGTTTTCTTAAAAGATTTTGTCATATTATGCATATTGATAATCAATGTTTTTCATTTGAGCAATTGGACAAGTATTTCATGTGAATTTATGGATTTCTTTAGGAGTCATGATAACTAGTCACCATGGTCAATAATGTGTCACTAAATTGTTTGATCTAGCTACCAATTATTAGCTTGATCATTATGCTAATTTCTATACTTTAAAATTGTTGGGTGAGGAATAGATGTAATTTGGAAACTGCATAGATGAAGGATTAAGAGGAAAATAGAGAGGATAGAATAGAGAGTAAAAATAAATAGTGATTGTACTCATTTTCAACCACCAAAATGGCTATAAAACATATTTATAGAGGTGGAAACTAAGGTAAGGGAAGAGGACTAATACATTATGGAGAGACATAGGGTAGAACATAGATCGTCCTTGGAGTTGTGTGGATTGGTTGGACAAGACATGAGGCTCTTAGGTTGGAAGCTTGGGTTCAACCTAGGGCCTTACAAAACTAGCTAGTAGCATATGTAGAGTAAGAATGGAGTTCTTTTTAGGTTGGTTTCGTCTTTTAGGCTGAATTCAAGAGGCCCATCACTTCCTTCAAAACCTAACCTACTACATTGGTTATCCTCCTGGGTTAAGAGGAACATTACAACTTGACATGGTACAATTCAATGTTATGTAAGGGTGCCAATGTGAGCCACACATCGAGGGTGTCGGCTAAAGCCACACATGAGGGGTGTTAGCCTAAGCTATACATCAGGGGCATCGACCTTAACCATACTAGCAAGATTAGGGTGGAAGTAGGCTAGGGTAAGGATACATTTAGGGTGTTGCCCTAAGCCATAAATCAAGGGCATCAACCTTAACCATACTTGTAAATTAGGATGAACATAGGTCGGGGAGAGGCAAAGGGCCAGTCATGGTTCCAAGGGGAGCATGTTAAGATGTGAAGTGGGTTTGAAAATTTGCTCTCACTAATTTTCTTGGGTACAATGAACTTACAGGTTGGGTTTGCCGGCCTGCCCCACCTAAAACTACAAACTTTTCCTTTAGCCTTATCGTTATACCTAATTCTCCTAAATTATTTGAAGTTTATCCTTTTATTAGGCACAAACATAATTACAAGCACCACCCAAAAGTATGCCAAAATTGCCAGTGAAGAAGGCTTACTTGAATTAGTCGACAAATTAAGAGGAGAAGGTTGGTTTATTCAACCCTCTTTTGAAGATAATATTAGAGAAGAATGGTATCCCATCTAAACCCCCACAAAAGACTACTTAGTTAAAGGCGCCTAAATTGGTGGTCGGTGGCTAAGGCAATGTAAACAGTGGCTTAAAATCAACATTGTGGCCCTTCCCTCGAGCATTCCTATACTAGACCTTGAAGGTGTTAGGGACACAATTGCCCTAGTATCGGTTAATAAAAAATGGGCTAAGAAAAGAATAAGATTTCCATTCCCAAAGTTAAGGGTTAAACATGAAACAACTCCTTTAGGGCTAAGTTGGTGGCCTACAACATGAAGAGGTTAGATGAAGGAGTGTCAAAGCAATGAACCATTCTTCAAATAATTGTGTCCAATGAGAAGTTAACCAAGGTCAGCATTAAGGAGGATTGGGCGACCTTGGCAACATTCGAAGACTATTATTTCTTTAGATGTCACTCGAATGACAATGCTAGTCTTAAGCTAATTGAAGCGTTGATGTTGGCCTAGGGCATGGACATAGCCAAGGGTCTAGATATGACCACCCTACTGAGAACTAATTTGAACCTAACCTTCTAGGCTAGTTTGATGCGTGTTATGTATTTTATATGTTGCCAACCTTTATTATAAATGTTAACAATAACATGGATTAGAGTTGCAACAACTATAAATATGAAATAAGATATTCGATAAAGGATGTCTTGAAGTCAATATTAGTTGGGACCATCATCTAAGAACTTAGGTTTCTTACTTAGAAGATGATTTGATAAAAGGAGAATAAGTGGGCAAACCAAATTTATGAGAAAAAATAAGAAGAAGAAGAAGAAGAAGAAGAAGAAGAAGAAGAATAAGAAGAAGAAGAAGAAGAAATGGATCACTAACATTGGGAAGATCTGTCATTTATTTGACACAAACAAGGATTTCTAGAGAAAAATTACACCCTTGTGAAATTGAATAAATAATCTAACAAGATGATATTAGGGTATGATAATAAATGTTCCAATATTAAGATTAGCCTAGAAGTTTAGGTGGAAAATTTTGAGTTGATACGTTGCAAATCTGCCAAGAAGTATAAGAAGGATAATGTCGATAAATGTCAGCTAAAGGGTAATGTAAGGTTTTGTGCAAGGAATGGTTCCCCAAACACTCAAGAGAGGATGGATTGAGTTTTCATAGTTTTTCTATTTCTAAAACTCAAAGTTTATCACTATAAACCTTCTTGTATAATCCAAAGAATTGTAAAGTAGAGTTTGTGCAATCACAATATGGATGTGGAAATGATTCTAAAATGTTTAACTTTATGTGTTGTAGGGATCCATTTCATAACGTAAATATAATAAAGAGACTTACACCAAATATTATTTAGTTCCTCTACTTAAGAGATACTACTCCCTTAATTATCATACATCTTCAGTCCTAACTACTTTTATTACTTACCATAATCAAAAATGGATAGTCAATCATTTTGTATATAACCCCTCACACACAGTCACTAACTCACTACAAGTTGGACCTGACTTCTAACTCTAGAAGATAATAAAATCACCTTTGTCAAAGTGCACATGAACTCAATGACTCTAGCCTACTGGTGATCTTCACTCGATGATCACTAACTCAATACAACTCAATAAGAATAACCAGTAAAGAAGAGACTCTTATGGGAACTTGGCAACATTACAATAAAATTATTAAAGAAAACTATAAAACTATTGCTCAAACCTTATGAGATCACAAAAATACTTTTCTTCCTTGAAAATACACACCCACCATCTCTTGTTAATCATAAAATTAGTTTAGTTAAATTAAGGATTTTCTTTGTAAAAATAGATAAACTTTTTATTCATTTTTAACCAGCAACACAAATATAGTTGAAAATCTACTAACCAAGTCAATGAGTACCTCTACTAAGATAAATCATCTTGGTTACTATGATTATATTTAGCGTACTCCATATTTTAGAGATACATACACACACAACAGATAATGAAAATAACTATTGCTTATTTTCTCTAAAAAATACTAACCAAATAGTTATCAAAAGATTTTCATCAAAATATGTTGGAGATATTCAATCTGGTTAATACAAATATGTATGAGAAGATAATTTGGAAGATATTATGGGAAAAAATTGTTAAAAAAAACAAACTCTTTTTCTTACTAAAAAATAATTTCCTATTTCTTTGGACTACTTTATTTATAAGCTCAGAAGGAATCTAAAACGAAACTAAATTTGAGTTTCTTCCAATTGTCTGAAACACAAAATCATAAAACGCCATTTATCCTACTGTTGCTAAGTTACCTCAAGAGTACTCCATTACTTTTACGCAAATTCTTAAAGTTTAGATGCTCTACTAAACTTTAGGCCCTTCATGCAATTTATTTCCTCTACTTAATTCCATTCTTCTAATTTTCAATTTTTCTTATCTCAAGGAACTTTAGATCTACAACAATTTATTATATAGAATAGAGAAAATCAATTGTTTGATAGCATCAACATTAGAAACTCAATAGGTATGTTGGCTGAGGCTAAAAAGTCATCTCAACAAGGTGTGGTTACTTGAGTTGATAGGGATACGGCTGATGCAAAGATGGGACATGTCTGAGAGGTTGTGTGAAACTACTTGAAGAGTTCAAGAACTATAAGGAACAAATCTTGTCTCAGGTCTATGTTGTGGGTGCTTTAGTCGCATATGCTCAATTTAGAGCCCTTTTTGAATGTGACCAACTCCGTCACCTTGATGATGAGCTTTATACAAACCAATATTATGAGGTTATGCATGTTCCTAAAGAAATAAAGGAAATGGGAAATTGTGGTGCTAAGGATGATACCAAGGCTGAGGGTGAAGAAGACGCTAGTGCTAATTTTGACATAAAGGGTTAAGGCCTGCAAAGCCCAATTTTTTTTTTTTGGAACTGGTAAGAGTGCACAACACCCACTGGTTGGGAGGTGTCTTCCTTTGAAAGTTGTTATTCTAATGAAATCTATACAAATGTAACTAATAATTTGTGTAATTGAGTTTTCCAATAATTTTTAATTATTTCCTCTTCCTATTATATTCCAACACATTTTTTGATTGGCTTAGCCTTACTTTAAATTTAGCGTATGTATCTTCTATGTTGGTGCCTCAAAGATGACCTTGGTGAAAGGTGTTTTCCAAAAAAACATTGGCATCTTTTTTTTTTTTGATCTTTTATAGCTTGAAGGGATTTTGAGACTCTTATGTCAATTAACTTACTATTAGAATCTTCTTTTCCCCTCTTGTATCTTTAGCCTTCCTACCCTTGTCTTCTCTATTGGTCTGTTTCATCCCAGTATCCATCAGTCCTAAAATTGGGGCTTCTATATTTTTTGTGTTTGTCTCACCTTAGGGGAATCAACGATCTGTATCACCTCTCACCTCTTGCCATTTTATCCTAGGCCTTTCCTACCAAGTCTATCTCTTCCTTTTGTATATAATGCTACAAATTCGAGCTCTTAGCTCCCTCCCTAGAGGGTCAAGGACCTCATCTAGAGTCTCTTGACAAGTGGGTTGTTTTGGGTGCCTAGGGGTGACATCTCTTGACAGTGGTAAAAAAAGTTGAGGTAATTGGCCAAGGGTCTGTGTAAAAGAGACCAACATGTTCGATACCATCTCTTAGATGGAGGCTCAAAGCTCAACATTCACATCTTGAAGTTTAGAAATAGCCAGAAGATGATCTTTCCTTGAGGGGTTGTTTGTACTTGGGTCAAACCGGGGAGGGGTTTGTGTTGCAGACATGATGTGACACCTTGATTCTTAGAACTATTTTTTTTTAAATGCATAAGATAACTCAAATGTATGGGTGTTAATGCCACATTTTGTACAAGCCTATCTTCCTTACCTTTCTTATATGAAATATAAGGTTAAAACATTCAAACACAAAACAACAAAAAGTTCTAGCACAAAGAGGGATAAAGAGATCAAAAAGGGAATAGAACTCCAGATAAAAGACATACAAGGAGATAGTTATTAAACAAGGAAGAATAATATCTATATCTGAATAAAAAAAATAACATTGATAAGGTGTACTAGATACCCTTATTCTTACCCCCAATATCTCGTACAAACTCTATGAAATTAATGACATCCTCACTAACATCGGCATCCACTGAAATTTCTAAAATATCAACAAGAATAAAATATGTATAACAAGTAGCTAAGTAAAATAAATTTACTAAAAGCGCATAGGATGCATTCATGTAAGACATATAAAGCATACTAAAGTGAAAAAATACAGAAAAAAAATGCTAATACATAAAACATGGAAAACTTAATGAAAATCCTCTCTCTCTCTCTCTCTCTCTCTCTCTATATATATATATATATATATATATATATATATATATATATATATGTATGTATGTATATATAAACAGAGTTGTCTAGCAGACAATATACAGACAAATTTTTCCGCCTAAACTATATACATTATTACTAATCATAAATTACTGCTGCCATATATTATTGCTAATTATTGTTATTGCTAATTAATAAGATGGAATAATTAATATAATTATTTATTAATATAATGTGACTATTCATCTCCTATGTGCATTAAATATATATAACTATTCATTTGCTACACATATGTCAAACAATTAATTTTAATAAAGTATTAACTATATATTTTCTAATCAAATATTTTCTTAATTAATTATCCGAACATATGCAGAAAACTATTCATTTCCTGCGTATTAATATATAAATAATTAATACACTAAAGTGCATATTCATTTGCTTCACATGCATATATCCTTTAATACAATGCGACTATTTATCTCCTATGTGTCGCAAATGCATATAACTATTCATTTGTTGTACATATGTCGAACAACTAATTTTAATAAAGTATTAATCAAATATTTTTTAATCAAATATTTTTTTAATTAATTACCTAAACATATGAAGACAATTATTAATTTCCTGTGTATTAATTGAATTGTTAAACTATTCATATCCTACATATTAATATATAAATAATTGATAAATAATTAATACACCAAATAAAGTGTATCAACCAGTTGACCAATACATATGCATCTACTGCATTAATACAATGCAACTAGCAAATACATATAACTAATTTTAATGAAGTATTATTTTTTTTAATGTTAGATCAACATCAATCAAATATGATGATGATGATGATGATAATAATAATAATAATAATAATAATAATAATTTATAATAATAATTTTATTATTTATTATTAATAATATGACTATTAATATTAATATAACTATAATAATTATAACTATTCATATAATTAATACTAATATAATTATTTATATAATTTTGATAATTACTATTATCATAATTTATAATATAATAATGATAATTATTATTATGATAATAGTAAATATCAATATAATTGATTATTACTATTATGAATATTATCATGATTAATAATATAATTATTATTAAAAATAATAATAATAGAAAAACAACATTGGTTATTATGACAATATACAGACAAATTTTTCTGCCTAAATTATACCTATTATTACTAATCATATATTATCACTACCATATATTATTACTAATTAATAAGGTTAAATAAATGATGAAATACTCATAAGTATTAATTGATTTGTCAAACTATTCATCTCCTACACTGCATAACAAAAAAATGATATTAATATCCTGCGTATTAATTGAGATATTCATCTATTGCACATATGTCGAACACCACATATTAATCAAGAATTTTCTTAATTAATTATCTAAAAATATGCATCCAACTATTCATCTCCTGCATATTAATTGAGTTGTAAAACTACTAAATATATATAACTATTCATCTGTTGCACATATGTCGAACAACACATATTAATCAAGTATTTTCTTAATTAATTACTTGAACATATATAGCCAACTATTCATCCCCTGCATATTAATTGAATTGTCAAGCTAATGAACATATGAATGCAACTATTCATCTCATGCGAATAGCAAATTCATATAATTATTCATCTTCTGTCATTAATATAGCACGGCTATTCATATCCTATATGCAACAAATGCATATAACTATTCATTTGCTTCACATATGTCGAACAATACATATTAATCAAGTATTTTATTAATTAATTACTTGAACATATACAGCCAACTATTCATCTCCTGCATATTAATTAAATTATTAAACTATTCATCTCTTATATAATAATATATAAATAATTAATACACCACCTCTGCATTGCACAGGAAAATGTAACTTGTTAAGTATTATTTATCACAGTTCCTTACTATTCACCCCAAACCCTTAAAATCACATAAACACTTACAACATAAATATGATATTGAATAATGATATCATGGAACACACACATAAAAATTCCACCAATTATTGTTTTCATGTTATATTATCACACAATCCACTAAGTCATATTTTATTTGAGAGAAACACATGCTAAAGTCAAAGCTCTACGGCTAAGACGACAATCCAAAGCACTACAGCTAAGGAAACATTTCAAATCCACTAAGGAACATTCTAACATTAAGAATTGATACCACTATAAGGCCTATAGGTTACTTATAGAGTATAAAAAGGCCTCAACAACATATTACGCTCATAACATAACTATATAATAACAGGTAATGCATCCACAACAAGCCCTACCTCGGAGGTCATCCTGAGGTTACTTGCCTAAAATTAAACTAAATCTTACACTTGAGTTTCTATAAATTTTCAAATATATTCATTATTAACACCCCCAAAATAATCTCATACACCAATTTTAGAAAAGAAAAGTCACTATTCACAAAATACTATTCATGTAACGAAGATCCCATAAAATATGCCAAAAAGTTTAAATTTAAAAATCAATAAATTTCACTATTCCCACTAATTTATTATTCCTTCATTCACATCAATGGTTAATGTCAATCATTGACTTTAAAATACATGATTAATTCATTTAAGTGTAAAATGACTAAAATTTCCTTAATAAATTAATTATAAACAAATTAGTAAAATAACTCATAAAATTATGAAATTAAATATAAAGAAAAATTAATCAATAACTATCATGTCATAACACAAAATTATAAATAAATAAAAAACCATATATTGCATAACTTTTATCATATAAGGATCTAACTCCCCCAAACTTTGCACACTATTCATTTTCAAGTCAGAATAGGAAAAACATCTAAAATCTCAACATAGATATGATTTGACCAAAATAACCCTTATTCATACTTAAAAATTAAATTAATCGCAACTTTAATTATACTAAACCAAATCAAGACTTTAAATATGTAATACCCCAAAATTTCAAAAACCTATATTTTAATAAATAACTTTATTTGAAATAAAATTAGCTTGTAAAATTATTTATTTTAATTATTTTATGGATTTTAGAGTATGTAAATTTGGATAAAAGTATTTAATAAATTAAAAATAAATATTTTGCTATTTATCATATTATTTTAATTAAATAATTTTTCAAGACTAATATTTTACCAACTTTATCCTTTTTAAACTAAAATATTACATTATAATAAATTAAATTATTAAATTAAATAATTTACCAAGAATATTATATTTTATGATTTTACAAATTAAATTAAATTATTTTTCCTATTTTTCCATTCCCCTTTTTTACCCTTTTTCCCTTTTTCCTCTTTCTTCTTTTCTTTTTTCTTTTTTTTTTCCTTCCTCCCTCGGGCTGCCTCGCCAGGCCAGCCCTCTCCCCACACGATTGGGCCAGGCCCGTTCCCCCAGCCCTACTCCTCCCTTGCGTGCCGTCCATCTCCCCAACCCGACCTCCTTCTTTTAATTTTCCCCCTAGACCGGCCGACTCCCTTCTCTTTCTGCGCCGGTCCAACCGCCCCAGTCTCCTTCTTCCCTTCTTCTTCTCCCACGCCGACCACTGCCGCCGCCTGCCACCACACCTGCCCCCTGCTACTCCCTCTCTCTGTCCCGTCCTTTTCTTTCCTATTTCGAGCCAAACTAACCCCCTGCACCCTCCATTTCCCGTTTGAATTCTTTCCTTTTTCTTCCCTGTCTTCCCCTGCCAACCGACAGCCTTGCCACCACACCGTAGCACCGATCTGCCGCCTGCTCCCCCTGCCTCACCCTCTTATTTTTCTTACCCTCACCAGCCCTTCATTCCCACATTTTTTGAGCCTCATCTCTTCCCCCCGAGCTCTCCCTTCTCTCCTTCCTTCTTCCCCATTTTTTTCTGTTTTTTTCTCTACACCGCCGCCCGCCGCCGCTCGAACCACCAATCCCAGCCCTGCGCCGCCTTCTGCCACCGCCTACTACTACCCTGCACCACCACGCCGCCCCTTCGAGCCCTACACTTCCTCCCTTCTCCTCCTCTTCCTTTTTCTTCCCAGTTTTCCCCTTACCGCCGAGCCACCTGCAACTGCCCCTACCGCCGCCTTCCGGCCACCTCTTCTGCCACCCAAACCATCGTTTGACACCCTGCAACCCCCTCTACAACTGCCATGCATTATTTGGCCGAAACCAGCCCTTGAACCCCTCCATTTTTCCCTCTCCTTTTCCTTCCTTCACAGCCCCTTCCCCTCGACCCTTCTCGGCAGCCGACTTCGCCGCCTTGCCGCCGTGAAACCACCCTTAGCCTCCACCTACACCCCCTCTTCACTTCTGCACCATTCCCTTGCCTTGAAACCTCCCCCAACCACCTTCTTTTATAGCCTAAATACCCTAACCCGAAAATAATGGATTTTGCTTCCTTCACCCCTCTTCGAGCCTTTGCCCCCCTCTTTTCTGCATGAAAATCACGCTGCTCATGCAGCGTGAGCTCTTCCATTTATTTTGAAAATTTCTTGGGTAATTTCTAAGGTAAAATGGTATTTTATGTTAAGTGTTTTATTAATTAAATTTATGAAGTTTTATGCTTTGGTTCTTATTTCTAACATAAGTATGATGGATATTATTTTTAGGTGTTGAGTTGATAATTATGCTTGGTAAGATTTGATATTTTGCGGGATTAAGGTAACCGTTAATCCTCCCTTAAATATATGGAAAAACGCATGCTAGCACATTAGGGGTTTAGTATGATTTTATGCATGTTTGGTGTGCTTAGCATGATATATATATATTGTTTCTTATATTGTTTGATAAAAAGGAAAAGCATGATAACTTTTGTGCCATATGTAGGTATGTTAATTAAGGAAGAAGTTGATTATTGATGGGAATGTTAAATGCTTGTTTATGATGTATTATGTTGCTAATGCATGATTAATATTATTACCTAAGGGCATTTCAGTAATTTTTCTTATGAAGTATGTGACCCAATGTAGGTAGTTGCTAATGAGTATTATGTTGAATAATGACATGTGGTGGACTTAGATGATAAGAATGAAGCACTAATATCATTATTTTATGTAGTGTTAGTAAAATCATAAAAATGGTGAATAAATGGGTTGAGTGGAAATTCCATAAGTGAAAAAGGGCATTTTGGTAATTTGGTAAACAAAAGGGTATTTTGGTAATTTCAAAGGGAAGGGGTGAGATGATAATTTTATAGGCAAAAAGGATAAAATTGTAAGTTGTGAGAAAGAAGGGTATGATGGTAATTTTTGAGATAAAAGAATAATATGGAAATTTTATGATTAAATGGCCAAATGATAATTTTATAAGTAAAGGGGTATTATAGTAATTTTTGGAGAAAAGGGTAAAGTGGTAATTTTGGAGTCAAGGGGCAATATGGTAATTTAATAAGTAAGTGGTAAGAATGGTAATTTTGGAAGTAGGGGTAAAATAGTAATTTGGATGAAGGAGGGCACTATGGTAATTTTTCAAGAAAAAGGGGCAATATGGTAATTTTGAAAGTAGAGGGGCAAAATAGTCATTTCATAAATAATATGGTAATATGGTAATTGTATAAGTGAATGGCAAAAAGGTAATTTATAAGTAAGGGGTAATATGGTAATTTTGGAAAAGAATGGCAAAATGGTAATTTTGTAAGGAAAGATAAAAATGGTAATTTTTGGATATAAAAGGGTGAAATAGTAATTTGTAAAGTAAAAGGAGTATTATGGTAGTTTACAAGAAAAAGGGTAATATGGTAAAATTGGATGTAAGGGGTAAAATGGTAATTTTGTAAATAAAAGGATATTATGGCAAACTTGGGAGTAAGGGGTAACTTGGTAATTATGATAATGACAAAAGATAATTTAGTAATTAAATTATGATTGTAGAAGGACAATTGGATAAGTATGATACTATAGAAGGGTAAACTGGTAAATTAACCAATTAAGGGGCATTATGGTAACTTTAATAATGGAGAAGGGTTATATAATAATTATGATTATGGAGAAGGGTAAATTAATATTGGTAATTATGAAGAAGAGTAATTTGGGATTTATGATAATTAAAAAGGGTAAATGGAAATTAAAATAATTGAGAGGGGTAAAATGGTAATTATGATAAGGGAGAAGGGCAATTTGGTAATTTATTCAACTAAAGGGGCAATTTGGTAATTTAACCGATTAAAGAGTAAAGTGATAATTACTTAACCAACTAAAGGGGCAAAATAGTAATCATGATAATGAAGGAGGGTAATTTAGTAATTTATCCTACTCAAGGGCAATTTTGTAATTTTAACAAAGGAGAAGGGCGACTTGGTAATATAACCAACCAAATGGGAAATATGATAAGTGTAGTAATTATGAGGGGTGAATGGTGATCTAAAAAGTGTAGGAGACAATTTGGTAATCTAAAGTGGACAAGGGGTAATTTGGTAATTATGCAACCTTAAGGGTAATATGGTAATTTATCAAGTAAGAAATGGATACTTAGCAATTATATAAGTAAGGGGTTAAGGAGTAATTTGTACCTAACCTATTGTTATGATTGTGGAACATTATGATAGGATTCAAATAATGTTGATTAGCCAAGTAAGAGTATTTGATAATTAGTCTGGCCTTAGTGATTTCTCTGTGATATCCTGGATAATCATCTGAATAAGAAATGATTAATGATATCTGAACGATTGAAAGTGAATAAGTAACGGATTATCGTGCTTTTCGTGATCACCTTAATTAAGACACTATTACTTAAAGTGAAAGACCTCGAGATCGGGAATGGTGACTCCTTAGGGGTCGCTACCCTAAGGACGTGGTTTAGTCCACGATTATTCTGGTATTTGTTGGTGTGCCTTTGTACCCCAGCCAGGCCCTATATCTTACTCTTTCTAGCTCTACGGACCTAGTTAGGGGGTATGCATACTTATGGATTAGGTGTCCTTGTCGGTAGGGTACTGAGTTAGCTTTATGCACCAGTACGACCAGGGTACCTTTGCGTCCTTGGGTTCGAGGTTGAAGGGTACTGAGTAGCTGATATGCACCGGTACGACCGGTGTACCTTTGTGTCCCGGGTTATTGATCTCCCGTTCGAGGCAAATAAATATGGTTGATGTGCTGATTAAAGAAAGGAAATATACTATAATTGAAAGTGGAATATTAATGAGCCGGGCCCAGATGATTATGATATTGATTACCGGTCCACCGGTTATAATAGTGGTCCAGGAGCGTGTTGCCCTGGTATGTGATATTGAGTACCGGTCCACCGGATATAATAGTGGTCCAGGAGCGTGTTGCCCTGGTATGTGATTATGAGTACCGGTCCACCGGTTATAATAGTGGCCAGGAGCGTTGTGCCCTGGATGATGATTCTTATATATCCCGGTCCACCGGTTATAATAGTGGCCAGGAGCGTTGTGCCCTGGATGATGAGTTATATGTATTCCGGTCCACCGGCAATAATAGTGGGGGTCCCGAGCTCAATAAAATCAGTTATGTATGTGAATAGGATTATGGAAAAGTACTAATCACTTATAGTGGAACACCATGTGAGTTGGGGCCAGACCGGTCCACCGGCAAATAATAGTGGTCAGGTGCGTTCTGCCCTGTGTGTTTATCTTCCGGTCCACCGGCAATAATAGTGGTCAGATGCGTTATGCCCTGAGTGTATACTTTCCGGTCCACCGGCTATAATAGTGGGGTTCTTGCACTCACATGGATATAAAACATGATACTGATTGAATGGTGACAGAATAATAGCTTAAGGCCGAATATATTGATCTTACACTATGACATGGCTTAAGGCCCAAAGTATCGATCGTGATTTATGAATTATTATGCATGTTATTGTTATGCATGTACCTCTCATTATTTATGTGTGTAGTTTGCATTATGTGCCGTATGCGGGCCTGTCTTTAAGTGTGGTATTAAAGGGTTACTCAGTACCGTAGTACTGAAGGGATTCCCTTTATGGGGCCCCTGCCTATTCAATGGGCAGTGCCCTTGCAGGTATTTCAGGTGCTACTCAAGTGGGCTACGGGAAAAGAGAGTAAGGAATTATCTGGTACCGTTAGGCCTTTTTCTTTCCCATTTAAATTCTTGGTTTCAAATGTATATGTTATTACTGTAACCACCATTGGTGGATTTTATTCTGGTAAACGATTTGAAGCGCTACTCTGATTTGTGTATCTTAAATTTCTTTCAAATTGTATTTCATTTTTCTTAGCCTTAACACTTGGTACTGGAACGGTATAAGTGAACCGGTCTGGTACTAAGTGTGGCGGTAATACTCCCAAAGTTCACGTTTTATTAATTTTCTTCCGCTAATTTCTTTTTAATTAACGAAATTTTTCAGTAGTGAATTTTGGGGGTGTTACAAAATATATGAAATTACATCTAAAAAAATCCATGGAATTATCAAGTTTTAATAACAGCAACCAAAACATAGAACTTTAACTAGAGGCTGAATAGCCCAAAATATGACAAAAATGACATTAACAATAACAACACATTTAAGCATTCTAACACATCAAAAACCATATACTCTTAGAATAATTTATTTTATCAAGTCCTAATATCCAATATTTAAAAAAAAATCATCCCAAGATCAACTATTTCCAACCACTTGAAAACCTTACGCAAAAAATCATCAAAAACACTTTGAAAATATAAAGCATAAAGAATAAAAGCAATAATATAGGATAAAATGGATTAAACTTCATTGGAATTATTTATGAAATTAATGAAGAGCTTAGTAATATTTTCTTTCAATTTCTTTAATTTTTAACATTTAATTGTTTAGGGAAAAAAAGCAGAATAATCAAGAATAAAGAAGTAAAAATAAAAAAATGTGAAACAATGGAGGAATTGCTTGAATTTGAAGGATTATGTTCTTGGGTGATAAAGGAAACAAATTATTCAGATGAAAAGAGATTAGATGAATTTTTGGTTAAAAATTAGATATTTAACAACTTAAAGGACTTTAATTACTATTATAATAGAAAATATAATAAAAAGAGATCTAAAAAAGCTTGTGAAAACATCCTCATAGTCAAAATAAATAAATTTAAAACTTTATTTTACATATTTTAGAATATATGAACCCATTTTAGATAGTTATGATATGTTTTGTTTCAGAATGTTGAGTTTCGATGCCTAATTATGTCTAAAATTGGCATAAATTTTCTTAAATTTATAAAAATATGTATAATCCATTTTTAATTTATATTTATCTTAAATATGCCACAATATAGTTACGCATAAATTTTCATTGCATAAAACTCTTTTTTCAAGGATTACTACGTGAGTAATGATTAAAAAATAGTAGTGAATATTGTTTTTTCTCAAAAATATCCATTTAAAGTTTTAAAAAGTACTAGGAGACTAAAATAGAGTTATTAGATTAAAATATGATCAAGTTATAAACTTTTGGGATAAATTTAATATTTAAGAGTGATATAGAAGTCTTATAGGACTCAAAATTTTTAAAAAAGTTGAACAATTGAAACAAAATGTTTTAAAAATGTAAAGAGAGTTGTAGGGATGTATAAATATTTTATTATAAATACTTTTCATACTATAATAATAATAATACGATTTTATAAAATTGGATTATTACATATGAATTTTTGTAAAGATCCCCACAGACGACGTCTATTATTGGGTGAGGAATGTAAAATGAGGTGTTTTAGGGGTATAATTTGAAATAGGCATAGATGGGGGATTGATGGAAAATGAGAGAGGAGAGAGGAGAGAATAAAAACAAACAGTGATTATACTAATTTTTGTTTGCCAAAATGGTGGCAACCAATGTAAGGAATAAGAGGATTACAATGTAGTAAGGCACAAGGAAGATAGAAAATTGTTCTTGGAGCCATGGGGATCAGCTAGCCCAAGCGTTAGTTTGTTGGGATAGAAGCTTGGGCTACCCCCAAGGTCTAACAAAAGCAACTAGTAGCATGTACGGGGCAGGCATGGGGTTCCTTCTAGGTTGGTTTCATCCCTTAGGTTGACTTCTGGAGACCTGGTAGTCTGATTGAGAGAATGCTCATATCAAAAAAAATATTTGATAGATGGTAAGGTAAACTTCCTACAAAAAGAAATTTATTCTAAGTGTTTAGCCTGCTTTTAGTTAACTTTTGATTTATTTTTAGCTCAAAATAAAAGTTAAACAAACATGTTGTATGTGAGAAGCTCAATCTTTTGCATCTTTATTTGAAGAATAGTATTTAGAAGGATTGATCTAAGTCTCTATTCAGATAACATATTTTTTCACGGTCATAAAATAAATAATACATTGAGTTAATGTGTTGAAAAAGACAAGTGACTCATTTACAATCCCTGATTAGGTAAAAACTCTAAGAAATAATAACTTACTTTGAATTAATTTTTAAATTTATTTTGCCTTAAGTAATTAACTATAATTTAAGATTTTTATGAAAACATTTTTTTGAATAATAACTTTTGCAATCAATACTTATATTAGATAATATTTTGAACTTAGATAATATATTTGAATAAAAAAAGTTCCCTACATTTTTATTTCAATTATAAATTTTGATACATATTTATTTATAGAAAAAAAAAATTTTAGCAACTTGGCTTTTGGTTAAACTTGACATTATATTAATTAGATCAAAATTTAATAATCACATTAATTTAGTAGCTATTTAGCTTATATGTTAAGTTCTTTGATAGGATAAGACGTGGGCTAGTTTAAAGATAGTTGACAACATCTAAATTCATGTGGTATTCCATTATAACCTCCTTAGTAATAGAAGAAGACTTATAAACTAATAATTTTTTTAGGATGGACTTGATGCCAACATAAGACCGTCTCAGTCCCTTTCCTATATGTATGCTTCCTTGTCCAGTCTTTACCTTGGGATTAGCTATGTCTCTACTTTTCTTCCCATGGGCCACAAGGCTTTACTTATTTCTTTGGCTTAAGTTATGTTCTGAACATCCTTCTTAAGAGCGATGTAGGATTTGTGTTTTACCAAATACAGTTTCTCCTTAAAATATTTATCAATCAATCCCCTTAGAAGGTATGACTTGGAAATAACCTCATCTAAATTGTCAATCTTTTGGACCTCCTAGTCAAACCAATCTATAAAATAATATAGTGACTCTTATAACCCCTAGTTAAGCCCCATTAGCGAGGAAGAATGTTTCTTAGGGTGGTGACAAGTGTTAAATTATTCATCACAAATTGAGAAAATGAGTCTTCTATGTTAGCCTTTAACTTTCCACACCATCTCAAAGTCACTCCCTTCAAAGTAATAGAGATTTCTTTGTATAATGTATCCTTTTGAGCCTTGACCAGTATAGCATTTAATTTCTGAACATGTTTAAGTAGTCTTTTGGATCAAGCAAGTCATTAAATTCCTCAAAGGATAACATCTGCATCTTCTATGATAGTGCTTTGGAGATGGCCTTGGTGAACGATGTTTACCAACTAAATTTAGCATCTTCTTTCCAATCCTTCATAGCATGAAAGTAATCTAAGACTCTTTTTTCTATTAAACTATTATTAGAATCTTTTTTCCCTCCTTTCTCTCTAGCCTTTCTACCTTTAGTCTCTCTCTCGGTTTGTTTCATCCCAATGCATGTTAACCCTAAAGTTAGGGCTTTTGTGTCTTATATGATTATCTTACCTCGAGGGTCTCAAATATCCCAATCGTCTATCACTTATTAGAATTTATCCCTATCCTATTTTATTGATTCCATCTCATCCTCTTAGATTATGGATCTATGAAGGTAGGCTCTTAGCTCCCTCGCTATAAGTGTTAAAGGCTTCATCTAAAGTTTCTTGAGAAATAGATTTTTTAGGTGCCTTGGTGGGGGTGTTCATATTGGTCTAAAAGGTGAGGTAGCTGGTTAAGAGTTTGTGTAAGAGGGTTCAACATGTCTGACGCTATCTCTTGGATGGAGACTTGGAGCTTGATTTTCACAACCTAAAGTTGAATAATAATGACAAGGTGTTAAAGGCATGACCTTTTGTAAAGGCCCTCATAGGCGACACCTTTTTTTGGGTGATGAATGTAAGCTAAGGTGTTGTAGGGGTATAGTTTGGAATTTTTGTAGATGAGAGATCGAGAGGAAAGCGATACGGACCGCACATCATCAACTACTCCTCTCCTTTTACTTTTTGGTAATCGTATGCTGTTGTCTCCTCACTCATATAATTCCACGTTTTCCATCTTCAGGGTAAGTTGGGATCCGAAGCCAGATTGAGGAGTGGAGGCAACAAGAGTGGGCGGAAGCACTTTTGAACTATATTTTTGTAATTAATTAAGCTTGAATGTGTAACATGTGTAATCATGGTTGGAACATTAATATTTTTGTAGGGTGTGTGTGTTTAGTGGCCGATGATGATTTTACCCTAATTTTTGGAAATCCCATTGATAGTCTCGGGTTAGGCGGAGTTGGTTATCAATGGCCGCCTCCGAGCCTAAATGAGTATGGGTAACTTAGTACTTGTTTCCCTATTTGCATTGGATTCAGGATCGGTATTATCCCATTATAATCGCCTCTTGAATCTAATGAAAATAGGAAAATTGCATTATCCTCCTTTTAATCTAAGTTGGACTGAACCAAAACTTGAGCCCAGGCCCAAGTTTTGGCCCAGTCGGCGGGTGGCTCCTCGTGCCCTAATTACCCACCTATTTAAGCTCGTTTCCTCCTTGGGGAGCGCCGATCACCTTTTTCCTTTGTTGCTCTCCTGGTGGCTCGACCCCTTTTCTCTGTTCAGCCCTATCGTCGACCGTTGCTGGTCACCATCGACGCACGTCCACCTTTTGCCTGCCCCGGATCTTGTCCCTGACACCAAATCTGAGGCCTGAGGTCAACCATTTTCTCACCCTTGCCCTCTCTCCCTTTTTGTCGGTGTTCGATTCCCGTCATATATAACAGGCGGGGTTTGCTTGTAAGGGTTGAGGGTTTTTGAATGAAATTTATTGGGTTTTCTTGTTAACTCACGCACAAATCCGTTGAAGTGTCAACGTCTGGTTCGGAGATTACTTCGGCTCAGAGGGAAACGAGTACGTTCCCGACCCCCGTTTAACGGATCGAGTACGATCCGACTAGTCGAGTTCGTTTCAGAAAGTAGATAGTAGAAAGGAGATAATGAAAACAAACAGTGATTGTATTAATTTTTGTTTGCCAAAATGGATACAAGATTATTAATTTAGGTGGCAAATAGGATAAAGGAATGGGAAAATATAGTATAGCAAGACACAGGGTAGATCAAATACCATCCTTGTAGCCATATGGGTCAACTAGCCTAGACGTGAGGCTATTAGGCTAATACATTAGGCTACCCTAAGGCCTGACAGAACTAGCTATTAATGTGTTCGAGGCAAGCTTAGCCTCCTTTTGAGTTAGTTTTGTCTCTTGGGCCAGCTTCAAGCAGCCTAATAGTCTAGTTGGAAGAATACCCATATCAAAAAATATTTGATTGATGGTAAGGTAACTTTCCTGACAAAATTCTAAGTTTTTAGCTTATTTTTAGTTAACTTTTAATTTATTTTTGTCTCAAAATTAATACTAAATAGGGAAGTTGTGTTTGAGAAGTTCAATCTTTTAAATTTTTATTTCAAGAATAGTATTTAGAAGGCTTGCTCTAAATCTTTATTCAAATAACATATTTTTCCATAGCCATAAAATGAATAATAAATAGAGTTCATGTGCTGAAAAAGCCAAGTGATTCAAAAACTCTAAGAAATGGTACCTTCTGTTAAAGTAATTTATAAATTAATTTCATCTTAAGTAATTAAGTATAAGTTAAAGTTTTTTTTATTTATCAAAACATTGTTTTGAATAATAACTAGTTACATTTCTCTGTGCAATGTACGGGTGGTGTATTAATTATTTATATATTATTATATAATAGATGAATAATTTAATAATTTAATTAATATATATGATATGAATAGTTGGTAGTACATTTTCAAGTAATTAATTAATAAAATACTTAATTAATACTTGATTAAAAGTTATATACATTTGTTGCATGTAAGAGATGAATAGTTGTACTATATTAATAATAAAAGATGAATAGTTATATAAATTTACTGTTCGTATAAGATAAATAGTTGCATTCATATATTCATTAGTTAGACAATTCAATTAATATGTAGGAGATGAATAGTTGACTGCATATGTTCAAGTAATTAATTAAGAAAATACTTGATTAATATGTGTTGTTCGACATATGTGCAGTAGATGAATAGTTATATTCATATATTCAGTAGTTATATAACTCAATTAATACACATGAGATGAATAGTTGGCTGCATATTTTTAGATAATTAATTAAGAAAATTCTTGATTAATATGTGTTGTTCGATATATGTGCAATAAATGAATATCTCAATTAATACGCAGGAAATGAATATCATTTTGTTGTTATGCAGCGTAGGAGATAAATAATATATGGCAGTGATAATATATAATTAGTAATAATAGGTATAATTTAGGCGGAAAAATTTATCTGTATATTATTTACCAAACAACTTTGTTTTTATATAATAACCAATGTTGTCGTTCTGTTATTAGTTTTTTTAATAATAATTATATTATTAATCATGATAATATTCATAATAGTAATAATCAATTATATTAATATTCTTTATTATCATAATAATAATTATCATTATTATATTATAAATTATGATAATAGTAATTATCAAAATTATATAAATAATTATATTAGTATTAATTATATTAATAGTTATAATTATTATAGTTATATTAATAATAATAAATAATAAAATTATTATTATTATTATTATTATTATTATTATTATTATCATCATCATCATCATCATCATTATCATATTTGATTGATGTTGATCTAACCTTAAAAAAAAGAAAAAAATACTTCATTAAAATTAGTTATATGTATTTGCTAGTCGCATTATATTAATGGCAGCAAATACATATGTGTTGGTCGACTGGTTTATGCACTTTATTTGGTATATTAATTATTAATCAATTATTTATATATTAATATGTATGATATGAATAGTTTGACAATTCAATTAATACACAGGAAATTAATAGTTGACTGCATATGTTCAGGTAATTAATTAAAAAATATATTTAATTAATATTTTATTAAAATTAGTTGTTCGATATATGTACAATAAATTAATAGTTATATGCATTTGCTGCACATAGAAGATAAATAGTCACATTGTATTAATAGATATATGCATGTGAAGCAAATAAATATGCACTTTGGTGTATTAATTATTTATATATTAATATGCAAGAGATGAATAGTCCGACAATTCAATTAATACGCAGAAAATGAATAGTTTTCTGTATATGTTCGGATAATTAATTGAGGAAACATTTGATTAGAAAATATATAGTTAATACTTTATTAAAATTAATTGTTTGACATATGTGCAATAAATAAATAGTTATATACATTTAATACACATAGGAGATGAATAGTCGCATTATATTAATTATTCCATCTTGTTAATTAGCAATAACAATAATTAGCAATAATATATGGCATCACTAATATATGATTAATAATAATGGATATAGTTTAAGCGGAGAAATTTATCTGTATATTATTTGGTAGACAACTCTGTTTATATATATATATATATATATATATATATATATATATATATATATATATATTTGTGCAATCAATACTTATATTAGATAATTTTTCTTAGATTGGACAATATATTTGAATCGAAAAAATTTAGTTTGCTACTTTTTTAATTCAATTATATATTTTGATACATATTTATTCATAGTAATATTTTTCTGTAGTAACTTTTTGTATGGCTTTCAGTCAAACCTGACATTATATTAATTGGGTCAGTATTTAATAATCGCATTTAAGTTTTTATTATCTGAAATATTTGATAAATCACGCTAGTTTATGTTCCTTTTAGCTTATGTGCGGAGTTCTTCAATAGGCCAAGACGTGGCCACGTGGGCCAGTAGAAGGATAATTTGACAACGTATAAATAAGTGGTGTTCCGTTCTAAACTTAATTAGTAATAGAAGGAGACTTATAAACTAATCATTTTCTTTTCTTTGTATTCGCTCTTGGGACAAGGCACAGGTGGTTATTCTTTAACATCACGTACTTTGTGGAAGGAGCAAGAGATGAATGTAAACTGCATATTACTCCGATGCAAGATGATGAGGCTTGTTTGGAAGCATATATGTCTAGTGTTTTAAATATCATACTGAAAATTAAGCATGTGTAGTAGCTGATATGCAATCCAACCGATTCAATCTATTTGATCATAGTTTGATTAAAAGTTATTTCAATTAAAAAATTAATCGACATAATTTAATCCAATCTCAATTAAACCGATTTATCCGATTTAATCAATTTAACTAACCTTAAATTTCTTTTTATCCATAACTTAACTGACATCATTTTAAAATAGATAGGTAAAATTAGTTCAACCAATCTAACTTGATTTTTTTTATTATAATATAGAGTTTAAAATCATATAGTATTATATCAATAAATATCTTGTCATCCGGATAGACCAATTGGAAAAGCCATACCGTCCTATTTTTTATTCACTATATATGACACTAGTGCGACCTATCAATCAACTACCTGGGATTTCCAACCCAAATTATCCAATATCCATATGGCGCAAACACACCATGCAAGAAATTAATGTCATTGTCACATCATCAAATATTTTTTTTAAATTTTAAATTAGAATTATTTAAAAAACTTTAAAAAATATTAAAATATTTCATATATATTTTTTACAAATAAATACTCATATTAATATAATTTTAATTTAAAAAATAATATATATATATATATATATATATATTATCATTATTATAAATATATTTTACAATATATAAAATAATATTTCATCATAAATAAAATAAACTTTTACCAACACTGTACTTATTTTTTATTATAAAATTATACTTAAACTAATCTTCCACCAATATTATCCTTTGCATGTCATACATATCTTTCATTATCATTCTTCTGATTATAAAATTTTAAGATTATCATAATTATGCTAAAATTAATTTTTTATACCATTACGGTATATATATTTTACTATTATTATTCTTAAAAAAATTTAATTATTTTTATTCAAAATTTATTTTATTATTTGTCACTATGATTATGTCAATATTTTACTATATTTTTTCTAAAAAAATATATCAATATAGATTTCTAATTATAGGAAAAAAAAATATGATATAATAATTTTTTTCAAATTTTTTGATAACTTTAGTAAATGATATTTCAATTTATTATTTTTTTTATAAAAAAAAAGTGTTGATGCCATCACGAGATTAGTGGGCAGAAAAATTATGGGCAAGAGGTTGCATTGCATGTTGCGAGTCTTGGGACGGAGGTCGCCTACCCTCACTTACGTGTCAGCTTATGTGGCGTATATTTTGCTAATGCGTTGTGCGGCTTGTGCCTGCCCTCTTAACAAGTTGGCATAGATGGTAATAATAATGTTGGAGTATTTAATTAAACGAGTGAAAAGTCTGCTTCCATCACCACTTATATTTTCTATGTAAACAATAAATGAATTGACCAGGCAAGTAATAAATTAAACCTCATGCTCCTTCGGTGCTAGTGCGGTAGATTTTTTTTTTATTTAAAAAAATAATTATTTCTTTGTTTATTTAGTTAAAAGATTACTAATTGGAGATAATTATAAGTCAAGCTGAAATTTAATTAGTTTTTAAATTCATGGTGAAGTGAGATTTTAATTGGAGTAATTATTTCGGGAACGTATTTGAATACACCACTTTTATATAAGTATGATTATAATATATTTAAATACATGTATTAAATAAATAACGTTCATATAATAATCTCTCCTAATTCAGGATGTAAGTTATTCGGGGTACGTGCATGAGCTCGGAGGAAGGTTTCAGCCAACTTTTAAGGTTGGCGTCAATTTTCATGGGCTTCTTCCTATCTCTAAGTTAGCAGATAACAATGAAGGCTTGGTATTAAATGGACCGGTTAGGGGCAGATCCCGGTACGTACTTTTGATCGAGCCCAATGACCGGTCCTGCAAACATTGCATGGAATAACGTTACTTGGATGGCCCAGAAAATTAGCCACGTAAAAAAATCCATTAAGCAACCCACGATCGGCCCGATACAAACTCATCTCTACTCGTCGGACAACATCAAACCAATTTAATCCGCAACTTGACTACTAAACAGCTTAAACTTGTCAGCATCAAGAACCAACTTCCTGAAAGAAGAAATGGCGCCCAATAGTCCAGCACTAGTAAATACAACAACAATCGATCCATTAACCCAATACCTGAACGACATTTTCCTCGGCTGGTGTGTCATGTTATAAAGAATGATGGGTAGAATAAAATCCAAAGGAATAAACCCAATAGCTCCAACCACACCGTTTATGTCACCAAAGAAGGGTAACATAGCTGCAAACAACCCGGACAGTATCATGTACGTTGTTCTGAGGAATAGACGAGGAATTAAGTTTCGTTTCGAGAACATCCCCTGCTTCACATCCGCTGATTTCTTCTCCATTATTTCGAACACCACTTGCGAATAGACCTGTAATTGAAACCACATTCAGGACGAAGTTACGCTAATGTCGCTTAGTTAACTTGGGGGAATTTTTTTTTAAAATGGCGTGACATGCATGGGGGTTAAGTGATCAGAAAATGTACCAAGCCGATGGCAAAAAGTTGGAGGAGGATGAAGACGACAGCTAGGGTTAAAGCCCATGTCGGAGCAAATGCAGGCCCTTCATCTGGCATTAGGCTATTGAGAATGATGGCATTCGACTGATTTCCAAAGACATAGTAACCAGAAACTGCAACGGCGTAGAAGGTGACGGCCACAACACTGTAGCATAATATGAGACCTTTTAGCAGTTTTCCGGTTGCCGGTGGAGCCAGAGTTGCTCGAATTTCTGGTAGTATACCGGTTCCAAAGATTGCGGCTATGATTGAGATGGAAGTAAATGCATTGAACACCCTATCTTTTCTCGATGGCGCTAAAGAATAGTCCCTTGGAGGTGCGTTCTTAGAGTTACCTGCCCAAAGTGAAAATATTGCTGAACAAAAGGAGTACCTCAAAAAAATTCCCATACTATATACGCCAACAAGTTGACAACCAAAGAAGAATAAGTAAAATGTAGCGCAAAAACGAGGGATTGTAGATGAATAATCCGACCTGCATTAATACAAGCACCGACAACAAGGGCTGAATAGGCTAAACTGAGGATAAGTGAACCCAGGTTGATGTGTCTGAGGGAATGAAAAGTTGGAATCTGAGAGAGAACTATCATCACCGCGGTCGCCATTGCTATGAAGTGATACAACTTCAATGATCCATGTGGCGAAAGACTTGTGTAAATGATCTTCCAAAACCCAACAGAGATGGAGATCAGATTTACATTTGAACTCATTAAAGTCATATGCCTATATGCAGCCCATGTAACTATATACTGCCTCCAACTCAAAACAAATATTAAATCTGTATTAATTTTTTTTATACAATTTACGGTATTTTTTGAGGAACTAATAAATATAATATTAAAAGTTCATTAACACCCGCACTTCATTAGAAAATAGCAAAGTATTTTTTGAATAAATAATAAAAGAAAATAATACTTGGATAAAAATAGAAAGTAGATTTTAACATTTTTTAATAACTTATTTTTTACTATATACGGAGAGAGTATCATTTTACACTTCTGGACACTTGTTTAAAAAAATACAAATTGTCAATTGTATCCTTATTAAATACACATTATTAAATGGTATTTATAGTAAAAAGCATTTAATAAGTAAGAATTACTTGCAAAAATTAACTCTTTTTTTGTATTGAAAATGTAAAATGTCACTTAATTTAGACCAAAAAAAAAAACTTTACTAAAATGATATTTTATAAGAATCGAAATAATAGTGAATAATTGCCTAAGTCAAAAAGAATCCAACAAATTCTAGCTTCTTAGCATGAATGACAATACATGCATGAAATAGAATTTATAACTCTAATTAATGATGTATGCTTTCGAATTAGAGCAAATTTTATGATAACTGTAAACCAATTTGTATTATATATATGCATATGTATGTATGTATACACTTTTGCCACAATGATTCTTTACGGCTTTCAAATCAAGGCAAATTTCATTAACGGTAAACAAATACACATACTAATCAAGTGCTGTATATTATATACCTCGATGCATTCCCCTGCTAGCAAGATTGTCCCAATTCCTGCTCCACCGTTGATTGCCATTTGAATGACTATTACGAAATAAAACATCCATCCCGAACCTACTCAAAGGGACATAGGTTAATATATATTATACTACATTTTTCTCTCTTGACTAACCAACTCTATTTAAATATGACAAAAGATTCCATTCCAATGAGAAAAGTTGCTGAAGAAATATACTTACAAGGGTAATAAACTCAGAAATCCAATCCACTTTTAACGCCATTTTCAAACATATAGTGTTTGTAAGCTTACCTTGGGTATCAAGTTATAAAAAATTCCACATGATTTGTAAGTGAGACCCATGTCAAAAAGGGGAGGGGGGGGGGAAGGTGCCACAAATGACAGCACGAACATTGCTTGCAAACCAAACAACTTTGACGATAAAAATATTTGACCAAATGAGCAGAAAAAAAATAAAATGAAATTACCTAATACATCGGCGGCTAGTTCCCGGAATCTAATATGTCGACGGCCTGCATTCTCACAATAATCAAGCACAAGCGACATCAAATGGTACTCATAAAACGTGACAAGACCCATCACCGTCAAACACAACAACCCAGGTGTCCAGCCTAGTCCTCTGAACGCATATGGCAATGCTAGTATCGTCGGGGTTACTATTGCCGTCGTTAAATGATACCCTGCGTGCCTCCACTCTCCTACAGATATTGAGAAAAATGCAAACGAACACAATTAGAAACAGAAATGCATGGCGGGATGGGGATAGGAAAGGAACTGAGGAGTTATTGGAGAGCGGTGGTGAGGTTGGTTGACAAACGGACCTTTGGATTCGAGGACGAATTGAGCTCCGGCGTCTCGGTTGTAAACGGTTTCGGAGTGAGCTCCGTCGTTGTTGGTGGTAGATTTGGAGGTTGAGCGGTTGCCCTTTTGATATGCGATTGAATTTGAATCTTCTGCCATTTGTTGTTGTTGGCTGAGAGGAACTACCATGGGGTTGCTATCTCTTTAGTTTTGTTAAGTTAGCGCGCACATGTGTATGCAAATAAATTTGGCGCCGGGGAGTCTATATTAAATCCTCATCTTACTTTAATATCAAATTAGATGAGAAAAGATAAAATCATTTTTAGATTAGAAGTGAAATATCCAACAAATGAAATATATCCGTATTAGGTAGATATTATCAAGTTCCAAGCCAAATAAATATTTTAATTTTGACGGCTTCATCTCCTTCATTCCTATTTTCGACAACTTTTAGCTTTATGCATATTGATTCATACTTCAATATGTTACTATAATAAGTATTCCTTTTTACATCAAGAATTCAAGACAAGAAAAAAAAATATCTATTATTCTTCTTTACTCTAAACAAACATATGCAATATTTATAAATAAATAAAAATTATCGTATTTTTTTGGGACATTTAAATTTTATAATTTCCTGCCCTACACTAAAATATGCAAGAAAATTATAATGTGTCGGAAGCTTGGTCAGTTGGTCTGGGATAGCTTCGGATATCGTCATTGTCCTTTGCTTGATTGATTGGTACTGGAACATACTGAGATTGTAGGCGTATGAAAATATTATTTATTGCTATTGCTGCTTCTTAATGACCGAAATGCACGTGGCAAAAGATGAACAAATTTGGACAGAAATGTGAATAATCAACATTGAAGTTTGATCAATTAGAATTTATAAGAAGCGAAACAAAGAGATGAGTCTACGACGAACTACAAACTGCAGCAGGAAATTAACTGAAGGCATGGAAAGCCAAAACTCCAGATGTTCAACAAAGCTTATTGAACATCACAAAGCATTCTCTCATCATCCTAAGCCTCATCAGGAGGCGGCTGATGTGCTGCAAATATTGTTGTAACCCTCCATTTCTTTCTTGTAAGCTTCCATGCCTTCAGCAGCCTTATCATTCCAAATATGCTTCTCTTCCTCACTCAGCTCCTTCCATTTCACCGAGATCAATGCATTAATGGTCGAGTTGCTAATTCCTGGACGTTCCTCCGTTAAATTCTTTCTCAACTCCTTGCTGAACAGAATGTAAGAAGATGGTGGCCTCTTGGGTTTATTAGGATCATTGTTTTTCTCTTGATCCTTCTTGTTCTTCTTCTTTTCGTCCTTTGTTTTCTGCAACCAAATTTATCAAAGCCAAAGCTTGTTACTATTGTCATTCATTTCTCTTCCCCATTTCATAAGTCATAAGTAGGTTGTGCGTACTATACCTTGATCATGTTGTCAGTCTTCTCTTTCTTCTTAAGCAAAATTAAAGCTTCATGCTTGTGAATTTTCATCAATTCTTCCTCTTCTTTCTTTAGATTTGCAGCTTCTTCTTCTTTCTTCTGTTTGTATGCCTCCATTTCCTGCATGTATGCCTCCTTGTTTTCCTTTGCCTTCTCTTCATATGGCTTCTTTTGTCTGTCTGTCATGTTCTTCCACTCTTCTCCCATAATCTTTGAAACCTCACACAGATTCTTTCCCTCCCCAAGCAAAGCTGGACGCCTCTCATTTGTAAACAAAAAGAAGGCACCCATCGGTTTCTTTGGTTTCAATGGATCTTTCTCTTTCCTGAAAAGTTAGGTAATTCACTTGGTAACAACGGTAAAGAGTATATGCTGTGTACTTGGTTGAACTGAAGAAATAGTAGTAAGCATATTTATTTACCTTTTTTTCTTTTTGTTTTCTTCCTGCCCTGATTCTTGTTTGAACTGAAGGTACTGTTCCAGCAATTCCATGGCAGTCTTCTGCTTATGCTCTTCTTCTAGCAACTTCATCGCTTCGCTCTCACGCTTCTCTTTGCTTATGACTTGCAAATAAACATCTCTTTCAGCTTTGTACTTGTCTTCATAAGGTTTCTTCTCTTCTGGGGTAATGGTCTTCCATTTTGCCCCCAACATGTTTGAGACTTCCTTGAAGTCAGCGTCTGGGTTCACCTTCTTGATCTAAAAGCAAAAAGGGAAAGCCTAGGAATAATTCACGATAGCAATTCAACAATAACTGCACCCTGTTCAGACAGTTTGTCCGATTACCTCGATCCATTGATCTCTGCACCATAAGCCATAAGCTGGCGTCGGCCTTTTGATTTCAGCGCCGCCTTTTTTCTTCTTGTCCTTCTTCTCCAATTCATTGTTACCCAAAGATTGAATCGTTGGGAATGTCTGGACATGATTAATAAATATACAAACTTGCATTTCAGCTCAAAAATCAATTGGCTCAAATTACCACAGAACTTTAGAAATTAAATTTTCACACTTCATACAATTATGTAAGTGGAACCGGACGCTCAGGGAGAACATGCAAATTGGATTAACCGTAGCCTTAAACCTGGCACAAATACGCCCCAATCTAACGCATATATCAATAAACTATACCAAATAAACCCTAATTGTTATTCCTATATGGTGGACCAATACCATCAGTAAACTATACACATACTTCATGAAATCGTACCAAAGGAATCATAGTTCAGTGGCAGGAAACCCCAATGATTTGAAACTACAAGGCAAATGAACACAGAATTAACGAGATTATTTCAATTAAACCCATTGATTTCAAAAAATAAAGCAAATTGGATCGGCGGTAAACTAAAACCTGGTAATATAGGCCATAATAGAACACTGTTCTCATGGTATCATAACCCCCCCCCCCAGCGGCAAAAAAAAACACACTAATTCAAACGCGTGAAACACCATTTATTTTAAGTCATCAGGCAAATTGGGTCAGCAGTAACTGAAACCTGACACGTAATAAGGGTCATTCGAACGCAGGTACCATATTATTAGACCAAATATGACTTAGTTAGACAGATGAAATTCCAATGAAAGTAGCGACTTAGGAATTTTCAAAGCAGTGACCGGAGGGAGAAGAAAGAATACTGACCACATTAGGCTTGAACTCCTTCATCTTTTGTAATTTTTTAAGCTCTATTTGCAGCTTCTGCTGTTCACGAGCCTTACTCTCAACCTCTTCCTCCTTCATCCTCAACATTTCATTCTTCTCCTTCAAGATTTCTTCAGTCTTCTCCTTCTCGATCTTCATTTTCTCCAACATTTTTTGCATTTCCAGCAATTCTCTCTCGAATGAGCTATCTTGTTGTTGCTTTCCTCTCGATTTCCCCTTTGTGTTGGCCTTCTTCGCGGCATCCGAGAGGCTCTCGCTGTTCTCCTTTTGAGGATCAATCGATATAGCTGGCGTCGGAGACTGTTCGGAGACGTTCCCGGCCAGAATATTTGCCTCGTTGGTCGACGGATTTTTCTGCTTCAGAGCCCTCCTACCCCTTCCTCTCCTTGTTGGAGCAGGATCGGACTCCTTCGGAAGCTGGGAATTCACAGAGGCCGCCATGGGAAGAGAGAGAAGGAGCGAAAATAGGAAGGATGGGGTGTAGAGTTTCGGCCTTCGGGGGCGCTGGGGAATATATTTCAATTTTAGATGGAGAGAAGCTCAAAAGGATGAATTTATAAGCGGTTGGGTTAACGGTCATAACTTTTTGAATTTCAAACCGTAGTTGAACTCCTATTGGGGGCTCTCTAGTGCCTAAATATAATTTTACTTTTCTTGGTTGCTAGATATATTAATATAGTGGACCAAAAGGGGAGTATGAAATAGCCCATCTAATATACCCAAATATGGATTCTTGGATATATTTGTTCAATTACTAGTAATTTTATATCACTTATATAATATATTTTAAGTGCATTCGTTATTATCAAAACCATTAAGATATAACATTTTATACAACAATTCTTATAAACATTTAAGTACTATTTTGATATATAATATTTACACATTTTTATCTTTCTAAAAATAAAATATCTATTTTAGTAGATGCCTTTTGTAATTTTATTTATTTTAATCTCTATAAAAATTAAGTATTTATTTTAGTCCATATAAAATTATTTTATACTTAAATTAGTCATTAAACATTATACTAACCTACGATTACATATTAATTTTTGAACTAACTCTCTCTCTTAGCCATCAAATTACATATAATTAACTACTTAATTATTATTTTAATTATTAATCTATTATTAATTTGAAATCTCATTAAAAAAATAAACTTATATCAATAATAAAAAAAATCCCTCATTCTCTAACTCGAGTAATTTGCTTATTAGGATGTAATTAGATTTAATTAGTAATAAATTAATAGTTATATTATGAAGTAGTTATGTGATTATAATGTAATTTTCTTATTAGGAGAGAGTATGAGGATTAACCAGTAATAATAGGTTAATATAGGTTCATGGGCTAATTAAAATGTAGAGTGATTTTATAGGAAATGGAAAAAAAAAATAGAGACCAAAACTTATAAACTTACAACTATAAGGACTAAAGTGAATTTTTTTTTTATAAAGATCAAAATAGATAAAGATATAAACTACGTATATCAAAATAATATGTTATTCTCTTATATTATGCATATAAGTGCACCATGCAACGAGGAGTGCACCCAAATGTAAAATAGTAAAATAAAAAATATATCTAGTCTAGTAAGAAGTATATAATAAATAGAAACATGAAAGTTCAACTCTCATTTTTTTTTCTAGACTTAATGGTTCCCTTTTGTTTAAAATTTTAAAACTATATTATCATTAATTTAGCTTATTAAAAAATATATCTATATATACTCAATTGTTCATCATTTTTATCAATACAAATAGGCACACATTAATATGCTTTTGATAAAAAAAATTATATTTGTTAAACTTATATTAAATATTTGCTAAACCTATATAAAAAAATTGCTAAACTTATATAAAATATTTTTTGAATCCAATCAAATATTTACTGAACCTACATTAATTTTTTGTTGAACCTATATTAAATTTTTACTAAACGTATATCAATTTGTTGCTGAAATAAATTTATATTGGCTTGTTGGATATAAATTACGCATATAGTGTATCACCAAACTTCATCTTCCTTCACCAATTTCAACTCTACACTTCTAGGGATAACAACGGGACGAGTCAAGATGAGAACCTCATCCCCATCTTCGAATCTGATAAGCAAAAATATTCTCGAACCAGCCCCTATTTCCGTTTTTTTTTCTTATTGGGGAATTCCCAACCTAATCCCCGTGAAGATCAAATCTCCATACCTGATCCGATCCCAAAACAATTTCTCACCTCTGAATCATTCCTCGATCTTAAAATTTGACCTGATACCCAAAACTCGATCTTATTTTTTTATAATATATTTTAGTTTATATTCTATATAAAAAATTTTATATATAATATATATATATATATAACAATATATATATATATATATATATATATATATAATTTCTGGGCGGGTTCGGGGATTGAGCCCCGAACCCTTCCTCACCCCATCCCAAAAAAAAATCTCCGATAAGAACCCCCAAACCCCGAAATATCTCCCCTAACCCAAATCCAGACTGTAAATCCCCGACGGAGCCCTAAACCCGCGGGAAAAATTGTCATCCCTATGCATTTCTAACCTCACTCACCCTTGTTAAAATATAATTTTTAAACATGCTGCAACCATTTATGATTTCAAACATCCAATCGTAGCTCATCAAGCTCATTAAGTTGGAGCTTCTTCCTTTCTCCAGTGGCTTTCAAATTATAATTGATTGTTTTTATTGTCCAAAACACGTTGTACTCAACTTTAACGGGCAAATGATAGGATTTTTCATATACCAACCAGAAAGATGTCATTTCAGTTGGTGTCTTGTAAGCAGTTCGGTAGGCCCATAAAGCATAATTCAACTTGATTACCTAATCTTTCCGTGCAGGCCACTATTTTATCAAGGATATCCTTTATCTCAGTATTGGTGATTTCCATGTGTCCACTCATTTGGGGATGATACGGCATCGCCATTTTATGAGTAATAATGTATTTCTTCAGACATGTGCTAAGAATTCAATTGGTGAAATGAGAACCACCATCACTAATAATTGCCTTGTGAATAACAAACCTTGGAAATATAACTTTTTGGAATAGTTGGACCATAACTTTGGCATTGTTGGTGTAAGATGTCATTGCCTCCGTCCCTTTAGAGACGTAATCCACAACGAATAGAATAAACTTATTATTGTAAGAGGATGGAAAGGGGCCCATGAAGTTAATTCCCTAGACATCAAATAGCCGGACCTCAAAGATGTTATTAAGAGGCATTTCATTTCTTCTCGATATGTTACTAGTCCTTTAGCATCAATCACATGAAATAACATATTGTCGAACATCTTTGAAAAGGTTGGGTCAATAGAAACCCACTTGGAGAACCTTTAAAGCTGTTTTAGAAGGGCTAGCATGACCCCCATATGGTGAAGAGTGACAATGAGCAATGACACTTCCAACTTCCTCTTCAGGCAGACATATTAAATAGACCTCATCTCCACATTTCTTATTAACATGAGGATCATCCCAATAATAATGCTTGACATCCAAGAGGAACTTCTTCATTTGCTGATAGGACAATTATGGCGGCAGTACCCCACACAATTTATAATTAACAAAATCGGCAAACCATGGAGTGGACAAACTGGTGATGGCCAAAAGGTTATCATCTAGAAATGAACCATCGAAGGGAGAATCATCCTCTTCACCTCCCTCTATGTCCATCCTTAATCTGGAAAGATGATCAGCCACTACATTCTTAGTTCCCTTCTTATCCTAAAATTTGAGATAAAACTCTTGGAGTATAAGGATCCACCTTACCAAATGTGGCTTTGCATCCTTCTTGGTTAACAAGTACTTAAGAGTTGCACGGTCCATGAAGACGATAATCTTCAATCCTACTAAGTATGATCAAAATTTATCTAATGCATCACCACGACCAAGAGCTCTTTCTCGGTTGTAGCATAGCTAAATTGGGCATCATTAAGGGTACGACTTGCATAGTAAATTGAATATATCTTTCTATATTTTCTCTGCCCAAGGACTACTCCCACTGCATATTCACTTATGTCACTCATAACCTCGAACGGGATGTTCCAATCAAGAGGCTGCATCATTAGGGTAGTTGTCAATGCATGTTTTAACCTGTTAAAAGCATCCAAACACAATCTGTTAAAATCAAAAGGCATATCTTTGATGAGTAATTGAGTTGAAGGTTTAGTAAATTTTAAAAATCCTTAATGAATCACCGATAGAAACTGGCGTGTCCCAAGAAGTTGCACATGCCTTTAATAGAAGTCAGGGGTGGCATCTTTTCAATAATGTCAATTTTTGTCTTATCTACCACAATACCCCAACTAGAGACTAGGTGACCAAGAACAATCTCTTCTTGTACCATAAAATGACACTTTTTCTAAGTAAGAATGAAATTCACTTCCTTGCACCTCTCTAAAATCCTGGAAAGATTTCTATAACAATTTTCAAAAGTAGTACCATAAATCAAAATATCATCCATCAAAACTTCCATTATGTCTTCAATAATGTAATACCCCAAATTAAGCGAAGTATTATAAGGATTGATCTGGCTACTTATATCAACATGGTATACCATCCTTTTGTGATTCTATCCTAAGGACTCTACAGTTAAGCGTGTTGGTCGTTGAGCAATTTTAGGATGGGTGACCCTCTTGGGAAGTTTCGTAAATTTTCTGAAAATTTCTCGGGAAGTGCGTGAGTGAGGACAAAACACGCTGAAAATAATTGTGTTGATCTATGGGGCTAGACGATCAATCTAAAAGTGCTCCAAGGTAGCCTCCTTGTGGTCATATCAACTTGGAATGTGATAAATAAAGTCAAAAAAGATAGACATCGTGCATTGTTGAAAGGTGGCAGAAGCATTACATAGGCCAAAAGGCATCATTCGATAAGCAAAGGTGCCATAGGGACATGTAAATGTAGTCTTATCTGGATCGATCAGGTCAATAGGGATTTGAAAAAATCTCAAATACCCATCTAAGTAACAAAAATAAGAATGGAAAGCTAACCATTCTAAAAATTAATCGATAAATGATAGGGGAAAATGGTCCTTATGAGTGGCCTTATGTAATTTTCTATAGTATATGTACATTTGCCAACCCGTGATAGTTCTTGTTGGGATTAATTCATTTTTCTCATTCTTAAGGACCATCATTCCTCCCTTTTTAGGCACTACCTACACCAGATTCACCCACTTACTATCTGGAATAGGATAGATGACACTCGCGTCAAGTAGCTTAAGGACCTCTTTTCTCACCACTTCTTTCATATTAGGTTTCAATCTCCTTTGATGTTCAACAAAGGGCTTGTACCCTTTTTCTAAAAGAATTAGATACATGTAAAATGAATGATTTATTTCTTTAAGATCATCTATGATATAACCAATGGCTTTTCTATGCAGCCTAATAATTCTAAGTAGTTTTTCAATTTCCACCTTACTTAGGCTAGCATTCACAATGACATGGTATTTAGAATTAGAGTCAAGGAACTAATACCTTAGAGAAGAAGGGAAGGGTTTTAACTCCATCTTAGGTATTACCTCCTTTTTTAGGGCATGCATGCTTGATTCCACTTGAAGAAATTCTATCTTTTGCTTTGCTTGAGGAAAAACGGGACTTTCTAGGGATGGCAACGGGGCGGGTCGGGGACGGGGACCCCATCCCCATCCCCGAACCCGATAAGGAAAATAATCCCCAAACCCGACCCGATCCCCGATATTTTTTTATCGGGGATTCCCCGACCCGATCCCCGCGGGGATCAACTCCCCATACCCGACCCGATCCCCGATCTATTTTCCATCCCCGATTTATTCCCCATTCTTAAAACCCGACCCGATCCCCGAAACCCGATTTTATACCCGATCCCCGATCCCATCCCCGATCCTCAAACTATTTGTTTATATTATATTTTTAATTTATATTCTATAAAAAAATTATATATATATATTATATATATATAATTATATAAAAATATATATAAAAAAAATTTCGGGGCGGGTTCGGGGATGGGGACCCCAAACCCGTCCCCGCCCCGTCCCCGAAAAAATCCCGTTAAGAATCCCCGAACCCGAACCCGATCCCCGAATTCTCTCCCCGAACCCGAACCCGAACGGGGAATCCCCGACGGGGCCCCGAACCCGCGGGGAAAATTGCCATCCCTAGGACTTTCCAACATCTTGGCAAAACCAATGATTTCACAATTTTCATCGCTAGTTAATCCACTTATCATCAAAAACTCATGTAGAGGGTCACTTGAGAAGCATTCAACAAGATCCTCATTCACCACCTTGTCAATCGAGTTAATCCTGTAACAAGCGTCATCAATTATAGGAAGTTTCATAGCATTAGATAAATCAAACTCCACCTTCTCACTCCAACAAAGGCCTTCCATTTTTAACATCAATGATGGCTCCTGCAGTAGCTAGGAAGGGCCTACCTAGAATGATAGAAATTTGAGAATCTTCCTTAATTTTCAAGATAACGAAGTTAACCAGTATGAAAAACATACCAACCTGGATGGGCACATCCTCCAAAATTCCTACCGAACATCTCACCAATCAATTAGCCAATTGTAGGGAGATGGTGGTGGGATTTAAATCTCCCATTTGTAACTTGTCACACACCAACAATGGCATTAGACTCACATTTGCACCTAAATCATATAATGCACGATAAATGGAAATATTACCAATAATGTAAGGAATAAAAAATGAACCAGGATCTTTCAACTTGGGAGGTTACTTATTTTGGATAATAGCACTAACTCCTCTATAAGAGAGACCGTTTCATATTCCTCTAACTTTCACTTGTCAGAAAAAATCTCCTTCAAAAACTTTGCATATGAGGATATTTGAGAAATTGCTTCAATAAAGGGAATGTTAATATGCACTTTTTAATATTTTAAAAAAATTCCCAATTTTCTTTTCTAGTTTGGCCTTATCTAAACTTTGAGGGAAGAGTAGGGGAGGCTTATAAGGTGCAAGTATGACACATTTTTCAACATTTTCTTTTTGATTATTAGTTTAGACCTCATCAATTATTGGGTCCTCAACATCATTGTCTAAAATCTCATCACACTCCTTCATTTTAGGTCCTTTTATCTCCTTCCCACTCCTTAATGTGATGGCATTAACTTGATTTTTAGGGATTGTTTTGGGTTATCCTAGAAATGTCTCAAAAGGTCTAGAAGATGAGCTATCTTGTTAGGCTACTTGCGTGATTTGATTTTATAGCATCTTGTTATGTGTAGCTAATGAGTCAACCTTAATAGCTTGATTTTTAATAGCATCACTCATGGTTCAAATTCTAGTGTCTAAACTCATCTATTTGCTTATTAAACTCTTCATTCTACTTTGTTTTGAGTCATCAAAACAATTCTCCATCAATGTTTTTAAATTAGACTTTTAGGTAGGAGGGTAGGGAGGCCTTTGATTCTGAAAACCTAGAGGGACATAATTTGATTGAGGCACGAGGTTCTAGGGATGAGTTTTATAAGAAAATTTTGGATGATTCCTCCACCTAGGGTTATAAGTGTTGGAAAAAAGGATCCCCTTTTTGATTAAAATTGTTCACATAATTAGCATACTCATTAACACTCAATTTAGGGGAAATTGATGTTCCAACTTGACACACTATGGCAGTATGGCTAGGAAATCCACATATTTCACATGATCTTGATTACTATGAGATGATAATATATAACATTTAATCTGTCAAATTGTTTGAACAAAGTTTCTACCTTAGATGCAACATGATCTAGTGCATCAACATCATACCTTCTGCTCTTTTTGGTTAAAGAGCACTCACCCGACCATTGGAAATAATTTTGGGCCATATCTTCAATGAGTTGTCATGCCTCTCAAACACTTTTGTTCATAAGTGAGCCTCTAGCTGCAACATCAATAGTCACCCTTGTGTTGTAAAGAATACCATTGTAGAATTTATGGACAATTAACCAGTCTTCCTATCCATGATGTGGGCACATCCTCAATTAGTCTCCATACCTCTCCCAGGCATCATATAATGATTCCCCTTCTTTCTGTGTAAAGGTTGTTATTTGATTCCTCAATTGAATTGTCTTTCTTGGAGGGAAATACTTGGTAAGCAATGCTTAAAAGAGTTGATCCTAAGCAGTGATGGAGTCAGGAGGAAGTGAATATAACCAAGCCCTTGCTTTTCCCATAATGAGAAAGGAAATGAACTTAGCTTGATAGCATCATCTAAAACTCTATTCATCTTCAATGTATCACCATACTCTAGGGAGATTGAAATATGCAAATTCAAATCTTCTATCGGGCTACCACCTAATTGATTTTACTGCAACATATTAAGGAGTGCAGGCTTTAAGTAGAAATTGTTGGTGGTGACATTTGGCTTCCTTATAATGTATTACATTCTATAAGCATTAAAAGATGTAAACTCCCTAAGAGATTGATTCTGCTCATCTCCTACATCTTTGTTAGCCATAACTTTGGAACTTGTGCTTGCTTTGGTCTCACGTACCTAAGTTCTTAATTCACTCAAGGTTTTCTTGATTTTAGGATTCAATTCAATTGGAGGTCCTAAACAAAAACATTGTTGCATATAAGGCATCTGAAGACGAAAAACAACAAACTATCAAGGTGGGAAAGAAAAGAGCAAACGTAAAGAAAAATCTAGTCTAGCATAATGATAAAAGAACCAATATTAATTAGCCAAAATCCCAGCAACAGTGCCAAAAACTTGATGGTTGCTAATCCGCAAGCGTGCGACTTCGTTGTAGCATGTCAAGGTCATATTCATAATTAATTACCGATTTTTATTATTTTAGCTATCTAGATCCTTAAAAAGTGGTGAAATGGAAATAAATAATAAAATGACTAGTAAATTATAGACCCTGAAACTATAGATGTAAATCCTAGGATTAAACTTCTGTATCATTTTTGGTATCCAAAAATGAATTAATAATATGTCATAGTATAGTTCAAAATTACTGTGAAAAATCATTTAATAATAATTCACTAGCCTCTTTCAAGGTCTAAGAACATATCTAATATAATTCATTGACTACTTTTGTGACTAATAAATTAGATTAAATCTATTAAATGCCATTGATTTAGTAGTCTCTAAGAATTAATTATCTACTCTCATAATCAATTGAATTCCCATACGTATATTAATTTTCCAACATTGATTTCAACCTTTCAGTTATAATCAACATCTATATATATATAATCAGATTTTATCAACCCGACTTATATCTATAATTTCTAACATACAAAATAACCTATATGAACCATACATACAATATAGAATTCAGTTCATTATATTCATACCAAACAGAGCCAAATTCAATCCTAGAAAAGATAATTACTCACTCATGATTTGAAAGAAATGCAGAAAATAAATTTAATTGGCATGACTATTACAATTTTAATAAATTAATGGAAAATAGAATGAAAAGATCAAACCGTAGATTGAAGATAAAAATAATGATCTGCAGAGTTTAGACCCTTCACAAATCTTGATTGAAGATTAAAAATTGTATAAGAATCAAAAGTAAATTATAATGAATTATTTTTGCTTGAAAAAGATACAGAGAATTTATCCTTCTTTCACCCTTCAATATTGTCATCCCTCCTTCCTTTTATACTTAGTTTGATTCAACGTGGAAAAGAGTGGAAGAACGTGGGAGAAAAATGTGCATTATACCTAACAACTGTTGGTTGCACAGCCAGATAAGGTTGCACTAGTTGGCCATTTAGCTATTTAACTCTCAGTGGAGTACACATGCACAGTTGTACTAGGGTGTGTTGTAGTCATACGAGGAAATGTTATGTGAAGTGTTGTTCGATAGTTGCATGGATGTGCAAGGTTGCACTGGATGGCTGTGCAACTTTTGTTCTATCAATATAAGGATGATTTAGAGTTGCACGGCTGTGAAGGTCACGTTGGTTGGCTGTGTAACACCTATTTATTCCTCATCTTGCTTCCTTTGCTTCTCTTTTTAGCTCTTTTACCCTCTATATTTCTCCAAAGACATGCAAGGTTGATTATCTTCATTCAATGCCTTCCATATTTGATTATTTTCTTGGTTTCATGCATAATTTCCTTGAATCTTTATGTTTGTGTAAAATTTTCTAAAAATCATCATCAAGAAATTCGTAACACAAACAAGATTTCAAACAAGACTACATAAGTGAAGGGAAAGCAAGATAAAAATATGGAAAAAAATTTGTTTATCACCAAACTACTACATTTTACCTTTATATGCATTGCCACTAGGCACCATAATCATCACTCCATTGCAACCGAACATTTTAAAATGGCATGCATCCCTATATCAAATTGAACACAACTATAGTAGTATGTGAGGCCCATAATTTTTTCTCTTTAAGCTTCTCAATTTTTGAAATAATATCCTAGTAGCATCCCCACACAAAATTATGCACCCATGGGAGAGTTTTAATCTTCTAAACTCTATTCCAAAATTCCCTTACATGAATGCTTGATGACCTTGCATCCTCAAAATACTCAAAGTCGCATAATATCTTGTAGGCTAATATGACTATATACACTCTGAATTATTCATAATACCACAAAAACATGTCCTCTTTTTTACCACTCGGTAGTGGAATTTTGTTAATGTAGATCACGTCTCTACGTAACATTGTTTCCTCTATTTGCACCGTATTCAACAACATGTCATATTCCTTCATTAACTCATATACTTTAAAATCACAAATTTATTCTTTACATAGGGTGATGACCTTAAATCTAGACACATAGGTAGCTACTTATCATTCCACATGTTTATTTTCTGACCATTCCCACACAACCCAAAATATCCTAGCCTCCACCACTTTACTCTCCTTGATAATGTTTCTTCATACATAACTCAAGTAATGACCAATACCCGCATCCATAAACTCTATTCTTGTGCGGTACCTAGCTTTGCATATATGATCTATAAGTGAATGTGAAGCTTGATCCACTCTCCAAACCTACATCTCCCGCAATGCAAGATTAAACAAGTTGAAATCTTAGAATCCCAAATCTCCCTTATTCTTATGCATGCACAGTTTTTCCAATGTAACCAATGAATGCCTTTATTTTTATAACCATCACTATGCCACTAGAGCCCGGCAATCATTGGTTGATTATAGGCTGTTGATAACTAGAACATAGTTATAACATACATTGGAATTGCTTGCAACAATATCTTAATAAGGATTTCTTTCCCTAATTTGGAAATTTTAGACTCACTAAAACATTGACTTTTCTTCCAAATTCTATCCTTGATGCACCCAAATATTTCTTTCTTTGATTTTCCAATTAATGGTAGGAAGCCTTTCATACCTACTATATCTCAAAACATCACTGACCCTCAACACTTTTTTATGCTCTCTCTTCTCTCGCCTGGTATGTTAGTGCTAAAAATCACCTCCCACTTAGCATTTTTAATAAGTTACATTAAATATTGTGCATACATCTCCAAATTATGCCTCCAAAATAGTGCTTCTTCCACTACAACTCATGTGAAGAGCATACTATTATCTATGTATAGTAAGCATGTTTCCATTGGTGCACCTCTAACTACTTGCACACCATGTAATCTCCTTTCCTTCACACACCTTGATAAAATAGATGATAATGCTATAGTAAATATAATAAACTAGTATGGGGAAAGTGGATTTCCTTACCATAAAACTTGGTGGGGGGTTCAAACACTGCTCCAGATCTATCAGCCATGAATATTGATAACAACATCACCATAACAAATCACATCATATGGTCAAAAATCTTTTAAGCATAGCCCATATTCTTCATCAATACATTATAGAAACCCCACTCCACTTCATCATGAGCCTTATTCATGTTAAGCTTTAGAGCCACCATTCCCTTTATGTCCTTCTTCTTATTTTTCATGATCTAGAGGAGCATGAAAGCCAGCCACTAACACTTTATTTGTAATAAGCCTCCTACCCCCTAAATCACTTTGATTTCGGCTAATGACCTCCAACATTAAGCTCTTTAATCTATTAGTAGTAATCTTATAAATAAGTTTATATATTATATTACACAAGCTTATAGGTTGAAGCTAAGACATGTGTTTTTGAGCATTCACCTTCAAAACTAAAGCAACATAAGTATGATTTAATCTCATTTCTATCTCACCTCCATCTAGAACCTATAGAACTAAATTCACAACATCTACAACAACCACACGCCAAATTTTATAAAAGAACAACACAACCATACCATTAGGCCTTGGTAACTTAGTAGTGTACATCTAATTTAAGCTCTTGTATGCACTTTCTTGATTATGGAAAAAATTATTATTTCTATCACCATCTCAAGTATACATTTCTTTTACCCTCTATCACCATAACATTTCCTCTTGATTAGTTACAATTTAACATGTTGTAGCTAATACCCGTGCTCCTTCAGCTACTGCATTGAATAATTCAACCAATTTAGTGTGGCCAACTTCTAATAAACATCTTTTCCCTCCTCTTAAACTCTCCCAAAGACCTCCCTATCCCACTATGGAAACTTCACCCCACACCTTTTAATCTTATCTAAGGTATGTTCCTCTCAATTCTCCCTAGCATCATTGAAGCTTGAGAACCCCACCTATTTGCACTCCTTATGGGTTGTGCACATCTATTTGAATCTAAAAAAATATTTGTCCTTCATATCATGTTGCTTGTATTATTAGCCAGTTTTTAGGTAAGATGATCTGATTATACTATGTCCAAGTGTTCAATCACCATCTTAGGAAATAATTCTATCCATACTATTATATCTACCCTCCTATCTAAATGACATTACACACTTTACTTACCATCCCTCCCATTATTATATCAAAATGGGTAACCATTAAAACCAAGGTAAATTAGTTGATAATCATCCAAATCTTACCTAAATTGAGTAATAAAATGATCCTTTCTAGGTGAGCCCCATGCTTTTCATGCTGAAATATAATCTCATTTAAATTACATACAACTAGCTAAGGTAAGCTTTGGTGTGTAGCAAGAAGCTTCAAAAGCTTCTAAGATAACTACTTGTGATGTGACTATGGATAGCCATAAAAACCCATGTACCTCCATTTCCCAATCCCAAATATATTCAACATGTGTGTGTTAATGTGGTGCACCAACATGTTTAATATCCATACATCCAACTCCTTCCCCCACATAAGAGTCAAAAGCCACTCTGCTACTACTACTGACACTGCTCCTTCTGCTGATCTTGTACTTAATACATCCCTCACCTAGGTCTCATGGATTGGATGTGTTGAAGTTGAATCAGCTAACTCCAAGGAAACTTCCAATGCTAAAATAGACATCTGGTGTGTGCCTACTGTCACTGATTTAGTTGCATCAACATCAGCCACCTTCAGTCCTTTGTGACCGAGACTTATCATTCCTTAGTCTCAATATATTTTAGGTTTAGCTTAGTTTATTTTCATTCATGCTTATGTAGCTTGTATATATTCCCATGTATATACTCTATCTCATATATAATTGAATTATAATTATTAATGAGAACTCGTTCTTTTTGCTTTATTTTATATCTATCATCTCTACATGCATAATCATGCTGCTTGTTCTTTCATACTTATATAAACGCACTCACCTTTAGGTTATTGTCTATGTCTTGCTCAAGGGGAGTATTCTTTGACTTCTCGTCATGTTTCCTTATGCTCAATCCATTCTATGCACTTGTTAAGGGGGGATTTCTCCCTCCCTGCCGAGCTATTGTTTTCTCATTCTTTTTTACTTTTAGGATCCCTTTTGCCGATGTTTAAAAGGGTGAGTAAAAGTGAAAAATGGTAAATGTTTGTTACCATCCATTCATTACTCTTTTACAATTACGATTATGCACTTTTTGTTTGTCATCATCAAAAAGGGGGAGATTGTCGACCTCAATGGTTAAGCAAAGTCATTATACTTGTTTTGATGAAAACAAATAGATATTGATAAATAATGTGTTTGCTTAAGTGTGCATGTACAACAATTGACCTATCTAACTTTAAGCATAATCCAAAGGTGAAAATATAAAAGAGCAATTAAGGTTCCAAGTACAAGAAAACAACACATGAAAAGAACCAATACTAAAAGATTAAGGATAATATTTTGTGAGTCTTAGGTTTCTTGAAAAGAGTTAAGTTGAGCAAAATTCATATTTCAAACAAAACTCTTTAAAATAATTTATTAAAAAACATACTTGACTTGATTTTATTTCATAAACTCTTTAAAAAATATTCAAAACAAAATGATTGGTTTTATTCAAAACCAATCAACTGATCCTTAGACTGATCGATTGGTTTCATTTAAACAAAGGCATGGACTGAGTTAAACTTAGACGGATCAACTGGTAGATAAAAATAATCGACTAGTTTTCCCAAACCAATCGACTAGTTTGGAAACTGATCAACAAGTTTAACCAACCCATCCATGGGTTTCACTCTTGTAGAAACTCATTTCATCTCTATTTAAACACAACAACTGGTTCTACCAAACCAATCAACTAGTTTGACCAACCAATCCATGGATTTCATTCTTGTATAAACTCATTTTGTCTCTATTTAAACACATTACCTAGTTCTGCCAAATTGATCGACTGGTTTGAAAATTGATCGACCGGTTTGATCAACCAATCCATGGGTTTCACTCTTGTAGAAACCCATTCCATCTCTGTTTAAATACATCGATGGGTTTTGCCAAATCGATTGATTGGTTAGCCAAAATTGATCAACTGCTGGGATCAAATAGTCCATGGGTTTCACTCTTTTTGAAACTCATTTGTCTCTATTTAAACGCATCGACTGTTTTCGTCAAACTGATCGACTGGTTTGCTAAACCAATCAATTAGTTAGACCAACCAGTCCATGGGTTTCACTCTTACATAAAAATATTCTTCTCTACTTAAACACATTGATTGATTTTTCCAAACTGATCGACTGGTTCATAAACAATTGACCTATTTGGATAAACCCATTAACTCACATAATGAACACATCGATTGGTCTCACCATACCATGTCATTGCTCATATATATTCTTAAGACCAACTATACACTATGCATAACCGATTGGTAGGTTTTCACAACGGTAACTTTCCTTTTTGGTTGAAACATAAACAATCGACTAGTTTGAACATACCGTTTGACTAGCCATACAACCGATTGACTGGTTCAATTAGACCTATCGATTATTGAGCATTAAATGCTCATTTTCTGCTCGTTGGTGAAACAACTTTTTTTGAATTTCTATCTAATGGCTATACTATGAGGTCAACCCTTATAAATAAGGTTCCTATGAATTTATTAAAATTACTTTTCAAAACATTGATTGTACAATTAATCTCTTACTCTCAAAATCATTCAATTGCTCACTCAAAATTTTCAAACTTTCATAATTCAAAGTTTTTTACTGAAAAGTGTTCTCTGATCACTTCTCTTAGCTAGAATTTCTCCCCATTTGTAATATCTCACATTAAATCTAGCTAGATTACATGTCATCCAAATTTATACACTTTTATATCTTGTATCTTTAGTGAGAACTATTTGTAATCAAAACCTCATCTTAAAGAGGTTAGTGAGTGTTTGCCTATTATTCTTGAGATATTCATATAGTGAGTCTAGAGAAGATAAATAGGTGAAGTTTTAAATCATCTCTTATAGAGTCATTGAGATAGTAAGACTCATAGATTGAGAGAAAAGTAATTATCAATGAAAACATGTCACTATTTTAAAAATCCAAAAGGGAGAGTCTTTTGGTAGTAGATGTAAATAGTAATTTATTGTTGAATCACTCTACATCATGTGTTAATTTTTATTTAGTTATGTCCATTCCATAAAACCCTATTCACCCTTCTCTAGGGAGTTTTTCAAAAATCAAGTCATAAATAAAATCTAGACAATATAGTTATCAACATATAATACCACTAATGATCTTAAACAACCAAATATATCATAGTGCCTTCTATCAAAACAAAATCTCAAAAAACAATGATAATATAGATAACATCCCTACCAAACACAATAACAATGGTATTACACAATGGTAACCGCTAACGTCTCCACAACATGAGAAGTGCACATAATGAAATTAACAAAATAATAACACACATAGATTTCTATTCTTTATTGATCCACGAGATATAAAGATAACCCAAGAACACAAATGATGTGTCCTGATCTATTATGCAACATAATACCCTTTCAACCATATACCCCTAAGGACACTATGATCCATTGGTCATTTTGGCACACATAATGTAATGTAGTATCCACCTGGCCTAAGTCACTTAATCTTTAAATATGCACACCCTCTAAAAAGTCTAAATGACCAAGAAGAGTATATTAAAGCCTTAGTTGAGATGTCAAGGCATTTGACAAATTACCACACCAACAAAGGGCTTCTACCTCATCTCTAGGATAACTAAACCTAAAGAGTACCCAATCCAACATGGAGATCTTTCACTTCGATAATTAATGTTTTATTCATAGTAATCACAATTAAAACACCAAGAAATATGAATTTCAATGCATACCAATAATTACTTACAAGAATTTTTAGCAAGGAAGGAGTCACACCTCATTAGATATCAAAACCACTCCAAAATGATCCCAATGTTCTAGAATCAAACCAAGGTATGATGCTAAATACACATTAATAAAAGCTAAAGCAAATTCCAGACCAAAACCAAACCAAGACTTAAGCCCAAATCTAAAAAAACTAATAAAACCAAGGGCATAACCTGAGCCAACAAAAGATGAGGCTTATAAGGCAAACAAGAAAATATAATGCTCAATTTTATAAAATTATTTTATTCCAAAATCTCAAAAATACTTCAAAGTCCAAATAATCACATTTGAGATTGTAAAAGACCAAAATAATAGTGGAAAACAACTCAAAATATGAAAACATGTCAAATTAAAACTTTTCTCCAAAAAAAAAACTATTCATAATCGATAAAAATGTTATTTTATTCAAAAAAATTTAAATATAAAAATTGAAAATATTTTATTATTGAAAATTAATATTCACTAGAAACTATCAAAATATGTTATTCATGTTAACACAATATTAACTTCAAAATGCTATTGTCGTTAAAATACTATTCCAATTAAAATATTATTACTATTAAATATCCAAAAAATGTTTAAAAATTTTCAAAAAAATAATAAAAACTAACATATAGATATTAAAGCATTAATAACTCAAGGACATATAAACATTCACCAGATAACATAAAGCTTAGCAAACTTCAACTCAAATTAAAGCATACCAAATATGATCAAATCAAGACACGTTATCTGCCATTATTATCCCTAAAATTACTAATATTAGCATGGTAAAATTATAATTAAATAAAAAATATATATTCCAAATATAATCCCAAAAATAGCATACCAAACCAAAAAGCCTAAAGCATGATATTTTTAACACGTATAAAACATACTAAAAAAACCCAAATCATAACATTTTATAAACAAAAATCATCATAAAAAAACATAAAGGGATATAATTATATAGTTATATATAACTAAAATTCGATGGATCAAACTTTATGGCCAAAAGTCTTAGCCACAAAAAAATGCCAAAATAATGCTAAGTTGAAACCAAAGCATATAACATATATCAATTCTATGTACTTATGATTTGGGAGGTTTACCTTTAATATACAATATTTAACATTGAGAAAATAATATCATAAAACCTATAAAGACCATATAAAATATTAGAGAAATTAAGCTCATAAAAGCATAACAAAGGAGAAAGGATTAAACAGCTTATCCTCAAAGTTGAAAAGCAAGATCAAGCTTCATCCATGGTGGAAAACCATGGTCACAGGCATGAAAATGGAAGTAGGAATAAGGGAAGGAAGTGGAGGAAATAGGAGTAGAAGAAAGGAAGAAATGACCAAGGATAGATTGGTAAAAAGGGTGATAAATGGATAATATCTAAGAATACTTAACATGGAAGTTTTGTCATATAAATATCTCAAATGGTTAAGGCTTGAAAGGTTTCAAACTCATCGCATAAAAGAAGGTAAAAGGAGTGAATTTCTTGGATCCACATGTCATGGGGAGGGTAGAGGAGAAGGAATAAATTTAAACTAGCTAACTTAAGGTAATGCAGAAGAGGATAAAATGGTAACTTTCACCAAGGTAACAAAAAAAAAACAATTTGGTGGGGGAAAAAAGGCATGTGGTTCTGGTCTTTATGTCCAAGATTAGTGGTTCCAAAATCATCTTAATCAATAATGGATGGTTTGGATTGATTCTTATAGATTAGAGAAAAGTTAGAAGCAGAAAAGTTGCATTTAGTGACTTCTACGGTCTAAAAATGATATAAATAATAATAGAATATTTTTTTATCATATTTAGCTCAATAGTAATACAATAAAATGATCACCAATTTTTTTTAATTTTTAAATCATCATAAAGGGAGTAACGAAGTTCAAAACACGTTAGTAAGGCCCACCAAAATATTAAATAGTATTTTTTTAACAATGATTTGGTTTGGCATTTAAAAAATTCTAGTAGATTTAAAAAAAAATGTGATGATCTCAAATATCTATATGAAAGAAGAGTCTCAAAAGAGTTTGGATGATAAAAGTTGAAAGACCCCAAAACCCTAATTTTAGAAAATTATGGCCAAATAAGGATTTATTAGGGAAATTAATTAAATTTATCATTTTATTAAATTAAAGGGGGATAATTAAGGCAAATCAAGAGGAAAATAATAAATAATTTAATTAGAACAAAATTAGGGTGTTTTTATAATTAAAATGGAACTTGGGAAAATTATTCAAAATAACCCAAATTAATCTAAAAAGGGATTTAATTATTATTTTCCTAAATATTATTATTTTAAATAATTAAGAATACCAAAATATCCTAAACACCCAATCAACCCATTATTTTTTCTTTTTCCCTTCTTTTCCTTTTTCTTTCTTTTCTCTCCTTCTCTCCTTTCTTTTTTTCCCCTTCTTCCCGAGTTGGGTCAACCCCTTAGGGCCAAAAACCCTCTCCTTCCTTCTTTTAATTCGGTGCGGCCCAGGCCCGCACGCCCATCCTTCTTCCTTCCCTTGTTGCCCATCCCCGATCCGTCTTCTTTTTTTTTCTTTCCTTCCTTCCCAGACCGCCCGGTCCACCCTTTCCATTTCCCTTCCCCTTTCCTCTCCCCAGCCCGACCTGCAGCCCCAATTTCGCCGACTAGCCACCACTACACTACCTTCCTATCTTCCCTCTCTCCCCCCACCGCTTTCTTGTCCCTTTTCAACCCAACCAGCCCTCCTCTCTCCTCACGCATGCCTGCCCTTTTTTTCCTTTCTTCTCCCTGACTAAACACACCCCCTGCAATGGCAGACCTGCGCCAACCTACCACTGCCCCTCTTTTCCTCTTCCCCCTCCGTCCTTTCCCTCCATTTAGCCTATAAATACCACAAGGGCATCCATAATCAAGCTCCTCTGATTCACAGCCCAGAAAACCATCCCTTATGTCACCTTCCGATCAAACGATTGCCTCGTCACCGCCGCCCAGCGCCGCCACCCGAGCCACCCACAGAATCGCTCCTTGCATCACTCTATACCAAACTACGCATTCCTCCGCCCTCTATTTGCCTTGCACAAGCCACCTCAATCGTGCAAAGTTCACCTCCTAATCAGCCCACCTCGACCACCGCTGCCCTTCACACCACTGTCCGCTGCCAATTCCACCACAACAAACACCCCCTCTACCCTTCAGAACAACCAGGGGAGCTTCCTATAGCTCCCCATACCTCCCTCTCCTTCTCCCTTCTCCTCCCTCCACCACCTTCGGCCACCACACCCGCCATCGTGCGCTGCCCCCTTCGGCTGCACCGCTACCTCCATTCCAACCCTCTCCACTTGAGGCACCCACCACCACCTTAATCACCCCCTCATTCCCTCTCTCATAGCCTAGACATCCATCTCTCCACCTCTCTTCTCCCTCCACCGTGGCCGCCAGTGTCGCCATCGTCCCTAGGTGGTGCTCTAATCTCCTCAACCCTAAACCCTTTTTATACAAATGTTAGCTATTTTTTAGTAGTATTAATAGTATTATTCTTAATATTATTATTACCATTATTTTTGTTTTTGTTGTTAATATTATTCCTATTATTATTATGTTATCATTATTATAACCCTTATCATTTTTATTACTTGACCTAACCTTAAGGAGGCGTAGGAACGTGCTCCAAAACCAGTGTTGTATTAGGTAAGGATGCGACTAAGAACAACCATGTGTATGTTATGTGACTTGTATGCCATGTGTTATGCCATATTGTGTAATTTATGATTATAATGACTAATTACTTGTAGCATAGCTTGGAGTTAAGGTGTGATTATGTGAATTCCTTATGGCATGTGTATAATGATTATATATGTTGTGCTTATGATGTTATATGATGTGACTCTCTAGGACATGCATGCTAGGAAGTTTAATAATATGATATAAGATAAAAGGATAAAAAGGGAAAGAGGGGAAGTGAGTTGACTAAGGGGTCATGAGATTGAGCTAATTATCTCATGACCTATAAGAGGGAAAATAAAAAGGAGGATATGATCAAAATGAACGAGTGATGTGAATCTTGCATGGAAAATTTCTAGGGTTTGCATGGAATGGATGGAGTCTGCATGGGGATGATGCTTGTGTGAGAAAATTTATCTTGGGGCGTAATTAAGGTAAGGGGAGAGTTGTGTAGTGATTGGAGACTTAGGGCGAAAAATGATATGTAGGTTGGTATAAGGGTGTATAGGGGACCTGGTTAGGGTTTGGGAGGAAAGCCCTAATTGGAGAGGAATGTGGCAGTAAAAATAATTGAAGAAGAGTGGAATATGGGATAAGAGTGGAGGCTTAGTATATGAAGGATGAGTATGGGTGCCATAGGAAAGAAGAGATGTTAGGTGAAGAATGGAGATGTGACTTGTGTAGGGAGAAAGGTGCTAAGGTTTGGAGTGGCCAACTAGGGTTTCACGGTCACATGTGTAATCGGTGAGTAAAGTGATATTATTTAGGTTGAATCTAAATGAGATGAGACATTGGGTGATAAAAGAAATAATGGTAGTGTAAGTTAGAGGAAGGTTGGGCCACATAGGTCTAATTAGGGTTTCAAGAGAAAACCCTAGAGAGGAGTAGTAGTAAGTGGATTTGGATGTCATAAAGTGATGAGCCTTAACACACCCTTAGGAGTTGGGTTTTCATTATGAGTAAATGAAAGGAGGGATGGATGTCGGGTTATGATAGGAGGCACATAAGTCTTAAGATATGAGACATACCCTCTTGGGAGGATATAAGTAGAAGGTTGGAGACATGCATGTCAAGGGTGAAATATTTATCGAATAAGTCATGAATAAGATACTAACCATTTAAAGAGAAAGATTGTTGAGCCGGACCCAGACCGATCCACTGGCAAATAATAGTGGTCAGGAGCTTGGGTGCCCAAGAGACCGGTCCACCAGCAAATAATAGTGGCCAAGAGCATTTTTCTCTGCATATTTTTTTGTCCACCGACTATAATAGTGGGGGATTCCTTACTCAACAAACCAAACTTAATGATGATAAGACATGGAAAGTACACTAAGTAATTACAGTGAAACACCATGTGAATCAGGGACAGACCAATCCACCGTTGAATAATAGTGGCCAAGAGTGTTCTGCCTTGAAGACCGGTCCACCAACAATAATAGTGGTCAGGAGTGTTCTACCATGTATGTACGTCGGTCCACTGACTATAACAGTGGGGTTCCTGCACTTACATAGATTGATAAAGAGTATGTGTGAAATGAGTATATTGACCATCGATCTAAAGAATAAGTTATCTGGATCGTAACTCGGCCTTCATTATCTACATTATTATATGTTATCTATATGATCATATTTGTGTTATAAGCCTTACATGTTTGGCCTTAGCTACATGGTTACCTTACTTAGTACATAGCATACTGACCACCTATTTCATAGGTGTTGCTCATTCCCACCAGTAGTGGGCCCACCTGAGTTTGTGCAGGTAGGAGATGATATCTTCGATGTCTATGATACTTACGAGGCATCGGACGGGGCTGAGATTGAGCCTGGACTTAGCCTGGGGACTGAGAGCAACTTGGTCAGATTCTCTTTTAATCTATCTTGTATTGTTTTCCTTCAGTGTTGTTTTGTCATACTATACCCTTTGTCTCTTTGGGAACATTAATCACATACTCTTTAGATTGTAACTCTTTTACGCTTACTCTAATTTTTGTATTGTGAACGATTCAGTCATTTATGAATTCTTGGATTAAGTATTGAGTTGTATTTGACGATAATCTTCTTCACCCTTAACACTTGGTACTGGAATGGTAGGAGTGTAGTGGTAATATTCCTAGAATTCAAAATTTTGTTATTCCACTTCCACTAATTCTTTCAATAAAAAAAATTTTTTTAGTAGTAAATTGTGGGGGTGTTACAAAAGTAGCTCAAAAGTCTTATCGGATACAAAACCATAGGAGAAGACAATGAGTCCTCAATGAAGCATTCTAAAAGCACAACTATGGTTTTGATAACTCTTACAGAGATGATAAAACATCTATATAAGGAATCTCAACATTCACCAATACTAATCTTGAGTAAGCCAGGTTTCCCAAAAAATATGGTTATTAAAAAATTGGTCTTTTACATAAATTCTGAATTTTTATACTTGTATGAGTGTTATTTTGGTAAAAATGTGGCAAGTGTAATAGGCGTCTTGTTTGGGTTAATCATAGTTAACATAAGTTGGGTTAATAAGTGAAAATGTCTTAAAATGAGCTTAGAAATCCTAAGGGTATAGTCACCACTTTATTTACAAATCTACAAGTTTTAACTATGTATTTGGCTAAATCATGCTTAATATGATGATTTGTAGTGCGATGTTAGGTTTGGTGAGTTGTTAAGTATTATTGGTGGTTTGATGAGATAATTGAGAATTAAGATTTTATATGAGCATTATAGTCTTCTCACCAATGTTGTGTTCTCAATTATCCTTATTGAGTTTCTTAATACCTTATCAATTAACCCTTTTGTATATGGCATGTATCATTTGATAGTTTGTATTATAATTTGCATCTCATGTTTAATAAAAAAAAAATTGGTACTATGGACTCATAGTGGTTTGTTGTAATATTGTTGAGTGATAATTCAAGTGAAGTAGAATAATAGTGAAATAGATTATGTGTTTACCATGTTGAGAAATATGTATTAAGTGTGGCCCTTGGGGTTAAGTATTACTTCCAATACCCAAGTAAAATATTAATATTTAAAGTGTAAGATTACAATGAAAGTGGTTTGATTCTGTCGGAATTAGGTGACCCTAATCTACTCTATGTAAGTTTGAACTACTAGCCATTTGGGATACATGTACTTAAAGATTAGTGGTTACTAGGTTTGACTCTTATCTCCTGTATGTAAGGAAAGAGGATTGGAGAGTGAAAATGAAGTTGCAGTTTGACTTTTATGCCCCATCTATGAGGAAATGAGGAGTGGAAGTAATACAAGTGGGAATCTTGGTCTAAATTTGACTAAATAATTGAAACTATGTGATCATCTAAGTATGGATCTTAATACATTCCTTACTTTAATTATCGCTTATCATGAGTATGATTAAAATACGTAGCATATTTTATTATCTTATTTTATATAAGGGTGTACTCATGATTTTATGTGCTATATATATTGTGGTTATAGAAGTAATTCTATTATCTGGTATGTTGCATACTAACTATCCTTGCATGTTCATTACTTATTCTGACAAGTAGGTATGATTTTGTTGTTTGCAAGTATTTGTTCATTTGATGCTTTTAATATAATACCTACAATGAGTGTTTGATTTGGGTTGGTAATAACGTATGGTTATTTATATCTCTCTTTTGGATTTTTAGTCCCTTATTTTCCTAATTTTTATCTCCTCCTACATGTTTCATAATTGGATTGTATCTTTATGGATCAAGTATTTTTCATACCTAATCACTAGATACAAGCTACTTTTTAGCCTTACACCAGGTATAGCGAGTGTGTCGATAGGGCCCTACATTTTTTTTGTCTCCTACAAACCTTTTCTAAAGAAAATTTTTGGTTCACGAAAATGGGGATGCGATAATTAGTGAGGCTTGGATTTGCATGTTTGCATGGGCAATTTGATGGGTTAGAAATAGTGAGATATTTAATGGTACCATGAAACATATAATATCTCATAGGTTATGTGAAACAACCCTTGAATGTCCTTTGGGAAGGTAAGGAAATAAGTAGGAGAAAAACAAATTTGATTGATTACAACAATTGAAATATCATAGGTTGAAGGCGAACATGAATATTAGGGCGAGTGGAGAGAAGGAATGGAGTATTAGCTTTGTATATCGTGGCCACTCTAAAGTTGAAATGATTATGGGCATTAGAAGAGGTAGAGGCAACTAGTATGTTACACGCCATGTAGGTGGCCATGGATTAAGGCTAGACTAATGAGGATTTCGAGATAGACTATTTACCTCTTATTGAGAAGCTCAGAGGTAGAACTAGAGACATGACGAGGATGGCATGCATTATTCATATAGTATTTTTTAAATACGTTTTTGTTAATGAGGAGGATGTATGGATGACATCCCTCCCAACCACTATTGTACCACTTGTCGCAAATGGTTTACGGTAATGAATGAATCTGGTTCTTCCTCTTAATAAAAAATAAAAAAATCCATTCAGTTTAAGTGGTGAAATTTATTTAAAAGATTCGGTACTCAATGTTGGAGATAAGTCTCGGTACTTAAAGTTGAAATAATCAATTTTATTTAGTCAACATTGTTAATATTCTTATCAGTATACTCTGTTAAGTTGTTATGCTTTTTACCTGTATTTATCTCTAGTTTTTAGGAAACTAGCTGTGTAGTAGTTATCCTTTAGAGTGCAGCTATCATCTGTAAGCCTATTTAAAGGCATATACGTGTTAATAGATTATCATCAAAAGCTGCTTTAATTCTTATATGGTATCAAAGCCTTGATCTTGATTTTTTTTTCTCTGTTCACCATGTCGCTTGACAATTAGACCATTATTCCCAATTCCAGCGATCCCACAACACCTTTTACTATTCTTCATCTCCACAATGCTATTAAGCTTACTCCAACCAACTATATTGCCTGGAAAACACAGCTTAAGGCTACCCTCCTAGGGTATGACCTTTACAAATTTGTTGATGGGTCCTATCCCTCCCCTTCTGCTTCTGTTGTGGCTGCTGATGGTACTTCCTTCCCCAACCCTGCTGCTCTTCCATGGTTTCGTCAAGACCGCCTTGTCTTTGGAGCTCTTGTTGGCACTCTATCCCAGGAGCTTATCCCGCTCATCTCTCAATCCGAAATAGCCCAAGAGGCATGGAACATACTTGCTTCCACCGATGCCAATCCACCACGAGGGCACTTCAAGCAAATCAAAGATCATCTTGCTAAAATCACCAAGGGCAGCCAGAGCATTGCTGAATATATGCAGGCCATTAAAAAATGTACTGACCGTCTTGCCTCTATGGGCAAACCTATGGATCATGAAGACATCATTGACAAAGTATTGCTCGGTCTTGACTATGATGTTTACAAACCCGTCATTGACGCAGTTAATGCCAGGGACTCTCCTATCTCCTTCGAAGAATTGCATGAGAAACTGATAACCAGAGAATTAATGGCTGCTTCCATGGTGTCCCCTACTACCTTTCCGGCATCGGTTCATGCAGCCAACTACAGGGTCCGACCTCAACAGTCCTTGACTTCTTCTCCTGTCTTGCTTCCTACTCCACGCACCACCTCGACAACAACTCGCCAACAAAAGCCGTATCTTGGCAAGTGTCAATGGTGTCGCACTCAAGGTCATGCACTTGACCATTGCTCTATATTCAAGGCTCTGTATCCTGCCATCACTGTGCCCACAGCGTCTCAAGCCAGGGCTGCCCAACAAGGTTCTCCATCTCCTCAAGCTCATCTTGCTGCTGCCAATATCTCAGATTCAACTTCATGGCTCTTGGACAGTGGTGCTTCCCACCATGTCACCAATGACTTGGCTAATCTTTCTCTTCATGCTCCGTATGATGGCACCGAGGAACTTGTGATTGGAGATGGCTCTTCCTTTCCTATACAAAACACTGGTTCTTTCTCAATCTCTACTCCCTCTACATTTTTTCACTTCTCTAATGTGTTATATGTTTCCTCCATCTCTAGAAACATCTTATCTATCAATAAATTCTGTCAAGATAATAATGTTGGGATTGAGTTCTTACCATCTCTTTTCCGTGTCAAGGGTCTTTTGAAGGGCACAACTCTTCTCCAGGGTCCCACTAGAGCTGGTATCTATGAGTGGAACCCATGTTCTCCTCGAGTCTATACGTCCCTCAAATCGTCTAAACATGAGTGGCACCATCGCCTAGGACATCTGGCATCTTCAGTTCTCAAGTTTTTGAATTCTAATTTCAATTTAGCTATATCAGACTTTTCAACTTCTCATTGTAACTCTTGTAATATGAATAAAAGTCACAACTTACCTTTTTCTTCCTCCACACTTACATCTACTGCTCCTCTAGATCTCATCTTCACTGATGTTTGGACATCACCATTATATTCTCATGATAATTACAAATACTATGTCATTTTTGTGGATCACTTCACTAAGTATGTCTGGTTTTATCCTCTTAGACAGAAGTCAGATACATATGCTGTTTTTCTACGTTTTCGATCCTTGGTAGAAAAATATTTTAAGCGGCCTATCATTAGTATATTTTCCGATAATGGTGGTGAGTATGCAAAATTAACTCCTTATTTCTCCTCTAATGGAATATCTCATCTTACCTCTTCTCCTCCATACACCTGAACATAATGGTTATGCGGAACGTCGTCATCGACACATAGTTGAAACCGGCCTTACTCTTATTTCCCATGCAAAACTTCCTCCTATTTTTTGGCCTCACGCCTTTGCTACTGCCACCTATCTTATTAATCGTCTACCAACTGCCTCTCTTGCCAACAAATCTCCATTTCTCAAGCTATTCGACACACCTCCTAATTATCACAAATTAAGAAATTTTGGATGCTTATGTTACCCTTGGCTAAGACCTTACTCATCTCATAAACTTGATTCACGATCTTTACCTTGTGTCTTTATTGGATACTCATCTACACAAAGTGCTTATTACTGTTTTCATCCTCCCACTAATCGCATCTATACTTCTCGACATGTCAAATTTATTGAAGACATTTTTCCCTATCCTACTCTATGTACAAATTACACTCCCTCTCCAGCATCCTCAATTGACGAGTGGTGTACAGTAGCTATTCCTATTCTCCAGCCAGCTACTGCGTCACCCACTGAACCTTTGCCTCTTACAGCTTCCACTCCTTCTACTCCTCCATCTCCACCTCTTCCACCTACTCCCCCTCCTCCTCCCACTCGGTCCATAGTCACTAGACTCCAGAATAATATTGTTAAACCAAACCCCAAATATGCTCATCATGCTATCATATCCTCTCCTCTCACTGAGCCATCGAACATCACTCAGGCCTTAAAGGATCCGCAATGGCGAGCTGCCATGACGGATGAATTTAATGCACTCACTCGCAATCACACTTAGGAGCTTGTTCCTCCTGCCGCTAATCAGAATTTAATTGGTTGTAAATGGGTGTATCGGCTAAAATACAAGTCTGATGGTTCTATCGAGCGGTTTAAAGCTCGCCTTGTTGCCAAAGGTTTTCATCAAAGGCCTGGTATTGATTACTCAGAGACGTTCAGCCCTGTTATCAAGCCTACAACAGTGCGTCTCATGCTCTCTCTTGCTATCAATAATGATTGGTCTCTTCGCCAACTTGACATCAGCAATACCTTTCTTCAAGGTACCTTGAAAGAGGATGTTTACATGTCTCAACCCCTGGTTTTCTTGACAAAGATCGTCCTACTCATGTGTGCACGCTCAATAAGGCCATCTATGGTCTAAAACAAGCTCCAAGAGCTTTGTATCAAGAATTTCAAGGCTTCCTTTTGTCCTATGGATTTCGAAATTCTGTCGCTGACCCATCTCTCTTTATGTATTGTCATAATGGTACTAACATATATCTACTAGTCTATGTCGATGATATCATTATAACAGGACCTTCTACCAAAGCTCTCCAAGAGTTCATTACTCGTTTGGCTACTCGATTCTCTCTCAAAGATCTTGGTCCATTGTCCTATTTCTTAGGTGTGGAGGTTCTACTACACAACAATGGATTATTCTTAAGTCAACGTAAGTATATCAATGATTTGCTTGCAAAGGCTAACATGTCTGAAGCCAAACCTGTCTCCACTCCTATGGTTGTTCATCCTCTCCTCAACCTCACTGATGGCACCCCATTATCGTCCCCAACAGATTATAGAGCTCTTGTTGGGAGTTTACAATACTTATCTTTAACCAGACTTGATGTGGCTTTTGCGGTGAATCGTCTGTCTCAATTTATGCACAAACCCACTGACCTACATTGGGCTGCTCTTAAAAGACTACTTTGTTATTTAAAGGGCACATCAGATTATGGTATTACGTTGTATCGCAACTCTCCTTTGCGTTTACATGCTTACTCTGATGCAGATTGGGCCGGTGATCGTGATACATATGTCTCAACCACAGGTTACATTGTTTATCTTGGTCGTAACCCATTATCTTGGAGCTCTAAAAAGCAACATGGTTTAGCACGTTCCTCAACTAAAGCTGAATTTAGAGCTGTAGCATCTACAACTGCAGAAATCTTGTGGCTACAATCTCTTCTTTCAGAACTTGATGTTAAACTTGAGCTTAAGCCCAGTATTTATTGTGACAACTTAAGTGCAACACATTATTCGGCTAATCCAGTGTTTCATTCAAGGATGAAGCACCTTGCTTTGGCCTTTCACTTTGTCAGGGAGAAAGTCCAGCATGGCTCTCTTCGAGTTCACCATATTTCTGGCACTGATCAGTTAGCTGATGCACTAACCAAGCCTCTAGCTAAGCCACGATTCTTTGATTTGTTCTCCAAGATTGGTCTTTCTCAACGAGAGTCCATCTTGCGGGGGAGTGTTGGAGATAAGTCTCGGTACTTAAAGTTGAAATAATCAATTTTATTTAGTCAACATTGTTAATATTCTTATCAGTATACTCTGTTAAGTTGTTATGCTTTTTACCTGTATTTATCTCTAGTTTATAGGAAACTAGCTGTGCAGTAGCTATCCTTTAGAGTGCAGCTATCATCTGTAAGCCTATTTAAAGGCATATACGTGTTAATAGATTATTATCAAAAGCTGCTTTAATTCTTATACTCAACACTTAGAGGTTATAACTTGATCAATTAAAAACTAGCCTAATTCTAGAAAAGTGTTGTTTCTCCTTCTAGTGTGTTCGAGTGCGCTTCAAGATTTCGGATAGTTGATTGACATTTAGCAAAAAGATTAACATTAGTGTGTGTGTGTGTCTTTTCCAACCAGTTAAGGCGTGAAAAAGTAGACCTTCATTTATTCCCTCCGACGTTTGAATTCATTAAGATTTTCAGCCTTCTTCTATAGACGTATTCTATATTTGTCAGACCATATAAATCAGATATCATGTGTAGTTAAGAAATCTGTATGGTTCTCCAACACTGAACGGTATTATTAGAAGAGAGAAAACCCCATTTAACGGAAAGAACAACTGACGTATGCCCCAGCTGGCCAAATGAGGCGCAATCCTGCCGAGTCCCCAGAACGGAAGAATAAAGAAATGAAAAGTGAAGATTGACTAGAAGGGGGAAATGGTTTCCCAAAAATGGGATGGGACACAAATAGCTATTTTCTCACCTAAAAAAAATAAAAATAAAAATTACTACTACTTGTCTGCTACTACACAGAGAGGATTGGCGTGGATTTTTTGTAATCCGATAAACCCGGATATGCAGCTTAAAACACATCGGTGGCTGCATCGAGGCCAGGTTGGCGGAAAAGTAGAATAAATAAGCAGCAGAAGTCGGGAGCCGCAAACATATCGAGTAAACGGACAGTTGCAGTCGGGAGCCGCAGAAGAGACCATTCATTTTGCCCCAAAACATGAAGCTCACATGGGCCATACGTTCTTTTCATGGGCGCCACAGTCTGATGATACTCAAAGTGATGGTACCTGCGACTCTACTTATCTACTTTGCTTACTTCACCATTAGGATTTCTACAGAGACCCCTCTCTCACAACAAAACTCGGAGAAACTGAAGCGCTTCAACTCTCCGGCTTCCCAAAATGGCACTTACCCTCGGTCGCCTTCAGAAGGCAAATTATTTCTCCTTACTCCATTCATTTCTTGCTGATTTGATCTGTTTTTTTATTGCTTAACTGTGTCATGTGTGCGGTGATTGCGAAATTCATCTATTCCTGTTTCGGCGGCAGTTGTTGAGATTTGATTTCGGACAAGTCTCTCACCTTCTGCAGCGGTAGGTCCTGCTGATAAATGATGTGGAATAGGAGTTGAAATCTTTGTTGCTTGACTGATTGACATGGGGAGGGCCATTCTGTGATTTGATGGCATTGAATTGGGAAGTCGGTCTGTTCGTGCCGAAAAATTATTTAAACTTGATTTTTGTCGGACGTTATGCATCTGATGTTAGATTATTTCCTAATTTATATCTGATTTGAACCGTATCCTATGCAGGGAAGTGTGATCTTTTTACCGGCGATTGGATCCCAAAATCATCTGGTCCATCATATACTAATGAGACCTGCCGTCTTATTGAAGTTCACCAGAATTGTATGACGAACGGGAGGCCAGATTCAGATTATCTCTACTGGGATTGGAAACCAAGGAATTGTGAGCTCCCCGGGTTTGATGCACGAACATTCCTGGAGATGATGAGGAATAAATCTTGGGCACTAATTGGGGACTCTATTTCTCGAAACCATGTTCAGTCATTGCTTTGCATGCTCTCTAAGGTGCGTTTTTAGCCAAAACCCTGGACTCTAAATCTTGGTTCAAGATGCCCCTTTTAGGTTGCAAATACGCAGGTGAAGTGCCGGCTGCTGAACTCTCCTCCGTTTTCTTCGTACTAGTGTTAGACCTCGAAGAACTCCAAGCTACATGTTTCTTTCTTCATAAGAGTTTGGCCCGTTTCCTAGCGTTGCCCAAGCTAAGCTATTTCACTTCTGTCGTATAAAATATTTCATTATTCATCTCTGTTCTATTGATTGCGCTCAGGTGGAACAAGCGGTCGAGGTTTACCACGATCCAGATTATCGAACCAGAAGGTGGCACCTCCCATCATACAACATAAATGTATCTGTCCTCTGGTCTCCTTTCCTTGTACATGCTGCCATTTTCGATGATGACAATGGTGTTGCAAAATCAGAGATCGAAGTTCATCTTGACAAACTTGACAAGAAGTGGGCAGCACTATACTCGAGCTTAGACTACATGGTATTCGCTACAGGAAAGTGGTTTCTCAGAAGTGCTATATACTATGAGAATGACACCATATTAGGTTGTCATTACTGCCCAAAAAGAAACCTAACAGAGCTTGGGTTCGACTTTGCTTATCGCAAATCCCTACGATTTACTCTCAACTTCATCGCCACATCCGGTCATAAGGGATTAATTTTCTTCAGGACATCTACACCCGAACATTTTGAAGGTGGGGAATGGTATGAAGGAGGGAAATGCAATAGAACAGTTCCGTTTAAAGAAGGTCAGGTCGAGGCAAAGCTTCTGCATATGATATTGAGGAACATTGAATTGGAGGAATTTGAGAATGCAAGAGTGAAGGCCTCTCAACACGGGGTGAATCTTAAACTACTGGACGTGGCTCCCCTTTCATTGTTGAGGCCTGATGGGCACCCTGGCCCGTACAGGTATCCACACCCTTTTGAAAATGGTAATCATACTAAAATGCCTGAAGATTGTCTGCATTGGTGCTTGCCCGGACCAATAGATGCCTGGAATGATGTTCTTATGGAAATGGTGGTGAATAGATGATGGAATTATGTTGTGAGTAGCTTGCTTGCTTGGGGTACAAAGTTGCCTCCTTGATGGAAGAAAGAGTTGTAATGTTCAGAGCTCCAATGGGTGATCCCAAAGAATCATTTGATATTTGATAAGTTAAAAGTTCATTCATCAAATGGAAGATGGGAGAAGTAGAGGTGTCCAGAGTTTTTGTAACTGTGAATATTGGACAGATAAGTGATCATACAAGCCAACTTAATTGACGTTTTTGCCTATCCATTTCTCTCTGGATTATACAAGAAGAAAAGGATATTTATTTCATCCTGTATTTGCTTACCATTGAAATGAGGAATAGATAACCATTCGCAATGAAAAATCTGCCGAAACCCTGATATTTTCTTTTTATGATAATGAAATCGATTGATTAGATGACAGCATCTCTGATATCTTTACCAGCATGCTACAATGAAAGATGACAGCATCTCCTATTACTGTGACTACAAATCCATCAACAAAAGAACAAAGAAAGAGGTGAAACTGAAAGCTCCAAAGGATTTACACTATTTCCATTAATGTATAATAGGCTTTCGCATAAATTTTCAATCATCAAGCGCGTCAGGAAAGTGCATGCCAAAACCTTGCCCGTTCTTCTCAACTCTGAAAGGTAAAGATAAACTGTTTTAGCAGTGTGGATATGGTTATGGTTAAAAACCATGCAAGGTTTTCCCTAGCGGAAAATGAAAATTTACCTTTGAGGATTATATAGATAGGAAATGCAGACATGATAGGCCAAAAAAAAAATGGTAGAAGGAAAAGAAATGAGCATAAGGGGTGTGAAACACTTACGATGGGGCAAGTTTCCCTAGATTAACAACAAATCTCCCACCATCCTCATCTAAAACTTTGCCAGACTTATCAACCACATAAAATTTGTGCCTTGTACGGGGTAATCCTCGCTTAGCTAGTATATCAAGGTCGTTTTGATGCAGCTCTCTATTATTCACATAAACACACGTGTTCCCACCCGAACAGTTAACTGAGAGGGGATAACTGAATTCTTGAATATATGGCTGCAGAAGAATGACAGAAAATGCTTCATTGATATGTAATACTTCAGTGATATTTTAACTGGAAACGAAGATCGTGAAGTTGTTAGTCTTACAGGTATTATTCCAAGGCATTGATCGCCCATGACACCCCAGAAACCAGCTTTGAAATCATACCTGCTCGATAACATCCACATTATTAGTCAAGTCATACATGCCAAATCTTAAAATTGCTACTCTAGTAGTGTAAATAATCTGAAGGATGTGAAATATATTAGGCAGGGAAGCACATCAAACTGCTTCCCTAAATATACAGGACACAATAAATTAAGTTTCTGTTTCACTTACGACAAATTGTATAAGATCTTTTAGAGCATAAATTGATACTACTTACCAATAGTTCCCAGGTGAGATTTTCCCAGCGAGCTTTTCAGCCCTTTTCACCTGATCGTAAGGTATCGGTTGTCCATTGATGAAAACATCTGCCTCTTCATTTGAGTCATGGTGGCCAGATCTGTTCGAAATGCCCCACAATCCCAACTTGGAGGAAGATTTAACGGAGGATCGGTTACTTTTATTGTCTGCAACTCGAGTTTCATCTCGTGAGTTGTCCTCTGAGTCTTGAGATAGACTAGAAAAAGGTAACTCGTGAGAATGAACTTCTGTTTCAGTTTCAGCTCCCACGCTATCTAGCGAATTTCTGCGAGGGGTGTCCGGGTCAGCTATCCTTTCATCTTGATTATATATTCTATTTCCAGTCTCAGGTTTACTAACAGCAATGCTAGTTGAATAATCAAGATGATCCCGTAAAGGTGAACCAGGAGGAGGACGGACCAAATTGGTATTTGGGGGCACTGGTAGAGTGTTACTATGCAAATCCCTTTGGACATTTTGACTATCATGATTATGCTCTCCGCTTGAAGAAGATGAAGATGAAAGGCCTCGCTTATTTGCACTGGATTCAGAAGCTGTATATTGAAAACTATAGCCACTTGCATCAAAATCCGATGATTCAAAGTTGATGCCATTGCTACCAGCTGTTGAACCACAATCAAGGGAGGTTTTATGACCAGACTCATTCAACACAGGATCACTTGACAGAGTTTTGGACAGAGCAAGAGATCTATTTTCCCTAAGATCAAGAGACAGTGTGGCTGAGCAGGCCCCACATTTCAATTTACATGGAGTCTTCATCTTCATGGCAATGACTTTCCTAGGCAATTTCAGCAACTGAAAGCATTTGTGGCAAAAAATAAATGGAGCACCCCCTGCAATGGGAAAATAAACCTTGCTATTCGCATCAATAGGCAATACCCTCCTTGGACGACGATAAGCAGAAGAACTGGTATCTGAACTACAATCACTTCCAACCCTTTTATGAGATGATGGCTGGCAATCAGTCATTCGACGGTTGTACCCCATTGGAACAAAAACGTCATGATTAATAGAAACATTGCCTTCAGGAAAACTGCTCATTCTAGGATTATAGCGACGTGGAGCCTGGGGCTGGGTTTGCCAATTATTGACATAACAATGCGAACAAGAGCATGAAGGATCGTGATAGTTCTTCCCATACATATCATGAGGATCCTGATCTGAGTCCATAGATGGGTGTGGAATCATATAGTCACAAGAGGAGCGGCGAGGATGAGAACGATAGCTTGTCCTCCTTGACATATTTGTAATAACTGGATCACGATGCAATGGGATTTGATTTGTCACAGACTGTGGAGGAAGATAGATACTATCCAAATATTCTGTATCCTGAGCGTTCACAAAAGTAGGGTCATGAGCATACGTGAAACAAGGAGGCTTCCGGCTATTCATGTTTACAGGTGCTCTTCTTAATCTCAATATTTCATGTTGAACATAATCATCACGGACTGCATGAGATGTCTCAACTGGAGGTACCCTTTGATTGAACCTTTCCTTTGGTTCTTGAAGAAGGCGACCTGTTCGTTTGAGTTGTTCCTGTAGCTCAATATATTTCCTCAGAAGCTCAGCTTGTTCCAGCTCTGAATCCCGAGCACTATTAAAGCCAGTTGAGCTTGGGTCATTCAGGTGTCTCAGCTCATCATACCCATAAGACGAATCAAGAGGGTAAGCAGATGGTCCCTCGTCAGGATAGCTTAAAATCCTTCGTTGTTCACCAACATTCTGAGGATTTCCATGAATCACCCCAAACTTACCTCTTTCACCATATAACTGATCAGGAGAACTCCTTGGTCTGGCATACCCTCCACCTTGGAATCTCGAGTATCCACGGTCCCTATCAGGGCCATAGCCACCTTCAAGAATCCGATCATGAGTCGGAAACTCCAAAGGCCTTTCCCACCCTTCTCTATACCCTAACTCATTATCTCTTTTCAAATTTGGACCACAATTGGTCAATGCCTCATCTGATCCCTCCTTCTGTCCTCTTCTTGGCGACCTACTGGCTCGATGCATCTCTGGTTGATCAACACTATTCCCATCATCATGCAGCCATTCATTGAAGGAAGTCTTTAGGCCGAAAACTCTACCATCGCCATATCCTCTCACTTCCTCCTTAAAGCCAGTTTGGTCAACCCATGCACCTACTCTCTCATCCCTGGCATTTACATTCAAACTCAAATCGTCATCCCTCACTGGCGACCTCCTCAAACCACCATCAATTGTCCTTACGGGAGATCTATCAAATCCACCAGATTCATCAACATGGATCTCCCTAGTTGATCTCTCTGGCGACCTGTTTATCCTATGGAAGTCAGCAAATGCATTATCTCCCCTTGTTGGCGACTTTCTAACATCCTCATTCCTTGATGATCTTACTGGTGATTTACTAACCCTGGGACAGTCATTGCCCCTCATTGGTGACCTGCTAAATTCTCTTTGCCTTGTTCTAATTGGTGATTTGTTTGCCATGTTGGATTCTCTATTCTGAAGCAATGACGTTTCGCTTGTCCTACCACGCTCAATTTCACCTATGACATTTTCTGTATCATCCCCATTGGTCAATAACTCAGAACCGTCATGAATTCCTGTGTTTTGCGATGACCCATCATCCAAAGATAGTTTATTTTTAGCTGTATAGTCCAAAAAAAAAATCCAAAAAGCCAACGAAAAATTAAAAAATGTTTTCATAAATTACATCTTTCTATATGAGAGAGGGTCGACAAACCTTGAAGGAAAGCTCCACAACCACCACACTGGTACACAGCGTATTTCGGTAGCTCTGATAATAACTTTTCACACTTAGGGCAGCGAACTACTCGAATTTTGGGTTTTTCAGACATCAAATTTCAAAATTACTCAAAAATTCCAAAAACCCAGATCATAATTTTGAGGAGGGGAAAAAATGCACAAACGGTTCGAGGTTGTCACACCGAAATAGAACTGCTAAGACCTAACTCAGCAGGCTAGACGAGTACAAAATTTGAGATGGCACACAAAAAAACACTGACCTTTAATTTTGCAATCCCTGTATTGTTTCCATAACATTTAAGCTCTTGAAGCAGGGACTCGAAAAAAGCAATACGTACATGGTCAATAATGTCTTTAATAGGAAATAGACAGATTCAGGGTCTTCGTGATGAGCTTAGATAGAGAGAGAAAGAAGGGGTGGGTAGGAGACGCAGAAAGAGTGGATGAGGTGAAGAAGACTCTGTCCTGGAAAAAGGAAAGCAACAATTTGGAGGGAAGGAATTAAAGAAGACTTTATCAAAAAATTGAGAAAGGGTCAACGGCTCTCTTCCGTTGAATCGTTGTATTTGTATGGTGGAGAAAATCATTTGAAGCGATGACGTTTCAATTGAGAATTGGCTATTAGCTTATAATAACAACTACTAGAAAATTAATTGTGTACTACTTTTGAATAAATTAGCGAACATTCTTATATGGATATTTAAAAAAAAATGGACAATAAAAAATTTATTAATCAAATTTTTAGATATTGAATATCTAGCAGTCTTCGAAATAATAATTATGAATAAAAATTTGAGAAATAAAGATTGAAAACAGTAATGGAAATAGTTAGATAGAATTATATGATTCTCACTATCCTATTCGATATACGGTGAGGATATATTAAGAATAATTTAAAAACAAAATTTTAGTATGTTTAGCACGTGAGATTGAAGTTAAAAATAAAGTAATAAATAATTTAAATTGAGAAATAAAGAATTATTGATGTCTCTCACCAATCCTTTTCTAATAATAAATATTCAAGAATAAACAAATTAAAAATTATACTAGAATTTATTTCTTGGACAGAAATACTTATTCTCTAGGGTTTATTGGTATGGGATAGTAAAGATAGTTTTTTTTATGTCAAGTATTTAGAAATAATATTGTTATTTTTAATAAAATATCTATTTTAGTCCAAAATAATAATAATAATAATAATAATAATAATATATCCAATTTAATCTAAAATATCAATCTAAAATGAATATTTGTTTGAAGAAGGATTGCTAATTTAAAATAAACTATATAAAATACATAGATATTTTTTGCACATCTATTGTCTTATACTAAATAAGTACTAAAAATAAATAGTCGAGAAAGTTCTTTAAAAATTATTTACAAGACACGAATATTTATTGTATTACTGAGTTGCCTGCCAATAGTGCTTTGAAATAAAAGTATGTTGGGGAATGGCTTGAAAATTGTCGTGGCAATGTGTATGTAATCAAAATATTCTCAAAATGATGCACTATTTCCTTCTTTCGCCTTATCTTTCTAATGGTTTTGGTGCTTCGAAAATTGTTGCTTAGGCCATCATTGACCAAAGCCAGGTCAAGATCTAAAGGGTCATTACTAAATTATCAGCATACCAACACGAATGACGACTTTTTAGTTTTCAATTGAAACTTTCTTCGAAGTTCTTAGTGTTATAAAATGATTTCACTGCTGGGAAATTCTGTCCTAAATTTTTTTATTTTTTTTTTAAATGTACATTTAACTAACAATGCCAATATAGTTTTTTTATGCAGACATTGGATGCATGATCCCGCACACCTACTCTGCATCATGATCACTTTCCAATATACCATTCCCTCCTTTAAAAAGTTCTTATAGCAATTTAAAATTATATATATATATATATATTTAAATAATTGATTATATAAGATATTTTTTTTATAAGTAATGCCAAATAAATTAGCATCCTTGATTGAAAATTAATATAATATTTATTCTATGAGAAAAGAGACTCTGATTTTTTAGGTATTTGTTTTTTCTTTTGATAAAGCAGCATAATGATATAGCAGTAATCACGTTGCAAATCATTGACTTCACATAACAAAAGCAGAAGTCTAGTATATTGCATTTGACTGAGCCGAAAAATGGGCATGTGCTAGTTCGTCAAGAAAATCCTTGTTTTTTAAGTATATGTCGAAGCTTGAAACTACCGAACAGATCATCTTGAACTGCAGAACGGGCCGGTGATTATAACCACTGTAAGCACCGGTGCCGGAATGGATGCCGGAAATATTGTCATCTATAGTCTAATTATAGTATGTGATACTTTTTATAATAAATTGATAAATAAAATGGAATCTATAATGAAAATGGTCGTTAATGTGATAAATTTAGCCTCAATGATATTTTAGTTATTTTTTACTTAAAGTATATGACCTTAGTAAATTTCTGATTTGACATTAGTAATGACCTTAATTATAGTTGTCTCAAAATGTTTGGTAATAAGTAAAAAAAATTTAAATATGAAGATTTGGGTCTATGTGATTAATATTGGTTTCGTAGTCACTGTTATAAAATACTAATACTTAAGGTGAACGATAATGCTATCTCTACAACTAAATTCTTATAACTCTTTTACAACCAAGTACTTAGTTTGCTAAGTGGCATATAAAGTTAAGAAAAAAAGGAAAAAAAAAAGATTTTTCTTCTCTCACACGATTTATTTTTAGGCAGCACATTTCTGCTTCTCTACTTTTTGCGATTTAAGAAATTTCTTTCTCCACTCATATTTCACCTACGATTTCATATTTTTTTGTAGTCTCAACTCTCAATTTCACTCTTGTAATAGATACCAGTAGAGCTGTTTACGGTTTAAATATCTAATATTTCGGACATTTGATTATCGGATATCTAAAAATGATATTTGATATTTGATTTGAAAATTCAGATATCCAAAAGATTGGATATTTAAATTTTCAGATCGGATATCAAATATAACCAATATTATCCGAATAAAATTTTAAATATAAAAAAACTACCAAATCACAAATATATTTGATATTATCCAATTTACTGAGCAAATATCCGATAAGCTCAGCGAATATTCAACATACTCAACAAATAGCTGATATTAAAATTAAAATAATGAAGGGGTGGGTGAGGTCTATCGGCACGCAGAGTATTTTTTATTTTTTATATAAATATTTAAAAAAGGATTATATTAAAAATATAATTTCAACTAAATTAAATTTTGGCTCAAATAATAAATAAAATAAATAAATAATTATATATATATGTATGTATGTATGTATATATATACACACACACATCTAAATTTATTTATATACAATCATATATAAAATAAAAAATTATAAAAAAATGTATAAATATTTTTCTTCGGATCAGATATTATTTGTATTTGTTGGATCAAATATTTGGTTTGTTTGACTTTTAATTGACCAAATTAGATATTTGATTTGAAAAAAAAAATCAGATTGGTTATTTGCTTTTTTGGACTGGATAGCTTCAGATATCGGATCAAATAAGCAAATATCGGATAACATGAACAGTCCTAGATATCAGGACAGTGACGATGAACTTGCTCTTGGATGTGAACGACGAAGAATTTGAAAGTTGAACACTATTTATCATCAGTGTTGGACGAAAATGGAGATGGAGACTAAAAAATAAAGATAAAAAATATAAAATATTTTTTTTTCAAATTTAAGAGACATAAAATAGATAAAAATGATTTAAAAAATTTTATATATATATATATATATATATATATATATATATTTGTTCTTTGCTGATTAGCATTGTAAAGAGAATCAAACAAGACCAATATAAAATGAATTAGAAAAAAATTAAAAGTCAGAAGTTCTTTTTATAGAAAAAACAGAAGATGATAGAAATAAAGAGAAAAAAAAAAGAATTAGAGAATACAAAAGTGAATACGTAAGTAAAATTTGTTGATTTTAAAGAAGAAGAACGAAAATATATAGAAAATTTGTTAATTTTTAGACATTTAACTTTTGATTTTGAAACAAATACGTTCATTTTTTTAGCCTCAATACGAAAAGAACAGCAAAAAAAAGCAGGGAAGGGAGGAAGAAATAAATGGACTAGAGACGGCGGCAGACAAGTTGCTAGTGGTAAAAAAAAGTTGTAAAACTTCAGTCGTAACTGTAGCATTGCCGTAAGGTGAAAGACCTCGACAATGAAAATGGTGGCTCTTTAGAGGTTACTATCTTAAAGATATGATTTAGCCCATAATTATTATGGATTTTGCCAATATGCCTTAGTGTCTCAGCTAAGTCATATACCTTACTTTATTTAGCTCTACAGACCTAATAGAGGGTATGCATACTTATGGTAATTTACCTATTTAATAAACATTTTAAACAAAACTTATTATTTTATTGATTAAATATTAATATGTTATTTATGATATAGATTTTAGGTACAAAAGTTTTATTAGTGGATCCTAATAATTTTTAGGAGGTTACCAATAAATTGTGTTTTTACTGAAAATCATGTAACTTTTATACACTATCAAATTGTTTGGATATCGTATTATAACACATTAAGGTTTTGACATATAAATTGTATTAAGCATGATTTGTTACAAATAATTATGTGTTTACTATTTTTATCATAACAATTAAAAAAAGAAGCATGTTACCCTATTTAAAATATCATGTGTACAAAGGTGTGATTAAAATGGTTATAATCTTAGGAAAAGATTTTGTATGATATGTACAAGTGAAAATATTTTGCTAAGCATGTTTAAATATAATTGTAGCATGATTATTATTATTCATGTGCTCTAGGAACAATTTGACCATTCAAATATATCATGATATTTAATCTAAAACAAAATGTCTAATATGTTCTCATTATTGTTCAGTATGAGGGTATGTGATTTGATGTTTTAGAAATGCACGTATTGGCATAATTATTACTAATATGTGGTCTAGGGATATTTTGATAATTTTGAGTGTAACATAATAATTATTCTAATAAACATGTCTAATATATATTATTTATTGTTAAACATGATAATATTTATTTTGATGTTTTAGAAACACATGTTTCAACAAGATTATTAACATTATATGGCATAGGGATATTTTGGTAATTTTAAATGTACCATGTTGATTATTATAATAAGCATGCTTCATATATATTATTTATTATTAAACATAAAAATATGTATTTTGACGTTTTAGAAACACGTGTTAGGATTTTACATGTAAAATTATGTATAAAGGCAAAATGATCATTTATCATATCTGATAATTTAATTACATGATAAATAATTTAATTATAGTATGTTATTCTTTTTATGAAAAGTCGATAAATAAAATGAAATCTATAATGGAAATAGATGATAATATGGTAACTTTAACCTCAATGGTATTTTAGTCATTTTTTACCTAAAGTGTCCGAGTATAAATAATTAAGCGTAGGATGACCTTAGTAAATTTCTAATTTAACATTAGTAATGACCTTGATTATGGTTGTCTCATAATAATTGGAAATGAGTAAAAATGGTTAAGTATGAAGAACTTGATCTATGTAATTATTATATGGTTTCATGGTCACCATTATAAAATACTGATATTCAAGATGAAAGACCTCGAAATTGGAAATAATGACTCTTTAGTAGGGATGACAATTTTTCTCGCTGGTTCAGGGCCTCATCGGCGATTTCCCGTTCGGGTTTGAGTTTGGGGAGAGAATTCGGAGATTAGGTTCAGGTTTGGAGATTTTTAACGGGAAATTTTTTAGGGATGGTTTTGGGGTCTCCATCCCCAAACCCTACATGAATAATTTATAGATATATATATAATTTTTTTTATAGAATATAAATTAAAAGTATAATATAAAAAAAGGCTTGAAGATCGAGGATCTGATCGGGTTTGGGGATTTGATCCCCGCAGGAATCAAGTCAGGGAATCCTCGATAAAAAAAAATTAGAGATCGGGTTGGGTTCGAAAATTATTTTCTTTATCAGGCTCGAAGATGGGGACGAGATCCCAGTCCCCGACCCGCCCCGTTGCCATTCCTACTCTTTAGAAGTCGCTACCCTAAAAACGTAGTTTAGCCCACAATTATTATGAATTTTGTTGGTATATCTCAGTGTCCCAACCAGATTATATATCTTACTTTATTTAATTCTACGAACCTAATAAAAATGTTTATAAGTTCAATATTTAATAAATTATTTTGAATATTTAAAAGATCATATATCCAAGACATGTCAAATATTCAAAATTTTAAATTAGATAACAAATAATCTGTTAATTTATCATATTGAATATTATATATATTTATCGGATCATATATCTAATTTATTATTTAATTTAAAAAAAATAAATTAGTAATTTAATTTTTTATATTGGATCAATTTAAATAATAGATTGAATCGGATCGGATCGGATCATCGAATAATATATAAAATAATGTTTCTGCATCTCCCCTTTAGCCAGATGGTGTCAACGATGAAAGAGTACAAGATTATAATCTCCGACATAAAAGCAAGCCATCCCTCACGCGAAACAACTGTAAACAGCCAATTAAGCAGATCCTATTCCTATAGCATATTCTTCCAATAGTACAAAGGAGTGAAATACAAACCCAAAATCCCCCACCCCCAAAACATCAAAAGAATGATGGTGACTCGGAGACTTACCCCACAGTACATAAATAGGAGTAACTAACTATAACGGAGATCAAGTAAGCAAAATGGCTAGAGGAATGAGCAGAACAGTCTCTCAAAGGAAGGTACAAGACTACACCTGTACCCTCGGGAGCTGGGAGCTCACAGCAATCAGCCAACTGAAAATAAGCTCAGCATCAGCGGCAAGACTTCAGTTTGACTTCAAATATAAATTGTAAAACACGTGTGCACGTTTTCACTCTGGGATTGGACCAACGGACTTGGAATGTCTGAAGCTCTCACACCCCGGGCAGTTGTGCAAGCTCTCATGAACATACAAGTCACAATCGAGGCAGAAATATTGCTTGCATTTAGGACAAGCCATGCAATAGCTGGAGACATTTCCTGCATCAGAATCATTAAAATAGTAAAACCAATTAAAAAAAGGTTAAAAACAATCACCAATCTTCCAAGGACTTTAAGTCCCATTGTTTTCTCTAAGTCTCGTTAACTGATGCATTATGATCTCGAAGTCTCTTTAACTGGATGCATTATCATACTATAAGAGTGAAACATGAGATCGAAGGAGGATAATCAGGTACAAAAGGAAAAATATGAGCAACCAAGATAAGATGAATTTCAAGCAGCTTGACATTATGACAACATATTCTCATGGCCGAACTAACTTGTCGTGAACAAAGCTTGCATCTGCTGAAACCACTGCATCTACAGCCTACTCGACCTCAGTGTTTGAAAAGGCCTAAAGCACTCCTAGACCACGGAAATCTTGGAGCCTAGCACAAGGTGAAGGCATAGGCCTAGACGAAGTGAAGAGCAGTGAAGAATCACAGCTTTACTTGATATGATACATCACTATTGTTGAATGCTGTCAGATTTATATTTTATTTTTCCTTTTCCGTTTTGGGTGAAGACTTTTGATCTCCCAATAAATCTAATATTTTCTTTCCTATTGAATATTTTACTTTCCAAAAAATGTCTATTGACTACCAATAATCTTTTTTCCCTCCTTTTTCTTCCCAACCTAAGATGAAATTACCATATTAATTGTAAAATATTTTGAATGAATTTATAAAGCTGATAATAACCTAAACATAATATGTGTGTGCCTTAGCTGCGCCTTACTCATTTACCTTGCCTAAGACCAAAGAAGTGCCCACCCCCCATCGCATTGCACGTGCCCCTTTTCAAACGCTGGTCCAAGTCATGTCTAAGAGAGTTGCTACTAATAGGATTCATTTAGTAGCGGCCCCTAAGAACTTGCAATCATAGTATCGCCAACTGTCATAGTATCATTGGTAAAAAAATTGATAAGCACTCCAATTAACCATACTCCTTAAACTATACTTTTATTATTCTGAAAAATCTAGCCCAATAGTCAAGCATGTACATCTAGTCCAATAATCAAGCATGCACAACAAATTAAGTACCATGATGAATTCCACCCCCAGCCCCAACCCCACCACAGATATACGTGTTTGGGGGGGGGGGCACAGAGAGCAACTTTATGCAGTGCAACTGTGCAAGTTAATATACAAAAAATCCGCTCAACCATGGTAACACAACTAGACAGTTTTGCTTATCAGACAATGGTTCATTAATGAGGGTCCAAAAAAAGAAAAAGACAAGGCAAACATATCGAAGACAATTGAAAAAGCAATTTTCAAAAGAATGCCTACCAGGATTGAGCAGATTTTGCCTACATCCGAAACATGTTTCGGGTAATCTCTGAGATAGGTTTTTCAGAGACACCTCATTGAAAGGCAAAATGGGGAAAAGATGGTGATAGGACCTTGCCAAATGGGGAGAAGAAACAAGCGTCAGACCACAAATGCGGCATTCAGTAGGTAGATCACATATACGGATTTTGCATCTTGGACAAGTGTAGCCACCACCAACCTTAGCTTCTTGATGACATGAACATATAGCGATCAATCCTTCAGCTGCTCTTTGTGGAAAACCCATCCTAATCAAATTGGCAACTGCATATTCAGCAATTGCCGGAGGAGGAGGGGCATGCTCTAGCAGCAACTCCTTCAGATGCGACTGCAAGATCGGAAAAGCAGAAGTAGCATAAGCTTATGTATCAGCGGTTCAAGTTTTGTGCTTTCCAGTTGTGTCAGTATTGGTTCTTTCTAAAGTATACAGCTTATCTGGCTAAATGCCTCACTCCAATATCATTACATTCAAAAATCAAAAAGCTATTTCTATTATATCTGGCTAAACGCCTCACCTCATGCAAAGCAACTGAGTATGATCCACCGGTCTCCTGACAGAGATGTTTGCAGATGAACAACTCTGCAGCAAGACCTATAACTGAGCATCTAATCTTGGATTTCTTGCATTTCTTAACAGTCTCCATTATGTCCCCGGGATCACAAGTGCTAAGAGCAGAATACAAAATCAAAACTTCGCGATGACCATACGAAGGAATTTGATCAAGATACCCATGAGTGAGTTCCAGGGCATTCTGCAGAGAGGCATCCCCTGAGCATGACAGTTTGCCCATCAAAGCCTTAATATGAGATTCAGGACTACCACCAAGATCAGTTATGCATTGGGCCACACCATCTTTTATAAAAATCAGGCCAATTTGACTGAGTGGGTTCTGATCAAAGAATTCCCTAATGAAAACCTCCAAGTGTTTAGCAAGAACGGCCATCCTGCTTGGTTTGAAATCCATTTCAGATGCTGCCTAAAGAAAAAAAAAATGAAGTATGAGCATCAGAGCTCAAGGACAGCAAGAAAAACTTTTGATCATTAAACTAATCATTTCGAAACTAACTAATTAGCTACTCAAAGCAGTCACTTTAGTATATATTCAACAACCATAGCAGATGCATACAAATCAACAGAAAGGTAGAATGCAGATATATATGACGACTTGTAGTTCTACTTCCGCCGAAATAAATAAGGATACATAGATATGCAAACATGGCCAGCATAAAGTTCACAGTTACAGTAAACAGCAGAATGAAGTCCAAAGCAGAATGCACCAACATAACTACCATCCAATCACGCCTCTAAGACATCATAGATATGCCCACCATTTATTGGGTTACCGGTTACCACACAGTTCTTTACCGATGAATACAGGTTATCGCCTGCTTGAGCATTTTAAGCAGTTGAAGCATGACGCTCCAATTTCAAGTTCCCAGAGGTATACTCTGAAAGTCCCCCAGTTACCCAAGGCAATACCTTAGAGAAATCGACAACAATATATAAAAAGCGAATGAGGCCTTTCTGAATCCCAGCAGTAGCAGAAGACCGAAGCCTTCGACGATACTGTGCATGATAAATTTCCGAGCTGTCGACGGGGCGAAGAAGTCCAGACTCATCCTCCTGCAAAGATTCCCATGATCTCTCGTCAGCATAAGTCCTTTCCCAAGCGGCCATACCCGGTCCATTTTCGTCATCCTCGTCTCCGTCTTCATCTAGTTGCCTTCCTCTGGTATTTGTGATATTCCTGTGCTCGATGCTTTCCATACCTGACACTGGGCATGGAAATAATATGGGGTTAGGAGTGCGAAAAGAAAATGAAAGAGCTTGCGGAGGGTATTACACATGACGATAATTCCATTCAATTAAAGACAAGTCATTTCAAACAGTCTTCAAGAGAAGGAAAAGGAGACTCCTAGTCCTAGCACGCATCAAAAATAGGAAATCAACATTCAACAATATTGATTGCAAACCAAGACAGTGTCTTGTAATGTTCTATGTCCTAGGGCTAGCATGACATGAGCAGATCAGCATATCCATACACCGTGATCATCTTTCAAGCATTCTCAAATTGTAAGGTCGGGACTTCGCGGCTGGCTAACGTCACATGGGGGTTGGTAATAGTCACAGAAATACGAAAAATGCATATTGAAATCATCTTTCAAGCATTCTCTTCCATTCAATTCAATCAGTTCGTTTTCTTTCCCCCTAATTGTTTCATTTCCCACTGAAATTCGAGTGAAAACTGTAACACATCTGCTGCTACGATAAAGGAGAGGAGCGTTAAGATCGGTGAAAATGTCAGCTCTGAAGTGAAAAGCCCGTTCAACATTTTCTATCGGCGAGAGTTGAATTCGATCGATAAAAGTGATGAAGATAAAACGGACATCTAAGTTTGAAGGTTCGCCAAATTCGGCCATCAAGTATAATGAACGGGAAGCCGTATAATTAATCAAACAACAAAAAACAGAAGGGAAAAATAAATAAATAAATAAATAAATAAAGAAGCTCCGAACAAGATTAGAAAAAATTGAATAAAAAAAGTAAGAGAACGGATACCTTTATCACCGTCTAGGTAAAGAGGCAAGGAAGGAAGGGAGGGGGATCAGACGGAAAGGGCGAGAGGCGGAGTGGAGAGGTTACGGTCTCGCCGAAGGCTTTCGGGCTTCGGGCGGCGTTTCACTGCGTCACGCTCAGCTAAGCGTGTGAGGAAGAGAAACAGAGAAGGAAAGAGAAAGAGTATCAATTAAAGCAAGAGGAAGGATATGTACTGAGACAATTGAAGACGGAGATTGATCGATCAATCCTAATATCTTAGTGGAGCTGATGGTGATACTGCTGATGGGAATGCTTCCATCGAACATCAGCAGCGGCAGCAGCAGACAGGCAGGCGCAGTATCGGTGTAGGCCTGTATCGGGAGGAGGGTTTTGGGCCTTTATCGGGAAGGTTTACTAAGGAAATGAGATGTTTTGCTGCTTTGTAGTTTAAATAATGTAATATTTTAGGTGATAATATTTTTTTATTTTTATGAAATTAATAATAAACATAAAATATATTATTTTTAGTTTATTTTTAAATTGTGCCCACATAATAATAATAATAATAATAATAATAATAATAATAATAATAATAATAATAATAATACCTCGAATATGAACTAGGATTTTAAATTTAACACATTAGATTTTTATTTTAAAAAAATTAACATAAAAAATACCACAATATTTTTTTTAATTAAGCTGAAACAACTCTTTGACAGTTGCATTCCTACTTTGATTTAAATCTTATTCGATCGGTAAGTAAATATGCTCAAACAAAATAAGATGAAATAATTTATTTTAATCTGTAGACATATATTTTATTATGCCTATTTGTTTGACAGAATTCATTACAGATTATAACAAAAGTACAGGTTATATCTAAACTTTTTTTTAAAAACAAAAAAAAAAAGGAAGAAGAAGAAGGAACCTCTGAACTATTATTTCTTGAAGAAGCCAAGACCGGGGAGAAAACCAAAACACCGTGCAACCTTCTTGCGCCTCTGATTAGTTACCATAGAACTCTGACCTGTTCCCCGTTCCTCCTTCCTCTTGCATCCCAGCCTCCCCCAACTATCCTTCCACGGTGATGATGATGCTGAATAACGGACATCGGTTTCGTGAGTTGTTGCCGAAGAGCTTGAGACTGATAATCTCGATGTACTTCTTCTGTCCTTGATCTTGTATGATTCGATACGAGATGAGGATGATGATGATGACGATGATGTAGATGTTGTTGATGATGAATAGGATGATTGTATAGATGTTGTTGTTGTTGTTGATGATGATGATAAAGGCAAAGCCATCATACGCCGTTCAATGAAATGAGAGACGGAAGCTAATTCAAATGAGTCGTATAATGGGCTCCCACAATCCCAAATACCCGGCGCTTCTTTCCGATGATCATCGGATGTTTCTTGCTTCATTTTTCTCTTTCTCGAGTATCTTCCTTTTTTCTTTTTCTTTTTCTTCTTTTTTGGTGGTAATGCATGCAATGTCTCGAGCGTCCGACTTCTATTCGCGATAGATCGCTCCTCTTGCTTTTGCAGGAATAATCTTCGAGTTGAGTCTCCTCTTTTTTCTCTTTCTTTTTTTCAAATGGTAGCGAAACCGTCGCCGGCTAGCTGGCCAGACTTTTTCTTTATTTCAAACTGGTCCGTAGCCGGGCGTAATGTAGACGATGGTCCTACGATACGAATGATCATCTCAGTTTCCGTTACTACCGTTACCAACGTTCACTTCAGCCATACCAACTAATTGGGCCCGATTAATATAAAACCTGTCCCAACGTGATTGGAAGGGTGGGCTTGTCCCAGGTGGCGAACTTACTTCAGCCAGCCGGATCTGTTTTCATTGGTACGCGACAAAATGTCTGCAATCTGTCGGCTATTATAGGAACTAAAATTGTCGCCACCTTTCGGGCATCAGATGCATTTTTGAGGCCCTATTATAAAAATTTGGAAATTCCTCATAATTACAAAAAATATATATAATTATGTTTTAATAATAGTTCCATACAAATTATCACTTAAAAATATCTATTTTTTTTATTCATGTAAATACAAAACTAACCTTAAATATGAATTTTTAAAATTTGAGAGCATGTGAAATTGTCCCAACCAGGCATGTTATTCGAAGAATCCTTCCAAATTATTAAAACACAATACTCCTTTTATTTCTAAAAATAATATGTAATAAAAAGATTTATAGTTTTCGAAGATAAATTAGGACTATTTATTTTTCTTAAAGTATAATATATTACAATATGAAAAATACATAGTCGTTATACTCACCTTATAAAATATTTTCACAATATTAAAAAAATTATGTTTTTTTTATAAATATATATTAAAAGATATTAACTATCATGGTCTATCTTTAATATTCGTAAGGATTTTCTTTTCGAAACGAAGGTATTATAGAATCAATAAATGCATATAATGTCGTTGATCAACAAAGGGAATGTTTGAGAAAATCATCATGCTATATGCGATTTATTCTTTGCAAATACTGCATCCGCACAAATATAAATATTATTTTACCTCTTAATACGAGGGCTAAAAATGCATAATTCAAATGACTAATTATCTTTACTTAAAGTACCGTTGAAAATGATAATGTTAAATAATGTAAATAGAAAATAACTAAGAGTAAGTGATAAAGTAGGAAAAATATTTTAAAGTTTACCTCAAATACATATCTTACTGTATGCAAAAACATAATACATCGGAATAATTTTTTACTCTCATTTCTATCAACGTCGATGCTCGTCATCTATTGCATTTTTTATTTTTATTTTTTACAACAACAAAAAAAACTTCGTAGACGGTTGCGAGACGGACTTTCATATCTTTTCTTTCTACAAGTGAAAATAAAGTTCTGACGGCATATATATATATTGGCTTAAAAACAACAACACATCGGTAGCTTAGGAATGAAAAAAGAAAACCAGAGAGACTACAGTTCACAAAGGTTATTTGACCGAGTAAAAGAGCGTGGGAGTTCGATCAAAACTTTAATATGATAATGATTTGAAGAGAAGCATGGGAGACAAATTTAAAATAGTTTTTTTTTTCTTTTTTCTTTTTTTTTTTCCTATTGGCTACGTACCGATGTTCATTTTCTTGATAGAAAAAAAAAAGTACTGCTTTTTTCCATATTGTCGAAATACAAAGAGTGATTTTAAAAGCTCAGAGACATCAGACAAATCTTCAAGAGTTGAGAATCAAAGCGAGAATACTAGATTACAAAATTGAAAATTGGAAGCTAGTGGCCCAACCAGGCTGGCTGTTGAGATTAGAAGACCGTAGGTGAGAACACCAACTTGCTAGAATAGAGACAAACAACCAAATCGGAGGAGTCAAGTAAATAACTAGGCCAAAAAAAAACCTATGAAATGGAGATCAAAAGAGACAATCTCTTCCCTACGGTCTACCATTGAAGAACTAAAGAATGTCGGAACAAGGGAGTCTCTACTCTCACAACTTATTTACCTTTCAATTTTTTGTATTGTTTCTAACCTTCCATTTCTCTTATACCATCAAAGGTTTGCCTTAGGTATGTTAATAGTTTTCACTTTTTATTTTTGAGTTCATAGTTTACTTTTTTCTAAATCTATTTGATCATATTGATGTGGATTTTTAATTTTGGATTATAGCTTGAAGTAATCTAGAAAAGGAAAGAGGACAAGAAAGGGAGGCACCATGTTTTGGAAGAACATTGGTTCAAGATTCAAGACTTCAAGAGATGTTGTTGAAGGTTGGGTTTCTAGTAACAATTAATTTTTATATCACATTCTATTGAAGATGTTGTGTGACTGCTCTTATATTGCTAGGTTATTGATTTGAGGTGTGTGAAATGCATACATGTGTGTTTTACATGCTGACTAAAAAGTCTTGGTGTCAAATCCTCTAGAATATTGGATCTATTTCTTCGTGTTAATATAGTTACTATTTGATTCTTAAATATATATTTTCTTATTTAGTGCTATTAAATCATAAATTGATTTGAGTGAAAGCTTGGAACTTGATTGGATTTTCATTTTATAGGTTTTCAATTAGGTATGTTTCTTTGTTTGGTCCTCAAAAACATCTACAATTTCACTTTAAGGAAAAGTTAGAGCTTTGTTTTAATTTAGTTTGTGATTGATTCGTATATCTATTTGTTATTATTGAGTCTTATTAAGTCATAAATCGAATTGAGTGGCAACTTACAAATTGATTGGGGTTTTATTTTTAAGTTTTCCCTTGCATCTCTTTCTTTGTTTTCATTCTCAAAAACCTGTAGAATATCACTTCAATGAAAACTTGGAGGTTTAGTTTAATTTAATTTATGTTTTATTCATATTTTTATTTTTTTCTTATTTAATGTTTTTAAATTAAAAATTAGTGAGGATGAAAGCTTGAAAACTGATTAAGTTTTCATTTTCCAGGTTTTTGCACCTAAAACTTTAGCAATGTAACTTGCACTCAGCTTGAAATCTACATCCCGTATTGTTATTACGACATATAGGCAAAGGATCGTATGTTGTTTCTTTTCTTTCTCCCTTCCGATATATATTTTCACATGTACCATGATGCACATATCATCTGTGTGATGATGATCGCTAATACAAAAAAGAGGAAATTGAAACAAGTTTCTTATATAAGATAATTGTAGGGCAAGGATAAAGTGTCAAGAAAATAGCAAGATATATAATATTTGGCCAAAAAAATAGTAATATTAGGAGTTTCTACCTTTTTCCTTTTTTCACTAATTGATGGATGGTAATTTCAGATGAATTACTTGTCATACTAATTTGTTTTAGAAGATTATATTTTTTTAATGTTTTTTTCTCTATTTTCATCTAAGGTTTTGTTGTCCTCTGGTTGTTCTATGTTCAATTACTTGCTCTTTATTTTCATGTGATATGTTGGTGATATTAACTATTTGATTGTGTTTCAAGATTGTGTTTCAAGATTGTGAATAGAGTCCAAAATTGTGGAAAGAAAGTTGTTCTAGTGTATATTGATTTGTTAGAAGTTACTTTAATAATGATGATTGGCAATTAGTTGACATATTACAACACCTATAGAAACTTTGATGCTCAGAGAGAGATAAGGTATGTACCATGAATATTGGTGAATATTTGTAATTGATAATATGAAACATATCAGCATTTTTTTTTCTTTTACATAGAAGGTACAAGTATGAACAGTTAATGGTACTAAAGATACATCTTTTACGCTTCTTCTTTTGGATAAGAAGTGTAGTGACTTATTAGGTATTTATGCATATGGTTTGGGGATGAACTCTTTAGAGGTGGTGTATGCGTACAAAAGCTTGAGTTATAAGTTGTTAATTTATTTGATAAAATTTTCATTGTGGACAAAAAATATCAATTTTTTTTGTGATTTCACGACGATTCATACACATTTTGATAGTTATTTATTGACCCTTATAAGTTTTGGTTCAATTATAGGTTTTGGTTTAATTCCTGTTATGTTCTATGTAAACTAATTATCTTGTGGTGCTTCAACTAATAGAGCCGATTGGCTGATTTGTTTGGATTTTTCCTAAATTCATTAATCTATGAATTGAAAACTAGCAACTAAGCTAATTATTTGTTTCATAGATTTGTGACTTTAGACTTGCAATGTGGCTATCAAGATAAAACATTTTTGTTATATAATTAGACTATTTTGTAAGTCAATTTTTGTTATGATCCTATCATATTATTTATTCTATGCGTGCCTTGAATTTGAATTTCACACCTACACCTATAGTCACTTTGCTACTAAGTACTTGATGCATAGGATGAGAAAATTGATATCTATTCATATGGGGCAATACTCTTTGAGCTCATTTATGGATGCCAAGCTTTGGATAATTCACAACAAAACCTCCTAATGTAGGTACTTGTATGTGTGTTAAGAATGAACTAAGATGGAGTACATGTTAATTAATAATGGATATAGTGGTGAAATTAAATAACTATGGTACAATAAATAGTTGCATAATATTAATGAGATAACTAAACAATCTAACAAGATATTAATATTTAAAGTGAAAAATCACGTAAGTCGAGATCAAGTTGTACCGGCATGTCCTCTCCACTGGATAAGAATAGTAGGAGTTGTACTTATCCATTTTAGTTTACGGGAATAGTGATCAGAAGTGTTATGCATTAGGAGTTGTACTTGTCTATTCCACTAAATAATAACAATGGTCAAAACCTTTCTCAAGTGCACAATCAAATTTCCACACTTTTGTCATTAATTTTTGGATAAGTGTAGTGTATTAGGCATTATTAAATTCTCATATCATAACAATGAGGACGTCCTATGTAGTGTATTACTAGCAGTATCTATTACCAATCCTATATTATTGAATGAGTCAATAAGGGCTTAACCCAACATTTGGGGGCATAGTTGTACAATAAGCATAGGGTCCTACTAACAAAGATACAATATAAACAATTATAAGGCAAAGACATTTAAAGCAATCAAATACAATAAAAAAAATACTTGATCTCAAATTTAGTTCAAAATATAAAGTTATAAATCATATTTTAGCAATAAATAATTTTATAAAATATTATTTGATAAAATAAGGAGTAAGATCCTATTACAAACCAAGAGGCATGCAAACAATAAGGGTTGATAAGCTAGTTTCTTACTCGAATATACAACCTAAAATAATAAAATAATATCGGTTCTCTAATCAAATAATCTTATACGTATAACAATAATATACTTATTAACATCACAATTAAGGTAGGAACTTAATAAACATACATTAATATATCACCAACCCTTGTCTAACTGTATTTTCATATTCATTTACCCCTTAGGGAGTAACTTGATAACTATCAAATACCAAAAGTGACTATGAACCTAGGCTACTATTCTAACCCCAAGTACAGACATGAAAATAAAAATAGTTGACAAGTCACTTTATGATAATAGTAGCATACAAACACGTAAGACATGTGTAGTGGAACTCCTATCACATAGGTAAGGATAACACTTAGAAAGATATCATATTATTAACCTATCTAATAACTAGTATTACTCAACTAGTATATGGTGCAACCGTATACACCATGCTCATGGTGTACATGGTGGCAATTAAGTAAATAACGTCAACTTTGTGTTTCACCATAGTATGTTTTGTGTTTTACCATAATATGTAATGTTTATATTACACAGTCATGATTCTCTCCATTGTTATATTTAACCACAATATGCTTTTATATTTCACCATTGTATATTTAATGTTTCACCATTGTATGCTTAATGTTTCATCATAATTTAATATTATGTAGTCTTTATTCTCTCCATTGTTATGTTTTATCATGATATACTTCATGTTTCACCGTAATATTCTTCGTGCTTTATCACGATATGTTTCATACTTCACCAAGATATGTTTTATGTTTTACCATAATATGCTCCATGTATCACCATGGTCTTGCATTATGTAGACTTGCTTCTCTTCATTTATAACACTCCTAAATTTGGAACATAAGATTTTTGTTTTAAAGAATTAATGGCGGAAGACAAAACACAAAATACAGGGGTGTCACGCCACAACCAACATAAAAGAGATATTTCCTATACCTAGTTTATATCAGGTGCAAGACAAAAGTAACCTCATACTTAGGAATCAAGTGTGGGAAGTACTTGAATTCACCACGATACAGGATACTAAATAGAGAAAAGGGAACATTTAGTGAAAATGGAGGACTCAGAGTCTATAGAGAGATAGAGATATCTGGATAACTATACCCTATACCAATTTGATAGAGCTCATGTTAAAAGTAGAAATCAACAATCACCTACAAAATGAGGCAGATATGCTTGTGGGAATGAGGAATACTTATGAAAAGGAAAATCGATACACTATGTATGGAGTAAGATAACAAGATAGTCATATCCATATTACACATAAAACATAAATCATATAGAAGTATAAGCGAGTATAATAACAAAAATGTAAGAATACAGATTTCCAGAAGCCCATCATTAAATACAATCATAATCCATATTCATATGTGCATTGAGTTTAGGGGCTCCACTATTATTAAACTAATAGAATTGTGTGAAGCACCTTTTAGGAAAAAACACGCTTGAACCACTATTATTGTCCATTGGAACGGATGTAACAACTACTAGGAAAAATTGCTCATGGACACTATTCTTAAACCAGTGCAACAATTTAAATCACCTCTTAGGAAAAAATGCACCTGAACCACCATTATCATCTAATGAAATGGACACAATCCCTCGGTGATGACTCAGGTAATCTTTCACTTTATATGATTAATATCTTATTCATTATTTCTTATCTTAAGATCACATTCTAGTTTACATCGAGCTTAAGAATCCACTATTTTTGAATTGGTGGAATAATGGAGCACATTTTAGAGAAAAACACACTCGAGTTACTATTATTGCCTAATGAAATGGACACACAACACATCAACTTCGGATCATGTAATTTTTCTCTTTAAGTAATTAATATCTTATTCATGGTGGTGTATATCAAGATCCTCATACATACGCCTATGTAGACATGTAAAAACATGGTACATATTAACATAATCATTTGAAACACATAAAGCATAACCACATGAATATTGATACATTTTCCAAGGAAAAGGTCACATAAACCCAAGAAAACCCTGATTTTCATAAATTAACCATAACATCTCCCCTAGAACTTATTCCATTGACAAATTAATACCTATAATTAATATATTACTTTTAACAAAAAATCAAGGTCTAACTCCAAAGTCTTACACATGCAATAATAACCTACCTTTAGTGTTATTATTCATCTTTCTCCATTCAACCCTAATTTCACAAATAAATCATAACTTCTCCATGAGATTCATATAATCACTAAATTTAATATGCATTCCTAAACATATTCGAAAATTAAGGTCAAAGTCAAATATGGTTCCACCAAATTTGGGAGCATGTGCAATTGTTCCAATAAGACATGTTGTTCAATGCAATTGCAATCAATTTATAAGAAGTGTCCCTTTCTCCCAATGTCTTACATGGACCAATCAAGTTTTTCCGAATTATCACTTTCGGGCTCTCTATAATCATACCATGTTACTCAATTATTGTTACATAATACTCCTTCCATTTCTTAAAAAAAATACTTATAGTTTTCAATGATAAATTTTGACTATTTATTTCTCTTAAAAGTATAATATATTATAATATAAAAATATAGTTGTTATACACTTATACTCTCCTTGAAAAATATTTTCACAATATTACATTTTTATATCATTTTTTATGAACTTATATTAAAAGACGTTAACTTTCTAAGTTTATCATCATTATCTACAAGGATTTTCTTTTAGAAACAGAGGGAATACATACTCAACAAGTGTGTATAATGTGGTTGATCAATAAATACACCATTTGAGAAATTTATCATGCCAGATGTGATTTATTCATTACAAATACTATGCTCGCTCAAATATAAATATCTTTTTAGCTCTTAATATGATATTTAACAATGTATAATTCATATGAATAATGATCAAGTATCATTGAAATTGATAATAGTAAATAATTTAAATAGAAAATAACTAAGACTAAGTGATAAAGTAGGAAAAATATTTTAAAATTTACCTCAAATATATATCTTGCCATATACAAAAATAGAATATATCACAATAATTTTTGCCTCTCAATTTTATCAAAATCGATGTCTGTCATCTATTACCTTTTTTTATTACACAAAAGAAAAAAGAAAACACTTCTTTGAGTCTTGTGAGATAGACTTTCATATCTTTTCTTACTACAAGTAAAAACAAAGTCTTTATAGCATATATGTGTGTGTGTGTGTGTGGCTTAAAAACAACACATTTTTAGCTCAAGAATAAAGAAGAAAAACCAAAGAGACAACAGTTCATAGACGTGATTTGACCAAGTCAAAGAGGGGTAGGAGTCCCATCAAAACTTTAATATGATAATAATTTGAAGAGAAGCATAGGAGACAAGTTTGAAATAGTTTTTTTGTTTCTTTTTTCCTATTGGCTAATAATGTTCTTTTTATTAATAGAAAGAAAAGCACTACTTTTTATTTATAGTCGAAATACAAATAGTGGTTTTAAAAAGCTTGGTGGCGTTGAACGAACCTAGAAGAGTTGAGAATAAAAGTGAGACCACCATATTACAAATTTGAAGATCTAAAGTTAATGACCCAACCAGGCTGGATGTCGAGATTAGAAGATCATAGGTGAGAACACTGACTCGCTGGAACAAACAAATAACTAAATCAGTGGAGTCAAGTAAATAAAAAGGCTAAAAAACCCAACAAAATGGAGATTGGAAGAGACAATTGCTTCCTTGCAGTTAACCATGGAAGAACTAAAGAATGGTGGAACAAGTAAGTCTCTACTCTCACTACTTATTTACCTTTCAATTTTTCATATTGTTTCTAACCTTCTATTTCTCCAGTAAATGTTTTTGTAGATGGAGGAGCCTTTTCTTATACCATCAAAAGTTTTCCTTATGTATGTTATAAATTTCATTTTTTTTAGTTCATAATTTTTCTTTTTAATCTATTTGATCTTATTGATGTGGATTTTTAGTTTTGGTTTGTAGTGTGAAGTAATCTAGAAAAGGAAAGAGAATGGGAAAATGAGGCAACATGTTCAAGAAGAAAATTGGTTTGAGATTTAAGACTTCAAGAGAGGTTATTGAAGGTTGGATTTCTAGTAAGAATTAATTTTTTATATCACATTCTATTGAATATAGTGTGTGATTGCTCTTCTTTAGTCCTATTAAAACATAAATTGAATTGAGTGCCAAGTTAGAAATTGATTAGGTTTTCATTTTCAACTTTTCCCTCAGATCTCTTTCTTTGTTTTCATTCTCAAAAACCTCTAAAATATCACATCAACAAAAACTTGGAGGTTTAGTTTAATTTAATGTATATTTGATACTTTAAATATATTTTTTATTATTTAATGTTACTAAATCTAAAATGGGTTAGGGTGAAAGCTTGAAAACTTATCAAGTTTTCATTTTCTAGGTTTTTACACCTAAAACTTTAGCAATGTAACTTGCACTCGTTTTAAATTCTACATCCCAATTTTTCTTATAGTAGATAGGAAAAGGAACATATGTTGATTTATTTATTTTTTCTCCCTTCCTATATATATTTTGGTATGTACCATGATGAACATAACATCCATATGATGATGATCACTAAAAAAAAAAGAGAAAATTGAAACAAGTTTCTTATATACAACAATTGCAAGGTAAGGATAAAATGTCAGGAAATTAGCAAGATATATAATACTTGGCTAAGGAAATATAAATATCATGATTTGCTACCTTTTTCATTTTTTTCCAGCTAATTGATGGATGTAATTTCCAATTAATTACTTATCATACATCTTTAGTTTTAGAATTTTTTTATTAAAAAAATCTCTATTTTCTAGCAACAAACAACTGAAGTTTTGGTGTCCTCTAGTTGTTATTTGTTCAATTATTCACTCTTTATTGTCATTTGATGTTGATGATATTGAATATTTGATTGTGTTTCTAGATCGTGAACATAGTTTGAAATTACGAAAATAAGGTTGTTCTAGTACCTATTGATTTGTTCGAGGTTACTTTAATAATGATGATTGACATTAGTCGACATATTATGACAACTATAGAAACTTTGATGCCCAAAGAGAGATAAGGTATGTACCATGAATATTGGTGAATGCTTGCAATTGATAATATGAAACATATCAACATTTTTTTCTTTTACATTCTAAGTACAAGTACAAATAGTCAATGGTATTAATGATATATTTGTTACTCTTCTTCTTCTTTATGATAAGAAGTATAGTAACTTATTGGATATTTACGCATGTGGTTTGGGGATGAACTATTTGGAGGTGGTGTATGTGTACACAAGTTTGAGTTATAATTTGTTAATTTATTTGATAAAATGTTCAACATGGACAAAAAATATCACAATTTTTTTTTTGTGATTTCAAGGCGATTCATACACATTTTGCTAGCTATTTGCAAACCCTTAAAAGATTTGTTTCGATTCCTATTATGATCTAGTGGTGCTTCAACTAATAGAGCTGATTAGCTGATTTTCTTGGCTTTTTTCTAGATTCATTATATGATACCCTAAAATATTGTAACATTTTTTTCCGAGTGTTTAGCCTTTTTATTCAAAACTAACCCTTAAACCTTAGCCTAATTATTTTATTAATAACCTTTGACCCATAAACCTAAATAAATTCTTAAATATTTTTTCTGATTATTTTACCTCTTCCCTTTTTGTTAAACCTATCCTAAAACTAAATATTTTTACCCAATATAATTTCTAACTATCACCCTAATATATTTAAACTAAACCTAAAACTATATATATATATATCCCTACTCTACCTTACCATATTTACCTTCTCTAATTTACCCTTTGCGTATCCCATTCTTTTTTCTTCTACCCCAACCACTCTCCCGGTATTCACCTTACCTCACGCAACACCCATACCCCTCACCTATCAAACCATCCCTCTCCCTCATCCTTATCACCCTACCCTTCTTTGTTGACCTATGCTCCATCACCATCACCTCACTGGTCAAAATCACCTCCCTCATTCCGATCTACATGTAAATATATACATACATAACACCATAACCTTCTTCTTCCTCCTCAACCATTAACCATCCCTTTGTTTCCTATCTCTCTTAACCATGTATGGTTTTGCATGCTACTCGAACAACCTCCTTCCCTCCCCCTTTTCTTTATTCAAAACCCATCACCACCCTCACCTAACTTCCCTAAATCCCTCTCTCTCAACTTTGTTTAGTTTCATTTCCTCGACCAAACAAACCTTACCACCCCTCCATTTTTGTGTCACCACCATCGATCCCTTATTTCTGAATTTATTTCTATATTTTTAAGACCTATAAATATATATTATCTTAGGGTTTAGGGGAGCTTGATTGGATCTTTCTCTTAGCCGCCAATTAGTATCTAGATCTAGAACTCAAGTATTGAAGGAAAACGAAAGATTTCTTATACAAGATTGGATTACAACTCTCTACCTTGAAGATTTTAATCAACATATTGGTTCTTTCTTTCTTCTATTTAATTAATTTCTTCTTATGATTTAATTGCATGTTTATTTGATGTGTTATTTATTCAAACTCATGTGTGAGTAGATTATTTGTCTGGGATTGGGAAAGAACCTAATTTTTTGGTAATTGATGATGAATTAGTATACATTTTTGGTGAAAGTTTGAATCTTTAAACTTAATTTCTTGTGATTGAACTTTGTTAACTCGCTTGATCACCGAATTAGCAATCATAGTTAATTAATTAAAGGAATAAAAAGTAAAAGTTAATACTCAACCTCTAGAAATTAAGTAGGGAATTCGAACCACAAAAGTAGGCTAAATTCCTTTGGGATTATATTGGATTAACAAGAAGCTTAATGGGTTTAATTTAATCTTGATTCCATGAAAGTAGTTAATTGAGCTTAATTAGGCATGATATTTAGACCTCGAAAGAGGCTTTAGATTAATTTAGGCCAATTCACCCTTTTTAGTTCAAACCAACATCAAGAGTTGAAATAATTCATCATCGAGTATCAAATTTGTGGTGAAAACCCAATCCTAGCCTTTCATTGTATTGAATTTCACCCGATTAGCTATTTATTTATTATTATTATTTAATCTTACAATTTTTTTCTCTTTCAACTTACTAATTGGCTTAGCTAGTTGAAAATATAAATTTTAGTAATTAACCCCTAGTTTTTGTGGGATCGACCTCGATAGCTACATCAAATTCGTGCGATTACGGATTTTCCTATCAATGCATTAGGATAAAAATAACCAAAATACCCCTCAGATAAAAATTACTACATTGACATCCTCTTTAATTACCAAATCCATTTTATTTATAGCTTTGTCATAGTAGAAATTATAATATACATAAAATGACTAAATTTCTCCTAGGACACACAACCATGATTATTATTCCATAAATTTATCTAACATGCTTATCCTATTATTTTCTACATACATGTTAGACATTATCATAAAAATCATTTTGTCATACTTTTGTACCCTAAAATATTTTACATATGATAACTTGCTCCTTTTTTTATACCAATTTTCAAGATATAATAAATAACACATAATTATGACATAACGAATCATGCATAACATATTTTAAAAACAAAAATATTAATGTGCTATCATGAAAAAGTTACCATTTTAGTAAGGTATGAAAGTTACCTGAAATTAAAAAAAAAGGCAAAATAGCGATATCCTACTAAATACTACAAGATCTCACTAATCAACTTTCGTACTTAAAAATAATACCAAAATTACTATATTAATACTTAATGAATAAAATAATAATTATAATTATAAAATATTTATTTTCTAAAATTACCAAAATTAACCTTACATTTTAAAATATGTAACAAAAAATTTAAGGCAAAAATTCCCAAGTTGCATGCACAGCGTGAGCCATTCACGAAGAAAAACAAGGGTTGTTTGGTTTGGCCGAGGAGAAAGGTTGAGACATTGGTGGTGAAAATGGTGGTGATGTTTGGTGCTATCAATGGTTGAAGGGGTGACGTGGTAGCTAGTGTTGGAAGGTTGCGGTGGGGAGGTCACACTAGTGGCGCCGTAAGGGCATAGCTGTGCAATGTAAAAAAGAGGGATGGGAAGGCTGGGTGGAAGGGAGGTGGTTGTGAGGTGGTGATGGTGCGGGTGGTTGGGCAATGCAGAAAAGGAGTTGTGGTATAAGATTATGTAGGGAGTGGTTAGTTGTAGTGATATTGGCCGAGGGTGGTTAGTTACCTGTGAAGGGAGGTGTCAAAGGCTAGGGGTGCAACGATAAAAACTGTCATTAACCGGGGGTGTTGTGGGAGAAGGTAAAAAATGAATGGGGAAAGGATGGACAATAATTAAAACAGGGAAGGAGAAAAGAAACATAGGCATGATAGAGGAGAAAGAACAAGAATAAACGAGAAGGAAGAGGAGGTCAGTGGCTGCGAGGTTGGTTAGGCGATGATGGAGGTTGTGTTTGTGTAGGGTGGTGACCCTTAGGTAGACAAAAACTAGGGCAAGGAGGTGGATGGTGGTTGAAGACGATGATGGTGTAAGGGTGAAGCACGAGCGTTGGTGATGGTGTGCAAAGGTGTCGAGGGAAAGAGTGTTGAGGGTTATGCATATAAGGGATCGATGGTGGTGACACAAAAATGGAGGGGTGGTGGTGGTGACGTGCAGGCGAAAGAAGGTATTATATGGGTTATTTGGTTAAGGTATATTAATGGTTAAATAAAGTATATCATTAATTAAGTTTTTATTAAGTTTTATGCTTTTTGGGTTTCCTATTTCTAATATGATAATTATGGGTATTATTTTTAGGTATTGATTTTTCTAATCAAAGTTTGAATCTTTAACCGGGGTAGTGGTAAGGTTTAATATTTGTGGAAAATAAGGTAACCATTAAACCTTACTTAAACTCACGGCTAAACGTAGGCGAGCACATTAAGGTTTTTAATATGTTTATATGCATGATATATGTCGGTAAGTATAATGTATGTAGTTGCTTATATTGATTGATAAAAAGGAAAGCATGCTAGTTTATGTGTCATGTGTAGAAATAATGATTAAGGAATGAGCTTTGTTGTTAATAAGAATGTTAAGTGCTTATCTATTATATGTTATATTATTGTGGCCATTGATGCATAAATATTGTTATTGTGAGCCCTAGAGGCATTTCAGTAATATTTATTATGTAAGAGTGTGTCCTAATTAAGTGTAGGTGCTAATGAGTATTATGATAAATAATAATAGTTGGTGGAGTTAGATGATGAGTATGGAGCATTAATATTAATGTGTTATGTAGTGAGGGTATTTTAGTAAAAGTGGTGTAATAAGGGAAAAATGGTAAATTATAAGAGTAAGGGGGTGAAAATGGTAAATGGACAAATAAGAAGAACATTTTAGTAATTTTACATAGGGAGGTGGTAACTTGGTAAATTTTGGATGTGAGAAAGTATTTTGGTGAATTATAATAATGGAGAAGGGTAATTTGGTAATTTAACCAACTAAAGGGTAATTTGGTAATTATAATAATGAAGAAGGGTAATTTGGTAATTTAACCAATTAAAGGGTAATTTAGTGATTATAAAAATGGAGAAGGGCAATTTCATAATTATAATAATGGATAAGGGTAATTTGGTCATCATAATAATGGAGAAAGGTAAATTGGTAATTATAATTGTAACATCCCCAAAATTTACTACTGAAAATTTTCATTTAATGAAAAGGTTTAACGAAAGCGAAATAATAAAACTATAAATTATGAGGATATTACAGCCACACTTAGTACCAGACCGGTTCACTCCTACCGCTCTAGTACCAAATGCTAAGGCTAAAGAGGATTATAATCAAACACAAGTCAATACTTAAAACGAGAATTCATAAAGAACTGAATTGTTCACCATATAGAAATCAGAGTGCGGTTAAAAGAGTTACAATTCAATGAGTAAGTAATTAAAGTTTCCAAAGACAGAAATACCGTACGATAAAACATAACTAAAATAAAACGCTACAGGGTAAAATGCATGAAAGATAGAATCCGGCCAGGTCACTGTCGATCCCCAAGCTAAGTCCAGGTTCAACTCTCAGTCCTACCCGATGCCTCGTAAGTGTTGTAGGCATTGAAGATATCATCTCCTACTTGCACAAACTCAGGTGGGCCCTCTACTCGTGGGAATGAGCGGCACCCATGAAACGGGTGGTCAGTACACTACGTACTAAGTAAGGTAACCATCCAGCTAAGGCCAAACATATAAGGCATATAACACAAGCATAATCATATAGACACCATACAAAAATACAGATAATGAAGGCCGAATTACTGTCCAGATAAACTTATTCTTTAGATTGATGGTCAACATGATCATTTCACAGATACTCTTTATCAATCCATGCGAGTGTGGGAACCCCACTATTATTGTCGGTGGATTGGAATATATATAGGGCAGAACACTCCTGACCACTATTATTACTGGTGGACCAGAAAACATGCAGGGAAAAATGCTCCTGGCCATTATTATTCGCCGATGGACCGGTCTCCATGGCACCTCGACTCCTGGCCACTAACATTTGCCGGTGGACCGGTCTGGGCCCGGCTCAATAATCTTCCTCTTTAAATGGTTAGTATCTTATTCGTATCTTATTTGATAAATATTTCACCCTTGACATGCTTCTATCTTTTTAAGAGGGCCCGTCCCATATCTTGAGACTTCTACACCTCTTATCACACCCCGAAATCAATTCCTCCTTCCATTGACTCGTAACAAAAACCCAACTCCTAAGGGTGTGGGTTAAGGCTCATCACCTTATGACATCCAAATCCACTTATTACCGCTCTCTAGGGTTTTCCCTTGAAAGCCTAATTAGACATATGTGGCCCAAACTTCCTTTGGCTTACATTAACATTATTTCTTTTTATCACCCAACACCTCATCTCATTTAAATTCAACCCAAATCATATCACTTTACTCACCAATTACTCATGTGATCGTGAACCCTAGTTGGCCACTCCAAACCCTAGCGCCTTTCTTCCCCCACAAGCCACCTCTCCATTCTTCACCTAACAATCTCTTCTTTCCCATGGCACCCATACTCATCCCTCATATAATACATGTCTACTCTTATCCCATACTTCACTCTTCCTCAATTATTTTTACTTTCACATTCCCCCTTAGATTAGGGTTTCCTCCCAAACCCTAACCAGTTCCCCTTTACACCTTTATACCAACGTACGTACTATTTTTCACTCCAAGTCTCCAATCAATCCTCAACTCTCCCCTTACCTGACTTACGCCCTAAAACAACTTTTCTCACGTAAAGATTATTCCCATGTAGACTCCATATTTACCATGAAAACCCTAGAAATTTCCCATACAAGATTCACCTCACTCGTTCATTTGATCATAACCTCCATTTATTTTTCCCTCTTAGATCATGAGAAAATTGGGTTAACCTCATGTCCCCTTTAGTGAAACCACTTCCCATTTTTCCCTTTTTATCCTTTCACCCCATATCATAGTATTAAAAATCTTATCATGCATGTCCTAGAGGGTCTCATCATATAACATCATAAGCACAACATATATAATCATTATACACATGCCATAAGGAATTCACATAAGCATACCTCAATTCCAAGCTACACTACAATAATTAGTCATCATAATCATAAAGTACGCAACATGGTATATCACATGGCACATAAGGCACATAATACACACATAGTTGTTCTTAGCCACATCCTTACCTAATACGAGACCGGTCTTAGAGCACGTTCCTATGCCTCCTTAAGGTTTTGACTTGATTCACCTATAAGAGGAAAATACTATGGGTTAATCTCCCTCTTACCAAAATTACCATTATTCCTACCTTACCCTTATCATAACCTACTATTAGGGTTAATAATGATAATAGTAATTTTATAGGTAAAAGTAGGGTTATTATTCTTTAAAGTAGCTAATCATGCTACTACTAATCAAAATAGGTTTTAATAGCTACAACGGTTTATGTTAAAGTAATTATAGCGATATTCATATTATTAAAGGTAATAGCTTCAATATTACTACTACTAATAATAGTTGTTGTAGTGATAATACTAATATCAACCCAAATCCTAGTAGTAGTAGTAGTAGTAGTCGTAGTAATAATAATAATAATAATAATAATAATAATAATAATAATAATAATAATAATAATAATAATAATAATAATAATAATAATAATGTTAAGAATAATACTAATAATAATCGAAATGGTAATAGTGATATAAGGATTCAAACATTTGCAATAATAATAAAAGTGATAATATGCCAAGGTTAATAATAATAATAATAATAATAATGATGATGATAATGATGATACTAAAAATAATGATAATCATAATAATAATAAGGTTGTCGACTCTTAATAATAATAGTATTAGTTAGAATAATTTTGAAGTTAGGTTAAATAATAATATTGATAACATAATAATAATAATAATAATAATAATAATAATAATGGTAATAATAATAATATTAAGAATAATACTATTAATACTACTACAAAATTACTAACATTTTTATTAAAAAGATTTAGAGGTTGAGGAGGTTAGAGTACCACCTAGGGATGGTGGTGGCATCGGCGGCAGTGGTGGAGGGAGAAGAGATAGGGAGAGGTGATTGTATAGGCTAGGAGAGAGGGAATGAGGGGGTGATTAAGGTGGTGATGGGTGCCTCAGGTGGAGAGAGTTGGAATGGAGGTGGTGGTGTAGCCAAAGGGGGCGGCGCCTCGGCAGCAGGTGTGGTGGCCAAAGGTGGTGGAGGGAGGAGAAAGGAGGAGGAGAGAGTGACAGGGAAAAAGGGGGTAGGGGAGGTAGAGGAAGTTCCCCTGGTTGTTTTGGAGGGTAGAGGGGGTGTTAGTTGTGGTAGAATTGGCGATGAACGGTAGTGCGAAGGGTGGCGGTGGTCGAGGTAGGTTGATTGGGAGGTGGACTTTGCACAGTCGAGGTGGCTCATGCAAGGCAAATCGACAGCGGAGGAAGGCGTAGTTTGGTAGTGGGTGATGCAAGGAACGGTGGCTTGGGCAACGACGTGGGCAGTGGCGATGGGGTGGTCGCTTTATTGGGAGGTGGCGCACGGGTCGATTTTCTAGGCTGTGAAAAGAAAGGCTCGACTATGGCTGCCTATGGGGTATTTATAGGCTAAATGGAGGGAAAATGATAGAGGGGGAAGAGGAAAAGGGGGCAGGTGAGGTAAGACCACCGACAGGTAGTGGCAGGCGGCGTAGGTCTACCATGGCAGGGAGTTGGTAGTTGGGGGAAAGAAAGGAAAGAGGGGCAGGCAGGGGGAGAGGGTTGGTTGGGTTGAAAATGGGAAAGAAAACGATGAGGGAGAGAAGGAAAGGACAGTCGGTCGTGGGGCTAGTGGTTGCCGGCAGAATTGGGGTTGTAGGTTGGGATTGCAGGTGACGTAGGGGGGGTAGGAAGAAGACAGGGCTAAACTTGGCAGTCCGAGAAAAAAGAAAAGAAAGAAAAGGGGGAGAAGGAACCAGACAGTCGGCGAGGAAAAGAAGAGGGAGGTGGGTCTTTGGCCGCGCGGGATAGGGAAAGGGAATAAGAGGGGACTGGGACGTGCGGGTTGGCCCAATTCAGGGGAGAAGGAGAAAAAGAAAGGAATAAAGGAGGGAAAGAAAGAAAGAAAAAGGAAAAAGAAGGAGAAAAGGAGAAAAAAGAAAAGGGAAAAGGAAAATAATGGGTTGGTTGGGTAGTTAGGATATTTTAGGATTATTGATTATTTAAAATAATAATAATATATATAAATTAAAAAAATAATAATAATTAAATTCCTTTTTAGGTTAAGTTGGGATATTTTAAATAATTTCTTCCTAAATTCCATTTTACTTAGCAAAAACACCCTAAATATTTCCTAATTAAATTATTAATATTTTCTTCTTTATTTTCCTTAATTAATCCCCTTTAATTTAATAAAATAATTTATTTAATTAATTTTCCTAATAAATCCTTATTTTGCCAGAATTTCCTAAATTAGGGTTTTTGGGGTATTTCAATAATAATGGAGAAGGATAATTTGGTAATTATAACTATAGAGAAGGGCAGTTTTGGTAATTATAATAAAGAAGAAGGGCAGTTTGGTAATCTAACCAACCGAATGGGAAATTAGACAAGTGTAACAAATATGAAGGGTGATTAGTGATTTAATAAGTGTAGAAGATAACTTGATAACCTAACCTGAGCAAAAGGTAATTTGGTAGTTATGCAACATGTGGAGTAATATGTTAAATTGGTAAGTAGAGAAGGGATGATGTAATAATTATACAAGTAAGGGGTAATTCAGTAATTTTATAAGAATGAAAGGGGGTAAATCAGTAACTCGTACCTAAAATGTCAATGGGTTAACGGAGTTTCATAATAAGACTCAAGTAACATTGAATAGTAAGATAAGGATATTTGACAATCAGTAAGTATCATAAGAACAAATCCTAAATCGGAATTGGATGAGATAATGATGGCCTTAATGATTCCTTTAGGTTATCTTGGATAATCGTATGAATAAGGATTACCTAATGATATTAGAGACAAATGAAAGTGAAAAAGTATCTAGTTGTTGTGCTTTGCATGATCACCTTAATTAAGACACTAATAATTAAAGTGAAAGACAACGAGATCAGGAATGGTGGCTCTTTAGGGGCCCGAGCTCAATAAACCCAATTTTGGATGTGAATAAATCATGGAAAATACTAATCACTTATAGTGGAACACTATATAATTCGAGGTCAGACCGATCCATCGACAATAATAGTGGTCAGAAGCCTTCTACCCTGAAGACCGGTCCACCGGCTATAATAGTAGTGTTCCTACACTTACATGGATATAATTTGAGATATGATTGAATAATGATGGATTAATGGCTTAAGGTCTAAAAGTATTGATTTCACCTTATGATATATTAATATGTGATGGACTTGCTAAGTATGTGGATGTTGTGTATGCATTTCTTATTATATGTGTATATAGTTTTGTATCATGTGTTGCATTACAGACTTGCTTTTTAGTGTGGTTTAAAGGGTTACTCGGTACCATAGTACTGAAGGGTTCCATTCGTGGGCCCTTGCCTATTCAATGGGTAGTGTTCCGTGCAGGTTCATTACAGGTGTTATTCAAGTGGGCAATGGGAAAGAGCGTAAGGATTGTTTGAAAATTTCTAGGATTTCACTCTTTCTCCTTTTGATTCCCGGTTTAAATGTAATCTTTACTTTTGTAACCACCATTGGTGGATTCTATTCTTGTAAAATGTTTATTGTGCTACTATGATTTAAATATGGTTTGAGTTTCTAGCAAATTGTATTTTATTCTTTTAGCCTTAACACTTGGTATTGGAACGGTAGGAGTGAACCGGTATGGTACCAAGTGTGGCAGTAATATCCTCGAAATTCATAGTTTTGTTTTCTTACTTCTACTGTTTCTTTTAATAAAACAAAAATTTTTAATAGTAAATTTTAGAGGTGTTACATAGAGACCCACCATCTCTTTGACTGAAGCTTGTAATAATGTTCCTTAATTGAACCATCTTGGATGGAGGGAAGTACTTGTTTAGGAAGGCTTGTGAGAGTTGATCCCAAGTGGTGATGGACCTAGGAGGAAGTGATTGCAACTAAGCTCTCGCCTTGTCCCTCAATGAAAATGAAAATAAACACGGCTTGATCGCGTCATCTGACACTCCATTCATCTTCAAAGTGTCACAATACTCAAGGAAAATGGAAATGTACAAATTCAAATCCTCTATTGGGCTACCACTAAGCTGATTTTGCTGTACCATATTGAGTAATGTAGGCTTTAATTCAAAGTTGTTGGTAGATACATTCGGTTTCTGTATACTTGATTGTGTCTTGTATGCATTCAAAGATGCAAAATCCTTAAGAGAATGGTGCTCCTCTTCTTCTCCATCTGTTTCAGCCATGGTTCCTGAACTAACGCTTGATTTTGTCTTATGTATCCACCTCCTTAGTCCACTCAACATCATCTCGATCTCGAGGTCAAACTCAGCTGGAGTTCCAAGTTAAAAAGATTGTTGCATAAAAGGTAAACACAGACAAACACGCTATCAAAAAAATGATGAAAGATAAAATGCAAAAAGAAATTAAAGGATCTAGTATAGCCAAATAATAAAGAACTCAATATCAATCAGCCAAAGTCCCTGGCAACGATGCTAAAAACTTGGTGGTGCTAATCTGTAAGAGCACGGATTCATTGTATCACTTCAAGGTCGTATCTCACAGGGACTTCGCAATTGAGAACCCAACTTCATTATTTTAGCTGTCTAGATCATAATGGAGTGAGAATATGAAGGTGGGTAATGAAAATAAATATAATGACTAACTGAATGTAAACTCTAAAACGATAGATATGAAGCCTAGGATTGACTTCGGTCTCTAAATTGGTATTCAATAATGAAATAATGCTATGTTGTAATTTAATTCAATGGTTGTGAACAATCGGTCTAAATATACTCACCAGCCTCTTTCAAGGTCTAAGAACATATTTAATCTAACTTGCTGACTACTTTCGTGACTAACAAATTTAAGTGCCACCAATTTTATAACCCCTTGGAACCAAACATCTACTTTTGTGATCGCTTGAATTCCCATTCATATACTAATTTTCAATAATGATTTTAACCTTTCAATTGCAAATAATATCTAGAAAGGTCAGATTTCATCAAATCCAACTTACAACGATCAATCCTAACACATGAAATAACACATATGAACTAAACATACAACATATACTTTAATTCATCCTATTAATACCAAACCATACCTAATTCAATCCTATCAAAAATGATTACTCACTCATGATTGCAAAAAATATAGATGAAGTAAATTTCATAACAAACATAATGAAAGTATACAAAATTACAAATAAGAGAAATTGAATTGAATTAACTGTAAACCAAAGAAGAATAGAGTTGATTCTGAGTTGATCATACACGAACTTTTACTTGATGTAATACCCCCAAAATTTACTACTAAAAAATTTCGTTTAATGAAAAGGTTTAGCCGAAGCAAATTAATAAAATGTAACTTATGGGGATATCACCACTACACTTAGTACCAGAACGGTTCACTTCTACCATTCTAGTACCAAGTTCCAAGGCTGATTGGGATAACATCACACATGAGTCGATAATTAAAACAAACATTAACAAAAGGGATGAGTTGTTAACCACACAGAAAATTAGAGTGTGGTAACTAAAAGAGGTACAACCCAAAAGTACAGTTTTAAAGTCTCAAACGATGGAAAACATCATACAACAGTATAAAACTAATTATAACGGTATAATAAAAGCCCAAACAGGAGATGGACTCCAACCATGTCACTCTCGACCCCTAGGATAGATCCAGGCTCAACTCTCAGTCCCGCCCGATACCTCATATGTGTCGTAGGCATCGAAGATAGAATCACTGACCTACCCCAAGTTAGAAGGGCCTTCTGCTCGTGGGAATGAGTATCACCCATGAAACGGATCGTCAGTACGCTACGTACTGAGTAAGGTAACCATGTGCTAAGGCCAAACATACAAAATATACAACATATCATATATGGCATAGTCACATAGGCAGCATGCAGTAATATAAATATTGAAGATCGGCTATGGTCTGGATAACTTATTCTTTAGATCTTTGGTAAATATAGTCGATTCACATCATAGTCTTTATCAATCCATACAAGTGTGGGAACCCCACTATTATTCGTTGGTGGACCGGTCATGTAGGGAAAAATGCTCCTGGCCACTATTATTCACCGGTGGACCGGTTATGCAGGGAAAAATGATCATGGTCACTATTATTCGCCAGTGGACCAGTTTGGCCCCGACTCTCATGGTGTTTCACTATAATTACTTCATATCTTTCCCTTGTCTTATCATCATTACGTTTGGTTTGGTGAGCACGAAAACCCCCACTATTATAGTCGATGGATCGGTCATGCAGGGCAGAACGCTCCTAGCCACTATTATTTGTCGGTGGACCGGTCATGTAGGGCACCCCGGCTCTTGGCCACTATTATTTGTTGATGGACCGGTCTGGGCTCAGTTCAACAATCTTTCTCTTTAAATGGTTAGTATCTTATTTGTGTCTTATTTGATAAGCATTTCACCCTTGACATGTACGTTACCAACATTTTACTTTTATCCTCTCAAGGGGGCCCGTCCCATATCTTAAGACTCCTACGCCCCTTATTACACCCCAACATCCATTCTGTAATCCACTAACACACCTCCAGAGCCCAGCCCCTAATTGTACAGGCCAAGGCCCACTTCCTTATACCTCAAAGTTCACTCACTTCCTTACCCTAAGGTTTCCTCCAGAAACCCTAATTTGGGCCTATGTGGCCCATCCTTCTCTGCCTCACAATCCACACTATTTTAACACCCAATATATCACAACCCTTAGATTCAACTCTCCCCTCATACCTCACTCATCCTCATTTATTTTTATTATTTTCTTTTTCTTTTTCCACCTTCTCAAATTAGGGTTTCCCCCAAACCCTAGTCTGGTCCCCTATGCACCCTTATACTATCCCACGTACTATTTTCCACCCGAAGCCTCTAGTCACCCAAACAACACTTCTATTACCTTTGTTGAGTTTATGTCTCAAATCTTACGGTTATAAAAGTCTTTAATGTGAAGTTGAAGTAACCGAAGAGTTTTAATTAGTAGTATTTACTACCATCAATGAAGAACTTAAAACCCGAGGTTATGGAAGACTTAAATATGAAGCTAAAGTAACCGAATAATTTACTACTAAATTAATTGGTAGTATTAACTGCCATCAATAGAGAGTTACAATTTTTAATCTCCATCAATTAGCAGTTTTTTAGGGTAGTCTTTTGAAGACTATATATATGTAGTCTCTGGCCCTTTCTCAAAACATGAATCACAATATCCATCATAGTTCTACACACATTTGAGAGTTAAAATAATTGAGAGTGATAGATCTCTACAATCCTCTATTCAATTGAGGATTTCTTGTATTCTTTCTCTATATAGTAAAATTATCCTTGCTCGTTGTCGTCCGTGGATGTAGCCCACATTGGGTGAACCACGTAAAACTGTGTGTTCTTTTATTTTTCACCTTACAAGTGGTATCAGAGCTTTAGGTTCATGATGTCTGCCAAATTTGAGATTGAGAAGTTTGATGGCAAGATCAGTTTTAGTATCTGGAGGGTCCAGATGAAAGTAGTGTTGACCTAGAATGGATTAAAGAAGGCTCTAGATGATAAATCTAAGAATCCCAAGACTATGATAGATGAGCAATGGGACAAATTGGATGAGAAGGCGCTATCAACAATCCAATTGTCTCTATCTAAGGAGGTTCTTTGCGAGGTTGTTCCTGAGACTATTACATATGCCTTATGGCTCAAGCTTGAATCGCTTTATATGACAAAGAGTCTAGCGAACAAGCTTCGTATCAAAGAACGTTTATATACTCTACGTATGGCTGAAGGTGCTCCTATTCAATCCCATCTAGATGAATTTAATTCAATTATTATTGATCTTGAGAATCTAGATGTGAAAATTGATGATGAGGATACAGCTGTTTTATTAGTCGTCTCTTTACCATCTACCTTTAAATACTTCAAGGAAATTATGTTATATGGTAATTCTGATACACTTACCTTTGAGGATGTTAAATCCAATGTGCTCTCGAAAGAGAAATTTGATCTTGAAGTTCGTTATGATGATAAATCTAAAGGATTTTCTATTAGAGGTAGATAAAATGACCGTGGTAGTAAAAATAAGAAAAAATCCGGTCTAAATCTAGAGGACGAAGTTCCAATGTGACTTGTAGATATTGCAAGAAATTTGGGCATGAGATTTCTAACTGCTATAAATTGAAAAATAAGAAAGATAAGGAGGATAAAGGAAAACCACCGAAAAATTATAGTAATGTTGAAGCCGATGCAGTTGTTGAAAATGATTCCGAGGGTGATGTATTATTGGCTACATTTGATGATAAAAGGATTCGGTCTGAATGGGTTCTAGATTCTGGTTGTACCTATCATATGTGTCCCAATAGGGATTGGTTCACTACTTATGAGCAGGTTGATCGTGGTGTTGTCTTGATGGGAAATGATGCCCAGTGTAAGGTTATTGGCATAGGTAGTGTGCAAATCAAGGCCCATGGCGGATGTATTAGGACATTGACCAATGTTAGGCATATTCCTGATTTAAAGCATAATTTTATCTCTTTGGACACCCTTGAGTCTCTTAGTTGTAGGTATTCAGCTGAAGGTGGAGTTCTAAAGGTCGCCAAAGGTGCTCTTGTCCTAATGAAGGGTAACAGATATGGCAGTCTCTATATCTTGCAGGGTTCTACAGTTACAGGTTCAGATGGTGTATCCACATCTATGTCTGATGAAGGCCTCACTCAATTATGGCATATATGTCTTGGTCATATGAGTGAGAAAGATATGAATCTTTTGATCAAGCGTGGTCATCTTGGTAATGGTACGGGAAAGTTAGAGTTTTGTGAGCATTGTGTTTTAGGGAAAAAGACAAAGGTCGTATTCTCTACTGTAACACACCGTACTAAGGATATTCTAGATTATATCCATTCTAATTTATGGGGACCATCCAAAGTTTCTTCCTTTGGAGGTAGGTGCTATATGATGACTCTAATTGATGACTTCTTCCGGAAGGTTTGGGTTTATTTTCTACGCCACAAGAATGAAGCCTTTCCTACTTTTAGGAAGTTGAAAGTTCTTGTTGAAAACCAGACAAGGAAGAAGGTAAAGAAGCTCAGAACAGATAATGGGTTAGAGTTCGTTGAGACAGATTTTAATGAGTTCTGTTCTGATTATGGTATTGCTAGACATAAGACTCTGGTTGGGAAGCCTCAACAAAACGGAGTTGCAGAACGCATTAATTGGACTCTACTTGAGAAGCCAAGGTGTATGCTCTCTAATGCTGGATTGTGGAGCAAACGTGAGTTTTGGGCTGAAGCTGTTTCTACAGCTTGTTACATCATCAATAGATCTCCACATACATCTATTGATTTCAGGATTCCAGAGGAATTTTGGTTAGGTAATCCTATTGATTACTCTATTCTTAGAGTTTTTGGATGTCCTACATATATTCATGTTAATCATGGTAAATTAGCTCCTAGAACTGTTAAATGCATTTTCTTAGGCTATGCTTCTGAGTCCAAGGGGTATAGGTTTTAGTGTCCTGACACTAAAAAAATTATTCTAAGTAGGGATGTAACTTTTAATGAGAATGCATTACTATCTTCTGGAAAAGAATCTACTATTTTCTCGCATGGTACAAGTGATCAACAAGGTACTAGCGAGAAGGTGGAGTTAAAAGTGATGCCCGCTAATTCAAATCATAGTGCTCCCTCTTCCTCATCCACATAGTCTAGCAATGATATCGATGATATTGACCATCTAGCTCATACCACTAGTCCCATCCAGTAGTAGGTGGATGGTTATTCTATTGCTCATGATAGGCCAAGGAGAAATATTCAAAGGCCCGCTAGATATGCAGATGGAGATGATGATGGCTTGATTGCTTATGCTCTAGCGGTTGCTGAAGAGATTACCGAAGGTGTTGAACCTTCTTCTTATTCTGAGGCCATATCCAGGCCTGATTCTTCTAAGTGGCTAGTTACCATGAATAAAGAAATTGAGAGTTTGCACAAAAATGGCACTTGGGAGTTAGTTGAATTACCTAAAGGTCGAAGAGCATTGAGCTGCAAATGGATCTTTAAATGGAAGGAAGGCATATCTGGGGTTGAAGATGCCAGATGGAAGGCACGCCTCGTTGTTAGAGGTTTCACTCAGAAGGAAGGTATTGACTTTAATAAGGTATTCTAACCAGCTGTTCATCATACCTCATTCGAGTTCTCCTTGCTTTTGTTGCTCTATTTGATCTTGAGTAGAACAGTTAGATGTCAAGACAACTTTCCTCCATGGAGAGTTGGAAGAGGAGATTTATATGCATCAACCTGAAGGTTTTGTTGCTTCTAATAAGGAGAATTATGTCTGTCGGTTGAAGAGGTCCTTGTATGGTTTAAAGCAAGCTCCAAGACAATGGTATATGAGGTTTGACTCTTTTATGATTGGGCAAGGCTACACAAAAAGCAAGTTTGATAGTTGTGTTTATTTTAAAGAGTTTGAAAGTGTCTCCTTTGTTTATCTATTGCTTTATGTTGATGATAGGTTGATTGCTTCCAAGGATAAGTCCTTAATCAACAAATTGAAATCACAACTTAACAAGGAGTTTGAGATGAAAGATCTTAGTGCAGCTAAGAAGATTCTCGGCATGGAGATTATCAGAGATTGAAAGGCTGGGAAGTTATTTCTTTCACAATAAAAGTATATTAAGAAGGTGTTAGACAGGTTCAATATGGGTAATTGTAAACCTATGTCTACACCTCTAGCTGCTCACTTCAGACTATCATTAAAGCTTTGTCCAAAGTCCGAGGAAGAGAAGGAGCTCATGTCTAGCACTCCCTATTCTAGTGTAGTTAGTAGTTTGATGTACGCTATGGTCTGCACTAGACCTGATCTAGCTTATGCTATCAGTATGGTGAGCCGGTTTATACACAACCCTGGTAAGGGTCATTGGAATGAAATCAGGTGGATTTTGTGTTATTTGAAGGGTTCCTCTGATATAGGTTTGGTGTTCGATAGGAATAGAGCACAAACCACAGATATTGTTGGTTTTGTTGATTCTGATTATGCTACTGATTTGGATAAACGTAGGTCTATTTCTGGTTATATCTTCACACTATCTTCTAGTGCTATTAGTTGGAAAGCATCATTGTAATCTATTGCTGCCTTGTCTACTCCAGAAGTAGAATATGTTGTGAAGGAGGCCATTTGGTTGCGAGGTCTCATTCTCGAGCTTGGTGTTGCACAAGGTACTACTGTTGTGTTATCAGATAGTCAGAGTGTTATTTGTTTAACCAAGAACGACTCTTATCATTCAAAGACCAAACACATTGATGTTAGGTTCCATTTTATCAAAGACATTATTGTTGTAGGAGATGTTGTGGTGAAGAAAGTTCACACATCGGATAATCCTGCAGACATGCTTATGAAGCAACTACCTACTGCTAAGTTCAAGCATTGCTTAGACTTAGTTGTTACTTACAGCATATGATTACCTTTCGAGGTTTATGACGAGGATGAATATTGTGGATTTGAGCCAAGGTGGAGATTGTTGAGTTTATGTCTCAAATCTTACGGTTATGAAAGTCTTTAATGTGAAGTTGAAGTAACCGAAGAGTTTTAATTAGTAGTATTTACTACCATCAATGAAGAATTTAAAACCCGAGGTTATGGAAGACTTAAATATAAAGCTAAAGTAACCAAAGAATTTACTACTAAATTAATTGGTAGTATTAACTGCCATTAATGGAGAGTTACTGTTTTTAATCTCCATCAATTAGTAATTTTTAGGGTTTTCTTTTGAAGACTATATATATGTAGTCTCTGGCCCTTTCTCAAAATATGAATCACAATATCTATCATAGTTCTACACACATTTGAGAGTTAGAATAATTGAGAGTGATAGATCTCTACAATCCTCTATTCAATTGAGGATTTCTTGTATTCTTTCTCTACATAGTAAAATTATCCTTACTCGTTGTCGTCCGTGGACGTAGCCCACATTAGGTGAACCACGTAAAATTGTGTGCTCTTTTATTTTTCACCTTATAACCTTCCTCACGCCTCAATGCAACTTTCCATACGTAACGTTTTCCCCCATGCGGACTCTAACCACCTCATGCAAAACCCTCGATATTTATCTTGCAAAACCCTAAAATTCCCCATGCAAACCCCAGTTCCTCCCAAGCAAACCCTAGTTCCTCCCACTCTTTCATTTTACTTATGTCCCCCCTCTTTTATTCACCACTCATGGATCATGGATTATTTAGGTCATTCTTACCTACGTTAGCCAACTTACTTCCCCTTGGTTATCTTATTTTCCCATTTTTCTTTTTTATGCCCCCATCCCACATCACCACATTAAATACCCTAGCAAGCATGTCTTTAGGGACACATCACATCACATTACAACTTGTAGCATATCCATATTAGCACATACCAGAAGAGAGCACATGAACATACCTCTGACCCAAGTCGCGCTACACATAAAACAGTTAAGATAATAGCATATAGTACATGACATATAATTATACAAGGCGTCCTAGGCATATAAGACACATAGCACACATGTGGCCTTAGCTACACCCTTACCTAAAACGTTGCCGAGCTTGGAGCACGCTCCTACGCCTCCTTAGGGTTTCGGCTTGATTCACCTATAAGAGAGAAATACTATGGGTTAATCTCCCTCGTACCAGAATTACCATAATTTCCTATCTTACCCCTATTATGGCCTACTATTAAGGCTAATAATGATAATAGTAGTTTTATAATTAAAAGTAGGGTTATTATTCTCAAAATAATTAATTATGCCACTGCTAACCAAATTAAGTCTTAGTAATATTCATAGTATTAAAGTAATGGTTTCAATATTACTAATAATAATAATAATAATATTGTTAGTTTTTATAACAATACTAATATTGACCCCAAATTCTATTAATAATAATAATAATAGTGATAAAAATAATATAAAAGTAATGGTCATAATGATACTTATATTAATAACGCTAGTAGTAGTAGTAGTAGTAGTAATGATACTAATAATAATAGTAATAGTGATAATAGTTTCAATCTTGAGAATAATGCTAATAAGGTTCTAGAAATTATAATAGTAGTAGCCTTGGTGATAATATGGCCGAGTGTAATAATAATAATAATAATAATGCTAGAAATGATAATAATAATAATAATAATAATAATAATAATAGTGGTAATAATAATATTTACAACAATAATAATAATAATAATAATAATAATGTTAAGCATGAAAAGGGGTAATAGTACTATAATGGCCAAAGTTATTATTAATATTATTAGTAACAAAATGATGATAATAATCATAATAATAGTAGTAGTAATAGTAGTAGTAATAACAATAACAATAATAATAATAATAATAATAATAATAATAATAATAATAATAAAGTTGTAGTCTTTTAAATAATAATACCATTAATTAGAAATCTTTCTGGAATAAGAGTTATAACATAATAATAATAATAATAATACTGTTAATATTAACAATCATTAACACTTTTATAAAAAAAGGTTTAAGGGTTAAGAAATTGGAATATCACCTAGGCTTGGTGGTAGAGCCAACGACGGCGTGGCGACGACGGTGGAGGAGGAAGAGAGGTGGAGAGATGGGTGTATAGGCTAGGGGAGAGGGAAGTAGGGGGATATGGAGGTGTGGGGAGGTAGAGTAAGGTCCCTGGTTGTTTTGAGGGGTAGAGGTGACGTTACAGGTGGCGAAATCGGTGGTAGACGGTGGCACGAGGGGCAACGCAGAGTCGAAGTGGGTTGTTTGGGAGGGGGACTTTGCACGGCTGGGGTATCTCGTGCAGGGCAAGGCAAGGAAGGAGGGTGTCTTAGTTGTGTATAGGGCGGTGCGGGGAAGATTTTGGTGGCCGGAGTGGTGGTGATGGCCGACGGCGGAGAAATGGTGATCTATTTGGGTGGTGGCACGCAGTCGAATTTCTGGCCTGCCAAAATCAAAACCCCATTATGGCTGCCTTTGGGGTTATATATAGGTCTATTGGAAGGGAAAACGACAAAGGGGAGTGGGGAAATGGGGGGCAAGGGTTATGGGGCACCGATCAGCGAGGGTAGGCCGGCGCAGGTCTACCTTTGTAGGCCATTTTCGACGGGAAAGAAGGGATGACACACACAAGAGAGGGGATGGCTGGCTATGTTGAAATGATAGGGAAGACAATGAAGAGGAGAAGGGGAGAACGGTGGGTCAACTGGCGTGATTGGTGGCATAAATCTCGATGTCGATTGGGGGGTTACAAGCAACGTGAGGAAGAAGATGAAGAAGAAGAAAGGGGGAGGGGCTAGACAAGCGGTACAGGAGAAAAGAAGAAAGAAAGGAAAAAGTTGGACCAGTTGAGAGAAGAAGAAAGAAAAAAAAGTAACTTGAGCCTGGACCACGCAAGAGGGAAGGAGAGACTGGGCCGCAGGAGGGCGGGCCTAGGTTGGGGGGAAAGGAGAAAAAGAAAGGAAGAAAGAAGAGAAGAAAAAGGGAAGAAAAGGAAGGAGAGAGGGAAAAAGAAAAAAGGAAAGGTGGGTTTGGGGTTAATTAATATATTTAGGGTATTTTGAGATATAAAAAAACTATTAATATTAAAATAATAATTAATTTCTCTTTTTAAGTTAACTTAAGGTTTTTGAAAGATTTTTCCTAAATTCCATTTTGAATTAGCAAAATACTCAAATTTTCCTATTTAAATTATTTATTAATTTCTCCTAGATTTGCCTTAATTAATTCCCTCTTATTTTAATAAAAATAGTGTATTTAATTAATTTCCTTAATAAATTCTTATTTGCCATAATTTCCTAAATTAGGGTTTTGGGGGTATTTCACTTGAATCCTCAAAAATTAAACTAACAAAATCAAGGAGTATTATATGAAGTTTTTGGTTGGGAAAAGAGAGTAAAAAGTCCTCTGAAATCTACCAAAAAATGTTCCCAAGAATTTCCTAAAGAATTACTTAAAAACTACCTATAACGCAGGCTACGTTGCACACGAAGATCATTGGGTAACCACTATTGCACGGTAGTGTAAGGTCTGCACGGCCTAGCCATATAGCATTCTCGCTCTCGAATTGGGGGATTCAGCTTCTGCATGGTCGTGCAAGATATGCACAGCTTGGCCATGCGGCATCCTCGGCCTTGACCTTATTTGCTCAGCTCCCGCACAATCATACAATGTCTTTTGCTTTGACCTAGCTGCATCAGTGTTGCACGGTTGTGTAGTTGGGTGTACAACTGGCTTTGTAGCAACATCTCTTTACTTCTTTCGGACTTCTTGGCTTATTTTCAGCTCTTTAACTTTCTAGGCTCCTCTATAAATATGCTAGGTTGATTTATCCTCCTTTAATACCTTTTATACCGGGTCTTTTGCTCTAAAAACATGCACTACTTCCTCGAATTTGTGAGTTCTTATACAAGTCCCTAAAAAAACACCAAGAGAATAGTAGCATGAACAAAAGACTTGAACCACAATAAATATATATTATAGACCAAATAAAGGTAAAGCAATGCGAAAATAGAGAAAATATTCACTTTATCATTAAGTCCTAGATTACTCTGATATATGCCAAGCATCCTAGTGATGTATGCAATATTTGGATGCGTATATACTCGAGCATGCATTAGACTTCCCACTGCAAAAGCATATGGAACACTTTGCATTTGCTTTCTTTCAAAGTCATTCTTAGGATACTAACTAAGACTAAATTTATCTCCTTTTGCAACAAAGGTGTTTCCTAGTTTGTAGTTTTTCATGACATATTACTTGAGAACCTTTTAGACATAAGCCTTTTGTGATAGCCTTAGGATACCTCGAGAACAATACTGATGTATCTCTATACCCAATACAAAATAGGCATTACTAGGATGTTTCATCTCAAAATTCTTAGCTAGAAATTTCTTAGTTTCATGTAACAAACCTATGTTATTACATGTCAGCATTATGTCATCAACACACAGAACCAAAAAAATAGATTTACTCCCATAAAACTTATGGTATACACATTCATCCACCAAATTCTTCTCAAAGCCAAAAGAGGTGGTAACTTGATGAAATTTGAAATACCATTGTCGAGACACTTGCTTGAGCCCATAGATGGATTTTTTAAGTTTGCAAACCATATTCTTTGGGTCTCCTAACACAAATTTTTCTTGTTGGACCGTATATATTATTTCCTCATTGTCACTATTAATAAAAGCGGTCTTAACATCCATCTAATGTAACTCAGGATCAAAATGTGACACTAATACAATTATTACTCTCAATGAATCTTTAGAGGATACTAGAGAGAAAGTCTCTTTAAAATATTCTAATTCCTTTTGTGTAAAACCTTTGGCAACAAGACGTGCCTTATATCTCTCCACATTACCCTTTGAATCCCTTTTGGTCTTAAATATCCATTTGTAACCAATGGGTTTATTTCCTTCAGGCAATGTGACAAGATCCCATACATCATTATCCATAATGGACTTTATTTTCTCATTTATGGCATCAATCCACCTTTGAGAATTCGAACTCTCCATGGCATGACAGAATTTAATTGGATCATCTTCCATCACCCCAATGCCTACCTTATGTTCTAAGAGAAATGCAATGTAATTTTTTAGAATAACACTTCTCATTTCTCTAGTGGATCTCCTTAGCTCCTGAGGTTGTTGAGCTTATTCTTGTGGAATAATCACCTCACTATTAATAGGTGGTTGTTCAACATTGTCTTATAGAGGCTCTTGATTTTTTGTCCTGATCAATGGCAGGTGCATAGACTTGCACATCATCAGAGACAATAGTAGGAATTGTAATTAATTCCTCCTCAAAGACATTGCCCCTAACCTTTTTTCTCCCAATAAGCTTAACATCCTCAAAGAATGTGGCATTTTCCGTCTCAAAAATCAACTTGAGTGTGAAATTATAGAACTTATAGCCCCTTAGTCACTCAGAGTAACTAATAAAATAACTACTAATCATTTTGAAGTCCAATGCCTTTTCATGTGGCCTATATGGCCTAGCCTCAGCTGAACATCCCCAAATAAAAAAAATGCTTTAGGCTAGGCATTTTGCCTGTCCAAAGCTCATAAGGTGTTTTAGTAGCTAATCTAGTTGGTACTCTATTCATAATATAATTTGATGTCTTTAGTGCTTCTCTCCAAAGTGACTCTAGTAAGGTTGAATGACTAATCATACTCCTTACCATGTCCTTAAGAGTTCAGTTTCGTCTTTCAGATACACCAGTCGTGCTAGGAGAACTCGGCATGGTGTACTATGGGATGATTCCATACTTCTCTAAGAATCTAGCAAAAAGTCCTAGACATTATTCACCTAAGTTGTCATATCTACCATAGTATTCACCACCACGATTAGATCTAACGCGCTTTATCCTTTTGTCGAGTGGGTTATCAACTTCATGTTTAAAAGATTTGAACACATCCAATGACTATGACTTTTCATGAATAAGATACAGGTAACCATAATGTGAGTAATTATCTATGAATGATATGAAATATTATTGATTATTCTAAGAAGTCGTAGGGAATGATCCACTGATATCCATGTGAATCAATTCTAAGGCATCTGAAGATCTATTTGCACCTATTCTCTTTATTTTGGTCCTTTTTCCTTTAACACATTAAACATAATTCTTTAAATTTGTAAAGTCAAGGGAAGCTAAAATATCATCAGACACAAGTGTCTCAATTCTTCCTTTTGAGATGTGACCTAATCGCTTATGCCATAATGACATTGATTTTTTTTTCTTAATTTAAGTTTAGTACCACGTGATTCTACGTGTAAGGTTTCATGATATGAAGTAATGACATCAAGTATATATAGGTTATCATATGTGCACAATGAACCAATACCAATAAACTTTGAATTTAAAGAAAGACTAAATTTATTATTTTCAAATGAACGATAATAACTAGATTTTTCCAATAAGGAAATAGAAACCAAATTTCATCTAAATGAAAATACAATGAAAGTGTCTTTCAAAACCAAATAATGATCCGTTTCTAACAATAACCTAAAAGTGACAATCGCTTCAACCGCTGCTGCCTTTTCACCTCCTACATAGATGTGTCTTTCACTATCATTTGGCTTTCGATAGCTTAAGCAACCCTGTATAGAAACACTTATGTGAGTAGTAGCACCAGAATTTAGCTACCAAGTGTTTTTAAGTACTGAAGTTAAATTAAGCTTAGACTAGACCAAAGTAAGGATTATACATTTCTTCATATGCCATGCATGATATTTTTGATAATCCTTCTTAACATGTTCAATCTTTTTGCAAAAGAACATCTATCTTTTTTCTTCTATTGTGTTTTTTGTTAGACTGGACCCTTATGAGCAACTTTATTCTTTCTCTTCATGCCCTAACTTTTGGGAGTAAATTCTATACGAGCATTTTTAGTTTTATCTTACTTCAATCTTTCTTCCTCTTGCACATAATATAAAATGAGCTCATTAAGGGTCCATTTCTCCTTTTTGCAGTTGTAACTGGCCTTAAATTGACTAAATTGTGCATGAAGAGAGATCGATACTAAATTCATGAGTAAGTCTTCTTACAACCTAAGATTTAGTACCTTAAGTTTGGAAGCAATATTAAATATCTCTATGATGTACTCCCTGATATTTCCTTTTCCTTTATACTTTAATGAAATCAAGCATTACAAAAGAGTTATTATTTCGACCTTATCATTTTTTTCAAAATATTTTCAATTTCAGCAAGAAAATCTTTAGCGTTAGTGATCTCATTAGACAATCCACCCTTGAAAGCCTCCGGAATGTTTTGCTTAATGATCATAAGACTCATATGATTAGAGAGATCCCACTTCTCAAAGCTCATTTTCTCATCAAATGAACTTTTAACCGTCAGATTGGTGGGTTTCGCTAACCGAAGTGCATGGTCTAGATCCATGCAACCAATGAAAAGTAAAACATTGTCCTTCTATTCTTTAAAATTATCCCCGTTCAACATGGGAATGGAAATTAAGTTGGCATATATAGTAGTAGATGACATAACTGTATAGAAAACACAACAATAACATAAATATACATGTTGACAAGAAGAGTGCCTAATAAACAATCAATAAATTCAAATAATGGCAATCCCATCACAAGAAATCGGTATAACATTAATATCAAGTATTTGGACAGTGATATTAACTACAAGTGGTGTTCTTGTTGTAGTCATCAAATACTAGTAATAAGGCCTGTCGGATGATGAAAAATCTTTGGATTAACTCGTTATTCCCATGGCATCTAAATAATTACCACATATTTATTACCACATGTATATATAGAATTATGCCATAAATTTGCCTTCCTTTGGACCGACAAATTATCCACATAAATAAATATATATACATAAACATCCAATAATTTCAATAAACTAATTTTCACAAAAGAAGTCACTTTCACAACATGTTGTGTCAATTAGCCTATCTACTAATATTAAACAACCAAAATTTAAATAAATTGATCCCTTAATTTTATTCATAAATTTAGGCCTATAAAATTAGGACCAACTTTTGTATATTATTTTTGTGAGTGTGTATATTTCATTGCTTTCTAAGTCAAAAAGGTACACAATGTTTTCAGCACCTATGGTATGAGATAACTACTGTAACACAAAATAACACCTATCTTAAGGTATCTATACTGACTATACATGCCATCAATCGATGAAAAGATTTGCATTGCTAAAATCTAGTCATCCTCCCAGCTAAATATGATATAATTTATTTTTGTATGAATCTTGGCTCCTAAAATTTCTTCCTGAATATCCTCATATTCCTCTCTTTCCATATGTAATATATGGTGGCTGCAACTAAGGCTCAAATAACTTGTCTTTAAACTTTTGGCCCTTGTCCTCCTTTTGTTGCCTAGTTGATAATATCCTACCAGTGAAAAATCAGTTGATGGCATCCTATATTCTTTATTAGAGGAAGCCATACTGTCTTAGAAAAATTACATTCAAAGAATAGGTGATCATGGTTATCATTTGCATTATCATATAGCTCACATGTGATGTCAACCTGCACACCATAAGCTTGTAGCTTTTCTTTGGTCTGGAGTCATCCCAAAATAGCAAGCTAGAGAATAAGAGAATGCCTTGTGAGGTTGTGAGTATTCCACACAAAGTATTACCAAGGTACTCTGGCATAGTAAGATCTGATTATGTCATAAGTTGTGGATATTGAAAATTTCCCATGCTGAAGTATATATGACAAGCTTGTGCTTTAGAGAGCCACTTGGCTAATATCCCTTATTCCCAGGAGTTTTTTAAGAATCCAGGAAGCTCAGGGTTTCACCTTAATATTCTAGAAACTCTCCCCCTTGAGGTAATAAGCATGGATCCACTTTACCCACATACGGTCCTTTTTAGTGGCTAAATGCCAAGTTAAGTTACACATTGTCACCCTATTCCACCATAAAATATTATTAATACTTAAACCCCCTTCTATTTTAGGTAAACAAAATGCTTCCCAAGCTACAAGAGCACGCTTGGGAGTTTGAGATGTCCTTAACTAAAGGAAATTTCGACAAGCAACCTCTATTTCTTTGATGATGTGAGTGGGAATGGGAAATACCATGCTCTAGTAAGTCTGCAAGCTAAAAAGGATAGATTTAATCAACTGAATTCTACCTGCATAGCTAAGAAGATTATCTTGCTAATATCTTATTCTAAAAGTGAATTTGCTAATGAGTGTGTGATAATTTTGCTTGGTGAGGTATCTACCAGCCAGGGGTAGTCCTAAGCCTAGTATTAAAAACCGGACCGACCGGACCGGCCGATCCGACCAGTGAACCGGCGAACCGGTCGGGTCACCGGTCAAATTTCATATGCCGGTTTTTAAGATCTCAGAACCAGTGAAAACCAGTTGAACTAGTGAAAATCGGTGAACCGGTCAAAAAATCGATCTTAGAACCGGTCAAAAAATCGGTCGGGAGCCGGTCAAATTTATGTAGAGTTTAATTTTCTATATATTTCATAATTTTTGACTTAAAATGTACCACTAGTTCGACCCCAAACCATTGGTTCGACCACTAAACCAGTAAACCAGTTATGAGACCGGTTCGATGACTGGTCCGGTTTTTAAAACTATGGTCCTAAGTTTTTGAATGGTAAATCCCCTTCGGGTTTATGGAAGGCATCATAAATCTCATCTTTTGGATTTTGAGAGTATCGACCTCTATAGAACACATTATTTTTTGCTGCATTCATGGTGAGACTTGAAATTTTGGAGAATTGCATGAATGTGTTTAAGACCATTATAATTGATTCTTGATTGCCCTTACAAAAGAGCAGAAGGCCATCTGCAAACATAATGTTGATTATCTTTATCTTTTTGCATTTGGGGTGGGGAGAGAAAGTTGGGTTCAACCATAAAGTTTATATGGATCTGTTAAGGTATTCCATAATCAATACAAAGAGATATATGATAGAGGATCTCCCTGTCTTACACCTCTTCTTGCTTGAAAAGGTGTATGCAGGACACCATTGAATTTTATGGAGTAGCTGAATGTGGACACACAAGCCATGACTATCTTGAAAAAATGGGTTGGAAAGTGTAGGGCATAAAAGATATTTTCTAGGCATTCCCAATTGATAGAGTTATAAGCCTTCTTCATATCAAGTTTAATCATGAGCCTAGGGGACATATGTTTCTGATTATATCCCTTTATTAGTTTAGCAGCTAGGAGGATATTATCTATGATAGATCTCCCCTTTATAAATGTTGATTGAGATTCTCCAATCAGAAATGGCATGATAGGCTGAAGTCTGATGGTAATGATAGTGGTTGTGACTTTATAAAGAGTATTGCAACAAGATATAGGATGATAGTCCCCAGGGGTAGTTGCATTTGGTACCTTGGGAATTAGGTTTAGAGTAGTGACATTCATCCCTCTAGGCATATGACCAGTGATAAAGAAGTTTGAGATTACCACAAAGAAGTCTTCTCCAATTTCATCCCAGTAAGATGTAAAGAAAATTGCATTATAACCATCAGGGCCTAGAGCTTTCCCTTTTGCTAAGCAGAAGACTACTGACTTCACCTCCTCATATGTAATAGGTGAAAGCAATGAGTGATGTTGGGTGGCATTAAAAATAGCTCCTTTATAAACAATATCAGTATTTAAAGATAGGAGTCTGGTGGATTTGATCCCAGGAGCTAGAGATAAAAGTCTTGAAAGACGGAAAAAATTTCTACCTGATTAGTGAGGAAGGTACCTTTGGGGTCTCTTATAGAGTGAATCTGATTCTTCATTTTCCTCCCCTTCATAATGGTATGAAAGAATTTGGTGTTGTCATTACCTAAAGCAAGCTAGTTAATTCTCGCTTTTTGCTTGTAGAACATTTCCTCACACTTGGACAAGTGTTTATACTTTCGTAGCAAGGTTTGTTCTTAGTGGTGGAGGTTTTGGTCTGATAAGTTTAGACTTATTTGATACTAAATTGCCTCCAGATCTTTCTTAGTTTGATGCACTCTACTGCTTATTCTATCAAACTTGCTCTCATTAAGTTGTCTCAAAGGTTTCTTCAACTACTTAAGATTTTCCATAATACCAAGAATATTATTTGTAGGGCTTGCTACCTTCTAGTGTGATCTCACTATAGGGATGAAATTATTGTTTGTTGTCCACATATCAAAGAAGAAGAAGGAAGGTATACCTTTTTGAGTATACTGTTGAATTAATACTAAAGCTGCAGAATGGTTAAAAATGGAGGGAGTATGAAAATGAGCACTAGCTCCATCAAAACAATTAATCCATGCAGAGTTATAGAAAACTCGATCTAATTTGCACCACAGCCTGTCATCCCCTACATGTTTGCTTGACCAAGTATAGAATACTCCTGTATACCTCAGGTCATTGAGTTGCAACTAATTTAAACAATAGTTGAAATCTTCCATCTCTTGAATATACAGGTCTCCATGATTTTTTTTTCCTGTTCTATTCAGCAGCACATTGAAATCTCCATATAGAAGCCAAGGCTAGTTACTGGGATGGTGAAGATTCAACCAATTCCATAATTCTCTCCTTGATTCTCAAGAATTGGAGGAATAGATTGCGGTAAGGTAAAACTGAACATTTTTAGCAATGATTAGAATTTTACAGTGAATACCCTGAGTATGACTAGCTAGAAGAGTAATGGTCCAGACATGAGGATTCCAACCTATCTAAATTTGGCCATTATAATGGGATTCATAGTTATACATCAATTCTAGTGAGTCATAAGTCCTTTGGTTATTTTTCTAACATTGTCTTCTTTAACTCTAGTTTCAATCAAACCTGCAAGGGTTAGATGATTTTCTTTGCACCAATCTTTTACTATCTTTTGTTTTTGGGGATCATTTAGTCCCCTAGTATTCCAACACCCTATTTTCATGAGAGGTGAATGCTAGAGTCAGGTATTGGGTGTATGAGACTTGTTCCCCTTCGACCAGTCATGAGTTTCCATTGAACTTCGGTATATGATTCTACTGTTTGTACACCAAGATTAGTATTTGAATAGTATGTTGCTGGAGATGGCATGTTTACATTACTTCTTGATTTGATTGTTATGGTTGACCCTACTATCTTGCTAAATGTATGTGGTTGCTGTTGTGCATTCTCAAATTGAATGATAGAATGTGCAAGATCATCCCGGCTGTTGATGGCATGGGGTGCTAGTAGTTGGGTAGATTCTGCACTAGTGGTGGTAGAAGAATCAGGTTGTTCTATTGGTTTTGTATACCTTCTATCATTAACAACTACCCAATTTTTCTTAGTTCCATTGTGAGATGAATATTTTGGACATTTATCAGCCAAGTGATCTGGTTGGTGACATAAGGAGCAGAAAGTGGGTCTCCATTCATACTCAATTATCTGCCTGATTAATGAGCCATCTAGTTTTTTTATATTTATAAAATCATTCAAGGTTCGATGGCTATCAACTTCAACTAGGAATCATGCATATGAACCTCTTCCTTTCATTGCAGTAACATAGTCCATTCCTATAGGTTTTTCAATACAGCTGCTAATTCTACTTATGCTTTCATTAGACCACAAAGGGAGATGCAGGCCTGGTAGTTTAACCCATAGGGGAAGGAATTGGGATTCAGAATTGTTGAAAGCAAAATCTGGGTGCCATTTTTTGAGAAGTAAAGGACGATTCATGTAAGTCCAATTCCCTACACCATATATGGCATTACAATCCTCTTTAGATTCAAAAGTAAACAATAAATACCCTTCATCATGTAGATGAATGCGTGGCATTTTCACATGGTTCCAATTGGTTCTAACAAATGCCTTCATGTGGGGGTAAGTAGGTATGTGACCACATACCATACCAACAAGGGTATGCTTCTAATACTGAGTCTCTACATCCACATCTTGTTGTCTTACTTCTGCCATTATTATCCCTTCATGCAGGCTAGGAGGCCGATATGTTAAAGCATGAATTTAGTTTGGGTTTTGATTGGTCCACACAATTTCACTCTAAGAAACACCAAGATTTTGGTGATTGATTTTTGGGCCATCAAGAATCAGTTTGTCATTGACATTTGTGGTTAGGTTTTGGTTCAACTTTTGATTATCAATTAATGTCCTAATTTGATTGGTACAATCATAGAGAATTTTGGGCAAAGTTGGTTCGTTAGGTAATTGTTCTACTCGAACCTCTTCACCAGAATTCAAACTCTTTGAATCTTGATTGACCTCAAGGATGGACTTCGCCGAGACAGAGATTGGGTCGGCAAGCATTGTTAGTCGTCTAGTACTTCGTTTATTCTTAGCCATGGTCTTGTGTGTGTGTGCTTCTGCTACAGCGCTCGACAATGGTAGAGAGAATTTTTCTTTTTCATTCATTCTGTTTATGCGTTGTTTATTTAGCTTTAATATCCACAAAAAAAATCTAACCTTATTAGCATTAAAATAAAATTAATGCCAAATAACACACATAAAAGATCCACATAATAATTTATTAGATTGTAATAAATTAATTAGACCAATTATATTTAATTCATATTATTATTTAAATAATACAAAATAAATGAGTACCAAAAACATAACCCAAAAGTACCAAAGATATTAAAAGCTGGGTTATACAACCAAATGTCCAAAAAAATGTCCTAATCGACCCAATACAGGACCAACCCAAAACGCCGGAGAGGGATGTTGACCAAGAAGTCCAAACATTAATCTAAGTGGGTTGCACTATATAACATGAAAATCAGGTAGCACAATTAGTTGGGAGCACTAAAATCAAGGGTGTGGTCCCAGATTCAAACACGGCTCGACCAAACTCCCATTTTTACAATTACCAAAATACCCTTCATTATTAAAACCTTAATCTCCTTATAATATTTCTAATCCTTTGTCTCCTACCTTTCGACCACCGTCTATGCAAGCCCTAGTCCTGCACTAGAAAACACCACCATCGCCCACTAACCCTACGCCGACCATCATCACCAACCTCTAGCAAAAACCGAAGATGTTACTCCACGACTACAATAGTTCCCAACACCATCGCGAGTAGCATCGAAGATTTGGAGAGTATAAATAGGCGACGACATCAATGGGCGGTAAAGAACGAAAAGAAAGAACCAAGCAACGACAACAATGGTAGTGCTGCCGATGACCAAATCTCAAACCAAATGGAATTGGCAGCGTGAAACAAGATAAACCAGATCCAAGAAAATCCTAAACAAAACCATACAAATTGAAATAAGAAGGGGAATTGCGGCACACATAAAAATCGAAAGGGGAATGGAGGCACGACGACTAGAAATAGAGATAGAGAGACAAGAAGAACGATGGGAGAAAACTAGAGAGAGGGAAACCAGGAACAAGTGAATAGACAACCAAATAGTGAACAATATTGAACAAACAAAATAAAATTTTGAACAAATTTAAAAATTATAACCGACAAAGATAAATGTCGAACAGTACCAATTATAATATTGATAAATTTAGCATAACTCTGATACTAATTGATTGGTTAGTATAATCTTTAGGATCGAATGCTAATCCATCAAAATTATGATAATAACATAATGTGGAAGTGTACATGAATCCATAATGCGGGAATGATCGATGGATTCTAAACAAGGGTGGTACTGTGGTCTTCTGGATCGGGCACACGCTCGTCGGTTTCTATTTGCTGATAGAAATCAAAATAGGACGAAGTGTGTGTGACCTAGGAACTACGACCTTATATATAGACAACTAACGTGTTATCTATTGGACTATTCTAGTTCGTTCCATCAATAATCTATAATATCCAAAGTCTCTAAATATACAGACCTACATCTAATTAGATACATTAAGCCCAATAATTTATATGTAAATATGATTACTTATATATGGGCTTAACTTATATGAAAACTCACAATTCGTATCGTTTACATATAAGCCCAATTGTTTGGATAAAAAACCAACAAAAACATGTAGGGATTGAACCATGTGAGATCAAAGAAAGAGAAGGAACTAAACCAAATGTTTGAAAATTGGTTTGCGTCTACATGCAGCACTCCTGGGTCTCCTTTGTATGCATTTCCAAAGTACGTTTCCATCTTCTCGTCTTCACTTTGCTTTCTCTCGAACAGATATGATAATGTGACAATGTTACGTACTCTATCTTAACCCTCAAGAAACCTGGATAAGATTATGGGACTAAAGTTGCAATCCCACTCAGCCAATGGGCTACTTCTCATTTTGTCCATCTTCATAGAGAAAAAATCAGTTTATATACAATTGGATCATTCGTACCATCTTTTACCATGCAAATAGTGAAATCATAACGTCAGTATTTTTTATTTTATTTTATAAAATTTAAAATATTTTTTATTATAATTATTAAAAAATAAATTATTATAAATGAATTTTTTTCTTGAAAATAATCATCTATTTTAATATATTTTTGTTGTAAAAAATACTTTTTACATCTCTTTCATTATTATTATACTTATCTGTCATTATTTTTATATTTATCTTTTGCTATTGTTATTTCACCATATCTACTAATTAGAATTTATATAATAAATTAATAAGAAAAATATTTATTATAAATATAATATTAATTATAATTATTAATAATTACTCAATAAATATAATATTAATTTCAATGATAATAAAAAGTTTATAAAAGTAATATTAATCATAACCATAATAAATAATGTTTATATTAATTATAATAAAATAATTAATAAGAATAATATTAATTATAATTACTTAATTAATAATAATAACTATTAATTGTACTAATGAAATAGCAATTATTAAAAACAATTTTAAATTATAAATAATTAATCAAGAAGATAAATACTAATTATAAATTTAAAGAAAAAATTAATAACAATAGTATTTATTATGAATATAAATTAATAATTAATAGAAATATTATTAATCATAATTATAATTATATAATGAATGTAAAGAATATCAATTTCAATGATAAATAAATTTTTTCTAAGAATAATATTAATTATAAATATAAATAATAATGTTAATTATAATTATAAAGAAATTATTAATAAGAATGATATGAGTTATAATTATTAGTTTTGATTAATAAACATATTATTAGTCTTAACTGTAACTAAATAATCATATTTATAAATAATTAACCAATATTAATCTATACAAAATACAAATAATATCAATTATAATTATATTTGATTAATCAGTACTAATAACAATTAATTATATCGATAAAATATTAATTATATATAATCAATAAATATAAATACTATTAATTTTAATGATAGATAGATTATTTATAAAAATAATATTAATAATAATTATAAATAGTTTAGTATTCATAAGAATAATAATAAATGATTAATAAAAAATATAAGATAATATATAATATATAATATATTATAATATATATATATGTATATATAAATATATATATATATATATATATATATATAATGTTATAATTGTTTTAATAATATGTAAAATATCAAAAATTATTAATAATATATCAATTCATTTTAGGTTGTCAAATAATATTATCATTAATTTTACCAAACATTATTACTTATTTAACTCAAGTGACCAACTAGCTTTAGTGATATTGCGGATCTATTATCCTCAATCCGCATTATATCTGGGATTTGGACGTAGATTAAAACAGCTTGGAACTTGTTATATGCAAAAGGGATTTTTTCTCATTTTGCTAGTTCTTAATGTTTCTGTGCTCAGAGAAGTGCTGGGCGAGAATCTGCAGCTAGGTGTGATATAACTAATAAATTATGGCCAATTCCATTACCATAGAGTGAGTTCGATAACCAAATCCAAGGAGCTCAATATAGGGGAATGAGCTTCGAGAACCTGCGAAGAGAATACCAATTCGAGAGAGAGAGAGAGACAAGTCAGGTGAAAATGAGATTTTCCATATCCCCTTTTCCTCTGACGTGCCAACCATATACCTGGCTAACTAACTGTTAGTTATCAGGGAAAAACTTGGCTATGCGTCATTACATCATAACTACATAGGGTTGTAAATGAGTTGAACCAGTTTGGTACTTGGCTCGGCTCGATAAAAGCTCGGTTTGGCTCATTCATTTAGTTAAATGAGCCAAGCCCGAGCCGAGCTTTTGGGCTCATTTATTAAAGGTGTCAAGCCCAAGCTTAAAAAATTGAGGATCAGTTCATTTTTTGGCTTTAGCTCATGATATCGGCTTGGCTAGTTAAAACCTCAGCTCACGAGCCGAGCCCAAGCCTTATTTTAAGATCGTTTAGTTAAATGAGCCGAGCTCGAGCCCAGGGGTGTTCAACTTGGCTCAGCTTGTTTACATCCTTATAACTGCACATGAAAAAGGACAAATTCTTAGCTACACACTAGACTACCGTAGCTACACTAGGAATCAACAAAACAACACGACCCTTACTTATCCCATCCCTTATTGACACAAGGCTATACTACTACCACTCCTATCAATACTCTCCCCTGAAAGATGACCCTTAGCCTCAATGGTTGAAGTAAGGAAATTTTGCCTTCATATCATCATAGAACTCCCATGTTGCATCTTTTGGGGTCCCATTCGACCATTGTATCAACACCTGTGTGGCCGCTACATTCCCTTTTTTGACAAATCTTCTATCCAGAATAGCTATCGGGGCATAGAGTAGTTCTAGTGAGGTGTGGTATAATGGCATTGTGGAATGGAATAGACTTCTTCCATGCTTCTTCTTCAAAAGTGACACATGAAAAATAGGATGGATCTTGGTTTTTCCTGGTAACAACAGCTTGTAGGCCAATGCACTGATTCTCTCCACAATTTTGTAAGGCCTATAGTATCTAGGTGATAGTTTGTGTGCAGCTCGGTGGGCCAAGGAGTGTTGATGGTATGGCTGAAGTTTGACATAGACCCACTCTTCGATCTCAAACTCCTTATCTATCCGGTGCTTGTTTGCCTGCTGTTTCATTCGCTCGTGAGCCTTTGACAAGTGTGCTTGAGGATTTGGAGGGTTGTTTCCCTTGCTGTCAAGGACCTGTCCACCGTTGCCACCATCGAATCTTCTGGAATGTAGGGAAGGTGAATTGGAGGTGGTTAGCCATACAAAATCTTTAAGGGGTGGCATTAGCTAGCGAGTGGAAGGTTGAATTATACCAAAATTTTTCCAAAGGAAGCCACTTGCTCCACTCCCCTGGGCAATCCCCCGTCATGCAATATAGATAACCTTTTAGGTATCGATTCAATACTTGAGATTGACCATTAGTTTGTGGATGGTAAGAAGATGATAACTATAGTTTAACCCCCTATTGTTTGAACATTTCATGCTAAAACGTACTTATAAACACTGGATCTCTATCGCTTGTGATTGTTTGAGGTAACCTATGGAGGCGATAAATGTTGTTTATAAATAGCTCTGCCACCACTGATGTGGTATAGGGATGACTTAGGGCGATGAAGTGAGCATACTTGCGCAATCTATCAATCACCACCATGATGAAATCTTTGCCATGTGATTTGGGTAGCCCCTCAATGAAGTCCATGTTTATCTCAGTCCACACAACTGAAGGAATGGGCAAAGGCTGGATAGACCCTACCGATGCTTGAGTATCATATTTATTCCTTTGGAAAGTGTCATAGCTTCGAACGTATTCCTTACCTGTTTCTTCATGCCCTTCCAATATAATAGAGATGCCAGCCATTTGAAGGTTGCTTGGACTCCTGAGTGTCCCCCCTAAGGTGTCATGATATAATGCAATTAATTTTTTATGCAACTCCCCTCCCCCACCTTCCATGAGCTTCCCTTTCCTCTTCAGCAACCCTTGGGACCACTGGTACTTAGGCCAGCTCTGTGGATAGAGCTTTAGATCTCTCACAACCACTTGGAGATAATTGTCCCTATCCTAGCTATCCTTAATTTCTTCCAACAACCCACCGTGAATTGAGGAGACAGCCAAGGCAACCAACTTGGGCCCCTATACATTGGACAAAGCATCAAACACCACATTCTCCCTTCCCTTTTTGTACACTATTTCAAAATCAAAGGGCATGAGTTTAGCTAACCATTTTTGTTGGAAGTGGGTGGTGATCTTCTAGGTCTATAAGTGTCTCAAGGGCTAATGGTCAGTCTTGATGGTGAAATGCCTCTCCCTTAGATAATGGGACCATGTCTCAATTGCAAACAGAATGGCCATCATCTCCTTTTTATACACCAAGAGCCCTTGTGTTTAGGGGAGAAATCCTTGCTAATATAGGCTAAAGGATGGCCTTCTTGTATGAGTATCGCCCCCATGCCCATTGTAGATACATCAATTTCCACAATAAAGTCTTTGGCAAAGTTAAGGAGCCCTAGGACTGGTGTAGTGGTTAAGGCCTTCTTCAACTACTCGAAGGCATCCCTTACTTCTGTTGACCAAACAAAATTATTTCTCTTAAGCAGATATGTTAAGGATTTGCAAATCATACCATACCCCTGCACGAATCTTCTATAATAACCTACCAACCCCAATAATCCTCGTAGTTGTGTTAAGTTTGTAGGGAACAACCATGATTGGACAACTTCAATTTTTTTAGATTAGTAACAACCCCTTTCTTAGACACTACATGCCATAAATATTCTAGACTCTTCACTTCGAAGGTACATTTGTGTTCATTAGCATGCAATACATGCTAGAGGAGTAACTGTGAGGTGAGTTCAAAATGCTATAGGTGCTCGGTCCACGACTTGTTGTATACTAATATATTATCAAAGAAAACTAGGATGAACTTGCGTAGGTATGGCTTGAAGACCTGGTTCATCAGAGCTTGGAAAGTCGATGGAGTGTTAGTCAAGCAAAAGGGCATGACTAAGTACTCATAGTATCCTTCATGGATCTTGAATGCCATTTTGTGGACATCCAGGGGATGCATCTTTACTTGGTGATACCCAGACTTAAGATCCAGTTTGGAGAAATATTGAGCCCCATGCAGTTCCTCTAGCAACTCTTCAATAATTAGAACGGGGAATTTATTTTTGATGGTATTCTTGTTTATTTCTCGATAATCCACACACAACCTCCAACAATTGTCTTTTTTATTTACTAAGATAATGAGAGAAGAATAAGGGCTAGAGCTTGGCTAGATGATACTCGCCTGTAGCATTTCATGCACTATTTTTTCAATCTCATATTTCTGTAGAGCAGAATACCTATAAGGAAAAAGGTTAATCAGATTTGTGTCAACCTTCAGGGTTCTCTTGTGGTCAAGTGCCCTATTCAGGGGTAGGCCCTGAGGGGTATTAAAGACTTCAATATATTTCTTGAGTAATCCCTGTAACTCCTACTATCGTTCTGTGGATGCCTCCCCTGAGGGTAAGGTTAGAATTGTATGTTGTCTCTCTCTACCATCTTTGAGTTGTAGGGAACACAACAGAACCATTGTGTGTTCTAGATTTTTAGTCAACGCCTTGCTCACCTCATTTCCCCTTAATTATTTGGTCTTGCCCATTCGTAATCCCCTCAACACAATCCTTCTACCCTGCACGGTAAAGTTCATAGACAGTTTCTGGAATTCCTATGCAATCGGTCCTAGAGTGGACAACCATTGAACTACCAACACCATTTCATAGCCCCCCAAGGGTAGTATCATCACATACCCAATGAATTCATGATCAACCAACTTTTAGCTCAAACTCTTACAAATAAAAGTACTGTAAAGGGCACTACCATCAGCCACATATATAGCTAGTGGCGGAGTTGGGATCAATTGGCATCCCAGCTGTGTGGCTACTTGGAGATTAAGGAAATTGTGGGTGGATCCATTATCAATAACGTTACTGACATCCTTTTTTTTTTATCTTGTTGGTCACCCTCATCGTGTGGAAAGTAGGAATCCCACTTAATACATACATAGAGATCTATGAAATATCCTCTTAGGGTGGTTTGGCCTCCTTAACTGCAGGGTTCTCTGCCTCCACATCTTCAACCTCCTCCTCAAAATCCATTACCAATATATGCCTCCTGCCACAACAATGTCTCGGGTAAAATTTTTCTAAGCATCAGAAACACTCATTATGTGCCCTTTTGGCATCTAACTTTGCCTGAGACAAGGCTCTTATACCCCTCCCTACTTCCCTTTATGTCCTATAGGGTTATACGAGGGTGGTTTAGGATTATAGTTGGTTGACCTTGGATTAGTTCTCAAGTTAGGAAGGGTAGGGGGTTTAGTAGAGGGTTCAACTTCTTTTGGCTGGGCTCGAATAGCTGCCTATTGTAACTTTGTCAGGCTGTAGACATCTTTCAAGGACTTTGGTTTGAACATTCGGATAGGGGTTTGGATTGAAGGGAGCAAGCCCCCTAGGAAGCATCTAATAGCATGTTACTCCAGTAGGTTCACACGGTTGAGCAAAGATTCAAATCGGGTTTGATACTCCATCAACTCCCCCATTTGCTTCAGGTTAGTAAGGTCAGCCATAGGATCATCATATGGACTGGAGTCAAAGCGAGTAATAATAGAATTAAAATACTCACTCCATGTAAGGTAGACTGGGTGAGGACGTGTTTTTAGGTAGGCTTGGTGCCACTGCAGCGCCACCCCCTCTAGATGAATCGCAGCCAGCCCGACCTTCTCATTCTCTAGCGTCCCATTAATCTAGAAGAACTGATTCATTCGGTATATCTATCCCAACACATCTTTTTCGTTGAATCTAGGGAACTCCACTCTTACCAATCTAGTTGAAATTTGATAGGGCGGCGGTGAATTGAGGTGATGAAACTGATTACTCTACGGGTATGGATTAGTGGGGAGGTTTCCCGAATAAAGGGGAGGTGGTGCTTGCCCTGGTCCATCACCAGTAAGTGGAGATGGTTCCCCCATTGGATCTACTTGTATCTGCGGTGAGTTCGACGATAAGGGATGAAGGTTAATTGGCAGCTGTGTTTGGGAAAGGGCCGTGCAAAGATATGGCATATTCTCCTGTTGTGCATTCGATAAGAGTCGTTTCAGCTTGTCTCTCTCATCTTCGTCATCCATTGTTCTATCAACTCCTTTAATTGATCCACGTCCCTTCTGATCTCATTTAATCTAGTGCCATCCGCCATGGTCGCAGGTAACAGCTCTGATACCACTGATATAACTGATAAATTGTGGCCAATTCCACTACCACAAAGTGAATTCGGTAACCAAATCTAGAAAACTCAACAGAGGAGAATGAGCTTCGATAACCCGAGAAGAGAATACCAATTCAAAAGAGAGAGACAAGTCAGGTGAAAATGAGATTTTCCATATCCCCTTTTCCTCCGATGCGCTAATCATATACCTAACTAACTATTAATTTTCAGGAAAAAACTTGGATATGCCTCATTACATCATACCTGCACATAAGAAAGGAGAAAGTCTTAGCTACACTCTAGACTACCGTAGTTACACTAGGATTCAGCAAAACGACACTGCCCTTACTTATCCCATTCCTCATTGCGGCAAGGCTATACTACTACAACTCCTATCAAGGTGAAACCTCTAATCGTCTATTTCCTTGATTTTGACGTTTGTTCTGTAATTCCATGTCCGATTTCCTAGTAATTTCGACTTGCTTTTTCTCAGTTTGCGGTCACTCCCTCCTCTCATCTTTATTTATTTATTATTTATTTTCTTTCAATTTATACGTAATATTTACGTAGTTATGCAAATTCGCAGTATTCTGATTAAAATACTGTTGAGTTGAAACATAGATGCTTATGATCATACAAAATTAAATATATTTTTGTTGTGGTTATTTTATGTGCAGTTTTCGTTGGATCAATACCTTAATTATTGTCTCAGGTTGAGGAAGTTTGCTGTTGTGTGGTAGTACTGAGAGGATGGATCATAATGATGACGAATGTCGTTGCGGTGCGGAGCAACAGGGCAAACCAGGTGACGAGGTGACCTTCTTGTTGCGACCGCCCATATTTTTTCCCTTTAATTTTTCTGACTCATATGTATTGTGTCTCGATTTCCATGTGAGCGAGTGTGTGCTATTGTTGAAAATTGGGTGTTTCAGTGAATATCGAACCCTACTTTATTGCTTCTGATTATTCTATTATACCAGTATAAGTTTACGTCTGGGTTGATGGATGATTTAAGAAGGGCTTTGAGTGGACATTGATTCCTTGATCGTTCTTTTTTTGGGGTGACAGTGCCCCGGGGGGGGGGTTGCAGGGTTGAATGAGTAGCTGTTCCTTCTCTTTGTTAATTATTTTGATACTTTATTTTCATTATCTGAATTGCAGGAAGCAATTGCTCGTCTTGAAGAATTCAAGAAATCAATGGAGGCAAAATTGAGTCTTCGTCAGAGTAACTTGAACCCTGAAAGGCCGGGTAAGTGTTATTCATCCAAAAACCTCGTGCGGCATTTATGATATAAGAGTTGTAATTTACCATGTGTGTTGCTAAACTGAAAAAGCCTTCTAACAATGATGATTTGTTGTGGCTCTGTCCAATCTTAAGCTTGTGAATCTGTAATAGAGGTATGATATGATTTAGAGTTTATGTTTTTCTATGTGCTCTGTTGACGTTTTTACATTTCTCAGAGGACAGCTTTCTCATTTCCACCCTTATCATTAGATTGTGATATGCTGTCCTCTGATACTTTATGTTTTCTCTTGGCATGTTTATGGGTTCTAGCTATATATATGTTAACTGTTTGCAATTGTTTTAGATGCTGGCTTCTTGAGGACATTAGATTCAAGTATCAAGCGCAATACGGCAGTTATTAAAAAACTGAAACAGATAACTGATGATCAACGAGAAGGATTGATGGATGATTTAAGAAGTGTCAACCTAAGTAAATTTGTTAGTGAAGCAGTGACGGCTATATGTGATGCCAAGATTAAAACATCAGACATTCACACAGCAGTTCAGGTGGTGGTGGTTGTTTATTTAAAAAAAGTGTTCTCTTTCCATTTTTGTTGTTATGTTCTGTTTTAATATTCATGTATAACTGGATTTTCTGCTGTGCCTTTCTTTTTATGTCTTTATTAGTCTTGGATGTTTGTTGAATAATTGTCACTTTAGCTTATGATTCTGCCCTTTTAGGCTTCTCTTTCATTACCCAATTGTGTAATTTCTTTTTCCTTCAGATTTGTTCTTTGCTTCACCAAAGATACCCAGACTTCTCAACAAACCTAACTCAGGGTCTTTTGAAAGTGTTCATTCCTGGAAAATCAGGGGAAGATCTTGAAACAGATAGGAACACAAAGGCCATGAAGAAACGTAGCACTATCAAGCTTCTTTTGGAACTATTCTTTGTTGGGGTTATAGAAGATAGTAACATCTTTATGAATATAATTAAAGATCTTACAAGTGTAGAACACTTCAAGGATCGAGACACTGCTCAGACCAATCTTTCGCTTCTCTCCACTTTTGCTCAGCAAGCAAGGGTTTTCCTTGGACTTCCACTTTCTGGTCCAGAAATTAGTGATGAGGTGAATTCTACTTGATCAGTTTTATTATTATGATTATTATTATTAGAGTTGTTTGAACTTTGAACTTTCTTAGATGAAAGAATGAACTGGTTTTTGTTATTGTATTTATGTTGGCATTTGCTCATACAATTAAATCGCGGGTCCGAAATTGCGTATCGGCCGCAATTTCGCGGAATCCCAGCCTGCTGCGACGCAAAACTACCAAAATGCAATGGGAAAAAAATTTCACGGCAATATCGCCGATATATCGGTGCAATATCGGATATCGGAAAATATCGCCGATATTGCCCCGAAATATTGGTTACCCTACCCAAACACAGTGAGATTCGAAAAAACTCAGCAGCCAGCACCATCCATGGTGCCCTGCGAGTAGGAGTAGAAGTCTAGAAGACAAATGAAAATGATGAAAATGCTTATAAAAATCAGATGGAAGAAGGAAAAGAACACTAACCCTAATTTACAACAAACCAGCAACACAGAAACCAAAGAATTGAGCGGCGAGGGCTGATGGCGAGCTGCGAACGGCGACGAGGAGCTAGCTGCAACCTTGGATTGGAAGTGTGGGAACGGGAAGTGAGGTCTGCGAAGAGGGACGAGGAAGACCGGTAGAGGAAGACCGTCGACTGTCGACTGTTGAGTGTCGAGCACTGGAGTGGAGCCGTGGAGGTGGAGGTCGATTGTCGAACAGTCAAAGGCTGGGGCCTGGGAGTCGGGGACTGAGATTATCCGACATCGGCAAATAGGATAAGTCATAACATAAGTCCCTGAAGTTTATAAACGGTGGAACATTTGAACAAGTCACAAGTGCCTCAAAACTCAAAAGTTAGTATAAATATTTTTTATTTAAGTAGATATAAAATATTTAAATAATTTATGTTAAATTATGCTACTAATATGTGATAATATTATCTATGTTTTATTAATTAGCTAACTAATCTACGTAACTTATGCTATCTAGTTTTTATTAATTAGCTATTATTTATTAGTTGAATAATATATTAATATGTTGCTAATTTTCATATGCTACATATATGAATTGTTTAAATAAAATATTAATACTTAGCCTAATAATGATGTGATATTAATAATTAATTAAATTAGTATATGGATAAATTAATACTTATAATTATTATAATTTAAATATATTGATAATATATGCAGTTATGTACTATAATAAATTAATAACGATTTATTATTAATAATTTTTTATGATTATTGAATACTAATTAGTTAAGTAATTTTAATATTAATTAAATTAGTACATGGTTAAAATTAATAGATGGATAATAAACAATTGTTATAGTGTTAATTTATTGTAAATTTGTATAAATATAATATAACGATAATTTATTACTGATAAATTTAATTTTATAGATTAGGCATCTAAAAAATCAATTAATAATAATTTGAAATTGGCTAAGAGAAGAAGTAGTATTTATTTAATACCAAGAAGAGTTAGATACTTAAATACTTATATTTAGTATATATATATTATTTTCTTTATTTAACATATTATATATACATAATAATTTAAGTGTGTTTGTGTTATATTAAAAACTCATCATCACCTATATAATTTTATAAATAATGACTTTTATAGTTCACTTACTAATTATAGGTACGCTATAATTTTATAGGGTAATTTAGTATTTAGTATTCCTTATTTAGTAGATATGAAATATTTAAATGATTTATGTTAAATTATGCTACTAATATGTGATAATATTATCAATGTTTTATCAATTAGCTAACCAATCTACTTAACTTATGCTATATAGTTTTTATTAATTAGCTATTATTTATTAGTTGAATAATTTATTAATATGTTGCTAATTTTCATATGCTACATGAAAGTTCTATAATAAGTTATTTATAAATTTTCATATAATAAATTTATAACATATAATTTAACATATAATAACTTATTATTTATTAATTAGCAAAAGTAGTGTTGTTAGAATAATTTAACATATAATAAGCCATTTAAAGACTTCTAATATAACATATAACCTTCATGCATAGTTGTATAAGTAATTAAATGATGAATAAATAATATTTAATCCATGTTGTGAAAAAAAAAAATCAGAAATCATGCCGCGACGGTCGCGACACATAATTTATTGACCGCGATACTCCAATACCGCGACATTGAGACAGCGACCGCAATCGCGTCCGCAACCGCGGTTTTATTGTATGCATTTGCTTCTTGCTATGGAGATGAAAAATAGGATTTAATGAGATACATTTCTCTGAGGCTGAGAATAGAAAAATAAAGAGAAATTGTGAAAACTGCTATTTTACAATCTGATAATCAAATTCTTAATAAACCTTTGCATTTTTTCATTAGGAGCTGCTATCTAATTCTCTTCCTTCTCCTGCTGTATTTGGTCTCTCTTTCTTTTAGGTATCCAACCATCTATTTCGTCAGTTTTTGTTTGTAGTGTGTGCTTATTGTTTTGTATAGAAGATTTGTATAATCTCTTTCATAGTATTGATCCCCTTTACATACATGTTCATTGCAGTTTTTCAAGGGCCTTAACATTACAGCAGATCAGAAGAAGTATTTCAAGAAAGCATTTCATATATTTTATGATTCTGCTGTGGAAGCTCTACAGGCTGAGCATGCCGTAAGCTCTGAATCTTTAGCAAATACATATACACCCTTTGAAGGAGGCAAGAAAATACAATGCCTGCCATCTCTGTCTCAACCTTCTATTGGTGTTCATTTCAGCTATATCTTTTTCTTGTTTTGGCCATGTTTTTCCTCTTTTAACTGTGTGGGTATGGGTAGAGAGTGAGAGGGGGAGGGCAAGGGGAAGGGATGCTTAATTTTAGAATTTTGTATTTCATAGGTCATCCTTGTTGTTAGCAGGGTAGCATGTGGTTATACTCTTTACTTACTCTTTCCTCCCCCTCCCTCTCCCTCTCCCCCTCCCCTTCTTATTTTTATATGTTCTAATTTGTCTTCAATTTCACTAGACACTTCATCATATGGAGCAAGACAATGCAAAAATTTTAAATTCTAAAGGAGAGCTGAGTGAGGATATTGTCACTTCATATGAGAAGTTGCGAAAATCTTATGATCATTTGCACCGAGGTGTCTCATCGTAAGTTTGTTGCTTGTTGTACAACATTTACTCAGATGCTAGTACTCTGGGCTTCTTTTAATACACACTGTTTGTTTTTTCTTCTCTTTTTGTCTAAATTGTAGTTTAGCTGAAGCTCTTGATATGCAACCTCCAGTGATGCCCGAAGATAGTCATACCACTAGAGTAACAAGTGGAGTCGATTCTTCTATTCACTCTGCTGGGAAAGAATCTCCTGTCTCTGAACCTGTGTGGGATGATGAAGACACCAGAGCCTTCTATGAATGCTTGCCAGATCTTAGGTAAGTTCTTACTGGAAATAATTGAGGAGAATAATTCTGGGTTATCCTCCAATTCCTTCCTCATTATGTTATTCTCTAATGATTGCAATCCCTGCTCTTGTTTGTCTACATACTCATTTTTGCTGAAGGATAACACACAGATGTTTGGTATCTTTTGTAAAGTGCCGGTGAAATTTGTTATCAGCTCAGTGTTGGATAGATCATCAATCAATTTTAAAAACCATAACAAGATTTGCCGAGACCAAAGCCATTGCTGGATTTGGAGGATGATAAGATTTTAGATTTGGGTGGACCCTCCAAATGAAAACCTGGATCCTAGAATGGCGAGCCAGGGCCTACTCAAATTTATGCAGGATATGCCACTTGTGAGCTTGGTTTCGACTTGTTCGATTAGTTAAATGGCCTAAGCTCGAGGTTTACTTTAGGCTTGTTTATTAAAAGAGCCAAACTCAAACCTAGGGGAGTTGGGATCAACTCATTTACAACCCTTTTTATATGTATCTTGGTGTGAGGTTATCTTTGTAATATTGACAATGAGCATTGCTCTTCTGGTTACTTGCTAAGTAAAAGCTATCCATGGCAATATTCAGAGTTTAAGTCGTTTAACAATTTTGATTACAGAAATATAAGATAGGACAAATGCAGATTTATTTGTTGCTTAATATGTATAGGCCATGTTGGAATATATGCTTTTGGGCATAGTTGATTTGTTTTTTACCTCTTATCTCATTTCCTTTTTCCCCCTCTCATGGCATTCCTTATAATTATGAAATCATTGCTTCTTTTGATGCCCTATAGTCATGGCCTCATGGGAGCAGTATGGTGATCCTTTTCTTTTATATTATCATGTTGAGTTGCAGACTTGCAACTATTTGATTTCTTGACCTTCCATAGCTTTGTTTCTCCCCATTTAATCATTGATCATATCTTTTGTTGATTAAACAATTGGGACAAAAAAGACAGGACTCCCTCATTACTCATTAGGCCTCTCCATCAACGAACTTGAATTAGGGGACAAGGGAATGTCCTAGAGGAAGGAGCTGCTTAGCCAGAGCTTCCTAACTGCAACTTGATATGACTCATGAAGGGTGGTTGAAAATCTTGTCCTTTTGTTTTACAGGGCATTTGTTCCAGCTGTTCTGTTAGGAGAAGCTGAGCCCAAAGCAAATGAAGCATCTGCGAAGAAACAGGACGATTCAGCTGTAAGTATTCGTAAGCTTTTTTTTTTTTTCGTTTTCTTGAAGCAATGACTCAGTTACTTTTATAAGCTACATTTGTCATTCTCTGATTTTATTTTTAGTAGGATTATACAATGCTTTTAATATGAGCATGAGGATATTTTTTATTAGCAATTTGCCAGTTCTTTGCTCTCTTGTCTAGTCTGTTGAAATTCCTGTTATGCCTGGTAGTCTGGGGACAAGGGGCAGGCATATGGATCCTCCATCAATCAGTCATTCTTCTATTTGGCACCTTAATGATTTGTATGCTGATTTTCTGTACCAAAATTCAGGGCATGATGTTGAACCTCTAATATTTTCTTGCTGTGCTGGTGATAAACACTTGAGATCAACCTTTGCCCAAAAGACTGGTAAACTTTGTTGCTGGATGACTCTTTCTGACTTTAATGAGTGACAATCAGCTTGGTTCAATGTCACTCAGCAGAATTCTTCCTAACTGTATATTTCTTCATCATTATACTTTCATACTCAATAATTGTTCTCTTATCTGAATGAATACTTCTAGTCTCATGAACAAGTGGTCATATCTCCACACAAGTTTCAATTCTAGTCATCATCATCACCATTTATCCTTTACAATAATGCTGGGTTTGGGATTGGCTAAATGAGTTTTGACTTGTACAGGATCCTGCATCTGAAGCAGACACGGGTCAGACTGCAGCCGAAGTGTCCATAGATTTGGGAGTCTCCCAGGATGCCATAAACAATGAAAAGGAGAAGGATAAAGAGGTAAAAAGCAACAATAAGGAGGACAAAGAGAAGGCTAAAGATACTGAAAAAGACAAGGGAAAAGAAAAAGAGGTGGATAGAAAAGTGGAAAGTGAAAAAGAGAGAGTTAAGATTCATGATGGCACTGGTTTAGATACTCTCTTGCAGCGACTTCCAGGATGTGTGAGCCGTGACCTCATCGATCAGCTAACAGTAATGCTTTTCTGCTTCTTCCCCCCTCCTACTTCTACACTTGGTAGTCAGAGGTCTGTATTCTCATTGATATTTCATCATGTTCCATTTAGGTAGATTTTTGTTATTTGAACTCAAAGTCTAACCGGAAGAAGTTAGTAAGGGCATTGTTCAATGTCCCTAGGACATCTTTGGAGCTATTACCGTATTACTCTCGGATGGTTGCCACGCTGTCTTCTTGTTTGAAGGATATAGCTTCCATGCTCTTACAAATGCTGGAGGAGGAGTTTAATTATTTAATAAACAAGAAGGTTATTTTTTCCTTTCCTTGTGTTGCATATTTATTGAAAATTTGGGGACTGATCTTTTGCTCAACCTTTATTCTCAGAAAAATTATTCTAATTATTTATCCATTGCTTTCTGGTTTCAGGACCAATTAAATATTGAAACAAAAATCAGGAATATTAGGTTTATTGGCGAACTCTGCAAGTTTAAAATTGCTCCAGCTATCCTTGTATTCAGCTGTTTGAAGGTATGTCTGACACTGCCAAGATGCTGAATTGCAAAGTGCATAGTGGTGCCTGTCTGATGCTGCCTTTAAATTTCAATTATAGCGTGCTCAGTTGATTTGGTCTATATAGGACATATAGATAGGTTGGCCTACTCTACCTGAATCATTTTTGGTCGATCTCTTTTCCCCTTTCCACTACAGTTGGTGGCTGTTGGCAAGCAGTCATTGGCACTTAATGAGTTCAGTTGATTTTGTGTTTAATAGGATCTATTAACTTGATCTTTATAATGTTCTGTTCATTGTCTATTTTAGCTTTTATTTCCATCCCTGGCAGTGTACAATCCTGCTTCTGGTCCAAGTATGTGAGGCCTGTTAGATGGCTGTGTTGCTGTATAATATTTAATCCACTCTGAACTCTCCAGCCTTACTTTTCTGCCCCTCACAGCAGTTTAAACAACTTTTTGTAGATATGGAGAAGCTGTTGAATAATTGCTTGGTGAATCGTTTGTCAAATTTTTTTATCAGGTGAAGCTGTTACCTTCATGGTTATTGAGGTTGACCGAGCATGGGTGTTAGTTTAGGCACTTGTGGTTTGATAATACAAGCACTTTTTTCTTGGTGAATCATATTGTTAAATATTTTTATTTGGTTCAACTCTTACCCTTATGGTTATTGAAGTAATTTGACAAAAATGTGTTATGATGATACTTAAATTAGTTTTAGAGTTAGAGCTTGTTCTCTGCTTATTTTTAAAATTTTGTTATTAATAATAAAAATATAAAATTAATTATAATATAATAATAATGATAGTAATGACAACCATAGTAATAAGGGAAATATTAGTTAGGACAATAATAATAGTAAAATAATGATAGCTCATTGAAAATTTTAATTCAAATTAGATGATAGATTAGATGTAATCAACAGAAATAAGTTGAGGAGAACCCGTAGTGATGCTGGTCTCTGTCCTAATTGGTGGTACTTTTTCACTTTGTAGGCTTGTTTAGATGATTTTACCCATCATAATATTGATGTTGCTTGCAATCTTCTTGAGACCTGTGGGCGCTTTTTGTACCGGTCTCCGGAAACTACCATTCGCATGGGCAACATGTTGGAGATATTGATGCGCTTAAAAAATGTCAAGAATTTGGATCCTCATCATAGCACTCTTGCAGAAAATGCTTATTACCTGTGCAAACCACCTGAAAGAACTGCTAGAGTTGCTAAAATCCGCCCTCCATTGCATCAGGTTTGAACAAGATTCATTAACTTTCAAGTCTTCTGTCAATCAAATGTATAATCAAGCCGTTTCCTTGTGTGTTTTGCAGTATATCAGAAAACTTCTGTTTTCCGTTTTGGACAAGTCATCTATAGAACATGTTCTCAGGCAACTTCGAAAATTACCCTGGAGTGAATGTGATGAATACCTTTTGAAATGCTTTCTCAAGGTTCACAAGGGGAAATATGGTCAGATTCATTTAATTGCTTCACTAACAGCTGGTTTGAGTCGCTATCATGATGACTTTGCAGTGGCTGTTGTGGATGAGGTATGTCTGTTAACATTACTCTATTGCTGGGAATTGTTGTACATTTTTTTATGTAACTCATTATGATTATCCAAGGTTGTTAGAATCAAGATCGTACTCGAGATAGATTTGGAGGCTTAGAATTGAATCGTAGGATTGTAAGATCCCATCAAAACCATGAAATATGAAACTTGTATGCTATATAATAACATATTAAAAGTCAAAAGAATACAAAAATTACAGTATTAAGTTCTCATGTAGTCACCAATTAGGTTATAGCAACTTAAAAGTAACACAAATTGTTACTGTAGTTTTAACTAGCAGGAACTATATTAAGTCAACAACATCATAAATAAATTAACTGATATTATAGGCAAAAGAAATATACAACTCATGGTGTTTAAAATTTACAATATTATTAGCTTTAAGAAAAACACACATTAAGAATGAAGAAAGCGGATGCTAATGAAGGTAATTATAAAATAAGGGGATAATAATTTCTATTATTTAAGAGGCTAAAACCCATTAAATATTTTTGTTAGGTTCTAAAATTTTGATGAATGAAGATAAAAAAGAAGTCTAGGCTATATGCACACATGTTATGTTACTATATAAACCGTGTGCACTGTAAACCTAAAGCCTGTTTGTGTCATGAAACCAACATGACCATAAAAAACTAAAGTAAAAATATTAATTTTGAATCGAATAAAAGTTAATAATTAATAATATTGTAAAATTTATATATTTATTTTAGTATTTAGATAGAGATTACATTATTTATATCAACATCCTACTTCAATAATCAACCTCATTGTGTTTGTTGTATCTCAGTCATACTTTCTTCACATCAGCTCAGTTTTAATATATGTTGCAAAATAATATAGATTTGAGAGTTAAAGGATTAGGGAAGAAATATAATTGGAACAAGAGGGATAATAGATTTGAGGATAAATCAATAAAAATCGTAGTTATTATGTAGAATTGTAAGATTCTACGTAGGACCGTAAAATTCTATCAATCCTAAACGGGATTGTAAAATTCTACAATAATTCTACTACTTTAATATTTTACATTTTCAAATCTTAAGATCGTAGAATTGTAGCATTGCATCGGGATTTTAATAACTATGTGACGATTATGGCGTGGAGCTGTGATAGTTAAGCAACTCATACCTGAATTATTCTTAGGCTTTTATATTAAGAGCTCTTTTATAGTACATTTGATTTTGATATCAACAAGTTATTTAAGAAGCTGAGAAAAACTTCCTTAACAGTAGTCACACCAATTAACAGATTTCCCTATTAAAGTAACTTGACAAAAACAGGTTTATGGTTGCTGTATGACTGGTTACTGATGGAATTTGCACCAACGGAATCAGCCCAACACTGGGGCATGCTGTCTCTATAATTAAAACTATTTGACCTGGCTTGAGTATAGAGGGAGTATTTTAAACCAAGTATATTTGGAGTTTCTTTTCTTCCAAAATTTACTACATGTGTAAAAGAAAATAAACTTAGTTACTGATAAACTGAGAATGAACCTAATTACTGCAGTTTTGCCGTGGCTTTCTGGCTCTTCTTTTCCGATGCCATTGTAACCGTATCGAACTATTTACAAGTTCTAAGTTTGCTTTTATCATTTCTGATTGGCTGTTAATTATGATGTAATTGTAGCGTTCAGTTTAATCTCATCTCTACCTTTTGTTGTTGGGGGGGTGGATGCCAATGGTTTTACTGGGTGATATTAAGACACCAACATGTGCTTTCATTGGAACTTTGACCTTTCAGTTTCCTTTTATGGACTTTATCTTTGGTCCAATGAAACATATCTGAATTCTGACAGGCCTCTTCTTTTTTTTTTTTTTTTTCCTGATATAGATCCTTTAGCTAAGGATGGTAGACATAGACTGAAATATTTTAGGAGGAGCTAATTTTTAAGAACTGTTATTTCAATTTTATCAATATCTTATCTTATTATTAGTTTTGTCTTTTAAATTTCAGTTTTATCCTTTAGTCCTAGAACTAGTATTTAAACATTAGCCCAGCAACCATTGTATACAGGTACTAATAAGCATTAATCAGGATTAATAATTTCTGTCTTCTCTTTCTTCCCTTCCTCTTCCCATCAGTCCCTCTTCTCCTTCTCCCTCTCCCTCTTGCCTCTAATCTTTTCTCCCTGTTCTGCATCATTATAACATTCAGCATGAAGACATAAATTTTCTGAAAGTCTATTGCTAAGGTGTGTTATCAGATACTTCATACTTATATGTCAGGAGAAGAAAAGTATAAGGTGTTGAATTTCTCACTTCTCAGGAAATGCAGACAGCAATGATAATTATGAGGGTTTCCCCCCCCCCCCTCCCTTTTTTTTTGGTTAAGTAAGAGAAAAGTTATTACTTCCATAAAAAGCATGCAAAATCTAACTCATTGAATGACTATTCCATCCAATACATGAATATAAGGTGAGGATTTGGTAAGACTAGTTGGGTGGTGATGTCTACCAGCAACGTATAATTTGATCATGAGAAACATTGGAGAAAACTCCTTGTTCCTCCCATACCATTCATGAGCCACAAATGAAAAAAAAGGAGCTCTCGGTGATTCTTTTTTCTGTGAAGACTGCAAGCTCATGTGCAGTAAACTCTTTAGGTCTTCCAACCAAGGTTTTAGGTCATCTCTTTGTCCTACAGCAGTTAGAATGCAGTGTCTTATCACTCTAGCAGTTTGAATGCACTGTCATACCATTGGACATTACATGAAAAATGAGGAATATATTCCATAATATCATTACAAAGAACACATTCACCCTCCAGGCCTTCACTGCCATGCCAACCTGAATCAAGGAATAAGACAGTGCCTAGAGACTGCTAGGGTACACCATACTACCTTACTCCACCATTGATATCCCTTTCTGCCTCACAGGTTTATAGATTTTCTTGATGTTATATACAAACCACTGGTGGCCAACACCCTCTGCAGTGTCGAGGCTTCACCTGAACCTTCTACACCAAGGATTGTTTTATATGAACAAAATGCACCCATTTGACTCACAGGGTGTCCTCCTCACACAGATTCCATAGTAGTTTGCCTACTGCACATTAATTCCAGTGAAACAAATCAATCAAGCTTGGACCTCCTTCATCCCTAGGCTTGCAAACATTTCCCTAAGCAATTGCTGTCCGCTTATCAATCAATACCTTACGAATTCACTGCTCTGATAGATCTGGATGCTGAAATTTACTGATTTAGGAAGTTGCACTTTCCCAGCATATGGTAGTAGATGACTAATCTAGCTATGCAGGACGGTTGTCTTCTCCACCAAGGACTGCATTTACACTCATGTGATTCTAGATAGGGAAAGAGGCATTTCCAGGTTTGTAATAGGGAATTTCCCTTCTCAAAAACCCATTATATTTAGAATCCGAGATTTTCTATGATGTGAAACTCCCCCAAATTAATCAATACATATATGTACATTCAGTTTAACTTTTGATAAGGCAAAGAAATGGTGAAAAGCTTCCATTAAGCGCCAAACAATGCTCAACACACTTTTGGATAAAAGTAGCATATCATCAGTTTAAGATGCCTGCAACGAGGGTGGCCTTTGAACCCCTCTCCTCTTTTGAGGGTAGAATAGGGTAAGGAGGTCCACTATCTCCATATTGTGAAGTATCTATCAAGGAAATTCTCCTTATCATGGAATGATCAATTGAGTTGTAGGCAGGGTTGTAAACGAGTCAAGCTAAGCCCAATCATCCTTGTTCAAGAATAAACGAGTTGAGCGAAGCTAACTTATTTATTAAAAAAGGTCTAAATATTGGTGTTCAACGAGTGGAGTCGATTCATAAGTTATTAAATGAGCTGGTAATTTAAATATATTGAGTTGTCTTAACTTGTTTTATTAGAAGCTTGTTTATTAACTAAACTTATAGGTTATTTATTTATTTATTGAATCTAATATTATAATAAGAAGTCTCATATACTTAATTATGGTCAACTAGCTTATATATAACATAATACGTAATCAAAATATATACAGTTGTACTTATATATGAGCTTCACATGAGCTCGTGAACAAGCGAGTCAATCCGACTTGTTTAATAAATGAGCCGATTCGATTCATTTAAGTAATCAAGTGAGCCGAGCTTAGTATCTATCGAGCCAAGCTGAGCTAGCTCGGAATTTGACAATCATAAACTTTTTGGGTGTTAATCTTTAGCTTATATCTTGGTGGCATGTTCTTCATCTCATATTTCCTCACTAATTCATATGTCATTATTATGTTGTCACCAATGTTTCTAAACCACAGACTATGGGATACATAAAGAGTGGCCTGCTGGGTTGTAATCTACCTTTTATAAGGTTGACCTTCCTTGGCATGAAACCAATGGCATCAAAATCATTGACAAACAAGTATGCATCATCTCCCATAAGATTCCAATTTTTCTTGAAGAATGATGCGAAATACCATCGTAGTCACCAATAGAGAAAATGGCTGATCTAACCTCATGTCTTGGGACAAGTAGTAGTAACCATATCTAAAGCACCGGTAGACTCCTCTGCATCCTTCAATAGACACATGCAGAAAGTTTGAAAAGCTCATGGAACTCTGCAATATTTGCAATGAGGACATCATGGCCATCCTGAAGCTAGCAATACCATTCCTATTTTGCCTTCCTTCAACAAAAGTAAATCCACATTGAGCCAATGAATCCTTGATTTTTGTTGTCAAAACAATTCCTCCCATCTGAGCAAGTGGTTGTACTTCCCAAACAGTTATTGTTCCTGGTCTCTATGTTGCATACCAAGATTGGAGTGTATAGACTGTTGAACTGAGAGATTTGTTCTCTGACCTAGATCACTCATTGAGAGATAATACCTTACTTTTCCCTGTTTACCCTCTTAGAATCAGACTTTAGTGAAGCTAAAATCTTCATGATTTTCAATAAAAGATTGCCAGGCTGCCAGCTCCCTGAAAGTTTATTTTAGTAAGGTTTGTTGACTCGTCCCTAAGAGACCTGTGCAACACTTGCTTAGTTACAACCATTTGTGAACTAAGTTAAGTCAGCCTAACTTAATTGATGACAAGCTAGGAGTGTGAATAATAAGGATACAAGAATATCGAGAATAGAGATTTGTATTTTTAGAGAGAGAGCACAACGTAGAGAACTATAACTTATTGGATGGTGGGAGCAAATGATGCCATCCTCCTTATATATTTGAGGTCTCTTATGAGAATATGATAAAAAAACTTTACATCTAAAACATTCCATCACCCTTCTAGAATTAGGTTCTCCTAAAGTATCTCCCTTTTCCCGTGTACAAGAAGACTCGAGGATACTCCCCTTTCTTCCCCTTTATTCTATATCATTCCTATTATTCTAGGGAACCTATGGAACATGCTAGAAAACCCTAGAGCAAGCAATAAAATCGCAGTCGCGGTTGTGATTGCGGTTGCGGTTGCGGTATCACGGTATCGAAGCATCGCGAACGATATTTTATATGTCGCGGTTATCGCGGCGTGATTTTTTATTTTTTTTCACAATAAATATTAGCAAATACCAGTAAATCTCGGTAAATATAGATTGAATATCGGCAAATATTGGTCGATAACCGATATATCGCCGATAAATATGTGAAATTCTAAATCCGTCGCGTATCGCCAATTTCACGTATTGGCTGACCCAAAATCCAATAAATATCGGCCGATATTGCATATCAGAACCGATATTTAATTGTATGCCCTAGAGTCTAGTAGACTCATTTTGTACCTTCCTACCAAATTGAGTGTCCCGGATGCATGTACCTCTCTTCCCACAGGGTCCAAAGTTGTCACTGCATGAACCTTTGTCTTACAACCTTGCAGGCCTCAACGCCTTAGATTTGCCTTGCTAATGTTGCCTCACCTAGGATAAAAAAAAAAAAAAACTAAAAAAAAAAAACCTTGCGCTTTGCCTTCAAACACTGTCTTCATGGTGTACTGGGGAAGAAGTTTAGGGTTTTGGAGCAATTGAAGTAATTGTCCCTGCATCTGCATCTTCTTTATCAATACCAGCACCAGACCTCTCTGGATCTCATGAGTGGGAACCAGAAGCAACCACCGAAGGGTTTCTTAGGCATTGCCTTCCTCTTCCTAGCCATAGAGATCATGGCGTGCAGTGGCGGTGAAATAAGGTGTTAGGCATGTTCCTTGATGGGCATAGCTATTGCTTCTTTCAGTTTTACTCCTTTACACATTTTTTAAACCAATTTTAGCATTCCTGCAAATGAAGTTCATAATGCAACTTTTCATATCTATTATTATATTTAGTCCATGCATAACAATAATTATTTTTTTATAGAATTTGTTACTAAATAGCTCAATTCCAGGTTTTGGAAGAAATCAAGGTGGGCCTTGAGTTGAATTACTATGGGATGCAGCAACGTCGTCTGGCACATATGCGTCTCCTTGGAGAGTTGTATAATTATGAGCATGTTGAATCATCTGTTATTTTTGAAACACTGTATTTGATTCTTGCCTTTGGTCATGGCACAACAGAGGTATATGTCTTGTTACTTTCAAATAATCACATTGTGCTTTTCTATCCCACAAGGTGGCTAAACTCAATGTATTGTTATATTCCCAATTGACATATAAATGATAGGTCGGTCTAGGGCAAGTTATCCTTGTACTAAATGTGCTAACATGTATAAGGATGCTTAAGGAGAAAAATCCATGTATGAGAAAAATCATTCATCTTGTTCATGATCTTTTGGTTGTAAAAAATTCTCTGTTATATTGGCCCTCCTTGGTAAGAGTTGTGCATGATCATAACAGGGATAGGATATTGTTGTTAATGTGAATAACTAAGATTGGTGACTTGATGGTCTAGATTTCCCATTTGATCATTATTGTTGTTTTCTTAATCTTTTATTGATCCTGATCATCATCGTCAATAATTGGGTTTATTATCAATTTGTATGTGGTAAGAAAAACCAGTTTGGATTAGAGCTGCGTCTTTCAACTGGTCAATTGGCCCTTGTAGCTTGGGGGCTGAAAGAAGACTTTGCATCTCCATTCTTGTGGCTTATTAGAAGGAATCTTTTTTTTTTTTTTTGGTATCAGGATTTGGTCTTGCTAGAGCTTACCTAGGATATGGCCCAGGATAGCTGCCTAAGTATCTGTGTAGCTGATCTTATGTTGGAGACCTTCTTAGCCTCGGATTTTTAGACAGGTCATCCCCCCTTTTCCCTTATTCACATCACCATCTCTCCTCAATCCCTTATCAGCAGTATTGTCATTGTTTAAGTAGTCCTTATTGTGTTTATTGTATTGTTTGGTGTTGATGTAGTTGCTCCCATTACATGCGTACTTTTGCCATTAGTTCTTGTCACTGTTTTTTATTGATTTGGTATTTGGTTATATATATATTCTTATTTATTTTATTTTACTTTTTATGCTACTTGTACCATTACCATTATTGTTGCTAAAACTACTATTATGTAGATCATGTTATTCTCTCACAAATATTTTCTTTTAAAAAATGTTGTTTTTGGGCCTTTTGAAAACAGTTTGCTATTAGCTCTCAAGCAAGATGATGTAAAAACTGCAAACTTCCAGATCTCTTCATAACTTGTCAACGGCAGGATTCATAATAGGGTGGTGGTTTCTCTGTAACAGAAAATAACACCTTTCAAGAGAGTGCTTTGTTGAGTCCTTGAATTGGTTATTCTCTTTTGAAACAGCTTTCTATAAAATGCAACTGTGTTCTTTTCTTTTGATGGATTTGAGACACTTAAAAAAAAAAAAAGTTTGTAGGGCTTTAAAAAGCGTGTAGGAGCCAAATTGATTTGTAACGTAGAAATATTTTCCTATGCTCCTTGTTTATTATTTCTTTCTTTGCCTTTTATTTATTGGTGGTCAAATTTTGTGCTGAGGTTTTATTTTCTATAAAGCCTTTGAGGTCGTATAATGATTGTGAATTTCATTTTGATACTTTTTTTTTGTATTGTTAGACTATCAAGTATGGATTTTATTTTTTCTGGAGTAGCAAAGAAAGGTAAGGTTAGAAAGGAGGGAAAAGATTTAGGCAAAGGAAGAAAGGGACTAGAGTCTGCTTTCCTGTTTTGCTCTCTACGAACAAACCTCTGTACCCAATAACAGATATCCTCAATACAAATATTTAACCTCTACTTCATAGTCGCTTGGGTTGAAGGCTCCCTTTCGATTGTGATTCGGGTTGATTGACCTGAATCAATGGTCATTCTTGACTTAAGATGAAATGGGTCACAATTGGGGCAGCCTTACCTAGCTACTGGGATTGTTATGGAGAACACATACGAGTTGGTGGCCGCAAGATACTAGTCACATAGGGAGATGTTTTATTAGGCTAGAAAACCTGACTCTTCATTTTCATCGAGGACTTTTCATCGCTCCTTTCTTTAGTTTTAAAAAGCTTCATGAACTGTACTATCGTTCCTAGATGTATATAATCCCCTTGTACCGAAATAAACGCCCGAGATGTTCCTTGTTCCATTTTCATCCCTTGGCCAGGGATGTTCCCTTACTCATGTGACTGCTCTACTTTTCTTTGTTTCACCTGACAGTGAATCACTTGAATCATGCAAACCAAAAACTGCAAATATGAGATTGTTTTGCAACCTCACACTTAATGCAATCATCAAATCCACCTGATTATTCATCACTGTATCCAACATCATTTGCGTTTAATGGCCGGCCCGTCAAGGTTAAATATCATTGTGGCAGCAACATCATGTGTAAGGTGTTCCAGAAAACTGGTTGGCACATTAAGACTATTTTATACAGCTCTAATTACCTCATTTGGCTTGTCAAGCCCTAATTTCCATAGCCATCATGTCAAAATTGTATAAGCTAGAAGCAGATTCTTTTCCTTATATTTTCATTTTCTTTATTTGGCACTCAATTACAACTTTTTGTTTCTTTTTCCAGCAAGATGTGCTGGATCCTCCAGAAGATTGTTTCCGCATCAGGCTGGTCATTAACCTTCTTGAGACCTGCGGACATTACTTTGATCGAGGTTCTTCTAAAAGAAAACTTGATCGATTTCTGATGCATTTCCAAAGGTACATTCTTAGCAAAGGTCCTCTGCCGCTGGATGTTGAATTTGACTTACAGGTCTGTTGTTCAATCTCTTGTTTGTTTCGATTGACTTTGCCTGGACACTCCACTTGTGGAACTTGATCATGTATTTAAGTGTCTACTATCACCTTGTGTTATGAAGTTTTTGGGTTTTAGTGTTGTTTCTTTGGCTGTCTTAGAAATATTCCATTGCTTAAGTTTTGTGAATGATCACTTGTGTTATGATTCCTTTACAGGATATGTTTTCTGATCTACGACCCAAAATGACTCGTTATGCCTCATTTGAAGAAGTTGATGTAGCTCTCGCTGAATTAGAAGAGTATGAGTGCAAGACAAGCAGTGAAAGATACGCTGATGCTGAGAAACCAGTGAGGAGTTCTTCAAGAAATTATCATGCTAATGGTAGAAACCTTGCAGACAGTGTAGAAGAAATCGGCAGTGTCCATGGAGATGCAACAGGGGACAGTGGAAGTGATTCAGACAGTGGAAGTGATGATGACATGGATCATGGAAGTGAGAGCGAAGATGACATTGATGATGGAGTTGGACTTGCTTCTGATGAGGATGAAAACCTCCATGTCAGACATAAGGCTCTGGAGGTTGACCCTAAGGAAGAATCTGACTTTGATCGGGAGCTGAAGGCTCTTTTGCAAGAGAGCTTGGACTCCCGAAAGCTGGAGCTGAGGACTCGACCAACACTAAACATGACTATACCAATTAATTTGCTGGAGGGTTCCTCCAAGGACCATCACAGTAAAGGAGGCGAGGGAGAGAGCGGTGAGGATACCGTTGATGATGAAGGAGGAAATAAAGAGGTTCGCATAAAAGTATTGGTAAAACGTGGACACAAGCAGCAGACAAAACAGATGTTAATTCCTCAGGATTGCTCTCTTGTGAAGAGCACAAAACAGAAAGAAGCTGCTGAGCTTGAGGAGAAACAGGACATCAAAAGATTGGTTTTGGAGTACAATGACAGAGAGGAGGAGGAATTTAATGGGAGTGGATTTCAGACTGTGGGATGGACACAAAGTGGAGCTGGCAGGTTTGGCAGCCGTGGTGGCTCTCGGGATGGAAATGGTGGGAGAGCTTTTGGATCACGTCATAGGCACCACCATTACTATGGAAGTGGATCCTATTACAGCAGGAGGTGAAAGATGCTAGTTTATGTGGTTGGAAGCACTTGCATGCCTGTTGGTCACTTTGCAAAAAGGTAGCTGATGTCATATTTCTCATTTGTTGCTGCTCAAGGGGCGAGCATATAAATATAGTTCTACCATAAATGAGGTTAAAATTTACTAACAGCCTGGGGCAGGAATCCGGTTCAGTGTCGTGTGCTGAAGGATCAAAAAATTTTAGAAGGTGTTTAGTTGAGCATTTTATGCTCCAATAATTGTTTTTCAATTGCATATTTTTAAACATCTACTTAATAGTAAAACAACTGGCATTACCGCTCCTTTAAATATATACTTAATAGTGTGTCCTGTGGCAAAGTTAAGGTTTTGGGCACGGGACTTAGCATCATCGCCATTGTCTGTGAGACAATATGAATTTGCCGGAGGAGGTAGTCATGGGTTGTGGCTTTCTATGATGTGCAAATATGGGTTATGTTGGAAGTATGTTGACTGCTAGAATGTGTTGCATCTGTCATTGCTATGGGGTTTTAATGCAAAGACTAGCACAATATGTTGTCCTATATCTGGCGTTCTTCAATGCTGTTTTGTCCGCACAAAGAGTGTACCATACAAAATAGTGTTGTGGAAGAATTGGACTGTATTTTTAGTATTCCGTTTAATTAGATTGATGGTGATAGTTATTTCATTATTATATAAATAAGCACTTGTTTGACATTACTTATCAAAAATAATTATATAAGATAACTACTTATTTTGAAAATTATTTAGCCTAAAATTTTTTAAAAATAAGTAGTTATCTTACATAATTACTTTTGGTAAGCATATTCAAATAAGATATTATTGTTCTAATCTATTTCATTTTTTCTATTTCCATATTCATCTTTTTACCAATATTAGGCTCTCAAGCAAGGGTGGATCATAAATAAAAAGGTGAAAAGGAAAATAAGGAGTCAATCACTTTAGGGGGAGGGGCAACTATATCACTAAAACACTCAAATCCATCGCTGAACGCCACTATAAAACATCCATGTTATATCAATAATTGCCACCCAATACTATAATGTATACCTAAATACGTCGTGCTAAGTTTATGCTGCGTGACATATTATAACATGCTATAAGGTGTTGAAACAGAGATGATTTTGGGACTTAGTAACACTACACTAAATTAGAGCTCCCAATGTAGTAGTGAGTAAAGTGTCGTTGAAGCTAGGAAAAATAAAAAATAAAAATATTTTTTTAACTATTATTTTTGATAACTAATGAAACAAAAAATTAAAGGGAAGTAAATAAATTTGTTCACTGGTTGATAATAGTAATAATTATAATATTTTGGTTTTATGTCATTAATTTTATAAAACAATATCAAAAATATCCATGGTTGATGTTATAAAAATTTTATACAAAAAAATGGCGGTTATTTGGTCCAATTTAAAATAAAATAAATTTATACTTAAATGAGAAATTTGTTCCAACTATATTTTATCTGAAATACTTCTACTGATAACTTAAAAACAAATAAATATAAGTATAAGGCGAGTTATTTGTTACCATATGATTTATCAAATTTAGATGTGCTCTGCTAAAGAAAAGGTATGTACAAGGGTATAATCGTGTCCATAGGGCCCGAAATCTTGGGAAATAGTGAATCCAGGAAGTGTCACCAACTATAACTCTGATATTGGGCTTTTTGGTGCCTGAAAAAAATCATCTGCTTAGGATAATTCTCTTCCTCTTTCCAGTGACTTAATCAACAATCCAATGTATCCTTTATCCTTTTACTATATCTCTCTTAATTAAGAAATCTAAGGTTTTCACCATTTCTCGGCAATTTCTATGTGTAATCATATACATCTTATGTGAAGATATATTTTAGTAGGATTATCAAAATAATTAATATATATTATAATATTCTTAATATTTTTCTCTACAAGTAAAAAATCATATTGATATAATTAGGGAAAAAAAGGTGAAAAATAGTGATAAAACAAAATACAATAGTGGTAAAATGTGAAGATTCTTATGGTGAAACATAATAAGTTAGTTTTATTAGAAAAATCTCAACTAACATGAATGAAAGATCAAACACATCTCGGTAAAACATAACAATGGAGAAAAATATAATTACATAATGCTAGACCATAGTAAAACGTAAAGGCAAACATGGTAAATTACAAGCATCATAATGATGAAACATAATATACTAGTGGTGGAACATGAAAATAATTATGGTAAAATATGCCATGTTGATAAAAGATGTGATAGTATTTATTAAGTCAAAAGTATAATAATGTGAGTCTATATTTGTAGAGAGAAATCTCATAAATAAGATGGTATATTTTTTTTTTGTAAATTTAAATTAAATATAGTCTAATTTATAAAATCTAAACAAAATGAAATAGTCATAATTACATTACTGCCACTACACCAAAACGACTATGTAGATGCTAATTTTGTAACAATTATTACTCTATTTACTTAAATGTCACCCTGTACACCATTTGCAAAGTGTATACGACTATGTAACATGGTCGACTAATTGTGGTTTCTCGATCATTTTAATTCATGATTTAATATTTATTTTTGGATAGAGGCTTGTTGAATATCACCGAGAAAGAATTTTTTGGTCCTCTATTGAACGTAAGCTCTTCATCAAATCTATATATCTCCATATTTTTATTTTTATTTTTTAATTGAATGAGTTTCATTTTGGTTTGCTTGATTTGGTTGTAGGTTATTGGAGAATTGATCTTTATATGTGTTGGAAGTATAGTATAGAAATGGTATTAAAAATAAATAAATTATTATTAACAAATAATAATAACAATAATAATAATAATAATAATAATAATAATAATAATAATTGGCATACCTAGTTTATCAAAATAATAACATAACACAATAATGAAAGATCATAATTAATTGTATTCAAGCCCACTCAATTTATGATGTGCTCTTAAAATAAATTTGTTTCTTCAAACGGTATCCAAGATTGTATACAATTATCTTCTAAGATAGAACTAATTTTTTCTCCTATCATAAGTAACTAGAGTTGGCAAAACATGACCCAACCCAACCTGACCCGAAACTGATCCGACCTGATGTCGATCCGAACATAAGTGACCTGACCAGACCCAATCCCAACCCGTAACTTACCATCAACCTGACCCTACTTGACAAAACCAAATTCCATATTAATCAATTATGATACTAATAAAAAATACACACATCTTATTATGTATTTAAAACTTTTAAAAATATATTATTATTTAAATTGTACTTATTTTTCTTACTTTTATTGTGAACTTACTTATTCACCAACGATATTCTAATTTTACCTATTTTTTCTCTTAAAAATATAACATTAAAATGTTATAATAATAAAAAAATATCAATTAACAACACATTATTAATCACTTCCTACTTGGTTAATGAGTTAGATTAACTTTGGTAGTCAATGTCCAATTTTATCAAAATCCAAAGTAATTCGATCTAAGATTAACTCGGCCCAAACCCAACCCGACCCATCAAAACCTAAAAAGACCCGATTTGTAAAGTTAACCCAAACCTGACCTATTAAATTAACTTGAACACGAAATCACCCAAATATGAACTTACTCGGCCAAAACCTAACCCAATAAGGATGTAAAAGGGGTAGGTTCAGGGTGAGTATTCCCATACTCATACCTGATAAAAAATTCCGTACCCACAACCCGAACGAATATCCACTAATACATCCATATCCATATCTGTTGGATATCTATTACCAGCAGGATAATCTATTTACCAGTTAACAGATATTATTCGGTAGATAAATACATTACCCAACAGATAAAATCATTTAAAGTTAAGCCAAATAATAATTTTAACCTTAATTTATTCTAAATTTATTTTAAAATTAAGGGTAAAATAGTAATTATATATATGATAAACAAAAACGGATATGGATACAAGTATATGTACATATATCCCTTACTCGTATTCGTGCTCGAGCCCGACGGATATTTTTTTCCATCATCCATATCCATTTATCTATATCCGTTTAAGTATCCAATGGATAAAATCTATCGAGTTTTGGGTAAAATCCGCTCCATTTATATTTCTAAACCCGGCCCGACCCAACTTAAATCTGAACTATCACAACCCAAACCTAACTTGGTAAATTAACCCTATAAAACACGAATTTGCAACTACCCAAATCCGCATTGCCCCGCCACGACCCGAACAATGAGGCAATCTAAAATAACCCGAACAGACCCACAACCGACCTATAGAGGAAAATGACCCATAAATAACTCGACTTGCTATAACTTGACCCAGTTGCCACCTATATAACTAACACTCCAATCTAATATAACTTCGACAAACTCAACATTATGTTAGTACTTAACTAGAAATATTGGAATTGGAGGGAGGGGGAGAGAGAAAGAGAAAGTAAAATTCTAAATTTAAATTTTACAATCATCCATCAGGTATTTATAGGCATATGACTATTCCTACAGTCTCGTACATAATATAGAATCATATCTTTTTGCCAACCAATACCACTAGTGGAAAAACGCTTAGGCAATTATTTAGCAGACTTGACGTGTAATATCTAATCCGTGTGAAATGCAAACAGAGCAAATCTCCTTCTATTTTCAAATCAAAATTGAAAATTTACTACCTTCATTTTATCATTTTCTGTCACATTTGAAGTACATGACTTTCTTTTTCTTTTCAAGAATATGCATTCTCAAGAATTAAAGTCATCAAGTCATTTGCTTCTTCATTGTTTATAGTAAATAATGCCTAACAGTTTAATTTAATTAATTAACAAATAACTAATTAAATTAAACACAAATAATTAGTAATAATACTAATTAAAATATTCAAATAATTGACCTTCCTTTATATTATAGTTTACATCGACAATCCCCTACAAGATTGTGATATATTATAGGTCTCTTAAGCATGAATACCATCAAGATTACTATCTCTCACATTATCCTACCACAAGGTAATAATATCTTTTCATGGAATGCCTGCATTTCATGTATAAAAGATCAATATTAGCTTTTATTCAATAATCAAACTAATCAAGCGCATGTGAAGAAAACCGTATTTGGATAAGTAGTATGAGACTTTGAACTTTATATAGTGAATTTCTATCTGATTTACTGGCCAATTAGTGGACAGCTCTTTTGTAATATCCCAAAATTTAGCAAAACTGAATCCTAAGTAATTAATATCTTAAACAAATTCTAACATCGAGAAATTTACATTTCTATCCTATCCTACCTTAACTCTCCAATCCTAAATCTTAACATAACCCAAAACTTTATTTCAAGTTATTAATATTTTTCAACCTAAACTTAAACCCGATTGGTTGTTAATTAACTTATCCCATTACATTAACCTAAATCTAAATCTAAAACCCTGTGTAATTTTCTCTTCCTTCTTTTTTCTTTTTCCCCAATTGCTAGTCGAAATCATTTCCTGCCCTTGCTTCCTTTCTTCTTGTGTGTAAATTTCCCCTATCCAGACCATACCTCTGCTAATCCATGTCCAATCTCGCGACAACTCCCCCTCCTCCCATGCCTTGTGTGTGTTTGATTGTCATAGCCTTACCAACTACTTCCTTTCTACCAATCTCACCTTCTTCCTCTCATGCACATCTCTATATATATGCCGCATTAAATTCCAAACCAACCCTTCCTTCCTCCCTTCTTTTGGTTGAATATTTTACACCACCACAACTATAGCCTTCTTCTTTCTTCTTCTCTTCCTTATCATGGCAAAAATAGCCCCAAAACCCCCACTGGACAGCCCAACCAAAGCATCTCCACCACCTTCAGTAACCTTTGTCATTTCCTCACCTCTAACATTGACCAAACTCACCACAACATACCCCCAAGCACCAACCAAACCAGCCACACCTCACCCCCTCCTTTCGGCTATTATCACCACTGCTCCCTCCCCCCATTTCCTTTTTCCTTGGTTGCAATGACAACAATCGCAGCCCACACCCACCATTCAAGCATTAGCACTGCAGCTCTCCATCTTCTTTCTCCTTAGTTGTAGCAAATCCAGTCGTTCCCTACCTCCTCCATTTGGAAAAATCCTCCACAACACACCCCTCCCTTCCACTCTAACCACTGCATCTCACCTCCCCATTTCGGCCATTCTTACCGGTTCTCCTCTTGCTTTAGCCTCCCTCTTTGGCCAATCCCAACCAAATCCCTCCTTGTTGCATGAGTTTTGGCCAAGACTTCCTTCGAGCCTTGGTTTGATTTTCCCCTTTTATTTTACTCTCATTTACCTTAGATTTTTTTAACTATATCATTACGTGTTGATGAGGTTTTACTAATTTTTTTTAGGTGATTTATTGAAAGTTTCAGAGGAGGAGAGATAGGATAAGCGTGATTAGAGACCAAGCCTTTTTCGTAAGTATACTTGTCATCGTCTAGGATTTTTGTTGCTAAGTGTTATGTATGATTTTTTGTGATACCATGTTCTTGCTATTATGTGCTTAAATGTATGATTGTTAAATATATGTTATCGTTACAATAAAATTCTATGTGGAAACCCTCAGTGTAATATATGGTCGTAATATGGGTTGATAAGGTATGATAAGTGGGGAAATGATTATAATAATATATATGGTGATAATGGAAGATTTGGAAGTAATGTTACCAAAACGTATAAGATCTGCATGAAATAAGGGCTTTTGTTATCAGTAAGAGCATTTTGGTCAATAAGGGTTTAATATAGGAATAATGGTATTTTAATTTGTTATATTATGTAAAATATGCTAAGGAGTTTATAGGAAGTGGTTAGAGCAGTCATGAATGACCTAAGTTTAATAAAGTATGAAAATGACTTGATTTCGAAATAATAACCCTAAAATGAGAAGGTCATTATCACATGTGTGAAATGGTAGAATTAGAACATAAAATTCGGATATATTATTAATATTGGTATTTTGGGAATGCATATTGAATCTAGTAATTATATGGGCCATACACAAAAAGTCATGATGTACTTGTAAAATTAGGGTTTATAAGTCCTGTGAACAGTGACTCTTGAGATAGGGTTATTATCATTTTTAACTATTTTATACCCTTTTACTTTAATCTTTTGGTTATTTATGGGAATAATATGTGAGTTTATTTATATTATTTTTAATTATTTGCTTAATATATAATAATCTCATATATTTGATTAATTTAGAGCTTAAAGTTGATTTTAGTATGTTTATTATATAGGTATTAATAGATGCATGGAATAATAAATCAAGAAAAAGAAAATGAAAAAGTGAGAATAGAAAAAATATAGAAGGAAAAAAGAAAATAAAAATAAATAAAGAAGAGAGAGAGAGAAAACACAAGTGTGACGTTAATTGCCAAAGAAAAAAGAGAGAAGAAGCAAGATGCAAGCAGGTGGGCCAAAGAAGAAAAGAAAAAAAGAAGAAGAAGAGGAATGACACATACACAGACACATAGAGAAGATAGAAGAGACGTAGGAGAGAGAGGAGAATAGGAAGGTGGTAGGGTGTCAGAGACAAAAAAGGAGAGACGGTGTAGAGAAAAACAAAATGGCTGAGAAACAAAAAAAAAGGAGAAGGAGAAATTAGGCAAGAATGAGGATAATAGGAGAGAAGAAAAATGGGCATGAAGGCTGAGGAGAGTAATTAGGGCGTAGAGCAAGTAGCACCAAGTGAGAAAAGAAAACACAATGTAGGGGAAAGGAAAGGAAAGTAGACCAAATGGTAGAGAGGCACCAAGCGTGGAAGGAAAAAATTGACGTTGCCGGCCATCCATGTAGTACAATAATATTTTTCAGTTTTGATTTTGAATCTAAAGTGTTATAATTTTACATTTAAATATTTTTGGGTTCACTATTTTATGTATAATTTGGATGTTTTACATAATATGATTATTATTTTAATTAATATCATGTTCTAATTTTATTTTACCAAAGATATGGTGAAACCATATTCTTTATATCAATGATTAATTTATTTCTTAATTAATAGATTATTCTATGTGTTTTATGCTATTGTTCTATATTGTGCCTGATTAATAGACTGATCACCTTTACTTAGCGTTTGACAAGCCTAAAAAAGATGCGATGGATTATTCTCTACTCGCAGTTATATAGCATAAACAAAATTGAATGGGTTGTGAGAAAAATTACATGATTTGTACAACATTAGGGAATGATAAATAATTAATTGAACCTAAACTATTATCTTTATTTAAATCCTTTGAGTAGAGACAGTGGGACTAAGAATTGATGTTGGGGTCATGTAACTCAAGAGAATGCATTAGTTAAATATTTTCATTAACACATAGCTAGTAGTTAAAAATATCAGGTAATTAATTAATTGGTCAGTATAATTGGATAGTAGTAGATCTGGATTCCTTGATATCTTTTATTAATTGATTTCACCTTAATTAGATTTTGTTTGATTATGTTTTAGCTTAATTTACTTGATTTGAAATTCTTAATTTAGAATTAATTATTTCTTTATTTGATTTCAATCGCCTAGGTCTGATTAGAGTGATAAAAGTATTTGTATTATTATTTAGTCTCTATGGGAATAATAATATGGTATTCTTTGTACTATGTATTACTTACGACCAATATACTTGCTAATAGGTATATTTAACTGACATCATAACTTAAAATTGATCACCCTCAATTTTAGTAGCGTGGAGCCATTGAAATCTATTAGTTCTACATATCGAGTGATACGCAATTGAAAAAATGACTAGGGAGTGTATTGATTCTATGATTGTCATTGCATCTCTTAATAGTTTAGAACCAACTTCCAAGTCTCAATATGTGTTTAACCCTAGAAAAAATATTATTAATTATATAAGCACTTGAGGCATATTTTGTCTCTCTCAGTTATTTATCCGTTAAGAGCTTCCTATATACGATGAAGTAAATTGTGTTTGTCATCTCTCGCTAACATTAGTTCTTAACTTGTTCCCCGATTTTACTCTTTACTATTTGAAGGACGTAACTAGAGCATTATTCATTAATGTTTTTTGTATTTAATACTTAATGTTACCAAAATAAGCTAAGAATATTTTGAAGGTTATGAAAGGGCAAGATGATAAGATGGGGTTATAGAATCCTTCTACCGTTATTTCCTAACACTACAATACCGACTTTAGCTGAATTCTACTACCTCATTCACAAATTTAGATTCCCTCTCTCGAGATGAACCTTTTATGTTTTTTCACCTTAACCAAATTTTCTTTATATCTGAACCTTCCATGCATGAGAGGAATACTCAAATGGAAGTTATGGAGAGTTAAAAGACATCATCTAGGATTACATATATCTATGTTTTTATCATTGAGATGCTCTCATGCTCAATAGTTGATGCCACTCAAAGGGATCAACCAAATTACTGTTCTCAAATTTAAACAAGGTGTTGTTTCCCTACCAAAGTTAACCAGAAATTGATAGAGGTAAAACACTTATAAAAGCCTTGAGCGGAATATAAATAAATCTAAAGCTGATTTTATAGATTGTCAAAATAATACAACAAGTTCATCATTCCCCCAACAAAACATCTAGCCAATAATAATAATTGAAAATGAAACAAGAGATATAATTAGGGAAATCATCCTAAGAGTTCGTAGAGGAAAGAACTACGCCGGTTGCGTTGCTATGTCATAGCCCTATGTCAAACTAGTTCATTCTTTATATACTCTTCCTTTAATGGAATCCTTCATCCACTTAACACTATGATGCTCAATATTCTTCTTCTTCTAGGGTGAATCATTTTTTTTCCTAATTCTCTCCCTTAACATTTGGGTTTCTTTCCTCTTTAAAGTATGTGTGGAGGCTCCTTAGAGCACACATGTTGACTATTGGTGAACTTATCCCCTTTAGGTTGGTATCTAGGATAAACAAGGTGGAGTAATAATCAATTTTTTTCTCTAAACTCAAGCCCTGATGCATATTCCTATATGCTAGAATGGGGATATGCATTAGTGGCCCTCATCGTCAGTGCTTAGAGATGTATCACGTGTTCTTGTTGTAAAGGATGTGTTCTAATGTTATAGTGTTACCTGTAATTAGAGTTGGCAATCAGGTGGGTTGAATAGGAATGGGTTGGTTCATACGATAATCAATTCATTTCGATTTCAAATAAACTCATTTATTTTATTGGATCAAGTCTTATCGGGTTTGTTTTAGATAACTTCAAAGTTGAATAATATTTACTCATTATATTATATAATATTGGGTCAAGTTAATAATGGATGGACTCAAATTTAGATAAATTTAAATTATTTTACTTTTGATTCGAGTGTGGGTTGAGTTCAAATAAGTTTAAATGATTCTACTTTTAGGTCAGGTTTGGAATTTGATTCATGTTTATGCTATTTCCCATTTCAATACGTATTAGATTTAATTATTTCAAGCTTTATCATGTTAGTTTATTTTATTATTTGAGTTTGAATGTATTAGATTCAAATCGTACCCTTGGGATTTTTTTTTGTCATTATTTAATCTTTGGAGGTATTGTGAATTTGTAATGAACATTTCAAATTCAAAAGGCTTTGCAATTGAATTATTTACTTTTCATTTTAAGATATAAATTGTAATTCATCTCCATTATAAGTTGGATTATATTGAGCTTGAGTATTATTTTAATTTTATTTTATATTCATATCTCATACAACCATTGCATAATATGGATTTAAATTAGCCACTAATAATAAATCAAACAAATCATATCAAAATTATTATATTATATCAAATAATATGAGATATAATAATGATATTGTAGATGTTTTCCACTCCAAAAGATGTATATTGCTTCGACTTGGGTTGGTGATTATTTTGTTGCTATTGAATGGAGAAAATCTGGGTTATTGTGTATTAATTCATCTTAGTCCATCTTAGAATTTTAATCTTGATAACATTTGGTTGGAGTAATTTATTTATGAATAAATTTCATCTAATGAACTAACATTTGAAGGTTGTTCCATAAACTAATGAAGATTACTTTTTTGTGAAAAAATATGGTTGCTTTTATGCTTTGAAATCTAAGGAAATTATCTCCAAAAGCATTTTGGAACTTAGACTGATAATATTTTCCCTTTATATTCATATGCCACATTTTGATTTTTATAGCAATTATGTAAGGTAATTTTTATAAAATTATGCCACATAGTTTTCATATAGCTAAATATATTTTTATCATTGATCAATTCATTCTTAAATTAAATAAGCATACCGAAATCTATGATGACAAAAAAGAGAAAAATAAAAATACTCATTATCATTGTTAAACAAAAAAATTGCATAAAAAATGATATGTTGAAAGATTTATTTTAGAAATAAAAATAATTGATGAAGAATGAAATATTCAAGTAAATCAATAAATAATAATGATTATATTTATGGGGAAATTATACTTCTTTACTATAATTAATGGTAAAAACTATTCATGTGTAAATTGAATAGTAATAAGGTGTACTTTTTACTAAATGTAAATGTAATAGATTGATTATAAAAATAAAGTTGTTGCTTCAGCGGTAGTAGTAGTAGTAGTTGTAGGAGGAGGATGTTTGAAAATATGCAATTATGATGCTATCAAAATCTACCATCAATTATGTAGGATGCAAGCTCCTACTATGAAATATGCAAGTTAGTTAACTAATGATGAGAGTATCAAATAACACCAACTTCATCTTGGTAATCTAACATTTCTAACTAAAGTTATAAGAGCATCCATGTTAATGTTATAAATTTAACACTGCATATTATACTATCTAGTATTTTTTCTCTCTTCTCTCATACTTTTTTTTTTCAATTTCAACTAACTCAATCCTTTACTACACATCACTGATACTAAATTTAATTAGTTATTATACTTTTAGCAACCACATTATCAATAATTACATTTTATTTTATTTAACTCTTAATTTATTCCACATAAATAAATTTATTTAATTATAAATTTACATATTATGTTAAAAAATCATTTTTACTTAGATTTTTAGGATTATAAAAATCACGATTTTAATAATTTTTGAAATAGCCATGTATTTTTTTTAAAATATTTATACTACCAACCTAATAATTAATAAAACATTAAAAACTAGAAAATTATATTCTAATATTTCACAAATATTAAATTAGGAATACAAGTGCAACATACTCTAATAATGATAGCCATACCTAATTTGACACAACAATAAGCACAAATATAACATAAGGCAATACCACATAAGTACTAAAATGATAAAGTTGAACTGTACATATAAATTAGAACATATAAAACTAATACAATCACAAATACTAATTATAAAAAAATATAAGTTTGTCATACATATTCCACCAAGTTAGATTTAAGCTAGTGATGCACAATACGATTGCAAACTTACATAGTTTTTGAAGATATAATTTTAAGTTCATTATCAAGCCACAAATAAGTGTAGGAGTTGGTATATCATTATTGGTATTGTCAAAAATATCCAAATAAAAATCTTTGAAATATACATCTCATTCATCATCAACAATAACACTATGTAATATGATGCACATATATATTATATGCTTCATTGTTTTCTAGTCCCAAAAGCATGAAGGACCATGAATAATTACAAAATGATCTTGTAACACTCTAAATGCATGCTCAACAACCTTTGTAGTAGATTTTCGGTGCCCCACAAACAACTTTCTATTCAATCCTTGAGGAAGTAGTATGGTTTTGACACTTGTCACCCACTTAATATATATGTTGTACAATACTCCCCTTCTCAAAACCCCTATCTTGTGCTAGATCTTAGCTATTTAGAAATAAAATTATCTTATGTTGCATGTTTTCTTACATTTCTTTCAAGATTAGAAATGTAGTGGTGTTTTCAAAACTTTTATCTTCTCTTTCTTATTTTTCCTTATAGTATTAATTAGGAATGTTAATGGGTCCCTGACTAGCCAGAATCACATTATTTTTTATTGGTATGAGTCATGATTTTTGAACCTGACTGATTTGAGTTGGATTTAGGTCTAGTACTGCCAAACCATACCCAACCGAAACCTAACCTTCTAGGCCTATTTAATATATATTTGTGTGTGGGAGGGTGGTTGGGTGTGTGTGTGTGTATACTATTTTTATGCTCGGTATTCTTATTATGATATTGTTTGAGTTCCTTATTGTTTTTAATTTTATTTCAATGTATTTACTTTATAAGTAATATGTATAATATTTTACTCCAAAATTATTCGAACACCATTAGAAAAGTTGAAATAACTATTTTTAAAATTTAATCTATTCACTCAAGGGTTTATATATATATTGTTAAAAAACCTTCGAGTGAAAAGATAAACATTTAAAAATAACTGGATCAATTTGGAATTCATTTATCCGTTAGACCCAATGAGTCTGGGTCTAGGTTTTAAGTGCTAAGTTTCTATGGTTTTGGGTCGAGTTTGGGTCTATGTACTATAACAGGTTTGGGCCTAGGTCATATTGGACCTAATCATTTACATCCTTAGTTTTTACTCTTGTGAGACTTCCAAACCAATTTTAGCTTCCGAATTTTTTTGAAATTATTCTTTAATGTGGATATCTAAATTTATCATATTTTTCCAAGTCTCCTAGGATTTTTAAAATTTTAAAACTAATTCATTGCAAAAAAAAAAGTATTATTCACCATTTTTTCCTTAATTGCATTTTAAAACCTAAAATAACCCCTTTAGCTATCTAAAATTTATAAAACTTTAGAGATCACTATATTTTAATATTATTGATCTCTAAATGATTTTAAAAGAGTGCATAATTATTTATAATTTTTTGGATTTAATATAATATTATTGACATAATAAGTTATCAAAACCATTTTTTCTTTCTCAATTCTCATCTAATGTTGTGAGGATTAATCACCACCATCTTAGCTAAGATTTAATTTCAACCACTCAATTATCCCCCCTTATATTTGATGCACACCCCACGTGCCCTCCCTTGATTTTGGTGCAAAATATCTGACTAAACTTTAGTCACTAACTTAACTAATAAATCATTACCACCATTTGTGTTTCTAACTAAGACATATTTCCTTTTCTTCTTCTATCAACTTTCATTGTTTTTTTTTATAAGCTTTCTACTTTAATTTTTTTTAGGTTTCAAAGATATTGGAGATGAGTTGTGATTTGATCCCTCCCCTCTTTTCCTTTTAGGTTTTGAAGGCTTGGATTCATGTATAGTTTTATTATTACTTATATACATGGAATTGTATTGTATAATTTGGGTGATTTTGGTCAGTTTTTCTTACAAGGTTTGAATTTTGACATTTAGGATGAGATCTTGGTGTTTTTAATTAATTATGAGAATGCCTTGTTAATACTGGCATTTTAGAGTAAACTTAGTATATAACATGTTATAATTTACTAGATCATGCTTAACATAATTTCCACAAAAAATATAACTTTCTATCATGTGAAATTTACCATATTATGAAAGTATAAAATTTACCTAAATTCCAGAAAAAACCTAAAAATAGTTGTATCCTACTAAATCCTATTAATCAACTTTCGTACCTAAAAATAATACAAAAATACCAAATTAATATTCCATTTAATAAAACAATAATTATAGTTATAAAATATTTATTTATCCAAAACTACCAAAATACCCTTATATATATAATAGTACCAAATTTAACTTTGAGGCCAAGCATAACTCAAGTCGCATGCACAACGTGTGCCATGAGCATGCAAGGGGGAGAAAGGGTGGAGTTAGGCGGCTAATTGGGTGAGGTAGGGGGAGATGGTGGAAGACTAGTGTTGGTTGAGGTTGGTCAATGGATATGGTGGTAGTGGCTCGGTGGGTTGGTGTAAGAGGGACAATGGTTGGGACGGAAGGTGGTGTAGGGAGGGAGTTGGTTGTAGGGAAGGGTGCCTAAGGGTGTGGTGGAGGTGTTGTGGTTTTGGACAGAAGTTAGGAGGATGGGAATAGAGCTGACAAAAGTTGACCCGACCTGCTCAACCTAACCCAACACTGACTCGACCCAGCACTGACCTAATAATAATCAACACAACCCAAATCCGACCCAATATGACCACAATCCATAATAGATCATAGACCCCATCAATTAGTGACGCGACCAGGCATTGACCCAACCGACATAGACTCGACCTGCCGTCGACCCGACCCGGCATTGACCCAACAAGACATCAAAATTTATTATAATAATAAAAAATCACATATATTTCATTATTCATTTAAAACTTTTAAAAATATAGTGTTTTATAAATTATACTTATTTTTCATACTTTTACCTTAGACATCCTTATTTATCAATGATATCCTAATGAATTTTTCCACAAAAAAATACAACATTAAAAAGTCATAGTAATAATTTAATAAAAAAAGTAACAATTAATAACATATTTTTAATTACATGCTTATATAAAATCAAACTTAATCCTTACTTACGGGGATAATGAGTTGGAATAATGTTGGTGGTGAATGTGTATATTAGATATTTTTTTGAATATCGTTTATCTTCTTTACCTAACTACTTTTACAAGTTCATAACTTGTAAATATACACATGTCTTATAATATCAAATGAACTTATACACATAATCATTAATATTACTCAACTAGCAAATTAGCAAATTATTGATTTATTATATTATATGTTATTACGTATGGTGTAAAATAACATTGTTCCTCTAATTCCATCATCTATGACATGTATAATAAATTAACAACTAACAAGTATCAATATGTTATTTGAATTATTTTGATCATTACTCCATATTTTTATACAAAATAAAATAAAATAAAATAGTTTATGTATTAGCAAACTCATTTAACTTGACAAATAACAATACCTTTTAAAATTTTCCAACATCTTCCTTAACAAATAATATATATTATTGAAAAATTAAAAACCAAAATAAAAAGGGCAAACATCAAGCTATAAGCTTGCAAAATAATTTCCAAAAATTCTTCTATTACATCCACCTATTGTAAGAAGCTCTTAATAAAAATACATAGTAGTGTCTATTATCACCCATAAAATCCAAAAAGAAATAACTATGCCCAACAACAACTTAACAAAATTAGAAGATCTGGAGAATTCTCCAATAACATCTATAATTCATGCATAAGTTATAAACTTACAAGTTACAACCTACAGGCTGTATAGGGGAAAAACATCAACATTACCTTCAAGGCACAAACATACACACCACCTACAAACTACTACAACTTCTAGACAAAATGTCCACTAGATACAACATGTTAGAAAAACTAACAAGGCAATAGAAAAAGAGCAACAATCCCATAATATGCTACTTGTAAGTTATAACACAACGTCAATAACAGCAATAAAACAACACCAATAGATAGTAGTTGGCCAACAAAATAAAGATTATACAAGTATGGTAAATCTGTAACATAAGGAACAAATGACATGATTGAATGAACATCAAATTCCTCGCCTACAAAAAATAACAATTGCTAGTGCAATTTTTTTTTTGTTAAAATTTATAAATATCTTTATTATTTACTTGTGAAAATAAAGCAGATATAATATTATTATTTTATTTATTTTTACTAGTAATCTTATGATTGTCTCTGATATTTACAATGTAATAAATGATAATTATTCATTGTATAGTCATACTATGATCACCCTTATTTTATAAAATTATCTTTTTTTAAGTAATCAAATATTTTAAGTAATCAAATAAATGATAAATATCTTTGTTAGATTGAATTATGTAATTTTTTTTATTGTTAAAATTTATAAATATCTTTATTATTTACTTGTGACAATAAAGTAGATCTAATATTATTATTTTATTTATGTATACTAGTAATCTTATTATTGTCTCTAATATTTAGAATGTAATAAATGATAATTATACATTGTATAGTCATATTATGATCACATTTATTTTATAAAATCACATATTTTTTTAAGTAATAAAATATTTTAAGCAATCAAATAACCGATAATAAATGATAAATATCTTTGTTAGATTGAATCATGTAAATTTTTATTGTTAAAATTTATAAATATCTTTATTATTTAATTGTGAAAATAAAGCGAATATAAAATTCTTATTTCATTTATTTTTATTAGTAATCTTATGATTGTCTCTAATATTTATAATATGATAAATGATAATTATACATTATATAGTCATATTATGATCACCTTTATTTTATAAAATTATATTTTTTTAAGTAATCAAATATTAGAACTATAATACTTTTATTTATTTTAAAGTACTCATATGTCATATGGAGTAGTATGGATATCCTACATCAGATTCATATTGAAAATAATTTATTGATTAACAAAAAAAAGTGAGATATCATAATTGTTAACGTTATACACTTATATTGATATATTACACTGTATGAACAATATATATCGTTCTTAACATATCAAAATGTAAAAAATACCAAAGAGAAATTAGACAGATAGTTGATAGACCTCGATTTGAAGTTTAAACTATGTCAAATTTAACTTGCTTTTATATTCATAAATGCAAAAATAGATCCTAATTAAGTTATTATTATTAGAAAGCTGGTAAATAGAAATATACTGACTTCATTGATGTGAAAAAATTTCAAATTAGGAGAATTTAGATAAATATGTATAAGTATGTATAGTTATATTATTAACACATGATTATACATATACTTAATATTTGTGAACATAGTTATAGATAGTTTAGATTTTAGAAGCAATATTCTTTAATAATTTTCAAGTGAGATTAAACCTTTTTGTATGATTTTCTTCTTAATGTAATATTGTAATGTTTTACCATGGTTTTAGAATATAAATTTTCTAATTCCACTAGATCATATATGATCTTATAAGTATTGATTTTATCTAAATTAAAATCCAATATGTTATTATTATTAATTCTATTACTATTATAACTGTATAGGCACTAGTCTATTATTGGATTCGAGTTATTTGACTAGTGCCAATATAATATCATTCGGATATAAGATAAGAAAAATAGGGCCTTAATGTTAATTGGTATATTAAGCACACTATAGATTTCATTAGACTCACTCATTATGAGAATTTAGATTTAAATATTCAATTTAAATATACAATAATAACTTTATATCATTTTTTTGCCCATTTCACTTATTTTCATATTCTATAATTTTAACCTTATGTTATGTGTATGAATTAAGATTACTTGGATTCAAATTTGACTCAACCCATCAAAACTCAACCCAAATCGATTAATCAATTTAACCCGTAACTACTCAAACCAAACCCATCAGATTGCACGAAATTACTCGACCTATCAAGCTAACCCTAAACAACTCAAACCCAATAGGACCAACCCATCAAATTGCATGAAATGACTCAAACCTGCCCAGTTAAGTTAACCAGAAAATGACCTGAATCCAACCCAATCCTACGAGTCAAGTTAACCTAAAATGACCCAAACCCGAGTTTGCTTAACGTAAACCCGACTTGACTAGGTAAATTAATGTGAAATGTCCTAGAACTACAATAACCTGACCCAAAATCGACTCGGCCCAAATAATGCAATCATCCAAAATGATCCAAACTAGAAATGACCCGACCCGACCCGCAAAAGACAAATGACCCAAAATAACCCGATTCGGGAATGACCCGACCCGCTACGACCCAACCCGATTGCCACCTCTAGATGGGAATGGTAGAAAAGACCGCAAGGGAGGAGAAGAAGAGAATAGAAAAAGAAGAAGAAGGTTCGGTGGTGGTAGTTGGTGTCGTAGAAAAATGGAGGAGTAGGAAGAATAAGAGGAAGAAGAAGAGTGGATGGTGTGCATGCGTGGTGCCGGTGCAGAGGCTGTGAACAGTGGAGGTTAGGGTGTAAAAGGGCAAGGAGACATGTGGAGATGGTGATGGTTGTGGTTGGAAATGGTGTTATACCCCAAAATTTTAAAACCTAAAATTTAATAATTAATTCTCATTTAGGATATTTTCATTTTTTAAATTATTAATTTAATTATTTTGTGGACACTCAATTTATAATAATGGATATGATTATTTAATAAATTAAAATAAATATTTTGTTATTTTATCATACTCGCTTTATTTAAATAATTTTTCAAACTCATATTTTACTAAAATTATCCTCTTAAATTAATATCCTCAATTTTAAATAAATTAATTTATTAAAATAATTCATCCATCTAAATAATTAAATATACTAATTTCAAAAATTATTTAATTTGTATTTTTCTCCTTTTTCCTTTTCCTTCCTTTTTCCTTTTTCATCTTTTCTTCCTCCTTGGGCCGTCCGACTTGCTTCTCCCTTCCCCCTACTGGGTCGCTAGCTCTCTTTCTCTCCCTTCCTCTCTATCCAACCCACCTCCTTTCTTTTTTTTTCTTTCCTTTTCTTCCCCGGTTGGGCCAGCCTAACAACCCCCCTTCCTCCTTCTCCCTCACGCATAGGCCTGCCTGCCTTTCTTTGTTCCTCGCCCAGCCTACCTCCCTTCTTCTTCTTCCCATCTCCTTCTTCACCCGTCAAACCAAACACCCCTCCCCTATGCCTAAACCTCACCTGCAACCAACCCTACCATTATAACTCTACTCTCTCCCTCTCTCTCCCATCCCTTTCATTTTCATTTCGAGATAGACCTCCCCCTACACAGCCCCTCTCGCGTGCCCCCTCATTTCCCTTATCTTCCTTCCCTTCTCTGCCACCCTACACCTTGACCTACAGCCTCCCCCTACAACCACCTAGCCTGGTGCCTATGCCTTCCCTCCTCTCCCTCTTCTTTTTCTTCTTCTCCTCTACCCATTTATTTCCCTCCTCGAGCCCCCTTCTTCCCCTATAGAACCCCTCTTCTCCATTCTTTTGTCCTTCTCCTTTCCTCCCCTATTTTTGTTTCGCCACCCTCAACAACCGCCTTTGCCGCCCAACTGACCACCACATCAACCCTCTAACATCCCCTACTCCCTCCCTACACCACCCAAGAACCACCACTCGCCCTTGCACTGCACCAACCCTTTCCTTCCTTTCTCTTTTCTTCCCCTCCTCGACCTACACCCTACACCACCACCTTGTGCAGCCATCTCTCCTTTTCAGCTGCCGCCACAACCACCTTTTAACCCCTAACACCTCCTCTACCACCTCCCTACCTCAGTTAGCCGAGATCTCCCCTACCACCCCTCATTTCTTCTCTTCTTTTCCCTTCTTTTGCACCACCTTTCTAGCCCTACTGCCACCATCCCTACCACATTAAGCCACCAATATCCGACTACTAACCACCACTTACACCCTGCCACTCTCCCTGCACCCAGCCACCACTCTCACTCCCCTCCATAAGCCCTCAACTAAAGCCCTAAACCCAAACCCTCACTCAAACCAACCCCTTCCCCTTCTCCCATATCTTTTCTTCATCCCTCATTTCCCCTTCCCTTTGTGCATACAGCTCATGCTGCTATGCAATGTGAGTTTTTCTACAAAATCTACCCATTTTCAAGGTATAAATGTAGTTAGTATTTATATGTATTTAATAAGCTTTTGATAAAAAAAAAATTATCCTTTTAATTTTCTACTACTACTATGCTAATTTTTGTATTATTTCTAGGTATTATTTTTTGTTAATTGAAGCTTAAACTTTTAGTCGGGGTACCAATAAAGTTTAAATATTGCTAGAAATAAGGTAACCATTATACCCTACTAAAATGTGTGGATATACGTCTACTAGCACATTAGGGTTTTGAATATGATTGTGTGTAGATTAGGTGATGTTAAGAATATTATGATTTGTAGCATATGTTGGTAGTTGAAATGAAAAGCATGTTATATTATGAAATATGTCATGTGTAGAAATGATGGTTAAGGAAGGAGCCTTAATGTTAATAATAATGTTAAATGCATGTATATGTTATGATAGCCATTTGTAGTAGAGATAATGTTAATATGAGCCCTAAGGGTATTTTAGTAATTTTTCTTATACAAAGGTTGTGGCCTAAATAATTGTGTATGATAGGTGATAATGAGTATTAATAATAAATAATAATAGTTGGTGGTGTTAGATGATGCATATGGACCATGGGTGCTAACATTTTATATGGTAAAGGTATTTTAGTAATTTGGCATAAGAAGGGTAAATTGGTTATTTACATGAATAAAAGGGGTAATATGGTAAATTCATATGTAAGAAGGGTATTGTGGTAAATTTTAGCATAAAGAGGCGTCACTTAGTAATTTTATGAATAAAAAGGGTAAAATGGTAATTTAGTAAGTAAGAGGGGGTATTTTGGTAATTTGGCATGAGAGAGGGGTAACTTGGTAATTATACAAGTATGAGGGGTAGTTTGGTAATTTAACAAGTATGAGGGGTAAAGTTGGTAATTTAATAAGTACGAAGGGTAATTTAGTAAGTTAACAAACGTGGAGGGTAATTTGGTAATTTTAATAAGTTTAAAGGGTATTTTGGTAATTATATAAGTATGAAGGGTAAAATTGGTAAGTCGACAAGTAAAAGGGTATTCTAATAAATAGGAAAGTAAGAGGGGTAATTTAGTAATTTTGTAAGTAAGGAGGGGTAAACTAGTAATTTGCATATAACATGGCAATGTATTTAATAAGCCTCCATAATAAGACATAAGTGATATTAAATAATAGGATAAGGGTTCATGATAAAAATAATCATGTATCATAAGGATAATAGGATAAGGGTAAGGGTATGATATAATGTTTATTTCATAAGAATAACCCCTTATACTTGTTAAGAATAATAGGATAAGGATAATGCATGATATAGGGTTGAATGGGTTATTCAGGGTATGATATAATGGTTATTTCATAATCATGCAAGAGGTGCCTTAATTGTTAATTATGCATGGAATGTGTGATGAATGTGTTAGGAGTACATGTTAAGGTTTACATGTTCAATGATCCCTTGGTATAGAGTACTTGATTCTATGACCAATATTATAATTATGATATGATAACCTATTATGGCATGTGAATAAATGGAAATGAAGTATATGGTGAAAATAGATGATAAAAGGAAGCCTTAGCCTTAGAGGCATTTTGGTTATTTTGACCTAAGGTGCCTAAGTATAAGAATGGGAACCTAGGTTGGCCTTAGAGGACTATTTAAGCTAACATGGACAATAATACTAATAAGGATTACTTAAGAACAACGGAAATAAATGAAAGTGATTAAGTATGTGATTAATGTGTTCCTCATGGTCACCATAATTAAGACACTAATAATTAAAGTGGAAGACCTAGAGATCGGGAATGGTAGCTCTTTAGGGGTCACAAAGATGTGGTTTATCCCACGATGATTCTGAATTTTTCTAGAGTGCCTTAGTGCCACAACTAGGCCCTACATCTTACTTTATCTAGCTTTACGGACCTATTTAGGGGGTATACATACTTATGGATTAGGTGTGCTTGTCAGTAGGGTACTATATGTTCTCATGCACCAATGCGACCAGGGTACCTTTGTGTTTCTGGGTTGATGGTTGGAGGGTACTATGTTGCTTGTATATGCCAATATGACTGATGTACCTTTGTGTCTCTGGGTTCGTAATCTCTCCCTCGAGTTCAATAAATAGACTTGTTGTGTTAATTAAATGGAAAAATACTAATCATGTAATGTGAAAGACTATTGAGCCTGGCCTAGATGAATTATATCATTTGTACCGGTCTACTGGTTATAATAATGGTCAGGTGCGTGTTGTCTTGGAGTGTATGTCGGTCCACCGACTATAATCATGGGAAAAATACTAATCACTTATAGTAGACCACCATGTGAATCGGGGCCAGACCGATCCACCAGTGAGAATAGTGGCCAGAGCCTTTTTCCCTAGAGAGTGGTCCACTGGCAAATAATAGTGGTCAGGTGTGTTATGCTCTGGAGTGTATTTCCGATCCACCAGCTATAATAGTGGGGTTTCCATACTCACCTGGATATAATTTGAGAGATAATGTCGAATAATGTTTAATTAATGGCTTAAGACCAGAAGTGTTGATTTCATCTTTACGACCTGTTTCTATGGTATAAATTATAGCCTTGGTGTATGTCTCTCATGCTAAATGTTGGAAATGTTAAGCAAATGGACCTGTGATATATGATTCCTACGGTACAAGTCTATCTTGTGTTGTTGCATTTGTTTCTATGCCTTGTGTACGTATTGTTCTTATATATATATAATGTGTTGCATATGGGGCCAACCTTTTAGTTTTGTGTAAAGGGTTAATCAGTACCATAGTACTGAAGGGTTCCATTTGTGGATCCCTACCTATTCAATATGTAGTGTCCCTTGTAGGTTGGTCGTATGTGTTATTCAAGCTGTTATCGGGTAAAAACGTAAGGATTGTCTATAATCCCCCAAAATTTTAGGAAACTATTAATTTAATAAATAGCTTTTATTTAAAATAAATTAACTTTTTAAATTATTTAGTTTAATTATTTTATGGATTTTTGAGTATACAAATTTGGATAGGAGTATTTAATAAATTAAAAATAAATATTTTGTTATTTTACCATATTATTTTTACTTAAATAAATTTTCAAACTAGTATTTTACTATAATTATTCTTTTTGAGCCCATATATTTAATTATATTAAATTAAATTATTAAATAAACTTATTATCAAAAATATTAGATCCTATTATTTTATAAATTTAATTATTTAAAATTTTCCATTTTTCCCACTTTCCATTTTCCTACTTTTCCTTTTCTTTCTCCTTTTTTTCTCCTTTTCCCTTTTTCCTGCCTTTGGGCCGCCAGGCCAGCCTCACTCCCCTCCCCTCCTTGCGCGGTTGGGCCGCTGGCCCATTCCCCTTTGCCCCAGCCGCACTAGCCAACCCAACTCCCTCACTTCTTTCTTTTCTTTTTTTTCCAGGCCGGGCCGGCCGCTTATGTTTTTCCCTTATGCTCCAGTCTGGTCTCCTTCCCTCTCCCTTCTTTCTTCTTCGACCTCCACGCCCGACCACCTGCATATTCGACCCCATGCCTGCTGCCACCGCCTGCACCCATCGCTGCCAACCACTGCCACCACCTACGACCTCTCTCTCTCTCTCTCTCTCTCTCTCTCTCCCCTATCTTTTTTTCACTATTTTGGAACCGGGCAGCCATGCACCCCATCCCGCATGGCTCCCCTTTCCTCCTCTTCGTCAACTTTACCCTTCCACCCTACGACACCCTGCCGCCGATCAGCCACCCGCCCCCTCTCTTCTCCCTCTTCTTTTTCTTCTCCCCTTCAGCCATTTTCTGCCTCATTCTTTCGAGCTCCTTACCCCTCGATCTCCCCTTCTCTTTCATTTTCTCCCCCTTCACTTTTCCCCCTATTTTGTGCACCACCTCCCCTTCGCTGCTCCAACCGCCACACCCCCAACCTACAGTGCCTCTTGCCACCTTATACTACTGCCCTGAACCACCACAATACACCCCTCAAGACACCCCGCATCCCTTCTTCTCCCCCACCTATTTTTCTCTCCATTTTCCCCTTCTCGGCAGCCCACCTGCAACCGTCCCGTTCGCCGCCGTCCGGCCACCTATGCCACCACCCAAACCACCAATCTCCTCCCTGTAACCACCTCTACCACACCCATACCTTATTTTCCAGAAACCGGCCCCTGCACCCCTTCATTTTTCCCTCCTCTTTTCCTTCCTTCTCAGCCCCTCCACCTCGACCCACCTCGGTAACCAACTTCGCCACCTCACCGCCGCCACATTTGCCGCCCTTGGCCACTATGAACCCATCCCCAACAACCACCTACACCCCCTCTTCACTCCTGCACCATTCCCTTGCCTTGAAACCTCCCCCATCCATCTTCTTTCCTAGCCTAAAGACCTCAACCCGAATATGACCATCCCTCACCTCTACCCCTACCTTCGACCCATTTTTCCCATCCCAACCTGCATGTGGCTCACGCTGCTCATGCAGCGTGAGTTCTAAATTATTTTGGGAGTTTTTATGTTTAATTATTGAGGTATATTAATATTTAAAGTGTGTTGTTAATCAAGTTTTTTTTTGTATAAAGTTTTATCCTTTTTTTCCTACTTCTAATATAATAAATTGACATTCTTTTTAGGCGTTGATTTTGCTATTTAAATCTCGAATCTTTAACCGGGATACCGGTAAGATTCGATTTTTGCGGGAATTAAGGTAATCATTAAACCCCACTTAAATGCATGGATAAACGTATGTTTACACATTAAGATTTTTAATATGTTATTATGTTTGATATATGGTTGTTAGTATAATTTATATGTTGACTTGTATTGTTTAATAAAAAGGAAAGTATGCCCTTTATGTGATATGTGTGGAAATGTTGCTTAAGGAAAGAGTTTGGCTATTAATGGAAGCATTAAGTACCTATCCTTGTTATTTTATGTTATTGTGACCATTTATGCATGAATAATATTAATGTTAGCCCTAGGGGCATTTTAGTAATATTCCTTGTGCTAGATTATGGCCTAATATGTGTGGGTGCTAATATGTATTATGTTAAAATATAATGGTTGTTGGAGTTAGATATTATTAACGGAGTACTAATATTATTATTCCATGTGATAATGTTAATTTAATGTAAGTGGTGTAATAAAGGGGGTAAAGTGTTAATTTTGAAGGCAAAAGGGCAATATGGTAATTTTACAAGTGAAAAGGGGTATTGTGGTAATTATGGAAGTTAGGGGTATTATGGTAATTTTATGAGTAAAGGAAAAGATGGTAATTTTTCAAGTAAAGGGGCATTATGGTAATTTTGGAGGTAGAGGAGCAAAATAGTAATTTTATAAGTAAATGGCAATATGGTAATTTTATAAGCAAATGGAAAAATATTAATTTTATAAGGGGTATTATGGTAATTTTGGGAGTAAAGGATAAAGTGGTAAATTTGGGAGTAAAAAGGGTAATATAGCAATTTTGGAAAAGAAGGGCAAAATGGTAATTTTGTAAGGAAAGATAAAAATGGTAATTTTGGATGTAAAAGGATAAAATAGTAATTTGTAAAGAAAAGGGGGTATTTTTTTAATTTTATAAGTAAATGGGTATTGTGGTAATTTTGTAAATAAAAGGATATTATGGTAATTTGAAAGTAAGGGGTAGAAGGGTAATTTTGTAAATTAAAAGGATATTTATGGCAAACTTGGGAGTAAGGGGTAACTTGGTAATAATGATAACGACGAAGGATAAATTGGTAATTAAATTATGATTATAAAAGGGTAATTGGATAATTATGATAATAGAGAAGGGTAATTTGATAAAGTAACCAATAAAAGGGCATTATGGTAATTTTAATAATGAAGAAGGGAAATATAGTAATTATAAACATGGAGAATGGTAAATTAATAATTATAAATATGGAGAAGGGTAAATTAATAATTATAAACATGGAGAAGGGTAAATTGGTAATTATAATTATAAAGAAGGGTAAATTAATAATTATAATTATGAAAAAGGGTAATTTGGGATTTATAATAATTGAAAAGGGTAAAATGGCAGTTATAATAATTGAGAGGGGTAAAATGGTAATTATGATAAAGGAGAAGGGCAATTTGGTAATTTAACCAACTTAAGGGTAAATTGGTAATTATTTAACCAACTAAAGGGGCAAAATAGTAATCATGATAATGAAGGAGGGTAATTTAGTAATTTATCCAACACAAGAGCAATTTAGTAATTATAACAAAGGATAAGGGCGATTTGGTAATATAACCAACCAAATGGGAAGTACGATAAGTGTAGCAATTATAAGGGGTGAATGGTGATCTAAAAAGCGTAGGAGATAACTTGGAAAACTAAATCAAGTAAGGGATAATATGGTAATTTGTCAAGTAAGGAAAGGATGACTTAGCAATTATATAAGTAAGGGTAAATGAGTAATTTGTACCTAACATGTCATTGTGATTGTGGAATTTTATAATATGACTTAACGTTGATTAGTAAGGTAAGATTATTTGATAATTAGTAAGTAACACGAGAACGAATCCTAATTCGGAATTAGATGAGATTATGATGGCCTTAATGATTTCTCTGTGTTATCTTGGATAACCGCCTGAATAAGAAACGACTAATGATATCAGAACAATTGAAAGTGAATAAGTATCTGATTATTGTGCTTTTAGTGATCACCTTTAATTAAGATACTAATACTTAAAGTGAAAGACCTCGAGATCGGGAATGGTGGCTCTTTAGGGGTCGTTACCCTAAAGACGTGGTTTAGCCCACGATTATTCTGGTATTTGCTAGTGTGCCTTTGTGCCCCAGCCAGGCCCTATATCTTACTCTATCTAGCTTTACGAACCTATTTAGGGGGTATGCATACTTATGGATTAGGTGTCCTTGTCGGTAGGGTACTGAGTAGCTTTATGCACCAGTACAACCAGGGTACCTTTGCGTCCTTGGGTTCGCGGTTGAAGGGTACTGAGTAGCTTGTATGCACCAGTATGACCGGTGTACCTTTGTGTCCCGGGTTCTTGATCTCCTATCCGAGGCAAATAAATGGATTTGTTGTGCTGATTAAAGAAAGGAAAAATACTAATCATGAAAGTGAAAGATTATGAGCCGAGCCCAGATGAATTATGATATTGAGTACCAATCCACCAGTTACAATAGTGGCCCAGGAGCGTGTTGCCCTGGCAAGTGATTATGAGTACCGATCCACCGGATATAATAGTGGCCCAGGAGCATGTTACCCTGGTAAGTGATTATGAGTACCGATCCACCGGATATAATAGTGGCCCAGGAGTGTGTTACCCTGGATATATTGATATATATTCCGATCCACTGGCAAAAATAGTAGGGGTCCCGAGCTCAATAGAACCAGTGATGTATGTGAATAAAGTTATGAAAAAAATACTAATCACTTATAGTGGAACATCATGTGAGTCGGGGCCAGACCGGTCCACCGGCGAATAATAGTGGCCAGGAACGTTTTGCCCTGGAGACCGATCCACTGGCATATAATAGTGGTTAGGTGCATTCTGCCCTATAAGTGACCAATCCACCGGCTATAATAGTGGGGTTCTCGCACTCACATGGATATAAAATATAAGATTGATTGAATGATGATGGAATAATGGCTTAAGGCCGAAATGTATTGATTTTGCACTATGACATGGCTTAAGGGCTGAAAGTATCGATTGTTCATAACGACCTATTGATATCTGATGTGATTGTTAATTATGTGAATGTTATATGTACACATCTTGTATATATATATATATATATATATATATATATATAGCTTTGTATCATGTGTTACATTGCGGGCCTGCCTTTAAGTGTGACTTTAAAGGGTTACTCGGTACCATAGTACTGAAGGGTTCCATTCATGGGGCCCCTGCCTATTCAATGGGCAGTGTCCCTTGCAGGTTCAATTTCAGGTGCTACTCAAGCGGGCAACGGGAAAGAGAGTAAGGATTATCCGGACTGTTAGGGTTCTCCCTTTGCTTTTACTTTCTGGTTTAAACGTATCTCTTGTTCTTGTAACCACCACTGGTGGATTCTAATTTTGTAAAGTGTATTGCGCTACTCTGATTTAAACATATTTTGGAAATCTAGCAAAGTGTATCTCATTCCTTTAGCCTTAGCACTTGGTACTGGAACGGTATGAGTGAACTGGTTTGGTACTAAGTGTGGCGGTAATATCCCTGAAATTCACCGTTTAATATTTTGGCTTCCACAATTTCTTTTAATAAAACGAAATTTTTCAGTAGTGAATTTTGGGGGTGTTACATTGTCCGAGAAGCTTTTCAAGCTTTCTCTTTTAACCTTATTATTTCTTTGCTAAATGATTTTACTCTTGTAACCACTAATAGTGGGTTTTATCTTTTTTGACGTCTCTAACACGCTACTTTAATTTAAATAAAAGTTTAAATTGGTTTAAATTGTGTTCTGATCATTTTTAACCTTAGCAGTTGGTATTGGAAAGATAGAAGGAAACCAATTTGGTACCAAGTGTGGTGGTAGCATCCCTAAAATTTACTGTTTTGCTTCCGCTTAATTTTTAATTAAAATAAAAATTTTCAACAATAAATTTTGGGGGTGTTACAAATGGTGAGACACAGGGCTACTAGATTGAGGGAGATGGGTGGTGAGTGGCTGGTGGTCGAGGTTTGGGGAGTTGGGGAAACGGTCGGGCTGGTGGTGGTTGCTGGGTGTTGTGGTGCTACTTAGGTTGTGGTGGCTTGCTACAGAAAGAGGTGCCTAAATGAGGGAGTAGCAATGGAAACAATTGTCGTTGCCCAAAGAGTGCTACAGAAGAGTGAGCTAAGGGTTGGGGAGGTCAATGGTGGTGGTGTGTGCATGTAGGGGAAATTGTAGAGGGGGAGAAGTGTTTGAGGTAGGCTAGGGATATGGTTCATGTAGATGAGGGATGGTTTGATAGGGTTATGGGTATTGCTTGAGGAAAACAAAATACAGAGGAAGGTGGTCGGGGCAATAGAGAATAATGGGACACGCAAGGGTAATTTAGGGGGTTAAAATGGTAGGGTTGTTTTAGAAATATTTTATTATTTTAATTTTAGGTTTAGTTTGGATAGATTAGGGTATTGGATAAAAATATACCAAGTAAAAATAATTAGGTTTAGAATAGGTCTCGCAAAAAGGAAAGAGGTAAAATAATCAGAAAGAATGTTTAAGAAATTACTTAGGTTATGGGTCAAAGGTTATTAATAAAATAATTAGGCCAAGATTTAAGGGTTGGTTTTGAATAAAAAACCTAACCCTCAAAAACAAAGGTTACAAAATTTCAAGGTATTACAATATACATATTAAGAGAAAAAAATGTGGTTACACAATTAATGATTAATTAACCCAAATGTTGGGAACTTAATTGCAAACCAAATCGATTTAAAAAATCATTAACCAAACCATATTTTTTTAACTGTTGACCACACCAAACTACAAAATTATTGTTTGGTTAATGAATTTAATCATAATATGTACACCCCCTACTTGTGACTCACATTTGATGTGTTGTGTAGCATGGATGGTTATATGTAAATGTTTTTGATTGATTAAAATGTTTTTCAAGGGCTATATTGGTCAATAGTATTGATGTACATGTTTATATGAATTTTTGAAAACAATTGGCAAAGAATAGAGGAACGGTTTGTCAACACTACCCCTTAGTATTAATCAACACGATCGTATTAATGAACCTACATGTTGACCAACCGATCTATATTGTTACCTAGGGAAACTTTTGTTTGGAAGAGATTGAGTCTCGACATTATTGGGTCATGTAAACTAACAAGGCCATGTTAATGGACAAGAGCAACTAGTGTTAGTGAACACACACATGCCGATGGGCCCTATTGTGCCACCTCAGGCTCATTTATTTATGTTGCTTTGTGTAGGCTATATAGCCCAATTTTGTCTGTATCTCTTGAGCCGTCGTGGGTCATTGTTTTCTACTATTTAGATATAGAGATAAATCTTGAACTAGTTCTTATTATGTTCTTGAGAGAGGACTTGTGTTTTTTAGAAACTTTAATGTGAAGAATGTTAAATCTTTCTTATAATATCTTATTCTCTATACATAATAAAGATCATTTGTTTCCCCAAATAAGATCTTAATTATTTTTATTTATTAGATATTGAAATATCTAATTATATCATATTAGGTCATTTGTGTTCGTAGTGGTCAATCTCCAACATCACCCTTCCATCTTAGGATCTTATAGGCCTTTGTGAAACTATATTTCCCATTTGAACAATACTTCTAATTATTTGTATCATGAAAGATCTACTAGAGCTATTACCTAATCTAAAAGAAGTGCTTCAAACACCATGATGTAGTTGTGGTGCATGGAATACCCCAAAGGTTCCTACCCTTTATGAATTATGTATACACCACTTGACCCATTACACAAAATTCTTTATATGAATACTCCATAGGACATTTCATAAGGCTTCCATGTTCCACCATTCTAGTTTAATAATTTATAGACCTCCCTCCTACTTCTATTTACACACTTGCTATGGTGTATTAGGATTTTCCTCATGTTTTGGTGATTTCTAACCCATAGAAAATATATGCCAATCAAATTGTTCGTATAGATCACTTGTTTGGAAAATAGGAACATGAAGATCCAATATGCTTGAATGATAAAAATAATCGACCTTATCAATTAGAGCCTACATTGTTAGAATGTGATTCTAGCCATGAATTTATCAATCAAAGGTAGGTACACGCTAACTCTTAGTTTTCTACCCATGTGATGGAGGTCAAATTACTTCATAGGTAAATGATCTTTGAGTATATACAAAAAAAATTTATCTGTTGCTGTATTTTAAGTCATACACAACATCCATAATAAATCATGATTGTATTAACATTTGATTGAAGACTAGATGGACCCAAAAAAGTAAAGAAATTTTTATGAAGCGTGATATTTGATCAAATTTTCTTCAACAGAAAAATAAGAGGTTTTCAATAAAGAATAAGGAGGCTAACTTGCCTCATTCATAATTAAGGTGAGGTTTAAAAGTAGGATTTTACCAAAGTGTAGTCAGTAATCTACTAAAGTACTCCATAACAAGCATAAATAAATATGGTGAGAAGGGATCAGCTTATCTTAAGCCTTTTAATGCCTTCAAAGGTGGATGAAAGACTCTATTGAGAACCATTTATGGATGTAAATGGGCTAGTTTGGGTTAGGAACCCTCATACCTAATACCATAACTCAATAAGGATTGTATATTTAAATTTGAACACATACCCAAATAAGTATCCATCATCACACCCATATTCATACCTAATAGAAATCTGTTACCCAAAGAATAATTTTTTTTCTTGCATATAACCAATACCCAATGAAAAAATTTATCAACCAATAGGTAAACCCATTATGAGCTCAAATTACCTTGAATTAGATAAATCTTAGATAGAATGTTTCACTTTTAACATTAGGAAATATATTGATAGGTTATATAAATGAAGGATTAACAAAAATAACATCATATAGGGTAAATGGATTCAGGGATAAATAAAGATATAGAGGAGGATACAGATTTGGAAACTCTTTATCTATATCTGTACCCACACCCGCTGGATATTTTTTCCATACTCTATATTTGTTTATCCATATTTATTTATACATCAATCGAGTGAAACTCGTTCAATTTTGGATAAAACCTGCTTTTTTACAACCATAGAACTAACGAATAACTAACAATAATCATACACTCCATAATGATTTGAGTTATATGAATGGAGAGGTTGATGCAAAAAAAAAAACATTCTCCAAGAACTTCCAGCTAATAAAATCATAGGCCCTCTTCATATATAGCTTTATCATATACATAGAAGAGAGTTTTTCATTATTATATCCATTCACCAACTATATCACCATTAATATATTATCCTCTATATGATAAACTTACACAAAAGCAACATAAGCATTTCTAACAATGCCTTAAAGGAGTGGTTGTGCCTATTGGCTAGCTCATTTACTATAATTGTATAAATAGTGTTATAGAAGGAAATAGGATTATAATCTCATGCATTCTTAGCATTTGGTACCTTAGAGATCAAGTTTAAAGATATTATAGTTAAAACCCTGGGCAATCTACTAATGATGAAAAAACTCTTTAGTAGCAGGCCAAAAGACCTCACTAGTTATCTACCATGTAATATTGTAAAAGCAAGCATTAGAGTCATTTATCCCTAGAGGTTTATTATTTTCCATATTGAACACAACAATTTTCATTTCCACCCTTTTGATTGGAGCAAGCAATGCCTACTTTACTTGATCAAGGAGTAATGGTCCAACTGCAAGGATTTCACTTTACATATTTCTTGTAGTAATAGTTGTTGTGCCTTTTAGGTATTTGTAAAACTAAGAGAAAACCTCAAAAGTATCCACCTAAGCTTATTTGAGGTTACCTTGTCCATCCCTTAGTGCTATGATACAGTTTGCATGGGCATGTCCTATTACCATAGTATGCAAGTACTTCATGTTTGTGTTCCCTACCATTAGCTAATGAACTCTTGAATTCTGATGGTAAAAGCTCTACTCACACTTAAACAAATTTTGGAGTTGCTTGAGGTAATCAATCTCCTTAGTATTGAGGTAAAAATCCACTGGATTATCTCAGAGTCACTATTGTATCTCAGCAAATTTTGTTCTAACCTCTTGCACTTTATAAGAAATGCCTCAAAACTTTAGTTAATTAAGCCACTCTAATGGGCACTTCAATACCTTCAATCTAGCTCATATAGTCTCATACGTGGACCCTTTAAACTATTGTTGACAAGATGAATTTACTATTTGTTAAAAATATCCATCCACCACCCAAATATTATAAAATTAAAATGATCTAGGGCTAATTGTAATATCTAATCTTACAATTACTACCATCATCGCATAACTAGGCACAATTGGTGGGTAAAAATAAGCCTTCAACCCTCTAAATCTATCTAGTCAAGCTTGATTGCAAAGCATACGATCAATTTTACAAGTAACTCTAGCTTATGCCTCTTACTTATTTAACCATGTGAATCATACACCTATATACTAAAGGTGATTTATATGTAGGTTGGACACACATTCTTGGAATTCTTCTATAGCTTGTTGATAAAAAAAAATACCTTGGATTTTTCTTAAGTATGCAATATGGAATTAAAATCACCTAGCATTATCCATGGCTGCTTTTGTGGTTGGCCTATTTTCATAAACACTTTTTTCCCACTATTATTAGTAAGAACAATAATGACATAATAGATTAGATGTTGAGATGCTCGAGAGTCTATCTCTGCACACCTTAATCGCAAGGATTAATAACTCATCTAGCCTAACCACACTCATCCATTGTGATGATGATGCTAATAATTACTCACCCATTTTCATCCTAGCAAAAGAGTTTTTTTGAATCTTGTTTGCCTTAATATTTTTAACCCTATCCTCAATTATACAAACCATATCTACTTTATTCTCCTTAACACACTGTATTACCTCTCTTAATTTGTGAGGGTCATTCAACCCTCTAGTGTTCCAACACCCCAATATCATGAAAAGTGGATAATGGGAGTAGGATACACTTATTCCTCCATCACTTTTCTCCTCTTAAGTATTGCTCACTAGGGCAAATAACCATGCTTATGATTTAGGTTAGAACTAAGATCAACAATATCATAAGGGATAACTTGTATCAAGCTAATGGGTAGTCTAACAATACCTAGAGAGGGATGTGGTACCTATAGTGTTTTTGCATAAACAAACCTGATAAATTCCCTTACCTTGTCTCTCAGTGTGATAAGACGGTGTTAGGATTTATTCTATTATTGATCATCCCTAGCTACATGTCTACAACCCACTATTTAAGGGGTGGATTGCCCTTAATTTTATTCACATTATTTTACATATTTAGATGTCTAATCATGCTTCAATATAGGAATAATTTAGGCCTACATAAATGCACTATGCATTGATTTAATGGATTTTATAACAACACCTTAATCATCACAAATTCATATAGGATTTGATATATGACCACTTCTACCATAATCCATGCATACACCTTCTCTTTGCTAGCAATAGCATCGTTCATAATAGTAGGCTTGCCTATGACACTTTTGATCCTACATATAGAGTTTTCTAACCACAAATGAAAAGTTAATCTTTGTAGCTTTACCATGTGTGCACATATTGAAATTCCTAAAATTCATGTAGATTAAATACAAACCCAAGGTGCCATCTTTTTAAAAACATGGATCTCCCCATTATCCACCAATGCAACTGCTATAGGATTTGTTAGTGTTCCTCCTTAGATAAAACTAAAACAAATAGTATCCATCCTCGTGGGATAGAATTGTGGGTTAACTAACCTAAGTCCATAGGGTCTTGACAAAGTGTTGCACTTGTGTATAACTAGAGTAAGCACCAAGTACATACCTTATCAATGTGTATTGCTAATGTGTTACCTCTACCTCATGGTCTTAGTAGTTGGATACTATTTAACCATATGGCACAATTAACCACTCCAAACCCTATTTAACCATAACAACCATAATTAGCCATTCCAAATGTTAGTTAACCACAAAAAACCACAATTAGCCACCCCAACCCTAGTTAATCGCAACAACCCATAGTTAATCACATCAAACCCTAATTAAGTCTCCTCTATACCCTTATAATGTCCTATGTACTATTTTTCACCCAAAACTTCCAAACACCCAAATAACACTTCTATTACCTTCCTTATATCCCAAATCAAATTTTCATACGTAAATTTCACTCCCATGCAGACTTTATACATCCTATGCAACCTTTCAAATTTTTCATGTAAAACCCTAAGTCCATCCATACGAAACCCTAAATTCTTTCATATAAAACCAAAGATTCCGTCATACAAAACCCTCTTACCTTCTCCCTTGCCGAGCCGCGTTTTGCTTCTTTGTTTCCTTGTACGCCGTGTTTTGTTAAAAAAAAATTAACCAGCGCCTGACCGCCCGATCTCCTCCTCTTTTCCTTTCTTTCTTTTTTTTTCTGGCCGCCCGGTCCACCCGCCTCTCTTCTTCTTCTTCCTTCGCACCTGCCCAGCCCGTCGACGCCGACCTGCGACTCACCGCCACCTCCGAGAGATCTGCCGCCTATCTCGCCTCTTTGACCCGCCATTCTCCCTCTATTTTTCCTGCTGATCCGTTGACCCCATCATCCATCCATTCGCCTTTCTTCTCACGCACATTTTTCCTCTCTCCCATCCGACCACAACCCTTGCCCCAAGTTTTGCTGCCACCGGCCAACTATCGCCGCTGGTGATCGAAAACCCTACTTTCCTACCCCTAGATATGTAGATGGAGATGATGATGGCTTGATTACTTATGCTCTAGTGGTTGCTAAAGATATTACCAAAGGTGTTGAACCTTCTTCTTATTTTAAGGCCATATCCAACCCTGATTCTTCTAAGTGGCTAGTTTCCATAAATGAAGAAATTGAGAGTTTGCACAAGAATGGCACTTGGGAGTTAGTTGAGTTACCTAAGGGTCAAAGAGCATTGAGCTGCAAATGGATATTTAAGTGGAAGGAAGGTATACTTGAGGTTGAATATGCTAGATGGAAGGCACACCTTATTGTTAGAGGTTTTAGTCAGAAGGAAGGTATTGACTTTAATGAGGTATTCTCACCAGTTGTTTGTCATACCTCCATTTGAGTTCTCCTTGCTTTTTTTGATCTATTTGATCTTGAGTTAGAGCAGTTAGATGTCAAGATAGCTTTCCTCCATGGAGAGTTGGAAGAGGAGATTTATATGCATCAACCTGAAGGTTTTGTTGCTCTTGATAAGGAGAATTGTATTTGTTGGTTGAATAGGTCCTTGTATGGTTTAAAGCAAGCTCCAAAATAGTGGTATATGAGGTTTGACTCTTTTATGATTGGGAAATGTTACACAAGAAGCAAGTTTGATAATTGTGTTTATTTTAAAGAGTTTGAAGGTGGCTCATTTGTTTATTTGTTGCTTTATGTTTATGATATGTTGATTGCTTCTAAGGATATGTCCTTAGTCAACATGTTGAAATCACAACTTAACAAGGAGTTTGAAATGAAAGATCTTGGTGTACCTTTAGCATGGAGATTATTAGAGATTGAAAGGCTGGGAAGTTATTTATGTCACAACAAAAGTATATTAAGAAGGTATTAGATAGGTTCAATATGGGCAATTGTAAACCTATGTCTACACCTCTAGCTACTCACTTTAGACTGTCATCAAAGCTTTGTCCAGAATTTGAGGAAGAGAAGAAACTAATGTCTAGCACTCCTTATTCTAGTGCAGTTGGTAGTTTGATGTACATTATGGTCTGCACTAGACCTGATCTAGCTTATGCTGAGAGTATGGTGAGCCAGTTTATGTACAACCTTGGTAAGGGTCATTGGAATGCAATCAAGTGGATTTTTCATTATTTAAAGGGTTCCTTTAATATTAGTTTGTTGTTCGATAGGAGTAGAGCACAAACCACTGATATTGTTGGTTTCATTGATTCTGATTATGCTGTTGACTTGGATAAACACAGATCTATTTATGGTTATATATTCACATTATATTGCACTTCTGCATTGAATCGATCGTAAATTCACTTCTACACATCACCTCTGCTTTTCCTCCTTACATGCAGGGATAATGTTAAAGACTTCATGCTGTCAAAAAGTTGTTGCACTACGGATCTAGTAGGGTTCAGGGCTATTTACACCTTGGTTCCCATATGAAGAAAGTTAGGATCATCCCCAGGATATTTATTATAGAAATTTATTTGAGGAGGTAGACATTTCCATTTATCGATCATTATTTTCTTAAATTAATTCTTGAGGATCTTAAAGAAACAAAGATGGTCATATCTAAATTTGTTAGTTTTTCTTCTCGTTTTATGTATGTTAGATGGATCCTTCTCATTCTTCTAAAATCTAGAAAGGAGTATCAGCTTCTACTTTTTCTAGGGGTTACCTGCTCTACTGAAGCATAAAATGGATGGATTGTAGTATTAGTTTGAATTGACGAATGGATTCTCTACTGTACTTTCAGCCAAACTTGAAAGAGATATTTTCTTTAGACAAGATGATTGAAATGATGTATAAAAATGGTAGTAGGGATTCTTATAATTTTGGGAGATCTAACAATTTAGTGTTGATAATATTGTCCAAAGATTTGAAATTTGATGTTTTATACTTTGATTCTAATAGTACAAGACTCTCAAGAGCTGGAGAGTCATGTACTTAGTGCATTGAAGTAGAACTATTTCTCATAATCCTAAACCCAACTAAGACTTAGAAGAAGACGTGATGAAAGAAGAAATATTCATGATCAAAAAAGGTATGGAAGAACGGTCGAACAAGTGAGATTTTTATCTGATTTCACTAGTATCCAAGTACAAATCGATATTGTTTTCATCTAACCATCATTAATAGTCCATTTGTATTGCAAGAGTGAGGGTAAACATTAAAAATTAACCTAGGTTAAGGGAATGAAGGTGAATCAAGGTAAATGTTTTAAAATATTTTTTTTTACTTGATAGGGAAGGATGTCAATCCAGGAATACAATGCAAACATCAATCACTAATCACATGATAAATGACCCCACCAATCAAATAAAAAAGAGTGCAATCCTTAATCTTTGGGGGCAGTTAAAAATATACAAACCATAGGGAAGCTTATGCCTAATGTGAGCCATACCATCTGCCACGTAGTATATATCCCTATAATTATAAATTATTTTTTAGTAACTGAATTGGGACATCAAGTGTCTGCAAGCATCCACTAAGGGAGCCGTCGATGATAATCTGTGCTTCATGAATGAACAAGATTTACTACTATTGTTGAGTCACAACACACCTCTATCTAATGGAGGTGTCTCTTCATTTCTTCATTTATCCCATAATAAAACCCCCATAACTCTGTTGACAAAATTGAGTCAACTCCCAATTTGAGGGAAAATCTAAACATCCAATTGCCACAACCATCACATGTCAAACCCCCTGTTGCTATGGCTCCCAAATTCGTGATAGCACTCCCATCTATATTGATCTTGACGATGTCTAGGGGTGGTGGTTCCCAACATAAAGCATGTTGCTATGAACTTCTTGTGATATGTTGCAAACTATTGAACTTGTTCCAAGCCATGAATTCATCATGTACAAAACCCCGTAACCACTATATTGTTCTTTCAAACTGCTAGTTAGTACCACAAAAAAATCTCTTATTATGCTAATACCATAAGCACCACCAAGTGATAGCAAAATAAACCACCCATGGGGGATCATCATTATTAGAAGCTCAAGTCTTATGGAAATTATTCCAGAACCAGTCATTCATATTACTACCGAAGAAAAAACTCCACTCCTCTTGTGGTACTAATCTTTCCCAAATTGTTGTTGCTAAGAAATAATCTCTTAGAACATGTAGAATTGACTCAATGGGATGGTGACAAGCATAACAGGTCATATCTACAGCCATGCCTCTTTGGACTCTATTTTCATTCGACAATAACTTGTCATGTGCCACTAGAGAAGTAAAGAATTTAATCCTATATCTCACTTTCAGCTTCCGAGGATGCTTCCACTTTGGATTAGTAATAAGATTATCTTGTGGAAATAATTTGTAAGTCAAACTCATAGAGAAGTTACCATCGGGTGAAATCCCCTATGCGATGATATCCTCCTCATTTTGCATGGGCGGAATAAAATAAGAGATAATCTCTATAATTCTATGCATGGGTAAGAAATGCTAGAACACACCCCACTTCCACGTACCACCCATATTAACATAGTCACGAACCAACTTACTTCTTTATTGAAAGGGAAGAGACGAGTGAGATGACTCAATAAGAATCCATCTTCCTATCCATCAATCATCCTACGTTTGGAGGCTTGACTTCATGACTCTCTGAATACCTTTCCTAAGAAAAGGTAGACTCTTAACAATGTTGTGCCATACCTCAAAGCACTAGTAGTAGTTGTGTAAGAGGACATTATCATTTGATAAATACTTATCACGTAGGATTTGAACCCATAGCACCTACTTGTTGGTAGCTACTTCCTATGCCAACTTTAACATAGCATCCTGGTTAGATCTATTCATGCACCTCAAACCCAATCCCTATGGTCCTTATTAAGGAAAATAGGATCCCAGCTAGTAAGATGGAGTCTTATTCTACTCTTGTTACTTCCCCATAGGAAGCCTTTGTTGAGCTTATTCAAATCATCTAGCACCCCCTTAGGCAGCATATTCATCTGCATGGTGTATGAGGGAATGACACTAGTAATAGACTAAACAAGGGGGTGCAGATGATAGAAAAGTTTCTTTTGAACTCGATCAATAATAGAACCATAGAAACCTTTTTTCTTTCTCCCTACATAGATATGATCCCCAAGTACTTCCCCAAATTCTCGACATGATAGAAATTACCCATACTTGAGATCTCCCTTGCTAGTTGTCGAGGAACATTTGAGGAGAAAAGAATGGAAGATTTATCCATGCTCACAATTTGGTTGGTGACATTTTCAAACTTTCTAAGGCAAGACAACACTATCTCCATTTAGGCTTTGCTTGCTTGAGCAAACAATAAAAGATCATCTGCACACAAAAAAAGATAATTTAGTGCCTCCCCTCATAACATCGACATGTTTCCACCACTTGTGATTCACTTTAATTCTAATGAGATGAGCAAGCCTCTCTACACATAATAGAAAAATATAAGGAGATATAAAATCTCCTTGTCTCATGCCTCTAGTGGGGCTAAAGGCATGTGACAACTCGCCATTCCAAATCACCTCGATACTAGGAGTAGTAATATAAAACATAATGAGCTGTAAATGGGAGCCAAGAATCCACAAACATTCAAGGTATCTTCAATAAAACTCCGTGGAAGTCTATTATAAGCCTTCTCCAAATCGATCTTTATTACCATCACTCCTTTACTCCCTTTCTTACACCTCTTGAGCAATGATAACATTATCATGACATTACCTGCCTTGAATAAAACCACTTTTATCATGACCGATTATATTACTAAGGATCGGTTTAAGTCTTGTAGCTAAGACCTTAGTAATAGCTTTGTAAGCCACACTGCACAAGCAAATAGGTCAAAAATCCTGTACCGTAAAAGGCTAATCCACTTTGGGAATAAGTGAAATAAAATTATTTTCAAGCTTCAATTAAAGGTGCCCAAGATGAAAGCATTACTTACAAACTAGTGTAAATCACTACCAACCACCGCCTAAAATTTTTGGAAAAAAAATTAGATTATATCCATCAGGGTTGGGACTCTTAAAGGAGACCATGGAGAAAATAGCCTTTTTTACCTCTTTGTGTGTGATTGGAGACATAAGCTTCATCTTCATGTCATCCTCCTAGTTCCCAAAAAGAGAAGGAAAATTGCTTAACTGAATTGAAGGACCTAAATTAGTGTATAAATGTTCAAAAAAAATCGTGACCATCTCCATTAAAGTCCTATGCTGAAAAATCTAGTGACATGCACCATCCTTAAGAAAAGCAATAACATAATTTCTTTTTTTATTAATTACAACAAGGTGAAAAACCGAGTGTTGCAATCTTGAAGATTAACTCCATCTAGCCTACCCTTTTAAAACTAAAACATCTACTCCTGTAACAGGGTATCATTATACTCCTTGATTAACCTCTCCTCCAAGTGTAGCAAGTTGTCATGGCTATTATCATTCAAGCACCATTGGAACCCTTATATTCTCGCTAGTAGTTGTTTCTTTCTAGAAAAGATATTACCAAAAGATGATTTATTCCAATTAAGTGAGTCATGAGTGCAATCAGCCAAAGCACAATCCATACCAATTCCTTTTTTCCACCTATTACCAATAAAATTTTCAATTTGTGGGTTAAGAAGCCAAGGATACTCAAACTTGAATCTCCTTATAGGAATATGCTTTTGATGATCCTCAAAATAGGTCAATGAGAGAGGATGATGATCTGAATAATTTTTGGCCAAATGTTGAACGTGAGCTAACAGGAAAATAGTACACCACTCATCAGAAGATACTACTCAATTGATATGAGAACTAATTTTTCTACCCCTAAATTTGTCGTGTCAAGTAAATTTGGGCCCAGAGAAGTTAAGATCTTGCAAACCACAATCATTGAGTCATTTATTAAAAAGAATACATCGCTTAAGCTATCTAACGCTATCGCCCTTACTCTCCTCCAAATTGCGTATATCATTAAAGTTAACCCATACCATCCACGATAGAGACGCCAAGTTTTTAATATCTTGTAAATCATACCATAGTTCATCTCTTACTCCAGCATAAAGAGAAGTAGATGCTGTTGTTAACGAAAATGTTGTCCTAAAAGCAAAGAAATGTGTGAATGGATGAGCAAAGAAGTGGCACCCAAAACATTAACCTGGATGAAATCCTCCTTCCATAGCATCAAAAACCCCCATCAAAGCCTCGAGCATCAACTCTAACATTACCGTCAAAATTGAGCTTTCTTCTTACATCATCCGCCTTGTCTCCACTTATCTTAGTTTCCACAAGGATAGCCGAAATAAGTTTATGCGGCTTCATTAATGAAGAAAAATGACCAAGGAAAGACTTATTTTTAGCACCTTTAATGTTCCAAAAGAGGAACTTACAACTTTCTTGGTTATTCATCTTCATAAAAACTATTAATTATTCTGTGGTGGAGGGTCAGGATGCCCCAAAAAAATCCTCTCGAGGCATCTTAGCAAATGCATTTCTTCCTCCCTTCTTGAACTCAGTTTTTTTTTCTTACACCATTGAGCGTGCTTGGAACTTCCTAAGGGCCTTGATTACCCCCTCGCGAATTGGCATGTTCTGTTCCTAGACTATTCTCCAGATTAATCATATTAGCAATATTAGTAATTGGGATTTGATTTATGTTTTTCTGATCCGTTGAATTTTTAGTACAAGACTAGGATGGAACTAATCTTTTTTGGCCCAATACCTCATTTCTTGTGGGCATGGGTCTTCTAAGGTGAGGCACCATTGTCTCTATTCCCCTTTCGTCTTTGAATCTAGATGTGGTTGCTTGGGTAATAGGTTGCATGTGACTAGGGCCTACTTTCTTAACCATTATGTCTAGAATATTCTCCTTAGCATTTTCCTTCTCAAAAAGGAAGGAATATTCCTCCAAATTGGTGAAGGCATTAAATCTTGATATAGAAAAATTAGGCTTATCCTTCTGTGGATTTTTTTCCTTAATAATTGTGCTTTCCTTTTTTCTTCTTGATGATTGGCTTGTCCCTGCTGATTTCTATCAGAAACAATCATCCACAGCTAAACCGATTGGGATTCTTCATCTACCTTTTATTTCTATTGTTGAATAGGATTGTTAATAGCCATAGTTACCTCATTGTCAGCTTTAAGGGAATTAGGCAATTATGGTACCAACATTGGACATGAATCATATGTATGGCCAAACCGAACATAGTGGAAGCATATCATTTGAATGCCTTCATACTCTATATTGTATAAAGTTGTATCAAGATAAAATGTTGGAAGTAAAGGCTTCTTCATATCAAGTTCAACAGCTATGCGAACAAATATCCCTCTAGATGCCTCAGTAGTGCAAGCATCAAATTTGAAAAATTACCTAACCAATCCCCAATCAGCTTCAACTTTTCTAGATTGCCATAATATTCTAAAAGAATCTTAGGTAATCTAACCCAAGAAATAGTTAAAGTTACCGACACCATTGATGCCCAAAAATCAAGCGAACATCTTCGGATTGTTAGGTACTGCCCATACACTACCTAGGGTCCTCCGGTGAGAATGCGCTCATAATCATCTCTCTTTGGCAATTTGATAACATGGAATCTCATACTGATATCAATTAATTCATATGTGCCCTCCAAATTCCACAAATCTTTGATCTTCAAACTCATGGTTTCATAGTGAATTAATCACCTAAGGGGCTTGATGATGATTCACCACCTCCAAGTCATTCACAACTCAATATTCTCCTTCATCGACAATAGAATTTGGGGCCACTTCTCATCAAAAACTTCTAGGTCATCCTAGCATTCCTCCACTTCCATATCTTCTATTTTTTGCCATTACTTATTGTCAATTTGGCTGTAAATGACTCTCCTAACCTGTCCAAAAATAGGGGTGTTGAAAGAGAAGCCTTTCTACCACGAATTCCCAAGCTCATTCATAGGTTTCTGAATTGGACCTTCATCCTATTCTTTCTCCTATGTAGATAACAAATCATGTTCCTTCTAAGCCTTAAACATGGGAGCATCATCAATCGCTTGTTTTGAACACATGAATGTTTTTATTGCTATCCCCCCTCGAGGAGAGGAGAGAGAGCATATGAATTATTCAATTTTTTTTCAAACTTTGAATTGGTTTTAAAATTTTATTTGGATAATATTAACATAACTTAGGTGAATTCGTGTGAATGTTTCAAAAATTCCGTTTGGATTATAGTAAAAGAAGGTTAAAAAAATAAAAACAAATGACATTTATACCTTATATTAAGTAGAGAAAAGGAGGCCAATTCAATTTGATATAAATTAGGGGCATTTTTGTCTGATCAAGTAAAGAAATTACTTATATGTTAGCATTCACCTCTTTTACCCTTGAAATAGGGGTTGACAAAAATAAGATTAATCAGGGTAAATGGAAGTGAAACTTTAATATCAATTCACCTCGTTGAGGTTAATGAAATTTCTCTCCAAAATGGGTGAATCAATTAATTTAATCCCATTAACCCCATTTCAACCCAAAACAAGTAGACCATAAGATATAGTTTATTTTATAGTCATATATACGTTACATGGTTTTGATTCAAAACTTTGCCGTTATTTCTATCCTTTTAACACCTTCTCCCTAGTTTTACCTGTTCGAAAATATTGGCCTTTTTTTCCTAAAAATTCTTATTCGTATCTCTCATGCGTTATTTCTAATCCTCGACAAGAAGAATGAGACTCTATACCATATTTCGATGAGAGATTAGGCTGAGATCCTCAACATATATATACAAATCATTTTTCAACCATTTATCATGATCTTCCAACATATATAATTATACACTTAGAAATCCGTACAAGAGCATTGTTGACCTCGTATTACATATCATTGTTTTGATGAAAACAAATATTAATTAGGGTTTTGATGTGTGTTTCTATGTGTGTTTAAGTGTGCATGACTATTTTACGTACAAATGATGATGAACACACTCACAAATAATTTAGTGTTGATGACATAAAAGAGCAATCGAGTTCTCTTACACACAGATCAAGGAATTAACAACTTTCGCATCAAAACTATACAAGATGATACCATTCAAGACTTCAAGACATAATGTATAATGATAAATTTCTTCTAGTCTTGGGTCAATTTGTAATGGTTATTTAATCTTTGTGCCTTGTTAATTTTTCTTGAAAATATGCTTTAAAATCTATCTTTAAAAAGGTTTTGAATCATTCTAACTTAGAAAATAAATTTCACTTAATAAGGATTGAGTACTAGGTTTCATGATGTACACCTGACTAGTATGTAATGACCAATCAACTAGACCCCAGAAAAAACCATGATTCTTTGGGAGTTCACGGCCTAGGTGGAACTAGTCAACTAGTATTGTAATTAAAATATAAGCTTTCTCAAATGTTCATGCAAGAAATGTTTTGAATCCACACTATGAAATTACTTTTGCAAGTGATAAATTGAATATTTTCTATATTTTTCCCTTGCTTTACCTTCAGTTTAGGACTCTATGTGTTCTGAAATATGAATTTTATCATGGTTCAAGTCCATAGTCCACGCTACTACTTACTTGGTATTTGTTTTTTAGGAATTTGCACAAGAACGTACAAATTCAAGGAAGTAGTGCATGTATTAGAAGCAGAAAACCAAGTATGAGAGGCATTGAATGAAGATAAATCAACTTCGCATGTTTATGGATGATTCAAGGAAGTCAAAGAGCTGAAAAAAAGTTAAAAAAAAAGCCAAAAGAGATAAGAAAATGGTGGTGCACAGCCTTAGCACTACCAAATGCACAGTCGTGCAATCCTAATGCAGCCTAATTTGAAAACCAAACATGATGCACGGCCTTGGCACAGCCTACCGCATAGCCGTGTAAGAGTTGAGTCTCAACGTGCGCGGCAAGTTGAGACTAAGAATGTTGCACGACCAACCTATGCAGACATTGCACAACCGTGCAACAGTAGTTACCCACGTTGTTGACGCACGATGTAGCTTAAGTTATGTATAGTTTTTAGGGGAGTTTCGGCAACTTATGGGGACGTTTTTAGAGCAGATTTTGGACGACTTTCTTCCTCTCTTTTCCCAAGCAAAGCCTCATGTAACATGTATTGAATTCCTTAGTTTAATTTATAAATTTTAGTGCAAGTTTCTTGTACGATCAACTCAATAATCAACTCTGTTCTTCTTCAATTTACGGTTAATTCAATCCATTCTCTTCTTTATAAATTTTTATGCTGTCATTATATTTTTTATGCAATTTACATTTCTTATGTTTCCTTGCAATCATGAGTGAGTAATTCCTTTTTCTAGGATTCATTTAAGTCTATTTTGGTATTAATATGATGAATTAAAGTAGATATTATATGTTTAGTTCATATATGTTGTTTCATATGTTAGAGTTGATCATTTTAAGTCAGATTTGACAGAATCCAACCTATTTAGATATTGTTCACAACTAAAAGGTTGAAACCATTATCGAAAATTAGCATACGGATAGAAATTCAAACGATCACGAAAGTAGATGTTTGGTTCTCAAGGACTATAGAATCGGTGGCACTTAATGGATTTAATTTAATTAGTTAGTCATGAAAGTATTCAGCAAATTAGATTAAATACGTTTTTAGACCTTGAGAGAGGGTAATGAATATATCTAGACCAATTGTTCACAGCCATTGAACTAAATTACAACATAGCGTTATTTCATTGTCGAATATCAATTTAGAGACCAAAGTTCAATCCTAGACTTTATATTTATCGTTTTAGAATCTATATTTAGTTAGTCGTTATATTTATTTTCACTATCTGCTTGTATATTTTCCACTCCATAATGATCTAATGTGACCAGCCAATTCCCAAAGACCAATAAACTGATCCTTCATGACTAGTCATGTAATAACCTGTAGTTTTAACTATTTAATTAATTAATAATTAATAATGGTAGTTATTGAAGCATATAAATAATGTGTTAGGCATAAGGTTATAATAAATAATAATAGTTTTTAGATAATTCATCGGGTCTCATATAATTTGGTAGTTTAACATTTACCTTTAGTTTAGTAAATAATTAAGGCCTGAGAAAACAACAAGATCAATTAATTAGTTAAAATTAATTAAGTAACCTTTTACATCCCTATAGCTATAAATAACTCATTTAGCCTTTTTATATTCCTATCGTTACATACCATCTATTAACCCTTATAAATTCGGTATGCTATATTAGTTACTAAGGGGGTAAATGATTTACTGGCACACACGAAATGAGAGTAAAGAAATAGAAGAGAACCGGACACAGTTGGTGGGAATCTTGAATTAGGAAAAGGAGCCCGGTAGTTCTAGCACAGGAAATCGGTTGCAGTAGAAGGTAACGTTTTTTATCCTTATTAGCAATTGCTCCTTAACAAACTCATTACCCCTCTGTATGGCTTTTGGTTTTTCATTTGTTGCTGCATGAACCATCAAATCATCTGTTTTTCCTAAATTTCTTTTCTATATATATCCCGACTATATGGCTACTAAATAAGGGCCTAAAAAATATGATTGCTAGCAACTATGTCTACTGCAGAAGTTATATTTTCTTATGCAGTAGTCATCAATTTATGTATGTTATACATACGTCAGGTACTAGCTAGGCTAGTAGTAGTTCGTGCACCCTTTACTCTTTAAAATTTTAATTTTTACATTATTTTAATTTTAATTGGAACTATTAGATTGACAATACTATTGCAAATAAAACTATATATGCATGAATGTATAGTTGAATTTGTACTTCTTTGTATAAAATGTATTAATTATTTCTTTCTACCCCACTTGATACAGGATCCGAAAACTACTTTTCTTCTACTACACAGTGATTTAATATGCAAGTCTTGCTACTTTCATCTATGTTACCCATTGGTTTCCTATAACTACTACTACTCTATGTTTTTAGTTCGAACTACTCATATATATATAATTCTACTACAAGTGTGGGTTATGAAATTTTATTTTAAAATAATAATAATAGTAGTAATTTCAACATCATACTAGTTTGCGATTGGTTTTTACATAATAACATTATTTTTTATTTAGTTGTGTTTAGCCTTTGTACTAGTTTGGTATAACTAAATTTAGTGTTACCAAGCAACTCTTTCTTTTCGGTACATTAAGCTTAGGCCATTGAGCCTTAATACAATTAAATATTTTAGGAATATGATAATAGGTAATGGTTAGAACCTTAGCAACTTCTTATTATATGAATTAGTCTTAATACTATTATTTTAGTGGATTGAATAAGTATGAATTGGTACAACTTAAGTAGTAAATTAATTTTAGGCCTAAAATATATGCATTGTATTTACTTAATATTAATAGTAGATTAATTCTATGATAGGAACATTGAATTAATAAGTTGGCATTGCGTAGATTTTTTTCAGGTAACATTACTTTCAACCTATATATGTAGATATATATGTGTATGTGTGTTTAGGCATACAATAATTACGCACTTATTTGATATAAATGGTCTTATCAGACTATGTGACCTTAAGTTGATATCTATGATTTTGTATATCTATGCCCATGGATGATATTTTATTTTTATTACGAATTTAATATAAATATGGATCCTAATTGATTCCATGTAAATATTATAATTTTATAGGCTTATATTATATTATATATAATACAGTTATAAAGAGTTGATTTTATAAAAGTGTTCCTTTATTATAAATATATTACAAGGCCCGTATCTTATATAATTGAATTAAGTTTTATGATTTATGTTATCATATAATTGAGCCCTAAGAAAATTTGACTTTTATTTATTTATTTGAAGTACTGGTTGGATAATTATTTTATTTTGTTCTATTATAGCTATTGAATGGAGTGGTGACCACAAGTGGGTATAATTCTATTTAATTTGAGAAAGATACCCATTATAAAAAGTGAATAAAGTGAAGTTAATATGGTGGATTGTGTGACTGCACTTAATTAAAAATACCATAACTTAAAATGGAACATAAAGTGGGTTTTGGGTCCTTCAGGTTTGGCCTCCTGAAGTTAAGGATCAGCAATATCCTTTCTCTTTTCTCTTATGGATATTTATTTATTTGTCAATTGTGTCTGGTTAAGACTCCTTGTCTACTCTATATGCTTCTTCAAACCCTATTAGAGGGTGTGCATACTTAAGGCAGAATGACCAAGGTGATAAGTTTTTGTACTTTTATTATCCCCCTTGGACTATGTCCACTGGAATGGCCAAAGTGTGATTTATATTCTTCATGTAGTTGGTGATAGGTCTTCGGACTTTGATTTTTCTAGGTGACCCCTGGTTGGTTTATCCACTTAAAAATTGAATGTTGTGATCACCTAAATAAAGATTAAGAATCGGGTGGTTTTCTTATGTGATTCGAGTGTATGTCCATAATTTATATGCTTATTTAAATATGAACACACAATATTACTCCTTCATATTTACGTGTTACTTAGTTGTTCCCCTAATTAACTTGTTACATGTTTTAAACGGGCTTGTGATGATCCATGATGCACATGATGAGTAGATGACCTAATGCAGGTTGTTAGTGATCATATTCCTTATTGATGACATGAATGGTGGGTAAAAGAGAGAAGCTTGTGGTCATTTCCATCGTTTTATTTATGGTTTTGATTTAGGTAGACCATTATCATCATTTCAGTTGTAATTGACATTTTCGATCATTTTATTTGGTTTAATTTTTGTTTCAATGTACTTTCTTAATTTAATTGACCTTAACAACTAATGTAAGAAAGACATTGGTGTCTACTCACACTAGATGTGATGATAATGTCCTTAGTATCAATTTTAGCTTCCGCATCTTCCCTTAATTTGAATATATTTTGTGTTGAAATTCGAGGGTGTGTTAAAGGTCAACTAATCTAGTCCTGAAAGAATTCACCATTTTATTTTTCTACTTCTGCAAGGAACATCAATCTAGACTAGTCAAATGTTCTATCATCACCAAACAACATGTTCGGTATTGATTCTCAATCGCTCTTTTTTTTGCCTAAATTTCAATATTGATTTGCCTAAAACCAATCCATTGGTATTAGAAATAGTTAGTCGGTATCCTATGACCAATCAACTAGTCCTTCCAACAAGTTTAATAGTTCCAATGGTAACTTATTTTTGGACATATTAGAGTACTAGTCAACTAGTCATTAAATACCAATCTATTGGTGAGTTTGTTTGACTAAAAAATAGATTTGTTGGTGGTACAATTCAAAATCACTTATTCTAGATTTCCCTCCACAACTTTAAGCTCATTAATTGCAAAGCATTCGATACTCTCATTTTTCTATCAAATTTATCAAGCATTAAACTCCTTCACACTTTCATTTCTAAATTTTCTAGATTTTTTTTTTTTGTGCTCAAGGATCAACCACTTTAGCTAGAGGGATCTCACCTCTTCTACTTCTTATCTAGCTAAGATTATATCTCACTTACCACTTGTTACACTTTCATATCTTGTATTAGTAAGGATTTTGTACTCGCCGCAACAACTATTCAAAAAATAATATTAAGAGGTTGTATATGTCGAATATTTCTAGAAAGATTCATGGGTTTGTAGACTCATGAACTCTATAGGGGATAACTATACTAGTTGTAAATTATCTCCTTCAAAGTTATTAAGATTTTAAGCTTATAATCAAGAGATAAGGAATCATCAATAAATGCACATAGAGTTTTAAAATCTAAATGGAGAAGACCTTTTAGTAATGGATATAAATAATCTATTTTGGGGCAATTTAAACTACTCTAAATCTTGTGGGCAAAATTTTAATTTGTCAATTTAGTTCATTCAACCCCATTCATCCATTGTAGGGTTCTTTCAAACATGCTTAATCAAAATAAAACATAACATGAGGAAATAACGCATTTCCTCCGTATAACACATGATACACAAAATAAAATTTGTCTCTCGCCCTCTTTTAGCACATGACATTCTATTTTGTAGAACAGAAGAGGCTAATGTTGTCAATGTCAAAAGTAGTCTGTAAAAAAATTATTTGAAGAATCTGGACAAGGTATTAGCCTTGACAAGCTGGTTGTCTTCTCATAAAAAAAAAAAAAAAAAAATTGTGAACAAGGTGTCACGTATACATCTTTCTAGGATCTCTGGTGTACAGGTAATAGATGGCCTTCGAAAGTACGTTGGTTATTCTGTTATTCACCTGGCGACCTGAGAGCTAAATAGGTAGAATTCAACGACCTCATTAATAAGATGAACACAAGATTAGCTACTTGGAAAAGAAAGTGGCTTTCATTAGCAGAAACACTTATTCTGGGTAAGGTCCAATTTTACTCGCATTGTTTTCAAATCATCGTCAATCAAATTGGATGTTAATAATAATAGTTATTTTTATTATAATTATAATAATTTTCATTACATTTATAATTAAAATAATTATTATTAATTATAGTTATTATAATAATTATTATATTTATTTTAATTACTATAATTTTAATAATATTATCATTATTCTAATTATGATTATTAAAATAATAACATTAATAATATTATAATTATAATAAATGTTTATAATTATTATCATAACTATGAATATCTTTATTTATTATTAATAATGATTTTATTAAAATTATTATTATGAAAATAATAAGAATAATAAAAATATATATCATTATAATAAGTATTTATTGTGAATATTCATAATGCTATTATTATTATTATTATTATTATTAATTATGATATTTCCATGTAATAATAATATTAAAATTTATATTAATAGTATTAAAAAGTAATAGTTTAATATTATGATAATTTATGATCATAATAGTAATAATTTTAATAATAAAAAATTTATATTATTATTTATAATGATTTTTTCATCATCGTCATTATTATTATTAATTATAATGCTAATATTATAAATAGTGAAATTATATTATAAATATTATTATTATTATATTTATAATAAATATTATAAAAATATTTGTACAAATATTTTTATTAATATAATAATTATTATTTACATAAAAAAAGTATAATATAAATATTACCATAAATTAAAATAATAAATACAATAATATTAATTAAAATCGTTTTCATTAATTTTAATAATAAAATTTATCAATAAAATTATTATTGTTAATATTATTATTATTATTATTATTATTATTATTATTATAACAATAGTAGAATTATTAATAAATTATTATGAATATGATCATTCATAAGATTATTATTATGTTATAGCAATATTTATGATTAACATTATGATCATTAATAATAATAATAATAACACTTTTATTATATTTATATTATAGTAACAGTAGTATTAATAATTATTATCATTACTGTTTTTATTGTTAGCATTCTGATCGGAATTAATTAAACCACATCGACAGTAATTATATTAAATTTAAAATATAAGGAGAAGAAAATAAGGCTTAAGTTAGCATTGAAGTCTATTTCGGTTTACACGATGTAAGTTGACGTCCTTTCGGAAAAAAGTCACCAACGAAAACTTTAGCGTATGGGGCTTAAAGGTGAGAAACTATGTATGGTCAACTATTACCTCAACCGAGGACAAAGGCGGGCTAGGGTAGGGTATCGATCTGCAAGGGAGGGGAATAACAAGGCACATTTGATGGGACTCGCATGAAATTTACAGAATGATAAGACGGCATTGTGGAGCAATGCTGTGATGCGTCCCCCCTCCTGAAACATTTTCTCTTCTAAAAATATTTTAGGATCAAAATTTATATTAAAATTATTTAATTAATATTTTTATTAAAAAATAATTATTAATATTTAAATTAATTAATATAAATAATTTTTTATTTATTTAAATTTTAATAAATTTAATCTATTTTATATATATATATATATATATATATATATATATATATATATACATAATCTTTTTAATTTTTACTGTCATTTCTATCTTTTAAATTTTTAAAAAATAACATTTTTATATTTCATTCCGCCCTTAAAGATAAATATTCGGATGAGGGGACGAGAGCCTGCAAAGCAAAGCCTTCCTTGAAATGGAGGATAATTAAGGCGATTGGCCCCACTATGGAAAACGGAGCAGGATGGACGATCTCCAATGGTAACATGAAACGTGGTGTGGTTGAAGCCGAAATAGTGGACCACTAAAGAGCGAAGAGCAGAACATGATCGTGTTTTGACATTTGGAAGAATGAGAGATGGAATGTTGATGGCATATCGATCACGTTACCAGAGGAGATACGGCAAGACATGATGCCGGGAGAGGGGCGCTCTGCCTCTGATGCCGCGGACTGTTGTTCTTGGATGTTTAATAATGACGGAAAGCTGAGTAAAGATAATTATTATGATTTCAGAGATCAATGCGTCACCTACGATATATTCACCTAATGACTTTGGTTACGGCGACAGCAAAAGCTATTAATAATGGTCATTGGATAAATTAGAAAGATAAATATTAAAAATTAAATTCAAATAAAGAATATAAAATTAAATCAAAGTAATTATTTTAAAATAATATTTAAAAAATATTAACCTAATTTAAATGAGTCAAAATAAATATTTTAAAAACTATATTTAAATTAAAATAATTAATATTAAAAAACAAATAAGGTACCAGCTACAAAACAGACAAAGAAAGAAGCGTGACTCCCTTAGTATAAATTAAAAATATTTTTATCTGATTAAAAATATATATGACTTATATGTTAATATTTATCTTCGTTAGTCTCGAAATCAAAATTAACAAAAATAAAATTACTCAGAATAAACAAAAGTTAAACTTTATTCTTAATGTACCTCATTAAAATTAATAAAATTAATCTCCGATTGATTCGCCCCCTTTTACCACAAAATAAACAGGTCATAAGAGTTTCATTGACAAACAGAAAAATCATAAATGCTCAATCATATCCTGTATATGCATGCAGTGGAAAACTGCTTGCACAGATTTTGAGATTGCGAGTCTTTTCGCGACCTATGGCATCTTCGGCTGAATTTTTGATAGAAAAATCATCGAATCTGTGTAACTTTGAATGACGCTCGGAAGGTTTGTATTCCCAGGATCGCTAACGCATCTTTATAATATAACGCGTCTTCATTATAATATGCGTGCAAGTCCCACACATTTAAAAAACTACCTTCATTTTTCTCCCTCCTCCCTAGAAATAGCTCAAAGTCTACTTAATAATCCGATGACGATAACAGTTTTTAGAGCGAACCCAAAATCAAAGACTCAAAAAAGGCAAAACCAGAATGAATCAGACAACATAACGGTATGTGACATATCTCCCAGCAGTTTCGCTTGGCCTGATGATCTTCACCACCTGTCCTCGCTTCAGTCCATAGTATCTTGCAACTGGGTCCGTTATCTGAATCCGAGGTAGCTGAATTTGAAACATGATAAAATTACAGCTTACCTTATGCGCAGATCAACAATACATATTCAAAGATGCAGGAGGGAGGGGGGATGTACTACGATTTTCATCTTCCTCTAAGGATTAGCAAGTGCAAGGTCCAAACACATGCTATAGTACAACCGACTTTTTCAGAGCTTTTAACGGCATTAGGAAGGGTTGATAGCTCCCAAGAACAAGGATTTCCATTCCATCACCAAACAACTTCCTTATCTTCTACAGTCCCAGTCTCCCAGATGACTGAATAACATAACATAACATATTGAAATATTCCCACCCAAATTTAGGAAAAGATGGGAGATTTAATACTTACGTCAATGTAAAAGGCAGTTTCTACCACTAGTAACGGTGACCACAATCTTGAACCCTTTGTTTACGCACATTTTGTCTTAAATGGTGTGCGGATAGTGCCACCACACAAGGCCTCTGATTTTAATGGGCCTCAAATTTTTATATCAGATAGTATTAGCATATGTAAAACAAAAGGGAATATATAACAACAGACTAAGAAGATAGCACGGGTGGTGGGTTGTTTTGGATGATGGCAGAAGACCAGAATTCAAGTCCCCAGAATGCCATATTTTTGCTTCAAAACGAAATCAAGTCACAGTTAAAAAAAAATCAATACAGCCTCCGTTGTGGCGCAGCAGCAGTTTCAACGCACTTTTTCCTTCCGAATTTTTACAGAACTAACCATAAAAAGAGAGCTTCCTTTCTGTCTTGTTTGTCATTTTTAAAGCTTCAACCATGAAACCCCAGTCCACTCTCTCCCACCCATAATTACTGTTGGTCTTGGGAATCCAAAAAATCCCAAGATTTTCTTTCTCATTTCCATTCACAACTGTTCGTCAACAACATCTACTTCCCCTTCTTAGTTCTTCCAAGTTCTAAGTTCTACTTTTGCCTCCCATAGTCTCTTGCCTCGCTTGTAATTTATGCTCAATTATCATTTTGGAGAAGAATAATTCATTATCATTCAGGTAATTTTTTCTTAAACTTAGTCTCACCTCTTGCATTATCATCTTAAATGAGGGTATAAGTATAATATAGAATTTCAGATACTTCGTTTGTTGCAGGCTTGTTGTTGCACTTTAATCATTTGTCTAGCTTATTTTTTGGTCATCTTCTTTCTAACTGAGTTTTGAAGATAAAAATTGTAAATATTTTCCTTTTGTTATCTTCATTTTGTTGTTTGAGAATAATTACACCCTTGCAATTTGATATAAAATTTGGTGAAATTGTAATTGAATACCACCGTGTATGGTGTGAATTAGCACACCCAAAAAACATACATGATCAAAGAAAAAATATAGCTTTTTGAAATTTTATTGAAAAATCAGAGACCATTGTTATAGCAAGAGTGAAAAGACAAGTATATCTACTAGTGAACATATATATATATTACAAATAATAATTTTTGAAGTGTTGAAATGCTCTTTGATATTTTTTTTTATGGACTTCAGAAATTTAGAATGCCTCCGACTAGGAAATTTGAATCCGGACATGCCAAATGCCAAAGAAAAAGAAAAGATTAGCAATTGGTTGCTAGTTAAAGGGGAGCTCTTGACGAGTTTGTTATTAAGCAACCACATTGTCCAGCCATTGAAGGGTTGGTTCACAATTACGAAAACATATTTCAGGAGTGTGATATGAATTTGGATAATGTTGAAAATGATAGAGAAGAATCTGCTGATTTTCATGAACATTTGGATGAACCTATGGAAGAAGATGATGTATTAGAAGAAAATATGGAGAATATGTGGAAGATAATTACGTCAGACATAGTTTGAATGGTGATGGTAATGATGTTGGAGAGATTCCCTTAAACAAATTTAATCCTAATAATTGGGACAATCTTGATCCTAAATAGAGGGATTTATTGGTGAAAAAATATCCATGAGAGATTTGTTAACAGAAAAAGGTCCCAAGGATGGAATAAGAATATGATTTTCTTTTGAATTCTATGATAAGCATTTACACAATGGAGAGAAGCATCATCAAGATTGGCTTGTGTATACTAAAGATCTTGGCAAAGTATTTTTCTTTTTCTGTAAAGTGTTAAAGAACAAACCACAACCAACTCAATTAGCACATGATGGATTTAGTGATTGGGGACAATTGGCTAGCAGATTGAAGGCACATGAAAGAAGCCCAGAACATATCAATCATATGTCTATATGGGTTGAGTTGTCTATGAGATTAGAAAAGAATCAATTCATTGATCAAGTTGTGCAAGACCAATACACAGCATTGGAGGAAGGTATTGCAAAGATTGTTTGCAATGATAAAATATCTGGCAAAATAGAGCTTACCTTCCATGGAAGTAATGAAAAGATTTATGAAGAAAATAATGGAAATTTTATGGCTTTAGTTGAATTAGTTGCTTGGTGGGATTCGACCTTGAAAGAACATCTTCGAAGGAAACAAAATCATGAGATTCATCACCACTATATGATAATACTTGATTGTACTCCTGATATTAGCAAGCACGAGCAAATGATAATGATATTGAGATGTGTTAATGTCTCTACAGTTCTAATACAGGTACAAGAATATTTTTTAGAGTTTTTGGTTGTGAATGACACATCAGGTCAAGGGTCGTTTGAAGACTTACAAAATATTATGCATCATCTTAATCTTGATATTGATAATGTGAGAGGTCAGAGATATGATAATAGATCAAACATGAAGGGGAAACACAGAGGTGTATAAAGAAAACTCTTAGATATTAATCCTAGCGCATTTTATACGCCTTGTGGTTCTCATTCTCTCAACTTGATGTTCTCAAATATAGCGACGTCTTGTCATAGAGCAGTACAATTCCTTGGTGTTGTCTAACGTATTAGATTCTACAAAAAGATGGACGCTTTTGAAAGATAATATATCACATAAAAGTTTTACTTCAAAGTCATTGCCAACTACAAGATGGGAAAGTAGAATTGATAATATGAAAGCAATTGTAACTCAAGCTCATAAGATACAGGAAGTTCTACTCCAGCACGCTGAATATGACGTGGAGACAAAAATTTAAAGTGCAGCTACTTGTTTGGTAGACTATGAACTTGAAAATTTTGAATTTACTGTAGGCATGGATATTTGGTATCATATTTTAGCTGAAGTTAATATAGTTAGCAAAGAGTTGCAATCTAAGGATTTGCGTATTGATATGGTAATGTATAGTATGAAGGAACTTATTGCTTTTTTTTAAGAGTATTAGGAAGTTGGGTTTGAGAAGGCTTTGGATTGTGCTAAAGAAATTGTTCTCGAATTGGATATTGATCCATTATTTCCTGATATAGAGAGAGAGAGAGAGAGAGAGAATAATTCAGAGAAAAAAGACATTTTGAAGAGGTCCCTAATGAGTCACCAAAACTGGTAAATGAAGAATCAACTCAAGAATGCTTCAGAATTCAATACTTTATATATATAGATCAGAAGATTTGAGCAATACAAGCAATATGAAGCCACATTTGATATCTTGTTCGCATCAAAAAGGTTGAAATCATTGGGTATTGATGAAATAAAGACAAGTTGCAACAATCTTGAGAAGAAGTTAGAGAATGGCCTTATTTCAGACATTGACAATGAGGATTTATTCAACGAATTGCAACTATTAAAGAATCATTTACCTAAAGAACATAATACAGCTAGTGCAATACTAAATTTCTTGAAAAGAATGAATTGCTATCCAACAAGTTGTCTTGCATATAGAATTTTATTAACCATACCTATTATAGTTGTGTCAGGGTAAAGAAGTTTTTCAAAACCAAAAATATTGAAATCTTACTTGTGATCAACTATGTCACAAGAAAGACTAAATGCCTTAGCTTTGATATCAATTAAAAATGAGTTTTTGGAAAATCTTGATTATGAAAGGTCAATTGATGATTTTGCTTCTAGGAATGCAATGCAAGGAGATCAATGTTTAAAAAATAGTAATGCACTAGTTGTATCTTCTCTCCTTTTGCTAAAACTTTTGTGATAGTAGCAATTTTGTATTGAAGATCCTGAAAAGGATTGTAGTAAATATTCAGGTAGAAAATGTCGTCATATATTTTTAGTTTTTTTTATTATTATTTGATTGGTTTTTAATTATTCAGGTGTATATTAATCACTATATTTTTTTCCCTTGTCAACAGGTACATTATTGAAAAATTTCAAGACAATATTTTGACAATTTTTGCAATTTAATGGTTGGTATGCCAATCTTCTATCTAAAACATATTTTCTACAATCTGTAATGTCTGTATATGTTCACAATTTAGGTCTAGATTATTTATTTAGTAAACATTTTATGGACTTAGTGATATTTAAAAAATCAAGAAAAGGTCTTTGGATTTTTACAAAGGCGTAATATAAGGGAGAAATAGGGTCACATTTTAGTCATCGCACTAGTCCTCTTCAAACTCAGGAATGGCCTTGTTCACTGGTCTAATTTCTGTCGGTAGTCGGTACTCCTCTTGTTTTGCTGTCCTTATTCATCGTTCATGTAGAAAGGAACATTGTTTTTTGACTCTGGCAATCATTGCTATGCACTAATCTCATTCTAATCTTGATCAATCAAGCCTAATTAACATATGAATCCCACACTGCCTCCCTGAAACGAGCTATGTACACAGGGTCACAGGGTCCCACTTGACTCAATAATTTCTACTATAAGTCTATGACACTCACAATCATCAACCTTACTAGCATTGCTGGAATCAACTGCAAGTGCGAGCTTAAAGATGGAGAAAACAATAATTCGCAGCACAAACCTGAGTTTCCTTCACTGTATACCTCTCCAGCAAAGTCTTCTTCTCATCATCAGTCAGCAATTGATGCTCAGGAACAAGGACATGTTCCTTGATATTAACCAGCAATTCTTCCTCCTACACAATCAAAATTTGATTCACAAACTGACATAATTTTAATTCCAGGCTATTTAATGAGAGCAGACAAAATGTTGAAGCACAACAATGAAGCATATAAATGTATGGATATCATCCTAGTGGTCACAACCACGGCCTAAATGGAAGAGCTTAACAAAAATAAATAAATAAATGAAGGCAGGTGATGGTTCATTAAGATGGCAACTTCAAAATTTATGAGTTATGACCTACTCTTCTGTAAGAAGCTACCAGAGTGCGCATTCTTAGAACACTGGCTTATGACAAGTATTAAGGCAAGAAAGCAACGCATATATCCAGTTTGTTTTCCCCATACACTAAGTGTGATTCAACAAGGACAACTAAATCTTTATAATAAAATGTCTATTTGGGATTTGCAATTAATGGAAAAAAAAATGAAAAAGCAAAATTAGCAAAACACTTGTGTTAATATGGTGTGTACCAAATAAGAACATAAGTAGATCAATCAAGAAGAATAATAAATAATACCTTTTATTCTTCCTTTTCAACAAATATACATAAAAATGGAATTTCCTACTTGATTCCTACTTGATCAGAACGTCCATAAAAACTAGATCTCTTTCAAGTCAAATAGTCATAGCATTATTTTAAGTTATTTAAAATATTCTCACCTTATCACCAACCCTTTCTATTCCCTTCTTTGCAGATGCTTCTTTGGCAGAGGGGTTGTGGCATTGGCTATTGGAACTCCTAGGTCAAACTATGATAGCAGCTTGCCTTCATTTAATTAGTAACAGAAAATATTTGCTAAAGGTTTTTGAAGGAAGAAGCAATAAAAGAAGAAGGGTTTACAATGGCCTTCTTTCATCCACACAGAAGGGCACTTTTCCACAAGTGACATCGTAACAATTGGCACTAGCAGTAACAGATAGAAATTAGCAGGTAGCAGCAAATCTCTGAAAGTATTTGGTAAGTTAGCAGATTCTACAGCAATGCCCACTAAGTTTTAAATGTTAAAATGCTAGTCTCAAATTGCTAGTATTATTCGAATTTTGAAAATTAGCATATTCAGGTAAATATGCAAATGGATCTGTATATGATAAATACTGTTCAAATTTTCATTTGGCAATGAAGACCATTGCCTTAAATGGCACCTTGACTGTTGCATATTTCTTCTATTCATTGCAAGAGAGAGCCCTATTTGTGCATTTGCAAGCCAAATAACTGCTCAATCTTTTTTAATAAAACAAGATAGCTTAAGCGGTGTATTAGGTGAAAAGGAAATCATACAAAAAAATGAAACAAGGACTTCTGCAAAAGGACTCTTTATGCAGTCATCATCAAAGGGGCAATTTTGGCATCTCTACTGTCCAATTTGACTGATTTCTGGGCAGCATGTAGGAGACACATAGGCCTACATTCCAGTATTGCTTGGAGATCTTCAAATCAGTATTAGACCGGTGTGTCACCTACATGCTGCCCAAAAATTAGCATCAAGCTCTCTATGCCAAAGACCTTTCTATTGCAAGGTGACACATAACCTTTATAACCAGACATACACTTCTTAGCTCGACTTGTTAAGAAAAAGAGAGCATATAATTAGCTCTCAAATACACAACTTGTGCTTTTACCCACATAGGAAAGAAGCCTAAAACCCAGCAATAAGCAGCAAGTCTTATTAAGCAATTATACCCATATAGCTTTGCATTTAAAGAGGAAATCTACTTCAACTATTAAGCAACAAGTTCCTGAATTGAAAAAGGAAGAAGAACGTATTAATAGATATATACTAGGAAAGATTCACTTGCAGTTTATTAAGGCCGAGGTTTGGTTAAGTTCGATTATAATTGAACTTCAACCCATTTGGCATATTTTTTAACTAAGACTAGATTAAGGTCTTGACAAAGATTAAATGTTTAATATCCTAACCTAATTTCACTATATTTTTATTAACCTCAAAATTGTTGGTCATTATAAATTATTTCCTCAATCCTCCCTTAACCTAATTCAAACAAGGTTAAAACCGAATAATTTCCCAATAACATCAGTTAACATTCACCAATGTTAACCTCAACTAGATTCACCAGCCTCATTTAGCGTAACCCCATTTAATCCTCAATTAAAACAGACTGTTAGGGAAATTCTCCTCGCTTCCCCGGATGTCCCATAGATTCATGCTACACAAGAGTCGGTAGAGAATGAAAGACAAGAAAGCAATTAAATAACAAATATCAAGTAGTGAAGTACTCGTTGTCAGAAGATCACTGTAGAGAACTTTTAAAATCAACAAAGGACAATAAATGTGCGGCATTCACAAGCACTCTAGGTCAAAAAAACTAATCAATGGCATGAACTTTATGAGATAAAACATATTGGATTACCTGGAAAACCTCCAGGGTGAATTTAGATTGCACTTCACTAATACAAGTCTTGGCAAAGGGAGTCAGGCTCTGTTGAACCACTAAAATTGCTCTGTAAACGTTCTCTTGTTTCATGCGATTGGTGTAATTCTTCATAGTTTTAACACCGACTTTTGGTTCCTCAGGAAAGAAAACATAAATCTGCACAAATGTAGGAAATGAGAGATTGTCTTAAAGATAACTAGCCCTCCAGTCCAATAATCATACAACCAAATGCATCTAGGTTTTTCCAAAAAGAATTAAGAATTGCATTTAACATGATATCTTTCACAGAAATCTATAACATTGATAAAACCAAGCTGATATCCATACCATGGTCAGAAGATAAAAGTAGTACGATATCAATTTTTGTACAAGACAACATAATAGAATGATCCTTTAAGAACCTGATCAGAGCTGTCGTTTCGCTTTCCTTTGTTAACAGTAAGGTCTTCTCTTTTCATATTTTCTCCATACTTCTCAATGAATTCTTCCTTGCTCATATTGATCTCAAAATCAGCAACAAAATAACCACGATCTTTCAACATTTGCATCAATGTTTTTCTAATCCTGTATAATTTGGTGATCTCTTGCTCTGAGGTAGACATGTTCTTCCAATTTCTGCCAATAAGAAAGCTCAGTTTCTGGTCATAGAAGGCAGTAAGACTAGGCTATTTAATAAGCCAGTTCAATCATACAGAAGGGAAGTATGTTGGGGGGGGGGATCAGGGGTGCATCACACATGTGATTGAAAACAATAAAAGTACTCAACAGAACTATCTAGACAGACAATTGAGATAAGATCATTTTCTTTAAACACTAAATAGCATGGTTTATATGATCTATCAAATCTTCAGTTTAGGTTCTTGAGATTTGAAGCCATTAGATCAACAACCCTTTAAACCTCTTAGTCTTTAGCTCAAAGGTGATCAGTAAGATGGCCATTTACAATAATTCTGCTTGCAATACCAAGTAAAAATAAATTAAACAATAAAATAAAATCACAATTCACAATCATTCATCCAAATTCTCCAGCAGTAACCCTTTAAACCTTGTACAATGATGCCACATCGCCATCAACAAATTCCTCCCTCCCTCAAAAAAAAAATGAGTACAAATAATAGCGAATTCCAACACAGAGCAGGATATGAAAGCTCAGATCGACAGAGTTTCAAGTCTCCAACAGTAATCAAGAGATAGGATAAAGCCAAGAAAAAAGATGAGTGATGAAATTTCTTTCAGGAATTAATTCGACAGCAAAAGGATATTTCTATTTCCTCCAAACTGAAAGTCGTGTACCGCCATATCAATACAGTAAGTATACATATATATATATATATATATATATATATAACACTAGTGAAGCAATCAAAATTGACAATCTTTATTGATTAGGGTTTTCGGAAAATTGAATTGAAGACCAAAGAGCTACCAACAGAAAACCTACAATCCACAGAACCACGCAGGACGAAATTCCGGACGTATTCCGAGCCGGCCTGAGACTGGAGAGACGGGGATGAGAGGTTGGTCGCTAGCGAGAATGACCAGAGCGGCGAGAACACTGCCGTTGGAGAGAGTGACGAGGGAAGAGGCTGGTAAGGTTTTCGAAACTGAGCGAGAGGTCTGCGTGCGACGAGTTAAAATGAAGGAAACGCCGCGAAAATATGTAACGACCAGAGGCCGAGCTGAGTATTTTGGATGACCCGGTCCTGCGCCGCAATGCATCCACAGTACACCCACACGGATTATTTGTACCTGCTAATTATTTCGGCTGAACTTTTATTCATTTCAAAACGATAATTCGCTTAGTTTGTGTGCCGAACTGAACTTTTATTCGTGGTTATTAGGGTCGCCTACCCGTTTTTCTTTTAGGTAAAATGTAGATTTCATTAATAAGGAAGAGATAAAACATAGAAGGAGAATCTCTTACATAAATCTGAAAGGCTAAGACTAGAGGCTTTCAAGTAAAGTAACTTTTAACCAAGTTTATCAATCCAGTTCATCAAACTATTAAATGAAGTGCAATGATGGAATCTAGCCATCCTCCCTACCAAATCCATAACAATTTACTTCTGGATAATATTTGCAGGCTGAGATATTTCTTTGAATATTCTTCAGTTTCTTTCCATCCAGATGTGATAGATGGTGGTGGTAAGGCTCAAATAAACTGTCTTCTGATTCTCGAACCTCGACCACCTTAAATTGTCCAAATGAGTAATATTTTGCCAATTTGTAATCTGATGATGGAATCTTATCTTTAAGAGAAGAGGAAGTCATATTGATTTAGTATATGTGCAATTGAAGAAGATATGGTTCCGTGTTCAAATTCCACGTTGCAGAGTGCACATTCCCTCTCAACCTAAAGGCCATAGGCTTGAAGTTTGTCTTGAGTTCTCAATCTATCCAGGATAGCCAGCCACATGATAAAGAAGTGTCGTTTAGGGGAGTAGTTAGTCCATACTAAAGGATACCAATGCACTGTATTATGTGCAGGTCGAATAATGTGATAAGCTTTTGATATAGAGAAATCCCCATGCTGAAAAATAGTTGATAGGTTGGTCTGTTGTAATATGACCCGAACATATGCTCTGATAGCCAGGGGTTTTTTGAATATCCAAGAAGCTGAATTCTTTTCCCTAATCTCCATAATATCAACCCCTTTAAGGTAGTATGCCTGAATTCACTTTACCCATAGTAGGTCCTTCTTTTCAGCAAGATTCCAAATATGTTTACACATTGCAGCTCTATTCTACCACATAATGTTAGTAAGACCTAATCCCCCTTCATTCTTAGGCACACAAACAGACTCCCACAGAGCTGGTCATAAGGTAGAGGCATTTCCTGACCAAAGAAAGGCATGACATACTACATTTATTTCAGTTATTACATGGGTTGGTAATGGAAAAACCATGCTCCAATAATTCTGTAGACTTAAAAAAATGGATTGTATTAGTTGTAACCTCCCTGCATAGCTTAGGTAGGAGTTCTGCCAACTTCTCATCATGGATGTAATCTTTTCAATGAGAGGTTGATAGTGTTGTTTTTAAAGGTATTTTCCATCCAAGGGAACCCCTAAGTATTTGAAGGGTAATTTCCCTTTAGGAATCTGAAAGGTCTGAAAAATTTCATCTTTCAAATCTTGGTAGCATCCTCCTCCATGGTAAATATGGCTCTTGGTAGTATTCATTGTGAGGCAGAGAGACAGGAAAAATGGTGGAAGGTGTTTAAAAGGGAGGATACAAATGCATGAGAACCCTTACAAAATAAAAGAATGTCATCTACAAAGATGAGGTTAATGATTCTCAACTTTTTACATCTAAGATGAGGATAGAAAGAATAATAGCTCTATAAATTAAGAAAATCACGATTGAGGTATTCCATTATTAGGACAAATAGATAGGGAGAAAGAGGATCTCCCTGTCTTAGTCCCTTTTTTGCAGGGAATGGAGGATGAGGAATACCATTAAATTTAATGGAATACCCAACAGTAGACACACAAACCATGATGAGTTTAACAAAGGGGGGAATGTAGCTCCAACATAATTTTTCAAGACAGTCCCGCAAGACAGAGTCATATGTCTTTCTCATATCCAATTTAATGATGATTCTAGGAGATAAGTGCTCTTGATTGTAACCCTTCATGAGTTCAGTGGCTAGAAGAATGTTATTTGAGATGGACCTTCCTTTGATGAAAGCTGGCTGAGCTTCTCCTATCAGGGCAGGTAATATAGGCTGGAGCCTATGGGTGATAATAGTTGCTATAATCTTGTAAACAGAATTACAACATGCAATTGGTCTAAAATCTCTAGCAGAAGAAGCATTTGGAATTTTAGGAATTAAATTTAGAGTGGTGACATTTAGGCTTCTAGGTAAGATACTTGTGATAAAGAAGTTGGAGATTGCCACAAACAAAGAAGGACCAATAATATCCTAAGAAGACTTAAAGAATTGAGAAGAATAGCCATCTAGTCCTGGTGCTTTGCCAAAGGATAAATAAAACACTGCATCCTTTACTTCTTTATAAGTGATAGGGGCTAGAAGAGCTAGCTACTATGGATTGGTAACTTTGGGCCCTTTGTCAATTATATCCTTATCAAGAGGGATAGTTGCAGATGTAGATGAGCCCAGCAGAGAGCTATAAAATTCTTGAAAGATAGAAAAAAATTATTTTGGTCTGTGTGAAGAACTCCTTTAGAGTCGGTTAGAGAAAGGATTTTGTTTTTCATTTGTCTCCCCTTCACCATGGCATGAAAGAATTTGGTGTTATCATCTCCCAAAGTGAGCCATTGAATGCGTGCCTTCTATTTGTAAAACATTCCTCACACCTGGATAGATGGTTGAACTTCTAGAGTAAGTGTTGCTCTTGATGATGGAGGGAAAGCTCCTGAATATCCTCATTCAGAGCAAGTTGTATGCATTCCAGATCCTTCTTTGCCAGTTGCACTCTCTTGCTAATGCCTCCAAATTTGCTTTGATTAAACTACTTTAGAGGCTTTTTCAGAGCTTTGAGATTGGTCACAATATTCTGGAGATAAAACTATTAAGTTCTTTAGTATTGTGCTTACCTCCATATTTGGGTGGTTTGAGGCCTTGGACCCATGATCCTCCAATGTGACCAACATTCCTTCCTTGGTTGAGATCCCATCTCAACATAACATACTCCGCCCTAAGGGTACCAAACTCCTCCCTTGGGGTTCCAATATCACTTTGGAATTCCTCCAACAAATGATTGATGTTGCTGAGGAATTTTTCACAAATATCTTCACTAAGATATTCATCCAACCCATCAAGTCTCTCCACCAACTTATCCATCTTTCTCTCCACCCAAATAACCCATTCTTCAAGTGAAGAGAGTCTGTCCTTGGATAGTGACTTATCTTTGGCAACGCCCTTATTCTTCTTCTCACATTCCCTACCTGATCAGTGCATAATATATCATATTTCATTTCCCTAAGTTGGTCTTTTTAGCTAATTTTTATCAGTAAATATGGGCTGCCTTATAATTTTAGACCTAAATTCATCAAGTTAAAAAAATTATTATTAAATGGACCTAATTCATCTATTATTAGAAGTCATGGAATTCTCATATACAAGACTAATTCATCTATATATGTCAGAAGAGCACGACCAAACAGGGCAGCAAACAACTATCGGAAGAAGCCGATTTTGCTCCAAACTGAGAGAAATTGAATGAAGGAACTGGGGCGAGAAGGTGTGCGAGATCGAAGAGGGATACAAGCTGTTGGAGTCGAGCTAGATCGAGACCATTGGAGGAGGAATTTGGAGCTTGAAACATCGGGTCGCAACGATGATCGAGTTAACAAATCCAGACAGAAATTGAATGAGTCTCTCTCACTCGTATACCTCTTTGTATCTAGTTTCCTGATTTTAATTGACTCTCAATTATTCAGATTTTAGTTTAGTTTTTCTTGCTTTAGATGATTTGAGATGATTATTTCAGTTATATATTTAACCCATGAGTTAATTTCGGTACTTATGCCTTGCTTGAGATGAATGATTTATGATTCATATATATGTAGGAAGCTGGAGACGCCTTGCTTTGTTCGATTGTGAATATGTCGTTGTCGTTGATTCTGTAGTCTGTAATTGCTTTTGAACCGACGAATTTGGCAATGACTAATTCAAATTTAGTCGGTCGTACGACTGGGTCTAAATTAGAGTATTGCATAATCTAGGAAAGTTCTATTCTTGGTGTCTTGAATAGATTTTCATAGGGTTAATGATGTTTTCCTTGGAATTATCTGGTGATGAGTTAAAATTGAGCTGGATTGATTTTAACTAGTAAAGGAGAATAGGGAGAAGGTTGCTGGTAGATTCTCTACAATTAACCTACCAGATTAACTTGGTGGCAAGATAACTAAACTGATATTTAAATTTGTGTGCTCAATTTTAATTGTTTGCTCAACTGTAAATATTTAAATTAGTTTATTGTATATAGCATAGTTAAATTTAAATTTAATTCTGTTCTCGTATTCCCCCCAAACCAAGTCTAGATTTAAAGCGTAAACAGAGTTCTGATTTAAATTCGTCCTAAAATGGTATCCAAGAGTTGTTGCTTGCGTTCTGGTGAATTTTAGTACTTGTAGCTATTAAAATAGCATGTGACAATGACTGGAAACCTATTTTGATGGGAATGTACTTGATCGAAATATATAAATCGAGTTTAATTGTTGAAATTCAACAAGTACTGAAAAAAAAACTGGAGTTCGTTTATGCCCTGAACTTCGTTTCATGTACTGCAGTTGTCCATCCTTTTTATTTTTGCATTTGGTTCGAATTTCATCAATCTGTATTTACTGTTGTAGCCTGAGTTATGAATGAAGAAATTTAGGATGAAAATCTGACATAAAAGAACACGTTAAATCATTCTTGAGTGATGATATGGAGATGAAAGTTGAATCCTTTTATGATTTACCATACAACTGCAGACTATGCATTTAATCTGATTTATTTGTTGTTGCTGTTCCGATCTGAAATTTTTCTTTTTCAGAATCAGAGTTATATTCTTGTCTATAATGTGCCTAAATAGTAATAAAACAAATCTAGGAAAGTGTAGGTAAAATTAAGTTGATGAATCTATCTTTATGAATTGCGTATGATTCATAAATCTGTGGTGAAATGCTATTTTTCTGATATGATTTCAGATCTGAATTTTTTTTATAATTTCCCTAGCTAACAACATGTTTTTTAAGACCATAAATGATTTGGAAAGTTAATTAGACATTTGCACATTTAAGTATGCTTACCTAAAAGTATTCAGTGTATGTTGTTTAAATACAATAAAATTGATGTTCCAATATGCTTCTTTAGCAATCATATTTTAGATCTGATTTCATTCATTTATCTAGAGGATGACAATTTCAAACACTTGAAATATAATGGGAATTTCAGTACACCAACTAGAGAATTAAGTTAGCTAAGTTTTTATGCACCATATAAGGGGTTTCTTCATGCTTTATTATGAAATTACATATCTGATTTCAGAACTGTATTACAGTGACTTTCCACCTTATAAACCTGTTTGAAGACTTGAAATATGCTAGGAAATTCAGTTACTAAGTGGAGGATTAAATGACACAAATTTTGATAGTTTTTTATGCACCGTAGAACCATTTCTCTTCATGTTTTGCACCGGTTTTGCAACCAATTTGCAGGTCTGATTGTACAGATCTGAAATGGATTATTTTCCTGCTTATAAAATGACTAAAGATCTGTAGTACACTAAGGGATGCAGTCTACAAAGTGCTAAATCAAGTTAGACAAGTTTACATGCATTTTTATGCACTTTTGGAGGTAATTTTTCCATGTTTAAGCTAAATTCTGAAGTTAAATTCCAGATCTGATTTTATGATTTTTTTACTATTGCTTTCAACATGGTTTGAAGGTTAAAACTTAGCATAAGTTTGTGCAAAATCTTAGGGGCATGTATGGCTAAGTTGGGACTGGGTTTGAGGTCATTTGGATATAAAAATTAATTTTTTTTATAAGCGGTTTGTTAAATTTTTTTTGGACCAATTTAATTGATGAATCTGGACTTTTAAACCTTATTTAGAATAGGATAATTGTATACACATAATATGCAAAAAAAATTCTAGTTTTATTTAGTGGAAAATTAATACACGGTTAATTTACAATGAGCATGAAGCTTTACTTTAGGATTTGGAAAATACAGTCTCCTCATGGGATCGACTCTTATTTACCATATGCTACTTGTTTATATTATATTTTGGTGAAAATAAGGATTTAATTTGTAGTGCTTAACGACACACTACCAAATGTTGGCGCCGTTACCGGGGAGAGTGTTCAAAAAAAATTTAAATTCTATTATCATCTCTATGATCATGATTCGTGTGCTTAAAATTTTATTTATTTATTTATTTATTTATTGCATGTGATTTATTCTTATATGGCTTGCCATTAATTTCTCTTTCTTAGTTTTAACTTTAAAATACCAAAATTCAGGATTTTGACTTCCTTTCACTCCTTTTCCTAGTTGTGGATGCAGTTGCGTAGTGGTAGAGTCATTGGGGAAATCATAGAAGAAAGCCTGAGATTCTTATTTGAGGAGATAGACATTCAAAACCACCAGACTAAGGAGATGGCCACATTAAAGCAACTTTCTCGGCCAAACGTGGAAGACCAACCCCTCTGTATTATTTTTCCTAACTTGGATAGACCTCTGAAACTTAATTATGGTTTTCTGAATATGCTTCCTAAATTTTATGGACGTGTAGGAGAAGACCCTCGTAGGCATTTAAAAGAGTTTTTAGTTGTTTGTTCTACTATGAGGCCTGATGGTATAGATGAAGAACAAGTTAAATTCAGAGTCTTTCCCTTTTCTTTGCATGATTTAGCCAAGGATTGGTTATATTATCTACCTACTAGGAGCATTAATACTTAGGCTCAGTTACAACAAACTTTCCTTGAAAAATTATTTCTTGCAAGTAGAATAGGGTCAATTAGGAAAGAAATATGTGGAATTAGGCAAAATTCAAATGAGTCATTATATGAATATTAGGAAAGATTTAAAAGACTATGTGCTAGTTGCCCTCAACATCAAATTAGTGAGCAATTACTGATTCAATATTTTTATGAAGGCCTAATACCTCATGATAGGAGCATGATAGATGCAGCAAGTGGTGGTGCATTAGTTGATAAAACTCCAGATCAAGCTAAGCTATTAATCTCCAATATGGCTGAAAACTCACAACAATTTGGAACTAGGAATGAAGTAGGCCAAACTAATAGAGTTAGTGAAATTGATGTGCATGTCATTCAGGATCAACTTAAGGAGAATGCTCAACAAGTTGCTCATTTAACTACTCTCATATCTAAACTTGTTGCAGGTGGTGCCCCCCAAGCTTGCGCTTGTGGTATTTGTACTGACTTAACCCACACTACTGATGCATGTCCTTCTTTGAAGGTTCAAGATGTAAATGTTGTTGGTGGCTTTAATAACCAACCCTTTAGGAAATATGATCCATTTTCAAGTACATATAATGAGGGGTGGAAAGATCACCCAAACCTTAGATATGGACCTAGGATAAACCCACCTAATTTTAATGCCAATCAATATAGTACTAGGCCCCCTTTTGCATCCAACTTACCTCAAAACCAGAATTCTAGTTCTACACTCGAGGATATGGTTAAACAATTAGCTAATCAAATTGGATAGGTTCACACTCATGGTTCTGAGTATCAAAAGAAAACAGATGCACATATTCAGCAATTAGATACTCAGATAGGACAAATTTGCACTAGTTTGGGTAACATAAAAACTCAATTATCACGTAAGCTTCCCTCTCAACCCATCCCCAACCCAAAAGAAAATGCTAATGCCATAACGCTTAGGAGTGGGAAGGAGTTGGAAGAGGCTAGGAAGAATAAGTATGAGATAGAAGAAGAGCTAGAGGTGACCCCTAAGACAGAAAAAGAGAGTGAGAATAAAGAAAAGGATGACTCTGTTAATGGTTCTCCTGCTAACAGATTTAGAGATGTGCCTCCTTTTCCTTCCAGGTTAGCTAAGTCAAAAAAGTAGGAAGTTGATCAAGAAATTCTGGAGACTTTTAGAAAAGTGGAAATTAATATTCCCCTCTTGGACGCCATGAAGAAAATTCCACGTTATGCCAAGTTTTTAAAGGAACTTTGCACAAATAAAAGACAATTTAAACATAATGAAAAGGTGAGTATGGGGGAAAATATTTCTGCTGTAATTCAAAAAAAGATACCCCAGAAATGCAAGGATCCAGGTATGTTCACCATCCCTTGTAAGATAGGAAGCACTCATTTTGATAGGTGCATGCGAGATTTAGGTGCTTCAATAAATGTTATGCCTAGAACAATTTTTGACTCACTTAATCTTGGTCCTTTAAAAAAGACCGGTTTGGTAATTCAACTTGCTGATAGATCTAATGGGTATCCTGATGGTGTGCTAGAAGATGTCTTAGTGCAAGTTAATGAGTTAGTATTTCCTGCTGATTTTTACATTTTAGACATGGGTGCTTCTTCCGATTCTTCTAAAGATGTGCCTTTACTGTTGGGAAGACCTTTTATGAAAACTTCTAGAGCTAAAATTGATGTCCATGAGGGTAACTTAACCATGGAATTTGATGGGAAGATTATAAAGTATAATATCTTTGATGCAATGAAGTACCCTAGTGATATTTGTTCCATATGCTCTATTGATTCTATTGATATGATTGATGAAATTGTGAGAGAAATCTTTGAGGATGATGTGCTTACTAATACACATGCTAAACTTGTTGAAGGGATGAATGATGTTGAAAATATCTTGTTGGCACATGGTTCTTTAATTATGGATAAATCTGAAATTTCTTCTCCTTCCCTTCTACCTACTGCTTGTTCTAAACTAATCCCATCTATTGTGCAAGCACCTGAGCTGGAATTAAAGCCTCTTCCCTCTAATCTTAAATATGCTTATCTTGGTGAAGGAAATACTTTACCGGTTATTATCTCAAGTGTTTTAAACCCAACCCAAGAAGAAAAACTACTGCAGATACTTAGGAAACACAAGGAAGCTATAGGTTGGACCATAGCAGACATAAAAGGAATTAGCCCTACTATGTGTATGCATATAATCCTCTTAGAAGAAAATGCAAAACCTATTAGAGAGGCCCAACGTAGGTTAAACCCGCCAATGATGGAAGTTGTGAAAAAGGAAATAATGAAATGGTTAGATGCAGAATTTATATACCCTATTTATGATTCTAATTGGGTTAGCCCTATCCATGTAGTACCAAAAAAGAGTGGAATAACTGTAGTAGAAAATAATAAAGGCATACTTGTTCCAACTAGAGTGCAAAATGGGTGGAGAGTGTGTATTGACTACAGGAAATTAAATCAGGTGACTAGGAAAGACCACTTCCCATTACCCTTTATTGATCAAATGTTGGAAAAATTAGCAGGACAATCATACTTTTGTTTCTTAGATGGTTATTCGGGGTATACACAAATTGCTATAGCTCCTGAAGATTAGGAAAACCCCACTTTTACTTTCCCCTTCGGTACGTTTGCCTTTAGGAGAATGCCTTTTGGACTTTGTAATGCCCCAGGCACCTTTCAAAGGTGCATGATGAGCATTTTTTCTAATTTTCTTGAGCATGAGATGGAAGTATTTATCGATGATTTTATAGTTTTTGGTGATTCATTTGAATTATGTCTCCATAATCTTTCTCTCATTTTGCAATGATGCACAGAAAGTAACCTTGTTTTAAATTATGAAAAATGTCATTTCATGGTAGAGCAAGGTGTAGTCTTAGGCCATGTGGTAAGTTCAAAAGGTTTGGAAGTTGACAAAGCAAAGATAGAGGTCATTAGTTCTCTTTCTTACCCAACTTGTGTTAGAGACATTAGATCATTTCTTGGGCATGCTGGTTTTTATCGACGCTTTATCAAGGATTTTTTCAAAAATTACATCGCCCTTGTGTGCATTGTTAGCTAAAGACTCCACTTTTGATTTTGATGATAATTGCAAAAAAGATTTTGATGAATTGAAAGAAAATTTAGTTACTGCACCTGTTATTAGAGCCCCTGATTGGAGTTTACCTTTTGAAGTCATGTGTGATGCAAGTAATAGAGCCGTTGGGGTTGTTTTAGGTCAAAGAAAGGATAAAGAGCCTTATGTTATTTACTATGCATCTAAGTCTTTGGTTACTGCGCATTGTAATTACATAGTAACTGAAAAGGAGATGTATGTTATTGTTTTTGCATTAGAAAAAATTCATATCTGCTAGGGACCAAAGTTGTTGTTTTCTCTGATCATGCTGCACTTAAATACCTTTTAAAGAAAAGAGAGTCAAAGCCTAGGTTACTAAGGTGGATGCTTTTATTACAGGAGTTTGACTTAGAAATCAGAGATAAAAAGGGTGCAGAAAACTTAGTAGCAGATCATCTTAGTCGTATATTACCTAGAGAAGTTTGGCCTATAATTTCAGATTTTTTTCCTGATGAACAGCTATATTCATTGTTAAATGCTAATTTGCCTTGGTATGCTGACATTTGCAATTATTTAGTTACAAAGACTTTTCCAAATGATTTGACAAGAGCATAAAAGGATAAAATTAAGGCTTAATCTAGGTGCCATGTTTGGGATGACCCTTATTTATGGAGATCATGTTTTGACCAGATTTTTCGTAGGTGTGTTCCAGAGATAGAACATGAGTCTATATTGAATTTCTGTCATTCATTAGAGAGTGGTGGTCACTTTGGGCCAAAACGGACAGCACATAAGGTATTAGAATGTGGATTTTACTAGCCTACATTATATCGAGATGCATATTTGTTTTGCAAGACATGTGAGCAATGCCAAAGGATAGGAAATTTTTCCCGCAAACAAGAAATGCCTCAACATGGTATTCTAATTTGTGAAATTTTTGACATATGGGGTATTGATTACATGGGCCCCTTCCCTACTTCTTTTGGTAATGCTTATATATTACTTGCTGTTGATTATGTTTCAAAATGGATAGAGGCCATAGCAGTAAAATTAGATGATGCGAAAACTGTGATTAAATTTCTTAAGAGTCACATTTTTAATAGATTTGGTGTTCCGAAAGCTATTATAAGTGACCGAGATACACATTTTTGTAACAAAGCCTTAGGAACTCTCTTGGAAAAATATCACGTAACCCACCGTGTTTCTACTGCCTATCACCCTTAAACTAATGAACAAGCAGAAGTGTCTAATAGGGAAATCAAATCTATTTTGGAGAAAATGGTAAACCCAAATAGAAAGGATTGGAGTACACGTTTAGATTATGCACTTTGGGCTTATAAGACCGCTTACAAAACCCCAATAGGTATGTCTCCCTATAGGTTAGTCTTTGGAAATGCCTGTCACCTTCCTGTTGAGTTAGAGCATAAATCATATTGGGCGGTGAAACAATGTAATTTAGATTATGGCTTAGCTAGAAAAGAAAGGAAGCTACAGTTATCTGAACTTGAGGAATTAAGGTTGGAGGAGTATAATAATGCAAGGATTTATAAGGAGAAGACCAAAGCTTTTCATGACAAGAAGTTAGCTAGGAAAACATATAGTATTGGATAGAAAGTGCTGCTATTTAATTCTAAGTTAAAGTTATTTCCTAGTAAACTTCAATCTAAATGGTTAGGCCCCTTTATTGTTACTAATGTCTTTCCTTATGGTGCAGTGGAAATCAAAATTCTACAGACTTCCAAGATTTTTAAAGTGAATGGACATAGATTGAAACCATTTTATGATCAGTTGCAGGCCTCGATGGTTGAAGAAATTCTGCTTAAAGAACCGTGAAAAAGAAAGTATGTCGAGCCAACGACATAAACCAAAGCCGCTACTTGGGAGGCAACCCAAGAAGAATAAACAACCAGATTTGCATTCTTTCACCCTTATCTCATTATTATTATTTGCTTTGATATTTTAGTCCCATATTTAGAAGAGCATCTGCTGCCCTTTTAATTGCATGATTGTGCTATGATACAGCATGGTGTACACACTGAATGCACTAATTTCTGTTGCAACTAGGATATGGATGCTCTATTTTGCCTATACATTGCTCATGGTTTCTGCTATGGTTCAGATTACGTGCTGCTACTGAAACAGGAACATAACATTACATGATATACTTTCTTCTTCTACTTCATTTTAGTTTTACATTGAGGACAATGTAAAGTTTAAGTGTGGGGGAGATAAAAAAAATTAAGTTTTCTGTTTGCTACACAAAATATGCTGAATTTTAACTTTATGGGCTGCTATATATATATATATATATATATATATTTCCCCTACTGAATCTGCATGTTATTGGTGCAAAATTTTGATTTTTCATGTAGATTTATTTAGGCTGAACAATGATGCTAGTTTCTATCATGTGTTGAGCCCCTAATTTGAGTAACCTTCGTGCTAAAAAGGCTTTTTTGTGTCGTGCTTCGTAAGGTACTTCAAAAATAAGCTAACAAGAAAATAACTTCTTTAGGATTTAACAAGTTGGTGGGAAAAGTAGCAGCAAACTCTAACCTAACAGCTTTATTTATTTATTTCTAAAACTGACTTAAAATGTTTTTAGGCTAAAAATGCTAGGAATTCTAAACCTCTAGCAAGATGGCCTCCATCAATTTAGACTATCATAATGCATATCTTGAATTTTTTAGAATAAGAAAAGAAAATAAACAATCACAATAACAATAATAATAATAATAATAATACTAACCCTTCTTTGGTATAGCTTAATATATGAGTGATCTATTATAGTTCTTTTTAGTGACTCTTGATGTAAGGTGCCGAGGGAGGACTTCTTTATTTTCAATCCACCTAATTAGTACTTAGAACTTCCTTGGGGACTTTTACTACTATTGGTTACTGGAGAAATATTTGACTTCAGCTGAAAAAAAAACTTGAGGTACCAATGTGGAAAGCAAGGGGTGGATGAATTCCATTAAATCCTTGTACCAAATAGGATGGAGCATAAAATGCACTTATTTGGTCGAAGCATGGCTCAAGAACAAAAAGAAAAAGATGAAAAGAGAAAAAAATAGCTAAGGTATCAAATACTCATTTGAGACCAAAGTACAATGGAGGGATGACCCATGCACTTATGAATGTGTCGGAAGTTTTAGGAATCAACTAAAAGATTAAATTCATTCCAATCAAGGTGTCTTACATTTAGATGTCGAAGCATTTACAACATCTAGATTGCTTATGTTTTAAGCTTTAGCAAAGTGAGGTGTGAACATTTTTGCATTTATTTCAATTTACCTTCCTCATATGCATCATATTGATGGATCTTGCTGGTTTGCTAGAGCTAAAGAATCACTTGCATATGGAGTCACTAACATTGCAAAATGTTTTCCATAACTTAATCTTTTAACTACTTAGATAAAAGTGTTTCTAGTTTGCTACTGAATTTTTCTATTTGGCTTGGTGTTTCCTTTAAGGGTAAGCAAAGATGTGATAGGAGTTTTACAAGATATCTAGTGTATGTTTCATCTCAATTCTAATTTTTATTTACTTTGATCGAGGACGACCAAAAGGCCTAAGTGTGGGGGAATTTGATCAGTGCATAATATATCATATTTCATTTCCCTAAGTTGGTCTTTTTAGCTAATTTTTATCAGTAAATATGGGCTGCCTTATAATTTTAGACCTAAATTCATCAAGTTAAAAAAATTTATTATTAAATGGACCTAATTTGCATCTATTATTATCTTATAAGTACTAAAAAAGAGAGGAAGCAGTCCATTAAATTAGAAGTCATGGAATTCTCATATACAAGACTAAGTAGCCGAGCCTTCCTTCCGATTAATCTGCCTAGCACCTCAACCAAACAGACTCAGCATTTCTTCCGTAGAATGGCAACCTAGAGATTAGCAGCTACAATAAACAGATCTCATATAATGCCGATTCATTTGCCTGAGTGAAAAGATCGTAGAATTAAAACTGAAGCCTATCTCTCTTTCATCTATATATATCAAAAGAGCACGACCAAATAGGGCAGCAAACAACTATCGGAAGAAGCCGATTTCGCTCCAAACTAAGAGAAATTGAACGAAGGAACTGGGGCGAGAAGTTGTGCGAGATTGAAGAGGGATACAAGCCCTTGGAGTCGAGCTGGATCGAGACCATTGGAGGAGGAATTTGGAGCTTGACACATCGGGTCGCAACGATGATCGAGTTAACAAATCCAGACAGAAATTGAATGAGTCTCTCTCACTCGTATACCTCTTTGTATCTAGTTTCCTAAGTTTAATTGAATTTCAATTATTCAGATTTTAGTTTAGTTTTTCTTGCTTTAGATGATTTGAGATGATTATTTCAGTTATATATTTAACCCATGAGTTAATTTCGGTACTTATGCCTTGCTTGAGATGAATGATTTATGATTCATATATATGTATGAAGCTGGAGACACCTTGCTTTGTTCGATTGTGAATATGTCGTTGTCGTTGATTCTGTAGTCTGTAATTGCTTTTGAACCGACGAATTTGGCAACGACTAATTCAGATTTAGTCGGTCGTACAACTGGGTCTAAATTAGAGTATTGCATAATCTAGGAAAGTTCTATTCTTGGCGTCTTGAATAGATTTTCATAGGGTTAATGATTTTTTCCTTAGAATTATCTGGTGATGAGTTAAAATTGAGCCGGATCGATTTTAACTAGTAAAGGAGAATAGGGAGAAGGTTGCTGGTAGATTCTCTACAATTAACCTACCAGATTAACTTGGTGGCAAGATAACTAAACTGATATTTGAATTTGTGTGCTCAATTTTAATTGTTTGCTCAACTGTAAATATGTAAATTAGTTTATTGTATATAGCATAGTTAGATTTAAATTTAATTTTTTTCTCATATTCCCCCCCAAACCAAGTCTAGATTTAAAGCGTAAACAGAGTTCTGATTTAAATTCGTCCTAAAATGGTATCCGAGAGTTGTTGCTTGCGTTCTGGTGAATTTTAGTACTTGTAGCTATTAAAATAGCATGTGACAATGACTGGAAACCTATTTTGATGGGAATGTACTTGATCGAAATATAAAAATCGAGTTTAATTGTTGAAATTCAACAAGTACTGAAAAAAACTGGAGTTCGTTTATACCCTGAACTTCGTTTCATGTACTGCAGTTGTCCATCCTTTTTATTTTTGCATTTGGTTCGAATTTCATCAATCTGTATTTACTGCTGTAACTTGAGTTATGAATGAAGAAATATAGGATGACAATCTGACATAAAAGAACACGTTAAATCATTCTTGAGTGATGATATGGAGACGAAAGTTGAATCCTTTTATGACTGACCATACAACTATAGACTATGCATTTAATCTGATTTATTTGATGTTGCTGTTCCGACCTGAAATATTTTTTTTCAGAATGAGAGTTATATTTTTGTCTATAATGTGCCTAAATAGTAATAAAACAAATCTAGGAAAGTGTAGGTAAAATTAAGTTGATGAATCTATCTTTATGAATTGCGTATGATTCATGAATCTGTGGTGAAATGCTATTTTTCTGATATGATTTCAGATCTGAATTTTTTTTATAATCTCCCTATCTAACAACATGTTTTTTTAAGACCATAAATGATTTGGAAAGTTAATTAGACATTTTCACATTTAAGTATGCTTACCTAAAAGTATTCGGTGTGTTGTTTCAATGCAATAAAATTGATGTTCCAATATGTTTCTTTAGCAATCAGATTTTAGATCTGATTTCATTCATTTAGCTAGAGGATGACAATTTCAAACACTTGAAATATAATGGGAATTTCAGTACACTAACTAGAGAATTAAGTTAGCTAAGTTTTTATGCACCATATAAGAGGTCTCTTCATGCTTTAGTATGAAATTACATATCTGATTTTAGAACTGTATCCCAGTGACTTTCCACCTTATAAACCTGTTTGAAGACTTGAAATATGCTAGGAAATTCATTTACTAAGTGGAGGATTAAATGACACAAATTTTGATAGTTTTTTATGCACCGTAGAACCATTTCTCTTCATGTTTTGCACCGGTTTTGCAGCCAATTTGCAGGTCTGATTGTACAGATCTGAAATGGCTTATTTTCCTGCTTATAAAATGACTAAAGATCTGTAGTACACTAGGGGATGCAGTCTACAAAGTGCTAAATCAATTTAGACAAGTTTACATGCATTTTTATGCACTTTTAGAGGTAATTTTTCCATGTTTAAGCTGAATTCTGAAGTTAAATTCCAGATCTGATTTTATGATTTTTTACTATTTCTTTCAACATGGTTTTAAGGTTAAAACTTAGCATAAGTTAGTGCAAAATCTTAGGGGTATATATGGCTAAGTTGGGATTGAGTTTGAGGTCATTTGGATATAAAAATTGATTTTTTTATAAGCGGTTTGATCAATCTATTTTTTTTGGACGAATTTAATTGATGAATCTGGACTTTTAAACCTTATTTAGAATAGGATAATTGTATACACATAATATGCAAATTTTTTTCTAGTTTTATTTAGTGGAAAGTTAATACAAAGGAATTTACAATGAGCATGAAGCTTTACTTTAGGATTTGGAAAATACAGTCTCCTCATGGGATCGACTCTTATTTACCATATGCTACTTGTTTATATTATATTTGGTGAAAAATAAGGATTTAATTTGTAGTTCTTAACGACACACTACCAAATTTTGGCACTGTTGCCGGGGAGAGTGTTAAAAAAATTTTTAAATTCTATTGTCATCTCTATGATCTTGATTCGCGTGCTTAAACTTTTATTTATTTATTTATTGCATGTGATTTATTCTTATATGGCTTGCCATTAATTTCTCTTTCTTAGTTTTAACTTTAAAATACCAAAATTCAGGATTTTGACTTCCTTTCACTCCTTTTCCTAGTTGTGGATGCAGTTGCGTAGTGGTAGAGTCATTGGGGAAATCATAGAAGAAAGCCTGAGATTCTTATTTGAGGAGATAGACATTCAAAACCACCAAACTAAGGAGATGGCCACATTAAAGCAACTTTCTCGGCCAAACGTGGAAGACCAACCCCTCTGTATTATTTTTCCTAACTTGGATAGACCTCTGAAACTTAATTATGGTTTTCTGAATATGCTTCCTAAATTTTATGGACGTGTAGGAGAAGACCCTCGTAGGCATTTAAAAGATTTTTTAGTTGTTTGTTCTACTATGAGGCCTGATGGTATAGATGAAGAACAAGTTAAATTCAGAGCTTTTCCCTTTTCTTTGCATGATTTAGCCAAGGATTGGTTATATTATCTACCTACTAGGAGCATTAATACTTGGGCTCAGTTACAACAAACTTTCCTTGAAAAATATTTTGGGACACGACCAAAGCATTAATACTGACTTAGGATCAAGTCAAGGATCATTGGATCTTTGGGACACGACCCAAGTCAGTATCATTCCTCCTTTAGTCGTATACCTCGTTCATCTTTACTAGGATCATCATCTCTATCATCATTATCATCATATCATCATCATCCTGATGTACATATGTCAATGAAGATGGCTAATTAGTCATGTGGGTTAATGATGCTGGCAAATCTAATGATGATCTAAAACTACCCACAAAAACTAGGTAGGCTGAGGATGGTGTTACTCCCATGTTAGTCGGTGTCAGTAATGTAAGAAAAAGTTGCATATTCCATAGATAATGGAAAACTTCCGTGCCCCAAAATACCTACGCCGACCATAAATGATGGATGACTTGCATAATCTGCAAGTATTGAAAATGTAGAAGCCTGATGGCTAGACCTTGGTTGGTCGGGAGCTTCTTCATATACTTGTTATTCTTTAACTTCTTTCGGTTATTTTTGGCCACCTTTTTTTTATCTCATCGTAGTCCTCTAGCAAGATTTTTTCTAAGATTTCTCAGATGAGACATCAGAGCAGGTTGTTTTGTAGCATTTCTATTACATCATGAAGAAGTCGTAATAGGATGACCCTCTATCATATCTAGTAATCTGTCTTATCTACAACTTATCCGAATTTCAGTAAGACATCTAAGTCAATTATAATTAAGTATATGAATGGCAAGTAAATAGTCATGACATAAACAAAAACTAAACACATATATCAAAGTAATGTAATTGTTAAATATTATAATATCAACCCATATTATGATGGCCAAAGAGATATATATATCCAACCTTATAACTAAAAAAGTTATTGATCTATTGCATTTTATATAAATTTTTACAACAATATTTAATTTATTTTATAAGCGTTATAAAAAAATTTCAAAGATTTATAAGCATGCCCTCTAAATATATTAATTGAAATAGCAACATATCAAATTTATAGACAATAAACTATCAAAAATTGTATAATATAACAAACTAAATAAAAATTATAAATACCTGCCCTTAATTTGAAATGTATAATTTTTTTAAATCTATGTTAGAAATCTTATAATATGCCTAAATGATTTTATGCCTTAGAAATAAATAATTATAACCTATAGGCAATTTAGTCATTACATGTATCTTACCATTTTTACAACAAGTATGCATTGTATCATGTCATATATGTGTTAGTTTATATTATGTATAATAAGCATGTCAAGTCCGGCGTGGTAGTTATATATGACTATGGTTTTAAGTGTTATATGAACTTTATGCATAATCAAGGTTAAAATGATAATTTCACCACTTCTATTTTTCTATAATTGGATAAATATGTTAAAGTAGTGATTTTGGTAATAACTAGTCTTGGTATGAGTTTCATTTGATCATATGTTGGTATTAAAATTGTTAATAATCGAGTCTTTGATTCATAAGGTGTCTTGGTTATAAATTGTAATATAATGGATTATTTTAGACCTTAGGTGAACTTTGGTTGACCTTATAGTTAATCATTGATTTTAGCTTGATCATTGAATTTAGGGTTGACTTTTGGAATAATCAGAATTAAAATGATGAAATGATTAGGTGTTAATGGTGTTATTTATATGTTCTAAGTGGGGGCAGACCTTGTGTATGAATTGGTTATAATCATTCAAACACAACATTAATACTTAAATGAGAGGACTTCGCATTCAAAAATGGCTATTCTCTAGGGGTAGATACCTTAAAGACAAGGTAGGAGTCATTGACTTGGTTTTATAGTTTACTTTATTGTCTTTGTAGCATTAAGAAGACCCTACATCTACTCTAGTTTAATGTGCATACTTTTGAGAAGGTGTGAATACATAAATATTAGTTGATTGAAGATAAGAGGATATTGTGTTGCCTTTGTAGTCAAGTTTAAACGATAGTAACTTTGTATCATTGGCTTGCATGGTGGGAGGGTATTATATTGCTTTTATATGACAATATGAATGAATACCTTTGTATCCCTCAGATAGTATGGCATCCCCTTTGAGTAATTAAAAGGAAGTAACATGTGTGTATGGTTTGGTAGGTGCTTGAGGACATTAACATTTTATATTGGAAAGAGGTAATATGGTAGCTTGGTAGTTGTATTCATACACTACCCTTGTTTAATGGAAACTAATATTATTATGCATGCAATGTGTGCATCAATCAAAAATATTGAAGGTTATAAACTTATAGACGGATACAAAGCTTTTAGATATAAGAACTAAATTAGTTTACTTAATTAAAGTTGCAACTCTTTCATATAAAAAATTATATGTGACATTGAGAAAATCATTAACTTAATTTAGTAACTCTTGCATTGATTTTTTTTTTGTTATTTAATAGTATTTGTTATATATATGAGAATAAGCATTAATACTGTTAATAAAAATGGAACAGTTCATAGACTTTCGATAGGGTAATCTAAATGCTTCAAATACATTATAGGAATGTCCCACGAAATAAAGATCATGGTGCATGCCGATTATGGAGATCACAACTGGTTTGCACCATATTCATAATACAACATAATGCACTGTGTAATTTACCATTGAGCTTTGCCGGGAAAAGAGTTCCAAATTCAAAATGTAGTTCTTTAACCACATCATTTCAACATTTATATTAATTAATAAATCTAATTCCTAAATTAAATATATAAAAAAACAATTGCAAAAACTAGTCATAACGTAATCATATACATAGTTTATTGTATTTCAAAGTGTGTTTGACAAAATCATTTCAACTGCCTTTTAATTTATTTGATTGGAAAAAGGGGGGGGGAACTCTTTTAGCTAATTTTAGAAATGTTTGAATGAAAATTTATTTTGAGTTTAATTTTTTTAGACCAACTTATGAAATAAATTTCTGCTTTTATTTGTCCAACTTCCAGGCAAAACATTCCTATGGATAAAGTTAGAAAATGTGGTCCTCCAGGGTCAAGGTGTTCGTTGGTGGGTTTCATGATTAGATGGTCCAACCCCCCCCCCCCTCGAGATATATGCTGACTTATCAACGATAAGGTCTCGATCAAGAGTTAGTAATGGTCCTTGTTATCCAATTACTTTCAGCCTAAATATCACGTCCGCGGTTAGTAAGTAACGCAATTGCGGTCATGGAAAAATTCAAGGTGATAATCCAGTTCACGTATCCTTTCCTTGAAGAAAAATATGCGCATTATTTTTTCTATCAATCAACCTATGAGACATGCACTTATTTGATATTTATAAACAGTTTTACTAACAAAAGCTCTTAAAAATATATATTATTTCCAAAATAATATTAATTAAAAAATACATATCAAATATATGATTGAGTAGATGTCATCAAATGCTGAATATTTATTTAGTTGATTGACTACTATAGTCTTTAAGACTATCATTAGCATTTTACTTTTAACAAAATACTATTTAAAATAATAATAATTTACATGCCTCAATTTGATATCATATATCTTTTTATAGTTTAACTACCTATACTCAATTGTAGTTTTATACTATAATTTTGTTGTGCTTGTGAACAATGCATGTTCTTTCAAAATTTAAATGATTATAATTAAAACTAATTTACTCAACATTATATGAATCATGCTATCTATATTTTTTTTTACATAATTGGTTTTACATGGTCACTTATATGAATAATCTGACAATGTATCCTTCAAAAGAAAATATAGTTATGGCATAACAAATAAAATACATGATTATGTTATCTGTTTATATTTATTCAATTCAATATGTAATTCCACAAGGAGGTGTTTTGGTAAATCCTATAGTCATGTTGTGGTAAAACCTACAAATGATTGATAACTTACAATTAGGGTGGAGCTTTATCAAATTAAATGATATTATATAAAATAACATAATGAACAATTGCCATTTTTATCATACCAAACTTGTAACAACTTCAGCAATAACGGTTTACAGTTTACCAAACATTATTTATAAAATAGGTATTCTCTGATGGCATGTCAAGCATAAAATATTTATTATCTAATAATTATGTTAGTTTTTTTAATTGTAAAACAAATTATGTTAAATTTTCCATCAACAAAATTTGGTAATTTTAAAGTTACATAAAGCAACATGTCACAAATATTATAACTTTAAATAATTCTTTTATCATATTGTATATTAGCAAAAGTAGCACAACAACCATTCATACACGAACTATTTCTTAAATTAGAAAAAATGTTTGCATAACTAGTAGAGTTTTATAATTAAATCCATATCTCACCCATGAGGTGCATAATATTTTATTTAAGTGTGAAAATAATAATATAACAAATAACATTTTAATCTTAAATACAATAGCAACTATTTAATAAGTAATAGGTGTTAAATATAAACTAAAAGACTATTGGATATGTGAAAGATATATGACTAGATATAACATAATAAAATATTGATGCATATTATTGAATAACAAAATTGTTGAATATAAATATATAATTACAAAAATATATATTAATAATAACAAAATATTATACCTCATAACACGATTAAAAAAAACATACAGAAGCAATTTATTTGTTTGTATATGGCTACTACGATTAATATTGTTATTACATAGTTATTATCGGTTTAATTTTTCTTACATATGGGAAATTAACCGGCTCTTATTTGACATGTAAAGGTAAGTAAAAATCACCATATAGGTAATGACACCATAAAGACGTTATAATACCAAGAGAGGGGGGAGTGATTCAAATCTGAGATCTCTAGTATACAATAGCTAATATTTACTAGTAGACCAAACCATCTAGTTTTCATTGTTATTGCTATATATGCATAAAAGACTATTTCCAAAGCTTATAGTATGACTTCCATCAAAATTAAGGACATCCATTGATATATTTGCCCGCATTAAATATTTATTGTTGACTCTTCAAATCACATTACTTGTACATGTTACATTATTTTTTTTAATTAATGAAGAATATAACTATAATCCTATAGGGGTAAATTTTGGGCAAATTTTTTTCTTATTAGCTTGTTTATAAAGATATAGGGGATATTGATCTTTATAAAATATGAAATAAATAATTGTATATTGACCATATATATTCAATCAATTTTATCTATGTAAGTAAATATCTTTATGTAAATTTAGTTTAATTTTAATCATTATATAAATGTGATCCATTTTTGCTACACAATATATAGAATGATATGATATTATAGATGAAAATAAATCATACCATAATTTTATTACTCCATCTAATTATGATAATGATATGACTTATGTTAAAAATGATTTGACATTATTGTCTTCATTAAACGCCATTTATGTATAGTTTTAAAGTTTATTAATGTATAATTTTAAAGATGAGTAATCTATAATTTATAATTATATAACAATGGAGTTTTTTGAGAGATAATTGTAGAAAAAATTTTCCACCTAGTTCCATCAATTGTTACTCATAAATTGATTATTCAATATAACCATTTGGTTATAACAATTCAATGATGCTATTATTAACCTTGATTTATATATTGGGCGACAAGTATTACATTGCCTAGACTATATATAGGTTCGATAATTTTCAACAATTCATGATAAACCAAATGTTGCAGGCCTTCAATTCAAAAATATTTTTCCCTCCTCCCTTTACTTTGACAACTTCCACCAAAACCTCTCCATTCACTACATTATCCCACATCGAATACTACTCATTTCTTCACCACCCTCCACCTTTAGCAAAAGTCATTGAACCACCCCCTTGTGCACTAGCATTCCCCATTGTTTCCTACCCCCTACTATTGGTCAAAACCACCGTAGCACCCCACCTTTATTTGGCCAAAAGCCATCAAAGCCAACCACCCCCTTTGGCCACTTCCACCAAAGCTAATCACCCTCCTTTGACATTTTCCACCAAAGCTAATCAACTCTTTTTGGCATCTTCCACCTTTGCATACCTCCCACCTTTGTCATCCTCCATCGTTTCCCCATCGCTAGCAATGACAGCTTGTGCCATTGCTACGCCAACCTTTGACTACTAGAACTTATCCCCTCCCTTTGTTGCGCAATTCTCTCCCAAAGCACTAACCTTGTTTTGGTTTAGTTTTCCTATGTTCTTTCACTCTTTTTTACCTTATCTCTTCTTATATTATGTCATTAAGTCTAATGGTGTTTTATTTTTGTCTCTAAGGGGATTTTTTGGAGATTCCAAAGGAAGTCAATAGAATACATGATTAGAGATCGGTGTTTATTTATATAAGAATGCTAGTTGTTGTTGGGGTTTTGTGCTAAATGTCTTACATGAATTTGTGTATTACCATGTTGTTGTGTTATGTTTATAATTTCATGTTGTTTAATATTATGATGTGGTAATATGATATTATATGATTAAGAAGTGAGTAAGTTGAGGTTCATGCGTTACTGTTATAGTAAGTTCTATATTGAAAACCCTAAGAGAACCAGTATGACATGTGGTATTATATTATATGTTGAAATAGTATATTATCTGAGAAATGAGTATATATGTTGTAAGGAGATAAATGAAGCATTTAGAAATAATGATACCAAGCATATAAGATTTTCATGAAAAAAATGTATATTTGGTTATCCTTAAGGATATTTTAGGCATTATGGATCTAACATGGACATTCTAGTATTTTGGCATGTAATATGGGTTAAAATATTCTAATAGTATTATGGGATATGCTTAATTTAGGAATAATAACCCAAAAATGGTGAAGCTATTATTACATGTGCAAAACGTTAGAGTTAGACTATAATTTTTAGATATGTTGTTAATAACAATATTTTAGGAAGGTATATTGAATTTGGTAATCAAACGAGTATTATGGAAAAATTTATGATGTACTTGTGAAATTAGGATTTGTAAGCCTCATGAATGGTAATATTGAGATAGGATTGTTATCACATGTGTAAGACATTAGATTTATGTCTTATTTTTTTAGGTATGTTGATAATAATATTATTTGAGGAATAGATACTAAAGTTTGTGGATAAAAGAGCAATAGAGAAGAAGTTATTCCTAAAACATAAAATTAGGGTTTCGTAGGAAGCATATGGACCTAAATCCTTGAGAGTAGCCTTGATGTCTATGTGGTTGTTCTTTACTTGATTTGAATATTATTTTTACCTATAAAACCAATTATAAATAATATATTAATCATTTAAAGTGAAATATCAAGTGATTCGAACCAAGGTGAATAAGAACATGACTTAGGACAATGTAACGAATGTATAAAACATTAATTACTTAAAGTGGAAGATTATATGAGTTAGGACCGAGGTGTTGTGTCCATTCCAATGGATGATAATAGTGTCTCGTGTGTGTTCTTCCTTGAGAAGTGTTTCAAACAATTCCATTGGTTTAAAAATAGAGGTCAGGAGCATGTTACCCTAGTTTATGTTGAATTCATTCTATTCGACGATAATAGTGGCTTAGGTGTGTTGTCCTTGAGAAGTGTTTTAGTCTATTCTACTTGATTAAGATTAATGGGGTCCCTAAACTCAATGTAAATAAAATAATAAAATATGTTATATCTAATAATGATGCTCGGATTTAGTAATTATCTTGCACTATTTTATGTATCCCACATGTATGCTTATTTTTTCGCTGTGAATTCATGTAATTATCTGTATCCCATACTCGATTATATTGTCACATTGCTTAGTACGTAGCATACTAACCATATTTATCATAGGTGATGCTTATTCCCATGAGCAGATGACTCAGATGTCCATGTGTAGGTTAATGAGGACCCAATGGATAATTTTGTAGCTTATAATGCCTTATGTGGGGTGGAATGACTTCTTTTATTAAGGTTTTTAGGCATAGAGTCATATTATCTAGATGATAGTTTTATCAGAATAATTTTTTGGACTCTTAGATCTAAGGTATCATTGTGTCTATATTTTTGGACATTGTACTTGTAATCCCCCAACATTTTATAAAATCTATAATTTAATAAATAACTTTTATTTGAAATAAATTAGCTTTTAAATTATTTAGTTTAATTATTTTATGGATTTTTGAGTATATAAAAGTGGATAGGAATATTTAATAAATTTAAATAAATATTTTGTTATTTTATCATACTCTTTTTGTTTAAATAATTTTTATCAAACCAATATTTTACTAAAATTATCCTTTTTAAGCCATATATTTAATTATATTAAATTAAATTATTAAATAAATTTATTATCAAAAATATTATATCCTATTATTTTATAAATTTAATTATTTTAAATTCTCCCATTCTCCCATTTTCCTTTTCTTTTTTTCTTTTCCTTCTCCTTTTTCTCCTTTTTCCTCCTTTCTTTTTTTTTTCTTTTCCTGGCTTCGTGTTGCCAGGCCTGTCTTCCCCTCTTTGCGTGTTGGGCCATAGGCCCGTTTCTCCCCCTCCTTCCTCTCCCTCCCCTGCTTGCGTCGGCCCAGACCGACCCTCTTCCCTTTTTTCTTTTCTCCCCATACCCGGGCCGGCCTAGTTCTTTTTCCCCCCATGACCGACCTATCCCCTTCTCCCTCCATCTTCTTTCTTTCTTCTTCCTTTAGCGTTGTCCACCCTGAGATGCTGACCCTTCATCATCGCCATGTCTGCCACCTCGGGCACGCCGGCCACCGCCCCATTGCCACCACCTGCCACCATTGCAACCCTCCCTCTCTTTTTTTCACAATTTTGGACCCAATCGGCCATGCACCCCCATCACGCATGGCCTCCCTTTTACCCTTCTTTTCTTCCCTCTGCCTACCACCCTACCACCTCCCTGCCACCCTAAACGTCACCATCGGCTGGCCAGCTATGCCCCTATCCTCCCTATTCTTTTTCTTCTCCTCACAAGCCCTTTCCTGCCTCATTATTTTCGAGCCTCCCCTTCCCCGATTCCTTTATCTCCTTTTCTTCTCCTTCCATTTTCATCCCTGTTTTGTGCACCACCACCCCTCCGCCGCTTCCTCCGCCACAACAACAACCTTTAGTGCCCCCTTCCACCTCATACTACCTCCCTGCACCACCACAACACCGTCCAAGCCACCCCGCAACTCCTTCTTCTTCCCTCATATTTTTTCTCCCCTTTTTCTTCCTTCTTGATAACACCCTGCAACCCCTCCGTCCGCTGCCGTCTGGCTGCCTCTGCCACCACCCAAACCACCAGTCAACTCCCTGCAACCTCCTCTACCACCCCACACCTCCTTTTTTTGAAAATAGCCCCCAAACCCCTTCATTTTCCTCCTCTCTTTTCCTTCCTTCTCAGTCCTATCCATTCCTGCAGCCCACTTCGCCGCCGCCACCCTTAGCCGCCAACAACCCAACTCCAGCCTCCACCTACACATCTTCTTCACTCCTGAACCCTTCCCTTACCTCCAATCCTCCCCCACCTACCTTCTTTCCTAGCCTAAAGACCCCAACCCAAAAAACACCCCTTCCTCCCTCTTCTTCATGCCACCTTCGACCCTTCCACCTTATTTTTGCATGTAGCTCATGCTGCATAAGCAAGATGAGTTGCTGCATTTCTTGGCCCATTTTTTGTTAATAATTTTAAGGTATAATAATATTTAAGTTAATTATTTCATTAAGTAAATTTTATAAAGTCTTATGCTTTGATTTTCTTATTTCTCATATAATAATTATTGACATTATTTTTAGGTGTTGATTTTATTATCTAAAGATCGAATCTTTAGTGAGGATAACTGTAAGGTTCATTTTTGTGGGAATTAAGGTAATCATTACACCCCACTTAAATGCATGGATAAACGTATAATCCCCCAAAATGTTAGAAAACATATAATTTAATAAATAGCTTTTATTTGAAATAAATTAGCTTTTAAAATTATTTAGTTTAATTATTTTATGGATTTTTGAGTATATAAATTTGGATAAGAGTATTTAATAAATTAAAAATAAATATTTTATTATTTTATCATATTATTTTCGTTTAAATAATTTCCTAAACTAATATTTTACTAAAATTATCTTTTTTGAACCAATATATTGAATTATATTGAATTAAATTATTAAATTAAATAATTTACCAACAATATTAAATTTTATTATTTTTCCATTTTCCTTTTTCTTTTTTCCTTTTCTTTTCCTTCTCATTTTTCTCTTTTTTTCCTCCTTTCTCTCTTTTTCTTTTTTTTTTCTTTTCCTGGCTTCGGGCTGCCAGGCTTGCTCCTTCCTTTCCCTGCACCTAGGCTACTGGCCCATCCTCCCTCTCCTCTCTTTCTCCTCCTCTCTCCCATGCACCTCGACCCAGCCCAGACCCCCTATTTTTTTTTTCTTTCCTTCCCTTCACCTTGGACCAACCGGCCCACTTTCCTTTCTTCCCCACTATGCCCGGCCTGCCCCTCCTCTCCCCTTCCTTCTTCTTCTGCCTCCAGCCCCAACGTAACACACTTCCTTCAATGCCACACCCGGCCACCGCCTACAACCCCTCGCTGGCACCACCTGCCTCTCCCTCTCTCCCGTCATTTTCTTCCTATTTTTGGACTTGGCCAGCCCTGCAAACCATATCTCTACCCTATTTTTTTGTCCCCTATTCGTCTCCCCTCCCTGCCACCCTACCACCTCCCCTGCCACCCTAAATGCTGCCACTGGCCGACCACCTATCCCCCTATCCTCCCTTTTATTTTTCTTCTCTTCTCCAGCCTCTCCCTGCCCCATTTCTTCGAACCTTTCCCCTTCCCCGACCTCCCTCTTCTCCCTTTCTTTCCCTTCTTTTTTCTTCCCTGTTTTGGCTACATTGCTGCCCTCCGCTGCTTCAACCGCCGCACCAAGCCCCTGCACCACCCATTGCCACCTTATACCTCAGCCCTGCACCACCACAAGGCCACCCAAGCCACCCCGCAGCCCCTTGTCCCTCCCCACTTATTTTTCTCCGTTATCGGCAGCCCCTTGCAACCCCATCGTCCGCCGCCTTCCGGCCGCCTCTGCTGCCACCCAAACCACCAATCCACACCTTGCAACCTCCTCTACCACCCCTATACCTTTTTGGCTAAAACAAGCCCCCTCACCCCTCCATTTTTCCCCTCTCTTTTCCTTCCTTCTCATCCCGGTCCACCTCGGCAGCCATCTTCGCCGCCTTGCCGCCGCCTTTACCGCTGTTAGCCACCAACAACCCATCCCCATCCCCAGCCTCCACCTACACCCGTCTTCACTCTTGCACCCTTCCTTACCTCCAATCCTCCCCCATATACCTTCTTTCCTAGCCTAAAGACCCCAACCTGAACCATTCCCCCCTCATTTCTACCTCACCACCCTCGACCCTATTCTCCCCTTGCAACCTGCATGTGACTCACGCTGCTGATGCAATGTGAGTTCCACATTATTTTGGGATTTTCCTTGTTTAATTTTGAGGTATATTAATGGTTAAGTAAAGTGTATTATTAATTAAGTTTTTATAAAGTTTTATCCTTTTAATTTCCTACTTCTAATATAATAATCATTGACATTATTTTTAGGTGTTGATTTTGCTATTTAAAGCTTGAATTTTTAACCGGGATACCGGTAAGATTTGATTTTTTTGGTATTAAGGTAATCGTTAAACCCCACTTAAACGCATGGATAAACGTATGTTAGCACATTAGGATTTTTAATATGTTATTATGCTTGATATTTGTGGTTTAATATAATATATATATTTGCTTGTATTGATTGATAAAAAAAAAAGTATGTTAGTTTATATGCCATATGTGGAAAAATTGCTTAAGGAAAGAGTTTGATCATTAATGAACGTGTTAAGTGCTTACCCATCTTATTTTATGATAATGTGACCATTTATGCATGAATAATATTATTGTGAGCCCTAGGGGCATCTTAGTGAAATTTCTTGTGCAAGAATGTGGCTAATATGTGTGGGTGCTAATAAGTATTATATTAAAATATAATAGTTGGTGGAGTTGGATATTGTTAATGGAGTTTTAATATTATTATTCTATGTGGTAATGTTAATTTAATAAAAGTGGTGTAATAAAGGGGGTAAAGTAGTAATTTTGGAGGCAAAAGGGCAATATGGTAATTTTATAAGTAAATGGCAAAAGGGTAATTTTATAAGTAAGGGGTATTATGGTAATTTTGGGAGAAAAGGGTAATATGGTAATTTTAGAAAAGAAGGGCAAAATGGTAATTTTGTAAGAAAGGAGGTAAGATGGTAATTTTAGATGTAAAAGGGTATTATGGTAAATTTGGATATAAGGGGTCAAATGGTATTTTTTATAAATAAGAGGATATTATGGTAATTTTGGTAGTAAAAGGGTTAAACGGTAATTTGTAAGTAAAATGGTAAATTGGTAATTATAATTATGGAGAAGGGTAAATTAATAATTGTAATTATGGAGAAGGGTAAATTAATAATTATAAATATGGAGAAGGGTAAATTGGTAATTATAATTATGGAGAAGGGTAAATTAATAATTATAATTATGGAGAAGGGTAAATTAATAATTAAAATTGTTGAGAAGGGTAAATTAATAATTATAGATATGGAGAAGGGTAAATTAATAATTATAAAAATGGAGAAGGGTAAATTGGTAATTATAATTATGAAGAAGGGTAAATTGGGAATTGTAATTATGGAGAAGGGTAATTTGGTATTTGTAATAATGGAGAAGGGTAAAACGATAATTATAACAATTGAGAAGGGTAAAATGGTAATTATGAAAATGGAGAAGGGTAATTTGGTAAGTTAACCAAAAGAAGGGTAATTTGATAATTTTGATAATGGATAAGGGCAATCTGGCAATTATGAGATTGTAGAAGGGCAATTTGGGAATTTATCCAACTAAAAGGGCAATTCGGTAATTATGATAATGGAGAAGGGTAATTTAACCAACTAAAGGATATATTGGTAATTATTTAACCAACTAAAGGAAAAAATTGGCAATCATGATAATGAAAAAGGGTAAATTGGTAATTTATCCAACTTAAGGGAAGTTTAGTAATTATAACAAAGGAGAAGGGCAATTCGGTAATCTAACCAACGAAAATGGGAAATATGTTAAGGGTAACAATTATGAGGGGTGAATGGTGATCTAAAAAGCGTAGGAGATAACTTGATAACCTAAACCGAGTAAGGGGTAATTTGGTCATCATGCAACAAGGAGGGCAATAAGGTAATTTGTCAAGTGAGGAAGGGATGACTTAGCAATTATATAAGTAAGGGGTAAATGAGAAATTTGTACCTAACATGTCATTGTGATTGTAGAATTTCATGATATGACTCAAATAATGCTGATTAGCAAGGTAAGAATATTTGATAATTAGTAAGTATCACGAGAACGAATCCTAATTATGAATTAGATGAGGTTATGATGGCCTTAATGATTTCTTTGTGTTATCTTAGATAACCGTCTGAATAAGAAATGACTAATGATATCAGAATGATTGAAAGTGAATAAGTATCTGATTATTGTGCTTTTCATGATCACTTTAATTAAGACACTTATACTTAAAGTGAAAGACCTCGAGATCGGGAATGGTGGCTCTTTAGGGGTTGCTACCTTAAAGACATGGTTTAGCCCACGATTGTTGGTGTACCTTTGTGCCCCAACCAGGCCCTAAATCTTACTCTATCTAGCTCTACAGACTTATTTATGGGGTAAGAATACTTATGGATTAGGTGTCCTTGTTGGTAGGGTACTGAGTAGCTTTATGCACCAGTACGACCAAGGTACCTTTGTGTCCCTGAGTTGATGGTTGAAGGGTACTGAGTAGCATGTATGCACCGGTACGACTGGTGTGCCTTTGTGTCCCGGGTTCTTGATCTCCCATCCGAGGCAAATAAATGGAATTTTTGTGCTGATTAAAAAAGAAAAAAAATACTAATAATGAAAGTGAAAGATTAATGAGCTAGGCCCAATTGAATTATGATATTGAGTACCGATCCACCGGTTATAATAGTGACCTAGGAGTGTGATGCCCTGGCAAGTGATTATGAGTACCGATCCACCAGATATAATAGTGGCCCAGCAGCGTGTTGCCCTGGCAGATGATTATGAGTACCGATCCACCAGATATAATAGTGGCACAGGAGTGTGTTGCCCTGGCAAGTGATTATGAGTACCGATCCATCAGATATAATAGTATCCCAGGAGCGTGTTGCCGTGGATGATGTTGATATATATTCCGATCCACTGACAATAATAGTGGGGGTCCCGAGCTCAATAAAACCAATCATGGGTGTGAATAAAGTTATGGAAAATAATAATCATTTACAGTGAAACAACATGTGAGTCGGGGCCAGATCGGTCCACCAATGAATAATAGTGGCTAGGAGCGTTTTGCCCTACATGACTAGTCCACCGGCGAATGATAGTAGCCAAGAGCGTTTTGCCCTGCATGACCGGTCCACCGGCTATAATAGTGGAGTTCCCACACTCACATGGATATAAAATCTGAGAGATGATGAACTAATGGCTTAAGGCCCAAACGTATTGATTTTGCACTATGATATGAATTAAGTCCTAGAAGCATTGATTGTACATCATGGATTATTAATAATTGATGGTCTTGTTAAGTATGTGATTGTGGTGCATATATTTCTTATTATATAAGTATATAGCTTAGTTTCATGTGTTGCATTGCGGGCCTACTTTTAAGTGTGTTTTAAAGGGTTACTTAGTACCATAGTACTGAAGGGTTCCATTCGTGGGGCCCCTACCTATTTAATGGGCAGTGTCCCTTGTAGGTCCATTTTTAGGTGCTACTCAAGTGGGCAATGGGAAAGAGCGTAAGGATTGTTCAAATTTTGATAGGGTTTTACTACTTCCCTTTCTAACTCTTGATTTGAATGTAATCTTCATTCTTGTAACCACCATTGGTGGACTTTAATCTTGCAAGATGTTTATTTGCACTACTCTGATTTTAAATATGATTTGAATTTCTAGCAATTGATATTTCATTCTTTAGCCTTAGCACTTGGTACTAGAATGGTATGAGTGAACCAGTCTGGTACTAAGTGTGGCGGTAATATCTCTAGAATTCACAGTTTTGTTATTTCGCTTCCGCTAACTTCTTTTTAAAACGAAAATTTTCAGTAGTGAATTTTAGGGGTGTTATAGTACTTGGAGTTAATATCCAACTTGTATTCATGTTTATGTTTTACATTCTAATTATTTTGCCTTGTGATTGATGTGATGATGGTTTGGTAAGCCAAAGTCATTTTAATTATGATGGTAATACCCAACTATTTTTGTATTATGCTTCCATTGTAAAAGGAATTTTTTAATAGTAAAATTTAGGGTGCTACAATATCCTTAAGTAATGCTCAGGGTTGGGCATGTCCTTGAGTAATGTTTGGAGTTGAGCATGCCCCTAAGCAATTCTAAGGGACATACATGTCCTAAGCAATTCTAATTGGTTTGGTTTGCGTTATCCATAAATGCTCGATTAGTATATTTAAATCCCTTTATTGATTCAAATGTTTTATTTGAAATTGTATGGTCATATAATGAGATGTCAATAATATGAGTTATTCCTACATGAGGCACATGAGCTACTTTAAATTTCCATTATACCATTCTTAAATGTTTAAATATGATGTTACATATGTTTCACATGTTATTATATGCATATGGCATGATTTATGATGTAGGTATTGAGTATGCATAATATTGTATCAATGCAATGTACCTTAGTTCTATATATATATGATTTTGTAGTTCATGCCTCCCCCATAAGATAGGGTGATGTTGTTTACTCAGTACTGGACCTGTACTGATATTACCTTGGTTGAATGTGTCATGTGATGAACCACTGATGGTGGAAAGCAAACTAATTATGTAGGTTAAATATTGAGTGTTTTATCGTTAGGAGAATTGTTTTCGCTAGGTTTTAATAGTAGGTTATGCGGTGATTTTATAACACCTCAAAATTTTTTGACCTTTGCTTTCAAGTGTTTATCCTTTTTATTCAAAACTAACCTTTAAACATTTGCCTAATTATTTTATTAATAACCTTTGACCCGTAATCTAAAATAAATTTTCTAAAATTTATCCTTAATTATTTTTACCTTTTTATTTCCTATTTAACCTATCTTAAATCGGATTATTTTTCCCAACGTATTTTCCTATATGATATAGTAACCTACCCAAACTAAACCTAAAACTAAAATAATATATATTTTCTATCCTACCCATGCCACCCTCCTCCCTCACGTTACCCTTATTGTGGCCCTTTTCCCTCCACTTATCCCCTTGCAACCCCATCACCTCCCCTCTCTGCATTTTTATACTCATTACACAATCCACCCAACCAAACCATCCCCCACCACCCAACTTCCCCTCTCTTAACCTTAGCTTTCCTCAACCCCCTGCCCCAACTAGCTTTCCTCAACCAAACAAAACCTAGCCCTTTTCATTTCTCAATGAACACAACCTGCTCTCTTCTCTCTCCAATGCACCACCACCCTTCTTCTTCTTCTTCGTCTTGCCACCCTCCCTTCCTGCGCTGCCCTATCTAACAATCACCACAGCCACCTCCAACCATCCCCAACACCTTCCTGGACAACCCCTATCTAACCCAACAACCACCCCTCTGCACGCACCACCACAACCGCCACCACTAGCTTCCTCCTTTTTCCTCTCCTTACCACCACCATCTCCATAGAACCGCCACCAACCCATTTTCCAACTACTTGTGCTCCCTCTCTATCGTGCCTTGCTATCTCTTTGCCACCCTCCAACAACTAGCCCTTGCACTACCTCCAACCAAGCCACCCTCCTAGCTGCCACCACCCTTCCCCATAACCAGCCATCATTTCCACCATCAACCATCAACCAACACCAACCATCATCGACCTCCACCATCTCCACCCTTCCACCATAGCCAATCCCTCACCCAACAACCGCTCCTTACCTTCATGCATGACTCACATTGAACATGCAACATAAGAAATGTGTTGTGGTTTTCAAATATTTTTGGTATTTATTATAATGGTATTTTGGTAATTTTAGAAAAAATAATTTAATAATATTATTATTTTATCTGGTAAATATTAATTTGGTAATTGTGGTATTAATTTTATGTATGAAATTTTGAATAAAGAAACCTTATAATTTTAATAGGATACTGCTAATTTAAATTTTTGCTAAATTTTAAGTAACCATTATACTCTACTAAAATGATAAATATTGCATAATAGCACATTAAGGTTTTGGTGTATGAAATATGTTAAGAGTGATTCGTTACGTTATAATTATGTACTTATTATTGTTATTATTAGAATAAAAAAAATGAGTATGTTAGTTGATGTAAATTATTGCGGGTATAAAATTATGGCTAAAATGATTTAATGATTATGGTATGTGGAAAATAGTAGGTTGAACATGGTTACATATAATTGTGGATGTGTGCCCTAAGGACCATTTGTCATTTTACCTATGTTACAATTTTTACCATGAGCAACATGTCTATATTTTATTATATGTTGTAAGCATGAGATTACGTGATCATAGATGTATTAGATGCACATGCTAGGGTTTTATCTACAAAAATTTGAAATAAGGCTAAATTGGTTATTTGACTTATCTAATAATTTAAATGCATGATAAATTGGTTTAATTATTATATTTTAGCCTTTTCATGACAAACTTATAAATAAAATGGATATAGTAATCAAATATAATGTTAATGTGGTAATTTTGACCTCAGGGGCAATTTGGTCATTTTTGACCTAATGCGCCCAAAAGTGAATAATTGAGCCTAGGATGGTCTTAGAATATTTTTATGATTTACCTTGGTAATGATCTTGATTGTGGTTGCCTCAAAATAATTAGAAATGAGTAAAATGGCTAAGTATGGAAATTGAATTTATTTATGTTGTATGCGATTTCTTGATCACCGTAATAAAATACTAACATGTAAAGTGAAAGACCTCGAGATTAGGAATTATGACACTTTAGGGGTCACTACCCTAAAGACGTGGTTTAGCCCACAATTAATTTTGGATTTCTACTGGTGTGCCTTAGTACTCTAGCTAGACCCTATATCTTACTCTATTTAGCTCTATAGACCTAATTAGGGAGTATGCATACTTATGGATTAATTATCCTTGTCGGTAGTGTATTGTGTTACCTTCATATACTAGTGCAACTAGGGTACCTTTGTGTCATTGGATTGATAGTCGATAGGATACTGTATTACTTTGGTACACCGGTATGATTGGATTACCTTAGTCTCTCTAGGTTCGATGTGATCTCCTCTCAAGTAAATAAAAATGGAAATGATTGATGGATTATTGGATTGTGGTATTGGTTGATAGCAACATTTGTGTCTACTTGTGGTTCAGCAAAAACCTTTGCGCCTACATATGGTTTAATAGCAATCTTTGTACCTACCTGTGTTTTAGTAGTAGCCTTCGGGACTACCTATGATGTGATGATGTGATATTGATCTGTACTTGTGAGCCTACCTATATTATGATATTTATCGAGATCGATGATGAGGTATGCAACATGTGGTTATAATCTTGTATTTGAGGTTGATGTGTTTCTAATTATATTACAATCATCGCTTTATAGGTAAGTTTTAGTTAATTCTAGATAAATGAGTATGGTTCATATGAGGTATTGGTTGTATGTGATTGTATGAATAGTTAATTGATGCATGTATAGTCGATGCTTTATTCTATGTATATTTTGATACCCTATGTGTGTTCTATGCTGATTTTTTATTTTGGTTTAATATAAAGGGTTTCCCAATACCATTGTATCGAAGGGTTCCTTTCGTGGGCCCTTGCCTAATCAATGGAAAGTGGTCTTTGCAGGGGAGCTTCTAAGCTCAATCAAAGTTGGTAGTTCAATTTGAAAATGTAGGACTATTCGGTGCGCCTTTTGTTATGTTTAATTCTGGTTGTATTTGGACCCTTATATCCTCTTGTATTTTCCTCTCTTTTAGTTTTGTAAGCCATTGGTGTTGCTTTTATTTACAACCATATTTATCGAATGTTCTCTCTAATCTCATTCTTGTAATCATGTTATTAATTTAAGTAGAGTAATAATTTTAGCCTTAGCACTTTGTATGAGAATGGTAAGGGTAACAAAACTTGTACCAAGTGTGGCGGTAATACCCATCATTTTTATTGTTTTAGCTTCCATACTTAACTTAGTAAAAAAAAATTTGTTCCTAAAAATGGGGTGTTACGTGTTCAATCTGATGAATAAAGTTGGCTCTATTACTGGGATTATCCTCTGTTATTTTCCTAAGTTTCATTGTGCCTCAAATGTATTTATTTTAGTTTGTAAACCATTCACTTGATTTGTATTTATTTGGGTTGCAATTTTGTTAAAGATGTATTTAGACTTTATTATATCACAGGTTTTATGATTATTTTATCAACGATGATTTGGTTATATAAAAACATTTTTCCCATCTAAGGGCTTGTTTGGCATGAGGGTAAAAGGGGTGGAAAAAATTTTCTTATATTTTGTATCTTTTATATTAAGTATTTAATAATAATAATAATATTTTCAATAAAATACCCTTTTAGATCAATTTAAGATCTAAAATGGGTATTCGTCCAAAAAAAATTAATTATACTATACAAGATATGTGAAATATGGGGGTAATTTTTCCACCCTTATTACCCAAGTATTAAATGAGCACTAAATTTGGATAATTTATTGTGGGAGTTCACTCCTTTAATTCATATGAGGATTAAATTTTTATTGGACATGTTTGGACTTACATCTAGCATAGGTTAGTTGAACTTACAAACCTCTTCTTATGTTAGATGTGGCAGTTTTATCCCCATTCTTATTTTAGCTTTCACATCTTTCCTTTTGAAATGAAATTTATTAGGAGTGAAAAATGGGGGTATTATATTTGAATTAATACTTTTCAGGTATCATATATTTTTTTAATAATTTTACTTAAATACCCTTTTATTTTAATTTAACTAGTATCACTCACCCGTACATTGTATATGATCATAAGTGATATCTGGGTAGAGTTTGACATACTGTGATAATGAGTTTTGGAATAGTAAGTATGAACAATAATATAGAAAGTAAAAAAATTGTGAAAAGACATTATGATTATTATAAAGGATCAAATATTAGTTAAAAGATGAAATAACAAAATAATGCACTATATATAGAAATGACAAATAACTGAATAAGGAAATACATAATCTATCTAGATATTTTGGAACATTTCCTTGAATACAACATTTATTGTGGATGTACTTTCATTCTCATTATTATCGCATATCAAAAATTTCCAGTCCGTTATGATATGTAACGATGAACATTACAACATAAAAGTAACTGTGATTGAAGATTGTTTTCCCAATAATATCCCAACATTTTTTATTCATTCTTCTTTTTTATTTTTTGTCATTGGTTTTCTACAGTTAACTAGCTGAAGATGGAAATCGAATGAATGTCATTTATTACCATGATTTGATTTCAATGAATGTATAATTTGATACATGAAGAGGCACTATTTAACTATATTACTCATTTGAAAAGGCTGCAAATTAACCATCTAGTTGAATAATTTATGCAAGTAATGATATATTTTATAGTGTAATGCAATTAATGTTATATTCACACAGTATATTAATGTATACTATTAATTAATATACCATGAAAAAAAATTAATAATTAAAGGCCTATAGTATTTTGTTTAATATGAATTGTTAAAAATTGTCAGACTCATATATAGTCTAGGTACTTTAATACTTGTTCAGTGTATAAGTCATGGTTTATAACTATATAATCAAATTTTTGTAGCCAAATGGTTGGATTGAATAATTAATTTATGAGCAATAATTGCTGCAACTGGGTGTGAAATTTTATCTACATATTGTTTGCGAGAAAACTCAATTTTTATATAATTATATTTCACTTAGGTTCCCAAATGGGTACCTAAATGGAACTTAAATTGTGGATTGTTTTCATGATTTGAGCAACTACGTGAAACTAAATTGAAGTGTAAAGGTACCTAAATAGGATGATTGAAAACAGAAGGCACCTAATTTTTTTTAAGTTAAATGTCAATGTATTTAAATGAAAGTTTTCTAATTTTTTTATTTATTTTTTTGTTATTTTTATCTATATATATATATATATATATATATTAAAAACTCGCTCTCTTAGTGAGAATCTAACACTTATACTCTCCGTTGAAGAAATCACCTACAATAGGTGGTCAAACTACTTTTAGTAGGTAGATGAAACTATTATAAGTAGGTTAAGAAACTATAGTATTTAAGTGTTAGAAAAAAAAAAGACTGTTGCAGTTTTTGTAAATATTATATATTTATATTTAAGGTTTGAAAACTATATACAATAGGTGGTGTAACTTATTATGGAAGAAACTAATATAAGTCTCTTAAAAAATTATAGTATTTAAATGATAAAAATATTGCGGTATTTCTATAAATATTAGTATTTATATTTTAGTTTAGAAAAATTCTCATAGTAGGTGATTGAAACTAATTAAAGTGGGTGGAGAAAATGATTGTACATCTTTCAAGAAATTATAATATTTAAGTTCTAGAAAAAATGGTGTAATTTTTATAAGTATTAAATGTTTATGTTTAAATTTATAAAACTACCTATAGTAGATGGTAGAAAATACCTATAGTAGGCAGTGTTGCATGGGAATGTTGAAATGATAAAAGAAATAAATACAAAAATGTCATTCTTTTAAAATTTAGAATACGGGAACGGAAACAACAATTATATGTAGATGTAGATTTTAGTTATTTTTTATGTCTAAACTTTATTATATGTAGGAAAAAGAAAGACTCAATCTAATAAAATTAAGAGAGAGAAAAAACCCTAAAGATACTACCTAAAACACACTAGATTTGAAATGTCTTTCTTCCATACTTCTCTCTCTTCAAGATTTTTTTAAAAGTTTCTTCAATGTTTTAGTCCCCAAATGTTACAGGGATAGGAAACATAACTTAGGGCACACCCCTATGCTTTTTTGGAAATAAGTGGTAAATAACTAGCTCAAGAAATTAGGGTGGTTTTTAGTTCAAACCATAAAAAATAATTTTCATTAAATATGCACTATATATCTATATTGAATATGAAAATAGTTTACTTATATAATTTATATCTAAACTATTATCTGCAACATTCTTTTAAACTAATGGTTTCAAGATATTTAATAGAAACAATAATAATATTTATTTATTTGTTATTATAATGATAAATATTAACTATAATTAATTTATTAATATTAATATCAACATTTCATATTGAAAAAAAATATCTTATCAATTAACTTACTTTGTCAATTATCCAATAATGTAACAATATTATCTTATTAAATGCTATAAAAATAACCAATTGGAGTATCACTGCCACTCATATGACATATCAATCATCCCATTCTTCTTTTAATATCCTATATTTTCTCTTCACAAATTTTAGAAATAAAAGGAAAATAGAATTAGCTTTTTTTTCTATAATGCTCTAATTTTTTCTAACCATAACTACTATGTAATTATAATTGTAATTCACTTCAAAAAAATTATATCAAGATTTTTCAAGCTATTTATATTATATTTGAGCTTTATACCACTCATTTTATTTATTTATGAAAAATCACAATTTTACTTGAATTCTCCGCTCAAGGCATTTTCAATCATTTTAACCTATTTTAAGTTGTAGTTCATTCATAAAAAAAATCAAAGCATATTCTCTCCTTTCAATATCATTTTGAGTCTTTCATTAATTATTTATTCCCTTGCTAAAAGATTTAGTTCATTTGGGAATTTTTTTTCTCTCATTTCTCACTCGTTCAAAAAAAAATTATTACTTATAAAAAAAAATCTAAACTTAGATAAGAATCCAAAAAATTTTAAAGTTTGTGTGTTCTTTCTAAATTGTGATGTTGTGAAAATTTTTAATTTCCCCAAAGATTGATTTTCATCATTTTTTTTTGTTTTAATATGTTTGAGCTTTGAGTGAATTCTAAATTAAAATATATTTACATATTTAATTTCATAAAATTATTCCGCATCCATCCATACCCATTTGACACCTCCATTATTTATTCCATTAATTTATTGAAAAATATGTTTCCCTGAAGGTTTTATCATTTTTGCTTGTTCTTCGTCCATTAAGTTTGAAATCAACTTTGATACCCAATATTTTTATATATTTATTTTTCTAAAAAATTTTGCATCTTCCTTTATATGAGAAAATGGTATCAATTTTAAAAAGGAGTGTTATGTGGAAGAGAGGATGGTAGGTGAGTAATGGAGGAACGACATATGAGAAAAGAGAAGTGCTAGGGTTTGGGGTGGCCAACTAGTGTTTTATAGACATATGTGCAAAATGGAAAGTAAGGTGGAATGCTTGGGGTTGAATCTAAATGAGTTGATGAGTTGGGGGTAAAGGAGCATTAGTTGTGTGGGATATAGGAAGTAGGGTTGTTGACAAACCAAGTCGGCTCGTGAGCTTTTTAGGCTCGGCTCAGCTCAGCTCACTTATTAAATGAGCTTAAAAATTAGGCTTGAGCTTGGCTCGATTATTAAAAAAGTCAAGCTTAAGCATAATAAATTTGGGCTCGAGATCATTTACAGTGCAAAAGCTCGTGAACTCAGCTCGTTTACCACCAAAGCTCAAGAGTCGGCTAGTTAAAAGTTTGGCTCGACTCGTTAAAAGCTTGGCTCATTTATAAACAAGCCAAGATCAAGCTTCATTTTTAGGCTTATTTAGTAAATGAGCCGAGCCCAAACCTACCCCGTTTAGGCTCATCAACAGCCCCAATAGGAAGGTTGGGCCATATAGGCTGAATTAGGGTTTTTCGGGGAAAACCCTAGAGGGCGATAGTGAGTTGACTTAAATGGTATAGGGAAGTGGGCCTCGACCACACACTTAGGAGTTAGGATTTAGGTATTCATGGTAATTAAGGAGAAGAGGGAAAGATGTCTTGATGTGTTAGGAGGCATAAAAGTCCTAAGATATGGGGTGGGCTCCTCTCAGGAGAATAAGAGTCGATGGATTATATGAGCAGGTAGTCCAAAGAACATGCATGTCTAAGGTGAAAACATATATTGAATAAGACACAGATAATATACTAATCATTTAAAGCGAAAGATTACTGAGCCTGGCCCAGATCGATCCACCAACATAATAGTGGCCAAGTGCCTGGGTGTCCTAGAGATCGATCTCCCGGTGAATAATAGTGTTCAGGTGTTTTTTGCCTTGTATCTTTCCAATCCACTAGCTATAATAGTGGGGGATCCCAAGCTTAATAAACCAAACCTTAAGTTATGATAAGACATGGAAAAGACACTAAGTACTTACAATGGAACACCATGAGAGTTGGGACCAAACCGATCCACCGGCATAATAGTGGTCGGGAGCATTTTGCCCTAGAGACCGATCCACCGGCGAAGAATAGTAGTTAGGAGCATTTTGCCCTGTATGTTTCCAATCCACCAGCTATAATAATAGGGTTCCCATACTCGCATGGACTTATAAAGAGCTTGGTGTGAAATGAGTATATTGACTAGAGATCTAATGAATAAGTTTGACCGAACTGTAACATGGCCACTACTATCTACATTACTTGTATGTTTATCTATATGATCGTACTTGTATTATATGCCTTTTATGTATGGCCTTAGCTACATGGTTACCTTACTCAGTACGTACTTAACCATCTGTTTCATGGGTGCTGCTCATTTCTATTAGCAAAGGGCTTTGTTGAGTTTGTACAGGTAGGAGATGCCATCTTCGACGCCTATGATACCTATGAGGCATTAGACTGGGATGAGAGTTGATGGTTGGACTTGGCATAGGGGCTCAGGAGCGATGTTGGCCGGACTCTCTTTTACCCCATTTTACTTATGTTTCATTTTCTTTCGGTTTTATTTTATCATATTGTACCTTTTATCCCTTTTGGGAACTTTGCTTATGTACTCTATTAGGTTGTAATAACTTTTTAATATGCACTCTAATTCCCGTATTATGAATAGTTTATTTTTCTATGAATCTCCGTTTTAAGTATGTCTAATGTCTTATGAAACTTTTTCTTAACCTTGTGGTTAGTACGGGATTAGTCGGGGGTCGAGCTTGTACTAATTACGACAGTAGCACCCCCGTGCTTGTATTTATTTAATTTAAACAAAAAATTTCAACTTTGATTTTGGGGGTGTTACAATTTAACTTTTGATACTTTATGTGTTTTGTACGTATACTTATCATCTACTTTAAATGTATGTACTTAATTATATCCTTAACTCGACAGTATTGTTACCTTACTCAATACATAGCGTACTATCCATCCTTTTCATGGGTGTCTCTCATTCCTATGAGTAGATGATCCTGATGCTTTTGTGAGGTCTTTGAGAACCATTTAGATGATTTTGCTTCCTTTTATGGATTATATGGGGAGGAATGACTTTTCTATACTAGGTATTTGGGTGAAGACTTATGTTATCCAGATAATATTTTTACCCAAATATATTTTGGACTCTTCAATCCACGGTATCCCTTTTGTAGTATTTTATTATTGTATCCTAGAGTTAATCTCAAACTCATATTTACACTTATAAATTTTCTCTCATTTCTAGTTACTATGTTTTACTTTGAATGGTTTTAGCATTGTGATTGATATGAGGATGGTATGGTAAACCAGACTTACATCAATTATGGTGATAACACCTGATATTTTAGTTATAATTTTTCATTGTAAAATAAAATTTTTCAATAGTAAAATTTGAGGTTTTATAGTTAACATGTAGAGAGTGATAGACTTTTGCTAAATGTGTCAGCAACACCTATTATTTTTGTAATTAATACTTATGCTAAATGAAATTTTTTTAAGTAGTAAAAATGGGTATCAGAGCTTTTGGTTTCAAATCCTCTCTTATGTTTTTGAAAACCTTTATTCCCAAATGTTTTGAAACCTTGATTAATCATATGGGAAGTGTGATGTATATTTGGGTTAGGCCTTAGAATAGTTGTGGGTACATGTTGGCCTTGATGTGTATAGTTGTTTAAAACTTCTCTAGGTAGCCTTGTTATTTTGATGTCTTGATGTGTGTGTTGAACCCTTCCTTACCCCCATCCTAGAGCATCATGATTCAGAATGAGACTTGTATGTATGGAGGAGCTTTTTATCGTTATGATCGAGAGGGATTTATATTAATCGATGCCTCCACCACCATTTCAGGTACCTATCCACATCCCCCCTTCATTCCCTTCCCCACATGCTTCTCCCTTCCATTTTTATCCACCTCGTCTGCTATGCTTGCCATGCCCCCTGCACCACCTAACCTCTTGCATGCCACACGCCTCTCTCTCTCCTCCTCACCTCCTCTTCTTTTTCTTCTTCTTCTCTGCCTCATTTATCTCTCGAGCTCTCCCTTTCTCCTTACTCGATTCTCTCTTCCCTTTCCTCTCCTATTTTCTCCCCTATTTTTCATTCGCCGCCTATCTTTGTCTTCTCAACCACCCAACTGGCCACCACACTGCCCACTTCTACACCCTATCTCCTCCCTACATTGCCCCGAGCAGCCATCACATGCCACCCTAAAACCTACCCCTCCCTTTTCTCTCCTTCTTTCCCTTGACTCCCCTCTACACCCGCCACCTTTTTCCATCTTGTCTCCCCACTTTTTTCACCGCCGCAAACTCCCCTCAGTCACCTAACACCACCTCAACATCCCCTACCTCATCTTAACCAAACAACCATGCATCTTCCCCTTCTCTTCCCTTTCTTTTCCTTTCTTCCTCTTCTCCCTCTATTCTCTACACCTTCCTCCTGTAGCCATCGTCGCCGTCTCTGCCACCTCCGAGCTACCGCACCTCGACCCCCGATCACCACCCACCTCCTACCTCACCTCTGCACCCAACAACCACCACCAATACCCCTCCACCACCACCCTCAACCCTTTTACCTGAGCCTTCCCCTTTCTTCCATTTTCCTTTCCCCTCACCCCTTACATCCATTTCATGGCCCACGATGCATGAGTAGTGTGAGTTACGTTGCATAATTTTGGGTATATTTAAGTTAATATTGAGGTATAATATAGTTTGGTAATATTATAAATCTAATAAGTATTTTTAATAAAATCATTCTTTTACTTATATACTAATGATATTCTACTTGTGACATTATTTTAGGTATGAAATTTTGCTAAATGGGGCTTAAGCATTTTAAACAGAGATATTGGTTTTAGTTTTTGTTGGAAATAAGGTAATATTTATACCTCACTAAAATATATGGATTATCGTATATTAACACATTAGGATTTTTGGTATGTAATTTATGTAAATATGATGTGTTGCTAGCAATCCCATGGTTATTAATGTTATCTTGGAAAATAGAAAGAAGAGTATGTTATCTTGTATGTGGTGTGATATGTGTGAAATGGTGATTAAGAAAGAGGGTGATGTTGATAATGGGTGTTATGTGTATATACATGCTATGCTAAGTGAGTATAGACACTTGTAGTGGAAATAATACTAATACGAGCCCTAAGGAAAATTTGGTCATTTGGATATATCATGATGTCTAAACCTAAATGGGGTGCCTAATGTGTAATATATGATGCTAGGAATAGATATGGGAGTTGGTGGAGTATAAATATAAGTGTTTGTATAAATATCAATATTTTATGGCCTAGGGAAAATTTGGTAATTTTAATATATGGTGTTGATTATCTTAATAAAAATACATGCTAAGTGTTATGAGAGGTTGGAAATGATGCTAGAGGTTTGTGGTATTAAAAATACATGTTCCATCATAAATAATGATATTTTTATGTTCTAAGGGAATTTTAGTAATTTTACATGTTCAAAGGAAGTGACCCGAATAAATATGTAAGGTAATTAATAATTGGTGCTAAGAACAATAATAAGGGATTTTGTGATGTTAATAGTGCACGTTGGGCATAAATATTAATATTTTATGACATAGGGATATTTTAGTAATTTAGCATGTGTAATGGGAGTTAACTTAATAAATATACATGATAAGTGGTAATTGGTGCTAAGAATAATAATAGGGGTTTTGTGGTATTAGTAATGCACGTTGTGTACGATTATCAATACTTTATGACCTAAGGGCATTTTAGTAATTTGGCATGTGCAATGGGAGTTAACTTAATAAATATGCATGATAAGCGGTAATTGGTGCTAAGTATGATAATAAGAGTTTGTGGAGTTAGTAATGCATGTGGGGTATGATTATTAATATTAAATGACCTGTGAGCATTTTGGTAATTTTACATGTAACATGGTAGTTAGTCTAACGAATATGCATGGTAGGTATAAAATGATGTTAAACATGATAATAGGGGTTTATCATCCCAATATCACTTACTTGAGTATAATAATCAATAAAATATGGTCTAGGGGCATTTTAGTAATTTTGCATATAATATGGTGGCTGGTTTAATAAATAGATACACTAGGAATAAATTGATGTTAAATATGATAATAGAAGTTATGACCTTAGTATTGCCTGTTCAAGCATGATCATGAATATTATAAGGGCTAGGGGTATTTTGGTAATTTGAAGTGTATCATAATGAGTACGCATGGTTTAGGGTTAGCTGGGTAAATTAGGGTGTGTTATGATGTTATTTTCATAAATATGCAAGAAGTGCATAAAGTGTTGATTGAGAATAAGAATGTGTGTTGGTTGTTCTAAAAGTGCATAGTAGGGTTTTATGTGTAAAATAATTGTTTGGTGTGTTAAGTAACTTAACTTCATAATCAATAGTATAGTTATGGTGTGTTACTCTTTTATGGTATGTTGATAAATAAAAATAAATTATGTGACAAAAGTAGATGGTAAAGAGGTAGCCTTAGCCTTAGGGGTGAGTATTTTGATCATTTTAACTTGAGGTGAGTATTAGAACCTGGGATAACCTTAGTGGACTACTTATGTTAACATTGACAATAATCCTAATTTTGACTACTTTATAATAATGGAAGCAAATAAAATGGTTAATATGTGATTAATATGTCTCTCGTGATCACCTTAGTTAAAATACTAATCTTAAAGTGAAAGACCTTGAGATTGGGAATGGTGACTCTTTAAGGATTGCTATGCTACCCTAAAGATGTGGTTTAGCCTATGATTGATCTAGATTTTGCTAGTGTACCTTAGTGCCATAGTCAGGCCCTACGTCTTACTCTATTTAGCTTTACTGACCTAATTAGGGGGTATGCATACTTATGGATTAGGTATCCTTGTCAGTAGGGTATTGTGTGCCTTCGTGTACCAATGCGACTAGGGTACCTTTGCGTCCCTAGGTTGGTAGTTAGTAGGATAATGTGTTGCTTCTATGCGTCAGTATGACCAATATACTTTTGTGTCTCCGGGTTCATGATCTTCCCCTCGAGTAAATAAAACAGAATTAGTGTGATAATTAAATGGAAAGACACTAATCGCTTATAATGAAACACCATATAGGTCGGGTCTATATATATCATATATATCGGTTCACTAGTTATAATAGTGGTCAGCAACATTTTGTATTGGATTATATCATATGTACCGGTCAAGTTATAATAATCATTAGGTGCGTTCTAGCCTAAATTATATCATATATATACCGATCCATCAATTATAATAGTGGTCAGGAGCGTTTTGTCCTAGAGTATATCATATGTACCGGTTCACTAGTTATAATAGTGGCCAGGTGCATGATGCCCTGTGTTATATTATGTAGTTATCGGTCTACCACTGAAAATATTAGGGTCCCCAAACCTACATGGATATAATTCGAAAAATGATTAATATCTAAACTAATGGCTTGAGTCTAGATAATAATAAATGAACTATTATAACCTACTGATGTGATATATTAGTAGCCTTAGTGCCTACCAAGATAGATTGAGTTTGGTATTGTATTGATGGGTCTAAGGGCTTGCCTTTGAGTTGAGTGGATGGTGTATGGTTGGGTATGTTGTTGGCTCTTTGATTATACTACAAAGAGTATCGCTTGGATGCTCCTTTGGTAAGTCATGTTATTTATAAGTGAATGAGCCTTTGTAACATATTATCTTGATGCATGTAGCCATTCGAATGATTATCGCATTTCGGTTATATATGTAGAATTTCATGTTCATGTGTTTGATGTGTAGTAGCTGATGTGTTACATGTGGTTTGTACATATTAATCACATGTAAAGGATTACTCATTCAATGGGCAGTGACATTTGCAGGTTAACTTACAAGCACTATTCCAGATTTACTTTCGGGTTAAGATCATATGACTAGCCGGGAAGATTTTAATGTTTCCCTTAAAACTCTTATACTCCCTTTTTCAATGATTTTATTCTATAACCACTATTAGTGGATTGTATTTCTTGTAATCTAACTATTGTACTACTTTGTTTTATAATTACAACTTTGATTTGTGTAAATTATATTTTCAGCCTTAACACTTAGTATTGGAACGGTGGAGGTAAATCGGTCTGGTACTAAGTGTGGCGATAGAATCCCTGAAATTTAACGTATTTGCTTCCATTTATAACTTTTAAAAAAAATTAGTAGTAAAATTTGGGGGTGTTATAGTATTGTATTTTAATTTAAAATTATTATATTATATTTAAATATATAAAAGTATATTATATCATATTAGTATATATTAGAGCATATTATACTATATATTTAGCTTATTATGATATATTATGTAGTACATTATGCTATATTGTAATATCTTTCCCAAATATATGTACCTAATTATGAATTTTAGTATAATCAAATATTTTGGATATATCTAATAATTCAATCAGGTTTAAGAAATCTAAAAAATTTGATTAAAAAAAATGGTTGTAATTGGAGTGGATATCCGATCTAATTTTTGACAGGATTATTTAAAATGGTACAATATCTAATTTTTCAATATATTGTCCTATTTTTGATCATAGTCTACTATATTTTGAAAATATTATACTATATTCGAATATATAAAAGCATATATACTATATTAATACATATTATGGCATATTATACCTCATTTTTAATGTACTATGGTGCATTATATAATATATTATACTAAATTGTAATATTTCCCCAAATAAATGTATCTAATTATGAATATTAGTACAATAGGATATTTTGGATGCATTTGATAATCCAATTTGGTAGATGCGGATATTCAATTTTACACGCCACTACTTGAAATGAAGGTTTCTCTACAAATTAAATATTGGAATGTATCAAAACTTATTGAAACATTATAAAATTCAACAAAAAAAGAATAAATAAGTAATGAATAAGAAGGTAATATAGTGTATTATTTTTGACACTTATAAGTTTAAGATTACACAAATAGTATGTGCATGAAATTTTAAAGTGAAATCAAATGGAGGGACATAGAAATAATGTAATCGTAGCTTTGAGAAGATTTGAACATTGTACTTGATTACTTATTTTGGATTTTGAACTTTAAATTTCAAATATAAATTGGAACTAGATAGAGGAGATAGAGGCGATTGTGGATGAATAATTTATTTTTAACCTATTATTACCAACATGTTGATTAGAGAACTATTGGAATCATATTTATTTTTATAATTCTTTGTTTGAAAGGTTTTAACTTTATTGAGGTTGAATTTGAAAGAGAATAATTTGATACTAAATATTAGGATAGAAAGTATGTTATCAGATAGAAAAAGAAGGCATTTTTAACCCTTTTTTGGTTTAATTTTTTATCCATGATATATGGATTAAAAATAACTATTTTAATCATGTGAGAATATTTGAATAATGGACTTAATTATGCAATATATATTATGTGCTTTAATTTCTAGGTTGAGAATTGTGGATGAGTAATTTAACTTCTCACTACCAATATGGTAATTGGATAAATATTGGAATATCTTTATTATAATTTTTTTTGGTTTGTAATATGTTAAATTTATCTAGATTAAATTTGAAATAGGAATGATTTCTTACTCAAATGTAGAGGAGAAAATAGGTAATTAAATAGTTGAATATGATAATTTTTTAACTATTTTTTCTATTCAATTTTTTATCCATGTTGTTTTGGTAAGTAATTTTTTATTGCTTTTCCAAAGTGCACTATAAGCGGTACAACCTCTAAATATTACAAGAACACAAAAATAAACATACTACAACTTGAATAAGTAGGCCATTATAGGAATTAGATAGTAGGTACCATTTATTCTTATAACAATTTCTTTTATGATGAGGACAAAGGTTTGTTGGGGTAATATTTTTTTGGCATGAAAACTTATTTTCCCCCGTTCCTCCCACAAATGCTTAAGTATTACTTTTTAACTATGTGAGAAGATTTGAATGATGGAATCAAATAAAAGTATACATATGACTTTTAAATTTCAAATTTAAATTATAATTAAAAAGAGGAGATAGAGGATTGTTAATGAGTAATTTAAATTTTTTTTATCAGTGTTAATTAGAGAAAGATCGAAACCTTTTTTTTTTTGTAATTTATTGTTTGAATTATTTTAAAATTAGTAGGGTTGAATTTAAAATATAAGAAATTTGATATTAAAATGTAGGGGAGTTCTAGGAATTTACATTTATTGATATGTGATAGATTTGAATTCTTTTATTTTAAAATGATATAATTAGTAGGATAGTAACATATAAATATTACTAGAATTATTATAAAACATTTATTATTGAGAAAAAAACCATACCTTATACACTTTGCAATAGCAAAAAAAGAAAAAAAAGAAGAAGAAAGGTTTGAAAATTCATCATCAGTTATAAAAAAATATTATTTAAATTCTTATAACCTTTTTTTTCTTATTTAACTTGTTAAATATTAGTCTCCAATTAATTATCAATAATATTTCTTATTATTTTTGATGTTCCTACTTATGTAATGTAATTACTATTTTTTTTATTTTTTTTAAATTTATAGGAGATCTGTAAAGATAAGTATAAATTATTATATAAATGATAAATGTATTATAATACCAAAAGAGGGAGAGGGATATTCAAACCTAGAATTTTTGATATGCAAAAGCTGGTCTTTACTACTAGACCAAATATCATTCGATATAATTATTACCCTTCATGATTACACAAAATTGAAATCCAAAATATAAATTTTTGGCAAAGATATTTTACAAATAAAATAAAATAATATTTTTATATTAGTAATACAATTACAAAATATTGTTATATATTTTAATTTACTATATTATTTCTTACAAATTTTAATTCATATAACAAGATTTGCAGATTTTAAGTCAATCAAAACCACAGATATATTGAATTTTTAGCTCTGTCGTCACCTACGACCTTCATAGGAAAAAAAAAAAAGTAATAGGAATATATGTGCTTTTCAATTTCGTCGGGCGAAACCATCAAATAAAAAAAAATGTAAGAAAATTACACATCACAGAAATTATACCCTGGATTGCTCGTAATAATTTCTGTCCGCTGGGCGGCTCGGGCGGCCCTCGTGCAAAGCCAAGATCTAACGATTTTCCACAACATATTATTGTTCCATAACAACCACTCGTCCGTTCCTCCGTGGCCCGTGGCCCGTGGCCATGTATATATAAGCATCTCGAAATTTTTCTTCTTTTTCTTTCTTCACTCAGACTCCCCTCTCTGGTCTCTGTACCCCTCTCCTTGGTCGAGTTTTCCTATACCCCTGGCCCTGGCATCACAGTTTGATGCGCGTTTATCCGTCTGAACGACACGCCGGAAACGTATCGCGCAGAATCTTGGTAAGCCAGAAACGCCGTCGCCGTCTCATTTGAGGTTGCTCAGATTAGGGATTCGACGAAGTCCGAGGAGATATGGCATCGGAAGATGTGAAGAGAAGTGAGTCCGCGGTCTCGACGTTTGCGAATTTGGCTGAGGAAGCGAAGATCGCGACTGAAGGTGTTAAGCCTTCTAGATATGCCCTGCTTAGTATTGGCAAATCCCTTGCAGCTGGTGGTATCGCCGGTGGAGTGTAAGTGCTGTGAAGTCCTCCTTTTGTGACTTTTTTATTTTATTTATTGATTTCATATTTTAGTCGATTAATTTGACGAAGCAAAGTGCATGAATTGATTCGTGTAATCGAAGTTCGATTCTTAAAATGCTAACTTTCGAGTCTTTCTTATTAGTTCCGTGTAGTGTTTGAGTAAAGGTCTGGTAGAGCGGTTAAAATTTTGAAAGAGTTCACTATCAATAATTTGTTAGGTTTTTATCTGACCTTAGGCTTATATGGAGTCTGAAAAGCTTAAGATCCGATGTTTTTTTGACTTTAATTTTGCTGGATGTCAAAATAGCACAAAGTCTATATCAGGTTTCCTGATGACCGGAAGTGTTATTTCTTAGAAGATTGCTAAGCAGACAGTTGTGGTGTCTTCCACTATGGCAGCAGAATTTGTAGTATGTTATATGCCTTCCATTTGTGGTATATAGCTGCAAAATTTTGTCATGGGACTGCATACAGTTGACGGTTTTGAAATACCGCTTAATATGTTACGTGACAATAAAGCTACCGTTTAGTATTCCATTAACAACATAAGTTTTACAAAATAGAAAATTATTGATATTTAATACGTGTTACTTGATTGTTCAAGAAAAATACAGAAATAAGAGTTGTCTATAGAGCACATCAATACATATTACATGATAGCTGATCCATTCACTAAAGCTTTACCACCCAAATAGTTTTTTTGAGCATATTGTTTATATGGGTGTTATGTCAGCTGATGATGTTTAGTTTTAGGGGAGTGTGTCAAATTGTTTGCTCTTGGACACTTTGTTTTGGCTTATAACATTTTTGACCATATGATTTTTTGTATAAATAAATTTGTTTCCTTTCTGTTTTATTTAGGATTTGATCTCACTAAAGTTTTAAGGTGGACCACTTGGAAATAAGCATTTTAAGATCACATTACATGTCATTTCTATGCCATACATCTATATCTTGATCCATATCATTTAGCTATATTTGCATATGTGACCATTGAAGATTTAGTTATAAAAAAATGTAGTGAAATTGCTTTGATCATATGGTAGTGTGACTAATAGACCAGATTGGTTATAGATACATTTTGTAACGATAACAATATTGTTTATTCGGTTATTTTACAATTCGCGGTTATAAAGTCACATATATAATCCAACTAGGGGTTTTTGTTAAACGATGGGTTTATATGTGAACGATAATAAATGTGGATTGTCGTTTAAGTTAAGTTTGTATAAAAGTGATTAATTTAAGTTTAAAGTATTTGTGCTTAATATGTCTAATTGGATGTAGACTCATATGTGTACATATATTGGGAGTTTTAGGTTGTTGATGGATTGAATTAGTATGACCAGGTTAGTTATCTGTATATATATGATCATGGTCTTTGGGTCACACATACTTTATTCTAATCAATTCTCATTAGTCATTAGAGACAAGTGAGCACATGTGAGATCTGGACGACCACAGTACTACCCGTTCGGATCTTACTTAATGTTTGACGGTATTCAATTAGTTATTTTTATGAATTTAGGTATGCTTCTGCATATCTATTTTGATTATTATTTTTGATGAATCAACATATGATATAAATTCCATCATAATGGGGAGGAGTATCTGAGATTGTGATGGATAATCGTGTGTTTGGATATGAAATCTTATGTCGTGAATATTTGATGTTAATTCTTCTTGCTGTTTGATGAAATCACTGACCCCGTTTGTGTGAATAGACCTTAAACTAAAATTGAGGTTCTGGGGTGGAGGTTGTCTTGTGACTGAAAGAGAGAGGGTGCCACGGATTCTTTGTTTTGTATTTTCTGTTATCCAAGTATCCTTGGCGACTCTCCTTCCAGAGAGGTTTTCTGGAATTAAATTATCTGAATATGATTATTTGGCAGATTTAATCTTTGACAAGCATATTTATTTGCAGTGTTTTTACTGTATAGCTCTAGTTTCATCACATCACAAGAAGGTATTAGTCCTTGGTATCAACCTTTGAACTTTGATGCCTGAGAGGCTACGTCAGTCAAATTATTAATTCAGAGTCGATATCTTGTTAGCTAATAATGTGGATGGGCTGAACTTGACCTTGTCTTGAAGTGTTTCAAAAATTTGATTGCCCTCCTAACCTCATTTCTGCACCCTGCAGGTCACGTACTGCAGTTGCTCCACTAGAAAGGTTGAAGATCCTGCTGCAGGTAAATCCGCCCCTCTACCGAGTGCACATTTCTAATGATAGTTTATCTGTTTTAAATAATGTTGCAGATCATTAGCTGCATGTGGGATTTCATATCTATAATTTGCGAGTCTGGAGTACTTACTTTCATCTCCATCTTGTGAACTTTGCATCCGGTGGTTAAAGACATGTTCTTGTTCATTTGTGACACTGAACTATTCTTGCTATGCTGTCTTGTAATGACAGGTCCAAAATCCTCACAGTATAAAGTACAATGGAACGCTTCAAGGGCTGAAATATATATGGCAAACCGAGGTTTTCGTGGTCTGTTTAAAGGAAATGGTACCAATTGTGCTCGTATAGTTCCAAATTCTGCGGTTAAGTTTTTCAGCTATGAGCAAGCTTCAAAGTATGTTCTATATGCAACCCACCTTTTTGATTTATTTAATTTTCAAGAGTTTCAGATATCATTTATAACATTATAGCTAATTTGTTTTGTTCTTATGAACATTAAAGATGTTAACATTGGGTAGTTGTACCATAGAATTTTTGGCCATCCAAAATTATTTCAAATAAAGATGAAAACAATTTTGGAAGTGAGAATAGTGAAAATTAATGCAAGCATGTGAAAGCATATTTCAATTAAGATTAGAGTACACAGTTGAACTGGTTATTTCTTTGCCTATGAGGATCAGTGATTGATATAAAATTGTTTGCATATATATTATGAAGAGGATTCCTGTCTGATTTATCTTTTGTTGAGGTGTTTCTTTTCAGTCTTCTTTCCATTTTTCAAATTTCTGACACAATTACTTCTACATGCAAACAGGGGTCTATTGTGGATTTATCAGAAGCAAACCGGAAATGGTATGAGTAAAATCCTTCTACTGTCTAACACAGCTGGACTCGCCATATAAACCCATACCAGAAATGATTCCTTCTATTGTCTGATTCTCTTTGAGCTGCAGATCATTGCTTATTCTGCATGGTTTTCACTTGGTTTTCTTTTCTTTCATAAGTTTTTTTTTTGGTTGATCCTCAACCCCCCTCCTCCAAGATGAAAGGAGGGGGCAGCTTCCGGCATCCATTCAAGAAGATTTAGTGTGATTTTAATGCCTCAAATTTTGATGTCTGTCCAGTAACCAACTTTCACTCTTCATCATAACAGCTCCAATGTGATTCATAAAATGATATCATAGACAGTGGAACAGATATGAGGAACAAAATACCAGATATGTATTTAGAGACTGTAGCATGTGAACAAAATTCATCATAAAGCTACTAATTCTTGGGATGCAATATTGAAATCCTCTATGAATTTATGAGTTTAGACACCCATTGAATTTAGTATATTTACTGCTCTTGATAATATGAGAGGTGGGTGGGGCTTCTTTTCTAGCATCAAAAGCAAATGCTCTGTTTCATGTCTTTTCTTATTAGCATTAAACGAAAGTCAAACATAATTAAGATTTCTATGACATATGTGATGATTATATTTCATCCTGCAGAGAATGCTGAATTGACTCCTGTTTTGCGTCTTGGAGCTGGAGCGATTGCTGGAATTATTGGCATGTCAGCTACATATCCAATGGACATGGTACGAGGTCGGCTGACAGTTCAGGTATTGGCCTTGCTTCACTACCCTTTATTTTTGGAGATGAAACATTACCTTTTACTTGTAGGCATTCCTTAGCATCCTGGAATTCTTATGATTTTTTATCTGGTTTTTCTGCTGCAGACAGAGAATTCTCCTACGCAGTACAGAGGAATCTTTCATGCTCTCAGAACAGTTTTCCGGGAGGAAGGAGCTAGGGCCCTGTACAAGGGATGGCTTCCGTCTGTTATAGGTGTTGTAAGTAGATGATTTGAATCCTTGATACTATCTACTCCAATAACCACAAAAACATATTTATTCTAGTTACAACATGACTCATTCTGACTTTTAAGTAGTCAGGTTGCATGCTTGTGTTAGGATGAGAACTAATTGATTTTGTTGGACAGAAGCAGCATTTTTCAGAAGTCAGTTTGGCCTTATTTAGATATTGGAGTTGGTTTCATGGCAAATCTTTCCTCCTTTTCTTCTCTCTAGTCGTTTCTTTCTTTGTTAGTTTATAGTCAGAGTTGAGGATTTGCCTACCTCCTACTCCTGATATCACATGGTTCGTATCTCTCCACCCCCTGATATTCTTCCCCCCCCCCCCAAACATTTCCTAAACTTCTGTCCCCTAATCTCTTGAGTGTTGGTGCTTCCTGTATCCTTCCCGTACCATTACTGTTTCCTGTTTCCCATCCCTATTTCTGAGCAACACATATTTCTATCACGAAACTTTATTTTCTAATAATGTGGGCATCATCATCATATAAGGTTCTATGTTGATTGCAGGTGCCCTATGCGGGTCTCAACTTTGGTGTCTATGAATCTCTAAAAGTCTGGCTGATCAAATCAAAACCACTTGGCTTAGTTGATGAATCTGGGGAGTTAAATGTGACAACAAGGCTTGCATGTGGAGCTGTGGCTGGGACTGCTGGCCAGACAGTTGCTTACCCTCTAGATGTCATCCGTCGGAGGATGCAAATGACTGGGTGGAAAGATGCTTCTACTGTCATCACCGGTGATGGGAACAAAATTCAATTGGAGTACACAGGAATGGTTGATGCATTCAGGAAAACAGTTCGATACGAGGGATTTGGAGCTTTGTACAAGGGTTTGGTGCCAAACTCTGTGAAGGTTTGTATTGTAATTGTAGCACTTTGATTGACCTATGATTCTTGTCAGGACTTTGTCATGTCGAATATATATTTTGCTCCTTTTGTTCTAGTGTGATCTCTCTTGGTTTTGTACAAACATTTTCTCTTAGCAGCATATTTAATCACCATCTAAACGTATTCCTCTCTTCAGGTGGTCCCGTCAATTGCAATTGCATTTGTCACATATGAAGCTGTAAGGGATCTTCTTGGAGTTGAGATGAGGATAGCAGACTGAAGCATGTATGGCTACAGTGGAAATACTTGCATCTAAATTTCGTGGTGGAATGGAGGAAACTTGGAGGGAGGTAAGTTAGGAGGAAGTAATTCTTTCGGTCATAAGGAAGCATGGAGAGCCTTATCACCTGTATGGATATAGTTTTTCTTTTAGTACACCCAGCTTTCCATCTAAGCCAATCTCGGAATTTGTCCTCTGAATTTATTTTGTTCGTTAGTTATAATAAGTTTGGGCAGGATGAAGCACTAGATGTATTATTGTAGTTTTTTAGAGAACTATATTACACCTGAGATTTGACTGTTTCATTTGCCAAATAAATTACAAAATTTGGGCAGCAGCGTCTTCTGCTGTGTTTTATATTTTATTTTATCCGGCAGGCTACTTTTATCTGCTGCTGCAGAGCGCTCACATTCAACTTCATTTTGGTGTTCGTTTCTTGCTCTTATACAGTGATATTTAAGCTGGGTTGGACCGTAACATACTTTCTGGATTTGACTTGGGAGTGACAAACTGTTTCAGGCTGTGTTTTCTTATTTTTTTCTTGATCAATGCAACTCGTTTTGATTAGTCGTTTGAACTTTGAAGTATCATCAATTAACCGGCTATAGTTAGATTAGTACTGCTCCGTCCACAAATAAGTTATCCTAGTTTATGATACAAGAATTTAAAAGATAATCGAAATGACTAGATTGTCTCTATTTGATGCACCATTGGAATGATTAAGATTAAAGGGTAAAGTAGAAAAAATGATTCAAATTTTACCTAATAAATGCGAAATTCATAATTATTTATTAATAAAGTTAAATAGTTAAAATAATATTTATTTGTAAATGGAGTAGTATGTTACTATTTGAATGAGAAACCTTTTGTCTTTTTGTTTCTTTACAAGTTTTTTTTTTTTTGCAACTTTGTTGAGCTATATATATTCTTACTTAGAATGTAAGTGTTGATAATTATCATACATAATTCTTGGTGAAAATATTTTTAATACTAAGGAATATGTTCTTAAAAATTTTCAATAATTAGTTGATAATTAGAAAATTCTAAAAATTTACTCTAAATTCATTTATAAGACTTAAAAATGGTATCAATTTTTAAAAAAATTATATTATCAAAGCTAAAAAAAAAGATGTCCAAATTATCAAATCCTTTAAAATTATCCAACTTCTTACAAAGAAATCCATAAAAAATCACATCAAAAATAGATTTAATTATATGTACATAGGACTTGTACAAGTCAGGATCAAACCTTTAACTAGGAAATGATTGAATACTTCAATTATTATCATCCTTTGTGATGTCCAACTTAAAAAACAATTAGTGAAGATTCAATTTTTGAAACCATTGAATTCAGCCTTTGTAATGATCCCATCTTCTTTAATTGCTACCCTAATATTCCTATTACCTTAGAAGATCCAAGCCTCCTCTAATTGCTTGTTCTCTAAGAAAACACCTACGGCTACAAAATGCTTGAAGGATAAATACTAGTAGCTATGTTCTACTATGACAAAGCCTTGCTAACATATTTCAAAACAAAAGTCAAAACCTAAAGCAGCAAACATGAAACTTTCCTACTCTAAATAGATCTAACTAGAGCTGACACGATTGTCGCACACCCAATTAGATGGAAGGACGTCACCCTTCTAGAATATTGACTCTTAGAAAAGGCTGAACCATCACAAATAAACCAACCTTAGCCTCCCACTAAACCAAATACTAAGTTAAGATAGGTTATCTAATTTTAGGATGTAATTGTAAAACTCAGTTCTCAAATATCTCTTAGCCATCGCTTATTAGATACAACCTCAAATTCCTCTAACATTAATATAGGAAGGGTTTCAAAAATCCTCTCTATCATCAATCTTCCCTATGAATAACGTAGATACTCTATCTTGGATCTACCAAATCTGTCATTTTAAACAACCAACTATACCTTAAGAGTTCCTCATTCTGTTTATGCTAAATATAACCCACCACAAAATCTCGAAACTTCACAAAAAAGAAAAGAAAAAGAATCTTTGCATATTTCTCTACAAATTTTCGAACCAACCTAAGATAAAATTCTCCTCTTAATTCTCCTAGCTTTTTTGAAATTACAGAAAACTTGATTAATGTGATAGAAAGAGATGTTTAGATTAACAAATAAATCTTCCAAGATGATTTCTATGGCTCTTATAACTCTAAGAAATGAACATGGTTCTTCAAACACTTTTTTAACTAGCATTTCAAACCTAATTTTATGACTTCATCCAAAACAAAAAGGTCCAAATATTATTCTTTGACTAGTTTGAAATTTAGCCATGCAAAATAACATTGATTTCCATTTCCAAATCTTAATCTAATCACCATTCGTAACAAGACTAAAACATAACAAACTAGTAAAGGTACAATTGAGTTTGACAATTCCCCTCTATAATATATTAAAGTGACAGCAAGAGCTAAAACCCCTCCACATGCCTAAATAAGAAGATAAAGATAATATAAAAACATCATTATCCAAAACAACTACACTAATATCCACCTTAACACAATTGGTTTCCAATTTAAAAACTTGATAATAAAATATCAAAAAACCATTCCAAGTAACATCTTCATCACATATCTCTAAAAAAAAACACTACCCATCTTCAAATTTTTCCAGGTCTCAAAGTCTAGCTAATAGAATATCCAAACAGGAAGAACTGAATTCTTCCAAGTAATTACATCCCAACTTAGCCAAATTAATCCTACTTCATATCCCTTAAATCATGTCCAGGTCCTAGATACCCTTGAACAATATTCTCAGATAAATACCTTGGAATTATAATCTTCACATCATCAAATTGAAGATGAGATAAAGAAAGAACCAACCCTCTCTCACCTCCTCATCTAGGGCTATTATTCCCCAAAACACAACCTTTGACCTTAGCATTGAAACCTGAACACAAAAAATTATTCAACCAAATTATAAATCCTTGTCCCTTTATGAATGGAATATTGATAGAACGTTCGAATATAACCTTCTACACCTTCTCCAACAAATGACTATGGCTAATAGTGCCTACAAAATCCAAACTAGTACGTCAGATAAAGATATTGTAGAACTCTTAATTGTAGGGTTCTCAGAGCAACTTAAGGGATGATGGGATTTCCATATCACCTTAGATGAACTTAACTCTATTTTTTAGGCTGCCAAAATTGATAAAGAAGGCAACATCATTATAAAAAATGATGATGTTTGTCTAGACGTTATTGCCTGACTCGTCCTTGCCATATCTCTTTACTTTATCTGTGACCCCTCACACAGTAAATATAAGAATTCAAAGCTTCTCAAACCTTCACTTCAAATAACTAAGTGACTTTTAGTGATACAAAAACACTTTCTTACTTGAGTTATGCTTCGAGATGATTCAAGCCAACCCTTTTGGAAAGAACAATTTATTTCTGGCCTTCCAACCCTTTTTGGAGAAAGAGTTTGAAATAAAATAAAAGAGGCCCATAAAAACCATATTCTATTTTCTTGATTCAATTATGGTGAACTTATTAGCCTTGCTGAGAAAGAAGGTATTAAAATCTATGAAGACCTAAAACTCTAACGACATCTCAAATGGAAGATGCACAAAATAAGGTAGGAACTTGGTTATTTCTGCTAATAATTTGATATTCTTGGCATTTCTACTAAATCTAAATCATATAATGTCTTATGCAAATCAAAATATCACTCAAATAATTACCCTAAGAAACCTTCCAAGAAACAAAAACCTCTGCCACAATAACTGTTGTACTACAAGAAACTCCAGCCTCACGAAAAACAACCCCAGTCTTCTTTCTAACTACCTTCCAATAGCGATGTTATTTGTTACAAATGTGGAATGAAATGCCATATATCTAAATGTTGCTTGCTAAATAAAAAATTGAGAAATTAGCCTTAATGAAGAAACATTACGACAAATCCAAAACCTTATCATTGAATCTTCTTAAAATGAATCTCAAGAATGAGATCATTCTGAATATAGTCTCAATATTGATGAAATTGCCTCAACTTCATTCTCTTCATCCTCCTAACAAGAGGATGAAAATTATCCAAAATAAGTAAATATCATTATCAAAGAACAACAACTCATGTTTGAGGTTGTTCAACATATTTCTTACCCCCTCAAGCAAAATGAGTACCTTGAGAAACTTTATGAATCTCTTGAGAATGATGAAAGCACTTCTCCTTCATCTAAACTCCTAAATAAGCCAAATAATATTTATAACCTAACTACCATTCTCAAAAGACAACAAAATACCAAATAAACCATTCTCAAAAGATAACAAAATACCAAATACTCTATTGCTATGACTTTTGAACTCTAATAAGAATCAAAGGAGTCAAAAGTGAGTTAAAACAAATTCAACAAAAGAAGTAAGAAAATGATAGCAACATCATTCAATTTCTCCTTTCCAAATCTATGGAGAATTATTTTCCAATCCATAGTGAAAAAGATGATAAAGATTTCAAAGATTAACAATTCCAAAATCTCCCTATTCTCACAAATTTTCTTAATGTTTTAATAGAAATTATCTCTCGAAAATATATTATAAACATTACTCTAAAAATCTTTGAAGATTTCTAAATCAATATTTTTGTCCTTTTTGATACAGTTGCCGATCTTAATTTTATTAACGAAGGTATTATTCCAAAATAATTTCTTTTCACTATTATGAAAAGACTTTCTACTATAAATAGTTTCGAACATAAAGCTAATAATAAATGTGAAGCCAATATAATTTGTAACAATATCCAAATCAGATCAACCTATATCGTAACTCATGATATCAGCTATAGTATAATTCTAGGCACACCTTTTATAAATGTAATCACCCTTTATCAGGTTTTCCATACTAGAATTACCTTCAAAACTAAAGGAACAAAAAATTCACTATCTTTTCTTGAAATTCCCAAAACTAGAAATGTCAACCTTCTTTAATCTAATTTCATCTATCATAACTAACTCAATTTTCTTATCAAAAGTAAGCAAACATACCTCCAATTTTCTCAAACAAGGAGTTTCTCTTTCAAAAATTTAAAATCAGTTAGAATTTAGCAATATTAAAAATAAAACAACTAGTCTTCAAAAGAATATTGAAAAAGAGGTCTATTTAGACCTTCTAAATGCCTACTAAAACATTATAATATTGGCCTCTTGTATGAAGATTCTTTCCTCGAAAAGAATATCCCTATAAAGGTTAGGCCAATTCAAATGAATTATGAACTAGAAAAATAATGTTGGTCTAAGATAACTCATTTTGAAAATAAATATATTATTTCTCAATCTTGCTCTCCATAGTCTTGTGCAAAATTCTATGTGAATATGCAATCCAAGATAGAATAGGGTACTTCTAAGCTTATCATAAATTACAAAACTCTAAACATCACCCTCAAATGGATTTGGTACCCTATTCCAAATAAACATGATCTCCTTCAAAGTCTTCATTCTACTCTCATCTTTCTAAAATTCAACCTAAAGTCCAGATTTTGACAATTTAAATCTCACCAAATGACCAATATAAATTTGCCTTTACCATCACCTTTAGATAATATCAATGGAATGCCATGCCTTTCTAACTCAACAAATGTCATCTCTTAATTTAAAAGGATCATGAATGAAAATTTTAATCATCAATTAAATTTTTGCATTGTATACATTGATGATGCCATAATTTTCTCCAAATATCAACCTTTTAAACATCTTAAAGCTTTTATTTTGATCATCAAAGGAAAAGGTCTTGTTGTCCAAATAAAAAATCTATTTATTTCAAACACATATAAGGTTTTTTGGTCATTATCTCTCCCAAGGGATTATCACCCCAATTCAGAGGTCTCTAAGCTTCGCATCCAAATTTCTTGATAAGATTTTAGATAAAAAGTAGTTATAAAGATTCCTAGGTAGTCTTAACTATGTCTGAGATTTCTATCTAAATATAAATTGTCTCATCGTGACTAATTAATTTTTTTTTCATTCCTTGGACTCCAAAACACACATAAATAATCAAATATATCAAAACTGAAGTCCAAAATATCTTGTTTCTCCATCTCACTAATCCAAAACTTTCAAAAATAGTTGAAATAGATGCCTTCGATATTATTTACGGTGGTATTTTTAAATAGGTCAAAAATCACCGGGAACAAATAGTTCAGTTCACATCATCCTCCTAGAATGACACCCCAACAAATCATTCTACCCTCAAAAAATAAATCCACTCCATAGTTTTTTGTATCTAAAAATTTCAGTCTGACCATATAAACAAAAAAATCTTAATTAGGATAAATTATAAGTTTGCAAAAGAAGTACAACAAAAAGATGTCCAAAATATTACCTTAAAAAAAATATTTTCAAGACCATATTATTATTTTTTGACTATGGTATAGAATTTATCAAAGGAGAATTAAATTCTATACCAAATTTCCTTACTAGAGAATTTCTTTAGGAGATGACCTAATATGCCTCCAAAAAAGAAAGATAAATCACCTGCCTCTTAACACCTTTCTACACAAACTCCTATCAAATCATGGTATGAGACCCCCATTGAAGATGAAAAACAAGCCTCCTCATTACAAATTCCTCTTATGAACAAACAACATAATGTACAAAATTATCAAAGTGTCTCCTAAATCACTCTTGGCACTCTAGAAAATTATACATAGTGTCATCTTCGTCAGCAAGTAAATCTCATCCCCTATTTTAAAAATAGAGAATGGATCTTAATTTCAAAAAACCCTTCTTAAAATTTTATTTTAGAATCCTCTTCTTCATATTTTATAATTTTATCAAGCCCTTCTTCAAAATGATTTGTCCCAATACAAAAGGATTTTAAAAAATCTTCTGATTATTTATGCAAAACTCATTTTTAAATAATTACAAATATTAAGGATGGTTATTTCCATATTGAACCTTTTCATACCTTATAAAAACTCTTTCCTAGGATGGTTTTATAAACCTTGGGATTTACAAAATCTTTTTCCCTATTATATGGAAATTCTTGAAAATACTGGTTCAATTTCCTTCAAATATTTCTCACAAAAAGATAATCCTAAAGAATTGACATATTGAACCTGCAAAATTCATAAAGTTCTCTATTATTCTAATTGAGATATAGCCCTTGAAATTCCAAGATGGCTCCCTAAATCTTAGAAAACCTCAAAAACTTTCTCTCTTTCTTTCAACTATTGGAATTACTAGTAAGCCTCGTACAACATGTTTTTCTCTCAAAATAGCTGAGAAATCCATTCCAAGCTTTTACTCTTCAAAAGCATTACCTTATCTTATCTTCCTATCTATTTTATCAAATGGCGAAAAGAATTCGGCCTTGTACCTAAAATATTGCCTCCATAGGTTAGAGAAGCCCTTGATTCCTTGAAAACCTTTTTTTATCCAACCCCAAAAGATAAATAATTTCAATCTTTGTTGCATTTTTGTTCAAAGTTCTTTTTATCCAAGGGGTTTCTCCTAGGAAGTAGAACGTCAAAATATTAAAAGTATCCCTACCTTTTTTACACATTTCAAAGTCAAATGATGGAATAAATTTCAAGCCTTCAACACAATTTTTAAATAATATATCCAAGCTGGGAAAAAAAACAACTCAACCAATCTCTTAGGTTCCTCTTCAAACAAACCCATCTCAAGCTCATTTCCTAGCACAAAAGTTTCATACAGGGTACGACTTGCCACAACAAAAACACATGATGAATATGTAATACCCCCCAATTTTTATCTAATATTACTCCTAATTAATTAATACCTTAACCATATATAATCTTGAGCAATCAATATTTTTATTTTCCCCTTATTTCTTAATCCTAAATCTTAACATAATATAAATCTTTATTTAGGGTAAATTATATTTTCAACCTAACCTTAAATCTCTGATGATTAATAACCTGATCTTCCCTAATTTAGCTAATCATAAAAATTTAATATAATCTTAACTATAAGTACACTCACCCATTTTCCTTTTTTTTTTCTCCTTTATCTTCCCCTCTTGTCCAACTTCCTTTTCCTTTCTCCTCCTTTCCCTGCATAAATCTCTCATCTGACTATGCCCTTTGTCATTCTACTATGCCTACCTCCCTACCCTTATCATCATCATCAACTATCACCTCCCACATCTCATAAGATATGTCCCATTGATTTTCTACCTATAACCTATCCCCCAATCTTTCACCCTTCCCTTGCAATTTCTCCCTTTGTGCACGCCTCTTCTCTGTCTTTGACCATGTGCATGCCACCACACACACACACACACACACACACACACACACACACACATCCTTCTAATCTCTTTATACCTCATTTAATGCTTAACCAACACCATATCCTCCATTTCTATCGAGAAAAACAACAACCCAATCACCTCCCTCTTTCTTCTTCTTCCTCTTACTTTGTTCGATGTCAAAGCAACCATCACCAGCTTGAACACCAACACCAACACCAACAATCACCATTTTACTATAAAACCAACCACTATTACCACCCCATCATTCCCCCTCATCGCCGTCAACCATCACCACCCACACCAATTCCTTTTCCTTCTTCCTTATCGTGGTCTATTTATTTTTGTTGAGGAGCGATCGTGTGCACCTTGAACGCCCTATCCATGCCTTGCCATAGAGTTTTTGGGCACAACCATGTACCCACACATGCGCCATCCATGTGCATTCACACATGATTTCGCACTCAACCATGTACACCTCATTCTTACCCGTGCACTTTGTGTACGACCATATGAATCTCGCACTCCCTACGTGTGCATGTTCTTAGCTCTTGACTTGTCCATGCATTGTATGCCACGGTCATGCCCTTCCTTCAACACAATCGTGCTACCTTCTTCGAGTAGAGAGAATCATGAGTAGAATATTCAAACAATATTGTCACTCCTTAGATAGCATAAGTTACATGTCAAACTCTTGAAGTGTGAGTCTAAGCTTCGAGAGGTTGTATTTTTGGATTATGTGGTATTAGAAGAAGGAGTCACTATGGATCTGGAAAAAAATTTAGCAGTGATGGAGTGGAAGACACCAACTAGCGTCCCCGAGGTTTGTAGTTTTCTAGGTTTAGCCACGTACTGCAGATGCTCCCTTATTTCTATATTTCTAATATATATTTTTAATATATATTTTTGTGTAATTTACTTATTTATTTATTATGACATCAGAAATATTTATTACTGGAGAATATATTGAAACCCTAGATTATAGTTTGAGATATGATATTATTTTTTTTTTGTTTCATGAGATTGTTCTTTGACTCTACTATAATTGTTATCATTCATATATATGATTATGTCAAGTATCATTTATATGGTGCATGCCTTATTATGGTTTCCTCATAGTGATAGTATGTAATATCATATGCTTGTTAGCTAGGTGGCTATATAAATATGGTAGAATTTATATATATAAGTTGTAGCTAGGTTAGATAACAATTCACCTAATAGTTTTGTGATTCTAACAGGAGTAGTGGAACGTTTAGATACACATGGGTTAAAGAAGAGGAACACAACTAAACATGATTTCTGTACTAGTTTAGTTACTTAGACTAGCATCCTTTCATTTGTGCTTAATGCTTTAAATATATTTAAATATAGGAGATGATTGTTGGGACTATACTCTAGAATTTAATAGGATTCAATATTGGCGCTTTGTCGTATTAATTATTTTAGAAAAGTAATATAAGGTGTATATACCTGCTTTTGACTTATAATTTGGTCAATCTCCTTCTTATGATTAAAAGATGACTTAGAAATTATTATTATATTTTGACCTAGTTTAGTGGTAGATTTTAGTTTCCTAACACATTTATCATATTTGTATTTATATATTATTTTTATTATTTATTTTATTATTATTTTATATTTGAAAACCCCCACAATTGTATTTTTCTTATTATTTATTTTTGTGTAATTTAGAGTTTTTTATTGTATTATTTGTGAGCTAACTAAATAAAGGTGATGCCTCTCAATCCCCGGTATAGAATGATAACCTTATTTACCAATACTCCAATTGACTATAAGAGGATTTAAATTGTGTGACGGCTACTACCACACCAATTTTTGATGCTGTTTCCAGGGATAGATAACTTTATCTTTATTTTACTAGTATTATTTAGCATCTTGTGTGTTTTTCTTGAGTCATTATTTTTTTCTATTATTATTTTTCTTGTGTGTTTTCTTTATGTCTAGCGTGGTTTACTCCCGTTATGGTATTTTTCTTATTTTATGTAATCACTGGTGAATGCATACAAGAGAAAAACCATAAGGAGAGCTTTTACCAGTGAATATTGAGTAAGAAAAATCTATTCAAGTAATTAGAAGGTTAAAGATTTCTAGTTCTCCTTCATCACCAAGAGTCGAAGATGAGCTTTTTGGTTCTTCATCATCATTAGACTTAGAATAAGAGACTTTGAATATCAGCATATCACTAACAAAAGAGCTTATCTACCTTGCTCATATGGTAGCCAATAGGAGTCTACGAGAGTTGGCAACCAACAATATAGCTGAAGTGGTCCCTACTTGTATTAGCTATCCTAATTCTACTATTGTAAAGGAAAACGATTTTGAGCTCAAGTTCCTACTTTCCATGGGCTCCCTAGTGTAGATCCCAACAAGTTCCTAAAGGAGTATCAGTTTGTATGTGTCTCCATGTGCCTTAAGGAGGAGATCTTCAAATCTTGAAGCTTAAGGCATTTCCATTTGCTTTGGTAGATGTTGCAAAGGATTAGCTTTATGAGCTACCTACAGGATAGGTATTATAATACTCTAAAATTTTAAAATATGTATTATTATAATTCTTAAAAAAATTATTTGTAACAATTTTTTTTTCTTTCCTTTAACTCTCGTTATGCTTTTAAAACGTTTTATTCTGATCACTTAAACCTTATTATGGTTTTGATTCTCGTAAGACTTTTATGCCACTTTTAGCCACCTAACTCTTCAAAACTTTCTAATTTGATCATATTTGAATTACTTGGATTTTTTGAGTCTCCTAGACCTTTTTAAATTTTTTGAATAGATATTTTCGAAAAAAATATTATTCACTCCCCATTTGTAATCCTTACTTGCATTATAAACCCTAAAATAAGCGTTTTAGCCAGCAAAAATTTACGAAACTTCAGGGATACTTATATTTTCGCATATTTAAGCTAAATATAAATTCAAAATGGGTTCTAAATAGTTTTATAATTTTTTTATAAAAACTCTGCCAATTTTAGGCATAATTAGCCCCCAAAACTCAAATTTATCTAAACGAAACCTATCCTAAATATCTAAATCTAACTCTTATCTTCCTAAAATATCTAAAATAAAGGTTGAAATTTATTTTTTTGGACATAAGTATTTCATTCTAGGCTTGGTCTTTTCTTTTTCTTTTTCTTTTTCTTTTTTAATTATTTTCTATTATCATGTCACAAGGTTCATTCACTTAGAATTACCATCACTTAACAAGAGAACATTCAAGCAAAGCTCTTTGTAGCATATTTAAATAGCCAACATCATATCCGACCATTGCAAACCACCACTCAACTCAAAGGTAGGCACCAAGGTAGCTACCATAACATATCAACAAATCATAATGGTATGATCAGTGTTATTTGGACTCAAGTCATTAATTAGATATTAATCATAATCATCTCTCGAATTATATCCACGTAGGTTCGGGATTCCTACTATTATAATCGGTGGATTGGGCACAATATATACAAATTGAAGGAAAAATACACCTGACTACTATTATAACTGGTAGACCAGTAAATATATATAATCCTAGGACAAAACACACTTGGCCACTTTTATAATCGGTGGACATGTACTTGTAATACAATCCACACGATCCCAACCTACGTGGTATTCCACTACAAGTGATTATTGTCTTTCCATTTAATTAGTACACCAACTCCATTTATTAACCCGAAGACACAAAGGTAAACAGGTCATATTGGCACATATAAGAAACATAGTATCCTACCGTCTATTAATCCAGGGATGCAGATGTACCCTGGTCGCATTGATGTACGAAGACACATAGTACCCTACTAAAAAGGACACCTAATCTATAAATATGCATATCCCCTAAGTAGGTCCATAGATCTAAATATATTAAAATGTAGGGCATGGCTGGGGCACTAAGACACATCAGCAAAATCCAAAATAATCATGGGCTAAATCATGTCTTTAGGGTAGCGACCCCTAAAGAGTCACCATTCCCGATCTCGAGGTCTTTCACTTTAAGTATTAGTGTCTTAATTAAGGTGACTATGAAAAACACATTTTAATCACATACTTAACCATTTTTATTTGTTTCCATTATTAAGAAGTAATCAATGTCAGGATGATTGTCAATGTTAACGTAAGTATTCCACTAAGACCATCTAGGTTCCAATAATCACATTTGGACACCTTAGGTTAAAATGACCCAAATTCCCCTAAGCTTAAGGCTACCTCTTTACTATCCGCTTCCATCACATAATTCATTTTTATTTTTCAACATACCATAATAGGTTAACATATCATGATTATATTACTGATTATGTAGTTAAGGTGTCCTACACAACTAGTGATCATTCAACACATAAACCCTAACATGCACTTTTAGAACAACCAGACACATTGTCATGCATATTTAGCAATTAAGGCACCTCTTGCATAATTATGAAAATAACAACATAACACATCCTAATTTACCCATTTGCCCCCTAGACTATGCATACACATTATGATACAATCCAATATACTAAAATGCCTATAGCCTTGTTATATACATAATCATACTTAAACAGGTGATACTAAGGCCATAAACACCTACTCTCTTATTTAACATCACTTATTACTTAGTATGAAGGTTCATTAGATCAATTGACTTATTACATGCAAAATTACCAAATTACCCTTATTACTTACAAAATTACTAAAATGCCTTTCTTACTTACAATTTACCAAAATGCCCTTTTTGTTTGTAAAATCATCAAGATGCCCTTCTTACTTGCCAAATTACTAAAATGCACTTCTTATAAGCAAAATTACTACAATATACTTCTTACTTGTAAGATTACCAAAATCCCCTTCTTACTTGTAAGATTACCAAAATGCTATTCTTACTTGTAAAATTTCCAAAATGCCCCTAGAACATAAAATCACATTTTTCATGATGGAACATGAATTTTTAATGCCTTAAACTTATATCATCATCTTCAACATCCCACAACACTTAACATGCATTTTTCATTAAGATAATCATCATCATACATAAAAATTACCAAATTATCCCTAAGCCATAAATATTGATATTGATACTCCACGAAACGTCCATATCCATTTTTAATATCAAATATAATACATTAAGCATCTCATTTAGCTTTAAAAATTCTGATATGTCCAAATGACCAAATTTTCCCTAGGGCTCATATTAGCATTATTTATACTACTAATGTCCATACTTACGTACCATAGTATGCATATATACATAACACTTATCACCAATATCTCCCCTTTCCTTAGTCCCCCCTTTCACACACTTTACACCATATAAAAGATATCATAATAATCATGGATTCATGATAACGCATCATTTTCACACCAAACACAAACCAAAACCCTATTGTGCTAACAGACATAAATCTATATATTTTAGTAGGGTATAACAATTACCCTATTTCTGGAAACAACCAAACTTTACCAGTATCCCGATTTAAAAGCTTAAGCTTTGATTAGTAAAAATTATACCTAAAAATAATATCACAAGTAACATATTATTAGTAGATAATTAAAAGAATGATTTTTTAACAAAAAATTCTTATTAAATACATATTATTAATAAACTATAATTTACCTTAAAATTAGTTAAATGTGCTAAAAAATTAGGTAGCACACTCATGCTGCATGAGCAGCGTGAATATGCCATGCATGTAGGATGAGGCGGGAGGAGTGGAGATGGAGGATGGACGTAGGGTTCTCAACAAGGAGGGTTGAGGAGGTGATGAAGGGGAGTTAGGCTGGTTGTTAGGTGTAGGAGTGAGGCAAAATGTAGGTGGTGGCTGGGGTTTGGAGTGTGGTGGCTCAAGAGTGGCGAAGATGGAGGCGGTGGCCGCTGAAAAGAGGGTGCAAAGTAGGGAGGGAGAAGAGGAAGGAAGGAAAAGAAAGAGGAGAAAAATAGGGATTATAGGGGGAGTTTGGGTAGGATGGGGTAGGTGGGTGTTTGGGTGCTGTAAAGTGGCTAAGGGGTGGCTTTGGTAGTGGCAAAAGAGGGGAGAAGAGATACGTAAGGTAGGGTGTAGGGAGGTGGTCGAGAGGAGAAGAAAAGAAAAGGAAGGAGGAGGTAGCTACAGGTGGGATGTGTGGTTTCTTGGGGTGGTGTGGGGAGGAAGTAAAGGGGCAAGGGAGCTGGTATGTTGGCCATTGGGCAGTGGAGACAATAGAGATGGGGTGGTGCAACAAAATAGGGGAGAAAGGAGAAGGGGGATCAAGCTAGAGAGGGGAGAGCTCGAGGAAGAAGAAATGAGGTAGAGGAGAAGGAGAGTAATAGAAGAAAAATAAGAGAAGAAGAGAGGTAGCCAAAGTAGGGGTTAGATGGGTGCAGGCTATCATGGTAGGGGGTGTGTGATAAGTGTGACTTTTACATCTTATTCCTAAGGTTTATAAGAGTTTTTACCTTTAATTTCAGTCAGAATTCTCCCTTTTTGTTCTTGTTACTGCCTTTGTGTTGTGAAAATTGCAGGGTCTCAAGCAACAAAAATAATCATGAAGGATGAAGAACAAGAATAACCTTAAAGGGAGAAGAAAGGAGAAAAAAAGGAGCAAAGAGGAGCAAAAGTTAAAGTGGAAAAAGAAAGAATGCATATTTAAAGTATATGGGCCTGAAAGAAGTGAAATTTAGACCAAGAAAAGGTCTGAATTTGGAGAAGCTTTCAACATCAAAGTTTTAGATATTTTTAATATCTTTCCAACGCATCCAAAATCAGCTTAATCGGAGTTAAGATGAAAAAGTTATGGTCAAAATACGAATTATGGTCAAAGCTGACACGGGAAGCCCATCGTTACGGAAACCCTAGCGATCCACGAGGCGGTAGTGTAAATAACTCTTATTCTAATAGCTCGAGGCAGCCTCCTTCTCTATCCTCTTCCCCAATTCATCAAGATCTCTCTTGTAAATTAGAGACGGAGATTCAAGAAGTTAATTTTTGCAAGAATTTGTGAACATCAAGGGTATTATCTAATGATATTTTCTTTATCTATGGAATCTCTTATTGTTTTTAATATTCTTGCTATGAATTTGATGGGCTAGATCTTGTGCTAAGGTGAAGGGGAATTTTCCCCGATCCTAATGTGTTGAATTATTGCATCCTTTTTTATTCAATTCATAATGTATGTGTTGTGTTATTGATTGATTGTCGAATTTTTGAACCACGGCCGGGTTCTGATTTTCGGTGTGGGAAATACCGGTGAGATCGAGAGATAATCCAGTATTAGACCCAATAGCACAATGGGAGATTAAATTGTAGGTCGAGAGACGATCGATTTGACCTCTTCAACAATAAAGGAGGAAACTTTATAGACTTTAATGCATTACATTCTATTAGACTCTAAGCTAGAGATAGTTAGGGCCATAGATATGTAATAGGGTGGTTGTGGCTTGAGAAAGCACAACACTTTCTATCCTTGTTGGCATGATTGATTATGATTGTTGAATTATTTTGTGATGTGATCTTCAATTACATGCGAGGATCGGGGGCGATGAACCGGAACCTTAGCTCTTCTATTTATTTGAGTGACTTGAGTGCTATTTTCCTTTCTTTTTAGCTTATTTAGTTATTTTAGCTTACAATTTATTATTTCATATCATCTCGTAGTTTAGACATAGTTAAGTTCTATCATTGTCCTAGTGGTCATTCACCAATCCTTGTGGGATCGACCTTGACTACTGCTCTGACCCCGTGCATTTGCGGGTAGGAACGTGTCAGTGTGGCTAGGAGAAGAAGGGGAAAAATAAGGGGCATGTAGGGGAGGATGCAGGGCTATAAGGTCAAAAATGGAAAGGAAAGGGATTGGCAGAGGGGGAGGTGGTGCAGGTGGTATGGCTGGAAGAGGGGAGGGTGGTGCAGGCTTGTAGGTCAGATAGAGGTGTAGGAGGAGGAAAATGTGCAATAGGGGGCGTGTTTGGTGGGGGAGAAGAAGGAAAGGAGAAGGAGGCCAGGCAGGGAGGAGAAAATAATGAGCAAACCAACCCATGTGAGGAAGGAAATAAAAAGAAAGGGAGGGAGTTGGGCTAACCCCATAGAGGAGAAAGGAAGAAAGAAAAGAGGGGAGAGGGAGGTTTGGCGTGCTGGGCTGGCTCAAAGGGGATGGAGGAAAGGAAAAGAAGAGGAAGGGGGATGGGCTAGCCCAAAGGAAAAAGGAGAAAGGAAAGAAAGAAAAGGAAAAAGGAAAAAAAGGAAGAAGAAAAAGGAAAATGGGGAAAAGAAAATAAAATCATTTTTAGAGTTAGGATTAGAAATTAGGCTAGTGAAAAAATTATTTACTAAATTAATTTATTTACAATTTTAAGTATTAATATAAAAGGATAATTTTGGTAAAATTATGGGTTTGAGAATTTATTTATATAAAAAGAGTATGATAAAAATAATAATATATTTATTTTACTTTATTAAATAATCCTATCTATTTTTATAAATCAAAGGTCCACAAAATAATTAAATTAATAATTTAAGATTAAATTATTCTAAATAAGTGGTTAAATTTTAGATTCTAAAATTTTGGGATATAACAATTATTGCGCGTGGAGTATGTTCAGCGATATGAAATCCTAGTGATAAATGCCCACAAAATAATTGGAGGAGAGGATAATGCGCAAGCATATGCCATCGGATCTTCAAATACTTATCATCAAGGTATGCACAATCATACTAACTTTTATTGGATAGATAATAATAATAATAATAATAATAATAATAATAATAATAATAATAATAATAATAATAATAATAATAATAATGTTCTTAATTCTCTAGGTTTCAACCAAGTAGCACTGGGTTTTTATCAAAAAATGTAAGGAGGATCCTCTTAACCTCAAGTTCGAAACATTAACAACTATGACAAGATGTTTGAGTCACTAATAAATGGAAAATTTTGGCTGATTCAAAGCCAATGGAACATGGGTAAAATAGCGTTAAATATAGAGCGTCAAATGGGTGAAGTGGTTACTAAGCTAAATTAAGTATATGATCCAGGGAAACTACCTAGTAGTACCATACCCAATCTAAAGGGAAACTTTGATTCAGCTAATGTAGTGGTAACAAGGAGTGGAAATACATGTGAGAGGGCTACAAACAATAACAAGGAGAATTTAGAGCAGTTGGAAGAAGATCCCACATGAAAAGAAGGGAAAATCATGCAAAAGCAAGAGAATAGAGCGGAATGTCACGTAGTGACAAGTTTGAAGCTCACCGGAAGGTTCCGGATCAAGGTAGAGCCTTCCAGGAGGCTCGATATGGCTAAGTATGTATATTAGACGAGTCTAATACACTCTAGAATTTTCTAGTAGGTCCTAGAAGGTTATAGAGATTCTTAGAAGGTTCTAGAGAGTCCTAGAAGGATCTAGAGAGTCCTAGAGAAGTATGGAATATTATAGAATATTGTAGAATAATGTGGAAGAAAGGAGAGTGTTCTAGAGTGTTCTTGTACATAAGGGAAGGTAAGGGAATATGGTGGAATATTCTAGACTTAAAGGTAGTGGAAGATGTAGTTAATGAGGGATCTAGAATCTTCTCTTTGAGGAGGTGGAGTGGAGGCCTCAACTATAAAAGGAGGGGACCTCATTTTCTCCAAACCATCCAAGAACTCTCAAGTCTTGTGAGCTCTCTACCTTCAAACACCTTCTCTTATAATATAAAACTTCCTTCTTCCTAATTATTTTATGTTCCATACTACTTACACTATTATTTTACCATTAATTTGGGTTAGGCTGACTTGACTTAGCTTCACACAAGGATTGTGACTAAGCAAGTGCCGCACGGGACTCTACGGGAATAGTCAGACCATGACAGGAAACTAACAATTGGTTGATCAATCCACTATTCAGAAGGAGAGTTCTTTGAATGGTAAATCCTCTATTTCCAATTTTTTTTGTTACTAACTCTATTTCTGCTGCTCCTTTTATAAGTAGGCTATTCAAATTAAAGAAAGATGCGAGTAATCAAGCTATATTGGATACGTCCAAGAAGGTGCAAATCAACATCACACTCCTAAAAGCTATTAAGGAAGTGCCCAAATATGTAAAATTATAAAAGGAGTTATGCACCACAAGAAAGATATTGCGGGAGAAGGAAGTGTTTAGGATCAATGAGCAATTATGTGATGTCATACAAAGGAAATTACCTAAAAAGTAAAAAGCTCCCGAAAGCTTTGTTATTATGTGTAATTGGTAGCAATAGGTTTAAAAATTCTATGCTAGACCTAGGTGCATCTATTAATGTCATACCATATTTTATTTATGAATCTTTAGGTTTAGGAGAGATTAATAAAGATAATGTTATCATTCAATTTGATGATCATTATGATTTATTCCCCAAGAGGCTTGTAGAAGATGTTCTTGTGTAGGTTGGTGCGCTTATGTTTCTGACATACTTTTATGTTTTGGATATAGATGAAATTAGCTTGAATCCAATGTCATTGATCTTGGGAAGGCCTTTCATGAGAACCGCTTGCACAAAGATAAATTTTCATATTGCGGTTTGATGGAGAAGTCATAAGATCCAACATCTTTGAGGGCATGAGGTACCCTATGGATGACTATTCTTATTATATTATTGATGCCATCAACCTTTTGGCACATGATTACTTTAAGGAGGATGAGGAATATCCATTTGCAACTACTCTTATAAAAATTTTAGGATAAGATGAAAATGGGAAGATAATTCTTTGAAAGAGATAGAGGTAATATTTTCTCCACATCTTGTGCATATCATGGCACACATGGAGGCAAACCCTCAATATTTGCATGAATCCCATCCTTTTTTGATTCCTTTAGATACTAACAAACCTATACCTTATGTGATTTAGGCCTCTGCATTAGAGCTCAAGCCATTACCTCATCATTTGAAGTATGTATACTTAGGAGATAGTGAGACTCTCCTAATGATCGTATCTTCAAAGTTGATAGAGGAGCAAGAAAGCAAGCTATTGGAAGTCCTTAGAGCTCACAAAACAACTATTAGATGGACATTAGTAGACATTAAAGGGATAAGTCTTACCATGTGTATTCACTGCATACTTCTTGAAGAAGAAGCTAAGTCAACTAGAGAACCTCAACACATACTTAATCCTCCTATGATAGAAGTAGTAAAGAAGAAAATCATCAAGCTTTTGGATTGCGGAGTCATCTACCTGATCTCGTATTCTAAATGGATAGCGCCTATTTAGGCGATACCTAAAAAGTCCGAGGTCACTATAGTGAAAAATGAGGATAATGAGCTTGTCCCATAAAATACGGTGACTAGACACCTAGTGTGCATTAACTATAGGAAGTTGAATGCCACGACAACGAAAGACCATTTTCCATTACCATTTATTAATCAAATTCTCAAGATATTGGGTGGTCATTCCTATTATTACCTCTTTAATGTGTACTTTAGTTACAACCAAATTCACATAGCAGAGGAGGATCAAGAGAAGATGACCTTTATATGCCCATTTGGTAAATTCACTTATCGAAGCTTGCCCTTTGACCCATGCAATGCCCCTAGTACATTTCAAAGGTATATGGTTTGTATTTTCTCTAATTACATCAAGAAAATTATTGACATTTTTATGGATGATTTTAGTGTTTTTGGTGATATTTTTTTTTATTCTTGCATTAACAATCTAACATTAATTTTAAAACGATGTGAAGAAACTAGCCTTATACTTAATTAGGAAAAGTGTAATTTTATGGTGACATAAGAAATTGTAGTTGGTCATATTATTTCGTGTAGGGGGATAGAAGTTGATAAAGGTAAGATAGATGTTGTGCGCTACTTACCCGCTCCCACTTATATAAGAGATGTGTATTCTTTTCTTAGACATGTAGGCTTCTATCAACGGTTCATAAAGGACTTTTATAGCATTGCATGACCATTTACATGTCTTTTGTAGAAGGGTGTGTCTTTTGATTAGAGTAAGGAGTATTAAAAAGCATTCGATGAACTCAAAATGCTCCTAATGATAGCCTCGGTGATTCTAACTCTAGATTGGTTCCTACCATTTGAGATTATGTGTGACACCTCTGACTATGCGATTGGAACAGTAAAAAAGCCTTACGTCATCTATTATACTTTAAGGACTCTTAATAACTTTTAGTCGAATTACTCCTCTACCGAGAAAGAACTGTTAGTAGTGATATTTGCTCTTAAAAAATTTAAATAATATTTACTTCAAACTAAAGTTATCATTGTTATAAACCATGCAACGTTGAAGTACTTATTGTTTAAAAAGGAAGTAAAACCCTAGTTAATAAGATGGATTCTCTTGCTATAAGAGTTTGATGTGGAGATTAGGGATAAGATAGGGAGTGATAATGTAGTAGCCGATCATTTGAGTCACATGATTCAAGATGGTGAACCTATACTGTTGATTGAGAATTTCCTGGATGAGCAACTCTTTGGGATACAGATAAGTACACCATAGTATGTTGATATTGTGAACTATCTTGTTACTCATAAGCTATCTACTAACATGACAAGATCTTTACGAAATAAGATTAGAAAGGAGGCATAACAATATGTTTGGGATGACCCATATTTGTGGAAATTTAGTATTGATGGTATAATAAGGAGATATGTGATTGATTCCGAATTTGACTATATTTTATCACAGTATCTTACATTGTATTGTGAAGGAAACTTTGGTACTAAAAAGACCACCTTTAATGTTCTTGAAGCTGGTTTTATTGGCGTACACTATTTAAAGATGCTGACACTAATTTCATGATATGTGGCAGGTGATAAATATTAGGTAACATTGGCCCTAAAGATCATTATAATTGTAGAAATTTTTTATGTGTGGGGCCTTGATTTTATGGGTCCATTTCCATCTTCTAAGGGCTATCTCTGTATTCTTCTTGTTGTGGATTATGTGTCAAAATGAGGGGAAGCAATTTCTACCCGTACTAATGACTTTTTTTAGTTGCAAGTTTCCTCCAATCTCATATATTTTCTAGGTTTGGTATGCCTAGAGTGATCATTAGTGATTGAGGATCACACTTTTGCAATATGACAATTAAAGCTTTGCTATACAAGTATGGGGTTACACATAAAGTTTCTACACCCCATCACCCTTCAACTAGTGAGCAAGCAGAAGTCTCTAACTGAGAAACCAAGAAGATACTAGAGAGGACTGTGAGCCTAAATAGAAAGGATTGGAGCCAAAGATTGGATGATGTGTTATGGGATTATAGGATTGCCTATAAAATGCCCATAGAATATGTCTCCCTTTTGGGTTGTTTATGGAAAAGCAAGCCATATATCTATGGAGCTTGAATACAAGACATGGTGGGTTATGAAGAACTTAAACATGAGTATAGACTTTGCTGGAATGCATAGGAAACTACAAATTCATGAGCTTAAAAGTGCTATTGTATATAAAGAGAAGATACAAGCCTTTCATGATAAGATAATTCGTGAAAAGTCATTTGTTGTGGGCCAAAAATTGTTACTCTACCATTCTTGGTTTCACTTATTCCCAAGTAAGTTATGTTCTAGGTGAGTGGATCCTTTTATTGTTACTCATGTTTTCCCTCATGGTGCCATACAGATTAGAAGTGAGGAGACTAGAAATGAACTCAAGGTCAACAATCACCATCTTAAACCCTACTATGAGGCATTCACAGAGCATAATGTTGAAGATGTGCAATTACAAGAAGTACCCATATTTACTAAGTAAACCGAGATCATGTCAGATTGAGGACGTAAAACAAGCGCTCCTTAGGAGGAAACCCAATGTTATAAGGGAGTTTTCTACCCTTTATTTTTTTTATTTTTTTTATCTCTACATAATTAAAATTACATGTTCCTTTAGTTGTCTACACATTGAGGACAATGTGTGATTTAAGTGTGAGGGTGTGAGTGTTTTTGTGCATTTGCATGTTTTAGTTTTTCTTTTTTAATAAAAAAATATTAATATTAAATAAATTTTTTGCACTTTGTAATAAGTTTTTGGTGTGTTTATAATTTTAAGTAGCGCTATGCAAAACAGGATATCCATATCTGATCGGATTTTTTTTTCCGATATCAGATTAAATCGGATATTTAATAACCTATATCCGTATCTGTATCCATTAATAGCGGATATTTAAAAAATTGGATACGGATATCAGATATATCCAATTATCTGAAAAATATTTAATTTTCAACAAAAAAACCTATTTTTGACCGGATATCCAAAAATCCGATGATTTAAATTCGGATATCCGATACCTAATATCCACATATGCAAAATTGAAATATCCAAATGTGGATATTTTAACCCACTAGAATTAAATTAAAATAAATTCTAAAAATACTAATTATGGTAGATTAGTCCAAAGTCTAAAATGTATAAAACAAATACAATAATAATCTAAAGTCCATAACACAAATACAACAATAATCCACAGTTTATAAATCCATAATTAAAAGAAAAAAATTAAATAAATAGTTTTCTAACAAAGAAAGTTATCAATCATCATAATATCATGTCTTCAAACTCTGAAATATCCGACTTGTCGATCTTCACAATAGGTGGTAAGCCTACAATATCTAAAAAAAAAGATAAAAATTAAAAAAATAAAACACATGAAATACTTTAAAAAAAATATCGATAAAATAGAATAAAAGAATACCAACTTCAATGTTTTCAATCTCCTCAATGATCTCTTCTACTTGAGGATGATTCGAAGATGACCTTATCCAATCTTGCATATAAACCAATGCTTCTGCCATTCTAGGAGTCAAAGAACTACAAAATGGATCAAGAACACCACCTCTTGTATTAAATGCAGATTTAGATGCAACTATGGAAACAGGCATAGCTTAAAGATCCTTAGCCATTAAAGAAAGAACTTCATAATTTATAGCATTATCCCTTCACCCACTAAGGATATCAAAACTTGCACCAACAACAAGCAAGTTATCCTCCCAATACTTGTCTAAATCATTCCTCCCATGAGCTAAAGTAATCTCAGCTACCACTGTATCTTCAAATTCTCTACCAACTAGATCATCATGTTCACAAGTCACCTCACTTGCATTCACAGTTGAAGATGGCTTAGGGGCTGGAGAATATGTAAGCTTAGAGGCATAGAAGGCATACAATTATTTTAAAGCTGTATCAATGCATGTCAATTGCAAGTTCAGATTCAAAATACTTATTTATTTCCCAACACAAAAATCTCATCTTCCTCCTAGGATCAAGAATCACACTAATAAATAGTAACACGTTGATATTTCTAGCACTTCCCCAATATTTATCTTATTTGGAATTCATACCCAAAGCTATTGCACTTATGTCAAAATCATCACCACTTCTAGCAACACTTATCATTATCAAAATACCACAAATCTCTTGCAAATATATGTTACCAGCGACATACAAAGAACCAGATATCCTCAAATTTGTCTCATAAAAATATTTGAAAAAAGGAAGCAACACACGCGCATGCTCCCAATCATCATCCACTAGCATGCCCTTTAATTTGTCCATTTCAACATGATATTTCTTATCTCTTTTCATCAAATCAAAAGATTTTTTAAACTTGAAGGCATCATCCAACATAATATAAGTAGAATTCCACCTAGTTTCAATGTCCAAACATAATATTCTCTTAGACTCTAATTTCTCTTGCTCAAAAAAAGTCTTGAATTTACTCAATCTAGAGGGAGATAATCTCACATATATCACAACATATCAAACTCTAAGAATATAATCACTAGACTCTTTCAACCCCTCTTTCACAACAAGGCTCAATATATGAGCAATACATCTGATATGTAATAAAGATCCATTTAAAACTGACTCACCCCAACCATTGAGTCGTTCTCTCAAATAATCATTACACTTATCATTTAAACTTGTATTATCAACTGTTAAAGTTAGCACCTTATCAATATTCCAATTAATTAAACATCTTTCAACAGATCTACCAATAATCTCGCCAAAATGACTGGCAATGGGATAAAAATTAATAATCTTTTTATGTAATTTCCAATTCTTATCAATAAAATGAGCTGTGAGAACCATGTAACTCAAATTTTGACAAGAAGTCCATGTATCAGTGGTGAGACAAATTTAACTTTTTCAACTCTTAAAAAGTGCCTTCAACTTTTTTTTCTCTCCCATAAAAATTTGCAACACATCTCTAGCAATAGTAGTTAGAGAAGGAAGTATTGCTCTAGGTTGTGTCATTGCCATATACCTTCTAAATCCCTCCCTTTCTACAAATCAAAGGGTAATTCATCCAAAATTATTATTTCAACCAATGCTTTTTCTATGCTCTTCTTGGTTAAATTTCCAATTAGTAACACTAATTATTGCAGATGATAGAATACCGCCATCGCAATAATAAGCATTCATTTTTAAAATGAATTATTTCTCGTCTATATTTACGGGGTACTTCTTACAACTTTTTAAATGATTACTCAAATTTGAAGTGCCTTTAGAAGGAGTGGCCATATATTTATTGTTACAATAAATAAAAATTGGCTTTTGATCATTTTTATTATCACATGGTATTTTTTCAAAATGATCCCAAACCCATAATCTATACTTTTTGTCGGTGGCCCACCCTCGTTCCTACTCTCTTTATAACCTTCAGATTGTTCATTTGAAACAGATTTTAATGAGGAAATAGGAGGACATGGGAAAGAAGGAGTCATTTCTGGTGAAATACCTGGTGTCCCGCTTTTGGCATTTTCGATCTCATTCACTGATTCCATACTATTGTTGCCTGCCAGATCCCTAGTGCCAGTGCTAGGTTGCTACCTATCACAATTACATTTTATGAACAAAAATAAAATAAAGTTAATACTTATGAACAAATATTGATCATCATAAGCTATATTTATTTATACTAATATAAAACAATCAGAGATAAATCTTATGTTGGATTAGGTAGCAAAATATGATCCAAAAAGTTGGTAGTTACTAGTTAAATGTAGTTACAACTAACTAATATAAAAATATAAAAAAACAGAGATAAATATGTTGGATCAAGCAACAACATATGATTCAAATATTTGGTAGTTACTAGTTAAATGCATATACAACTAACTAATATAAAAATATAAAAAAATTAGAGATAAATATGTTGGATCAGGCAGCAACATATGATTCAAAGAGTTGGTAGTTACTAGTTAAATGCATATACAACTAACTGATATAAATAAATATAAAAATAAAAAATAATTATGTTGGATCAAGCAAAATATAGCTAACTAAACTAAATATAATTTTATCAACCAACTAAAATATTGAGAAATAATTAAGCTGCATCATTGTCAACCAAAGCCCTAATAGAGACTGAACCTTGGAAAGTTGGAATAAGAATTTGATGGAAAGTAGGTAACTAATATGCAATTATTAGAGGCAAATAGAATGCATGAGTTGTATTTGCTACCCACTATGCTACAATATGATTTGATTATAATTAATTTGTTATAACCTTTCTACCATAATCCACAATAATGCACCATGCCATCGTATTGGGAGTACCTCCTCTTAGCTCAAAACATTTTTATTAGCTAGATTAAATTCATTTTGTAACTTGTCTTCATTAAAAAAATAGAATTTTAGGCCTTGCTACATTAAAGCTTAGAATTTTTGATGCTTCAACTAATGAATTTTTAGTGCAGCAAAAAAAAATAAGAATACTAATCATAATAGAATAAATTTGGCCACAAAAAATATTTTCTTATATGCAGTTTATGATTTTGTCAATGTCATCCACATTTTTTCACTACATACATTCAATGAAAAGATAACCTTTAATCAATATAGGAGTACCATAAAAAAAGTGACAGCTATATTCAAAATCAAAATTTAATTTAAAATTTTAAAAAAATAGTAGCATATACTTCTTCCTATCCTATAAGTATTGTCTACCATTTTTCCCTCTAACCATAATTACATCTCACAAAAATTCTAAACCATAACCAAAGAAGGTTTTTATTGTATATACACACATACATTCTTCAAGTCATTGTAAAAATTGTCTTAAAAATAGTTGGTGCATAAGACTTTATAATCTTACAGTAACTTATTGTCTTTGTAATCAAAATTTATGTTGTTATTCCTATTTTTTTATGTCAATTTATTATATAAGAAAATCATTTGAGAATTTATTCCAATTATTAGAAAATCAAGTTAGTGCACAATAGACATCACACGATGCACATAGAAAATTGAAGATGATGAGGATATGAATGAACTAATATAAAAACTAAATTTACCATTCCCAAACTAATATAAGAGTATGATATAATCCTCTAAATTACACTATAGTATTACACCACACATAATTTTTTCTTAATAACCATTGAATTATTACATAATATTATCTAACAACCCTTCTATAACAAAAAGATGGAATAGACCTATTTAAAACCAGTCTGATATGGTCCTAGATTCTTTCAAACCCTGCTATAAACCTATTTTAAACCTACAAATATAACAACCATAGGCCTCCATTACAATTAAATTAGGTACACCTCACTTATCTTTGAAATATGGAATAGTAACTAATTTCATTAGGAGCAAGAACTATAATAGAAAGTGACTTCACACAAATATCAAGCTTTCTTCACAGACCTATAATTTCAAATTAAACCAGTAGCATTCAATAAGTGAAAAGCCTTTCTAAACAAGCACTATCAACAATTAGCAATCAACATCCATTTTAAACAAAACTAAACTAACGAAATGGGCATCAACTACCAAATGATGCCCTAACAAAACAAATGCAGATAAACAAAACAAATAAATTGAAAAAAAAAACAAAAACATGGACGATTGGTGACATAATCCTAAAGTTTATTTCAAACTAACAAATCCTTCCAACAAACCTAACAAAAGATGGACAAATAAATTTCAAACTAACGAATTCCTAACAAAAAATTAACAAAATAGAAACCCACGCAATTTTTTTTTTTGGCATAATCGACCTCATCCTCCACAACCTTAAAAAAAACATGGACAATCGGTGATAGAAAAATAGAAAAATTAACAAACAATTAGGTCATACCTTAAATGGCAAAACAAGCCTTCAAGGAAGAATCAGCAACCAAGAACAATTTCCTACAAAGAAAAATTGCAAATGGTATAATTAGACAATGATTAGAGTATGTGAGAATTAGAAAAATAAGGTAAGAATTTAAACAAGCTCTCATGAGTCACGACTGTGCTTGGTGGTGGCTAGTGGCGCTGGTGCATGCTCTGCTTGAGAGTGGGAGAAAAGTAGTTGCCAACTTGCTTGGTTGTGGTCGGGATTCAGGACTTGAGGGTTGCTGCGACCTGCGAGCCTACGACTCTTTGAGAGGAAGGGAAGGGAAGACGGGATTCGGGAAAATGAAGATAGACTGAGAAAGTGAAAAAAGAGTAGGGCAGGGCCGGAAGGTAGACCGACTAGGGTGTAGAGTATCTTGACTGTTGAGTGAAACTGGGCCGGCTAATGGGTCGGTTGGTCCGTAGTAATAAACTAGTAATACTGATATATATTTACATAACTAGTTAATTTTACATACATAAATATTTAGGTTAAATAATTATATTTATAATTTATTTAATCAAAAAATATTTATACATTTTATTTTAAAAAATATTTTCTTAGACACTGGATATTTTAATCGGATCGAATAATTCAGAAAAATATCGGATCAAATATCCGCTCCAACAAATTTTAATTTTGATCGGATCAAATATCCGCTTCGGTTTTTAAAACCCAAACCGAATATCCAAAAATTCAGATATGAATTTTTTTAATTTCGAATTGGATTTTTGGATTACGGATTTTTTGCACAGCCCTAGTTTTAAGAGCCCTTAACTTGTTAATGATGACCATATCTTTCAAATTGAGAAAAAGTAGGTGGAAATTTTTTGTGTTAATTTTGATATAGGAAACACATATCTACATGTTTAGATATGAATAGAGTAAGAACATGTATGGTTTTCCAACCACCAACATGGCATGTTGAAATTCATCACGTTCCACAATGAGATGTTGAGCCATATATACCTTCCTTTTCTGAGTGAATTCACATGAAGCTTAATGTCTTGGCTTCAAATTTTCTTTACAAACCTCATATATATTTAATTTTTTGATCAAATACTTGCTATAGCTCTTGTAATGGACTCTAGAGATTACTAGAACTTATTCTTGTGCTAGTTAAAGTTTATAATCAAAACATGCTCTGATTGAAAAAATGATAAAGGCACGTTAGGACTTTCCACCACATGACCAAATAGCTTGAGTCTTAATTTTTGTACACAAGATGCACAACCCATAGAAGCCCCTTTGTGCCCATACAATAACCATATATTTTTCTTCAATGAACACATTAAATAACCCTTGGGCCTTATCCTTACTCTTACTTAGAGCTAGTGAAATTAGATCAATTCATTATATTATGGACATAGAGTGGTTGTCTCTGTGATAGTATATGGAAGAAGTATATGTATTTATGTTGAGAAATGATTTGGTTATGTTCGATAGTGGAGATAGAATATATATATTTGTTATGTTGTCACCATTTTTCTTTATTTAATGACAAAAAAAGATAGAAAAGGAATGAAAATGAAAAAACAAAGAGAAAGAAGAAAATGATACGACATGATGGAAAGGGAGAGATATGGAGATGATTTTAAGAAAGATTTATTTGTGTTTAATTTTTTTTATCTTATTATTCTAGTTTGGTGTTAAGGTTGAGGTGTACTAATGATCATCATTGATGTGGAGTTTATATTTATATTTCATTTGTTTATTAGAGTTCCGCTAGTTCTTGGCCTTTTTAACACAACAATCCTAGAATACTCTATACCCTTCCATATCTAAAACCTGCTACTACCTATAATTAAGTCCTAATTACTTCTTGAGATTGGAATTATTTGATCTAATGGAGATTATTCACAAGATTTAAGCATATGGTTTGATCCATTTGACAGGCATTTGATATCCTTCATGAGGTTTTCATCCATAAAATATATGAGCCTTCTTTATTGATATATATAAGTTACTTGTTATTTTTATCATCTTATCTCACATATCTGAGTGTGTCTATACATTTGTAGCCATGAATCTAAGAGAAAAGAAAAATAAAGGGTATATATAGTGAGGATAGATCTTGATGTGAATAAGGCATGGTAACTTTTCATCCATATTATTGCTCTATCCACATCTATCATGTTTATGTGTGAACCATATGTTAAAATTAATCATTTAAATCTCCCAATGCTAAATCTTGGTTTATTTCTAATCTTGGTGTTATGAAAGTAAAAAAATCTGAGACAACATTGGCTAAGGGTGTTAGGTGTGCTTTTATTTTTTTTTTCCTATTTGAATTGTGTGTGATTTTGTGGGTATATCATCTGTAAAACCTTCACGAGACCTTATTCACCTTCTAAGGCTATTTAGTTTTATTATTATTATTATTATTATTATTATTATTATTATTATTGGTTCAAATCATAACTTACTTGAGGAAAAGAAAGAAGTTAAGTATAGGGGTATTGATGAATACATATTTTGACATATTTATACCCCTTTAATCTCAGTTTTTTGGTCTTTTATATGATTAATATACAATAATAATTACAATTGTGTGCTTAAGTGATAATAATCTTATATATTTTATTATTTGAGCTAAAATGAGATAAAATAAATTAGTTTAAAGAATAAAATTATTTATTAAATTTTCTCATATTATTTCGAAGAAGAACAAATGGTTTGGGTTTTTTGGATTAAAGACCAATAAAAAAATTGAGGAGATTCAGCGAGCAAAGAGCAAGGAGACAAGTTAGGGCAGAAGAAACTAAATAAAAAGAAAGAGAAAAGAAGAAGAGAATGGCAGTGTGACGCAACATAAATAAAAAGAGGGAAGAAGAAAGAAAGGGAGAGAGGATGTGGTAAGACTGCCGACCGCAAAAAAAGAAGAAAGAAAAAGAGAGAAGAGAGAAGAGGGCAGGCGTAAGAGCCAGCGCCACATTAAAATGAGAAAGAAAAAGAGAGACAACGTGAAGGGAAAATCTTATAGGATTTTACCATTGAGATCGCTATCCTTACATAATTTTTTTCTTCTTCCCCAACCTTGACTAGCATAACTCAATAATAAAGTCTCTTTTAAGGGGGCAATGATGTAACAATCCAAATTTTCATCTAATATTAACCCTAAGTAATTAAAACCTTCACCAATTCTAACATTGAGAAATTTTTATTTTTCTCTTTACCTAATTCCTTAATATAAAATATTAACCTAATCCTAATCTTTATTTTGGATAAATTATAGTTTTAACCTAACCTTTAATCTTAGATTATTAATATCATAATCTTATATAAAATAGCTAATCAAAAATTATAATTTAACCTAAGTACACTCACCCTTTTCCCTTTTTCTTTCTCCTTTTCTTTTCCTTTTTCTTCCCCACCCGCCTAACCTCCTTTCCTTTCTTATAATTTCCCTGTGTAAATCTCTCCTCGACCTTACCCTTTACTACGCTGCTATGCCTACCTCCTCTATCCTCATCACCATCAACTATCACCTCTCACCTCTTATAGGATAACCCATACCTCAATTGTGCCACACCTCCCTAGCCTATTTCTCCCTTTGTGCATATGGCACCATATGTGTGTGTGTGTGTTTATTCCCTTAAATCTCTCTCTACCTCATTTAATGCTCAACCAACTCCACATCCTCCATTTTTGTCGATCAAAACCACACCCCAATCACCTCCCTTTTTCTTCTTCTTTCTCCGGCTCTATTTGACATCAAAAAAACATCACTACCCCACATGCCACCACCAACCACCCCCATTTCATTGTGAAACCAACAACTACTACGACCCAATCATTTCCGACTGCCACCACCCCACACCAATTATTTTTACTTCTTTCCCGTCATGGTTTGTTTGATTTTTTTGAGGTGCATGACATTACGCACCTTGCACGCCCTAGCCATGCCCTCCAACAGAGTTTTTATGCGCAGTTGTGCACCTTAGCAACCCTTATCCATGAGCATTCATGCAAGGTTCCACGCACAACCATGTGTACCTGATTCCTACTCGTGCACTTCATGCATGACCATGTGAGTTCCCAACTCTAGAGTATCATGCCATGGTTGTGCCTTTCCTTTGGCATAGCAATGATTTCTTCTTTCACACCCATTATCCACTCAAACACCACCACTCTTCCATGCATCTTGAGCCTTCCACTTATTTTTTTTATTTCCCCTTCCATCCTCTTTTACCTTAGTTTTCCCTCGATTTGTATTCTTGAATCCTAATTATGAATTATTTTTATTTTCATAGGTAATCTTTTGGTGATCTCAGAGGATACAGTTTAAGATTTCATGCTTCGAGCCCAGTGTCCGTATTTGTAAGGATGCATATCATAGTTATATGTATAACGTGTGTTTGTATGTATATATTTTTTTGTAATATTATGTGGATAATATTGATTATGACCATGATATAATATGATATCTTAAAAGTTAGAAAATTTTGAAAGTCTATAATTGGGTATAATGTTGGATATGTGGTATTTATGTATGTACATTTGGAGTTACGTGTCTAGTATGAGTTTTGAGGATTGGTATGTATTGATATTAGGAGTTATGAGGCCTTTGGGAAAATAGAAGTATCGTGAAGGAATTATGGTCATTTAATGGTAATATGAGAAATAATATTAGCCTGATAAGTGTTTAAGGGTGTTACCTAATACTCCGTAAGTAATGTAATTAAATGATGGCTTGAGTATAATATAAGTTATCTAATATGATATTATGAGATTTTCGTAAGAAAATGAAATTTTGGTTAGACGGGGTTAAAAATGGAAACTTTGGGGAATTTTTGGAGGGGAAATAGAATGTAAATGTGCTAAGAATTGTATTAAGAATATTCTAGGTTTATAGAACCGTTTCCTTTAGGATCGCCTTGAGAATAATGTGGTTGTACTTACGTGTTCCTAATTATATGTTATGCATATCTATATGAGACTTGTAAGATGGGATTAAATTTAATCAAAATCAAATAAGATACTAATAATTTAAAGTAAAATATTATGTGATTTAGGCTGATATATTTATATGGATCCGATCCACTAGATGATAATAATAGCTCAAGTATATTTTTCCTTGAAAGGTGTATCAATTCATTTTACTGAATTAAGAATAATGGGGCCCTATACTCAACGTGAATGAGAGTATGCTTTAGAGATAAGCACTAATAGATAAGAAATTAATAATTTAAAGTGAAAGTGATGTAGGAGCATCTTAAGCTCAATCTCAATCTTAATATTCCAAGGATGATGAACACAAATTAGTGTACTTGGAGATGGAACTCATTGTTCTTAAAAATTCTAATGCTTTGTTAAGTAACTCTTGTAGGTATTGTATATGTTTGCAAAAAGTTCAAGCTATTGAAGATCTTTGATGTATAAGACAATAAAATTACAAGGATTTCAAAGTTGCATGGAAGATAAGGCTACAAGACCCAAAGTTTGATTACATATGTTATTCAATGTATTATATATGTGTAGCTTTTTTTTTTGTATCTTTTTAATGCATGTAAAATGTCATTGTAATTAATATATATATGTTAGTGTCTTGTAAAGGGCTTACTTTTGTTAATAAGGCTAAGATATATAGGCTTATTAATGAAAGAAATGCATGTATATATATATACAGACACACTTTTACATTGATCATCATGAATAAGAGTTAATGAAGCATAATTTGAATATAAAATCGACACAAAAAAAGTGTTTGACCTTTTTCTTCTCTTCTTCTTCAAGTGAAGGTATTGGAGAGTTGTAGAATGTTCTTTATAGAAATAGAAGATTTTCCTATAGAAGGTTATTGATCTTAGAGTAGATCATTACCAAAATCCCATCGAAATACCGAGTTATACATCACCACAAATCAAAATCAAAGTAATCTGTTATGATCCAAAGTACAAAGCCCAGTTCCAGGAAGTTCAATGAGTCGAATAAGATTCGAAGAATAGGAGTAAATATAAATCACAAAGAGAGAGAGTTCCAGTGAGAGAAGGAGAGTAATTCTTCATTCATATTCAAAAAAATATATACATCACTCGTAATATAGCTAAAGGCAATTCCAGATTGTAATGAGTCATCATAACAGAATCAATGACCACTAGAGTTTGTTAGAACATAATAGCAGAAAAAATATTAGATAAGGAAGGACTAACATAGCCTAGTTAGTCTCAGATGAGGGACCAATGGCTATTTCCTAGCCAGGTCATACTCTCGTTGGCTACTTCTACTACTGAGTTGGTTGTTGTGTTGTATCAATACTTCCCACCCCAAAAGACCCTTGACCACAAGGGTTGAAGTTTGGAAACTTCTTCAAGGGATCGTAGTAATATTCCCAGGTAGCATCACCCTTTGTTCCTTTGGACCACCAAACCAGGACCTGAGTGGATGCTTTATTACCTCTCTTCACAAAGCATCAATTAAGAATAGCTTCTGTTTTATACAATAAGTTAGGTGTAGTATTGTACGGAAGAATGTGACTGAACACTGGCTGATTATCGTGCTTATTTTTCAGCATTGACGCATGAAAGGTGGGGTGGACAGTAGAGGTTGTAGGTAAAGCCAATTTGTAGGCTATTGGGCCAATCTTTTCAATGATCTGATAAGGGCCAAAGTATCTTGGGGAGAGTTTGTGAACTACCTTCTGGGCTAAAGATTGTTACCTATAAGGCTGAAGTATGACATACACCCAATCTCCAATTTCTAGCTCCCTTTCTGACCTGTGCAAGTCAGCTAATTTTTTCATCCTCACATGTGCCTTACTAATGTGTGCTTTGAGGATTTGTAAAGCATTTTCTCAGGCGGTGAGGGTTCGATCAACAGCTTCAACCTTAGAATCCCTAAAAAAATATGGCAAGTGTATGGGTGGTGGTTAACCATAGAGAACCTCATAGGGGTAGTTCTAGTAGCTGAATGGTAAGTTGTATTATACTAGAACTCAGCAAGAGGGAGCCATTTGTACCACTCAAAGGGTATATCACCCGTCATACATCTAAGATAAGTCTCCAAGCACCTATTCAAAACTTTAGTTTGGCCATCTGTTTGGGGATGGTTGGGTGAGGATAGATGGACCTGAACCCCTTGGTGCTTGAACAATTCTTTCCATAATGAGCTAATGAATATGGGGTCTCAATCACTGATTATTTTTTGGGTTAATCCATGCAACTTGTACACATTATCGAGAAATTTCTCCGCAATTGTGGCAGCTGTGTATGGATGGTTGAGAGCGATGAAGTGAGCATACTTACTCAACCTATCCACAACTACTAATATACCCTCCTTCCCTTGTGATTTTGGAAGTCTCTCAATGAATTCCATACTGATTTCTAACCACACAGTGCTGGGAATAAGAAGAGGTTGGAGTAACCCCTATGTTACCGTCGTCTCATACTTGTTTCTTTGACATATGTCACACGCTCTAATGTAATCCCTAACTGCTCTCTTAATGCCCTTCCAGTAGAAAAGTGAACCCAATCACTAGACAGTAGCCTGTACCCCTAAGTGCCCTCCCACTAGGTTATCATGGTATAACTCTAGTAATTTCTGTCTCAGAGCCACATCATTGCCAACCACCATTTTTCCCTTCCTCCTTAGACACCCCTGAGAGTAGTCATAGTGACCCACAGATTGAGGATCTTGGGTTATCTTGTTCATAATCTCCCATAGGTGTTCATCTTATACCCATCTAGCCTTAGTTTGTGCTAGTAAATCAGATTGAGGTGTGGATAAAGCCATGGCTAACAACTCATATCAATGTGCACGAGAAAGTGCATCTACAACAATATTTCCACTTCCTATTTTATGAATAATCTCATAATCATATGGCATTAACCTAGACAACCACATTTGTTGAAAGGTAGTATTGATATTCTGATCATAGAGATATTTAAGGGGTTGATAGTCAATTTTGATCTTAAAATGATAGCCTCTGAGATAATTCTGCCATTTATCTATGGCAAACAAAATAGCTAACATCTCCTTCTTATATACCGACATCCCTTGATGTTTGGGTGAAAATGAATTGCTAATGTATGGAAGAGGGTGTCCTTCCTATGTTAGTATAGCCCTTATGCTCCATTGAGATGCATCTATCTCAATAATGAAATATTTGGTGCAGTTGGGTAAGGCTAGTACTGGTGCAGTAGTCAATGCTACCTTCAACCTTTCAAATGCATCCCGAGCAGCTTCAGTCCAAAAAAAATTATTTTTCTTAAGCATATTTGTCAGGGGTTTACTAATCATCCCGTATTATTGCACAAACCGTATATAATACCTAACCAATCCTAAAACCCCCTTAGTTGTGTCAAGTTGGTGGGTAAAGGCCATGCTTTCACTGCTTGCACCTTTTATGGGTCAGTAGCTACCCCTCTACTGAAATTATATGCCCTAACTATTTAATTTGTGTTGCTCCAAATGTACATTTACTCTTTTTTGCATACAATTGATATTGGACCAGCAGCTCAAAAGTAAGCTTAAGGTGGTGTAAATGAACCTCCCAGCTATGACTATATACCAATATATCATCTAAAAATACTAAGATGAACTTATGAAGATAAGGTTTGAACACATCATTCATCAAGGCTTGGAAGGTGGAGGGGGCATTGGTTAAGCCAAAGGGCATAACCAAGCACTCATAGTGCCCCTCGTGAGTCTTGAACGCCATTTTATACGTGTCACTTGCCTTCATGAGGATCTAATGATAACCCGATCGAAGGTCAACTTTAGAATACTAATAGGCACCATGAAGTTCCTCTATCACCGGAATTAGAAATTTATTCTTTACTATATGTTTGTTAAGCTCGCGCTAGTCTACACACAACCGCTAACTATTGTCCTTTTTCCCAACTAACACCACAAAGGAGAAATAGGGATTGTTGCTAGGTTGGATGATCCCGAATTGTAGCATTTCTTGCACCATCTGCTAAATGACATCTTTCTGTGAAGATACATATCTATACAGCTTCAAGTTGATAGGGTTGGGTCCTTGTTTAAGGATTATTTGGTGGTCATGATCTCGGGGGATGGCAACCCTTTAGGAACCTCAAACACCATAGAGTACTGCCCCCATCAACTTGCATAACTCAGCTAACTCATCATTAGTGGGGTTAAAGTCACGGGTTGTGAGGTAAGTGAGGGGTTTCATTCCTTCTCCATGAAGTTGCAGGGCACATAATTGGATCACAGCTTACTGAGGGCACTTTTCTAATGTTTTGCTCAAATTCCTACCCTTGAGGTTCTTAGACTTTATTCCTTGTACTCCCCTCAAAACCAATATCCTACCTTGTACCTTGAATTCCATGCTTAGTTTCTTAAAATCCCATGTGATTGCTTCCAGTGTACTCAACCACTGAACACCAAGGACCATCTCACACCTACCTAATGGCAGCACCATAACATCCCCAACAATTTCATGGTCAACAAGTCTCTATGTCAAGCCCTTACTTATATAAGAACTATGTATCTCACTGCCATCAACCACTGTTATAGTTAAGGGTTGTGTAGTAAATAGTTTACACCCCACTTGCTTAGCCACTTGAATATCCAGGAAGTTGTGAGTACTTTCGCTATCACTAAGTATGCTAATGGCCCTTTTTTTAATATACCCCGTAACCCTCATAGTGTGGTAAGTAGCAAGCCCACTGAGAGCATGAACTGATATGTGAGGAGGGTCATCACCCTGAGACTCTTTGATCATCTCCTTATGAATTTCTACTTCTTCATCATCTACCACTTCAATCATGTATATCTATTTCTTGGCACACTTGTAACCAGGGAAAAACTTTTTTGGGCACCAAAAGCACTCATTCCTAGCTCTTTTAGCATCCATTTTCTCTTGAGTGAGAGTCCTTCTATTGTTGGCAGGTCTATTAAGTAGGGGTGTGTGGGTGGTTGGGTTTTGTGGGAGGTGTGGTGTTTTAGGTGTGGGTAGCAAGGGTGGTGGTTTGGTTGGGGGTTTATATTCCTTAGCTTGTGATTGCAAAACTGCATCTTAAAGCTTAGCCAAGGCATAAGCATGAGCCAAGGTCTGTGGCCGAAACATTATAACCTGATTCTGTATCACATCATGCAGTCCACGTAAATAACAACAGATGGCATACTCTTCTGGCAGATTCACTCGATTCAGTAGTGAATCAAACTTGGCTTTATACTCCATCAGACTATTACCCTAATTCAAGTTAGTGATCTCCGCCATTAGATCGTCATATGGAGAAGTACCAAACCTAGCTAGTATTGCCTCGATATAATTATCCTAGTTTAGGTGGGCAGGATGCGACCAGGTCTTAATGAAAGCCTAGTACTACTATAATGCCTTATCTTCTAAATGGATAGCTGCTAATCGAACCTTAGCATTTGTAAGGGTGTTATCCATTTCAAAAAATCGCTCCACCTTAAATAGCCAAACATTCACATCCTCCCCATCAAACTTTGGAAAATCAATACGAGTCAATCTACTGGAAATCTAATAGGGTGGTGTATTAGTTCTCGATGACGACGGGTTAGTGTTTACCTGAGTACCATTAGGGAATTAATTTAATTAATTATTTTTCTTGGAATAGGAAGAAATAATTTAGGGTAAATTAAGAGGAATTTTACAAATATTTTTATAAGGGAAAATTTGGGTATTTTGCTAATTAAAAAGGGATTTAGGAAAAATATTTTAAAAATCCTAAATTAGCCTAAAAAGGAAATTTAAAATTATTTTCTTTAAAATATTTTTATTTTAAATACCCAAAATATTATAACTAATTTAATTGACCCCAACCTACCTATTTTTTTCCCTTTTTCCTCTTTCTTTTCTTTTTCTTTCTTTTCTTTCTTTTCTTTCTATTCTTCCTTTTTCTCTCCTTTTTCTTCCGTTTGGGCTTGTTGCGGCCCATTCCCGTCCCCCCGTTCCTTCGGTGCAGCTGAGGAACAAAATGATGCTCCTTCTTCTTCTTTTCCCCTCGAACACTGTGTTCCATTTAAAAGTTTATAACTATCACCGACTGGCCCGGTTCTTCCTTCTCTTTTCTTTTCTTTCTTTTTCCCTAGTCGACCGGTCCACCTCCATCTTCTTCCTTCCTCCTCCATTGTCGACCTGCAACTCCATCACCTCCAAAAATAGCACGGCCGGCTATGCTAGACTTAACCGGCTGTTTCTTCTCTCTTTCTCTTCCCCATGAATTGCAGTTCAACCTGATCAAACCCACTTTCCTTTTATTCCGCAAAAAACCCTCCTTTTCCTGTGCGAATATTCTGTCGCGTATCAAATTTTGTACCGGCCAATTTGCGCCGTCGGTTACCTAAAATGTACCTACATTATCTTCCTGCCGACCCTCAGAACCGTACCTTCTCTTTCAAACTCTATGAATACCCCCTATAGATTGATCTTGAAATTTTTTCCCAAAACCCTAAGAATCTACCCTATGCACCATCGCAACTTCGGACACCCTTTCCTCCGCCGTTAGCCAACTACGCTACCTGCTCCATCTACCTAATCCTTCCCTGCATCTCTCTCTAACTAACTGAACTGCCAATCTCTCTCGATTCTTCCTGCATGACCCACTACAGCCGTGAAAAGTCCCCTGTCCAACCAGCCAAATTTTTTTATACCTGCCGCCCTTTGTACCACCGTCCACCGCCACATTTGCAACTATCACTGCCTCCTCCACCACCCAAAAATTGCTACCAATCTTCCTCCACCTCACCCTACCCTTCTTTTCTTCTTTCTCCTTCTCCTTCTCTCTCTTTCTTCTTCTCTTCATTTTGGCCGCCACCACTGCCACCGTGCGCCGTCGCCAATTGCTGCACCACCACCCTAACTTTACTCCACTTAGCCTAGACTATCACCAACACCTCAACCTCCATTTTTATTCTCCATCTCTTCTCCTCAAATCTCAACTATTTCCATTTCTTTCCTCTTTTTCAGCTGTTGTTGTGCACCGCCGTCAGTGCCACCTATCTCCACCGATCCAAGGTGAAACCCTAAACCCTCTTAGCCCTTCTCCCCTATTTATTTAATCCTATTTTATTTTATTTCAACTTTTAACTAACATTCAATTATTATTATTATTATTATTATTATTATTGTTTTATTTTTATTTATTTATTTATTTAGAGGGCCGAAGCCCTACTTTATTATCTAATGCAACTATTACTACTTTATTATTGATATTATTATTATCATTATTCTTATTACTATTATTATTATTATTATTATTATTATTATTATTATTATTATTATAAGCAATATGTGTTGTTATTATTATTATTATTATTATTATAATTACTACTACTACTAATGGTACTTTTACTATTTTAGGGTAGGGTTGAAAACCTTACCTTATATTACTTTCGGTTTGACTCATTTCATTATCATTATTATTATTTTATAAATTTGATTATTATTCATTATTATTATTATTAGTACTATTTTTATTAATAATTTCTTAATGATATTATTAGCATTATTTTCGACGAAGGGTAGAAGCCCTTATATCACCATCCGTTTTGAATCATATTAATATTTTTATTAGTATTTTTAGTATTACTTCATATAGTTATTATTAGTATAGTATTATTTTATTAAAAACATAGTCTTAGAATAAGTTAGCAAATAATAGTATTTTTGGTAGGAGGGAACTTAATTCTAGTTTTCCATCATATAGGTGAGACTAGTCAAAGTCCTAAAGAGGCGTAGGAGTATGCTTCAAGACCGGTGAAGTTTTAGGTAAGGAGTAACTAAGGTAGTTTGTGTATCATGTGTTTTATATGTCATGCATATTATGTGATATGAACTATAATGTATCTTATGAGTATTTATGCAACTGTCATATATACAGCTTGATGTGGAGTTGAGGTAAGTTCGTGTAATAAATTGTGGCATGAGTATTATGTGTATGAGATGTGTTGTTATTGTGATGTGTTGTAGCCCATAAGACATGCATGATAGGTTTTGTAATATGATGATAGGGAGTGTATTGATCTGGGGTCCGTTTGTGTGTTTTATGATCATGCATGGTGGCATCTAAAGAGGAATGATGGATATTAGGGTTTGCATGGGAAATTAGGGTTTGCATGGTGGAGTTTAGGGTTTGCATGGGAGTTTAGGGTTTGTATAGGAATTTAGGGTTTCACATGTGACCATAAGATTTTGCATGAAAAAGTTCGCACGTTTGCATGTGGGATATAAAGTGTGCATGAGAGAAAGATTTACATATGGAAAGTTGATATGGGGTGTAAGGAAGGTATTAGAAGTGTCGTATGGAGTTTTGAAAACATTGGGTGAAAAATAGTATGTGGGATATTATAAGGGTATGGAGGAGACTGAGATAGGGTTTGGAGTGGTTAATTATGGCTAGTTGTGAATAACTAGGGTTTGGTGTAGTTAACTAGGGTTTGGTGTTAACATGTTTGTACTTGGTGAATAAAGTATGATAATGCATATAGAATCCATGGTCATGGAAAATGGGGTATTGGAGTCTCATAATATGGGATAAGACTTTTAGAGGATAAGAATAGTAGAAGTCAGTCATACATGTCTGGGTGAAAGCTTCTGAATAAGATACTTAAGACATTAATCACTTAAAGAGAAAGATTATTGAGTCGGGTCTAGCCAATCCACCGATTAGGAATAGTGGTTAGGTTCTTATCCTATAAGTGACTGATCCACTGATGAATAATAGTGGTTAGGACATGATGTGCTATAAGTGACCGGTTCACCGGCTATAATAGTAGGGGATCCCGAACTTAATAAACACAAACCAAAGTTTTGCTAAGGTACTTAAAAGATACTAATTACTTGCAGTGGAATACTATGCGAGTAGGAACCTAACCAATCCACCGGTAAGGAATAGTGGTTAGGGTTTTACCCTATAAGTGACCGATCCACCAGCTATAATAGTGGTTAGGGCATGGTGCCCTATAAGTGACCAGCCCACCGACTATAATAGTGGGAGGTTCCTGTACTCGCATGGATTGATAAAAAGTATGGTGTGAATCAATTTTCGATCAAAGATTATTTAAGTAATTAATCCAGACTATAACTGGGCCTTTATGCATGGGCTTGAATATTCGTAAGCTGTATATTATCCTGCATGACTTTATGTATTATATATGTGCGGGTTTAAATGTTGGTAAACTGTATATTATCTTATATGATTTTATGTACTTGTGTGTTAGCCTTAGTGTTCAATTACCTTACTCAGTACGTAGCGTACTAATCGACTTTTTTATGGGTGCTGCTCATTCCCACGAGCAGAAGGCCCGTCTGACTTGTTGTAGGTAGGAGACATGTTCTTTGATGCTATTGATGTCTATGGGATGTCAAGCAGGGGCGAGTGTTGATTTTGGGCTGGACCAAGTCTTTGAAGTGGCGTGGCCGGTTTTTCCCTTAATGAGATTGTTATCCCCTTTTCTCTTTTATCTATGTTATGAATTTCAGAAATAATTTTACCGTCATGGACATCTTTCTACTTTAAGAGACATTCTCTCATATTTCGCTTATATAATAATTCATACGTCCCCTAATTATTGTATTGTGAACCTTGATTTATATATTGATATGAGTTGATGGAAATATTTTCTTAGCCTTAGCACTTGGTACTAGAACGGTAAGAGTGAACCGGTTTGGTACTAAGTATGGCAGTAGCATTCCCAGAATTTACGGGTTTTAAATTTAGAGGTTTTGTTAAAAATATATATATAGTAAATTTTGGGGTTGTTATAGAGTGCAGGCGAGAGCAATGATCGGATCATTGCTATTGTCTCTTACTGAGAATCGAGCATTATTTACTTCACTCGTTGTTCCATTTTTTCCTGCCATGCCTCCATTGAGCTCACAAGCTGATCTACGTCCATTCGAAGCTCCCCCAACCTTGTTCCATCTGCAATGGTCCCACGTCGCCTAGCTCTAATACCAATGTTAAAATCCAGAGTTCAAAGCCTAGTTCTAAGAAGCTCAATGATTCGAATAAGCTTCGAAGAACAGGAGTAATTCTTCATTCATATTAAAAAAAAAAGTATATATCATTGGTAATATAGCTAAAGGTAGTTCCGGATCATAATGAGTCATCATAACATAATCGATGACCACTAGAGTTTGTTAGAATAGAATAGCAGAAAAAATATTAGTTGAGGAAGGAATACCATAGCCTAATGAGGCTCAGATGAGGGACCAACGACTATTTCTTGGCCAGGTCATACTCCCGCTGGCTACTTCTACTACGGAGCTGGCCATTGTGTTGTATCATAATCTTGTGAAGATATTTGTAACTTGTGGACTGAGAGAAAAGTTTATGGATTGTAGAATATTTTTTATTTTGATCTTCCACATAAAGTTTGGTATCAAATCATGTTTCTTGCCATCGACAACACAAGTGCAATTACAACACAAGATTTTGACTACAACAACACCACCATTGAAGTTCCAGTAAGATTCTTAATTCTTCTTGATTGAATTATGTGAATCTTGATGAATGACTTTTGAATCTTTATATAACTTGCATGCTTCTACATGATATTTGCATGTAATAGTGTATTCTTGCATGAATCTTGGAAACATCATGAAGCAAAGTGTAAAAGAGATTTAGCATCAAGAAAGGAAACTTTTTGTGTCAAATTTGTGCAAAGTGTTTGTGTGTGTAGTATGATTTTTTAAAAATCTTTTATAACCTTTAGTTTTGCATGAAAGTGTGCATGTTTTATTTGTATTAAATTCTGGTTTATCATGTGTGGTGATCACAACTTAGCGTTAGATTCGATTAGTGTAGATTTTTGTGAGAACCTTACTTGGTTGAAGTTGATTTAACTAAGTGGAGTGTGTGATTTTTGTTTATTTTGGTTGTGTGTTTTGATTTGTTGTGCTTGAATATAGTGTCTCATTATTAACTAGAATTATTGCATATTGGAATGTTGCCTTTCCCTACATGAAATTATACTTAAAGTATTTGAATACAGGTACAAACTTTTTTAATGGTTTTTCGAATTACATTTTTCAAAACTTGTTGAATTCTATATCAAGAACTTAGAAAGATAAGTGTTAAGTGTACTCATTTTGTTGTTTGATTAGTATATTTTATTGCTTATGTTTGATTCATTGGACTCAAAATCTTGTGCAAGAATCGAACAAGAATTATAGGGTGGTATTGAGTTGTTTCAGTTTTATTCAACTAAAAACCCAAAGTGGAACTTAAGTGTGTTTTAGGGTAGTGGTAATTGAATCATGGAGGGGGAACCAAATTTTCAAACCATGTTTGAAGCTATTTAAAAACTCTCAAACAATTTAGATGCCAATAATGCTCAACTTAGGCAAATTCCTACAATACAAACACAATCATAAAAGTTAGAATCTAGGTTTACCGAACGAGAATCAGTCCAAAACATCCAAAAACAAAGGGAGTTATATAGAGACCGAATAGGAAGTCTCGTAAAATCAACCAATACAGCTAGGAAAAGGTATCTAAACTCACGAGTAGACCATGATGACAGGGAGTGAAAGTAACCAAAAGTTCCATGACCATAACCCAAAGTATCATAAAAAAGAAGATAAAGGCATAAAACTTGATCTTCCTAATTTTGATGGTTAGGTTGATGTAGACATATTTCTTGAGTGTTTACATGAAGTGGAGGTTATATTTGAATTCAAATATTATCATAACAATAAAAAATATAAACTAGCTCTTTTAAGTTTAAGAAGTTTTTTAGGATATGGTGTGATAATTTGAAGAAGACTAGGGAATGAGACGGTAAATTAAAAATCAAATCTTAGGATAAACTTAAAAAGCATCTAAGAAAAAAATTTATACCTAAAGAGTAGGAGCAAGATAATTATATTATATTGACTACTCTTGGACAATGACTTCTAAGTGTTGAAGAATATGTTAGGGAGTTTGAAAGATTAGCACTTATATAGGATACCCATGAGAGAAAGGAACAAACATGCGCTATATTTTTAGGCAGCCTTAACATGATGATTTAAGAAAAAGTTGAGACTTGCCTTTATGATTCTCTAGATGACATGATTAATCTATCTTTAAGATTTGAAAAACAAATTAACTCCACTAAGCCTCACATCAAGAAAATTTTCATCTATAAAGTAGTACTCGTGTACTACTTAAGTACTCAAGCTACAAGTCTGGAGAGGGTACTTCAATTTTTACAAGTGTTGATAAAAGGCAAGGAACTACTTTAGAGGAGAAATGAAATAATAAATTCAATGAATTCTCTACAAGTTAATGTTTCAAATGCCTAGGATTTAGACACTTTGCTCGCAAATGTCTTAATCAAATAGTATTGTCTATATAAGAAGTTGAAGCTATGGAGAATTATGAAGAAGACATTAAATTTGAGCTTATTGAAGAAATTATAGTGAGTTAGAGGAGGAATAAAATGCTTGTTATGTCTTGAAAATATTAATTCAAGGTCCAATCTAGTGAGTAACCTAATCAAAGAGAAAATATATTCAAGATTAAAGGAAGAGTAGGAGATACGGTTTGTTGAGTTATCATCGATATTGGATCTTATATGAATGTAGCCAATGAGAGGACGGTGAAGGAATTAGGGTTGAAGAATACACCACATCTAAAGCCTTATTCTCTTAAATGGTTAAACAAGGACAAGGGATTCAAGACAACTAAACAAACCCTAATATCATTTCAAATTGGTAACTATCATGATGATGTGCTATGTGATGTTTAACTTACAGATGCATGTGGAATCTTATTAGGTAAACCATGGTGGTATGATAGAAATTCTATTTATAATGATATTACTAATGAACATCTAGTCAAGAAGGATAGGAATAAGCATAAACTTAAACCTTATAAATGTGATAATGAGAACATAGTCAAGAATAAAAAGAGTTTATTCCTACATGAAAAGGCTATGGTCAAATGAATTAAAAAAAAGATAGTTACTATGCTATGATTATGAAGGAATCCCTACAAAGGGGGAAAATAATGATAATCCTTAATTAAAGAAACTTGTTAATGAATATCATGATGTTTTTCCTGATAACTTACCACTTATATTGAACATGCCATAGATTTAATACATGGTGTGTCTTTACCTAATTGACCTGCATATCAATTTAATCTGGAGGAGGCTAAAGATTTAGGGGGAAAAATACAAGAACTCATAGAAAAAGGGTATGTGAGGGAAAGCATAAGTCCATGTTGTGCGCCTGTATTACTTGTCCCTAGAAAAGATGGTACCTGGTGCATGTGTATCGACTCAAGAGTGGTGAACAATATACCTATCAAATATCAATTTCCTATGCCAATATTATATGAAATGTTATATGAGCTATGTAGAGCCCAATTATTCTCTAAAATTGATCTAAGGAGCAAATATTATCAAATGAGAATAAGAGAAGGGGATGAATAAAAAACGACATTCAAAACAAAATATGGTCTTGACGAATGGACTGTGATGCCTTTTGGTTTATGTAATTCACCTAGTTTATTTATGAGACTGATGAATGAAGCTCTTCAACCTTTTCTTGGAAGTTTTATTGTGGTATACTTAGACAATATACTTGTGTATAGTATAAATGAGCATGATTATCTTATTCATTTAAGGAAGTTATTTGATAAGCTAAGGGAAACTAAACTCTATGGAAATATGGAGAAAAGTGATTTTATGCTTTTGATTATTATTTTCCTTGAATATATTGTGAGTAGTGAAGGCATTAAAGTGGATCCCATTAAGATTAAATCTATTAAAGATTGGCTAATACCTAAAGATATTCATAAGGTGAAGATTTTTCACGGTTTCGCAAGTTTTTGTAGAAGACTCATTAAGGATTTTTCAACTATTGCTGCACCAATAACACAACTTATGAAGAAAGGTGAATTTAATTAGAGTGAGGATACAAATAAAGTCTTCCAAAATTTAAAAAATAAGCTATGCAATGCATCGATATTATCTTTAACTGACTTTGATAGATTATTTGAGGTTACGTGTGATGCAAGTGAGGTAAGGATAGGAGGTGTACTCTCACAAGAAAAATAGGTTATTTCATTATTTAGTGAGAAATTAACTCTGCAAAATTAAATTATTCAACATAAAGAGTTCTACGCCATTATAAGAATTCTTGTAACATGGAGCCATTATCTGATACCTAAGCCATTTATTTTACATTCGAACCATGAAAGTTTAAAATATTTGCATGGGAAAAAGAATATTAGTCCTATGCATGCCAAACGGGTTAGTTTATTACAATCCTTTGTATTTTCTATCAAATATCTTGATAGTAAAGAAAATGTCATGGCAGATGCTTTATATAAAAGATCCATGATATTAGTTATATTGGATGTTAAATTATTGGGTTTTGAAATGTTAAAGGAATTATATGATAAAGATGAATATTTTGTTGACATTTATAATGCATGTAAAAAGAATAATAGTTGTGGTAATTATGTGCTATAAAATGACTTTCTTTTCAAACTTAATAAGTTATGTATATCTCGTTCTAGTGTACATGATTTACTTGCTAAGGAAGTACATGAGGGGGTATAGTTGGTCATTTTGGTGTTCATAAAACCATGGAAATATTAAAAGAAAACTTCTTCTAGCCACGAATGATAAAATTAGTACAAACTATTATTGGAAGATGTGTGATTTGTCAAAAGAGTAAAAGTTTCTTTCATAAAGGTTTATATACTCCTTTACCAGTTCCTAATCTAACTTGGAAAAGTGTTAGTATATATTTTATCTTGTGTTTACCAAGGACACAAAGAGAAAATGATTCTACTATAGCGGTAGTAGATAGATTCTCTAAAAGGACATATTTCATACCTTGTAACAAAATTGATAATGCAACTTATAACACTCTAAATTTTTATTACCTAAATATTGAATGTTTAACCTTTTATCCAGAAAATTTTAATATTTAAATTATTGATTTAATTATTTTTATGTAACTTTGACTTACAAAAGTAGATAAATTATTTAATAAATTAATATAATTATTTGTATCAGTTTAGCTTACTCTTTTTATTTAAATAAACCCTCAAACCATAATTTTATGAAAATTATTTTCTTAAATTAATACCCTAAATTTTGGATAAATTAATATAATATTTTTCTAATAGCCCAATTTTAATCTAATTTCTAATCCTAACCCAAATTTCTTCTTTTTCTTTCTATTCCTATTTCTTTCTTTTCTTTCCTTCTTCCTTCTTCCCTCGGGCCAAATCAAGCCTTCTTCTCTTCTTTTTTTTCCTTTTTCCCCAGGCCAATTCAACTCTAATCCTCCTCCTTCTCTCCTTCTATCTTGCATGGCCCAACCCCTCTCTTTTTTCTTTCCCCGTGCGACCTAGCTTCCCCTCTCCTTCGTTCCCCCTGCCTATGCTTGGCCAAACATGTCTCCTCCCTCTCCTACATGCATCCTGCAAGCTACACACCTCCTATGTCCCCCTCTACCCGACTGGACACCCTACACTACCACAATCCTCTTGCCATCCCTTTCTTTTCATTTTCTGGCCCTGCAACTCACTGGCCTTCCTTCCCTATGTGCCCCTTGCCTTCCATTTTCATCCCCTGCCATGCTTGCCCTGCCAAGCCTACCACTCCCTACACCGCCACCTACCCTGCACGTTGAACCTCCCCTCCACCTGCTACTCCTCCTCTTCTTCTTCTTCTCTTCTTTCTTTCCGCTTTTCTCACTTGTGGATTGATCGCTCCCCCAACCTACTATTCTCCTTTCTCTCTTCTTCTCTCTGCTCCTATTTTTCCTTTTTAACACCCCCTATAGCTACCTCTATCACCTCTACCACCAACCCAACCTCCACTTGTCAGCTCCTTCACCCTACATCCTCCTTGCATGACTTCGAGTAGCCAAGACCCAGCCTACCCTGCAACATTGCCTCCTCTCCTTCTCTCCCCTTCGATACCCCTTGCAACTGCCACCTTTCCTACCATTACCTCTCTCCCTCCCTTTCCTCCACCACCTTAACTCCTCCCAACTACCTACCTCCAGACACCCATCTTCTGCACCCTACTCACATCCACCCAACATCACCTGCACATACCTTTCTCTCCTTCCTCTTCTTCTCCTTTTCTTCCTATTCTTTACCTTCGATGCACCTTTCTCCCTATAGCCTCCGGTGCCACCTTCGTTGCCTTCGAGCCAGCTACACCACACCTCTAACTACCCACCATCTCCTCCCTCACCTTCTACAACCAAAAACCAAAACCCACACCCCCATGATCAACCACAACCCTTACCCAAGCCACATTTCCTTCCCCCCTTTCCACTTCGTCCATTTCATCATGGTTCACACTGCACATGTAGAGTGAGTTACGCTGTGTATTTTTATGTATTTTAGGATAATATTTAAGGTATAAGAGTAGTTTGGATATTTTATATCTAATAAATATTTTCAAATTAAACTATTATTTTATTTGTCTAATATAAATATGGTATTTGTGATATTATTTTTAGCTATAAAATTTTATTAAATGGAGCCTAAGCATTTTTAGTCGGCTACCAGTAAAGTTTATTTTCCTGGAAATCAGGTAATCTTTATGCCCAACTAAAATGTTTGGATATCTTATGTTATTATATTAGGGTTTTTGACATGTGATTTGTGTAGATATAATGAGTAGTTACACATAATCCCATGATTATTAATGTTATCTCAGAAAATAGAAAAAGAATGCATGTTATCTTGTGTAAGATATTATGCGTGTGAAAGGGTGATTAAGAAGAGGGTCCACTGTTGGGAAGTGATGATTTATATTATATTATATTATATATATAATGCTAGGTTAAGTATGTATGGACACTTAGAGTAAAAATATTACTATTATGAGGCTTAGGGGTAATTTAGTCATTTAGATATATCATGATATTTAACCCTAACCACGATATTCAATATATTATAAATATTGCTAGGAATGGAGATAGGACTTTGGTGTATCATAAACACATGATTTAGCATGAATATCAATATTTTATAGTCTAAGGGTATTTTGGTAAATTTCAATGTACGGTGGTGATCATCCTAATAAATATTCATGCTAAGTGTTATGTGATGTTGGGAATGATAATAGTGGTTTGTGGTATTATTAACACATATTTAGGTATGAATATTCACATTATATAATGTAGGGATATTTTGGTAATTTTATATGTACAATAGTGGTTATCCTAATAGATATGCATGATAAGTAATAATTGGTGCTAAGTATGAAAATAGGAGTTTGTTGTGTTAGTAACACATGTTTGGACATGAATATTAATATTTTATGGTATAGGGGTATTTTGGTAATTTTATATGTACTACGGTGATTAGTTTAATAAACATGCCTGATAAGTATTAATTGATGTTAAATATGATAATAGAGGTTTATGGTCTCAGTATCACTTATTCTAGCATGATAATCAATATTAAATGACCTGGGGAATTTTGGTAATTTTGCATGTATTATGGTGATTATTCTAATAAATATGCACAATAAGTATTAATTGATGTTAAATATGAGAATAGGGATTTATTATCTTAGTATCATCTATTTTCAGCATGATACTCAATATTACATGGTGTATAGGCATTTTGGTTATTTTGCATGAACTTTAGTGATTAACCTAATAAGCATGCATGATAATTATTAATTGATGCTAAATATGAGAATAGGGGTTTATTGTCTTAGTATCACCTGATCTAGCGTAATTATGAATATTATAGGATCTAGGGTATTCTGGTAATTTGTAATTTACCATGATGAATATGCTAATGAAGATGTGTGATATGTAATGTTTGTTATCAAGCATGAGTATAGGGGTCTTGTTATATTAGATATGCATATTTCGGCATAATTATTACAATTGTATGGTCTACCAGTATTTTGGTAAATTGGGGTATACTATGATATTTATTTTTATAAACATGCAGGAAGTACATTAATGGTTGATTAAGCATGAGAATGTGTGTTTGGTTATTCTAGAAGCACATGTTAGGGTTTCATGTGCAGAATGGTGTATAAGGGTAAAATGGTAATTTGGTGTGTTGGGTAACTTAACTTCATGATCAATAATTTAATTATGGTATTGATGTGTGTAGGAATATTTACTTATAATTCAAGTGGTATTATGGTTCAGTTAGGGTTTTAGAAGGAATATGATGATTTGAAAGTGATGAAAATATAATGATGATGATTCGTCAAAGAAGAGATAATGGTAATAATGCTCGAATGATTAAGGGTTTGTAATGGTTTGGTTCGTGGGTTAGGGTTAGGGTTTACAATTAGGGTTTAATATTGATATGAATATTATGATGATGAATGGTTGGAAATATGATGATTAGATTATGAAGTTAAGATGTTGACGATGATCGTTTGATAGTAATAATATTATTATCTTAAGTTTGGAAATAGATAAAATCAAGTAAGAAAAATAAGTTTAAGATGATGATGATGGCAATTGTATATGGCGTTTAGGGTTTAGAATGGCGTGGGTTTGTGGAGTTTTGAAGGATATATCTTAATATCTAATTCATATAGACAAAGAAATTAAGGATTTCAAAAATAATCACTCACACATAATTAATTAATATTGCGAAGAACTCACACATAATTCAATTAAGCAAAGCTTATAATTTCATCAATTTTTCATCCCCTTGTGTCGTGTACTTCTTATGGTTTTTATCACCATTGGACCTCCTTAATATTAAAAAATAATCTTCCTAAAAATCTAATAATAATTGACATAAAAAGCATTATCTTGCTTCCTACTCTAAACACACTTAAAAGATAAAATAAGATAACCTTAAAGGATAAAATTAAGCCACTTTTTGACCAATTCAAATTTATTATCTTTTTCACATTTATCAACATGATAATACTCCTTATTTCACATCTAAATTGTTGACTAAAGTCTTCTCATATTGATAGCACATTCATCCCTTCCACGCAATACATTTCTGCCCTCCATGCATGCCATGCGCACGCCTCTATCACTAGTGAATTGTTTTGCAAATTTCGTCCATAAATAGCAATTTAGTCATCCATTTTCCTTCAAGTTTATTGGGGATCCTCTCTAAATAGAGGATAATAGGTTCCATAATAATAAATGTTAATTCTTGACCATTTGCTCCTGCATTAGATATGTTATCCTTTTTATGGCAGCTGATAAAATAAAATAAAATTTGTGATGGGAATGGATGGTAAAGAGGTAACCTTAGCCTCATGGGTATTTTGGCCATTTTGACCTAAAATGCCTAAGTGTGAGCATTTGAGCCTAGGATAACTTTAGTGGACTACTTATGTTGACATTGGGAAAGATCTTGATTCTGGTTACCTCATAATGTTGGAAATGAATAAAAATGGTTAAGTATGATGGATTGATTATATGTGATTAATGTGAGTTTTTCGTGGTCACCCTAAAAAATACTAATACTTAAAGTGAAAGACTTCGAGATCGGGCATGGTGACTCTTTAGGGATTGCTAACCTAAAGATGTGGTTAAGCTCACAATTATTATAGATTTTGCTTGTGTGCCTTAGGGCCCCAACTAGACCCTATAAAGTACATATTACTCTATGTAGCTCTACCGACCTAAGTAGAGGGTATGAATACGTATGGATTAGGTATCGTTTTCGGTAGGGTACTATGTGCCTTAGTGTACTAGTGTAACCAGGGTATGTCCCTGGGTTGATAGTCTATAAAATATTATGCTACTCTTATGCGCCAGTATGACCGGGGTACCTTAGTGTTTCAGGTTTGTTGATCTCCCCCTCGAGTAAATAAAAATGGAATTATTTGATAATTGAATGGAAATGATTATTGGGATGTTTCGCTAGCAACCTTTATGCCTACCCCAGTATTGATAGTAGCCTTTAAGTCTACTTGTGATTCAGTTTTAGCCTTTGTGCCTAGTTGTGAGTTGGTAGTAGCCTTTGTGCATACCTGTGATTCAATAGCAGACTTTGTGTCTACATGTGAGTTGGTAGTAGCCTTTAAGCCTACCTGTAATTTGGTAGTAGCCTTTATGTCTACCTGTGATGATGTGTATATGTGATTGTATTGATGGGTCTACTTGTGAATTGAGAGAGTTATGTATATTGTTGAAACTGATGTAGCTTTCTAGTTATACTACAAAGAGCATTGCTTGGATGTTCCATTTGTAAGTTTTAGTTATTTCTAGGTGAATGAGTATTAGTAGCATATGATCTTAAAACATGTGGTTATATGAGTCATTATCACATTTTGATTACTTTATGCATAATTCAATTTTCATATGATTGAGGTGATGCATCTGGTGTGTTGCATGCGAGCCTTACATGTTGATATAGTATAATGGAGTACTCAGTACCATTGTATTAAATGATTTATTTATTGGGCATCTACTTATTCAATGGGTAGTAGCCTTTGCAGGTTAGCTCGCAAGCTCTATTCAAAGATTATTTATCGAGTTAAAAGCGTAGGGTTATCCGGGATTTTGACCGGTGATTAGAACCAAGCGTTTTCTATTTTGTTCTCTTATAATATTTTCCTATTTCTTTTCTACTAATTTTGTTTTGTAAACACAGTTAGTGGTTTTTATTTAGAAGGTCGGTTAACCTCCCTAACTATTGCGCTACTCTAATTTATAATTGTATTCTTGAAATTTAAGTAAAGCCGCATTTTAGCCTTAATACTTGGTATCGAAATGATAGAGGGAACTGGTATGGTACTGAGTGCGGCGGTAGCACCCCAAAATTTACTATCTTAGATTCTGCTTGTAAATTTTAAAAATAAAATTTTTCAGTAGTAAATTTTGAGGGTGTTATACAACTCATGTAGCAAATTTATATTTCCAAGGGATAGTAAGGTTACATGGAGTTCTTAAAAGTATAATGTCAGATAGAGAGGTGAAATTCTTGAGCTACTTTTGGAAGATATTTTGGCATATGATAGGTACTAAGTTATTATTTAATACTTATTATTATGCACAAATGGATGGTGGATTATTCAATAATAGAAATTTAGGAACTTTACTACGAGAATTATTCAACAATAGTACTAAGGATTAGGAGATATGGTGGATTTGCTTATAATAAGAGTCCTTCTAGTACAACTCATTCAACTTATTTTGAAGTTTTCTATGGGATTATGTAACACCCCCAAATTTACTACTGAAAAATTTCGTTTAAATCAAAGTTTTAGCGGAAGCAAGAAAATTAAAACCGTAAATTCGGGGGCATTACCGCCACACTTAGTACCAGATCGATCCATAACTACCGACCCGATACTAAGTGCTAAGGCTAGAAAGGAATAAAAACAGAACCAACCATTCATAAACCACGAGTTCTACAAATCAGAGTGCAAAGGTAAAAGTTACATTCCGAAATACAATTTAAAAGGTCCATGTATCAGAATACTTAAAATAACGAAATAGCAATATACGATAAAACCCTTGAAAAGTTAAATACAACATCTGTATCCTCTAAAGACAAATACGATTAAACCACACGATTTTCGAAGGGTAATTATCCGGACCACTTACTCACTCATATCCAGTCTTCCACCCCAACTTAGTAAACGATCAAGACCTGCATCAAAGGTCTGCTCCCCACCATCGGTGGATCATCACAGGACCCGGTTAATCAAGGCAGTATCAGTACGGGTCCAGTACTGAGTAAGGCGTAGACGCTAAGGCCAAGCATACAACCACACACAATCATAAAAGCAACATGCATATATACACAAGATACATGATCAATACGTCAGCCATACATCAGGATAAGTAAACGGAAAGCTGAATCATGCTCATACAATGCCCGTCCTTTCTTATTATGATAATAATCTATTTTCACACATTCTTTATTTAACCCTGTAAGCACGGGGACCCCACTATTATAGCCGGTGGACCGGAAATCAACACCCAGGGCACAAGCCTCTGGCCACTATTATAGCCGGTGGACCGGAAATCAACACCCAGGGCAAACGCCTCTGGCCACTATTCTAACCGGTGGAACGGACTGGCCCCGCACCTACATGGTGTTCCACTGTAAGTGATTAGTATCTTTCCCGTGGATTAACTTATTCGTTTGGATCTGTCGAGCCCGAATCCCCCACTATTATAGCCGGTGGACCGGAAATACACACCCAGGGCAGAACGCCTCTGGCCACTATTATAGCCGGTGGACCGGAAATCAACACCCAGGGCAAAACGCCTCTGGCCACTATTCTAACCGGTGGAACGGACTGGGTCGGGCTCAACATCTTTCGCTTTACGTGATTAATGTCTTATTCGTGTCTTATTGAATCACATAATGTCCTTGACATGCATAAATCATTCATTACATTCTTACACATAATAACAAACGGTAAAATTCCACATGCACAACTATACTTTTCTCAATAGTACACATAATACACCAAACAACTCTAAACAGTCACCCGAACCATGATTGTCCTCACCGAGCCATGGTTAACCACTCTTAACCTTCTTTAACCGTAACAACCATAATACCATCACGAAAACCCTAATACCACCAAAAGCCATTTACACCACCCAAGTACTCATAATTACAACCATACAACCCTAATACCACCTTACAAACCCTAATACCACCATAAGTCGTTAATGCCACCAAGAAATTGTTAAAACCACTGTATATACCCCGATACCACCTTGTAAACCCTAATACCACCATAAGTGTTTAATACCACCAAGTAACCATAAATACAACCATATAAACCCTAATACCACCTTGCAACCCTAATACCACCATAAGCCGTTTATACCACCAAGTAATCATTAAAACAACTATATAAACCCTAATACCACCTTACAAACCCTAATACCACCATAAGTGTTTAATACCACCAAGTAATTATCAAAACAACTATATAACCCACAATACCATCTTCCAAACCCTAATACCACAATGAGTCATTAATACCACCAAGAATTCATTAAACCACTATATAAGCCACAATACCATTTTGCAAACCCTAATACCACAATAAGTCACTAATACCATCAAGAAATCATTAAAACTATTATCTAAACCACAATACCATCTTACAACCCTATTACCACATTAAGTCGTTAATACCACCAAGAAAACATTAAAACCACTATATATAAACTCCAATACTACCCATCATATCGCCAAGCAACAGACTTCCTCACGCCACCTTAATTTGTACCCACCTTTTTGTTTACTTAATTCCACTTCCCCTCATTGTTTCCCAAATGGTGAACTACTTAGGTCGTCCATACCTTGTTTAGCCAACATACTCCCCTTTGGTCATTCTAACCTCTTATTTTTCTTTTTCAAATCTCCCACTTCACCACACTCCCTCTCATAACCCAACCTACATGTCATAAGAATCACGTCACCTTACCACATCACAACACATCACACTTGCACCACAGCATATTAGTACACGAAGACTAGGATACGGGGACGTACCTCGGATCCATGCTGCGCTTCACAAATAAACACATAAAATACAGGTTATAGCATACAACCATACAAAGCATATAAGGCACTCAACACATGCAGAGCACACAAGTGGCCTTAGTTACGTCCTTACCTAAATCGGCGCCGGGCTTGGAGCACGCTCCTACACCTCCTGGGGTCTGACCCGGTTACCTATAAGAGGGGAAATACTTAGGGTTAATCTCCCTCTTCCAGAATTATCAACATTCCTATCTTACCCCTATCATGACCTATTACCAAGGCTACTATTAATAATGGGGTTTATAAATAAAGGGTAGGTTATTACTACTCTTACGATAACTTAAACGGATTATCGCTACTTAAGTAGATTTTAGCAATCCAAATACTAAGGAGAGGGTTTTCACAACATTAATAATAATTACCAATAATACCTACCATAATAAGAATACTATTTATAATAATAGTGCTCCTAATAAAAATAATAATAGCTATAATGGTGATAATGATGATAGTAATGATTGAAATCATATTAGCATTAGTGATAGTGTATTATCGATAATAATAATAATAATAAAGTACTAGTACAACCATAGTCATTTAGGTGACAAAATCAATAATAATGTTAATAATAATAATAGTGATAATAATAATAATGATAGGAATGAAGACAATAATAATTTAAATAATCATAATAAATACGATGAAAGTATTAGTAATAATATCAACGATTATAAGAAAATAATATTAATAAGGATAATAAGAATAGCAGTAATAATCGATAAAATAATAGGTGCGATAAACACAATAACGATAAAACAATGATAAGAATAATAATGATAATAATAACAACCATACTAGTGATAGTAATGAAAGTAATAATAATAATATTACAATAATAATAGTAATATGGTAATAATGGTAATGATAATAATAATAATAATAGTAATAATAATACTAATAACAACGGCCATAATAACGTTGATAATAAAATAGTAAAGACAATAATAATAATGATATTAACAACAATGCTACTACTAATAATAATAGTAATAGTAATAGCAATAATAATAATAATAATAATAGCCATGATAATAATAATAACAATAATAATGCTAACAATAATAATACTAAAAATAACAATAATAATAATAATAATACTAATAGTAAAATAATGACCATGATAATAATAATTGTAATATTAATAACAATAACACAACCCTAAGTATAATAGCAATAATAATAATAATATCAATAATTACAGTAATAACAATAATAGTACTAACAATAACAATAGTAAAAATAACAATAATAATATTAATAATAACAATTATATTAGTAATAATAATAATCATACTAGTAATACTATTAATAGTAATAACCATCATAATATTAATATTAATAACGATAATAATACTAACCCTAATGGTAACGTTAGTAATAATAACACTTAATAATAATAATAATAGGGATAATAATAATAATAATAACAATAATAACAATAATAATAATAATAATAATAATTATAAAGATAATAACAATAATAATAATAGCAATAATAATAGTAATAATAAGGATAACAATAGTATGACAATAATAATAGTAATAATAAAAATAATAATAATAATAATAATAACAATAGTAACCATAAGATCAATAATAATAATAATAATAATGATAATAATAATAATAATAATAATAATAATAACAATAATAATATCAATACTTATGTTAATATAATAATTATAAGATAATAATAATAATAATAATAATAATAATAATAATAATAATAATAATAATAATAATAATAATAATTGGATGGGTGGTAGTATTAGTAGTAATAATGATATTAGTAATAGTAATGATAGTGTTAATATTAATCATAATAATACTAATAATATTAGTTAATAATATTAATCTCACTAATCACCTTTTATTATTTATTTATTTATTTATTTATTATTTATTTAAGACTTAGGGTTCAGGGTGTTGGCAACCTGACTGGGGTGGTGGTGGCGGCGGCGGCGCGGCGGCAGCAGCGGCGGCGGCGGCGGTGGAGGAGAGGAGAGAGGGAAAAATGGAGGTGGAGGCTAGGGAAGGGAAAACCAAAGGGAGAGGGAGGTGCGGGGTGGTAGGGCAGGAGTTGCTGGTCATTTTGGGGGGGTGGAGGTGGCGCTGCAAGCGGTGGTGTGGCTGGCGGTGGCGGCGCGAAGGTGGCGCCAGGCTGGAGGGGTCGATTTCGGGAAGGGTTTTTCGCACGGCCAGGGCGGCACGTGCGGCGCGAGTTAGGGTGGCTAAGATGGCTGGTTGCGTAGAGGGCGGTGCAGGGAGGATTGTGGTGGCGAGGGCAGGCGGCAACGGTGGCTGAGGGCAGAGGAAACGGCGGCTGAAGGTGGGGCGGCGCGACGGTTTGGATTTCTGGGTTCCCAAAAATCGAACCCGATTCAGGCCATTTCCGGGGCTATTTATAGAGGGATTAGGGCGGGAAAACGACAAGGACACGTGGGAGGTTAGGTGGGTTAGGTCCGGTGAGCTGTCCGGCGCAGGTCTGCCGGCACAGACCAACCCTGTCGGGGAAGAAAAGTCAGGGCTTGCGTGCGGGGAAAACGCTGCCCGATTGGTCACATCTCAAGGCAAGGTCAAATCAGGGACGAAAAGATAGGAGAGAAGGCCGGAGAAAGGACGGGACGCTCGCCGCTGCGTTTTCCGGCGAGCTCGAGTTGCAGGCGGGGAGAAACGGCGTCGCGAGGAAGAAGAAGAAGGGGAGGGGCTGGACCGGCGGTCCAGGGGAAAGAAAGGAGAGGGAGGAAACCGGCCGGACCGCGCGGTTTCTTTTCCTTTTAAATGAAACGCTGCGTTTTAGGTGGAATTTGGCGAAAACGCAGTGCTCGCGTCGTCAGGCAACGGTCGAAAGTTCTTTGTATCGCGACGCGGCGTTTCAGCGACTTAAGCGTCGAAACGCCGCGTTTTGGGTCACGGACGGCCGGGCTCGCTGGGCCGCGGCGAGAAGAAGGAAAAAGGGGAGGGGTTTGGGCCAGCAGGCCGGCCCAGGTCGGGGAAAATAGGGGCGAGAAGGGGAAGGAAGAAAAAAGGAAAAAGGAGGGAGGAAAAAGGAAAAAGGGAAAAAGGAAAAGGAGGGGAAAGTTAGGGGTTGGATTAATTAATATCATTTGGGTAATTTAGGGTATTTAATATAATTATCAAAACCATAATTAATTTCTACCTTTAGGTAAATTTTGGGATTTATGGAAAAATCTTCCTAAATTTATTTTAATTAACAAAACCCCTAAATTTTCCTCTAATTAAATTACTCATAAATTTTATATTAATTTGAAACTATTTTATCCTCCCTATTTTATATAATTTAAGGTACTTAATAAATTTCAAAAGTGAAAACCTTAATTAACTTAAATACCATAATCTCCCTATTTACACTCTTATAATTCCCTTCTTGATTTATCCTATTAATTTCCTTTTTATTTCACTAAAAGTAATTTATTTAATAACTTCCCTAATAATCTCCTATCCGGCCATGATTTTCTAAATTAGGAATTTTGGGGTATTTCATCACTACCCCCTTAAAGAAAAACCTCGTCCCCGAGGTTTACGCCTCGCACTAGGGTTTACCAAAGGAAATTCTAGGGTACTCAGGGGGTAACTACCCCCTTAAGAGCAAACTAACTAAAAACCCATAATAATCACAACCTTTAGAATACGGGGTTAGCACAAATCCGACACCTACAATCACAAAGATCTTATGCTATGGTATAGTTACAACAATAATTCATAAGGTCGCCTAACTACCCAGTCACACTATCCTCACAAGCTGATCCGGATTTTTAAAAGAAGAGAAACGCTTGAATCAGTGAAATACATTTTTAGTTAAAACATTTAGGATCGTGAGAGTCGAATTTCTACCGAAACCCGATTCTCAACAACCCAAAAGCTTTGATACCAACTTGTAACACCCCCAAATTTACTACTGAAAAATTTCGTTTAAATCAAAGTTTTAGCGGAAGCAAGAAAATTAAAACCGTAAATTCGGGGGCATTACCGCCACACTTAGTACCAGATCGATCCATAACTACCGACCCGATACTAAGTGCTAAGGCTAGAAAGGAATAAAAACAGAACCAACCATTCATAAACCACGAGTTCTACAAATCAGAGTGCAAAGGTAAAAGTTACATTCCGAAATACAATTTAAAAGGTCCATGTATCAGAATACTTAAAATAACGAAATAGCAATATACGATAAAACCCTTGAAAAGTTAAATACAACATCTGTATCCTCTAAAGACAAATACGATTAAACCACACGATTTTCGAAGGGTAATTATCCGGACCACTTACTCACTCATATCCAGTCTTCCACCCCAACTTAGTAAACGATCAAGACCTGCATCAAAGGTCTGCTCCCCACCATCGGTGGATCATCACAGGACCCGGTTAATCAAGGCAGTATCAGTACGGGTCCAGTACTGAGTAAGGCGTAGACGCTAAGGCCAAGCATACAACCACACACAATCATAAAAGCAACATGCATATATACACAAGATACATGATCAATACGTCAGCCATACATCAGGATAAGTAAACGGAAAGCTGAATCATGCTCATACAATGCCCGTCCTTTCTTATTATGATAATAATCTATTTTCACACATTCTTTATTTAACCCTGTAAGCACGGGGACCCCACTATTATAGCCGGTGGACCGGAAATCAACACCCAGGGCACAAGCCTCTGGCCACTATTATAGCCGGTGGACCGGAAATCAACACCCAGGGCAAACGCCTCTGGCCACTATTCTAACCGGTGGAACGGACTGGCCCCGCACCTACATGGTGTTCCACTGTAAGTGATTAGTATCTTTCCCGTGGATTAACTTATTCGTTTGGATCTGTCGAGCCCGAATCCCCCACTATTATAGCCGGTGGACCGGAAATACACACCCAGGGCAGAACGCCTCTGGCCACTATTATAGCCGGTGGACCGGAAATCAACACCCAGGGCAAAACGCCTCTGGCCACTATTCTAACCGGTGGAACGGACTGGGTCGGGCTCAACATCTTTCGCTTTACGTGATTAATGTCTTATTCGTGTCTTATTGAATCACATAATGTCCTTGACATGCATAAATCATTCATTACATTCTTACACATAATAACAAACGGTAAAATTCCACATGCACAACTATACTTTTCTCAATAGTACACATAATACACCAAACAACTCTAAACAGTCACCCGAACCATGATTGTCCTCACCGAGCCATGGTTAACCACTCTTAACCTTCTTTAACCGTAACAACCATAATACCATCACGAAAACCCTAATACCACCAAAAGCCATTTACACCACCCAAGTACTCATAATTACAACCATACAACCCTAATACCACCTTACAAACCCTAATACCACCATAAGTCGTTAATGCCACCAAGAAATTGTTAAAACCACTGTATATACCCCGATACCACCTTGTAAACCCTAATACCACCATAAGTGTTTAATACCACCAAGTAACCATAAATACAACCATATAAACCCTAATACCACCTTGCAACCCTAATACCACCATAAGTCGTTTATACCACCAAGTAATCATTAAAACAACTATATAAACCCTAATACCACCTTACAAACCCTAATACCACCATAAGTGTTTAATACCACCAAGTAATTATCAAAACAACTATATAACCCACAATACCATCTTCCAAACCCTAATACCACAATGAGTCATTAATACCACCAAGAATTCATTAAACCACTATATAAGCCACAATACCATTTTGCAAACCCTAATACCACAATAAGTCACTAATACCATCAAGAAATCATTAAAACTATTATCTAAACCACAATACCATCTTACAACCCTATTACCACATTAAGTCGTTAATACCACCAAGAAAACATTAAAACCACTATATATAAACTCCAATACTACCCATCATATCGCCAAGCAACAGACTTCCTCACGCCACCTTAATTTGTACCCACCTTTTTGTTTACTTAATTCCACTTCCCCCTCATTGTTTCCCAAATGGTGAACTACTTAGGTCGTCCATACCTTGTTTAGCCAACATACTCCCCTTTGGTCATTCTAACCTCTTATTTTTCTTTTTCAAATCTCCCACTTCACCACACTCCCTCTCATAACCCAACCTACATGTCATAAGAATCACGTCACCTTACCACATCACAACACATCACACTTGCACCACAGCATATTAGTACACGAAGACTAGGATACGGGGACGTACCTCGGATCCATGCTGCGCTTCACAAATAAACACATAAAATACAGGTTATAGCATACAACCATACAAAGCATATAAGGCACTCAACATATGCAGAGCACACAAGTGGCCTTAGTTACGTCCTTACCTAAATCGGCGCCTGGCTTGGAGCACGCTCCTACACCTCCTGGGGTCTGACCCGGTTACCTATAAGAGGGGAAATACTTAGGGTTGATCTCCCTCTTCCAGAATTATCAACATTCCTATCTTACCCCTATCATGACCTATTACCAAGGCTACTATTAATAATGGGGTTTATAAATAAAGGGTAGGTTATTACTACTCTTACGATAACTTAAACGGATTATCGCTACTTAAGTAGATTTTAGCAATCCAAATACTAAGGAGAGGGTTTTCACAACATTAATAATAATTACCAATAATACCTACCATAATAAGAATACTATTTATAATAATAGTGCTCCTAATAAAAATAATAATAGCTATAATGGTGATAATGATGATAGTAATGATTGAAATCATATTAGCATTAGTGATAGTGTATTATCGATAATAATAATAATAATAAAGTACTAGTACAACCATAGTCATTTAGGTGACAAAATCAATAATAATGTTAATAATAATAATAGTGATAATAATAATAATGATAGGAATGAAGACAATAATAATTTAAATAATCATAATAAATACGATGAAAGTATTAGTAATAATATCAACGATTATAAGAAAATAATATTAATAAGGATAATAAGAATAGCAGTAATAATCGATAAAATAATAGGTGCGATAAACACAATAACGATAAAACAATGATAAGAATAATAATGATAATAATAACAACCATACTAGTGATAGTAATGAAAGTAATAATAATAATATTACAATAATAATAGTAATATGGTAATAATGGTAATGATAATAATAATAATAATAGTAATAATAATACTAATAACAACGGCCATAATAACGTTGATAATAAAATAGTAAAGACAATAATAATAATGATATTAACAACAATGCTACTACTAATAATAATAGTAATAGTAATAGCAATAATAATAATAATAATAATAGCCATGATAATAATAATAACAATAATAATGCTAACAATAATAATACTAAAAATAACAATAATAATAATAATAATACTAATAGTAAAATAATGACCATGATAATAATAATTGTAATATTAATAACAATAACACAACCCTAAGTATAATAGCAATAATAATAATAATATCAATAATTACAGTAATAACAATAATAGTACTAACAATAACAATAGTAAAAATAACAATAATAATATTAATAATAACAATTATATTAGTAATAATAATAATCATACTAGTAATACTATTAATAGTAATAACCATCATAATATTAATATTAATAACGATAATAATACTAACCCTAATGGTAACGTTAGTAATAATAACACTTAATAATAATAATAATAGGGATAATAATAATAATAATAACAATAATAACAATAATAATAATAATAATAATAATTATAAAGATAATAACAATAATAATAATAGCAATAATAATAGTAATAATAAGGATAACAATAGTATGACAATAATAATAGTAATAATAAAAATAATAATAATAATAATAATAACAATAGTAACCATAAGATCAATAATAATAATAATAATAATGATAATAATAATAATAATAATAATAATAATAACAATAATAATATCAATACTTATGTTAATATAATAATTATAAGATAATAATAATAATAATAATAATAATAATAATAATAATAATAATAATAATAATAATAATAATAATAATAATAATTGGATGGGTGGTAGTATTAGTAGTAATAATGATATTAGTAATAGTAATGATAGTGTTAATATTAATCATAATAATACTAATAATATTAGTTAATAATATTAATCTCACTAATCACCTTTTATTATTTATTTATTTATTTATTTATTATTTATTTAAGACTTAGGGTTCAGGGTGTTGGCAACCTGACTGGGGTGGTGGTGGCGGCGGCGGCGCGGCGGCAGCAGCGGCGGCGGCGGCGGTGGAGGAGAGGAGAGAGGGAAAAATGGAGGTGGAGGCTAGGGAAGGGAAAACCAAAGGGAGAGGGAGGTGCGGGGTGGTAGGGCAGGAGTTGCTGGTCATTTTGGGGGGTGGAGGTGGCGCTGCAAGCGGTGGTGTGGCTGGCGGTGGCGGCGCGAAGGTGGCGCCAGGCTGGAGGGGTCGATTTCGGGAAGGGTTTTTCGCACGGCCAGGGCGGCACGTGCGGCGCGAGTTAGGGTGGCTAAGATGGCTGGTTGCGTAGAGGGCGGTGCAGGGAGGATTGTGGTGGCGAGGGCAGGCGGCAACGGTGGCTGAGGGCAGAGGAAACGGCGGCTGAAGGTGGGGCGGCGCGACGGTTTGGATTTCTGGGTTCCCAAAAATCGAACCCGATTCAGGCCATTTCCGGGGCTATTTATAGAGGGATTAGGGCGGGAAAACGACAAGGACACGTGGGAGGTTAGGTGGGTTAGGTCCGGTGAGCTGTCCGGCGCAGGTCTGCCGGCACAGACCAACCCTGTCGGGGAAGAAAAGTCAGGGCTTGCGTGCGGGGAAAACGCTGCCCGATTGGTCACATCTCAAGGCAAGGTCAAATCAGGGACGAAAAGATAGGAGAGAAGGCCGGAGAAAGGACGGGACGCTCGCCGCTGCGTTTTCCGGCGAGCTCGAGTTGCAGGCGGGGAGAAACGGCGTCGCGAGGAAGAAGAAGAAGGGGAGGGGCTGGACCGGCGGTCCAGGGGAAAGAAAGGAGAGGGAGGAAACCGGCCGGACCGCGCGGTTTCTTTTCCTTTTAAATGAAACTCTGCGTTTTAGGTGGAATTTGGCGAAAACGCAGTGCTCGCGTCGTCAGGCAACGGTCGAAAGTTCTTTGTATCGCGACGCGGCGTTTCAGCGACTTAAGCGTCGAAACGCCGCGTTTTGGGTCACGGACGGCCGGGCTCGCTGGGCCGCGGCGAGAAGAAGGAAAAAGGGGAGGGGTTTGGGCCAGCAGGCCGGCCCAGGTCGGGGAAAATAGGGGCGAGAAGGGGAAGGAAGAAAAAAGGAAAAAGGAGGGAGGAAAAAGGAAAAAGGGAAAAAGGAAAAGGAGGGGAAAGTTAGGGGTTGGATTAATTAATATCATTTGGGTAATTTAGGGTATTTAATATAATTATCAAAACCATAATTAATTTCTACCTTTAGGTAAATTTTGGGATTTATGGAAAAATCTTCCTAAATTTATTTTAATTAACAAAACCCCTAAATTTTCCTCTAATTAAATTACTCATAAATTTTATATTAATTTGAAACTATTTTATCCTCCCTATTTTATATAATTTAAGGTACTTAATAAATTTCAAAAGTGAAAACCTTAATTAACTTAAATACCATAATCTCCCCTATTTACACTCTTATAATTCCCTTCTTGATTTATCCTATTAATTTCCTTTTTATTTCACTAAAAGTAATTTATTTAATAACTTCCCTAATAATCTCCTATCCGGCCATGATTTTCTAAATTAGGAATTTTGGGGTATTTCAGATTAATCCTTATTTAACTATTGATATGTTGTTATTAAAAAGAGGAGATATTAAGAATTATGATGTCAAAGAAAGAATCGAGTTCTTTAAAAAACTTCATGAATAAATTTTTTAAAAAAAAACATAGAAAAATCTAATGCCAAAAACCAAACTCAAGCAAATAAAACTTGAATTCGACAAGTTCTTTCACTAAGAGATTTGGTATGGGTTTATTTAAAAAAAATCGAACTTAATAAAAAAAAAACTTATGCCAAAAGCTGATGAGCCATTTAAAATCTTAAGAAAATTTGGAAATAATACATATGGACTAGATTTACCTGAACACTATGGAGGAGTATCTAGGACTTTCAACATTGGTGATTTATCTCCTTACTCTAGTGATGCTAATTTGTGGGAAAATTCTTCTTTATAAGGGGAGAATGATGCAGTAGCATTTCAAGCTCAATCTCAGTCTTACTCTTCTAAGGATGAAGAACAAGAATTAGTATACTTGTAGATGAAACCTATTGTTCTTAAAAATTTTAATGCTTCTAATACTTTGTTAGATAACTCTTGCACATATTATATATGTTTGCAAGAAGGTAAAGCTATTAAAGATATTTTATGTACAAGATAATGACATTACAAGGATTAAAAAGTTGCATGGAAGATAAGGTTATAAGACACACAGTTTGATTGCATATGTTAATTCAACGTATTACATATTTAAAGTTTGTATAGCTTTGTTATCTTATTGTATACTTTGTAATGCTTGTAAAATATCATTGTAATTAATATATATATATATATGCTAGTGTTGTGTAAGGGGTTTACTTTTGTTAATAAGGCCGAGATATATGGGCTTATTAATGAAAGGCCTACATATATTTATATATACTTGTACATTGATCATCAGAGAAAGAGAATTAATGAAGCATAATTCTAATAGAAAATCGACATGAAAGAGAGTGTTTGATATTCTTCTTCTTCAAGTGAGGGTCTTGTAGATTTGTAGAGTGTTCTTTAGAGAAATATAATATTTCCCCATAGAAGGTTATTAACCTTAGAGTATATCATTAATTACCAAAATCCCACTGAAATACCAAGTTATACCTGTGAAGAATTTTGTAACTTATGGACCGAAAGAAGTCTTTAGATTGTAGAAGATTGTTTATTGATGATCTTCCACATTATAAAGATTAGGTAAGTCAGAACAGAGGTGTTGTGTACGTTCTACTAGATGAAGTAGTGGCTCTAGTGTGATATTCCTAAGGGGTATTTCGGACTGTTCCATGGGTCTAAGAATAGTGGCGGGGTGTGTTTTTCTCTCATAGGAGTTGGGTCGTTTTACTAGAAGATAATAGTGGCTCAAGTTTATTTTTCCTTGAGAGGTGCTTTAGATCGCTCCATCAGTTTAAGAATAGTGGGATCTCTAAATTCAACGTAAATAAAAGAATAAAATATAATGTATATGTTAATGAGATATGGAGTCAGTATTTACCTTATATTATTTTACGTTAACACACACATATTCTTATTTTTGTCATATCCCTTACCTGACCGTATTGTTACCTTATTCAGTATGTAGCATAATAACTATCATTTTTTATGGGTGTTACCCATTCTCACTAACAAATGACTCATATGTCTATATGTAGGTCAATGAAGACCTAGTAGATGATTTTGCAGCCTATGATGCTCTGTGTGGGATGGAGTGACTTTCTGTATTATGACTTTTGGACATAGAGTCATGTTATCCAAATGATATTTTTTACTCCACTTTTATTTTTAATTCTTAGATCTATGGTATCTCTTTAACATGTATGTTGAATATTGTAATCAGAGTTATTCTCCCGCTAGTATACATATTTATGAAGTTTTCCTCATTTCTATTTTTCATGCTTCAAATTCTAATTGTTTTGCTTTGTGATTGACATAAGAATGTTTGATAAGATAGACTTGTGTTGATTACTGTCGTAACATCCAGCAATTTTGGTATTATGCTTCCACCATAAACAAAAAAAATTAATAGTAAAATTTGACGTGTTGCATAATATCTCTCCATTCTCATCTAAATTTTTTCTTCTAAAAATATAACCTCATCCACATTGTCATCATTTTTAGATTTCTTATTGATTATGGCAATGAAAATGAGAATGATTGTTATGGCATTCTCCCTTCAATTTCTTGTCACGAACATGTCCTCTATCACAAAAAAAAAGCTCAAAAGGAGGTTTTTGTACCTATTGGTCAAAAAGTATAAAGTAATTATTGTAACAATCAATATAGCAGCCGAAAGGAAAAATATAAAATTACAAAGCATCTTTCAGAATTTCAATATAAAAGGACAAATTGCTCTAAACCATTCCAACTTTTAGTGAAAAGTAAAAAGACATACACTACTTTTGGTGGATTCCAAAATATTTTCTGCCATAATTACCAAAAGAAGTAATGATAATGTCTTGAAGCTTCCAGTTTGTAAATAAAGGACTTGTAGATATTTGGGAGGTAATAGATTTTTTTTCTTGGAAATATTACATATAACTCTTTTTTTATTTTATTATAAAGCTCATATGTTGAACAAGATTTACATTCCGAATCTTTGTTGATAATTCCTAGTGAAAATATTGTTAGTTATGAGTTTTTATTATCTAGAGTCATTTGTTCACATAAATAAATTTAGTTCATCCATTGTTTGTTTAAATTTGTACTCAATTATAATTCTGAATCTTTTAAAGTAAGATGTCTGACCGTAAGTCTTGTGCTAGAAAGTAAATCATTTTCTCTTACATTCGTAGACAAACAATTGATAATAGCCTTTTGGTACCTCGTGTTTTAATAATTTTACTTAGTCATCTGTATGTGTAAATTTATTTTCAATTGATTATCCGAAAGGGTGTCTAAATGAAATAAAAAAGCGATTTAGTTTTACCATTTAGGCATAAATTTATTGTTAATCTATTCATATTTCATTTCAAACTGTATGCATTCGATATCTCCTTATTAATTAATAAATTATATTTATTATCATGGAATATTTTTAAATTATTAAAAATTAAATATAGCTAAATTATCAATGCCTTTATGAATTGTACGGATACATATATAATTTATCATTATTGTAAACTACTTTTCCACGGTCGATATAAACTTCAGAAATATCACCATCATTTTCTTTGGCCCAAGTCGAAGTGAAAAGCACCATGAAGAACAACGGGCATCACACGATCCACACGTCCTCTACGGGCCAAATGACCAGGACAAAACTGATAGCTAGCAATAACATCACCTCAGCCAACAATGCGTGCACGAAACATAATTCTTTCTCCCAAATGGCCTATTGAAAAAGCTAAGAAAAATGGAAAGCAACGACGTGCGAAAAGACTAACAAGCTCCCCATAACCAAGTCAGCGACAGCCGACACCACAATAATAGCAGACTCCTATCACAGTAACTCTGACAAAACAGTCGGGGTTGTTTGGTGACCTTTTCACATGCTAGCTTGCAAGTTATACATTATTAAAAAAAATAGTCGGTGATCCACGTATATTTAGTGTTAGTCCGATTTTTTTGGTAATCTAATATATATATATATATATATATATATATATATATAAATAAAGAGAGAGAGAATATCACTTGCATATTTATATATAATTAGGTGTACATATTAGTGTAATTATATGTACATGATATTTTATACTTATAACTAAATATTTTTGGACCATTTTAATTTTTAACTAATTAATTTCACCTAAATATACTACAAAGAAATTTTCCCCTATATATTGCTAAGGCCACTCGCAACCTTCCCTCCTACTTTATCTCCGATTGCATTATCCACCCCATTAAATAATAATACTGATTATCATTACACACAACCCTTCCTAAATCAACAAAGCTAACTATGGAGGAGAGGACCATGACTCATGCATTCCTTTTTACATACATAAGACTACAAGTCTGCGAGCAAATCTAGCGGTACGGTATGCATTTCCGCTTCGTAAGGGTCGTTTGGTACTGTGGAAATATGGTGACGAAGTTCCGGTTCTTGAAAAGTATAAAAATATCTTATTATTTGGTACATTAGATGTAAAAGGTCAAAAAGAGATTATTATTTTTCCTAGATTCCTCAACTGTTTGTATGCACCGGAAGTGAGTTATTCAAGTAAAGTCTAATCATTACTGTTTTAAATTATCTAATAATCCAAACTAACCTAAATTTTATATTAAAAAAAACTTTAGGAAAAATAATAAATGTTATTATTTATTAGCAAAGGATATCAATGTATTTTTATTTTTACCAAACAAAGTGTTTTTATAATTTTTAGGAAGTATGTATATGTAACTAACATAAAATTAAATTTATTTCAAGAAAATTCTTTTTAAGAAATAACCTCCTTAAAAGTTAAATGTAGCGTAGAAGTTGAAGTTGACAACGAATCATATGAGTCAAGTTAATTTAGATAGGATTAAAATAAGGTTGCTATGCAATTAGATTAGGTGTCTTTTGGATTCGGGTCCGATTCGGATAATAGTAATTCGAGTGAGATTATATTGAGTCGGGTCGGCAGAATATCGAATTGAGTTTGAGTTTAACTTTTCGATTTTTATTTATTTATAGATTTGGGTTCAAATATATAATTTAATAATATTATTATTATTATTATTATATTTAAAATTATAATTTTTATGTTTATAATGATAATAATAATAATAATAATAATAATAATAATAAAAAAGAAACTTATATGATTTAATCCGATTGATACTAATATGAGATGCTTGAGTCATTTCAAATCAAGTAAGTTTGGGTTAGATAACTTATGATCAAGTCATTATTGGATTTATGTCCGGTTTAGGATTGAATTATTTTAGTTTGAATCGTTTCGGATACATATTACAATCGAGTTAATTAAATTCAGGTTGGATTTATATTGATACCAATTATTTTAAAGTTTTGAGTTGAGATTTAATTTAACTTTCTGGATCTAAATTAAATTTTAAATTAGATTATTTAAGTCGGATCAATCGAATCGGATCATCGTTACCGAATCTAGTAGAAGTGAATATAAATATACGGAAGGAGGCCATAATCCAAAGAGAGTCTATGAGATGCTTCATGTGAGATTGCCGTGAGGAGAGGCTTCCTGAGAAAAATAAACTAAAGATGAAAGGTCTCGCATATCCTTAGATGGAAAGGCTGAGGGAACGGCACATGCGTGAGTGTTGAGAAAATTAGGATTTATTTAACTTGTGGGTTTTCGTACACCGGTCTGAGTTAGGTATAGCAATTGTATGGAATTTATCTGAGAAACTTTGATAACATTTTTTAAATATTTAAAAAAATTGAATATTTAAATACAAAGTTAATAATTGTTTTAGATATCTAAAAAAATTATATTATCTAATATTTATAATATTTAAAATTTTAATTCGGACAATTAATAATTTATTAGATATCCAAAAGTTCAGTGTGTGTCGAAAATGATTTTTTTTCAAACAAAAATGTGGGAACTTGTTATATATATCCCAGCTACATTGATTTCAGGAGCTCGAGAAGCGTCACATTCTGTACGGAAAAAATATTTTAAAATTTATTTAAATTAAATTATTTAAAGTTAAGTAATTTATTTTTTTAATATTTAATATATATATATATATATATATAATATTATCTGTATAATTATGTATAATTAGATATAAATATTAATATAATTATACTTATATAATATTTTATATTTAAAATTAAATATTTTAAAATTATTTTAATTTTAGTTTTATTAATTCCACTAAAAAAGCCGCAAACTAATTTTTTCATTCTCCATTGGTTACTCAAAAATAATTTTTTGGTACCCCTACCTACGATGACCCATGCGAAAGGGTGAAAAGTCATATTATTAGGTACTCCTAATCATTGCTCGTAGAAAACTCACGTACGCAATAAAAAATTAAATTAGGCACACTTAAAGCTGTGAAGCGGCAGACGTTTCTGAAGCAGGGAATCGATCCCCACTGGCTTCATGGCGGTGCCGGTGACCCAAAAACCAAAAAAAAAAAAAAAAAGCTTGAAAGCGACAAAAAAGCAATCACATGACATATTTGAGTCCGAACAATGATCACAATTCACAAGTTAGCAGATGAGTTCGGGAACTATGGGCTTCGATGAGGGTTGTACAATAAACTCAATAAATGGGAAAGTGTCGTGTTCCATTTGGTTTTTAAAAAATAAAAAAATAAAGAAAAAAATAATTTTTTATATTTGATTTATATAAATTTATAAAATAAAAAAGAGTAATAAATATAAAATTATTAAATATTACTTATTTAAACTTTTTATAGAAAAGTTTAAAGTTCTATTTGATTCTAAAAAAAATTAAAATTGAAATAAATTTTTTCAAACTTTCTTAAAATATATATATAGTTAATATTTATTAATTTTTTTATTCTTTTTATAATTTTTTATCTTATGTAAACTAAACATAAAAATTATTTTTTATTTTCTTTCTTTTTAAAAAAAAATTCTATAAACCAAATAAAATATAAAAAAAAAAGTATTTTAATTTTAATTTTTTTCTTTAAAATTTTATTAGAATCAAACCGAACCTAACCTATGTTAAGTAATGATATGAGAGCTCCTAATTCGGATATTATTTAAATTTATCGAATTAAATATATAGTTAATTGAATTAGTTATTTAATTTTAATAAAATATTAGATTGATTATTTAATTTTTTTAATAGGATTGATTTGAATATTAAACTGAATGAACGAACATTTTTAAATAGTAAAGTGAAAAAGGAAAAATTCTTTTCAAATGTTCTTCCTCTTTTTATTGAAAAAAAAAAAGGCGATCCTCCCTCATAGACAAAAATTCACAGTAAAAGAAGCTTTCTCCACACGTGGTCCCAAATCAAAATCCACATGTCAACGCTCTATTTTTCGACGGCAAACCAACAGTGTTGAAATTATTGCCACCATGCCTTTCAGCAATAGTGTGATTCTTTGTCTCCTCACTCCTCGCGTATCCAACCGCTTTTCGTGGCCTTTCATCATCTGAAATCGATGGCGAAAATCTTGGAAAATTCGCACTTGTTTTTTGGAGTAATTATATAAGATAATTATTTATTTTTAAAATTATTTAATTTTAAAAAAAAATTAAAAAATAATTATTTTTAATAAATAAACTTAAACAAGACATTTATTAATCGATTCCTTATTTTCACTTGGTCATGATTCCTTAAAGTCCATTCATTCGCTAACTTGCTGCTATATCGATTGTTCCCTTAATTTGATATCTCATGCTATTCGTCCTCTCCTCATATTGCGCTTCCTTAATTTTTTTACTGACTAATGTGTGGTTTCCTACGGGTTAAGTTATTTAATACTAGTAGAACTTATTTATTGGGCAATATCTTATCTACTTCGTATACTTTATTTATTTTTATCTCACATATAATTATTAAAAATATAACTAAATTTATTTTCTATAGAACTTTTTTAATATTAATCAAATACATTATCAAGTAATTATCTTCCTTACAGTAAATTTCTTGAAAAGTGTGACTTCAACAGAAAATTTACAATAAACATACCAAATAAAGCCTAAAAATTCTTTAATTTTTACCTATAGTACAATTTACCAAAAATTTTGGTAATTTAATATTGGTTGTAGTGATTGTAGCTAATTTGCATGCAAATTAGAATAGTCAAGTAATCATATAGGATTAATGAGTATTCCCCCTGATACTACACTAGACGATATTTAATTATTTTGGTATTTCTTTTTTTTTTTTGGTAATGGCATCAATTTTATGGCGAAGTTCTAGAAAAGCTTTATATTTGTAAATATTAAGGTGAAACTTGATGTTTTATATTCTAAGATTTTCTACTATATGATGGCTTTTCAATTATTTTGCTGTATATTAATAATTATTATATTAATTCTAATCAATAAGTATATTAGGAAAAATTTTGAGGGAGGATTTTGGGAGTTCGGCCCTTAGTATGCCAATTTTCTATTTAAAACATACTCACTATAATCTATAATGTGTCTTTATATGTTTAATTTAAGTATTTGTTGTTTATTTAGTAGCTATATATAGATTTATTGATAATGAAAAATCAAGAAAATTAAGCTTGAATATGACGAAAACGTGATAATAGTTGCAAAGAAATTAGGCCATCTTATTCATTTTTCCGTATTATTCAAGAATACTTTTTTGCCTTATATTTCATGGGAACTTTGTGCTCTAAGGGTCACCCTTAGGCCCATACCTAGGCCCCCCCCAAATATACAAGGATCTCCATTGATGTAGATTAATATATAAGTTGTTATATAATTATAAATTAATTTATTAGTGTAGTTGTACGGTAATATATAGTCAATTGTCGGTCTTTTTCAATGTTTGAAACTTAACATATATAATTTATATTTCTTTTTAATTCCTACTAAAAGTTTACCTTTTAACATATAGTTTTACACCTCAAATGATTGTGGGGCTCATATACCTTTTTTTTTTCTTCAAAAACTTATTAACTTCTTGGTATGAGAAGTTATTTACATAAGTGCCCAATTGTGTTTAGATTAAAGGCTCTTTCTATCTCTATATACATATAAATATTTTCTTAGAGTTTTCATTAGTAGATTTTTAAGGGTAATATTTGACCAAATATTTTGTATATTTTTATATTTTAATAAGTTTGCTCAATTACCTTTTATATTTTAATCTATTTTTATTGAAGTACCTAACAGTAATCACATATCATATTTCTAATTTTATTTGGACACTCAAATAAACATATACTAAATAATAAAGTCATCTAACTAATATTAGATTTTATGATATATAAATAAATTCTATCATAACTTATTCTATGAATATTAGACAAAGATATAAATGCCCCGCATCACATATTGACTTAGGGCCACGAAATATAAAAGGCTGGCCCTAAGATTGTACAAAAAATATGAAATATGAAAAAATTGATATGATATTTAGGATTTTTTATTTAGATTTTATCTAAAGGAGATCCAACATTTTGAATATCCATTTTCTAGTTAAATTATCTAGTTAGAAAAAATATCTGATACTTTATTAATTATTTTAGCACTATATCATAATATTGTATTTTTGTAGTATTAAATTTCTTAAATTTATTTATTTATTTGAAATTTAAACTTTATAATAATATTCTATTTTTTTTATATATTAAGATATTTAGATGAATATAAATATAAATATTAACTTGTGTACATTCTTTATTTTTAGAAATAATATTGTAAAAGTTATTAAAATTAATAACATATTCTTTTTATATAGATATAAAATATATCCAATATCTAGTTACGTAGTATTTTTTATATAGATATAAAACATTTTTAGATAAAATCTACGAGGATTCTATTTTTATTTTTATTTTGATGTGAATATTAGGGAAAGGATCAGGACCCATGGGAGGACAAAAAGAGGGGAAACCCAACTATTACACGTTTTTAATAAAATTCAAATTTTGTGACTTACTTGGGAACAATATTGTCCACTTGGGCCAAGGTGGGAACCTTGTGAGGAATGTATTTAGTATTACTCATTTCTTGTTGTACATATTTTTGTGGTGGAGAGTAACCCCAAACTAAACAGAACATATGGTTCGTTTGATTTAGGATGAATGGGGATTAATAAATGTGAATCAATTGATTCATCCCATTTTAGAGACGAATTTTATTAACTTAAACTAGGTGGATCAGAGTTAAAGTTTCACATCCATTCCCCCTATTAACTTCCTTTTTGTTAACATCTAATTTTGGAAATAGCAGAGATAAATGTGAAATATAAGTAAATTTTATGCATTTATTTCAATTTAAACATAATTTTTAAAACATTCACCCATATAAGAGTCAACTCTCTCATATATCACGACGTTAGCTTTATGAAATGTCCCTTTATTTATACTTTCATATACCATATTATATTAATTATAAATGAGCTATTTAAGTTAGATTGAAATATTATTTTAATCATATTGTATTTTTCATTGTCGTAATTTGCTAAGGTGTCTTATTTTAGATCTTCAAATTATTTACATTCATCCTGAATAGTCAATAGTATGTCAAATACATAAAGGTAACTCAATGACTAAAATAAGACACTTTTAAATTTCAATCACTCATTTTAGGACAAAAAAAATTATAATTAATTTAATACGTTTAAAAATATATTTATTGATTAAAATAATATTAGATTTGTCATTTAATTTTGTAGCTCATATTTGTAAAAAAAAATAATCAAAGAATGACGTCGCTATTATTTGATATCATTAAACATGATATCTTGTTTTTTTATGCTTAATCATTTTTGCTATTTATTTGTCATTTTATTGACAAAATTTCAAATATTAATTATATAGCCATACCATAATCATATTTTAAATATTTTTACATTTTCATTCATTTCATGAGCCTATAAAATAAGTATTTTTATAATTTAGTGTATACTGGGATACCTTTCAATTTCAAAAATTGAATATGTAAAATGTCATATATTGAAATAGATGTTATACATCAAACCACTAAAAAAACATGGGTGTTTTTATTTCAAAAACACCTAGTTATTATTTGAAAAACAACACACCATAATTGGACTAGCTTATCATTCTCACTTTTGTTGCATGCTAAGGGTAACATAAGAGTTTAATGTTTCCCTATAGGAGAAGTGTGAAATTCTACTACTCCCTGCTAGGGGAAACATAAGATCCTACCACTCCTTACTAGGGGTAGCATGGGATCTTAATGTTGCCTATTACTTGCAACATAAGAAGTTATTAATAATCAGGTGTAGGTGCAATACGTATGTGTATATATATATGTATGCCAACATGAGATCCTCACACAACTAGTTAATACCAACATGAATCCCTCATGTAGTTGGCTTACGTCAATGTGAGACCCTCAGACACCTTGATTTGGTTAGTGGGAGAACACTAAATGATGTTAGTCTAGTAATATACACAAAAGCATAAAGCACAAATTTATCCGGAGAATACATGGAGAATGAAAGGAAGACTGAAACTGAGATGTCATGGATACCACTACCCTAATCATGAAAACCTCCTCTATAGTGCAGAGGGCTACATGTTTCCAATTCCTAGGGTTAACTTCTTGTTCCACCAAAGTTAGTGCACACTAAACAACGTAGTTGGAGCTCCTTTGTTAATAACCTTTGAACTTGCACAAAGAGGGATTGAAAATCACCAAATTTGGAAATTGAATATTCACATGCAAGAAACCGAGAGAGGATAATTGTATAGGAAACAAGAAGAACAGGAGAACGGCATGTGAGAGTGGTAGAATTATTTTGATACAACTCGATGTTTGTATAGAGAAAAGTTGGTCGGTTTAATTAATAATATAATTGTTGGAAATTATTTTAAAAATAGGTTGCGATGGTCAAACTTGGATATAATTAATAGCATAATAATGTTGGTAAAATATTTAAAAATTGACTATTATACATCGACTAGTAAAATTGAACAAAAACAACCATAGTGGATAGTTAACTAGGCAATTAAAATAGTCAATAGTTATTAGAACCTAATTAACTAAAATGGTTAGATTCAAATCAACCTAAAATGGTCATAAGATTTATATATGTCAACAAGAATGATTGAATCGTTATTAATAATATTAAACCAATGTAAATGGATTACAAAAAGGAGGACCGATTTCAATTAAGTTTTTTTATTCGCAATTAGAACTCGGCGAAGCTCTTATTTCCAACATAAGACTCTAAGTTTCTAAAGGTAGTTGTTAACCATCATTTTCAAACTTGGACAGTGTTTTTTAGAATTATAAATAAGTCTAGTTGAATTAACTCGTAAGTCTTTATGTTTTATATCATAAACAAGCTTAAAATTTAAATTATTTATTTTAAAATTTTACTTATTTATTAAATAAGATTAAAAATAAAAATTAAATTCGACGTATTTAGATAAAAGGGGAAAAAAAAAAGGATTGAACTATATTCATTCAGGGCGCTATTATTTTCTGTATAACTGCGTCGAAAATCATTCGGTGGAAATATGCATCAATCGTGCGAAGCGTGCTTGTACAGTATTTTGTTCAAATCACATGCATACGGCGTATCCTTGGATTTTTGGAATCCTCGACTGTTATTATATATAGTTCACCACCACTATTGCCGATTTCATTTCACCAATAGACACGCGATCGTTAAATTAAGGAGCCGGAAGCCCGGACCCTAAACGACTAATATCAACGATGTTCATGTTCTCGATCCGACTGTCGGTGCCCGCCCCTTTTCTATTCAAAGATATCACTTCCACAATTTACCCTCACCCCTTAAAACCCAGAAGTTTTACACATAAGCCCCATCCTCCTCCGTCCACTCGCCTCACATCCCACTCGTCCTTCCTGGAAGCAGCAGATGTCGCTGCTCAATTAGGCCAAAGTTCTCAGACCGAGGAGGAGGAGGAGCGGGTGCTTCCGCCGGAACTCCGCCACGAGCTTATGCCGAAACATGTGGCTGTTATCATGGACGGAAATGTGAGGTGGGCTCGTCGGAGAGGCCTCCCGGGAAGTTTGGGTCATGCAGCGGGCGTGCGATCGTTGAATGGGCTAATTGATATGTGCAGTAGATGGGGAATTAGGGTCCTTACTGTGTTTGCATTTTCTGACGATAATTGGAGTCGGTCTAAAGTAAGATTTTCCGTAACTCCTCCTTTTCGTGGAAGTGATTTTTATGCTGACGAGATAAAGATTTCGTTAGTTGTTTTTAGATAATTGCTAGCTAGAAATTAATAACAGTGGTGATTTGTATGGTCACAGGTGGAGATTGAGTTTCTAATGCGGTTATTTGAGATTGAAATTCTATCCAAGTTACAAGAGTTCATGAGGTATGATTGCTCAACTTCCATTCTTTGTTATGAACTCAATTAGATTATCGTCGGTCTTGAGTCGTGAGCATCCATTAATTAATCTGCTCTGAATGAGTACCCTGTAATGTAAGTAAGGCCCTATATGGTTTGTACAGATAGACTCATTGGGTGCCAAGATTCAAAGTCGAGCTTGAGATGTTTTATTACGTGAGCAAAATACAAGTAAAATTGACCCGGCAAACTATTGTGGAGGCGTTCGTACTTACTTGATGGTTCTTTTAATTCACGTGACCCGATGTGATATAATTGAATTGATATAATCTAAATGAGTTGAACCAGGTTCAACATGGCTGGTTAAAAATTCAGAGTCATTTGTTTAATTAAATGATTGAGACGAGTTGAATTCAAACCTTATTTTAGACTTATATAAATAAAAGAAGAGCTGTGTTAGAATAGATTGATTCATTTACGGTCTTAAATATGATATATATATTTAGAAAAAATCGATATTTATTAAGAGCATCTACAATGCTATACTCAAATTTAAGGTCCTAATTGTACTATCCAATCATTTTTTCTCTTATCTCTCATACTTTTATCAATTTACCTCAAATTTAATTCAATACTCTACATCCCATTACCTCAAATTTACACTACCCAATTACTTTTATCAATCACATCACCAATTATTTATACTTTATAATATTTAAATTTAAATTTATATTAATCTATAAATATCAATTAATAATATTATATAATCAAATTTTATTAAATATAATTTTACAAATAATTTAATTAATAATGATTAATTTTAAAAATAAAAAATATTAAAAAAATACTTCATATACGTTCTAACTGTAAAAATCAGTCTAAAATATGTACCAAATGTGCCTCGGTTTTCCAACTTTGGGCACCTCAAATTTTTGAGGTAACCTCAAATTTGAGAGATTTTTTTTACTCTTACAATCCTTTCCTCAAATTTGAGTTATCTCAAATTTGAGATTGGGAGTCTGCATTGTAGATGCTCTAATATTATTATTTACTGTTGTTATTATTACTATTGTTATGATTATTATTATTATCTAATTTAATCCTACTAGTCCTGAAAATTAGCCGACCTCAGCAGAAGCACTGATTTCTGCCGCTGATAGAAGGCCCTGCCTGAGTTCAACTGCATGTTTGGTAACTTGGGGAAATTTTATGCCCTATTTCAACCGTGATTTCATTCCATCAAATTAACACCGAGGACGGAATCTTGTCTGTGCTTATAAATATGATCACGCTAATAATTAAGTTGTTGATGGTCGTTTACTTTAACAGAAAAGGAATCCGCGTATCAGTCATTGGCGATGCATCAAGACTCCCTGTATCCTTACAGAAAGGCATAGTACGCGCGGAAGAGACCACAAAGAACAACACGAAGCTTCACTTCATTATGGCGATTAGCTACAGCGGAAAATATGACATTGTACAAGCATGCAGAAAAATTGCCCAAAAAGTAAAGGATGATTTGATTGATGTAGAAGATATTGATGCAGGCATCATTGAACAAGAGTTGGAAACCGTTTGCACCGAGTTCCCTTCTCCTGATCTTCTTATAAGGACTAGTGGTGAACTTAGAGTTAGCAACTTCTTGTTGTGGCAATTGGCATATTCTGAACTATTTTTTGGTAGTGCTTTGTGGCCTGATTTTGGAGAAGAAGATTTCGTGGCTGCTCTTGTGTCGTTTCAGCAGAGAGATAGGAGATATGGTAGACGAGAGGTAGCTGCTAGTAATTCTTAGTTAGCTGGCCAGCAGAGAGATGGATCTTATCAACTGGCATACTATCTACTGTATGGTAACTGCTGTTGTGTCTCATCACCTTCGGGATTCCTTTCAGTAGCTGGGAGTCTGAGGCGGGGTCACCATCACTGTCCGTGCAAATAGTGACTCTCTACATTCATATTAGATACTTCACGTTTTCCTGCTGCTGGTGGTGTTAAATGGTCGAAGAAAACATGTCATGTAGATGGATGAAGCGTCGGGTGTGGTACCAAATTATTGGAGCTCTAGACTCGACCTACAGGTTTTATGAATTTTATGAGCTTCAGCCTTATACATAAAATCCCTCAATGAGGGCTCCAAATAATAGGGGCTGCAAGATGAACGACCGCATTTGAGCAGTGGATGGAAGCTCCGGAAATAAAAACATAAGTAAAATTGGAAATGGAAGCAATCAATATAATGAGCAGATGATGATTTATTAGTTTCCTTCTCTATTCATTCATCTTTCTGCATTTAAACAAGCCTAGCAAATAAAGATAGCGCCATAAACCAAACCAATATAAATCATAAAAGAAAAGGTGCCATCCTTTTTTTAAGAGCAGGATTGAAAATTGACGTGGTGGAGGGTCCGGTATTTGGTCCGATTGATTTGACCACGGTTAGATTGGATTTGGCTCACGTTGTTGCTTTTTTGACCTTTTTTTCTAGTTGTATATATGGGATCTAAATTGAGTTTGGGCTAGATTTAAGGTGGTTGAATTAATTCCACCTAAATGAAAAGAATCGTATGGAGGGGCTGAATTGAAGAGGAATAACATATCACAAAATAATGTACAATTTTAGGCACCTTTTAATAATTGTATACTCTCTAATCATTACATGAGGCTCAAGACTTCTTGGGATAAAGAAATGAGCTATTATTGCACATAGAACTCAAACTCTTCACTTGAGAATGATGGTAGAAGGCTCTGGGTCTAAAGGTTCTAATGCATCTCAATTAGGTTCTTCTTCTTCATTACATAAGCTTGGTGTTTATAGAATATACAAAGGGTTATCTAACTTACAACCTAACTGGTTTAGTTGAAATTTAAGTGAAAAATTATATAGGAACTAAAATAACCATAGACTAACTAGTTAGTTACCTAGGGAACATGCAAAATAAGGCATAATTGTAACACCCCCAAATTTACTACTGAAGAATTTCGTTTAAATCGAAAGGTTTATCAGAAGCGGAAGATTTAAAACTGTAAACTTGGGGGTATTACCGCCACACTTAGTACCGGACCGGTTCACTCATACCGTCCCGATACTAAGTGCTAAGGCTAAATCAAACCATCGTTAATAAGAACCATCCAAAAACATAAGTTCATAGCCATCATAAATCATTCAAGAAACAAGAGTCGACCACAGACAGTGTGTTGTTTAAGATTACAACTTAAGAGTTCCACTCCAAAATACGAACATAATACAAATACGGCAAACTCAAGATGGACAGAAACTAGGATAGTAAAAGAGTCCGGCGAACTCGTTCTCGGCCCCAACCAGGATAGGCTCAACCCTCGGTCTCATCCGATGCCTCGTAGGTATCGTAGGCATCGAAAACATGATCTCCTACTTGCACAAGGTCAGATGGGTCTTCTTCTCGTGGGAATGAGCAGCACCCATGAAACGGGTGATCAGTACGCTACGTAGTGAGTAAGGTAACAGACGAGCAAAGGCCAACACATAGAACACATGATGCAAGCATAACACATAGGTGACATACGATAACACACATGATAAAGTCTGGTTACTTTTCCGGTGACTTAATCTTTATTCTCATTAATAATAGGTCCAATCCACACGTATTTTTTAGTAGTCCATGTGAGTGCGAGAACCCCACTATTATAGCCGGTGGACCGGAAAGTATACACTCAGGGCAGAACACTCCTGACCACTATTATTTGCCGGTGGACCGATCTCCAGGGCAAGATGCTCCTGGCCACTATTATTTGTCGGTGGACCGGTCTGGCCCCAACTCACATGGTGTTTCGCTGTAAGTGCTTAGTGTATTTTCCATGGTTTAACTTACTTATTTTGGTTTGTCGAGCACGAAATCCCCCACTATTATAGCCGGTGGACCGGAAAGTATACACTCAGGGCAGAACGCTCCTGACCACTATTATTTGCCGGTGGACCGGTCTCCAGGGCACCCCGGCTCCTGGCCACTATTATTTGCCGGTGGACCGGTCTGGGCTCGGCTCAACAATCTTTCGCTTTACGTAATTAATGTCTTATCCGTGCCTTATTGAATCACATCACACCCTTGACATGCATGCGGTTGATTCTCTACTTCTTCCCCTCTAGAGGGACCGTCCCATATTTTGAGACTCATACCTCTTCTCACACCCGACATCCATCCCCCGTAGACTTAGGCATAGTGGTATATAGTAAGGTACAATCTCCAAAGAAGATAGGCCACCCCAAAACATATGATATCGACTCCTTATATTCTCATCCCTCCAGGGTCCCTCCTCGGATACCCAAATCGGACCTATGTGGCCCAAATCTTTCTTACTTACCCAAACGTTACTTCATTCTCTATCTCGTACCTCATTCTTTATTAGGAAATTCCCCAACGTACTTCTTTATCTCCCAAGTTCACATGTGACCAACAAAACCCTAGTTGGCCACTCAACCCTAATCGACCACGCCAACCCTAGTTGGCTGCACCAAACCCTAACACTTTACTTCTTCAACAAGTAACCTCCCTCTTTCACCCCAAAATCTCTTCTCTCATTTAGAAACCCTCGCCCATCCGTTATATAAGTGAGTTCTCACCCTCAACCCCATACTCCATCCCTCCTTGATCATTTTTACCCATATACCCTTCAAATTGCTCATTTCCTCCCCAAAACCCTAATCGGAACCCTTAGACACCCTTACACCGACCCACGTGAAATTTTGCACCCAAGTCTCCAATGGACCCATAACTTTGACATTATCTTATTTACTTCCTAAATAAACTTTCCTCACGTAAGATTCATCCCCATGCAGACTTTAAATACTCCATGCAGACTCCCCAACACACACTTACTCGCAAAACCCTAATCAGGTCTCTTATGCACCAACTCACGTACTATTTTCATACCGAGTATCCAATCACTCTAAGACTCTCTAAAACTCTTACTTACAACCCAATTTAACTTTTCCCACGTAAGGATCACGCCCATGCAAGGTCTAGTTCCCCCCATGCAACTTCCCCACATACGCTTTCCCGTTGTTCTTTTATTATCATTTCATGCTACTCAAACCCTAGTATGCATGTCCTAGAGGGCCATAACAAGTCACATCATCAACATCCACATCAAACATGGAACATGTCATACACGTATAATATAAGGCACACACAACGTACCTCATGATCCATGCTGCGCTACACAAAACAGGTTACTCATAACACATGCATAATACACATCAACATGGCACACTCATCATTCATCAACACATTATATTACACATAGCACAAGGCCATAGCTTCGTCCTTACCTAGGCAGGCACCGGGCTCGGAGCACGCTCCTCTAGCTCCTTAGGGCTCGGATCGGGGTCACCTATGAAAAGGGGAAAAAGCTAAGTATTAGTTTCTCTTATAGCTACTATTAACCCTTATTCTAGTCCAAGGTTAGGGTTCTTATCTCTAGTAGGGGCGTTGTACAAAACTAGGGTTTTTATTCTAATTTATGCTAAGTATTAATCATTGATATATCTTTAGTTTCAAGATACTTCACATAAGGTTGGGTTAAATAGTAAAAACACTAATAGTGGTAGTAATCTTAGCGATAGTATTAATAAAATAATAATACCAACACAAATGATTAAGTATGTTAAAAGTTAGGGTTTTGGGAGAGATTAGGGCTTGTAAGAAAATAACACCTTTAGGGTACAGAATTTAATAATGGTAATAACACTAATAAAGGTAATAATAATACTAGTTTTAGAAATGTTAATAATGAAGATAATGATACTAACCCTAAGTTAAGTATAATAGGGGTTAGGGTTGGAAGGGGTGATAGTATGATAGCATTAAGGATAATAACAGAAGTGGTATTAGTTAATAAGCTAATAATAATAGTAGTAATAATAAGTGTAATAATAATAATAATAATAATAGTAATAATAAACCATAATAATAATAAGTGTAATAATACTAATATTAATTAAAACTACTATGGGTGGCATAAGAAAAAGGGTTTCAGGGTTCAGATGAGTGGAAGACCACCTGAGGATGGTGGTGGTCCGGCGGCGGCGCGAGGCGACGGCGGCGATGGAGGAGGAGAAGAGAGAAAAGGTGGGGAAAGTGGTTAGATGGGAGGAGGAAAAAGGAAGTTAAGTGTGGGGGAGGAGACAGCAGGGAGAGGGGAGTGGAATGAGGGTGGTGGCTTGAGCAGGGCGGCGGCGCGCGGTGGTGGACGCGGCGGCCGAAGGAGGAGGAAGGTGGTGGAAATGGTGGAGGCCGGTGGAGAAGGAAGCAGGGGGTAAGGAGGGTATGGGCAGGTAGGGGAGGTCCTGCAGGTTACTTTGGAAGGTGGAAGGAGGGCGGAACACGGCGGAGGTGGCGGCTACGGGCGGCGTAAGGGCGGCGGCGACTGGAAGATGGGTTTTTTCAGCTGGGAGTTTCGCACGGCTATAGCGGCACGTGCAGGGAAGGGTGGAGGACGGCGATGGTTTGGTTTTGTCGAGGGAGGTGCAGGGGTGTTTTTGGCGGCCAGCGGTGGCGGCGGCGGAAGCTTCGTCTGATTTTCAGGCGACAGAGAGGCAGAGTTTCGAGGTAATTTTTGCAGCACAGGTTATGGCTGTTGAAGGGGGGTATTTATAGGCAATTGGGGGGAGAAAACGACGAAGGAGGAGGGGACACGCCAGGTCACGGCAGTACGCCGTCCGGCGGCGATTGGCAGGCCTGCAGATTCTCTGTCGGGAGGTCTTGGCTCGGTTTGGATGAGAAAGGAAAGGAGGCAGGGCCTGGGCGGTGCAGGACGGTAGGCTGGGACAAATCGGGAAAGAAATGGACGGGAGAAAGGACGAGAAGGACGGCCGGACTGTGGCGTTGTCGGCGTTGCAGCGGCGCGGTGGTCACAGGTGCGAGGAAGAAGACGACAGCGGGGTAGGTTGGACCGGCGGTCCAGGGAAGAAAATAAAGGGGAGAAACCGGCCGGTCGGCAACGGTTATAAGGTTCATAACCTCGACGCGTCATTTCATTAATTATACGATCGAAACGCGTCGTCGTGACGTTGGCTGGCAACGGTTATAAGGGTCATTGATCGTGACGCGGCGCTTCGGCGGGTTGACGGGCAAAACGCCGCGTTGCGCGTAAGCGTCGGCCAGCGAATGACGTTGGGCCGCGGGGGAGGGAGAAAGGAAAGGAAGAGAAGGGTTGGGCCGCGGGGGAGAGGCCCAACCGACGGGGAAAAGGAAAAAAAAGAAAAAGGAAGAAAAGAAAGGAGACAAATGTTTTATTTAGGATTTTGGATTTTGCATAAATTATTTAGAATATTTTTGGGGTTGTCTAGAATATTAACTATTTATAAAATATTAAATAAATTTCCTTTTTACTTAGTGAGGCTATTTTAGACAAATTTCCTTAACCTCCAAACAAATTAGGAAAATACCCAAATTTTCATTCCAATTAAATTCTTTATTATTCCCTCTTAATTTTCCTTAATTTATCCCCTATATTTTAAGTAATTAAATTTATATGTTTAATTTCCTACTAATTCCTTATTTGGCCAAAATTTCAAATTTTAGGATTTTGGGGTATTTCAATAATACCCTAAATTAAGCTAATCATAATCTATAAGTATACATATCCCCTACTATTTTATGGTGCAGAGTCACATAGGATATATTTATGTCCCTCTGGTTTCGGTATAACCTGACCATTAACACTAATTGACTTTTTTGATCTTAACTCATGAGATCTTTTACTTTAATATTAATATTTTATTTAAGAGATATTAATTAATCATTTAACACCAAAAAACACAGTTATCACATATCATTACATTACACACTTAGTTGCTTTACCACTTATCATTTTTCAATATTACAACTTTAATACTTGTAATATTTTAGGATACTTATATTCACTCATATAATCAAACTAAACTACTTAAAAGTATAATTTACTCATAACATATCATTTATTATATGAATTCATACCAAAAATTACAAATTAAACATGTAATTAGAGATACACTAAGGTTAACTAAATAAAAGACGCCACATTGAAAATAGCACATGGAATAACCATTAAATGTCTTATGAGACCTTAATCTAATTAGTGAAATACACCCATCCAAATTGCAATTTGATTTAGAAAGCTCTTAAAGTTATCTAAGGCTAAAACTAAGAAGGTTATAAAATGTGTGAAAAGACCGGCACGCCTCCTTAGAAAACCTACTTCTTAATTATTTCATAAAGTTACCAATTAAGTTTGTCAATTCACTAATTTAAAATAACCCTATAGCACTTCATATTAAATAAAAATAAGCCAAAGATAGATGTTAAACCCAAAATTAAGTACATAAAGTAATAACTTTACCCCTAAGGTATTCTATGTTTATTTTATCATAAAACCTTAATTTATTATTATTATTATTATTATTATTATTATTATTATTATTATTATTTCAATTAATTTACTTAACTCAATTTTTAACTCAAGTTACACTCATAAAACCCCAATTCACACCTAAGCTTTTTCATCCTAATGTAAACAGAGAACTATATCCAGATAAAATTAAGGTAAGGAAAAAGGGTACAAAAACCCTAAAGACCAAAAACTTACGCAAGGACAAACCAATCATTTCACATCTAAATCCCATGATATATAAGCATATGATCATGCATAATATAAGCATGCTCAGGAAACATTAAAACAAGCAAAACTATAGGAAAAAACCTAATGGTAAAGAGCCAAAAGCAATAGATCCCAACATATTGTAACACTCTAATTATAGGAGAAATAGGAAATATACAATAAGAGCAACACCAAGTTAGGAGAAGCATCTGAGGTAGCAACACCAACGAAATGATGTAGCATATGCTAATTTGAATTATTGGATGTCCCTAATATATACACATCAGTACTTATGAACTGAGTAACACAATTGAGTCAAAGAAATAAAATGCTACACTTAACACACATACGAAATAATGTTTACATAAAAATACATGTATGATAATGATAATGACAATGTGAGAGCATACCATATATGGGAATCATAAATTATGCATAAGGTAAAGAACACGAGTCCTGCCTCCAATATTTAGTGCACAAGATAGAACTTAGATCACAAGTATTATTAGTAACTTTACTTAGTAGTCACACAACTGATTTCTTGTTTACATTCAGTACATGAACCCGATTATTCTCATGGAAGAGTAGGATACCATAACATTGTTTAGGGAAAAATTCTCCTAGTCCCATGAAAAAAAATCATAATCTATAAGTATACATATCCCATACTATTTTATGGTTCAGAGTCACATAGGGTACATTTATGTCCCTCTGGTTTCGATAAAACCAAACCACTAACACTGACAGACTTTTTTTTTTAATCTTAACTCATGATATCTTTTACTTTAATATTAATATTTTATTTAAGGGATATTAATTAATCACTTGACACCAAAACACACAGTTATCACATATCACTACATTACACACTTAGCTACTTTACATATCAGTTTATTTTCACTTGTACAACCACTTATCATTTTTCATTATTACAACTTTAATACTTGTAATATTTTAGGATAATTAAATTCACTCATAGAATTAAATTAAACTACTTAATAGTCTAATTTACTCATAACATATCATTTATTATATGAATTCATACCAAAAATTGCAAAATAAACATGTAATTAGAGATACACTAAGGTTAATTAAATAAAAGATGCCACATTGAAAATAACGCATGGAATAACCATTAAATGTCTTATGAGACCTTAATCTAATTAGTGAAATGCACCCATCCAAATTACAATTAGATTTAGAAAGCTCTTAAGGTTATCTAAGGCTAAAACTAAGAAGGTTATAACATGTGTGAAAAGACCGGCACGCCTCCTTAGAAAACCCACTTCTTAATTATTTCATAAAGTTTCCAATTAAGTTTGTCAATTCATTAAATCTAAAATAACCCTAAAACACTTCATATTAAATAAAAATAAGCTAAAAATAGATGTTAAATAAAAAATTAAGTACATAAAGTAATAACTTTACCCCTAAGGTGTTCTATGTTCATTTTATCATAAAACCTTTATTATTATTATTATTATTATTATTATTATTATTATTATTATTATTATTATTATTATTTCAATCAATTCACTTAACTCAATTTTTACCTCAAGTTACACTCATGAAACCCCAATTCACACCTAAGCTTTCTCATCCTAATGTAAACATAGAAGTATATCTAGATAAAATTAACGTAAGGAGCATGCTCAAGAAACATTAAAAAAAGCAAAACTCTTGGCAAAAACCTAATGGTAAAGAGCCAAAAGAAATAGATCCCAACATATTATAACACTCTAAATTTTACTACCAGAAAATTTTGATTTACAACGGAAGCATATAAGCAAAATACTAGATGTTATCACCGTAATTAACATAAGTCTGATATACTAAACCATCCTTACATCAATCACAATAATAAAGCCATTTATAATAAAACATGGTAATTAAAAATGAAAGAAAATTTTATAAATATAAATACGAGTTTAGAAATTAACTTCGGGTTACAATAATAGAATACAAACTATGAGATATCATGTATCAAAGAGTCTAAAAAGGTCTCTAGGTAAAACATTATCCGGATAACATTACTCTTCATCCAAACATCCAGTATAGATAAGAGGTCACTCATTCCCACATAATACATCAAATTTAGCAAATTCATCTAGTGGGTCCTCAAAGACCTATGCAAAAGCATCAGGGTCTTCTGCTCATGGGAATGAGTAACACCCATGAAAAGGATGACCAGTAATCTACGTACTAAGTAAGGTAACAATATTATTGAATTAGGGGTATAAATAAAAATATGCATTCATAGTAGATGATAAGTACATACACAGATTATGAAAAAGTCTCATGAGATAAATAATAATACAGGCCTCTTTATTAGATATAACCGTTTTCATTCTTTTATTTACATTAAGTTTAGGGATCCCACTATTTTTGAATCGGTGTAACTGTCTAAAGTACCTACTTAGGAACAATACACTTGATAAGTAAGGGAATGATTAAAGAAGTAGGAGGATAGAGGGAGGAAGAAAACCTAACCAAATAAGGGTATTGTTTTTAAAGAAGTTGCATAACCAAATGAGAGGAAAGTAGAGGATGGGGCTTTGGCTAAAGTTGCCGAAGTGAAGGTGGGAGCTTTGGCCAAAGTTGTTGAAGGGAAGGTGGGGGACCTATGGCCAAAGCTGCCAAAGTGAAGGCTTAGGCTGTAGGAGAAAATGTTGCAACAAAGAAAGGGAAGAAAGAAAGAAAAATGGGAGCGGTGGAGTTAGCCGAAGGTGGGGGTGTTGCGGTGGAAATGGCTGGATGAAAGGTGGGTAGGATTAGTGGTTTTGACAGATGCTAGGGGTAGGTTATGGCAAAGGTGGTTGATGCTTGGGTTCACGCTGCAGTTGAGCTCATCGGTGGGGTATTTTTGGGCAATTTTGGCAACAAAAAGGTGGTTGTGAGGAGGGATGAAGATGGTGGTTTGGTTGTAGAAAATAAGAGAGAGAGAGAGAGAGAGAGAGAGAGAGAGAGAGAGAGAGAGAGAGAGAGAGAGAGATGGTATCATTTAATGTGGAGAAGGTGTATGTATGTATGTATATCTTGCAAAGAGACGGTGAGGGAGGTGAGGAAAATTATCAACTCCAACCCTTATGTGCATGAGGTGGGAGTTGATGGGAGTAGGGGATGGTCATGTAGGGGTAGGAAATGTAGGATGTGTGAGCATTGCCTGTGGATAATGTTCCACGTAGGAGAAGGAGGGAAATTGGGTGAGAGAGGGAAGAGAGAAAAGAGTAAGGTTTAGTATTCTTAGATTTTTGGTTGAAACAAGATCAATGTAATTTAGGTTAGGATAATAGGGTAGATTAATTATTGATAATTCAAGTATTAGGTTAAATTATAGAGTTAGAGCATTAGGATAGGGTGGAAATATTTATTTTCCGAGATTAAGATTAGATTACAATACTAATTACTCGAAAATTAGGGTTAGAAAAATTTTCGGGGTATTAGACATATTCATCACGGATTTACTACGTATTTATACAAAGCTAACAACATATTCATCTATAACCCACAACATATTTATCTATGCTTTAGCAAACTTGAAAACATGCTTAAATCACCAAAACAATTTTCTCATGCTATTTTCATGCTGATACACATATACTAACAACTTATATATATCATAATAGATTATCCAAGACATTATTCCATGCAAATATGTGAAATAAATAATGAAAGGTCCAAAAGAGTATGGGTTGATGCAAAAAGATATTAGAAAATTAAAAATATTAAAAAATATTTAACCTTAGAAGTTGTTTAAAGTTCAAATAAATTAAAATAAGTAAAAATGACTAAAATCTAATCGTGCGTCAACAATAATTTTTCTTTTCTATTATTTTGTACATGTAATTTTACATAAATTCTTATGTTTTACCAACTATGGTGAATTATATGTAAGAATGAGTCGTATTTGGGTTTTGATCATATTGTTGTGTCTACTTAATATAGAGGCATCAAATGGGTCATTCAAGTTAGTTTTAATTTAGATCATTTTAGTTTCAGTTGAAATCAAATTTACTATATGGAATGGTAGGTTATATGGTAGGTTATTAATATTTTACAGAAATAATAATTATATCAGTAACTAACCATGGAGTTAATTATTATTTTTTTTAAGTTTGTTGTCATGTTTGAAATGAAAATGAATATAAAATATTTTATATATTTTAAGATTTTTTAGGGAATTATTGTAAGTTTTTATGTAATATTTTAGAACTTTTTATAAAAAGAATGGCATTAGCATTAAGTTTATGGAGTTTTAATAATTTTTTAAAAACTTTATGGAAGGTTTTATGTACTAATGTAATGTTTTATTTTATTTTTTAAAATTTTTATTGAATGTATAAAGGTATTTAAATAATAATAAAATAATTATTTTTGGAAAACCAAACTCAAAAAAAAAAATCAAAATATAACCAAAAAAATGAAATTTTCAATTTTTTTCTTTTCTTTCCACAAGATTTTTTATGAACCAGATGGAGGCATTGGCTCTAGCTCTTAAGTTACAGTTGTTCTTGGATAAAACTACGCCGACATACGATATCATAGCAATATTTTAGGAGAGTATCGGTTGTTACCGATTTAACCGATTTCGGTGTACAGACCGGTCAAACTGATTTTGTTGGGCCAAAACACAAATAGACAATTTTAATTTTTAAGTACTGTCGTACCGGCTACTCTACCAAACCCGGTTGGGGAATCCGGTCTGATCGGGGTTTTCATTCACCGCCGTGGATAGCTAGCTGCAGTAGCACGCTAGCTGTCCTAACGTGCGGAGATGAAGGTGGAGCATAATGTTCCCATATTTTTCGGTATTGACTGCTCATCGATCAATCATTCAATCCGGTCCAGTCGTCAATGATGTGGTCCTAAAACCATCAAGTTGATTGGGCTCGATATCCGATAGGTCCCTCTGGGCCTTGAATTTGTATGGTTGGCTGGTGTCACTGTCCTCCAGCACAATCTTAGTCCCTCCTATAATTGTTCTCCTTATGACGAAACCAGTAAGGACTTGTTCTCTTTTAACTTTTTTTTTATTATCTAAATTAAAATTGGTAATTAGGTTATTATCATAATTAATATTATTATTAATATTATTACTATTATTATCCATCCTATCATTAGAATTAATTTTATATTATTATTATTTTTATTTATCTAATTTAATTGGATTTATGATGTCCTAAATCTTAACAATAAAAAGAAAATTAAGGAAACAACAAAAGTAAAAGTTTGAGTTATGATACTCTCAATGAATTCATACGTAGAATAATTTGTTGCAGCAAAGACAGACAGAAATAGTGTTTATTAATATTATTGAGTTTATTTGTTTTTTTTTTCTCATTTTTCAATTATGTACAAATATGGTAAGGATAAAAAAAAAATATTCTGTTATGTTCTAGGAATAGCAATTATTTATATCAGTTGGAATAAAATAATTATTCAATTATCAAAACGGATCCTAGATCTGAATTTGGTCGGCCCAATCTATAAGGCAACACCTAACAAATAACGTTGATGCCAGCTGTGAATGGGCACCGAAGAGGGGCAAAATGTCACAAGTAATTCTACGTCATCGAAGAATGTTATATACCTTAATTTAAAATCCAAGTTGATTTACGGATATAGATATTAGTGCGTTAATTTTATTTTTATTTATGATTAAGTAATACAAACTTAAAAACCAATACAAAATAATACGAACGAAGTTATTATAATAATAATGATGATACTAGAAAGAATATAGATAATAAATATATTGTACTTTTTTTGTGTCATTATTTTTTTATATACTATTTTTAGTTTGTATTACTTAATTATCAATAAAAAAAATAAAATTAGTGTACTATTAATATGTATATTTTCAGATGAATTTAATTTTTGGTTTGGTGTTTGGATTTAGGCATATAACATTATTGGTTGGGACCTACCTCGCATGTCACATCCAATCCAATTTTAGTTTGTTGCTCTTTCTGCTATGATCCGGCGATGATTAGGTGTTGCCAAATCTCACTGGAACTTTAGGTTTGTGGATAAAAAGTTTGCTTAAAATGATAGATTATGCTTCTCCGCTTCTATATTTTCTACGACATGGATATGATAAGCTCGCGTTGACATTGAGCCAGCTAGCGTCGTAATCTAATAACTAATCAACCGTAAACTTTATTTTTTAGTACTTGTTTGATTAGGGGATAATAGGAATAGAAAAATTACCTCCATATTTTATATATCTTATATAATCTAGTTAAAATTAAATAATTTTATTCTAATAAATACCCATTTTAGATCTTAATTTAATCTAAAATATCTAAAATGGGTATTTTATTAAAAATATATTTATTACTATTAAATAATTAATATAAAATACATAAAATATGGGGAAATTTTTTCTACCCCTATTGCTCCCATACCAAACAAGCTCTTAAGCTGAGTTAGTGGCCATTCTGACGTGTGCATGAGGTATTAATAAGGCGAGACGAATCGGAGTAGATTTGGGTTTAGCTTGATTATTAAATGAACGTAAAAATAAATCTTAAACTTGAATCATTTATAAAAGAGAGCTGAGTCAAGTAAGCTTGTGAGCTTTTATGATAATCAAGGCAAGCTCATCATATTTTGCATTGTGAACGAGTTAGAGTCCAAATTTTTTATGTTCAAGCTCGATTAGTTATTGAACAAGCCGAGCTCAATCTTTATTTTTAGCTAAATAAACAAGTCGAGTCAAACCCTTAATGAGCCAGGCTCATAAATTTTACGAGTTGGCTCATCTCATTAACAATCCTAGTGTAGATGGATCATGTTTATAATTATTCATCTTATTTGGTATTCAATAATTTAATTTGATATTTCATTTATTTTAATATGAAAAGCTAAATGAACAATTTGATATTTAAAAAAAAAACCAATTCGATCACATGAAGACTTAAACTATTCAAAACTAACTTCTTAGTCTTAAAACTTACAAGATTAAGAAGAAAGAAAATTTACAAGATGAAAAGAACGACTGAGAAACCTAAACAATCTGAATCAAGAGGAATAATACTTTAGCTTTTATTGATTCTACCATTAATCTTTACAAGCTAACATGAAGAACCACTTCCTTAAAGTTTCTTCATTGTACTCTCGTTACTCTTCTCTCTACTTTCGTGTGTCTGTTGCTCTCATCTCTATGTACTCTCTCTTTCCACTCCCTTTTTATATTCACTAATTACATAAACTTATTGAGCCATGCACTTACACACATTAGCCTAAAACAACATCACTCCACTAGTAAGTATATAACACTAATTATGTTTGTCCCATTTGGAGCTGTGTCATTGCTGATGTGGACGAATCACAAGACTCAGCTTCACAGATCAATAAAATATTAAACAAATCAGATATCCTATCTAATAAATTCAAATAACATCCTATTCGATAAATTATGTATATATATATATATACTTTAAAAACTATTTGTTTTTTTTTTTATAAAATTGTATTGTATATAAGCATGTGTGTGTGTGTGTGTGTATATATATATATATAATTTGAAATGAGAGTGTTTATTGTAAGTAAAATTAATATTTTTAAATTATTACTTTGATTAAATATTGAAATATTATCCAAAATTTAGAATCACTAGTTGAATATAATATAATTTAAGAGTTAAATTAAATCATTAGATCATATCAGTTTAAATTAGATCAACTTATTTTTTTTGAACGAATAATTTTTTATCTAATATTTTTCATTTATAGCATGTTTGAAAATTTCGGATATCCGACATACTATTTATTATTTAATTTTAAATTTTAAATATTTTAAATATTAGATATCCAATCCGTGAACGCCCTTAATCATGGGGGTTCGAAAGCATACCTCAATAATATATTTTAGAGGGTAGAAATATCAACTATCAATTATATAATATTTTTTAAGTTTGGAGATTAAATCTAATTAGGAATTTGTGAAGTTTTATTCCTTAAATTGGAGTGTGTGTGTGTATATATATATATATATATATTGGTATATATTTGGGGACGTGGTAGCAGTCTATTGTTGGTTGTTGTTGTTGATTAATTTATTATGTATAGGAAGTAAATTTACTAAAATTGATATACATCTTTGAAAAATTGTAATTGAAAAAGTAATAGTTTGAGGATAAAATGCTTGACCAAACATATTCTATACTTTTGTATGAATAGCCTATCGTATGTTGTAGTACGGTAACACCTTTGCCATAATCTAATAATGCCGCGTTCTATTGGGGATTATTTTCAAGACTTATAAAATTACATAGGTTTATATTAGATATAATAAGTTCTAATAATAATAAAGGCAATAGTAATGGAAGTACACAAATATTAATTATGATACTAATAATAATAAAGTAGTAATAGTAATATTAGTAACATAAAATTTTATTTATTTATTTTTAAATTGAATAAGTTCAGTTCAAAATCTCACATAATATTAAATCCACAAGAATTAATCAAAGAGAAAGCTCCCTTTTAAGTCCCCGAAAAAAAAAGTTCGGTAAAACGTGAGTGTAAAGTCATATTTTGAGGCCAATTTTTTTTTTAAACGAATCCCATAAATATAACATCGTATGCTATATTATACTAGTTATTAGTTACCATCAATTAAATTAATTTATCTAATAATAAAAGCTTATCTTCTCAATTAATTAAAATAACACATGATATTAATAGATAAGTGTGTTTTTAATCTAAAATATAATATACTATTTATTTTATAAAAGAGGACCTATAATTTTTATTTATTTATAATAATATAAGTCTTATTCCAAGCGTTAATAAATATTTAGTATTATATTTTTTAAGCGACCATCTTATATCTTATCAATGTAACCTGTTATAATTAAATTATTTAAATTTTCATATAATTATTTTAGTCGATTTATGTACCATTTACCTAAAATTTTAATATTTGTTAAAAAAAGTATGCTAAAAATTTATAAATGATCTATTATAAAATGGAGGGAGTATTATTATTTTTTTATTTAGGCGTTTTTGAATATGTAGGTAAATCGCATATACGGGTTGTATTATGGTTACAAAATTTTGTAGATGGGAGTCACTGTTGTTCGGGTTGCCGTTGCAATCAATAAAGCTGTGAGCCCAAACTTTTTCGGCCCAGCGGGGAAGCGTTGAAAAAAGGGAAAACTCAAATCTTGGCTATGGGAAACGAAGACTGAGAGGCAGCCGTAAGCCAGACCAGTAACCGTTTTCCACGCATTTAAAGCTCGCTTACCAACCAAATGTAATGGCGCCAAAAATAATTAGTAGCAGCGAGCAGGTCGGTGGTGTACGTGAACAGGGACGGGAGGAAAGTCGGTTAGAAAATAGAGACGGAAAGAAATGATAAAATAATAGAGTGTTTGTGTATGTATATATATATATATAGATTTAGGTTCCTATATAAATTATTATTTAAAATATAAATGTAGAAACTTTTAATAATCATTAGATTTAGAGGATTTAAGGACTGAGATTAAAACAAATTTAGATTGGATATGTATTAAATTTTGACCGTTGATCAAATACGAATCTAATGATTATAATTGATTCCTATACATCTATATTAGAAATGATGTGTACGAGACCTTCACTCTATATATATATATAATTTTTTTTTTATTTTTGAATATATTAACATATATCAATGTAGGGAGATATTCTTAAAATTCAAAACGTTATAAATCAATCCTTTTTCGTGTATCAATGAACATTCGCTTATATATAATTTTATTTTAATTATTTTAACAATAAATAATAAATTTAGCCTGAAAGACATTTCGATTGTGTTTTTATTTTCCAAAAACGTTTTGAGGATGCGGCATGAAGGCTTAGAGCACTTCCTTACTAGCTAGCGGGTACGATTAGTACTAGAGGCTCATCCGGCTCAGACGTGTCCAAATATCGCAGGCTCTTTCGTTGCTTCTCCGGTCAAAATAAGTTTGGACCACCGAATCCTTCCCCGTTGAATCTCTCTCGCAGAAATTATTGCTGGTTTATATATATATATATATATATATAAATTAAATGTATGAAAAATATATTAAAATGTATGTTAATTGTATTAATTATAAATATGGCCTGCTTAGTACACTCAATTTTAAGTATATTACTTGTATATTTAATATGATTATTGTATATTTTAAATATACTTTTATGTGTATCTGATATATATTTTTATCAATATATATACCTAATTTGGATGCACCTGATTTTCGATAATATCTCATGCATATCATCACCTTTATTATACACGCTGCTGCTGTTTCAACTTTTTCAACCTCCAGGAGCATTATGATCCATTCATCCATTTCCGTAGACCCAAGAACATACGTATCTTTGCCCAAAAAAAAAAAAAAAAAACCCTCAAAGTCCACGGTGTAGGGAAAAAAAAATAATAATATCAAACGATTGTCCTTATTCGATAAGGTACGTCAACTTGTTTTTTGGGTATCATGAATTAATGGAGATCGACTTGTTTCCGTCTCGTCATTCAAAATTGTAGTTATTCATTTAGCATGAAGCGAGCCACCCTCCTCCCTCCCTATAAATTGTACTGGAAATCGATCGTCTCACCCACCCAACCAAGTTACAGAGACGCCATTCTTATCAGATTCTTCGTCCGCCTTAATTTTCGTCCTTCTTCGACGAATCTTAGCAGAGAAATTAAAGAGTTAAACCGGTTAAACTGAGCGAACCAATAAAGAAATTCCAGTAGCTTACTTACAGACAGTTGTTCTATACATATAATACTAATACACACATAATATAAGTTCGTTAATTCTCAGTTACGTTCCCGCGCGCGTTCTCAGCTGGCCGACATCATTTAATTAAAGTACGTACGTTGTTTCCTCTTCTTCTTCTTCTTCTTCCAGCTACCTAGCTGGCTGGCTGGCTTCCATTCCTTCCCTTCATAATTAATCTTTCTGCATCAGTTTCGTTCCCTTCGTAGGGCGTGAGAGTTTCAAATCTCTAATGCCAAGGTAATTTTTTGTGGACTGGGTATATATATATCATAATGTTGATTACTTTGTAAACTCATCATTACCAGTAGCGGTAACTCATTCGTTCATTTAGTTGATTAAAGATGAAGTTCGGCAAGGATTTCAAGGATCAAATTGTCCCCGAATGGATAGACGCTTACACCGACTACACCGCCCTCAAACGCATACTTCGAGACCTCAGATTCTTCAAGGAAGCAAAAAACGCGCTCCAAACTGCACCCTCCGCTTCTTCCAGGCAACCCCTATCTCTTTCCAAGGCCCTGAGCGGCCTCTCTCCTTCGTACAGGTTAGCCGCCGTCTTCAGCCCCGATCATCACAACCGCCCTCCCGATCACGGGAGGTCATCGCCACCGCTCGGGGATATCGAGGATCAGGCGCCGGCGATATCAGTTACGTGTGTGCCCGCTGGCGTGGGGGAGGAGGAGGAGAGTTATAATGGTAGTACTGCTACTACCGACAGGACGGTTGTGTACAAGACTAATCTCCTTAAGACACCCGCTGAAGGAGAAGGTGGGGAGTACGAGGTTGCGTTTTTTGCCAAACTCGATCAAGAGTTGAATAAGGTCAACGCGTTTTATAAGGATAAAGTCGAGCAAGTTATGAGTGAAGCTGGTGAGTTGGATAAACAGATGCATGCCTTCATCGCCTTGAGACTCAAGGTGGTCGGGAGCCCGGGTAACCTGAACCACGGTCCTAGTGCATCCCATCACAATGTCGACGCGGCTTCTTCTAATAATTATAACAAGGAACGTTTGAGAGCTCGTAGTTCTGATGGCCATGATAGCGGCCACGGTGGTGCCGGCGGGAATAGCTTGGATCCAGCTGACGACTGCAGGGGTAGCGCTAATTCCGACCACCGCCCTCCTCCTGATCCCTTTGAGATACTCGATCGTGTGAGGATCAATAATAGTACATCGGCCATAACAAGTGTCCTCATGGATTCAAAAGAAAAGGAGCTTAGCTTTAGCAAAGAGGAGCTGAAAGTGGTTCAGGAGAGGCTGAAATTGGCATTCGTCGACTTCTACCAGAAGCTTCGCCTCCTAAACAACTACAGGTACGCGCGTAAACATATATGTATATATGTATGTGTGCGTGTGTGTATGGGTTCATGCTTCAGGCTGTAGCCCTAGCCTTGAAATTATTATATATGTATATATATATATATATGCAGATGCATTCTTTCTATATGTTAAAGTCTTCAACAAGCGCGCTTAATTACTGATTGCTTTTTCCTCTGCTCCGAAATTAAGTTACATGAACCTCTTGGCATTCTCCAAGATTATGAAAAAATACGAAAAGGTGATCAGCCTCACTCAACTGAAGTACTTAATTAATTTCTTCCTTTGGCGTTCGCTTCAAGTTAATAGTTTGCATTTCAAACTCCATTTATTTATTTATTTATTTATTATCGTCGCTCTTAATCCAAATGTTCGCACCCACGCACGTGTTCAGATCACTTCGAGGACTGCGGCTAAATCATACATGAAAATCGTGGACAAATCTTTCTTGGGGAGCTCAGATCAGGTACATTTTCTGAATAAATGCATGTCTATGGTTTCTTTCCTCCCATGGCATGGCATGTCACGCTGCAGTGAATGTCTTGGTCTGGTTTGTTGTGCTGCGCGCAGGTAAACGTTCTTTTAGAGAAGGTAGAGGACATTTTTGTCAAGCAATTCTTTAATGCCGATCGTAAGAAAGGCATGAAGTCATTGAGGCTGAGGAGGAGGCGGCGGCGGAGGAAAGAGCAGCACCGACTAACATTCTTTTCAGGTGATAATTAATATTACTATGTGCTTTCGTACGCATTTTTCTTGCAGCAAGCAGGCTGTGTAAGTTCGCGTGTGTTATTTGCAGGTTTCTTTTCTGGTTGCACAGTTGCTCTTTTGACCGCTATCATTCTGATGGCCGAATCCAGGAAACTGATAGCTCAACAGGGCATTGTATTCATGGAGAATATGCTAAGGATTTACAGGCAAGCTAGAGTACATATTTCTCTCATATATATGAATGGGGAAGGGGCCGGGGCTTTACTTCGATCGGGGTAGCCTTGGCCAATCACCACTTAAATTGAAAAATATATATATTTTTTTTATATCCTACTTCTTCTTATTCTTTGCAGCTTGTTTGCCTTTATAGTCCTTCACATGCTTGTGTACGCCGCAGACACATACTTCTGGAGGCGCTGCCGAATAAATTATCCCTTCATATTTAATTTCAAGCAGGGAACTGAGTTAGCCTACCCAGAAGTTTTCCTCCTCGGTTCTGGTCTTGCGGTTGTTGTTCTTGCAAGTTTTCTGGTCAACTTCCACCTGGTTATGAGATTGATCGCAGCCACCGGAGAAGATCACATGACCTTGGCTAAGATGATTCCATTGGGCCTACTTACGGTAAGCCGCAGACACCGACTAACTGACTAGCTAGCTAACTACCTCGCTAACTCACCTACTTGCTTGGCTCTCCTATATGCCGCCCGCAGGTTGTTCTTTGCGTAACCTTGTGTCCTATCAACGTCGTATATCGTTCGAGCCGATTCTTATTCTTAAAAAGCCTGTTCCGGTGCATCTGTGCTCCATTCTATGAGGTATATATAATTAGCTACCTCATGATAAATTAATATCTGATTATTTAAATGAAACGATAAATATTGATATTTGTAGGTATGTATTTTAATGCTAATTAATTTATACTAAGTTCCTCAAATAAAAAGGTAGGGGGCGACTTTGAAATTTTATATGCAGAAAATAAATAGGATGAATGCCTATGAGACTGGAAGTTGGTTGATGATCATCATCATGTTTCTTTGCAGGTCACTCTTCCAGACTTTTTCTTGGCCGACCAGCTCACTAGTCAGGTCTCTAGTCACCTCCTTAATTCGATCTTCGTTAGCCCGAAAGATTTTATTTATTTGTTTCTGCTTGATTAATTGTTGGTTGGTTCTGTTCTTCTGCATGCATGCAGGTTCAAGCGATAAGAAATCTCGAATTTTTCGTATGCTTCTACAGTAGGGGAGATTTCTCTCAGAGCCAGAGCAAGTGCCATGAAAATGATTTATACAACGTATTCTATTTCATTATCGCATTGATTCCATATTGGATCCGTTGCCTCCAGGTCCTAATCAAACCTTTACGCTTTCATCTCATCTAGCTCGATCGGTCGTAGCTAAATAAATAGATAGATACATATATCACGGACGGTCGGTCGGTCTGTCGGACACTATTAATGCACAGTAGTACAGATTTGATTGGACTGCCAAGCTTATCTCCAATTTGCTGATGTACGTACATTATATTGCATGCATGCAGTGTCTCCGCCGGTTGATTGAAGAGGGAGAGGGAATTCACGGCGTCAATGCAGTGAAATATCTTCTGACAATCATCGCTGTTCTAGTGAGAACAGTCTACGAATTCAAAAAAGGAAGGGATTGGTTGGCGTTGGCTTTATTTAGCTCTGCGGTTGCAGTATCCATGAACATATATTATGACCTTGTCGTAGACTGGGGACTCCTGCGTTGGCGCTCTAGCAACTTTCTTTTGAGAGACAGGCTTATGGTTTCGCGCAAGAGTGTCTACTTCATAGCTATGGTAATTAATTACTACTGGACCAGAAATCATATAATGAATGAGCCGACCGGGTTCACCAATTTATATATATATATATATATATATGGACCCTACTCGACATTTATTTATATAAATAAGGCTGGCTCACCGTTTGTGTATTTAATTACATGCTATGATCTTGCAGGCAGTTAATGTTCTTCTAAGGGTTGCTTGGCTTCAGCTTGTATTAGAGTTCCAAGTGCATACTCTACGCAAGGCAGCTATATCGACCACTATTTCTTGCCTGGAAATAATTCGTCGTGGCATGTGGAGTTTCTTCAGGTAACATGCACATGTATACAACTTGAATCTATATCTTTCTGTGTGAACAATATGTATCTTGATGAGTGATCATCCAAGGTGTCACCGGCCGAGTTTAACTAACGATGAGTGATCTCGTCAAGATTAATTACCTGCAGATTATAAGCTGTTTATCATGTGGTTTTAGGCTGGAAAACGAGCACCTGAACAACGTGGGCAAATATAGAGCTTTTAAATCGGTTCCACTTCCCTTCAACTACAGTGATGACAAGCCTGAGAATGAAGACAGGGAGGATTGATTGCATCAGAGTTCGAGATTGTATCTGGGACTTGCCATGAGGAAAATATACTACTACTACGTACTACTACTAATATATTAATTAATTATTGACTAGGATACGGAGATGTTGCATGGAACCATTTAAGCCAAGCTTAAACAACAAAAGCATTCCCCTATGTGTCACTGACGTCGCACGCATGCAATGATGAGTACGCTGTAGCGTGCTGCCTCACTCAGCGACTATCGGGTTCTGCTTTCTGATGAAAACATGTATTACGCGCCCTGTCGGACGCTTGCTGGACTCATTAGCCCTTGTAGATGTTCACTCGGCTGATGAATTCCTTTAAGATTAATGAGATAGCAATGCCAGATAGAGCAGCCGGAAAGCTGGGACAGGCGCAAAACTTCAGACGAATGGTGCGACTTTTTGCCCTCAAACGATGAAGGCTTTCTTCTGTCGGCAACTTTGTAAAAGTCAATTCTTACTCTTCCATGCCACAAAAGTGTGTAAACCGCAAAAGAATCAATAATGAGGAAGATATGCGCCAAAGAGGGAAAACTTTAGCGGGGCTTTTACATTTATACTTTAATGAAATTTCATCTGAACCTTCGCACCACTGTTGGTGAGTCTTGCTTTAATTCGACAAATTTACTTTTCTACGGTCCCCCTCTTCTTTTTTTTGTAATTTTTTTTTCATAGCTTTACTTTTCTACAGCCTTGCTGTAACTGTAAGTAGCTTGAAAATTAAGAATCCGGGTTTGCTTTGTTGATGTACAATAATGAGAGTAGAGAGAGAGTTACTTGGGAGATTAACTTTCGGTTCTACTCACTAGGTCGTCACCTCACCGGTAATTTGTCAACACAGTAGTTTAACGAAATATCATCCGATATAAGTTAGTGAAATATAAATATTATACGCGATGGATACAATCCTTCCATTACATTCATATATAATTCGTAAGCCCTCTCGAACACCACGAAGTATGGGACAAAAATAAATGGACTTTAATAATTACATAATCATACGATCGACTTACCACAATTATATTCGGTAAGGACGCTAAGTCAATGCAAATTTTTTTTGGGGGGGGGGGGGGAAGAAACAAGCTAAACACATAAAAAGTAACGCAAAAAAATAAATTAACAAGCAATTTACATAGAAAATCCTTCCTGCGTGAAAGAAAGCAACCAAGAGACATTATGGTACTGTAAAAATATGGGAATTGCCTCTCCCATTTACCCAGAATCAGTAAACATATATACAAAATACATGCCTCATATTAGGCGACACTATAGGCTGATAATTAAGAAACTAATTATCACTTTTGACTACAAAAGAATACAGACTCTATTTAATACACCCTCACAGTCGAAACGGGAGGTTTACGAACGCTAAAACTATCCCGAAAGTCCTCAAACAAAATGAGCGGAAGACCTTTGGTGAAGATATCCACAATCTGAAATCGTGACGGCACATGAAGAATTCGGACCTGTCCGCGGGCAACCTTTTCTCGTACAAAATGGATATCCATTTCAATATGCTTCACGTGTTGATATTGAACTGGATTTCTTGATAAATTAATATCACTTACATTGTTGCAATAAACTAGAGTAGCCTTGGTAATTGGACAATGCAATTCCAAGAGAAGGTTCCGAATCCAGCATGACTCGGAAACAACATTCGCCACCCCATGAGACTCAGCCTCAGCACTTGAACGAGACAAAGTGGGCTGACGTTTTGACGACCAAGAAATCAAATTATCACCCAAAAATACACAATAACCAGAAGTTGACCGTCTCGTGTCTGGGCAACCACCCCAATCTACATCAGTGTATGAGACAATAGTAGAGAAATAAGACGGGTATAAATGAAGCCCGTGATCCAGAGTACCTTGAACATACCGAATGATGCGCTTAAGAGCAGACATATGGTCAACTCTCGGATCATGCATGTGTAAGCACACCTGTTGGACGACATTAGAGATATCCGACCGTGTGAAGGTGAGATACTATAGAGCCCCTGCAAGGCTCCGATAAAGAGAAGGATCATGAAAAGGAGCACTTGAAGTAGCACTAACCTTGGACTTGGTGTCAACCGGAGTAGGTGATGGTTTACACAAAGAAATCCCTGCATGTTCAATAATCTCTTCGGCATACTTACGCTGTGAAAGAAACATACCACCCTTATGCCAGGTCACAACAATACTAAGAAAATAATTCAGAGGACCAAGATCTTTCATAGCAAACTCAAAACTAAGAAGATCCATGATAGAGCACCGGAGAGTATCAGAAGAAGCAGTGAGAATAATATCATCAACATACAGTAAAATGTAAGCCATATCAGACCCTTTGCGGAAAATGAAGAAAGAATTATCACATATGTTGTTAGTGAACCCAATAGACAAAATATAATCCGCAAAACGCTTGTACCAAGCTCGGGGTGCTTGCTTAAGACCATATAATGACTTACGCAAGAGACACACATAATCAGATGAACACGATCCTTATATCCCAATGGCTGATGCATATAAATTGTTTCCTAAAGCTCACCATAAAGGAAGGTATTTTTCACATCCAATTGGTGAATTGGCCATGCCTTTGAAAGAGAAAGACTAAGAACAGTGCGGATCATAGCCGGTTTCACCACCAGACTAAAAGTCTGGCCACAATCAATGCTAACTTGTTGGGTTTTACCATCACCTACAAAACGGGCTTTATGCCTCTCAAAATCATCATTAGATTTAACTTTATGAGTAAAAATCCACATAGATCAAATCACATTGATATCCAGAGGACGGGGCACCAACTCCCACATCTTATTTTTAATAAGAGCATTATATTCATCATCCATGACCATTTTCCAATTCGGATCACAAAGAGCATCAATCGGGTTTTGAGGTAAAGGAGACCTCTCAACCACGGTGTGCAAGGAATATTTAGTGTTGGGTTTAAGAATCCCATTCTGGCTACTTGTCACGACCTTGGACTGTGGAGGAGGAATATTTTGTGGAGCTGGAGCCGGGATGTTGGACTGTATTTGGGCTGATGGGTTCGGTGGGTGTCTAGGCAAAGGAGAGGGATTTGGGCCAAGAGAGGTGGACGGCCCAGCAAGCGTGCTGGAAGGAGAAGAAGAAGTAATTCGGGCTGGTTGATTGGGGGCAGATTTTGTTGAGCCAGATTGCTGCATATGATGAATGACATAAGGTGACAAACCTTCATCTAGAAAATTATAAGTATAGGAATGAGGGGAATGCATTTTAGCAAAAGGAAAAACATGCTCATCAAACAAGACATGGCGACAAATAATAATTTTATGGGAGGACATATCATAACACTTGTAGCCACGATGATTGGTTGGATACCCTAAGAAAACACACGGAGTAGACCGTGGTTGCAACTTATGAATAGTGGTGGAAGGAACTAGGGGATAACATAGACAACCAAAGACTTGAAGATGAGAATAAGACGGAACCCTTTTGTAAAGGAGTTTAAGAGGAGACTTGTTGCCCAATAATTTACTTGGAAGGACATTAAGAAAATAAGTTGCCATTTGGAGAGCATGATGCCAAAATGATGATGGGAGAGAGGCATGAGCAAGAAGTATTCGAATGATATTGTTTATAGTCTAATTTTGCGTTCGGCTTTCCCATTTTGAGAAGAAGTATGTGGGCAAGAAAGGCGAAATGACATGCCTTGAGCTTTACAAAAATCCCAAAAGGGACCATTATCAAACTCCTTACCATTGTCACATTGCACATTTTTGATATTACGCTCAAATTGAGTAGAAATATGGGCTTTAAAAGACACAAAAGTGTCATACACATCAGATTTTTGAGCCAAAGGAAAAGTTCATAGATACATAGAAAAATCATTCAGAAATAGAATGTAATATCGATGTTCTGAAGAACTTAAAACAGGAGAGGACCAAAGATCACTATGTAAAATATCAAATGGCATAATAGTACTAGAAGAAGATGAAACAAACGACAATTTAAAATGTTTTCCAAGTACACAAGACTCACAAATACTAGAAATAGAATTTTTAGTACAATCAATGCATGTATTTTGCCTAAGCACATCTAAGATAGGAGCCCCCCGATGACCTAATCGATCATGCCAAAGCTTAGAAAAAATGGCGACAAAGGCAGAAGAGGGAGCTTGATTTTTGAAGGAAGAAGAAATGGGATAAAGGTCTCCTCGGCTATCACACCTCATTATTTATCACCCTATCCGATAATCCTTGACAGAAAACCCAAAAGGATCAAACTCTACTGACACAGAATTATCAATAGTAAATTTTCTAACAGAGATGAAATTTTTGATCAGCTTAGGGGCATGGAGAACATTTTGAAGGGAAAGGGATTGACTCGGGGAAGATAATTTTGTGTGACCATAGCCAAGAATAGGAATCATATGACCATTACCAACAACAACATTATTATTAGGATGATTGCTCAAATTAAAATAAGACGAGAGATTACCAGTAGAAGAAGTCATGTGAGATGTAGCCCTAGTGTCCATATACCATGACGGATCGGGTTGTTGAAGATACATGGTGTGCATTGCTGTCTCGATATCCGTAGGAGCATAAGACACGGGCTTCCCAAAGGGAGATGGTGATGCTGCTTGCTGCACATAGGCTTGTTGTGGTCTTGGGCCCAATAGGCCTGCCTAGCGCTGTTAGGAAATATGAGGTCTGGCCCATCCTTGAGTTGTTAATGGGCAAGGAGGAACGGGCCAGCCGTGATTATACCAAGGCCATGCAAATGACGGCTGATGTTGCTGCTGCCAATGCGTGGAGGATGCACTGACACCAGAGCCACCATGGCCACCAGAGTTCTGCCCACGACCACCATTCTTGCCGCCACTGTTGCTGTGACCACCCCCACCAGAGCCACTATGTTTTTGGCCACCATTATTGCGCTTGCCACCATTCGAACCATGCTTCCCTTTGGAATGGCCACTGCTCTGCGTCAGACTATCATCATTCGAAGTAGCGACCAGTGTTGTTCCTGTGGCTAATTCCTTCGACATCCCTGCTTCCTCAAGAGTGAGCATAGACCGAGCTTTGTAAAAAGGAGGAAGAGGATTGCTCTGTCAGATCAACGTACCCACTCCTCAGTACAGTTTGGTAAGACCCCCAATGAATTGCAAAACCATCCGACTATCTGTCACCGGCAACCCAACGTTCTTCAATTGATCCACTAGGGGTTTGAGACGTTGACAATAAGCTGAAACATTTAGAAAATCAGCCAAATATGTGTTGGAGAAGTCTTGTTCAAGAGCAATGGCACGAGAATCTTGATTATCCTGGAAAATCTCACGCAGTCTTTCCCAAGCATCCATAGCCGTAGAGTCGAGTTTGATAATGGTGTGCATCAAGTTATTAGAGATGGTAGAATAAATCCACGAAAGAACCGTGGCATCCAAAGTCGACCATAGTTCCTTTTCTTCCTTAGTAGAAGGAATTGTCCCTATTCCGGCTTTCGGGGGAATGATATGGCCAAGAAACTTGTGAGATCGTGCGTGAATCTTGAAGAGTTCCACCCACGTAGAGTATTGAACATTCTCCATTTCAAGAACAATGGGAACATGGTTCTTGGTGTTTGACATGGTAAGATCCGGATGAAATGAAGAGGACCTGTTTCCTGACATGGAGGCTGGACAAAAACGAAGAGAAGAAGGATAAAATAGGAGGAAGAATACTGTGGGCAAGGAAACGCAGGGCTAGGGCATGCGGAAGACAGAGAAAAACCCTAGGCAAGTGATACCATGTAAAAATATGGGAATCGCCTCTCCCATTTACCTATAATAAGTAAACATATATACAAAATACATGCCTCATATTAGGCGACACTATAGGCTGATAATTAGGAAACTAATTATCACCTTTGACTACAAAAGAATACAGACTCTATTTAATAGGTACAACCTTCGGCTATAGAAGTAGTTGTATCACAAGCCAAGCATTCCAATGCTAAGCAACCCAAAGTAGCATAGGTAGACAACAATTATATCCCTAAAAGAGAAAGAAATTTCAAACGCTAAAGCAAAGTTGTTCAGAAAACAAAACTTAAGAGGGCATGGAAGAAAACAAACTTTCATAGCCACTAATAATTATGTCCCAACAACAACGTGACCAAGTTTATTGCAAGACTGAGCATAATTAGTCAACCAATTAAAGGTAAAATTGACACTATAGTGGAAAAATAGAATTCACAAAATACCTACTCACTACAATTAGTGACAACATATTTAGCAACAATAATTAATTGCTAATAATAATTTTGGAGACTTGAAAATTGCTGGAAAAATGTTGTCTCCAAAGTTTATTAGCAATGGCAATTTTATCTCTATATAGGATGCGAGAGAATTTCCTTCTAGATTTTCTATTTGCTTACTTGTTTAGTAAAGTTTGATTAGTGATAAATAGCTTGAGAAAAAAATGGAGGGCTATTCAGAGAGAAAAAAGTTTCAGTCAACGCTGCATTATTAGCAACGACATGTCATCGCTAATAACCTTAATGACGTTACTAATGGGTCACATACTTTGCACATTTAATTTTTTCCTCTATTATTAGTGACGTCAATCTAGATATTCTAAAACTCTTATAAAACCTTTGCACGTCTCATTTTCCTTAGCCGTCTCTTTCTCTTCTTCCTCTACTGCAATTTCTCCCCTCGCATATTAGTTCTCTCCCCGCCTGCCTTTCTCTAATCTAAGGTAAGTAAAGTTTACTTTTTTTTTGTTAGTCTATTATGTCTATGATGTGTATTATCTTTATTAATTGATATTGATTTAGTTTTTTTTTTTGTATGCTTTTTATGATTTTATCAACTTCCACCACTACAACCGCCTCTGCCACCTCTATTGGCATTCCGTTCGCCATTGTCTCCCAATTATTTATATTTAATTTGATTATTTTATTTGGATAATTAATTTATGAATTTTTGAATAATTTCAGGTTGCTAGAGAAACCACCATCGCAGCTTACTGTTGCTTAAAATTGTATGTTTTTTATTTTATTTTATGAATTTTTAAGTAATACAAACACACACATGTGTATACATGCATACATACATAGTTTTATATAAATGTTATTATTAATTATTATATAAAATTTGGATGAGATAATAATAATAATTATTATTATATATATTAAATGTGATTATAATTTTGTTAATGTATCTATTGCGATTAATTGTATATATGATGATATTTGTATATGTATATTGGTAATTGTGGTTAAATAATTCATTATGTATGTGATATAAAATGTGGTGGTAATTGTGTATATTGCTAATTGTGATTATATAATTTATTATGTATGTACATGGTATAACAATTGTGGTGGTAATTGTGTATGTTGATAATTGTGATTATATAATTTATTATGTATGTGCATGGTATAATGATTGTGGTGGTAATTGATTATGCATGATATTGTCATTAAACATAGTTGTTATGGAAAAATAAATTATTATTAAGAAGGCATAAAAATTATAATAATAATAGCTTGTATTTAAAAATTTGCTTAGTACCGGTCCAATCCTAGTTTTACCGGTTTTGCCTGGTCAACCAACTTATTAATTATAGAATTAGAAAATCTCACCCAATAATTGAAATAGTGACGTGTAATGTGTATGTGGTTCAACCGGTCCAACCTAGTTTTTTTTGTCAGAATTGGTCCAGTTTTTTAATCAATGCATAGAAAAAACTGTATATTTAAGTATTTGGAAGCATATAACATAGTTTTCTAAACCTTATAATTGAGGGCATCATTTGTTAATATTTTTCCAAAACCAATTCATGAGATATAAGAGTTATTATACGATTTCTAAAGACCTTAAAAGGAAATAAAATGTACAAAACAAAAAAAAATTATGAGAAGAGAGTACTTAAAATATACATGATAATGAATGATTAAGATCACTTGCACTCGATGTAAAACTAATAATGCATTTTACATGTGGAAAACTAGTTGAAAAATTATAAATTATATGCCTGTTGAAACAGTTTTTTAAAAATTAACTCAAAATGTACATGAAAACTATACAAATGGATGGAAATCGATCCAGCCTTCCAAACTAATGTTATAATCCTAAATTGTGTGTAATTATATATAATAATTATAATAGTGTGTTTGGAATAAAATAACAATACTTTGAGCTAAAAAATATTACCCTAGAGAAAGTATTATTAAGTGTTGAGCTCATAGGTCAAACAATGTCATTGTTCTTTTTTTTTTATGATGACAAATGGATCTTGAGAACTAATATATTTTTTTAAGTGTGCATGTACTATGATTGACAAACAAAGATATCTAAACATACTTAAACTATCTCTCTAATGTGTAATTTAAAAGAGCAATCAAGTTTCGAAGCAAAAGAGAAGAGTGTATGAAGACAACCAATACTTAAAGTTAAAGGAATAAATTTCTAACATCTTAGGTTTCTTTTAAGGAGTTAAGTTGAACAAATTCACATTTTGAACAAAACTCTTTAAAAACGGTTTTAAAAAACTTGATTTGAATTCACTTCATTATAATTCATGGTTGATCTTGTTTTGTAAATCTTTCAAAGTGTTTTAATGTATTGGCTGGTTCCATTCAGAAATAATCAACCAGTCTAAAGATCTATTAACTATTTCTATATAATTAAAGAGTATGAAATGATTTAAACTCAGACATAGACTAGCAAAGCAAAATGATCGGTTGGTTTTGCCTACCGATCGACTGGTTTAACTAACCAATCCATGGGTTTTACTCATATAGAAAACCATTCGTATCTAATTAAACTCATCGATTGATTTTGCCAAATAAATCAACTAGTTTAACCAATCTACCCATGGATTTTAATCCTGCATAAACCCATTAGTCTATGCTTAAACTCATTGATTAGTTTGGCCAAACTGATCAACTAGTGATATGAAAAAATTGAGTGGTTTTACTAAACCATGTCACTGTTTATATATATTCACAGGACCAACTAGGTACTATGCAACACTGATTAACCAATCAACTGGTTTGAACCACTGATCGACTGGCCATATAATCGTTCAACTATTTTGTCCAAATCGATCAATCAGTGAGCATTAAATAATAATTTTCAATCTGCTGGGTGATACACTTTTTTTGATATTTTTTGTCTAATGTCTATATAACGAGGGTGATCCATATAATAAGGTTCATAAGCATTTATTACAATAACTTTTCAACTACATTAATTGGCAATTAATCATCTACTTTTAAAACACTCAATTACTTATTCAAACTCTCAACTTTTAAATTTGGAGTTTTTATTGAAAAGTGTAACTACTAGTTTTATGATTTACCAACTTGTGGCACACCTACTAGTTTCCATTCCAGGGAGGGAGATATGTATGAATTGGTTCTATTTTACACATTGTAGATTTGGTAAACATTCAAACGCACAACTATGCATGTGGAGTGGAAAAAAATTGCATAATTTATTAAAAACAGTTACATTTTTATAATGTTTCTTGACTAAATAGTTATTTTTTTAGTAATGTAATTTTGATTTTATTACTACCAAATAGGCAAGAAGAAATCCAATCTCATAGTTCACATATACAAAATGAACTAAGCTAACAAATTGACATAAGAAACCAATTTAGAGTAGGACTTGAAAGATGATAAAGTCTCAACTTTTGATGCTATACCCCTCACAATGTCCTTTATGATTATCCTTTCTGCACACCTTTTGTTATGACAAATATTTGAATTTCTCTCATGCCAAATGTGATACACATATGCAACATAATATGCTCTTAACACATCTTTATGCAGCCTTGGTCCTCGAACCCCTTTGCATAATCAATGCATATGCCGTTGCCATGTTGAGGGAACTTTTTTTTACTCTGAATCCTATCATCATTAACATCCAAATATTTCTCAAATGCACAAGGAAGTAAGGGGTGATGATGATAATCATCTTCTTGGTTATAGATAACATAGTGTGGACTAAGATCATAAACAATATGACAAAATTTATCTTTGGTTGTCAATATTTCATGCATCATGAGCCACAATGTTAATTGGTGTTGAGGAGTTGATAGATTATTCCATACAACATTGTACCATTCTATGATTGAGGCTTTGTGATGTAAACAATCATAGACACAAGCAATTTAGTATCTTCTTCTCTTCACTAACCTATATTCTACTTGTGGGTCTATAAGGGAAGCATGGAGAGCAATACGAATATGTAACAACCTTCTCCTCAACCAAGAAGCCAAGGATGAAATAGGAACTTCCCACATATTTTTCCCTTTCAAATAATAGGCATATACCTAATAGACCCAAAGTATATCATTCTTAGTAGCTATCCACCAAAGCAACTAACCCTGTGCCACAACATTCCATAGATGAATTTGGATCTAGCCTAATCCACTTTTCTCTTTATGTAAGAAAACTATATCCCATGCCATAGAGGCCTTTCTAGATTTCTCAATGCCTGTCCATAAAAATGACCTGCAAAGGGATACTATATCATGAAAAATTCCTTTTAGAAACAAAAACATCAAACTTCAGTAAGCTTAGATCCCATAGAGGATTGGTATCATAAAATGTAGGTGTCCTCCCTGGATTAGGAGTTATGTGTTCCATCCCCTTTTCTTTGCTATCAACTTTTTTATAAGTGGTAAGTAATCATTATTGATTAGTCATTTATGAGACAATGTGATGCAAAGAGATCATATTGTTAAGTCACTTATTGGAAAATGATATTTCATTTCAATATATTCTCGCACACAAACAAGTACCGATATAATATAAACACTAATACTTTTTGATGCATTTAAGGTTAGTCTGGATACTAGTAAAAAATCTTAAAACTTTTGGCACATGAAATCCATGGAAGAAAGTTTTCTAGAGCTAAAGAAAATTAAGTTTTCAGCAACCATCAAGCTACTTAGCTTTACCTTCTTACACTTAGGGTGAGGTTTAAAGAGTAGATTAATCCACAATTCATGAAGCGATCTATGCAAATACTCCATAGCCAACACAAAGAGATAAGGAGAAAATGGGTATCCTTGTATTAAACCCCTCTTGGCTTCAAAAGGTCATTAAAGTCTTCTATTAAAAGAGATAGAGTATTGTGTAGTGGTAATATGACTCATTACAAGTTAATCAAAATGGTGAGGGAAATTTAAGTTTATAATAACAAATTGTATGAACAACCAACTTATTGTAACATCTGCTTTACTCATGACCAACTTAAGCATGCACTAAGGAGATAAAATCTTTGTTCCATGCCCTCAGACCAACTTAGAAGCCAAAAGAATGTTATCCCCAATAATTCAACCCTTTACAAATGCTGCTTGATTCTCCCCTACAAATAGATGCATAAAGTCTTGAAGTTTTTTGGTAATAACCTTAGAAACAATTTTGTAAAGTAATTTGCGGCATGTAACCAATCTATAGTCCCCTAATCTAAAAGCATTTGAAATCTTTGGAATACATCCAAAACTATAATGTTTAAGTCCTTAGGGATGAAACCTACGATAAACACCTCAACTGTAGCCTTAGAAACATCATCTCCTATGATATCCCATGCAACATTAAAGAATATAACATTACATCCATAAAGTCCTAAAGCTTTGTCACTACTCATTAATAAGAGGGTATGAATGGAAGCCAAATCTTCCTATGATGTTGAACATATAACCCTAATCCTTTTAGTAGGACCTCAAATCTAAAATCGCCCCTTGGTTTGAAAGGATTCCTCTTAAATGACACATAAAATGGGGTGAATTGAGTAGCAATAGTCTATAACATGATGAAAATATGGCCATCTTCATTCAATAATGAGGAAATTTAATAACAATGTCTCTTTACTTTAACAAGAAAGTGAAACAAGTTTGTATTACTCTCTCCCATTGTAATCCAATCAACTTGAGCCTTTTGATGATAAAAACTTTCTTCATATGATCCATAGTAATTTAACCTTGCTACATACTCTTATTCTCTTATAATTAGTGTATCATCAAAAGGATTCCTAATCAATTGCTTTTGCACTTCGAAGAGACTAGTTCACACTTCTAGAACCTTTTTTGATATGGTGATAAAAAGGCTTTGGTTTAATTTGCACAATGGTCTCTTTAATTTTTTTAGTAAGTACATCACAATGTGTATTACATTATGAGTGCAATCTTTATCCCAGGTTTGACATAATGTAGGAATGAAAGCATAATGAGAATTCCACATGTTGAAGAAACGAAAAGGTCTTAGACATGTAGGAAATTGTTATCCTAAATTGAGTATCATTACAATATGATCAAACACAAGGGTCACCATAAAGTGTGCATGTGAGGATGGAAATTTTTCGAACCAACTCACATTATTCATAACTTAACCTAACTTGCGCTAGAGTCTTTCTACACCCTTTATTCAATTACACCACATAAGAAAAGCTTCAGTATACTAAATATCCTCCACTTGAATTTGTGTTATGCATTGTGAGAAATCATTAATATCTTTCTGACTATACCTTCTATGGGTTATTTATTTTCTAAATTGAATATTGTATTAACATTTCCTAATAACATATGCACCCACAAAGGAGAGCTTTGTACCGTGAGACATTCCCATAATCTCTATCTATTTTCATTGTCATTAGCTGCATAAATGATCGAGACATGAAATGACATGGGGCTTGTAGCATATAGTATATGACAATGCATTTTTTGGTCACATTCAACAATTTTATTAATACATCATAATGCCAAAGCAAAACCAATCCAAACTCTACCGTTATTATGATAATTATAATTATCAATCCATTCCCATTCATATATGCATTTTATTATTTTTAAAGCATTAGTAACTTAAACTCATGTTTTAATCAAACCTACGCCTAAAAGTTTATTATTTCTAATCTAGTTAAACACCTCACATTATTTGAGAGGATTTGAGAGGATCATTCAACCCTCTCATATTCCAAGAACCCAAAATCATGTCAAATGAACCCTTAAGGTAGGGTTAAAGCCGTAGCCTTTCATTCTCAAACCTACCATGCTTCTTGATGATCTTCATTTTGCTCATGACTATGGCTAGATCTTAAAGAAGCATAGGAAGCTCTTGTGGTAGATCAAATAGAACTTACCATTTCTTACTTTTGAGTTGTTTCTTTTTAAACCAGTGGAGAAGAAATCTTGTTTACTAGTTGTTACCGATTAGTGATAACATCAAACTGTTATTCATGTACTTTTGTAATATCTTCTATAACAACCTCTTCCCTAGGTATTTTTGGACTCTATCTACATTTTGTGGATGTCTTTTTACCCACTATTGTTGTGGTATTTATTTCCTCGAATCATGTTTTCCCTTACAATGAGTGGTTAGGTGACCAAAGATCTTATAATTTGCACAATACTGAGGTTTCCACTCATAATATACCCATTACTGGATGATATTTCCATTCAGTTTCTAAACCAAACACATGATCTTGTAGTGTGGCATAGGATTCAACTTCAATTAAAACTCAAGCAAAAGAGATACATTCCCTTTGTTGTTATGGCCCTATCCAATGCCAATGGTTTCCCCCACATAGTTAGCAATATTGCTTATTTAATCTAAGGACCAAAATGATAGAGGTAAACCTAGGAGGGTTACCCATACATGCATGAACTGAATTTCTTGGTGACTAAATTCCATCCCAAGGTGTCATAGTTTTAATAGTAGAAGATGGTTCCAATAAGTGCAATATGGATTTGCAAGAATTTTCAAACAATCCTCCTGGCTACTAAATTTGAAGATGATAAACCCTTTTTCATGTAGGTGTATCGTAAGAGTGGTGGCATGTGACCGAGATTCACTTACACATTACTATATATCCTTATATGAGGCTTGTTTCCCATAAACAAATCCTACAATTGAATGTTCTCAGATCTTAGATTTCTGCTGGATCTCTTCCTCTTGAAGTATGGCTACAAGTTCCCCATCCTTGATTTCTAGGCTAATATAATTTAGATGGAAGTGATTATTCGAATGCCTATGTTGTAAAACTTTGTCTCGCCAAGGTATAAGAGATTTCTCTCGGAAATAATTCACAATATTATCGGGAGTTAATTCTTGAGAGAATGGTTCATCATTTAAATTAGTTATTGGTTCACTATGAATAGTAAGTTCTTTCTCCTTCTTCATCAAACAAGAAGGGGAACATGAACTATCATTAGGATCACCATTCAAGGGAGAACTTCAAACTTCAATCAGAGCATCAGAGATCCTAACCGGGGTATGTATCAACGACCTTTTCTTTTTCTTTGCCATGGTAGCATGAGGGGGCTCTCAAAGATTTCCTCTTAGTGCTCGACTCTTTCGAACTGATGGTTTAAACTCCTAATGTTTTAATATATTTAAGGGGGTTTTATAATGGTTATTATAGAAAACCATTAATGAAAGGTAAATTACATTCTCATTAAAATACTAATTAAGGTTTAATTATTACACAATCACATATTTAATGTTAACCAACACATTTTAATAATGGTTTTGGGAGACAATCATTATTAAATCATGCATTTAATGCTAATTATTAATTATTTAGGATTTTAATTAATATTTTATGAGATTTTGTTAGGGCTTTCTAGGATTTTAACAATATTAAACACTTGAAATATATTGATAAATTATGGTTTTAATAACGGTTTCTAGGTGGAGTCGTGATTGAAACCTTAATTTTGCACCAATTTTCGTGGATTTAAAAAAAAATTATGATGGTATTTGAACTATTATCAAAACTTTAATAATGGTTCAAAATTATTATTAAAACCCATTTCTGAGGTGTTGTTCATTTGATAATTTATTTATGATATTGTTGACATTTATTTATGATGGTTTAAATAATAGTTGTTCAAATAGCATAAATGGCATAAACATTTTGTGGATGTCTTTTTACCCACTAATTTATTTATGATGGTATTTTACACAATAAAAACTATTATTTATATCTAAATATCACGATTATTATTATTTACTTGATGAAAAAAATTATCTTGTTAGTTATTAATTTTCTTTTTAGTTTGTTTGTCAACATTTTGTTTTTAGTAGTACATGTTAAAAAAGATTTGGTTAATTGGGTGAACTTCATCAAGTCGGCCTGGAAAGCGCGTGTGGTAGATGCACATGCAAAATACTCAGGAAACTTCTATCGAGCCGGGGGGTTTGAAGGGGTTTTATAAGAAAGCACCCAACCAAAGCGCATATGCGACGGAGGATTATTATAAACCTCCGGAAACCCTAACGTCTGTCCATGGCCGAACCCGCGGAATCGGTTCGTCAATTGCAAAACGCAGATGCCAAAACCCTGGGAAATCAGAATCCGGAAGTCTCAGAACATGCCAGAAATGAAGCTTTGAAAGATCGAATTGACGTCGAACATCAACAAGAAGAAGGCCGAGGAAAGAGTGAAGGCGGGGAACAAGAAGGTGAAGGAGGAGAGGGAGGAGAAGAAGAAGAAGAAGGAGAGTGTGGGTTCTGTTTGTTCATGAAAGGAGGTGGATGTAAAGAGACCTTCATCGCTTGGGAGAAATGCGTGGAAGAGGCTGATATGAATGAAGAAGATGTTGTTGAGAAGTGTTTTGAGGTTACTGCAAATTTGAAGAAGTGTATGGAGGCTCATTCAGATTACTATGAGCCAATTCTTAGGGCGGAGAAGAAGGCGGAAGAAGAAGCTGTTAACCAATTGGAGCAGGAAAAGAAAGGGCAGGAACAGGGGTCGGAGCGAAGTGATGGATCAGAGACTTCAAAATAACAAGATGATGAGAAAGAGAATTAATGGGAAATACCTGATTATTTTTTCCCCTAATTGAGGGTTTATTTTGCGGACCTTCTCCATTGTTGTTTGGACTTGATTGTTACTGATTAAGCTCTAGGATGCAAGAGCTGTCATTAAACGTTTAAAGATATGATTAGTTGGAGATCGGCAATGTAGTCATTATAGAGGTAATTGATACTGAGAATACTTGAGATTTGTCAAGTGTTTAAATTTTGGGCCTTTTTATTTTATAATATCTCGTTAAGAAATAAGCCGATGATAATTTGGTCCTGAGATAGTGATCATTGTTGTTCTTCGCACTGCTTACCACATTTCTTTCATAATAATTTCTTGAGATTGTTAATTAACTGCCTTGATTTTTTGTATTGGTGCAAAGATTGAGCACGAATGGCTTATGTATCTCTTGACTGCAACGGAGCATGCTGCTGGTTGTGATACGGACGTGTATAATCTGCTAGGGTATTCTGGAGGCAATTGCACATATTTTGGTTACCTTGCGTGTCATGTTTCTCAGGGTTAAGATATTACTATAGCGTTGATTAGATATCACATATTTTAGCAGAAACTGTGAGCAAGCTTATTGGTATCCAGGCTCTCTTCTGATTTTGGTTGTACGATTATTGTTTTTATTTTTTTAAATTGTGGGTTTTTGTCTGTGCACCTATTGGTATGCCTGATCTCATCTAACATGGACTTCGCTTGCTTATCGGTTGATATTGGTTACCTGTTCTAATTCTCTTTTATTGGCATTACTGGTGTATCAATTGTGTCTGTTTCCCAACTATTATTTGCTTTTTATTTCATCAAAAATCAGGAATGCATTTTCATCAGATAAGTTTCATGTTGTTAGTGAGCTGTGTCATGTTAGATATACGTTGGGGACTCACTGATGAACCTGCACCTGCTGCTAAAGTCTGTGTATTGAACAAGGCTCATAAGTGTACTGCCTGACCGGGATTCTCACAACTATTTTAATTTTGGCCGTATATTTTTTGCTGCCATAGGCCCATAGTAGCATATATCTTGCCCAAAAGTTGTTGGGTTGTATGCTAAGGGACCATGCCCACTATCTGAAGGTCTAATTCAATGCAGTGTTGATCGATGGAGGTGAGAGAAGAGATGTGTTAGCAGTGCAGTGCTGACCGAGGAAGGAGAGCGAGGAGTTTTGATCAAGGGGTTTGTGTGAGGAGATGCTTGAGCAACACACTGCTGATGGAGGGAGTTGAGTGCGGAGATTCTTGAGCCATCGATTTACCCTTTGTAACACTACATAACAAAATAGCATATAAGAGATACTCTCTCCGTATTGAAATTGAAGTAATTCTAACAATTTGCATACTTTTTAATAAAGTAATAAAAGTAGTCTTAAAATTATATTTATAAAATAACAAAGCAATAAATGTATGTATAATTTAAAAAAAAGTGAGGGTAAAAATAAAATGTAGGATTTAAGTTTTTTATATATACAATTTTGATCTGAATATAACTTTAATATTCATACAGATAAAGTATTTTTAGCCATGTATTTCTTTGCAACCACCAAAAAGATAGAGTTCTACTTTATAGAGTTTTAGGGATGTAGGTTCCTTTATTTGCTTCAAGTGAAGACTTGTTACAGAATGCGTCTGTCTCTCCTATTGAAACTCATCCATTGCCGGTTTCCTTATCGGCAGAAGTGGTGGAATGAAAGCAATGCTGGGATCATCATATGTTTATGCTACCCATAGAGGCATATGGCAATCCATTTCCTTCCTCAAAGTGTTTTTTCTTCTCAGGTTTGTGTGTATGTGAGCAAGTCGGGCTATCATCGAGTTAGCTGTGCATGAGAAGACGGCTTCTAGATGACATTTCTGTGTGTGAATAGAAAGTAGCTGTTAAGTCTGTTATTGAAGCTTTTTTGACAAATTTGGTTTAAGCTGGCATGCTGTGGTGATCTTCGGGCTTGTTTCTTTCCTGATGACATTTTTTGGATACATTAGAAATTCTGGTGCTAGTATTTTTTTTCTTTGGCCCCTCTCCCTTTACCCTACCTTTCGGTTGCTTGAAAATCGTCCAGTCTTTTTTATGTACACTCCTGTGAGCATCAGAATTCCATTGGGATTGCAATCTCATGGCACTTCAGATTCGACGACTCCTTCTAGCTGTTGCAGGTGAGAACCGGATATTTTATGATCAGATACCCGGAGGACAACCACTCACCATGAAATCAATTCAACCCGTATGGATGCTGAAACAAGCATATCGAGGACAGATACCTGTGAATTTGCTGAGCAAAGTCATTTTGAACAATATAGACCATGAATTCACATCCCGGAATAGCAAATTCAAAGGTCATTTATGAAAAATGTAGAGCCTGAATCCACGTCTTAGATCGGCTTGCTACCTTAAAGAGAGAGTTAAAATCACCAAATATTGGTAAGCCTGTGTATCAAAGCGGCAATAGCAATGATCTAATGTGAACCTCAGAGATTGTTATTAAGAGATGGGGAGCCTCGAATGAGGAATACATAAATAATTCAAGCCGATCTGTGGCAACATTTGCAGATCCAAACCCTAAATGTACTGTAATTCAGGAATTCACTAGTATGAGCAACCGCAGTTGCAGAACAGTTGCGGAGGTGGATTGTCGCTTTTGATACAATGACCAGGGCTTTTAACAACCCTTTGGCATATAGAATCACAAGCGCTATCAGTACAGTCTTTTATGACGTTAATACCGCAGCTTATGTCGATACCCTGACCCATCACCGTATTACCATCTGCAGGGAAAACTGTGGCATTAGAAAGCCACACGCAAGAGATTAATTATAATTACATCTCGGTGGTTTGTCCGCCTGGTTCTTACTTTTTATTCAATTCAATTCAAAGGGGTTATAGAAGAGATTCGAAAGCCAGACCTGTTTGAAGCATGAGGACGACGACGAAGATCAAAAGAGATGATCTGGGTGCTGCTCTACACATCTCTCCTCTTGTATTGCTTGCTTGCAAAACCGTCAACAACTGCTGGAAATTTTGGGAGGCAACCCGAATTCTATTAGTTTATGGGATGATCTCAATATATATATTGATAGTGGTAATTGCCGACATAATAATGATATTAAATGAGAAGATTCTTTCCACGTTAACACGTAAGTTTTTCCTTTTAGAAGACATCAATGGGTAAGTTAATTACCAAAATATGGAGATAAGACCAGTGGACCAACTCCACATTTACTGACGGAGTTCTTATTTTTTATAGCCGGTGTTACTATCTTGAATCAATGTGTTATAATATGGAGAGGGGAAAAAAACAATATATACGGTTTGAATCTGATACCTAAAAATTACTATTCTTTAATCAGCAGACTAAACCTATCCGGTCCTTTTTTTTTGGTGATAATACAACTATCTTCTTCCCCGGGAGGAAATAAACTACCATCCAAGACCGGTCTCATATATACGTCGGCAAGTCCTTCCCTCTAAATATATTGATACTTGTGTATTAAATATTGTCTTCACTATTATTGTTACTGTCCAACTATATTGAGAACTGTCTATTACTCCCTCCATTTCTTAGTAAAAGATTTATAATTTTTGGACACAGATTAATAAGTACTCCCTTCCTTTCTAATATTTTTTTAGTAATTTATATACTATTTTATAATATATTAAATAAACTTCTAATATAACAATTATATCATTCATTGGAGAACAACATGACAACTAACGTATAGAAGAAGAAAGAAAAAAAGTATGGGTAAAATGAAAAGTATGTATTAATTTTTCTTAAAAAAACTTTTTTTAAAATAAAAAATTCCATATAAAAGAATTCCTTTAAAAAAAATGAAGGAATAATAATTTTTTTGAAATTCTATCTAAACTTATTGATATATCATTACATAAATTGTAATTTTCTAATTAATGCTATAGTTTCATGTGTAATTATCAATGATTATAGGGGAACAAAATCGATGATGGAGAATTTAATGTTTTGTGCTTTTCTTTTTTTATAATAGATCTTACATTGTGAAATAAAATTTTAAAATTTTTTAAGTTTTATTTTATAAAATGGAGAGAGAAATATTTACTACACTAATATGTTGAGTACTCTTTTTTTGTTGTTCTTCTTGTTTTCAAAATCTAGATCACAAAGTTGGAGCAAGTTGGTGGCATGGAATAAAAAACCAAACTGAATCAGCCTAGTCAACATATTCAATTGGATATCGGAAGGTTCCCTAGTATAAAAATATTCAATATTAAAATTTGTGTATTAATTTATGGAGGAGGAGCTAGTTGAATCGATTTTACCATGACAAAACCTAAAATGATGATGATCAATCCTTAGCACAAAAACTCACATAAGTTGAGCCGAACCAACTGGTTGGATCGAAAGTTAGATTGAGTTAAATAGAAAATTATTAAGTCAAGACAACTTCTAATCGAATAGTAGTCAGACCAATTAAAATATATACCAATCACCGTATCAGATTGATTTTTGATCCAATTTTTAAAACACTAGTTGACAGGTGGGGAAGGATACAAGTAAAAGGATTAGTTCTTTATAGATTTATTATTTTTATTAAATTTATATATTTTCATTCTCAAATTTTAGTTGTGTTAGTGCGCACTATTTTGCCCATCTTATTTAGTGCACTTTGCTTAGAGGTGACAAACGGGTCATACGAGTCAGGTCAACTTAGATCGAATTAAAATTGAATTGCTATGCAATAAGATCGGGTTCGGGTTTATGTTCGAATGTCTTTCAGATTCGGGTAATTATAATTCAGGTCGGATCTGTATTGGATCTAGTCATCTACGGTTAGGTCCGGGTTTATCGTATAAGATTTTTTTTGGTTTTGAGTTTAGGTCAGGTGGATTTGGATCTACAAAATCAAGGTCCTATCGAGTTTAGATAAGTTAATTTAATTTAGAATTTGTATTCGCATTGATTGTTGTCAATTTAATATAATTAGTAAATTGACTTTTATTTATTTATTATTATTGTTATGACTATCATCGTAAATTTTATCACAATAAATGTAAAGATATAACAAATTGTTATTATAAAATATATAGTAATAATAATAATAATAATAATAATAATAATAATAATAATAATAATAATGAAGGATGTTAGGATCAGATAAGGTATTATACTACAAAACAAAGACAAGACGAAAGGCGGCTCCACAAGGATGCATCAGTCAAAAAGAAAAAAGGCAGTCACTGTAACAATGGTCATTGTAACAATCACTATAGCAACTGAAAGTAAAAGAAATAAAGGACAATGAATATTTTGATTTTCCTAACTCTATTTTACTCAGGCGAATCTTCTTTCGGTGATTTCACCTAACTTTTCAAAAGTTGTAATAATGTCGCCTTAATTTTCAAAAGCTTTAATAATTATGTCTTTGTAATAATTAGGCCAACATGATTATCAAACTCTCAGCTCATATAAATAGAAGACTGAGTCTCTAGAGCTGGGCATCATGCAATTTTCTCTCATTTGTAACTACATATTTCTCTACAAAATTCTAATTATAACCTATCATCACAAAAAGGGTAAGGTTCACATGTTCAACATTACTTACAATATTATATCCATTACTGATCAATAAAAATTATTAATTCATATTCTACCCTCTTCATTTAATATCTATTTATGCTTTGCAAATCTTCCTCTTGTTACTCTTCATTCTCGTATCCATTACTTATGAATAAAAATTATTAATTCATATTCTGCCCCCTCTTCCTTTAATATCTATATATCCTTTGCAAATCTTCCTCTTCTTTCTCTTCAATCTTGACTATGCTTCCCCAGATTTTCGGGCATTCTTGGTATCAAAGCCTAAGGGAAAAGGTAGTGAAGGTTTGTTCTTTCATTACTTGTTTTATCTATTCTTATATATAATTCCAAGTCATTTAGAGTCTATTTGCTTTGGTAGTAAGTCCTAAGGGTTGGTAATAAATCCATGCATTAGTCTTCCGTAGGGATACCATGTAGTTGTTTTAAAGTAAGAATTTTTTTTTCCAGATCTATCTCTTCTTCTTCCTCTAATAGTAGAAATTCCGTATCTTCTGGAGATAACATAGTTAACTCTGAAGAATACGAATTTGAAGATTTTCGATGATCAATTGATAATCGAAAACTTCCAAAAATTCAAAAGGAACTGATTTATAAAATTTCAAGATGTTATGGTTTTCAAACAAACTATGTTATTAAAACTGAAGAATGTGATATACATATTTCAAAACCTTTTGAAAAAAATAAAAATTCTTTAAAAAAATCAATGAAAAAACATTTGCAAAGTGGTTTCAAATATATTCATCTAGTTCTAGTTCAAGTAGGATTCAAACCCTTTATCAAAGAAGGATTGAATACTTCAATCATTACTATCCTATGAGATGACAGACTTAAAAGATTTAAAGACTCCATTTTAAGAACCACTGAATCCAGTTTATGGAAAGGTCTTATTTTATTCAATTGCTACCCAAATTTCTACCCTACCTTATATGATCTTAACACCCTTCATTCTCTTACCCTTCAAGTGAAAATACATGGGTATGGGATGTTGGAAAGATCAATACTAGTGGCTATGATTTATCATATCCACTACAAAATCATAAAAACTACGTTTAAAACAAATGCTAAAACCCAGAGCATTAAGGGTGAGACCCTTATACTCCAAACAAACCCAAGCAAAGTAAATGTAGTTGTTCCTCGAACAATCAAATGGATGGATATTACCCTTCTAGAAGATTGGCTCTAGGAAAATGTTGCTCCATCTTAAGATGAGCAGCCACGACTCTCTGCTAAACCAAACATTAAACTAAGTCAAATCATCCAGTTTCAGGATGGAATGGTAAGAATTAGTTTCCAAAGGTCTTAGAGTACAAGATAGTCTGATACGACCTCAACCTCATCCACTCTAGACTTAGGAAAAGTGGCAAACTTGATAAAATGAACTTTCTTTATATTTTTACCTCTCTTTCCCTTCACTTTGAGACTTCATTTAATCTCTTTTACATATTTTTCTATAGTTTTGGTATATTATTTGCACTACCACTTTCTTGAGCTTTGTGTTGCAAAATTTCCCCCAAAAACACAAATTCCAAGAAAGAATTGCTTATTTTTGGAGCAAAGGACCTAGTAAGAAAAGCTTGGGAGGAGAGTTCATCAACCCAACATGCTTATGGAAGTGTATTGAAGCTATGAGAGCCAAAATAGGCGCCAAGATATCCCTAAGAAGACTAAAAGGGGGCTACACAGTCGGCCTCACACCCAGCTGCACAACCGTGCAACACTTCCCTCTGATTATGGAAGAAAACATAATTGTATGACCAATCAGTGCATAGTTGCACGCCCGTGAAAAATTCTAATCTAAAAATTTGAGGCTAAAAATATTGCATGGCCAGGCCATGCCAAGCTTGCACGGTCGTGCAAGGTCGGAAATTCCAAAAGGCCAAGAGTTGAGAAACTGCACGACCGTGTAGCAACAGTCTTCCCCACGATTTACGTTCGTGACATGGCCGATGCGATGGGAATTTTTGTGGCACGCCTCAGGGAATTCTTAAGGAGAGAGAGAGAGAGAGAGAGAGAGAGAGAGAAGAGGTTTTAGGGGACTCTAAGACCCCTCATTACTGAGCTTAGCTTCATGTAATTGTTTGTTCCTTTAGTTTTAATTTTTTTGGAGATCTAATTGTGTAATTTGTGTATGGTTGAATCAAAATCAACATTGCACTCTTTCATATTACGGTTATTTCAATCTAATTCTTCTTCTTTATATCTTTGCATCGTTATTATGATCATCATGCTTTTTATTTCGCTAATTTCATTTGAAAATATGAGTGAGTAGTCTCCTTTCTAGGATTGGACTTAGGTATCGTTTTAGTAATCAATATGATGAATTAAAGTATTATGTCGTACGATTGATTCGTTTGTACTGTTATATATGCTAGATTTAATTGTTGTAAAGTGGATTTGACACAATCCGACCTCCTTAGATGCAATCTACAACTGAAAGGCTGAGATTATTATCGTAAATTAGCATATGTATGGGAATTTAAGCAATCACGAAATTAGATGTTTAATTCTTAGGAACTCTATAATTAGTGATGCTTAATGGGTTTAGTTTAATTTGTGAGTCACAAAATTAGTCAAAAAATTAGATTAAATACGTTCTTAGACCTTGAAAGAGGGTAATAAATATGATTTGACCAATTGTCCATAGTGTGCAAATTAATCTACGACATAAGCATTGTTTCATTATTGATTGAATTGGGCTTTCTGGGCTCAAATCCTAATAAGAAAGCCATGTTTGTGAATTGGATTGATTTTTGAGTTGTTTATGTTAATTGGCTTTACGAAACACTTTAGAATTTGATTAATTGTATTTCCACTTTGTTAATTTAATAAAATTTATGAGAATCGACCGAAATGATTTTTTTAGGTCATAAAAATAATATTATTAAATTGGGACATGTATTTATGGGTTTTAATCAAATTAATTATATAATATGTTTTAGAATATACTTAATTTTATATTCAGATCATCAATTTGAACATTTGAGCAAGAATTGACTGGATTCACTTTGCAGGACAAAATCCTAATTTTTAAAAACACTTATTTTAAATTAGCTATTCATAAGATTATTTTGGTAAAAATTAATTATCTAGATTTATCTAGAATTATTTAATTGTATTTTCAAACTATCAATTTGAGGTAATAGAAGTGGATTGGTTGATTTGTAGTTCAAGCCTAAAATCGTACTTTTTTAAAATAGTTTAAAAAAATGATTTGTCTATGCTTCTTTCACCTAATCAATTATTATGTTTGCTTAACACCAGTTCAACACTTCTACACCCTCTCCTTCGGCGCCCTATGCACCCAAACACAACCCTCCAACCCTATACCCTATTTGGTTCCTCTTGCACCATCTCTACCAGCCTCAACCATCCACCACATCCCTACCGTGGGTTCTTTCTACTTGCACCAACCCCAGCCTTCATCGGCCTCTTATGTCGCCCTACCTATGATCCTCCACCACTCACCATCCCAGCCTTCCTCAACCACCATTGAAGTACATCGCCACCACCATCCTTATGCATGTCAAGTCAGCATACCAATCAACACCATCCTCCACCATCACCATCATCGATGCTCTTCTTCTTCCTCTTCCTCTACCATTTTACGTGCTTCCTCCTCTACACTGCCACTCACCACCATGCTCAACCATCACCAATGCACGCCATCAACCACCATAAACCACTTGATTCTTTCTCTCCTCCTAGCAACCAAGTTCGGCCACCTCATCCTTCCTCTCCTCCCTGTGCCACCCTTCACTGCAAAATCCCCAAACCCATGACCCAAAACCACAATTGCGCCTTGCCTAACACCAACCATTCACTCTTTAGCTTTCCCTTCACTTCGACGCCAACCTCGTAGCCCTCTCCCAGTCTCCATCTCCCTTTATCGCAACTACCTCCTAGCCTTCACCATCCCCCTCTGTAGCTCTAACTTCTTGCAACACCCTCTACCGCAACCCTTGTCACACCATCACTACTTGCAACCACCAGCTCACCATCAATGACCTTCACCTCCACCATAACTATCCAGCCCCTTCCCTCTTGTGGGCCTTTTTGGTTTCTCAAAAATACCTCCATTGTTCACTCAGCACTATGCATGCACCATTACCACCACCGAACACCTCTGGCCTCCCTTCATGCATGTGGCTCATGCAACATGGGTAGCATGAGGTCATGGTAATTTTGGTTCCTATTTTTAATAGTAAGGGTATTTTAGTAATTATAGATATTAAATATTTTACTATTGTAATTATTATTTTATTTGTTAAATATTAATACAGTAATTATGAAATTATTTTTTAGGTACAAAAGTTTGACTAGCGGGGCTTAATAGTTTTAGTAAGATACCGATAATTTGTACATTGTTGAAAAGTAGGTAACTTTTATACTTTACTAAAATGATAGATATTGCATGACAAAACATTAGTTTTTTTTTTGTATGAAATATATTAAGCATAATTTGTTACATTATAACTATGTACTTATTATTGTTAGTAAGAACAATTGAAAAAAAGGAATATGTTATCTTATGAAAAATATTATGTGTACAAGAGTATGGCTAAAATGATGTTAATTATGATATGTACATGTAAATGATGGGTTGAGCATCCTTAGTCATATTTGTAGAATAATTATTATTGGTGTGTGCCCTAAGGACAATTTAGTCCTTTTATGTGTATTATGTTATTTATCCCGACAATCATGCCTAATATATGTTATTGATTGTTGAGCATGGGAATATGTGACTTTGGATGAAACAAAAGTGCATGCTAGGGTTTTATGTGCATAATCTTGATTAATGGAAAAATGGTCATTTGGCGTATATGATAATTTAATTATATGATAAATAATTTAATTATTGTGTGCTAACCTTTTCATGATAAATTAATCAATAAAATGGATTTATTTTTTAAAATGGAAGATAATTTGGGAAATTTTGGCCTTAGAGATATTTTGATCATTTGTTAGCCTATTGTACCAAAATGTGAACAATTGAGCCTAGGATAACCTTAGTATATTTGAATGATTGACCTTGGTTTTGACCATGTTTATGGCTATCTTGAATAAACAAAACATGAGTACAAATGGTTAAATATGGAAACTGGATATATGTGATTGATTGTGATTTCATGGCCACCTTAATAACATATTAATATTTAAAGTGAAAGATCTCGAGATAAAAAATGGTGTTTCTTTAGTAGTCTCTACCCTAAAGACATAGTTTAGTCCATGATTGATTAAGGATTTTTGCTGGTGTGCCTTAATGCCCCAGCCAGACCCTATGTCTTAGTCTATTTAGAATTATAGACTTATAGAGGGTATGCTTACTTATGGATTAGGTGTCCTTGTTGGTATGATACGGTGTTATCTTCGTGTACCGTGTGACTAGGGTACATTTGTGTCCTTGGGTTGATAGTCGATATGATACTATGTTTTATTAGTGCACTGGTATGACCGGAATATCTTAGTATCTCTAGGTTAATATGATTTCCCCTTGAGTAAATAAAAATAAAAATAATTATTAGATTATTAGATTGGTTGATAGTAATTTTTGTGTCTACCTGTGGTTCAATAGCAGTCTTTGTGTCTACCTATGAGTTGATAGCAACCTTTGTGTCTACTTGTGATATTATAGATTTCTGTTGGTCTTGTGCCTATGAGCCTACTTGTGATGTTATGGGATTATTTGGTATTGATAATAAGATATGTAACTATTTCTATTGTTATGTTTTGGATTGATGTTGGTTCTAATTATACTTCAAAGAGCGTCCTTTAGATGTTTGATTGGTGAGTATCAGTATGTTCTATATGAACGTGCATGAGGAGTGTATGACCTTGATGGTATGCAGTTATTTTATATGGTTATTATATTTCAATCATCGAATATAAAATTTAATGTTTTATGCTATGTATTATTGTAGTGCATCATGTGTGTTCCATGATGGTTTTTCATATTGGTTTGGTACAATGGATTGCTCAGTACCGTCGTATTGAAAGGTTCATTTTGTGGGTCCTTACCTATTTAATGGACAATGGTATTTATAGGTCAACTTACGAGATCAGCTAAAGGGTAATATTTTGGGTTAAGCACTTCGGACTATCTAGAGTCCTTTTTGATATATTTAATTCTGATTGTTTTTGAACTCTTATGTCTTCTTGTATCTTCTCTCTTGAAGTTTTGTAACACTAATGTGATTTATTTTCAAAATGATGCATATCTATTTGTTCTCTCTAATTTGAATCTTGCGATCTTGTTATTAATTTAAGTAGAGTAATAATTTTAGTCTTAACACTTAGTATGATAATGGTATAGGAAACTAGACTTGTATTAAGTGTGGTGGTAACATCCTTTATTTTTATTGTTTTCGCTTCCACACTTTACCCTTTAAACGAAAATTTTAACTGCTAAAAATGAGGTGTTATAGTCAGCCAGTTATAAAATAAACGAATGTTAGTCACTTACAAAAAAATTATATTAGAATACGATTGTCACTTAAATAAAAGTATATAAAAAAGGACCATTGGACATCATGTATATGCACTAACAAGTTTAGAAAATCAACTCTCATCAACAAAGTCTGTCAGCTAAGAGAAAAATAAACTACACCAATTTTATTAGTTATTGTAAAATTTAAATTTTAAATTTTGGTAAAATATAAAATGGTACAAAAATGAGGCTTGTTAAATAAGCCTCATTCCCTACCCCCACTGTGTTCAGATCATATAAGTATTTAAATGTAGGCCATATGATTCGTCTAAAAGTGATTATAAAAGGAGCAAGTTCCTAGGTTATTAAAGAATATTCATTTACCAATTGTTATTTTACGTAAGAAAAGATAAGGATCGAGCAATAATCTAGACTTTATTTGACGTTCATTAACTATTTTCCTCTTTATCTTTTGCGATTACTACTCTTCAATTTCCTTTAACTTTCGTTCTTTTACCTTCAAACCTAGCTACAACCGTCATACCTCCATTTCCATCCTTTGTTAGGGCATTGTCCACAACATTGTCATCTCTATCCATAGATATCATCACAACCCTTCCTACTATTGCTATAAGTAGAGGTTTTCAACATTACGAGCTCTCAAACATAAATCGCACTTGTGGAGTTCATGTTGATGTCACACCGGCCACTAGCCTTCGCAATCGTCCTGGTAAATCTCCTAATCTTTTGATAATTCCAAAGCTTTCTCTATTTCTGACTCTTCCAATATGCCTATTACATTTTCTATTTCTCTTTTACCTTTTTCGTCTTTGACAAACTCATCCATAACCAACCTCTCAACCCCCTCACCTTTTTCTAATCTTCCCTCTTTTGTCAACATGTCTAAAGCTTCTTCACATGACTCAAACACCCTTCTTCAAAGCAATATTTCCAATGCCTAACTCAAACATTTTTGCATAAAATATTACATTCCCTCTCCCCTTATTCTAATTACACCAACCCCCTTGGACAGGGTTAATAACCCGTTGGGCAGGTGCATATTCTTATATGTCGAGGCTCTTTATGTTGGCATTCATTTTCCCTTATATCCATTCATAAGGGAATTCCTTTAAGCCTATCAACTTAGCCCTGTCCAGTTCATTCCCAATGTGTGGAAAATAGCGATAGGCTTCTTGTATGGATGTCATTTGTTGGAGTTCATACCAATAATGAACCTTTACATGCACTTTTTCAAATTCTTGAGCCACCCTTTAACCCCAGACTTCTACACTATCTAGATAAGAAGGAAAAATAAGTTCATCAAAGAGCCTATATCTTTTATAAAGAAGTGGAAGTCACAATACTTCTTTATCTTTGTCAACTCCAAGTGAAATTTATCCAAATGGGGTTAGCTCAACCTAGAAGTTCAAGAGTGTCAACCCTTCTCTCTAGAGTTAGAAGCCTCTGTGGACAAATTTGACAACTGTGTGAGAAGGGTGTGTTGTCGATAATAATGAAGTCATGAATGATCCCATCATCCTTAAAACGATAGGGTTAATTTCTACCATCAATGAGTAACACACCTTCCTTTCATCAATTTAACTCACTCAATGATTTATCCCATTCGTTAGCTTATAGAGTCATTTTTTTAATATTTGTGTAGAGTTTAATGCTTAAAAACTCGACAATAAACTGATACTTCCAATTTTTTCAATGGCATAAAAAATCCCATGGTGTGTCCCCGTAGATGGTGTATGTTGTTGCTGATGATTTGTAAATCGAGGGGTATTAGAAAATTAAAAGAGCTGCTAAGTGATTAAAGGATGTTGAAGGAAACAATCAGAGGAGCAAAAGTGAGAGAGTTATATTATAAATTCTAGATCTCCAAAATAGGTATAAGGCCTCGTATATATAGAGATAGAACATACAAGGAGAAGAAGAGGGGGAAATATTGTACGGTTGGGGACAACCAACCGTTCCTACACTGCATACTCAATTGGTCCAATGTGAAACGAGGATCATCAGGGGAGACAAGCATGCCCAAAAACTTTTTGAGTTGCCCCTTGCTATTTGGGTGGATGTCTCTTAGGCTAAGAGAAAATGAGAGAGAAGTACGATATCAAATTTCGAGCCCCAGCGCAGTCCAACACTGTCGTCACACTAGGAACAAAAATGTAGAAAACAGATTTTAATATATATATATATATATATATTTAAAAAAAGGATAGAGAAATGAATACTGATAAATATTTTCTAACTAGGTCCTCCAAGCCGAATAGAGTTTCCATTGCCTCCATTTTCTCTTGTGCTCTTTTCCAAGATTTTCAAACTGACGTTATACATGCCTATTTTCTGTCGGTCTCATAATCCTCAACCCGAGTCTAGTATACAAAGAAAGATATATCCCCTCCCACTCACCGAACCCAAACAAAAAAAATAAACCATGTTTTGTTTGGGAGAAGTAGCTAGCGCTGATGACCTACGCGTTTGTTTGTTTTGTATTTTCATGTTTATGTTTATGGCATCTCACTATCTCAGCCTGTTCCATGCAGCACTGGAATCCAGCAACGCCGAAACACGGCTCCCTGGCTGCAGTAAGAACATCAGTTTGTTTACGGCAAATGAAAGGTGAATAACATGAGAAAGTAATATGCTCAAGACTTCCAATTGAAAGCGGGGAAAATTTGAGAACAATCTTATCTTCATAAAAACAGGATGATCTTTGCAGACTGATCATCCATCCACAACCACGAACATCGTCCCCTACCCAAAATCACTAACAAGGTGAAAACACTAACCGCTTCATTTACCAACTGAATTCCTGTACATTTTAAGCCTTCATCATCACAAGGCTGGAATTCGCTGCCAGCATCAGCAAGCTTCAGCAATTCACAAAGTACACTTAAATGTTTCCCTACTCATCAATCACGTCAGGCTCACTATTAGAGTTGTAAATAAGTCAAGCTAAGCAACACTTCTGAGTCTAGACTTGACTAGTTTAATAAACAAATTTAAAATAAGGCTTGAGTTTGGTTTATTTAACTAAATACACAGGCTGAACCGAGCTTTCAATATGCCAAACAAAACTCATGAGCCTAAACTATAAACGAGCCGATTTCGAGAGTTCGGCTTGTTTAACCAAACGAGTCAAGCCGAACAGTTTGTGAACCAACTCAACTCATTTATAGCCCTAATCACTATAATAACAAAAGGTAACTACAAAAATGACAGGACCAGAAGCAAAAGTGCACAACCTACAGATACCCAGAGGGGAATTACATATACCCAATCCACGTTAAAGTGACATAAAATTGAATGTATAAATTATCAGTCCAAGCCCTTTCCTATGCTTGCACGTCATGCTGACTGAACAAAAGCAAAGAAATGTTTGCTTTGCGCATTCAGAAGGAAATAAACCTTTCTATGCTGTGGTTGCATTCTGATACTGTGGCAGGCCGTCGCACTTTGTATCTTCACAAAGGCACTCCTGCGGATTTGCATAGAAATATTCCTCTTCTTTGGGCTTGTCAGGAATCACCCTACGGGGAACGGGTTGTCCCATCCTATTCGTGTGTGCTTCCTTGACAGCTCTTGCAAATTCATCCCATGGGAGTGTACCATTCTGATGTAGATCCATCAATTCCACAAGTCTTTTCCGATCCAACAAAATGGACTCTTTGAAACCAAGATACCTACAAGGACAAGGACAAGGACTAATCAGATACTTTCTTAAACTTGGGTACAGAATTCTTACTAGGGAAAAAGTGGTATTAAATTTAACGGTCAACATTAAGGAGTTTGGGTACATAAGATCCAGGTTTCAAATTCACCCTCATACAGTAGGTCTTTCGGAAACCTTCTGCTACTAGCCGAAAAGCTAGTAAAAGTAAGGCTGCATGCATCTTGACCTCTATAAACATTGTCAGATAGGGAATTTATAATGGGTGTTACCCGATGTGTTTTACTTCTTTGGCCTCGGATAAGGATGCTAAATGAATTCGTGTTATTTCACATCTTTTCCTAGAATTTTCCTCCCGTTGCTCTATACTAAAGCTCCCATGCATACTGAATCAATCCCATGTTTGTACAACACACACCTGCGGTGGCCTTCAACTAATCTAGCCATGTTTCCATCATAAGTAGGTATGAAGATGTTACTGGCAATTGCAACCATAAAATCCAGGGCTGCCATCTGAGATGAATGATTCCGAAACTGACGCAACTCCTCTGCATCCAGCAACATTTCTTTCTTCATCTGAAATTGCAATCAGTATCTCAATTGCGTAAGATATCTATTACATTCATAGATGGAAATGCCGCATGCAACTAACTTCCATGAGAAACTATCAAGCCACTTATTTGCGGCACAGGAGAGCATGAGCTTAAAGCTACATAACTCACCATGAGAGGAAATGCATCATGCAAGGCCGCAAGTCGCCGTTCACTGCCATAAATTTCCCCAGACACGATATAGATCTGTGTTGTATTATCAAAACCCAAGGTTTGCATGATTAGTGCTACCTCCTCCGGTGTTAGTGGGCATAAACCTTGAGACCTTCTCTCCACACCATTAATTTCCTTTTCCCTCCACCATGGAAAGTCATATCTGTAAAATTTGAGGATGGCCAAAAACAAATTTCATATTACATTCAAAAGGGGATAACCAACAAAGGAAACCACAGCATGCACATCAGACATTAATCCAAAAGCAAGTGTGCAAAGCAAAAGTAGTCTTGATAAAAGATGACATCTAATCATATATCAACTTCTGGCCATCGATGATCTTTCATCGGAAGGAAAACAAAAGGTTGATGTAGAAATTAACCAAATGAAGAAATGAATAGCATGGGAAGAAAAAAGAACCCTTTTCAGTTTCCTGCTGATGACAGGACTACTGCAACAGCAAAGCTCCATTATCTCTAGTGCTCTTTTCCAAGATTATTAAACTGGCACTATGTGCCTATTTTCTGTCAATCTCTCAATCTTTAACACAAAAGTCTAGTACAACAAGAAAGACATCTCCCTAACTGCTAGCCCCCCCCCCCCAAAAAAAAGGAAGAGACACACCTCAACTAAAGACCCTAGTAAAATAAAACTGAAAGACTCACAGATTTGATGGTGGATGTAGAGCCCTTGCCATTTATTTAAGTCTGTGCCTATGCCAACGTTATTATTTGAAGTACACCATGTAAACAAAACCCTCACACACTTTTAACAAGCATGTCCAAAATTACAGAAGTTCAATACAGACCTCATTCGTTTTAGCTCTGCAGCTTCTTCTAAGGTGCAGCCATGGATGCAGCCTGAGAATGCTAACATGTCCATCTCATATCTTAGGTGCAAGGCAATAAATGGTCCTTTCCTTTTAAGAATTCCAATCAATTTAGATCCCAAGCTCTCAATCTTTGGTGTAAATTTGAGAGCCTGGAAATTGACACGGCACCTAAGATTTTGAATATTAAGTGGGAGCCCGTTGTTTGCCAGCCGGGCATCTGTTTTGTTGAAGTGTATGACCTTATGCTTGTTAAAGAGAGGCAGAACCTGCAAATGAAACTTATAAACTCAAGTCAAAACATTAATTAGGAGAGAAATAAATTTATGGTTCTTCACTGAGAGAAAACACAAAACAACAAAGAAATGCAAGCACCAAACAAGATTCTACACACAAAAACAGAAAGAAGACAGTGGTGCTATATGATCTTCACGTTAACAAGAAGTAGCAGTTGCCCAACTCCCTATTGCTCTGTATTCCTTTTATGGAAATCAAGTACAAACAAATATCACCTAGTTACAAAGCATGAATCCTGTTCGTAAGCCACCAATAATGCTCTTAAATAGTGTTTCGAGTAAGTATCGCCCAACAAGATGTGTAACTGACAAACCAGATAGTAGGACTTAAAGATACAGGAAGAGCCAACGGCCCAACGCACAACTCACACAAAGCAAAGAACCTTTAAGTTTTTGGATCAACCAAAAAGAGATGTACTGTTACAAAGGTGAGCTCCTGAGAAAAGCCCCTCATTGACAAAATACTATGCTAGAAAAGTTTCCTATAACCAGAACAGATCCATGCAAGAACTTTCCTCACTCTTCCCCCAGGAGAGAAACATAATGAGCAAGACATCTTCGGGAGCGTCCAATGATTTATTTCATATCTCCAATTACTACAGCTGGGTACACGTTTTCCTTTTACTTGTAGCTCGTAAGTAAAATAAAGCTTCACATACAAGCTGCATAAGCTAAAATATCAAATAGAACATCTCTCATGTGGATAAATAAAGAACTAAAGGGAGAAAGAAAGACGAGAATAAAACAGATAAAAGATGTGATTTCCACAATAGAGAGAAACTTAAAACAGCTGAAATAGAAACAGCAAGCCAACTCTGAATTCTGATTATATTTTAATCAACGATTGACATTTGAGTCTTGACTCAAGAAAATATGTTACACAAACCAAGAATAATTCATTGCATCAAATCTCTTCCACCCTATTCGACATAAAAGTTTACACTTTTTTCATACATGCTCTCAGAAATTGAAAAGTCCTCTGGTAAAAATTTGCTAAATACAAAACCGAGTTCATAAAACTTCATCATACACCCAGACTACCCGAGTAAGATTGGTAAAAGAATACTACAATAGAGGATGATAGGCATCCGTGTAAAATCAGCAGTGGCAGAAGACCCAAAAGGGTTGTTCAGAAAGAAAATATAAAACTAGCTGTCTCTCCAACGGACCCCTAAATTCACAGAATTATCTGCTTTGCTCACGTCAAGACCCCAAAAAGGTGGCTCAGAACTTCTTGGGCATTTGTCATATGCGTCTTTTAGGTCAATGAAAACATCGCGAAGATCCTTTTGCCTCCCTCTCTATAGTGCTCTTGTAGTATTTCGTTGAATGTCTGAGAAGGTGTACAACTTTTGTCTATGACCTAATTCCATCTAATTATTATCTGATCACCCAAGGTGTATAGTACTCTGCAACATGAAACCTGGTTTTCTGATATATTCCATCTAATTATCATCCGATCACCCACTTCCCTAATTTCATGTTGCAGAATGGTAACTTAATATCCTTGTATGTCAGCAATAACTAAGCAGTTTATATCTATAGACAAGAGACGCTCACCTGTTCAAGGTAATATTTTTCAGTAGACCAACTAACAGGCTGCATCACTAGCGGTTCAAAACCATACTTCTTGCTGAATTTCTTTGGCAGCCTTTTGACAATCCGCACTTCATCTCTAAGTGAATCAATGAAATGTCTCACATCAAAGATGTCCTCAAAATCACTGCAAGAGAAACCTAAGAGTTCAAAGATAGATGAAATAAGAAGGAACACTCTAACATTCAAAATAACAAGTTACCTGGTGTCAGCCCAAAATGATGTCTTATCAAGAAGTGGAACAACCAAGGTGAGGTTTAAATACTGAGCTACAGTCACCATGTCACAGATCTGAAACATAGAATATCATCCAAGTTAGCACTCTAGTGCAGAGAAACAGGACTATTCAAGGAAGATGTAAACTGAAAACACAAACCGCAGCCCGCATCTGGTTCAAGCCTCCATTGCATGTCACAATCAGAAAGCCATTACTTGTATAATTTCCTGCCAAAAAAAAATGGTTTAAGAGACGCCTTTTTAGTACATTCTAGATTCAAAGTATTTTCACAGTGAATTGCCAACAAGTAAAACCTGTTTTTTTCTTTTCTTTTCTATTGCCACATAATAAGACTAGATCAATGCAATGCAATGATCAAATTCTGGTATGCCCAAAATAATAATAATAATAATAATAATAATAATAATCATGAAGGCTGTTCGACATCAGTGGGGTGAAAGTAAATTTACCAAATCCAAAGTAAATTTACCAAATCCAAATATATTGATCAAGGAAAAATTACAGAGAAGAATAAAGCAAAACAAAACCAAACCAAATTTAGTATTCATAACACAGGATCATTCCATCATTCCATGGAATTCCACAGCAGCAGAGTATCATACCACGAATAACAATATAAGATATTGGATGCACAATCAACAAGAACATCATGGCCAGATATAGAATATAGTCCAAAGATCTCAATTTCCCATTTGGTGTTGAGTCTTTGCCCCCCCCCATCAATGGAACTCTTATATTCTTCAGATGAATGGATATGCACAACTATTGCTAGGCACCATCTCCATTACTGTTATTTAGGTAAATTTCTCCCGCACCTAGGTACATTAATCCCAACATAAAAAGCCACATACAACCCCTATTGTAGTGTATGATGAATATATATACTAGAGATACTTTCAAAAGCAAAAAACCATAATGCAACTAGATAGATTATGCTACGATTCACCTGAAATCCAACTCCAAATGGTTAAAACAGATGTCAAACAGGCAGCACTGGCAGCACAGAAGCTCATATGGAAGATGCCATAACTGATATAAAGGGGCTTAGGAGGTCATCCGGATTTCACTTATCAGCAATATGGCAACATTTTAGAATGAAGAATTTATTATAATATTTTCTGCAAGGTAAACAGAATATTTTCTGCAATACACATCTTCAGTCACCTGAGTGCTGCATCTACATAATGGAGGGCCTACGTTCTAATAGAAACCCATGTTGATCTCCAACATCGGAAGACTCCACAACACCATAATAACCTATCCTGCAGTTGTCAAATCCACTATAAGATTTCTGTTCATGACCAACTATAATTGAGAGCCTAAGATCAAGCATCAAAGAACCTGTGACAAAGCTAATGCTATGCTTGGAATGGGCTGAACCTGTTAAACGTTTAAATTCACCTACTTCAACCTAGGTTCACCATTCACCCCAGGTGAAGGTGAATGGTTTGATCAACTCTTGCCACTGTTTATTATAATTTTTTTTGCACCAATTTCTGACTACTCTTGACTAGGTTAAAAATGAAGGGGGAAAAGGTAATTTAATAATAAGGTTACAACATGTTCACCCATGTTAACCTAATAACCATCCAAATGACATTTTCAAACATTCATACGCTAACCTAGGTTCACATGTTTTATTTAAACTAAATGGAAGTTTACTTCAATGCAAACTGATAGCTGACGACTTCTATCCTCAGCTAAAAAAGCAAATACAAGATTCAATCTTTAAAATCGTACTATAAGCTCCAAGTCTCCGCCCACAATAATCTCTATGCAGAAATCAAGCCAATGCAACAGGACTACATTATTAGCTCATCTTTCAAAGTAAAATATCAAATAAAAATACAGGCCAATCTCAGGTTTTACTAAAGAAAAGAACCAACGGAATCGCTTCCATAAATTGATTTGCTCATTAATTACTTCACTGAGGAGGAAGGGGGGGAGGGGGCGGAGAACTCACTTGGAGGAGGAGGAGGAGGCACCACTGAAAGCTGAGCAACCGTCGAAAACTTATTCGAAAATCCAACAATGAAAGCTGGATGCCAAAGTTTACCGACGGCAACAAGTTGAACCAAACAAGTCCACAGGAAAATACTAGAACAAACCCTGATAAACCAAACATTTAACCTCGTCCTAGGAATTCCTGGCGCTTGTATCTTCCGTATGACGTCTGGTCTAATAAACTCCATTCGTCCTTCTCTCTCCTCATCGCCGCTTCATCATTTCGAAAACCTTCACCTTATTTATTTGATACAACCATTGCAGTTCGTAACTCACATTGATGAATCACGGTTTTTAAAATCCACCTTGCTATTATAAGATTTCAATGCCTTAAGTTTATGATTTCATGATCTCGATATAGGACAGGAGGAACTAATCTGGATTTGATTCCTCTGAGAAAGAAAATGGAGAAGGGAGGAGCAGGAAGCAGAAAGTGGGAGGGGGAAAATAGATTTGAAGAGAGAGAAAGAGAGAGAGACGGAAAACGTTTGTAAAAGATTATAAAACTGGAGAAAGAATCTGTGATAACTAACACATGCAGAGCAGCAGGGGCGCACCATAAAAGTTCAAGCAGCAGAAAACCAACCATCAAATGACTCAAATGTATTTCCTGGTTTGTTCATTCAGTATCGTTGGTTTTACTAGATTCTTCATCCAGGTTCCTGCAATTCTTCTTGCTGTGAACTGAACGAGAGCCAGGAAAATAGATACATGATACATGTCAATTGTTATTACATCTTCGGTGCTGTTTCTTCCTTTTTCCGAGGTTGAATTATTTCATCTTCGCTTCGTCTTACTCTTCCGTTACAGCGCAGGATTATGAAATTATTAAAATAATAATAATAATAATAAGAGCGCAGGATTATGAAATTATTAAAAATAAGAAGAAGAAAAAGAACCATAAATAATCTGACCACATTGTTAGTTTTATAATTTTATTCTGTTTGTAAGGCGCGTGAATATTCTCAATACGAGTCCACCCTTTTTATTATAGGAGAAACAAATAATAATACATAAACTGTGTATAATATATGTGAATAAAACATTTAATAGTTATGATGATATTTTTTCATGCTACTAAAAATCTCACAAAATTTTTAAAATATTCATCTAATTTTAGAATTTTTATTTAGAAAAAAGATGTGCATAATATGCATAAATTCATAATGAGTAAAATTTATAATTATCTTATCAATATATCAAGATGAATTAATGGTAACATAAAAGTATAGAGCAATTTCCTTATTTATCATTGGTATAATCAATAATAATAACAATAATAATAATAATAATAATATTATTATTATTATTATCTACATATCTAAATAAATAACTTATGTAATACCCCTAAATTATCTCTAGTTGAGAGGGTCACACACCACCACATTCATAAAAAGATTTTTATAGCTTGTAAGTCTAATATTTAGCAAAATTATAATAACTAATAAGAGTTTATGTAATATATTGATGTTTGTAAACTCTTAAATAAATAAAAGTAGTAGTCATTTATGAATTAAATTTTACATTCATTTGTTGGTTATTTATACATTATTTAAACTACAGAAATTCAAAAAATCTAGAAGGAAGAGTGGATATGTATATATGTATTAAATGCATATGGTAATTTAGTAATGTGAATATTCATTCAAGTACAATTATCTATTCAATTCACCAAGTAAAATAACTTGTTCATAACACTCCCCACTTGAATATTTACTTGTTATATTTATTATACATTTTAAATAAACTGCATCATAAAAAACCTTGTTAGAAAAAACCTGGTAGAAGAAAATTATAACGAAAGGAAACAAACTCTAGTGCGTATAATGTCTTCCCTCAATTTAACATACATATCAAAAATGACGCATTTTCAACTTATGCTCCAATTCTTCAAACCTTCGAGGATGCAAGGATTTTATGAATAAGGCAATGAGATTCTTAAATGATTGAATTTGTTAGACATTGATCGTTCATTCTTTCTCTAGATCAAGTATAGAGAAAAACTTTGGTGTTGCATGATTTTTTATGTCTCCTTTAATGTATTCTTCCTTTTATTTGAGTGATAGAGATCGTATTATCCTCATATATTAAAGTGGGATAACTTGTGCTTACTTTCATACCATATTCATTATGTATATGTTGAATAATTTATTGTAGCCATATGGATCGTTGCCTAGCTTCATAAAGAGCAATTAACTCCACATGATTTGATGATGTGGCAGTTATAATTTACTTTAAGAATCTCTATGATATTGTAGTATTTCCAAACATGAATATGTAACTAGGTTGTGATTTCGTCTTATATGGATCCAATAAGTACCTTGCAATTGGAAATCTAATAAGAGTGGCATCTCCATGTCTTTAGTAGAATGGTCTAGGATCATGTGCTCCTTGGAGGTCGTGGAGCAAATGTTTTACTCTCTTCTGATTCCTCTTTGTTAGTCCTGAATTGTGTCTTGGTAATAAATTAAAAGAGAGAAAAAAAAAGCAATGTTAGGACATGTATTATTAGCCAAATTCATTAAATGCCTCAATTACATTCAAATATGTTACTGCCGAACCAATGATTTCTTCATTGTCTTTATGAGAACAAAATGCATCATCATTTATATTTAGCAAACATACCACCATTAGAGAGTTGAGTGGGTGTGATTTATTCATGTGAAATATCTTTAGAATCTTCTTGGTATATGGTGGTTGGTAAATAAAAATATCATCCTTGAAGTGCTTAATCTATAAACCTATAACATCCCCATTTTTTTACTCAAGTTTAAATATTTATTTAAATGATATATTGCAGAAACTAAAATAAAGAACATGGATGAAGTTGTTATATCTGACATAGCAAGAGGTGTGTGTATCACCTAACTTATGTCAAATATAAGGCTAAAATAAGCAAAGTTAAACCATAAAAACCATTATAAATAATAAAAAACATTTGTTCCAAAAGACTTATAGTCCCTGCAAGGTCCCAAAATCTAGGGATGGGATTTAAATACAATCGGGGAATGATGTGAGAGTTTAAAATTAATCCAAAATGAAGCACTAAAATAAGAACATACGATAACCCTCACACTCATCCCAAATAGGTTTTGCCTCAGATGAAACATTCAAAGTACTCCTATAAGGTGTGTACTGCACATAAGATAGGAAAGTGTCCACACAATGAACACATTAGCACAAAACATAATGAGTAAGATCTAAGAATCACACATAACCATGATCTATATAAAACCATGGTATAGCTGGAATCATGCATAAAGTTTAAAAATAAAACATGCACTCAAGCACAACAACTTCCACTTATCTCAACCATCCAAACAAGGTGACAACCTAAATCTAGTAAAGTAACATCACAACTCATCATACAAGATAAAATTTATCAACTTTTCTAACAAACCACATAACAAGGGCAGCACACAACAAACAACTACCACTACTCATAAACAACCCAACATAATAAGGGTAATGCACTATAGGAAACTATCACTACTTATAGTTACTCCTCACTTCCTATATAGCTAGTTCGATAGTGTACCATAATGTTCAATAACTCCATTACTTAAGTATGTGTACCCCCATATGGCTTGTGAGCCCCCCTACAAGAGTAAAATTGACCCTTTGAGTTAGACCTGAAGGTCAATCTCTGTACTCAAGGGCCACTCTAAGGCTCTTTTATGTTATCTGGCTAATAAAGGGACATCAATCAACTAGACATAAAAGACTAAGGTTAGATGACATGTTATAGCCTCACAAAAAATAATATTAATTATCCATGAAAAGCTAAGGTTAGGCATCAAGTTATAATCTCACTTCTTACTTATTCTCTTTCAACTAAATCTCTTAGCTTTGATTATTCAAGGTCTATGAGAAGTCAATTGAGAGCTCTCTAAGGCCGTCCTAGGCTTATCTTTCTCAACAATTAGCTGAACTAATCCCCTTAAACATATCTCAAATGATCATATACTCTAAAATTACCACTTTAAGTAGAAAGACCATATAAGGGAAAACGAACGAAAAATCTTAATATTATAAGTTTTGTTACTATAAGTTTGTACACCAATTTTTTAAAAAATACTAATCACACACACAAAACAAAAAGTATTGTTTATCAACGAAAAATATTATTTTATACTAAAAAACATAAATCAAAAACCAAAAATATTTTATTATCGAGAATTGTTATTCACTAAATGTAATTATTCATGTGAAGTTACTATTTTGAGGGTCAAGGGTCTATGGTCAACCATTTTTCCTAGAATATGCTAAATACTTTTTAGGGGTAAAAATATCATTCTATGCTTAATTATTCCAAAAATACAATTAATCACAAATCTAAACATGGTTATGGTAATTAGAAGCTCATTATCTAATACCTCATTAAATGTTCTCAAGAAAAAAAAGAACATAGTGAAGAACATATAAAGCTTAAAAGTTTTCATCCAAACATTAGAGCATCAAAACATGCTTGAATCAAATCATGCTATATAACAAAGTTTATCTAAAAGTTATAACCAACAACATGATGTAAATGAAATCAATTAAAACCCAAAACACCAAACGATCAAGGGTAAAGGCTAAAACCACGAAGAGCACAACAAGCTCTACCAAGAAAAATTAGAACATACAATTTTTCAAACTAAAATAACTCATTCTCAACATCATCAAAACACATCATGTTATATACTAAATTCTAGCTAAAATACCAAGGATTCATTAATTCAAGATAAAAGAACCATGCCAAAAGGCCATGAGGTTAGAAATTCACATTAAAAAAAATAAGACAATAACATAAATCATATAATCAAAGGAAAGAGTATGATCCAAGCTCAACCTTCAAGATCCTTAAAACCTGACAATAATAAAAATAAATCATAGGAAAAATCAAAGATATAACTAAATTAGAAGATAGAATCAAAGAGGGGGGAAACTAAACCTTTTTTTTCCAAGATTAAGGGAGATGGAAGATCAACAATGAAGGAGGGGTAACTTCACCACAACCAATATCTACCCATAAAAATTGAAAATTTCCTTCTCTTTTAGCTCACACAAATGTAGTAAGGCACCATGTTAAAGAATAAGATGGTAACTTTGGACTATATCCAACCTCAAATTCTTCTCCCCAATCTCAATAAAAAAAAAGTGTGAAATGTATGCATTCTAGCAATTTGGATATAGGAGGAAAGGAATCGTAAAATGTAACTTATTAGGATGAACTAATTTATAATGAGTTGCTATTTGCCCCTATTTCTATACTAGAACATTCTCAATTGGGTAAGAGTAAAATTAGTAGAATTAATGAGAAGAACCAAGGATCTCAAACTATGGAATTAAAGGAACCACTAAATACTAATATGAGTTGGAAAGATCTCATTTTGTTGCACAAAATGAGTTTACAATTTGATGCACAAAAATTGTGGACGGTAAACTTTGGGCCCAAATATAAAACTAAGAAATAAAAAAAAGAAGAGTATTGATGGAAGAATTCACTCATTAGGTTTGTGGATGGGCCTCACCCTTGTTACTAGCAAATGGATAGATATATGAAAGTAAATTAGACTATAATCTCTGGTGTGTTGGATATACTTTCACAAGATATGGCTTACTTTGTTTTTTAATTCACTTTTGAAAAGGATCGAGACATTATTCTAAATAATCCTTATTGGTCTTTTGGTTCCAAATCATTCTTACTAAAACCATGGATACCTAATGTTGTCATTGGCTAAGACATTTTTAGAGAAATGCCATTGTGGATTCTATTGCTTAACTTGTCATTGCACATATGGTCTAAGGAATCTTTGAGTAGAATGGCTAGCACCATAGGAAAACCTTTCTATGAATACTCAGTGATATCAACAAGAGAAAGAATTTCCTACTCTAGGTTACTAATAGAAAAGAATGTGTGCTCTGAATTGCTAAACAAAGTTGAGCATGTGCTACCAAATGGTGAGATTTTCCACCAAAAAAAATCCTATATGAATGGAGACCTAAATATTGCATGATGTGTGATACTTTGGGCCATGATCATAGCCAATGTAGAAAAGTAGGCCACGTTCGGATGCCTAAACAAAAAGACGATCCACCACCAGCTAAAGTATGGATGCTTAAAGCACATTTTCAATATGTTTTGGATACCTCAAATCGGCCTCATATTCAAAAGTCTCAAGATATACCTCCAAATAAAGACCAATGGAGAAAGATTGATAAGGGGAAAGAAATGAGGATTGAGCCACCTAAATTTATTCAAGACATTTTAAGGAGTGCTTGTAACCAGCTAATGTGGTTGGAATTGATGAAGATGGTACTATTGATAGAGGAGGGGGCTCACATTTTCATATTGAATTATTATGACCATAGGTACTCGGAACATTCAAGGACTTAATAAAGTCCTCAAACAAAATGAGCTTTGTCACTTTGTTTTAAAGAAAAAGGCTAGCTATTTGGGTTGCAATACACATGTTATTTTGGATCCCTCTATGAGTTTTGTAGCAACATATATAGTGTTTACATTACAATCAATATATTATAGAAGAGAAAAATATTATTTGTCTTGATAGGTCAAGGAAATTGAATGCTTTATTCTTAATGGTTGCCATGAGGTACAATATACAAAAAGGGTAATGTTAGTTTAGAAAGATCACAAAAATATCTAGATAATATTCTAAATTGGATAAAATAATGTTGAAAATTAAATAATCATGTTAATCATATCGTTTTCTTTCCCCCTTTTTAGGCCAACGAGTTCATACAAGTCTCAATGCCCCCAATCTATTTTCTTCATCTTTCTTCCTCTTCCAATTTCACATCTTCTTCTTCCCCCTTTTTTTAAAAAAAAATAATATATGACACATCCAACTATTAATATTTTAGGTTCTCTTTTACTCTTAATAGCCTTATTTATTTTCAACTTACAAGAATTTGGCCTAATTGAGATGTTTTTACGATGGGTTTATATAGCTATAATACTATTAGTTCTATTATTTTCTATGTGATAATCATGGGTCAAGCACCGATAATAGGTAAAAATATATATGTAATTTGTATACATGCATAGTTATTAAAAAAATAGTTTGATCCTATGATTGAAAAATTATAAAATGATCCATGATCTTAGATAAAATATTAAATTAGTTTAATAGTTATAAAATCTTATGATCCTATAGTAGAATTTTACGATATTAGGTAAAATCCCACGTAATAACTATAAATTTTATCGATTTATCTCCAAATCTATTTCCCCTCTTATTTCACATATTTTTTGTTCATAATCACCTAACTCATGAACCTTTATTATTTTGCAACATGCCTCCTAACTGAGTTGAAGCAAATAAAATATAACTAAGATACCACTATGAAAATGAAGTTGGTTTGTAAAGTAAAATACTAACAAATAATGTAATGTCCATCTAAATGGTAAAAATAATGTATTAAATTTTATAATATTATTTGTTATTAATTTATCTTGAATTAAAAATTAATTTGTTCTTACTTTTTTTTTATAGTTATGCTAGCTTCATAATGCAAACAATTTTTAGTTTGTGGTGTACAAATGGTTTATATAGTAACTTAATGTGTATGCATATAGAAAAACTTCTTTTTTCTCTTCTATCTTGATTCATCAAAAATTTAAAAGTCAACATATATATATATATATATATATAAATCTTATTCTCTTAAATGATATAAAATATTATTATATTATTGTTGCCTTTATTATTACCCACTTTCTTCGTTCTTTCTATATTTTTTTAAGGCTACCAATATTTTATATTTTAAACACAATGAGTTGTATGTTACCCCTACGTATGATCCTATTGTATTTTTCACTTTTTTTTCAATAATTTTTTTTATTGACTAAATATAATTCTTAATATGTGAAACGACTTCAAAATTTTATTTTATGTTTAATTTGGTACAACTTAATCAATAAAAATATGAGAGCTTAATAGTATAATTTTTGTGTTCTTTTAACTTAAAATATGTTATTTATTTCATACAAGTATACAAGTTTCATATTTTTATGGTTTTTTTAGAATGTTACGATCCTACGACCCTATCCAAAGGTCTGATTCTTTTTCTTTTCTTTTATTTAAAAACAATACCTACAAAATAAAATTAAATAAATATTTATAAATAATATTTTATTCTAAATTTACTTAATTATTATCATTTTAGCTCAAATAATAATATTTATGCAATTTTTACCACTTAAGCATAAAACAATAATTATTCACCTATATTAGTTAAATAAAATACTAAAAACTAAGATTATAAGGGTATAAAATGTGTCAAAATATGAACTTATCAATTAACAACTAAAATCTTACCTTAAATAATCTTTCCATACATAAAATATAACCTAACATGCTTCTTTTCATCCAACATCACAAGAAACTACACATATGATATTAAACAAAACGTATTAAGCATAATAACATATTAAAAATCCTAATGTGCTAACATACGTTAATCCTTGCGTTTAAGTGGGATTTAACGGTTACCTTGATTCCCACAAAAACGAACTTTACCGGTTTAAGGTTCAAGCTATGATTATCAAAACCAATACCTAAAAATAATATCAAGATTTATTATATTAGAAATAATAAAAATCAAAGTATAAGACTTTATAATGCTTAATTAATCAAATACTTGAATTAAAATATTATTATACCATAAAATTATTACCCAACTAAATCAAGAAAGGCAGAAACTCACCCTACTCATGCAGCATGAGCTGCATGCAAAGAAATGAGGAGGAGGGGCTCAAAGGTGGACGATAGGAGGAAAAATGGTTATTTTTGGGTTAGTGGTTTAGGGCTAGGAAAGGAGATGGTTGGGGGAGGATTTAGGGCAAGGGAAGGGTGTAGAGGTGGAGAGGGGGTGTAGGTGGTGGTCGGGGATGGGTTGACCACGGAGCCGGCGGCGACGGCTGCGAGGCCGTGAAAGAAGGCTACAGAGGCAGGTCGAGATGGAGGGGCTGAGGAGGAAGAAAAAGGGAGAGGAAAATGAAGGCTTGTAGGTGGTGATTTCGGCCAAAGGAGGTTTGGGGTGGTAGAGGGGGTGACAGGGATTATTTTGGTGGCTCAGGTGGCGGTAGAGGCGGCGGAACAACAACAGAAAAGGACGGTGTAGGGGTGCTACCGAGAAGGGAGAAGAAGAAGAGAAAAAGAAGAGGGGAGGAGGAAGGAGGCTGCGGGGTGGCTTGATGAGTGTTGTGATCATTTAGGGGTGAGGTAGAGAGTGGAAGAGGGTGGTACAGGTGGCTATTGAGGCGGAGGTGGTGGCGGAATGACAGTGGTGAAGCAAAACAAGGAGGATGAGGGAAGGAGGAGAAAGGGAGAGAAAAGAAGGTCGGGCATGCATATGGAGTTCAAAAAAATGCAGAACGAGGCAGGGAAGGAGGAAGAAAAAGAAGAGGAAGAGAAGGGAGGGGATAGGGAGCTCGAGGTCGGTGGTAGGGAAATGGGAGTTGCAGGGAGAGGGAGAAGAGATATGGCAGGGCATGGGGGAAGGGAGAGAGGGATGGTGGGGCCGAGATGGTGTAGGAAAATGATGAGAGAGAGAGAGAGGGATAGGGGAAGCAGTAGGGGGAGGAGGGTTGCAAGTTGGGCAGCGGAGATGGTGGGGTGGTCGGGTTTTTCGCCAGGGAAAGAGGAGAGAAGAAAGAAAGAAGAAGAAGGGGAGGGGGCTAGTGCGACAGGCGTGCAGGCCAGCCGAAGGGGGAAGAACGTGGGCCTGTCTGGTCAGGGAGAAGAGAAAGAAAAGAAAGGAGGGAGGCGGGTCAGCCGATGCGCGAGGGAGAAGGAGAGGAAAGGGAAGGGAGATAGGCCAACGACCCAATGCGCAGGAGGGAAAGGGCAGGCCGGGCTAGCTGGGGCCCAAGGAAAGAAAAATAAAGAGAAGAAAGAAAAGAGAAAAAGGAGAAAAAGGAGAAGAAAAGGGAAAAAGAAAAAATAAAAGGGAAATGGAAAATGGAATGAAATAAAATAATTTAATTTATAAAATAATAAAATATAATATTTTAGGGTAATAAATTTATTTAATAATTTAATTTAATATAATAAAAATATAAGGGTTTAAAAAGGATAATTTTAGTAAAATAATGGTTTGAAAAATTATTTAAATAATAAGAGTATGATAAAATAATAAAATATTCATTTTAATTTATTAAATATTTATATCCAATTTTATATACTCAAAAATCCATAAAATAATTAAATTAAATAGATTTAAAGGCTAATTTATCCCAAACAAAATTTATTTATTAAATTATAAGTTTTTTAAAATTTTGGGGGATTATTGTTTTAGCATTGTGATTGATGTAAGGATTGTTGTATAAGCCAAAATTATCTTAATTACGGTAGTAACCCTCAATATTTTACTCAATTACTTTCGTTGTAAAATAAATTTTTTCAGTAGTAAAAATCGGGGTGTTACACTTCGTCTCAGGTTAAACCCATCGAATGGTCCCTATAACAGTTAACTGGTTGGGTCAACCGAGCGACTGATTGGTCTGTTACTCTAGTAGTCTTAGCCTTAGGTTAGACACATTGACCGGTTTAGCCAAATCGATCGATTGGTTCTCAAAACAATCAACCAGTGAGGTTGACCAATCGATTGGTTCCCCACTACTATGAAGATTGATGTCACCCTAATGGATTGATTGGTACATGAAATCAATCGACAGGTCAGCGAGACCCTTCGACTGGTTTTGGAAATGCATCGGCTAGTCTTGGCTAATTTTGGTTTCTTGCCTTTTTTATTTAATGTGATATTTTGAGTTTTCTCATGCTTGGATAATGAGCTAAGATGATAGTAGCAATACATTTACCTATATTAATGGAGTTTAAATAATGGATTAAAGTTAGTAAATAGAAATTTTATCTTAGTGATGTTGACCTTAATTTAACATTTGGGCCTTTCTCTTGACCATAACATGAGTAGATGATTAGATGGATAAAAATATATTCTTTCTATGGTTAGTATTTGTATAATGAATCTAAATGAAGGATAATAGACCTCTAATGACTTATATCATGACCTTAAAATGTGAAACTTTGTAAGTTAAATGACTTAGCAAGAATAGAAGAAAATAACATGGACATATTGGGCGATCTTAAGTTGACCTTATCTATAAACAATGAATTTTACTTGGATATTGAATTAAATAGATAAAATAACCATGATTTAGGGTTGAACTCTAGCTTACCTCCAATTAGACCTTTATCTTTGGCCTTAGGGGTTAAAATGGAACATCCTTTAATGAATGGTAAGACTATAGTTAAGAAATGAACTATAGGTTTGACTTTAGCCCTAGGCTTTGACCTAGATTTGAGGGGTGAAAAAAGAGAGAAATAAATGGAAATAAAATGTTGGCTTGAACATTTATGGATGATATTAACATAATATAATTCCACCGTTTGGCATAATTGATCAAGTAATGGAATGATCACTTTAAGATACCCTAAATGGAAACACTGGATGATGCGAGAACCTTATATGAATGCATTGAATTGAAATGCCTTGTTATTTGGTGTGATATTGTTTATGGACCTTTATATGATATGAAATCCTGATATAATAAGATATTAATCACTTAAAGTGGAATGAGCACCATGATAGGTCTGGATTATTTGATCCTCGATTAGCTATTGTGATTTAGTCTATCTTAGGGCATTTTACCTTTGGGTGCCTTCAGGCAGGATCCTAGTTGATCCTAGGATCCTCATTGATTCTGGTTCCTTTCCTACTCTAGAAACTAATGATTTACTAGGGGGTGTCGATACTAAAGAGTCTGGTCACCACATAATGGTTATTTTGGTATAAGCGAAGACTTATGTCTACCGGGTTACTTTAGCATGAGCCAAGACTTATGTCCACCAGGTTACTTTAACATGAGCCAGTACTTTATGTTCATTTATTTGCTTTGACTTCCATGTTATTGAGAGGCCATGGTAAATAATCCCACCTAGTGCTCTATAACTTGGGGTAAATAACTATATGCTCACCCATTGCTTAATAAATTGGGGTAAAAGAATGATATGCTCACCTATTTCTCAATTATTTTGTAAAGGAATTCTATATTCACCTAAAGTAAATTAATAACCAAAATGAGACCTAAAGAGATATTATTTGACCTTATCTTGTTTATGCTTGATCTTGATATGGTTATTTTCCCTATAAGTACTTAAAGAGCTCACACCTCACTTAGCTAGGAATATGTGGTGTAACTCTTATTTACCTTCCTTAAATTCTATATCAATCATATGCTTCCCTTGAATTCCCCATTATGGTATGTTTTTTTATTTTTGGCATGTTTCCATGAATTATCACTTGATCTATCATTATTATAATCATGGTCCACCTGATGTAAGAATCCATGGTTGGAAAACCGCACATGTAATTCCAAATTCACCTTACCCTTAAAGATATACTCGAAACACTATTATCTGGATAGTCTAAGTAATCCATGCTCCTTAGCAAGGTAGTATGTATGTTATAATCTGTATACCTTTGTATGCTAGTATGATTATGATTAAGCATGTCTTAGTGGATCTAAATATGTCTTGTATGACCTGTGTGATAGTACGTGAATGACATAGTTGGAGAATCACATGTACATTTCTTGTAGGTCATACCATGAGCATATTGAGTAGGTCTTGCTTATACTATGAACTACATGATAGTAGTAGATTGGTTTGCTTAGGATGTATGCATACGGATGGGGTTATTGTTGCAATCCCTTACTCAATCCCACAAGTAGGAGGTTTGGTGTAGGTTTCCTTAGGATGATTAGTGAGTGGTTAATTCTCTTCTCAACATAGTTTCATTAGTGAGTATAGGCATCCATAGAGACTTTCTTCTATGGTCCTTGAGTGATCAAGGTGTTTATCATTTGAAATTGATTTATTCTAGTTAATGTTTTCCCCTGATATGTCTTTGAATGGAATATGGGCCTATGTAGCCTTGGGTTGTAAATCATGATTTTTTCTATCTCCAAATGTTTTCTTGCTCACTCTAGTTTTTTCTTGTGTTTGATTGTTTTGATACTTAGCCTTGTGTCTAATGTGAGGTTAGCGGTGAGGTGCCTATCTTATATTAGATATGGTTGTTACACCCCTTTTTCATAAGATTTACTTGTATTTTTGCTTTCGTAATGTTTTAAAACAAAAATATTCAACTGTAAAAAATGGGGGTGTTACAGGCATAATTATTAGAATAAGTATCACAATATGTTAAAAATAACCAAAATACCCCTAGGAAATATTATAATAATAATGCTAAAATAAGTGTTTCTAAAACATCAAATAACATACATATATACTTAATAATAATTAAGACATTAGGTGTTTTTATTGGAGTAAATATTACAATACACTTAAATGATCAAAGTGCCCCTAGGGCATGCAATAGTAATAATTATGTCAAAAATATGTTTAAGCACACTCAACCTATCATATTAGACATACATGACATACAAAATTTATATTTGATATTTAAACCATTTTAACATAATTTCATACACAAAATACTTTATACAAATCATCATATTCCATTTCACCAAATTTCATGCTAACATTTTTAGGAAAATAATTACAATATAACAAATCATCAAAAATTCTAATGTGCTATCATGCAATATCTCATAATTTAGCAGAGTATAAGAATTGCTTAATTTCCAATAAAACAAAATTTATGGGTAACTTATTAAAAATATTTAGGCTCCACTAATCAACCTTTTGTACCTAAAAATAATGCCACATTAACCATATTAATATTTAAGCAATCAAAAATAATTTAAAATATATATTTATTAAATAAAAAATTACCAAAATGCCTCTAATGTTGAAAAGAGGTAAATATTAAATGAAAACCTTACACTGCATGAGTATCTTGAGTTAGGCATGCAGGAGGGCTTTGGTGGGGGATTTGGTTGGCTAGGCAAAGGATCTAGTGGTAACAAGAGAGGCATCAAGACTAGTTGGCGGTGGTGCGAGGGCTTCTCGAGGGTGGCATGGCTAGGAGGAGATGGAAAAGTTGGGGGTAAGGTCGAGTGAGGCACGACTGAGGAAGATGGTGATGTGCTAGTATGACGAGGAATGTGGTGGTGCTAGGATGTTGTAGTCGTGGGAGGTTGAGGAAGGTTGGCTTTGGTTGCAAGGAAGATGAGGGGAAGGTGTTGCAAGGTGGAGGAGATGGCGGTGTAGGTTGGGTAGGAGGTAAGAACAAAGGGTAACATTATAAGGAAGAGGGAAATGGTTATGGGTGTCGGTGCTAGGAAATTCTAATTTTATTATTTATTATTAAATAATATTTTGTTATGAAAATTAATTAAATAAATTACTTTTATTAAAATAAAATAAATTAGGGCAAATCAAGAGAAATCTTATAAATATTTTAATTAGGGTAAAATTTGGGTATTTTACCTAATTAAAGATTTTATTTTAGAAATTAATTAAATTAATTATTTTATTTAAAATAAGAAAGAGAGAATAGTTTTAAATTAATATTAATTTTATAAATAATTTAATGGAAGAAAATTAGAGTGATTTGTTAATTAAAATAGAATTTATGAAAAATCTTTTAAAAATTCTAATTTAACCTAAAAAGGGATTTAAATATTATTTTATTTAAATATCCTAAATATTTAATTTATTTATTTAACCTAACCCTCCTATTTTCTTCTTCCCTTTTTCCTTTTTTCCTTTTCTTTCTTCCTTTTTCTTTCTTTTTCTTTTTCTCATCCCCGAACTGGGTTAGCCCAACAGCCTAGTCCCCCTCTCTTCTCCTTGCTTTTCCTTCGGGCCAGCCCAGCCGCGTGACCGGCCTGCTTCCTTCTCCCTCTCCACGCCGCGTTTTGCTTGTCTTTTCCCCAAAATGCATCGTTTTATTTAATGAACTTACCCCCTTCCCCCCGCGCCGACCGGTTCGCCCGTCTCCCTCTTCTTTTCTTTCTTTCCCTGAACTGCCCGGTCCAACCCCCTTTCTTCCTCCTTTCTTCTTCCTCCCTTCCCTGACGTCGATCGGCCTGTAACTGCATCGCCGCCACCAGCCAACATTTCCGCCGGCGACTATGCACGTTCGCTGCCCATTTTCTCCCTCTCTCTTCCACGTTAACTACACCGACTACACCTGTCTGCCCACTTTCCCCCTCTCCTCGCACGTTTTTCCTCTCTCTCTCTCCCCTACGCACAACCCCTGCCCCGAAGTTGGTTTTGACAGGTTTTGTTGCCACCGGCGAACACTAACCCCACTTGCTCTGTTCCCTCATCTTGCCACTAACATCACTCTCTCATTTAAATCCTATAAATACCCCCAGTTTGGCCTTGTATCGAGTTTTGGTCACTTACCTAGAATTCCCCGATATTGCCACCACCTCACCTTTAGACGCCACTCTCACCGTCTTCGGCCAACACCGCCACCCGTTCTTTTTACCTATGCCTTCCCTCCACCTCCCTCTAACTAACTAGACCACCTATACCCTTTGATTCTTCCTGAACAATCCACCTCGACCTTGCAAATTGCCCTTCGTAACCAAACCATTTTCTGCCACCGCCGCCCTTCGAACTACCCTTAGCCACCTCTTCTGCTGCTTCCACCATTCCTTTCACCTCCTAAATTGTGCTGCAGACCCTCCTCTATCTCCCCCTACCTTCCTTTTTCTCTTTCTCCCTCTCTTCCTCTTCTTTTTCCCTATTTAGCCACCATCTCTCCTTCTGGGCAATCATAATCACCCTTACTTCCACCTTCCTTCTTCTTATTTTGTTCCCAGCCTTCAACTTTTTCCCTTTTCTTCTCTTTTTCTAGTCGCTGGTGCCGCCTATCCTTGCTAGCCTGAGGTTGAACCCTAGACCCTCTCAACCCTTTTTCCTATTTTTACAAGCCTTAAATTATTTTATTTCAATTATTCTAATATAAATCCTATTATTATTATTATTTCCATTTTTAATATGTATTATTATTGTTATTAATATTAATGTTTTTATTATTATTCTATTGAGGGCTGAAGCCCTATTGTAATTTTTAATTCTATTTGAGGACTATTACCCTTATTATTTCTATTATTACTATTATTAATATTAATATGTTATAAGTATTATTATTATTATTATTTCCTATTTCGAATTTCTATTATTCTTATTCCATTATTATTAATACAACCATTTTACCATTAGTTGTTAATAATGATAGTTATTATTATTATTATTTTAGTAAAGGGGCCGAAGCCCTTATTTCACTTTGTTTTGAATAATTTCCTTGTTATTATTATTGTTACTATTATTATCATTATTCTTAATTATATTATCATTGACATTATTTTTAGTATCTTTACTATTATTATTATTATTCTTTTAGTATCATCATTATTATTATTAGAGTAAAGTTTTCAACCTTATATTATCAACTTTTGTAGTATTTCTATTATTTCTATATCTTTAGCAAAGTTAGTAATTTAGTTAATGTTATTTTATTAATATATTATTATTTATTTAAAAACCTAGAATTATAATAAATTAATGATTAATAATATTTTTGATAGGAGGGAGTCTAATTTTAGTTTTTCCCTCATAATAGGTGAAACCAGTCAAAGCCCTAAGGAGGCGTAGGAGCGTGCTCCAAGACCGGTGTCATTTTAGGTAAGGGGTGCTAAGGCCATATGTGTATTATGTGATTTTATGCTATGCATGCCATGTGATATGAAATATAGTGTAATTCATGTGAATATTGTATAATTGTTATTAATGCAACATGATTATGGAGTTGAAGTATGTTGGTGTGAATAAATTGTGGCATGAGAAGTATGTGCATATTTATGTTATTATTATTGTATGATGTGGCCTTAAGACATGTATGTTAGGGTTGTAAAATAATGATGGGGAGTGTAACAATGTGGTGTTAGGGTTTTGCATGAAATGGTATGATATAGAGTTTTGCATGAAAGGGTATGGTGTTAGGGTTTGCATGGAATTGCATGGCGTTAGGGTTTTGAATGGTGGTATTAATGTTGTATGGTGTTAGGGTTTTGAATGGTGGTATTAATGTTGCATGGTTTTAGGGTTTTACATGGTCGTATTAATGTGGCATGGTATTAGGGTTGCATGGGAGTCAGGGTCTTCATGGGGGTTAGGGTTTGCATAGGGGTTAGGATTTGCATGGAAGTGTGGTTTACGTGGAGTTAGGGTTTGCATGGAGTTAGGATTTGCGTAGGAGCTAGGGTTTGCATGGAGGGAGTGTGGTTTACGTGGAGTTAGGGTTTGCATGATAGCTAGGGTTGCATGGAGTTAGTCATGTATGTCTGGGAAAATGTTTATGAATAAAATATTTAAGACACTAATCTTTTAAAGTAGAAGATTATTGAGTCGGGTCCAGACCGATCCACTGGTCAGGAATAGTGGTTAGGGTTTTACCCTATGTGCGACCGATCCTCCGTTTATAATAGTGGTTAGGACATGACACTACAATGAAAAGGAAAAATAATAACGCGACATTAATAATGGTGGTTCGATAACCATTGTCAAACACGTGAAAATTAATGCGCGGGAAAGTTTTGATAACGGTTATAGTTCAAAACCGTTATTAAAAGGGCAACATTAAAATTTGCACGGATGTTTTAATAACAGTTCAAGTAAAATCGTTATTAAAAGAGGTTTTAATAACGCTTCATACAAGAACCATTGTCAAAAGTCTAAATGTTTTAATAACGGTTCTTGAAAGAACCGTTATTAAAACTCCAAAATCAAACTTTTATTTCGCTCAGTTCTATTTCATTCCAAAAGTTTCAGACTCTCTGCACCTTTATTCTCTTACTCTCCTTCTCCTTGCAAACCCTCACACCACCACACCGTGCACCACCACTCCGGCTCCTCTCAAGTAAGGGAAACCCTCACACCACCAACTCTCCACCATGCCTCTACCATTGTCGGCTTTGCATGTGCAAGCTGTCATTGTTCCAAAGCGAGCTAGCCAACACTTGTAGCTTCATCCTCCATCATGTTTTTAGCTAGCTCACTTTATGTATGTGTTTGTTCTTCCTCTCGTAACTTTTTATCTACTTATATATATATATATAAATGCATGCATGTTGCTATAGGGTTTCGTTTATTTGTTATTGAAAGATTGTGGTTTGTCATTCGAAAATGTGTTGTTGAATGTGTTGGTTGAAAATGTTGTTGTTCGTTGTTGAATTTGTTGCGTTATTGTTATATATTAACAAATGCATGTGTTGGCCGATATCTATACATATATATATATATATATATATATATATATATATATAATATGAATGTGAGTGTAGAATTATATACATTTTCACTCATAAAAACTATACACACACACACATACACACACATTTTCATTAATAAGTATAGGAAACTAGCAATAAGATATAGGAAAACGTCATATAATGAAATGAAAATATATTTTACATATGCACATCATTAAATGAAATTTTCAATTAGAGATGCATATGTTAATGATTTCTATTTGATGAGGATTAAATATATATAGAAAATAAGGAATATATAAAAGTGAATAATTAAATAGAGAGAAATAATTGTGTATAATAATATAATAATAATAATAATAATAATAATATCATTTATATATTATGGTTTAATTACAGTTAGTTAGGTTTAGGATTAGGGTTTTATGAGGTTTAGGGTTAGGTTTTATTATAATAAATTATGGTTAATTAGCTAGGGTTAGGGTTAGGGTTTATCGTTTATTATGGTTAATTAGGGTAAGGGTTAGTATTAATATCTTTTTGGAAACGTGTTAGCATGATTCGTATATATATAGAATATCATGATATATTTGAGATTAATTCTTTCTAAGCATGATTCGTATCGATAATATAATGGTACATTATACTCAATACATAACATTCGCTCAATACGTAACATTCTAACATTATTTATTTATTTATTTTTTGTAGAGATATGGCCAACAAAAATATTGATAGGGACATCAGTGAAGAAGAAGGGAAAAGAGGACCTACGATTATGAGAATCATCACAGACATGAGGAATAGTGGAGAATTAGTCAAATTGGGATGGAATACTTACAATCTTCTTATTGGCCCTTACGCAGACATGTTCTTGACTTACATTTCACTTGTAACCGTGTTCCTATCTCCTATAATAATTGGAAGCAGGTTCCAAATGGTTATAAGGAGCATATTTGGCAGAAAATCACGGTAAATATGCTATTTTATGTAATTATTTTTATATGTCAAATGTTATTAATTTTATTACATTAACATCGGTATACATATACATGTCTTATTTTGTAGAGAGTGTTCAATGTCCTAGAAAGTAGGAAGAAATGGTTTCTTAGACATTGTGGGGAACGTCTAAGAACATTTCGATCATATTTAGCTCGTAGGAAAAATGTATAGAAAGAGGGATGGTTCTTTATGGCAGAACCCATCCAAACGATATGGTTTCATCGATCAAGAAAGTTGGAACCAATTTATTACATATCGTATTACGGGGGATTTTAAGGTACTTGTTAGATAACAATTAAACTTTTTGTATCAATCCCAATATTATGCTTAATATTGAAATAACCATGTCACTATGTTTTGGCTTGTCACATAGGAAAAAAGTACCCAAAATAAATAGATTGCGAAGCAAAATAAATACCGGCATAATATGGCTCGCAAAGGCTATGTGGGCCTTGAAGAGGAGTTGGTATGCATTTTTTGATTTATCTATTTACATGTAAATGTCGAATTTTATAATAATATTCTTAATTAAGAATATTTTTTGATTTGTAGCTCTTAGCTCAAGACTTGGACCCATATACCTTGTCCATCAATATTGGTACATTATGGAAGGAGGCTAGAGCAACATGAGATGGATATATTAATGAATACGTAGATGTTGCACTCAAAAAAATTATAAGTTTGTAGATATCTAGAACCCTACTTAGTTTTCTTTTAGAAAACTATTATATTATACTTATTCCTATAAGTTAAATTTACATGTATTATATACATTACATGACGAACTTGAAACATCAGATGGTGAGGAGGGGGTGGACCAATACAGCATTATGTTCCAGGCTACAGGAATTGTAGAATACCCTAGAATACACAGGGGCCTTGGATTAGGTGTTACGAGAATGAGCATATATAGTTGATCTCGTGGTTCTCGTAGCACTAATGAGCAAGTTGCCATCCTCACCCAAAAATTGAATATGGCATTTGAACGGATGGCAACAATGTAGCAAGAGTTGTCATTTATTAAATCTCAAGGGTATAAGCCATCTGATTCAGTAGACCATGATCATCTTCACATACCTAATGTAAATAGCGTCAAAGATAGTTGTGAAGCTGATGCACGTCTTTCTACTCTTCCCGAGGTAAGCATTACAAACTATGAATTGTTATTAAATGTATTAGGTGTAATAAATAATTAATAATGTGTAATATTTTTGTTTAGGGTTTGCATAAATGTGACTTATTAGTGAATGACCTTTCAACACTTTTGGCGAAAGGAAGGGTTCGCATCAGTCATAGTACCCAAACGCAAACAATCCATGGGTACAATTTAGCCCTAAATACAAGGCTGGTGAGTATTGACACTCCAATCATTGGCAGTGCGCACTTGCCTTGTTATAAAGAGGGCGATGAGGCAACCACAGTACTAGAAGCTCATGGAAGCTTCATGGCTTGGCCTGCGGATCAAATACGTCTCACTACTAAAGAGGTATTAACATTTGACATCTTCATTAGACCTTGTTTAGTAGTTACACTATTCATACCTTTTTCATATATATATTTATATGCTCAATACATATTTTGTTTAATATTATCAATTAAGGAATCAAAAAAGGAATAAAAAAAGAAGACTGCTCCTACTAGTAAAATCAAGAGAGGTACTAGCAGAACGAGCAACACAAAAGAGGGCGCTGCTAAAAGAAAGAGAGCTAAATCTAAAAAATCAGTTGCCCCACAAAAGATTCCTTCTTCAGATCAGAAAAGCCAACCTCCACCAGCAATAGCTTTATTGTATTTTTATACCCAAAACTACCTCAAGGACAATTATATTTTCAGTGATTGTCGTCCTAAGTATGTTGGGAGGGATGATGCTACTTACATGGTATTGACGGTTGACATAAGCGACATTTATAATCAGGAATGGATGTCAACCATGAGTGTCGTCGTCTATGTCACGTATGAGATTTTAGTACTCTTAACTTGTACAATTGAAATTTTTATGACCTCTTATATGAGTTATTAATTATTAACAAATATGCATTGTTTTTGTTATCCATAGGTTGGTAGCTAATCACGCTGCGATGGAGGAAATGTTTTCCTCTATTGTGTTTGTGTACCATACTACATAGTTGACGGTAGTACAATAAGAGAGGGTAGGCACATAAAACTATTTAGCGGATTACATTTTGATTGAGGGACACAACAAACTCTATCTCATTCCTCACCTCGCAAATGAACATTGGGTTTTGTACGCTAGCCGACCTGATCTTAATAAATTCTATGTATTTGATTCCCTTCGAACCTATGACGTGCCTTTTAAAGTCATTCGTCGTGGTGGGAAGGAATTTATCGACATGTTAGTATACTTTTTACTTCTTATTTCATTAGCTTATTTATACATATATTCTACTAGCTTTCATTATTTAAGGTATATATACTTACAATATTGTGTATCCAACTCTATTTATTAGGGAACTACGAACATCGTATCAAAGGAGAGGTGGGAATGGTGTCCCAAACCCAAAGAATGTTCAATATGAGCCTGTCATAGTAAGTAGGAAAACAACTATTTTTTATTTTATTTTAATTCAAATTAATATCTAATAGTTAGAGAGTTAACTAAATTCATTTGACAGTGTCCACAACAACAAAACAACAATGATCGTGGATACTATGTATGTAAAGTAATGGATCTGATAGTCCAGAACAGATCAGTCAACATAGATCCAAGCCATGTATGTTTTCTTTTCAATATTTTTCCATTAATGAATCATGACATATATGTTTGGTACTTGACGTAAGTGCTAACTGTATATTAATCGAAACTTGGGCATTGTAGTTTTTCACTGATAACTATGCACGAGGCTAGCAATACAATGTTGATGAAATTGATGAAGTTAGAGACCAATGGGCCAAGCACGTGCACTCATTCATTCGGTATTAGGTAGAGGTCTATATATTCTACATGCATGTTCAGGTTTGTATTTTGTCTATGTCTTTCATTCTTCTAGGCTAAATTTATGAACTTTTTTACTTTGGGGTGTAGAACTACCAAGTTGTGGTATGCCTACTAATTTTGATTCTTGAGTATATATGTCCGGTGTATTAAGACATGCATATTAATTAGAGATTGATTGAAATTATGGCGTGATTGCAGATTTGTTATGAATTGATGTTGTTTTACAATGTAGATTTGGTAATTGTTTGAACATACAACTGTGTATGTGGGCAGGAACAAAACTGCAAAAACGTTAAAAAAAATTGTAGTTTTAATAACGGCTTGTATTAAGAACCGTTATTAAAACCACTTATTTCATCTCAAATTTATGCTCAGTTAATATGTATTAGGGTTTAATAAAAGCATAATCAATAACCAAAACCCTAATTGAATGATAGAGTTTTAATAACGGTTCTTATGAAAACCGTTATCAAAACCTAGGTTTTAATAACGGTTCTTGTGAACACCGTTATTAAAAATGTGCATTTAATATCAATTTATGCTCATTTAATATGTATTAGGGTTTAATAAATGCGTAATCAATGTTTGAAACCCTAATTCGATGATGTTTTAACAATGATTTTTGTAGTAATCGTTATTAAAACTGTTTTTTAATAATGGTTGTTTCTTAAAAACCGTTATTAAATATACAGTTTATGATTTTATTGGCAGTTTTTTTTTTATATTTTTGATAATGGTTAGGAACCGTTATTAAAGATTTAATAATGGGTGATTTAATAACGGTTTAAAACCGTTATTAAAGCTATAAAATAATCGTTATTAAAACGCCTTTTCGGGGTAGTGTGAGGTATTATATTTGACTGGCCCACCGGCAATAACAGTGACATGACTCGAGCTCAATAAACACAAACCAGAATTGTTAAAGCTCTTAAAAGATACTAATTACTTACAGTGAAACACCATGCGAGCAGGAACCAGACTGATCCACCTGTCAGGAATAGTGGTTAGGGTTTTACCCTATATGTGACCGATCCACCGGTAATAATAGTGGTTAGGGCATGATGCTCTATGTGTGACCGGCCGACCAGTTATAATAGTGGGGTGTTCCTGTACTCGCATGGATTTGATAAAAGGCATGGTGTGTATCGAATTTAGATAAAAGAAAAATTAAATAATTAATTTGGACCTTTTTGGGCCTTATGTGTGGGCTTGTTGATGACATGCTATGGATTCTCTATACGCTTTTATATATCATATATGTGGTTTGAAATTGTATGTTGATTATTATCCTACATGATTTGATGTGTTTATGTGTCGGCCTTAGTGCTCGGTTACCTTACTCAGTACGTAGCGTACTGATTACCCTTTTCATGGGTGATGTTCATTCCCACGAGTAGTATGCCCTTCTGAATTTGTGCAGATGGGCGAGACATCAGTTGGGACTGAGTATTGAGCATGTTTGGCTCGAAGTTCGAGAGTAGTGTGGGCGGATCCACTCTTCTTGTTATCTTATTTATTTCTATTATTTCTTCTTATATCATATTTATCTTGTTTGATTTATTACCTCGTATTAAATATTTCAAATAAGCCTTTTATCAATTGTAAGGTTATTCCCTTCGATGAATTTTAATTTTGCACTCTGATTTCCATTTGATTCGTGATTCTTTTACGTACACTCTGATTTTTTTTTATATATGACCTTTCTAGTTCTTTATGAACTATTGGTTTGAGTTTAATGTTAATAATTTTCTTTAGCCTTAGCACTTGGTACTGAAATGGTCGGAGAGAACCAGTTTGGTACTAAGTGTCGCGGTAACATCTCCAGAATTCACGGGTTTTAATTTAAATATTTCTATTGTAAATTCTTTCGTTTTAAAAAAAAAGTAGTGAATTTTGGGGTGTTACAAGTCTGGTGTTGAATGTTGGTGGTGAGGGAAAAGAAAACCAGTTGCAGGGGAATAGAGAAGGAGGAGGGAGAAGGAAGAGAAAAGGAAGGCAAGGCTTAGGATTGAACAAAAGAAGGGGGTATGAGGGCATGTGTATATAGATGGTTAGGGAAAATGGTTCGATGCAGAGAAGTGGTGAGGAAGGTAGGTTGATAAACTAGAATGACAGAGGTTGCAAAGGATTTGGTAATGGAAAGGGGCTTGACATGTCAGGGAGGTGGTGGTTATAGGTTGGTAGAGGATTGGTGCAAGAAGGGGCAGAGGCATACGAGGGGTTGGATGGGGAAAAGGGAAAAGAGAGGCATGTGTGAGGGATAATGTAGGGAGTGTGTTTGGCCTAATGGGGAAAGAGAAATAGACATGTGTGAGGGGTGTTTAGGACAACGAGTTGGTTAAGGAAGAAGGAAAAGAAAAGGAAAGGAAAAATAAACAAGAAGAAAAAAGAAGATGGGCGGGCTAGAGTAGCAAGTCGAGGAGGAGAGAAAGAGAAAGAAAGAAAGAAAAGGGAAAAGAAGGGAGAGAGAAAAAAAAGGAAAAATGGAAAAGAAAGAAAAAGGAAAATAAATAAATTTAGGGTTAGCATTAGAATTAGGTATAGATTTAGGATTAAGATAAAATTATTTTGTCTAAATTTAGAGTATCAGATTAGAAAAATAAATTAGACAAGATTATCAATTTAGAGTTTATTTAAATAAAAAGTAAAAAGATAAAATACATGGAATAAATTTATTTAAGAATTTATATGGGTTTATAGGTCAAGGGATAACTTAAATAATTAAGATAATATTTAAGTGTTAGGTTTCGGATTAAAGGCTAAACATTCAAAAATAAGGTTATAAAATTTTAGAGTGTACCTCAAACCCTAAACCCAACCTTCAAAGCCCAAACCCTAAACCCTTAGTCATAAACCTAAAACCCTAAACCATATCCCTAATATGTAAAACCATAATTGCCAACCTTAACCCTATAAACCCTAAACCATTAACCCCAAACTCTCAACCCTAAACCATAAACTCCAAACCATTGATGAGCTAAAACATAATATTTATCAATAATATTTTTGTTATACCTAGTAGATGGTTGGTAAAAGAGGAAGAGGCAAGTTATTCTCGCTACCAATAGGGTGGTAAAGAGGATAGTCGTTGTTAGTGATAGAACATGAGCAACGATGGAGCATGGGAAAGCTCCCCGCATTATAGACACACATCATGTGTCATTTGAGGAGGAGTATGATGATCACATTGAGGAAGTGTTTGATGGAACTAGCACATTTACTCAAGTAACATGATTTATTTCCTCGTCTACATCAAACAATGATTAACTAGAACTACAAGTGGGGATCCACTCATTTCAGATCTTCTGACTAGTTTTAAAGGTCATGTGGAATATGCCATATGGAATGACAATGAGGAAATTTTTATTATTATAAAGATTGGTTTCTATTTTTTTTTACCATGTAATTCATTATTCTAATATTCTTTTTGTTGCAGGAACTATGCCTTGTGACGAGGGTTCAGTTAAGGATAAAAACTTGGGGAGACTACCAATAGATGATGTTGGAATGGATATTGCCTATGATCACATCAAGACCATGCCTAAAACATCTACATAACACATAATTCTACCATCACAATTCTCTGATCATCTCCACTTTTGTTGAGATGTGGCACCCATAGACTAACAACTTCCACCTTCCATTCGATAAGATGACTATTTCCTTACATGACATGATTTACATTATGGATCTTAATTATCATGGGTATGAGTATATCATCAATCATTTTCCTACTGATGGCAATGTAGTGGAGCTTGTGGCAACATGTGGAGTAAATACGAGGTGTTAGTGAAGTCAACTTTTGTGAAGAGAATCGTAGTCGTATTATATGATATTTTTTATAAGCTTACAACTAACCATGATCATGACAATGAATCTTATGCCTGATTTTATGTGGTACCAGCTATATTCCGCGCATTTTATGGCCAAGTCTAGCAACCATGCTCCATTATTAGTACTCAGATTAGTTTCTAATCTAATTCAGTTAGGTGATCAGGTCCTTGAAGCTGGTACTTTGCATATTTATATAGGTAACTTAGGATAACATCTAGAACCATGTGCAAATAGATAGGTAGTTGCATAACACTATAAGATGTAATTATTTATAGCTTATTATTAGTTTTAAATGTTTTTAATTATTTATATGTGTGTTATAATTATGCATAGGCATGGATTTATTAGTATTTCCCTTACTTTAGTTGAGTTATTCTCACACATATAATCCATCATGCAATGCCGTAGTGATGTGATGGGATACGTCTCGTCAAACGTGTCCCTTTGAGTTAATGGATGGCATAATTCAATATAAGAGGCAACTAGATTCTCTAATGGCCTAGAAGGTGGGTGACATACTTTATTGGGGGTTTTCAATTTTAGTAATTGACATGAATAATTTAATTTTATTTAACAAGCATTTATAGGTTGATTTCTTACTATTTGAAAAAGATCCAACAATGAAACATCCTAAGTTGATGTATTACGATGGCTTGTTCTGCATGGATATTGTGGAGCCTTACATACCATATTGAGTTGCCCCACAATTTGGCTATCCCCAAATCATCCCAATTGCTCCTATCATTCCAAAATATAGATTCTACCATAGTAGAAACATTGAAAAGTATAAGGTAGATTACTCCAGTTATGCATCACTTTGGAACTCTGGGATACACCACTGACTAGACTTTAGCTTCCAGTTTCATCATTTGACATATCAACATGATGCTTCTGCTTATGAGATTCCTTCTTATCATCCTTAAACCCACCTAGTATTCCATCTTATATAGTATACGAAGGAATGAGTGATGCCACATACATCAGGACAAAAATAGAGATAAATAATAAATTGATGGGTGGGTTTTGCCATCAATTCAAAGAAGAGAAGAATGGTAGGATTGATAATGATGAAGGTTTTGATAGGTTAAAGGAGGTGTATATCATCATGGCTGGGCTTAGACTCTCCTCTAGTGAAGAGGAGGAGGTTGACCAACCCCTACTAATGATTTTGATGATAGTTAGTAGATTTTTTTCTTATATTTTGATTTTAAATTTTATATGGACTGTTATGACTTTTTTAACCTCTCAATTTTTTTATTTACTTCTTTTAAATTCTCACAGATATTCCTTAGCAAGTACATAAAGTTCTACAACAAAATTCTTAAGATAATGGGATAAATAAAAGTACATAAAATTTTTCACTAAACTCATTACATTACGCACAAATCATCAACATAATCCTTCCCCTAGGTTGAAACCCATACTAATACATTGTAATACAACTGAATGTGATCACGATATGGCTCATCCCATCAAGATACACTTGGAGCAACATGTTTGTACCATTGATTAGATACATGTGGTAATAATGCATTTTCCATCAAGAATAACTATAATCATATAAAGTATCATAACATGAGTGTCAGACATATATAGTATAATGAAATCTATATAAAAAATTATTGTAAATGATATACCAATACATAGTGTGACAAATTGTTGATACTTAAGATGTTAATGATTTGATTAGGTTGTTGGTCATGAGGTGGAACTTTGTGTCGTAAACATATAATTGACCTATGAGCACTCAAGCAAACAAATACCAAATTGTACGTAGTTACAAAGAGAAATCGAAAGTCAAGTTGATGCCACCATTTTTCCATCAGAGTCGGTCCCCTCCAATGTATCAGGTGTTACATGTTTGTAGCACTTGGAACTACAAAGGCATATTCATATAACTCTTGTTGAGTTACTAATTCCCTATACACTACACGTCTAACATTTAACCATTCTAGCTCACTATTTAGGAGTTGTAGTGCAACTCATCTAAACCTATAATTTCCATTTCCTATAACATTGCACCATAATTCCAACCATGAGAGCATAGTTTCCTCAATATCATAGGCCAACGGGAATCACAGATGAGTTAATGAGTACTCTTAGTACTATGCCTCCCATGACTACTTCTTCCTCAATCCAATCGACAAAGGGAAGAGTGACCTCTGCAAGGAGATTCAAAACCACATCCTTGACCTGATTGACCTTTCCCCATAGGTGATTTTTGTAATCCCCCAAAATTTTAAAACCCTATATTTTGATAAATAAATTTTATTAAGGATAAATTAGCTTTTAAATATTTTTAATTTAATTATTTTATGGATTTTTTTGAGTGTATGAAATTTGGTATAAATATTTTAATAAATTAAAATAAATATTTTGTTATTTTATCATACTCTTGTTATTTAAATAATTTTTCAAATTATTATTTTACTACAATTATCCCTTTTAAATCCTTATATTTTAACTATATTAAATTAAATTGTTAGATCAATTTATTACCCAAAATATATTATATTGTATTATTTTATAATTAGATTATTTTATTTAAACCCATTTCCTTTTTTCTTTTCCTTTTTCCCTTTTTCCTCCTCATTTTTCTCTTTTCTTTCTTTTTCCTTTCCTTCCTTGGGCCGCCGGCTGGCCCAGCTTGCCCTTCCCCCACCTCTGCGCATTGGGCCGCTGGCTTGTTTCCTCTCCCCCTCTCCTTTCTCCCTCACGCGTGAGCCCGTCTCCCCTTGCCATCTCCCACGTGAACTAGCCATCCCTCCTCCTTTTCTTTTCTTTCGTCCTCAACCGAGCCAGCTCCTTCTTTCTACGGCCAGTTTACTCGCACGCACCAGCCCCTCGACTCTTTCTTCTTCTTCTTTCTTTCTTCTTCCACCATCACCGGCGAGATTTTCGACCTCGCCACTCCCTGCAACTCCCTCTCCCCCATTGACCTCCCTAACTCTCTCTCTCTCTCTCTCTCTCCCCCGCCATTCCTTGCCCCATACCGACCCCATTCTCCCTTCCCCACTCCCTGCCATCACCATCCTTCTCCCTCTCCCCACTCCCTGCCATCGCCATCCTTCTCCCTCTCCCTGCAACCGTCATTTCCCTACCAACCTACAGCCACCCCTCGAGCCCCCTATCCCTTCCCTTCTCTTCCTCTTCTATTTCTTCCTCCTTCCCTGTCATTCTGCATTTTTTTTCTGAGCCTCTCCATGCTCCCCAACTCTCTCTTTTCTTTCCTTTCTTCTCCTTCCCTCACCCTCTCTGTTTTAACTTCGCCGCCTAGCTCCGCCGCTGCTGCCGCCTTAAACGCCACCTGCACCACCTCCTACCACCCTCTACCTCACCCTCGACCATCACAGCTCCCATCAACCCACCCCGCAACCCCATTCTCCCTCCTCTCCTCTTTTTCTCTTCTTTATCCTCTTATCAGCAACCGCCCTGCACCGCCACATTCCGCCGCCGTCTTGCCGCTTCTGCCACCACCTGAGCCACCTTATTACTCCCTACAACCCCCTCTACCACCCCAATCCTAGCTTTCCCAAAAACACCACCCAAAGGCCTTCATTTTCCCTCCCCATTTTCCTTCCTCACCAGTCTTCCATTTAGACCCCTCCTTGGCCGCCACCTTTGCAGCTTCGCTGGCGCCGCCTCCACCGCCCTTAGCCGCCGTTAACCCTTCCCTGACCACCACTTACACCCCCTCTACACTTTTGCACCATCCCCTTGCCCTAAATCCTCCCCTAACCCCCTCCTTTCTTAGCCCCAAACTACCAACCTGAAAATGCCTATTTCTTCCTCTTTTACCACCTTCGAGCCTCCCTCTTCCAACTTTCCTTGCATGCAGCTCATGCTGCATGAGCAGTATGAGCTTCTGCCTTTGTTAATTTATTTGGGTAAAAATTTTGAGGCATAATAATATTTTAATTTAATTATTTGATTAATTAAGCATTATAAAGTTTTATGCCTTGATTTTATTATTTCTAATGTAATAAATCTTTATATTATTTTTAGGTATTGGTTTTGATAATCAAATCTTAGACCTTTAACCGGAATACCAGTAAGCTTTGTTTTTGCAAAAACCGAGGTAACCATTAAATCCCACTTAAATGCATGGATTAACGTATGTTAGCACATTAGGATTTTTAATATATTATTGGTGTTGTTTAATATGTTATATATGGTTATTGTGTTGGTTGATAAAAGGAAGCATGATCGGATATATGATATGTATGAAAATATTATTTAAGGTAATAATTTGGTTGTTAAGGAAAATATTAAGTGTTATCCATGTTGTATTATGCTATTGTGATCTTAATGTATGATTAGTATTTCATGAGCCTTAGGGGATTTTATTAATGTATCTTGTACAAGATTACGGCCTAGAATATATATGGGTGCTAATAATGTTACATTAATTATAAGAGTTGAAGATGAGGGATTAAAGTTAATATTTTATGTAGTAATAATAATAATTTAATATAAGTGGAGTAATAAGGGGTAAGATGGTAAATTTGTAAGTGAAATGACAAATTGGAAATTTTGTAATTAAAGGGTAAAATTATAATTTTGTGAATAAAGGGTAAAATAGTAATTTAGTGATTAAATGGTAAATTGGTAATTTTGTAATAAAAGGGCAAATTGGTGATTTTGTATTAAAGGGCAATTTGGTAATTTTGTAATAAAAAGGGGCAACTTGATAATTTTGTAATAAAAAGGGGCAAATTGAAAATTTTGGAAATAAAAGGGCAATTTTTTAAATTTAAAATAAAAGGGAAAATTGGAAATTTTGGAAATAAAAGGTCAATTTTTATAATTTTGAATAAAAAGGCAAATTGGTAATTTTATAACAAAAGGGTAAAATGGTAATTATGATAAATGTGAGGGGTAATTGGGTAATTAAACCAACTAGAGGGTATTTTCGTAATTTCGATAATGGAGTAGGGTAGTTTGGTAATTACGACAATTAAGAAGGGTAATTTGGTAACTAGATAATTAAAGGGTAATTTAGTTAATTTAATAACGGAGAAGGATAAAATTGTAATTATGATCATATAAAAGGGTAATTTGGTAATTTAACCAACCAGAGGTATTTTGGTAAAATTGATAATGAAGAAGGGTAGTTTGGTAATTATGATCATATAAAAGGGTGATTTGGTAATTTAACCAACCAAGGTAATTTGGTAATGTTGATAATGGAGAAGGGTAGTTGGTAATTGATAATAGGGGGCGATAATTTGGTAATTAACTAAATAAATGGTTAATTTGATAATTAGGATAATGAGGAAGGGTAATTTGGTAATTTGACCAACTCAAGGATAATTTATTAATTATAATAAGGGAAAAAGGGCAAGTTAGTAATCTCACCAATCAAATGGGAATTATATTGAGTGTAATAATTACGAAGGGTGTTTAGTGGCCTAATAAGTGTGGGAATAGCTCGGTAACCTAAACCGAGTAAGGGTGTAGCTAAGATCGAATGTGTGCTATATGTCCTACATGCCTTGGATGCCCTATATGATTTTTAGGTCAAGTTCTGCATGCTATTATTTTAATTGTTTCATGTGTGGCGTGACTTGGAACCGAGATGTGTTCATGTGTCCTCTTTTTGTATGTGATAATACGGATATGTCGTAATTTATGATGTGATGTGATGTGGCCTTCTAGAACATGCATGTCAAGGGTAAAATACTTTCGAATAAGATACCTTTAAGACACTAATCACTTAAAGAGGAAGATGTTGAGCCGGACCCAGACCGGTCCACCGACAAATAATAGTGGTAGGGTATGTTACCCTCGCGACCGGTCCACTGGCTTTAATAGTGGCAGGGCATGTGCCCTCATGACCGTTCCACCGGCTATAATAGTGGGAGATTCCGTGCTCAACAAGCCAAACGTAAAATTGATAAGACACAGGGAAGATACTAATTACTTACAGTGAAACACCTTGTGAGTCGGGGCTAGACCGGTTTACCGGCAAATAATAGTGGCAGGGTATGTTACCCTCGCGACCGTTCCACCAGCTAAAATAGTGGCAGGGCATGTACCCTCGCGACCGTTCCACCGGCTATAATAGTGGGGTTCCCGCACTCACACAGACATATATAATCCGAGATGATTGATTAATGATGGACTAATGGCCTTAAGGCCCTAAAAGTATCGATTGATAATTATAGCCCATTGATATTGGTTGACTTGTGAAGTATGAGAATGTACGAAAGTAAATGTTAAGTATACACTACGAATATTTGATTGACTTGTTGGATGTGTGAATATATACGGATCTGAATATCATGTTTACAAATATTGTTATGTGCGAATATAGTAGTATTTCTTATGTGACATTACGTGCCTATTTTTAAGTGTGCTTTTAAAGGGTTACTTAGTACTGTAGTACTGAAGGGTTCCCTTCATGGGGCCCCTACCTATTCAATAGACAGTGCCCCTTGCAGGTCGTGTTCAGTGCTTTCAAGTGGGCCTCGTGAATGAGAGTAAGAAACTATTCGAAATTGTTAAAATTTTAATTTGCCTCTTTAAAATTCATAAATTTAATATAATTTTTGTTTTGTAACCACCACTGGTGGATTTTACTCCGATCAATTATTTATTGCGCTACTGTGATTTATATTTACTTGATTTTCCCGTAAATTTTGTTTTACTCTTTTAGCCATAACACTGGGTACTGGAACAGTAGGAGTGAACTAGTCTGGTATTGAGTGTGGCGGTAATATCCCTAAAGTTCACAGTTTATTAATCTGCTTCCGCTAATTTCCTTTTAATTAACGAAATTTTTCAGTAGTGAATTTTGGGGGTGTTACAATTTTGAATAACCATTCCCTATGTGCTCCCGCTCTAATGGTTCCATCTGTGTGTTATCACTAGGGTGCCCTTTGATTTGTTGAACATTAGGTTCTATCAAAATTGTTTGTATAGCTTTGAGAATCTCATTGATAAGATTAGAAGACTATCATAGACATGATGAAAAATGATCAAGCATCATTTGCACCTTAGACATAATATTAGTGGAAAATGGACATACGGATATATCAATGGTTGAATCATCAAAAGTAAACATTTCTTCTCGTGGTCTGACAAAAGTAACAAGCTTCCAAAATTGATGCACTACTGATATTAAAATGGGTTTATGATCTTATTTATAATGAAATATCTAGTGTGCTTATGGTAAAATGTATATCAACCTAAAGTAACACCCACATCTCAAGGGTTCGAGACAAACCATATTGTACCTCTTATAGTCTTACTCTCCTCTTCAATCAAGTCCAATGCTCTATGACAAACAACAGATGTGATCTCCTTAAATAATGTGCAATTTTTAGAGCAATGTGGAATAATAGCCCATTATTGCTTCAAATCTTTTTTCACCTTATTAATTTGGAGTCTTATCAGTGTGTCAAGCTTCAAACATAATGTGTCAAAACTCATCTATGATGATGATATATATATTTCTTCAGCTTTTCATGTTTACTTTCCACCCTATGATTAGAAGTTTAAAATATAAGTAATGGTCAATGATAATTAAGTAATAATTTAAATGGCATTGAATATTTACAAAAATAATTATACCAGTTGGTCGTATAAGTGTTAAAGTGAAGAATGTTTTCAACTTATATGAAAACAAAAATCTCATTATATGGATTCAACCACGTCTCATATATATATATTATAACATATGTGAAAATATGCCCCATTTTTCATGCATAAGTAGGAGCTCATCCTCATATTTCTCAAATGTAGTCATTTGTACAGTCTTCCTCCATCTACCTAAGAAACTTTATCCCTCTACTATACTTCCTAGATTTTTTATAGTATGAGAAATAATGTTTTTACTAATGTGACATATACATGGGAAGGATGTTACATTAATAAAGACTTTGGGCATTGTTTTTGTTGGTCTTAGTTCCCTATCAATGATCATCACAATTGGTTCATTGGACTCCATCAATCTATTTACCTTATCAAGCACACATTCGTAATTATCTTCCTTTTCTTTTGTCATAAATATCAAGGCATTGGTAAAATTCTTACCACTAGACACACAACTAATGATTTCCAAGAAAAGAATGTTGTATTTATTGGTTTTTTATATGTGGTCCATACAAATGACAAATGGAAATGTGTGCAACAAAGCAATAGAATCTAGATGTACAATTACAATATCACTAACCACATTAGACTTGGGAAATCGATGATGCCATGAATAATATTTGTTCGTTTCCATGAAGTGCCATAATTGTTGCATGAATGTACGTCCCATCAAGCTCTGTACCTTGAAATTATGTCTAGCATTGTAGATTATTCTAAGTTTTATAGTATTATCCCCATCTCCTAGTTTTAACTTGTCAATAATCTCCCTTGGTTTGACATTGATTTGGATTAGTTCATGCACCAACCTACGTTCTTTTGGAAATAATTGACAATAAAATGAATGCCCCTATAAATACTTATCTAATTTATGATTATGCATTCCACATTCTACCACTCCAACCACCGCCAGCATATTCCCTTCCACTAATCTTGAATTCACGACCATACTTTTTGGTCCCACTATATTGAACACTTTTTAGATACACTAGAATTTTTCTTCTATAAGCACCACCTCTCTCACAATGTATCCAAATCCTACCTTTTTTTGACCTCTTGATCCTTAAAACCACATTATGTGGCCTTATGATTTATTTAACCCACTCAATTAATGGCTCGCAAGTATTAAAAATCTCATTCATAGCAAATAACCCACTTCAATCAATATTCTGTATCTTGATTATGTCATTCATAAATAAAATATGAAATTATAGGGAATACATAGATATAAAAATGAATAACAAGAATTTTTGGAAGGAATATTTTCAGGAAATTCACCCGCTAGAGTTTGAAATGAATAGGTAAATGGCTTGTCAAATCTTATCTGTTGCTGGATAAATGGTCCGTAAGTACTAAAAACTAATGAGTGAGATGCCCGTCAGGGTTACCTTGTGATGGGGGACTTGCTCGCCAGCCTTGTCTTTTGATAGGTGAGTCACTTGTTAGCCTTACTTTCTGACGGGTCACTTACCTATCACGCTTAAAATTTTTGAATTTTTTTGACTTACTATTATTTTTTCAAGCTCTTCCTAACTAAAATAATTATTAGATTCACTATCTTCTTCCATTATTATTTTATTCAAGATTGAATGAATTAAATGTTGAAGATTAATTGAGGAGAAGAGAAAAAAAGAGAGAAAGCATAATTGTTGAGGAGAAATGTGCACAAATGAAAGACTCATATTAGTCCAAAAAAATTGAGGTTTTGAGGGGTGTGACCTCAGCATTTTGGGTGTGCATATAACAAATCCCAACATATTAACACCTAGTTACAACTAGAAATCCATTAGGGCTAACATGAATCCAAACAAAGACTAACGTACACATAATAAGAATGTAAAGACTAAAACTCCCTTATCTAACCTTAATCTTTTATCTAATGAATTTACCTATAAATTAAACTCATCATTAAACTAAACTTAAGACAGTGCGTATTACTTTAATCTTTTATGTAGTATTACTTTAAACTAAACTTAATCTTTTATGTAGTATTACTTTAATCCTAATTTTAGGTTACAGGCTTCAAGAATCACACATAAAATGACCAAAATACTTATCAGATTTAGATGCTCATTTTATGCCCTTTTTAGCTTAATCGATTATTTTAGGATAACCAATACTAAAAAAGGTTAACCACTCAAGATTATAATGAACTTATTATCCTTGGAAAGATTCACACATCCCTAAGGGATAACAACATGTGCAAAGATGAAAATACCCTTTACTTTGCCTAAAATATTTTTAAACTTATTTTAATCATAACTTTACCTATAAAACTCTAAATTAAGAATTATAATATATAAAGGAACTAATGAACAAAATGATGAAATTTGATTAAAAAAACTAGTATGACCTTTTTTTTCCACTGGAAGTGCACAGACTCGAAAATGAAAGCATGCCCTTAATTACAACTTAAACCCAAAATCATAAAAACACTACTAAATAATAAGACACATATATTAAGCATGCCATATAATATTTTAACAACATAATACCATGCATGAATATACACTTAACATTTTGAATGCTCTTTACTTGAGCCATTTTTACATAAACTGATAACACCACAAAATATGTATATAAGCTTACACCAAATAATTGTGCTAAAATATGAAATAGCATTCTCAACATGGAAAATAACATATATACCACATAATACAACATGCTCATTGACACTAGAAATTTAAGACAAATATTAACACATTATATATCAAGAGAGTAAGCAAGACGTACTCATCTGCTAATCTTTTAGCAAGAAAAATATAATCCTATCCAATTCCTCTGTATACCACCTCTTGATTACTTAATAACTGTCAAGAAGCTAAGAGGAAGAAGGGAGTACGATGGCTCGACTGACAGGACACCAAGAGGAAAAACGGGATGAAAACCAAACTACCACCAACAACCAAAGAACTTTGGGGCAATGTTAAGAAGTTGTTGTGGAATGTTTAAGGAAAAGGTAAAAGGATAAAAACACTAAGGGAGAACCTATGCACAATAGCATAACAAAAAAAACACAAATTTTGAAGGTTTACAAAAGCAAATATGTTGCTCCAACGAGGTAGAAATGATGTGAAAATAAGAAGAAAGATGGGTAAGGATTCAAGGGAGAAATAGGTTCCTATATGAAGTATAAGTTGATAGAAAAAAAATACAAGAATAAATGAGCTAATACAAAGCAACACCAAGTCACGACAAGTAGTTAAATTTGAAGAAAAATCAATGTCGATAGTGTCCAAATTGATTGTGAGCCAAAAGTCAAAGCTTAAATGAGAGGTGAAAGGCCACGAAATAAAGAGATAAATGGTTGGGAAATAGATTATGTAATGCAAGGAATTCAAATAAAAAAATTTGAAGGCAGTGGATGAGAACATGAGTGGCTAGAGGCACAACAAAGTCCCAACCTGATGAGCTAGGACATCAACAACAGGGGGTAAAAAACATAGGAAAATAACAACCAAAAACCTTATGAAACAAGAGTTTGGGTGCACCAAGATGGAGATGGGAATATTAGAGGTTATTATACAAATAAAATAAGATAAAGAGAGCTAAAATAATGGTCCACAATGGCTGTGAAGAAATGGTAGAAAAGGGATATAAAGGGGTTGCATTCACTTGTGGGGTTTGAGTGTTACATGAAAAAAAGGGGGGAGGAGGGTAAAATTCACACTTATGGGTTTGGGATAATAGGAAAAATTGATATAAAATAAGAGGTCATGGTGTTTGGGTTGAAAAGCTTTTTTAACTTGTTAGGACACTAGGGTATGATTAATGTATTCTTAGCTAAAAATTTGATTAAACAAAGTAAAATATGAGGGAAATTAGATAAGGATATATTTATGGGTTTTTTAGGATAAAATGAGATATTCAGAAGTTTAATTAACATTAATTTAATAAATTAAATTGTAAAAATGACCAGAAATAGGTATTTTGGAAGGAAAATATAAATTAGACTTCAAAACTTATGAAAAATTGTGGAAAGGTGTGAAATAAATTTAGGAACCCAAATATACAAAAATAATTGGTATCAAATTTGGTTTGAATACGGATGGAAGAAAAATGAGCAAAAATAGCAGAATCGGATAATCTACGAAAACAATTTTTTTTCATCATTCCACAAACTGAATAGTGGATGGTTCAAGTTGATATGAATAGGTGTAAAATAATTTTTTAAAACCAAATATTTTTTATATATTTGGTCTCGGAGTTTGTTTAATACCTAGTGGATTAAAAATAGTTAAAATCGTCTAATTGCATAAACAAAACTTTTAATTACTGAACTATACAAAAGGAACAAATGAACTTAAAAAATGTCTGGGACACATGCCTAAGCTTACAATATTTTTAGAAGTGTAAAAAAAAATTAGACGAGTTGAAATGAATGAGAAACAACTTAGAATGGAAAGTTGTGTAAAATGTACTTTTTTGCAAACGAATAAAATATTTTGACAAACAAACAAATAACAAACCAAAAAATAAAAAAGGATGTGGAAAGAATCAAAATAAAATAATTTTCTTTGAAATAGTATTATGAATTAAGTTTAGAACAAGCTCAAAAGAGAAAAAATGCTAAGATCATAGAAATCGCATAAAAATACTAATTTTTGTAAACAAATAAAATGAGTTAGCGGAAGGCTTACTTTAATACAAATGCCTTAGAAATTCTTATTAAAAGTTTTTATAAATGTATTATGATCCTAATTACAGATTAAGTAAGGTTAAGAAAAAAAAGGGAATGTTACTAAATTTTTTTAAATCTTTAGAGTTATTTGAGTTTCCATATATTTTTCCACAGGGAAGATTCATAACAACTATCATCACCTTCACATCAGAGGTTATATGCTTAACATAAAAAAAATAATCCATTAATCATAAGACCCTAGATAGGCATATTTGGAGAAATATTTCTAATGGGTGGTCTCATGCTAGCAATTTCAACCAAGGCATGCAACAATAGGAGATGCAGGAAGTTAAGCTAATTCCACTATCTATTCTACAAAGCATTATCAAATACACATGAAATGGTTTTAACAACATAGTGGATAAGAGGTTTACTACTGAACCACTAGTTCATCCAAAAATTAGTCATTAAACTATTCCTAATGGACCACCTTACACCCTCTTTAGAATATCTAACACCCCTAATAAGAAATATAAAGCTACTAACCATAAAATTGTCAAATTATTACCTATTTTTTTTCCTATATTATACTTGTCAACAATAAGAAGCGATATAATGATCAAAATACACCTATACGGTTGAGAAACAATCATGTAATGAAAAAACTAAAAATGTATAACAATAATTCTTACCTGAATAGGCATTATAATTTTTTTCAATATCTTCAATAATAAATTGATACCATCACAAAAAAAATACCAAAAAGATAAAAATAATACTAGTGCATTGCTACTCTCTAAATTTTTAGCCTCTTGCACTTTAAAAAGCTAAATCATCAATTAATCTTTCGCAACCAAAATTTTCCAAAAAAAAACATTTTCAATTGAAATCAAAGTTAATGCATTTAAACTTTTTTGCAACATAGTCAATCACAAGTAAGATTTCAATATTTTTAGCTTTGAAAAACTCATTTCCACTTCTGCAATTGAAATATAAAGGATTGACAAAATTCCATATACTAGACAACTAGCTGGATAAAAATTCATTCATTTAAAAATTTTTGGTATTGAACTAGTATTATCATGATATTTTGGTAAATATTTTTGTAATAGTTACAATTCATAATAGAAATACTTACCATTAATGTAAAAAATGGAGCCATTCTTTAACTTCTTCTCAAGATTATTGCAACTTGTCTTCAATTCATAAACACCCAATAATTTATTTATTTATTGTTGTGAAAAAGAAGCCAAATTTATCTTCATATTACTTATATTTCTCAAATATTCTCTCCAAAAAACCAATTGCTTAATAAACTAGGCGTATGAAATATTAAATTTTGAAGTTTTCTTAAGTTGATTTTTCATTAGCTGGTTATGTTGATTCATTAACAACCCCATCAAAATGTCTTTCCCTCAAATTCTTCTTCTTTTCTTTGTATTAGGAAACACTAGATCAATATCCAACCTTCATATTTCACACTATCAACTTCTTGATACTCCTTAATAAAATCAAGTAGTGCCTTTACACTATCAATGACCATGCCAATACACATATCTTTATATTTTAAAACCTTACTAACTATATTAACTTTATCCAATATTTGATACCAAATAACCATACCGACAATAAACGCAAAATTTCCAAGTTCATACTTAGCCAAATAAGTAGGTTCATTTTTAGTCTTTGAGTCTATCTCATTTATAGAAAGTCCAATAAGAGCTTTTCGTATATCTAGAGCTTCAGATCTAAATTTTTTATTGTGTTTATTCAACTTTCCTATTTTGTATTCAACAATCACTTCATAGTAAAACATTTTTATGATATATTATCTTTTAAAAGCTTACATTGTTTTTGAAATATACAAACAATGTATATATATGTTGTACAACTCCAAAAAAACTGTATTGTTTTACTACAAGGTCGCTACATCTAACAATATCAAATCAAGAGAATGAGAACCACAAGGTGTATAGAAATATCTAATTGATGTCCAAAAGCTTTCTTTGCACCTTTTTGCTTTCCCTTCATGTTCTAGCACTTTCAATATCAAGATCAAGATGGTTTAGAACATTTTTTAAGTCACCAAACAACCCTTGACATGATGTGTCATTCACAGCTAAAAACTCCAACAAATATTCGTGTACCGGCATTAGAACTATAAAAACATCTACATACCTCAATATCATTATCATTTATTCTTGCTTATTAATATCAATAATACAATCAAGTATTATCAAAAAGTATTTATCTTCTTTGATTTTTTTTAATAATGCATCCTTAATTTTAGAAGCTAGCAATAGTATCGACTCATTTTGGATCTTATGGCTCAAATAGTGGTAATGAATCTCATGATTTTTATTCCTTCAAGGATATTTCTTCAAATTTGAATCCCACTTGGAAACTAATTTGACTAAAGACATAAAATTTCCATTAACTTTTGCATAAATATTCTCATTAATTCTACAAAACGCCAAGCTCTATTTAGTTAAACACTTTACCTTACGTAAAAAATATTCACAATACCTTCATCTGATGCACTGTCGATTTATTTATTTATTCTTACACAACTTTGTTAATGATTTGATTATTTCCTAGTCTCATAAACAACTCAACCCATATAGGCATATGATTGATATGCTTCGAACTTCTTTCATGTGTTTTCAATCTATTGATAAGGTGTCCTCGATCCCTAAACACATCACACCATAATTGAATTGGTTTTGGTTTGTTCTTGAACACTTTACAACAAAAGTAAAACACCTTGTCAAGATCATTAGAATACACGAGCCAATCTTAATGATACTTCTTTCCATTGAGTAAATACAAGCCATAAATTTTAGAAGAAAATCATCTTTGCATTCCATGCTTAACACTTTTTTTCCAATAAAAAATCTCTTACGCAACATTTTCTTACCAATAAATCCCTCCATTTAGGATCAATATTATATATAGGATAAAATTTGTTCCAAGAAACCTCTCCAACATCATTATCATCATCATTCAAACAAGGTTCTGCCTCATTTTCTTCCCCAATATACTTTTTGTTTTATTCTACTTATCCATCTTCTTCCATAGGTTATTCCAAATGTTCATGACCATATACATTTTTATAAAATATTTTTAATATTATCAAAAATCATATTAGGATTAATATAATTTTTTGTCAAATGTGAACATATTTCTCATTGGTTGAAAAATATGATTGCTTGATAATAAATTTGTCTAGAGATCCTCTATGACTATCAACTAATTTCTCTTCTTTTCTTTTTATTTGTCATTTGGCATGATCAAATTAAAACTTTCTAGTCGAAGGCATTCTAAATTTCATAACAACATATCAAAAAATGTTCTAGTCAGAGGTTAAACTAGAAAGTGTATGTATATGTACTAATGAATCTGTATGTATGTATATGTACTAATGAATCTATATGTATGTATAAACACATACATACTTACTGGTACATAAACATAGTATTTATAGTCTAGCTATAGAAATTAATACTATTTTTTGATAAAATTTTACATAATAGTTTTTTTATAATAATCATCTATGTTTTCTAGAGTGTGTTGATATGCTGGTATGCTACTAAATTACCAACTCACTATAGTCCCATATATAGTAGCATAAAAACATTATTTTTCATAGCAAGTTGCAATTTGAAAACTATATAAAGAATCTTAGAACAACAAGACAAAAATAATAAAAAGATAATACTTATTATTTTTACCTTCACGAATGGGTCTGGAGATGATGAATAAAAAATCAAGCCTTATAAACAATAAAAATCCAACTGCAAACCTACAATAAATGATTGATGAATTAAGTATATCAATTATGCCCTCATTTAAGAATTAGTTTAATATAAGACCATATTTATGGAGAAATTACCCAAATTACTCCTTTCTAAGAAGATGGAGGCAAGATATAAAAGGGATGATAACCAACATAGGGAACTCAAAACTCAAAGGCTAGAAGATAACCATCATATGTACACAATAGTTGAATTTATGGGTGGGAATTGGGAAATCAAAATTGTGATTTTTTTTTTAGTTTTTCATAGCAAGGAATGATTGTGTATATGGGTATTTCTTGACATATTGTGGTTCCCTATTCAAATTTTATAAAAAATAAAAAGTAAGATGAAAAGTTTATTTTCACTTTAGAGTAAAAAAAAGCATCAAAGTGCAGGTAGACAAATTCAGATGATGGTCGCTGATGTAGCATTTAAGGCTCCTTACCACCCATGTTAGGCTTTTTTGTCTATTATATTAGATTTTGTTTTTATTTTTATATGCTATGAAATCTTAGTTTAAAGAGAAAAAAAGTGCTCAATACCAATAGGGGGACTTGAACATCAACCTTTTTCTAATAACCAAAACTCTTTACCGACTACACCATGTTCTCAAAGTAATATTAGAGCTTCTTTATATATATATAGGATATTAAAAAATCATTGGATCGGGTTGGATATATTTTAAATTTATACTATCTTAGTTCATATTAAATCTTAGATTAATGAAGGGTCAAGTCTTATAGGTTTTGGTTCATCATTTTTTGGAGCATGTTGGATTTTGGATGGATATTAGATTAGGTCTAATGCATTTTAGGGTATACTTTTTGGGTTGAAATTGTATAAATTTGCAAAAATATTAGGTTAATTTTTGTCTTTTACTTTATATTGGGTCAAAATTTACCAATTCTAGAGGTACAATGAACATTTATGGTGGTAGTGGGGTATTTGTGGTGGCAATGGTGGTAGTATGACAATGATATTGATGGTGGTATATTTACTAGTAATGGTGGTGGTCATGTGTTAATAGAGATGGTGTTAGTGGTGGCAGTGGTTGTGTTAGTGTAATATCCCTATTTTTACAACTAGAAAATTTTTCTTTATTTAAGAAATAGTTGGCCAAAGCTTAATAAAAAAAATAGGGATGAAACCACTACATCCAACATGAAGGAACTATGATCAATACCTAGCACATGCCAAGTGCAAATCTAAAGTACCCTCATTGTAACACTCCAAAATTTACTACTGAAAATTTTTGTTTTAAGTGGAAGCTTTTAATCAAGTAGTTAGGTTTTACCGCAGTAATTAACATAAGTCTGGCTTACCCCACCATCCTTAAGTCAATCACAAGGAAAAACGATTAGAAAAATTAAAACATAATAGTAAGAAACAAGATAACATTTAATAACATCAAATAAGCATTTGGAGATCAACTCTAATTACGATATTTAAAATACAACAAAAGGGATCCCATAGGACTAAGAGTCCAAAAAGGTATCCGGGTAAAACTATCATTCAGATAACATGACTCTATACCCAAACCCTGATGCAGAATAAATCACTCCTCCACATATATAGCATCAAAGGCTACGAAATCATCCACTTAGTCCTCATCGACCTACATATAAACATATGGGTTGTCTACTTGTTGGATTAAGCAACACCCATGAAACAGATGATCGGTATGCTACGTACTGAGTAAAGTAACAGTACAATCAAGAAGGGTTACACATGATACAAGAATTCTCATAAGAAAATCATACATGTGCAAATCAAAGAATGCTAGATAATTACTGATTCCAAGTCTTTCATTAGATATACCATATTCCAATCTTTTATATACATTGATTTTAGGAACCTCACTATTTTTAAACTGGTGGAACAGTCTGAAACACCTCTCGGGGATAACACACCCGAGCCACTATTACTATCCAGTGAAACAAAACCAACACCTCTCAGAGTAAAATACTCCTGAGCCACTATTATTATCCAGTGGAATGGACTCAACACCTCAGTCCTGACTCATGTAATCTTCCACTTTAAATGATTAGTATCTTTACATTTATATTTTATCTCTTAATCATATTTTCATTCACATGAAGTATAGGCCCCCACTATTCTTAATCCAGTGGAATGGACTGATGCACCTCTTGGGGACAACACACTCGAGCCACTATTATTATCTAGTAGAATGAAGCCAAAGCCTCTTAGAGTAAAATACTCAAGAGCCACTGTTATTAAACTGGTGGAACAGACCCATATAAACACCTCAACCTGACTCATGTGATCTTTTACTTTAAATGATTAGTACCTTATTCAGAGTTGATTGTATATTATCATGCAGAACTCATATAAAAGCATAAAACATACAACTAATCAACATAAGTATTACCACGTAATTATCCTCAAATGATCATAATACCCTCAATGTAGTCAAGGCAATCATATTCTCCCAAAGGCCTTATGAAACCCAATACTAATACATATATATTTCTAATCATTATTCAAAGTACATGTTCTCAATTTTCCATAGATATCCTACATCCAATATTATACCCAAATACGTACTTACATAATTTCATTACTCTCAAGGATATCATTTCATATCATTTCCATAAATAATTTATAAAATACAACATACTCAATACAAAAGCATATACTAACATATATATATCACATAAATCCCTAGCTACAACATGTATCCTTACCAACAAGGACACCAGCATCTATGCACGTAAATCCTATACCTCCTTTGAGATCACCGAAATATCACCTACGAAAAGAAGATAAAATATGATTAGGATCAAAGATTAAAAGTTGAGGAGAAAGTTAAGGTAGAGGAGGGTAAAAATGTAATTATCCAGAGTCAAAAGGAAGCTTGAATTATATGAAAGTGTAGAGGAATGTGTGGCAGAGCTATGGTTAAATTTTGGTGGTATTTGGACAAGGTTTGGGGGTGAAAATAGGGGTGCAGGACCAAAAAAAGAAGTTACACGGCTGTGCAGCAAGCGAGGCATCTTCTAGTCAAAAGAAAATAAGGTGCACAGCCAGGCAGTGCAAAGGTTGCACGGCCATGTAGCAACAATGTACAACAAGTAGAGGGAAGAAAAGACATGTGATTAGGTGGTGTAGAAATTACACGGCTGTGCAGTAGGAGATTTAAGTATTGCACAACCGTACAGTAGGTAGTGTACCAGTCGTGCACTCTGCAATGCTATAACACACGAGAGGAAAAAGAAGGGAAAAGAGGTGGCGGTCAGTGACGGTAAGGGAGAAGGTCTGTGCGACCTTGGTGGTCAGTCCACCAGCCAAAAGACGACGAGTGGTGGATGAGGTGATGGCTTGAGTGGTTTGAACACAAAAAATGGAGAGAGAAGGAGGAGGAAAGAGAAGGAAGAAGAGAAGAAGGTTGGGGAGCTTGAGAAAAAGGATTTTTGACATAGAAGGAATAGATTAGAGGCCAAACAAAGAAAAAAAAAGGAGAGTATGGGGTGTTGTGTGTGTGTGTGTACACATACATATACATGGTCATGTGTGCGTGTGTGTATAGTGTATCGGGGGATAAGAAAGACAGAGGGGGAAGAAGGCGTGTGACAGGTGTGCAAGGCCAAAAATGGTGATAGTAGAGGTGATGATTGAGTGTGGTGATGAAAAATTCAGGTGATGACAATGGTTAGAGTGTAGGTTGCGTAAGGATATGAGAAAGAAGAAGAAGTGTGGCAGGGAAAGTGATGGTGGTGCATGGGGTGTGCAAGGGAAGAGGAGAAGAAGAAGACAGGTATGAGGGATGATGATGATGGTCTGTAAGGGTGGTAGGGTGATGGTGAGAGGATGCATGTGAGAGGGTAGGTTGATGGTACAAGTTGCAATAAAAATTCAACTCTTGCGGCTTGGACCAATGGGAGAAAAGGAAAGAAAGGAAGAAAAGAAAAGGAGAAAGAAAGGAAAATAAGAGTTTAGGGGTTAGGATTAGATTAGTTGGTTTATGAATTACTGTTTATCCGACTCAAGGTTTTGATTTAGGTTAAATTTTTGAGATTAAGGAGTTAGGTTAAGGCTAACATAATATTTATTGAGATTAGAATCAAATTTGGACGCTAATGACGTGGGATTAGGCTAAGCAAATTTTCATTGTATTACACTCATACCCTAATGAATTAGGTGTAATTGGCACCTAACCTATGGTCGATATGAGACTTACTAATGTATAATAAGAGTGTGAGAAAACTGTTTAAAACATAATGAAAAGTGAAATAGCCAAAAGCATAGCTCTCCTATGGAGAGTAGCAGAATATTACAATACTGGTAAAATACTAGGTTTCGTATCAACATTAAACTATAAGCATTACAAATTCAAGAGGCAATGGCTAGCTTTACACTAAGCTAAAACACTCCTCTTCAAGCAAGTCTCCACCAAGGCTTTAGAACCCTGCACATAAATTCGTCATATACCCATTTGAATTGGGTAGTGACCATGAAATGGACATGTTAGTACTTGTGTACTAATTATCTTAAACTACTACACCAAAATATGAATAACATGTAACATAATATAGGCAAGGATGAAAGGATTCCATGGTATGAAATCCTACTTAAACATATAAGCATGGCAAGATTGTAAAGTAGGGTAACTCATGCATCTTAATTAAGACAATTCCATATTATTGTTAATCAATTACATGACCACATAATTCCCATTCTTAAATCATATTGGGTATTTAGAAAATGTATCATCTTGATTTACAAAGGATCAAGGGCTCATGATTGTCCTCTTGGAATGCCTCATCTTAACCTATAAAGATCAAGGGCTACCGATCATCCTCTTTGGTGACTAATAAAAGGAAGATCTCATTTGAACCATGGGGAATTAAAGGGTCACGATCATCTTCTTAGGATGTCTCATCTTGACCACACTGATTTAAGGGCTCATCATCTTGATCCACAAAAGATCAAGGACTCATATATCATCTTTAATTAAACAAAGGGTCAACATGCCACAAGTATATATCTTATATAGTTCACTTAGTGTAGATAACTAGTGTCTATATATTAGATTAGCTTAGCATAAAGATGCCTTTTTTTTTAAAACCTTAGGATAATCATTTCGACCTCAAAGACCATTTAGGGTTCAATTGAGTGAAAACAACATATGTATTTGAGTCTAAAAATCATAAAATAAGGTTATATTCCATTTTCAGAAAAAGTTACTATTCATTGAGAAAAATACAAAATTTTAAATTCCAGGTAAAATTCAAAGTCAATAGTGAAGATTTGACTTTTACTATTCATATATTTACCATTTTAAGGTAATTTGGTCATTTTATATCTTAATCATGATTAACCCACTTAAACCTAATTAATATAGTTAATCTTTGATTAATTTAATAAAATGATTAATTATCAACTACCCTACTTATGGTAATTAGTGGGTAATTAATGAATAACACTTTGAATACTCATGAAGAACATTCAAACTCACTTTACTAAACTTTCTCAAACTTTATCCCAATTATCATTTAGGTTATACTTATCTAAATGGTAACATATTATATATTAATGTTATCTCAGAAATACCAATAAACAACTTAAAAATCTCTCAACACCCAAATATCAACTCTAACTTAAAAATCAATCCACAAACCTAATCTAAGTGCTCACCAATTGAGTTTTGGCCAGTTTTACGCACTTTTGACGTTTATATCCAAAAAATTACATAAACTTCCAAATCATAAAACCAAATTTGAATCAGAAATTAGACTTATAGAAATTTAATTTGATACCAAATAGGAATCATAAATCATAGCTAGTTGAAATATATTTACCTCGAGACCTTACCTAAATTCGAAGGTCTATAAACCCTCAATTTTGAGATTTTCTTACTTAAAACCATGATCAAAACTCCAACACAAATATAATTATCATGCTAATCAACTTCATAAAATTATGATCTATAACACCTATACATGTCACACAAACAACCCTGTATTATGTTTCATAAGATTATTCTTGAAGTGAGTAAGATTAATCTTACTTAGATCAAACAAGTTAAATTGTGTGTGTGTGTGTGTGTGTGAGAGAGAGAGAGAGAGAGAGAGAGAGCTCAATTAATCACTTCAAGATCTCAAACACACCTATCCATAAATAAATATTAAAACATTATATTAATTATTAAGATCATAAGATAAAAGAAGAGAAAGAAGAGAAGAAGAAAAAGTTCAACTAAAAATTCTGTTAAAGATGTATGATGGTGATCTTCAAGATTCATCAATAGAAGTTGAAGATGAGTATAGAAATGAAGAAAAAATGGATAATATGGACTAGGATTAGATAATATAGGAGAGAATGGATGTTTGGATCACAATGGAAACAAGTTAGGAAATACAATGAGAGTGAAAGGGAAATTCATCTTGAGGGTATTGATTATTTTGCAATCATGAGAGAACACGTGAAGGGGGATTATGTGTCATGGAGAACCAATGTTGTGTGGGAAAGTTGTGGCGAGCAAAGGGAGGTGAATTGGAAGGGGGATGCATCGTGTGGATAAGGAAGGGAAGGGGAATGAATGGGTAAGTAGGTTAAGTGTATATAATGATTAAGGAATCTTAATCATTACATGCACATGGGATTATGCCACATGGAGGGTGTAGGCATATGGTGGTGATGAATTGAACTAGGATAAAGGATTAGGGTGATTTCTTGAACGTTTTGGAGGGTTGAGATCAAATCTCAAGATATGAGGATAAGATCTAGCTACATAAACTAAGTTTCAGTGGTTTATTTTACCTGAAAAATATTAATTTATTTAAAAATAATAAAAATAAAGATAAACTATTTTAATTTATTTTTAACTCCAAAACATTAAGATATGATTATCCTTAAATTTTTCATAATTTTCTAATAAGTTGAAAACCAAAACGAAGCTCAAAATGCAAATAATTTTAGAATGAAAAATGTGGTCAATGTTTCTTGATCTTTGAGGGATGTAACAAAACATGTAAAAATAATAATGTTATTTTAAAATCACATATATCATAAAAGAATTGAGGTTTTTAAAATGTGGAATGTTATAGTTAGTTACAACAATTGAGGAGGTCGTGCGGCAATCTAATGTTAATGACATTAGTGGTGGTAGTAATTCTAATAGTGGTAGGTGGCATTGATAGATTGAGAATGGTGGTGGTGGTGGTGGTGGAAACGACAGTAATGAAGTGGTAGAGGTGCTAATGGAGTAGTGGGGTTAGTGTGGTGTGTTCTTAAATTTATTTGGGTAAAAGTATAATAGTATGATAGATAATGGTCTAATAATTAAGATTTATGTTTTACTTTATTTCAATAAAAATCATCTATATATATCATTTAAAAATAAGTACATAAATCACCTTATTTGTACTTTATTTTCATATTTATTTGTTATTTATATTTTTCATAAAATAATTCTTCTACTATTATGTATTTAAGGTAACAATCATACTAAAACAATTTAAGAAAATAAAAATATTACCATACTAAATATTCTAAATTAACATACCCTTGCAAGATTCTATGAACAACACCTTATACCTTTTTTTGGGTAGGTAATAGTACCTTTATATATTAAAAATTATTCTAAATAATAGGATTGTGTAAAAATTTTGGGATCTAAAAATTCAATCATGCATTTGAAATTTTTAATTTAATTTTATTCAAAAGGATATCTGACATTTAAGATATCATGATTTTGACTAGATTATTTGATTGAGAATAATATGATATTTTATTGATTATTTTAATAATACATCATAATATTTTTTTTAGTTTTAATATTTTTAATATTTATTTATTTTTGTATTTTAAACTTTTAGAATAATAATCATTTAATATTTGTAGATAAAATAAGATATTTATATAAATATAAATATGAATATTAAGTGATGTATGATCTTTATTTTAAAAAATATTTTTATAAAAATTATTAAAATTAATAAAATAATATTTTTATATTGATATTGAATATTTTTAAATTTAGACCATTTTCAATCCGTATTTTTTTGATATCTAGAATTTAGACATTTGATATAAATAACATAGAACAAATACCTGATAAAATAATATACAAATAAATACTAATATTTAATTTTATATACCCTTACCAAATAATGCTATAAATTTATAACTTATTCAATTAAATTAATCAAATAAATATTCAAATAATATTTTAAAATATTCTACCATATTCACGTGATATAAATTTATCTAATTATATAACTTAATTTAAATTGACCTAAATCTAACCATGAGAATTTGCCACCTAAAAAGTAGACTACATATCTTGTCCCGGACTTCTTGTAACGCTAGCTAAGTCTAGAGTCGGTAAAAGTTGACCCGATTTAAAAAATTCGACAAATACCGAGTTGATCAATTCAAAATCCGATTTAATTTTATCTGAATAATTAAAATTTCAAAATTTATCCGACCCGATCCGATAAATATTCGATATCCGATATAATCCAATAAATCGTAAGCCTGAAATAAACCCGACCCCACCCGCTACTCACCCAAAACCCGATATAACCTGAAAAACTATAAATCTGAAATGACCCAACCCAATCCATTATTTATCCAAAATTCGATATTATCCAAAAAATTAATCTATAAAGATTCAACTTAGTACTACCCGAAAATTAAGATTAACCCATAACTCAAATTTTCCAAAACTTCATAAAACATTAAATAATATAGATGTACAATTAATCCATAGTAGCACTTACATCAAACTCTAAACATCATAAAATCTATATCACTTATGCATATACAAATAAAATATCCATTGATACCAATATAAAAGTATAGAAATAAAAGTAGAGAAAAAAAAAAGAAAAACTCTACTTTGTCATCTAAATATTAGTTCACTTCTATGATTCCATCTAGTACCATAAGATAATAACAGTGTAACCTTAAACACTATATGTTAGTATCTATATGGCCATACCTTGTAATATAGGACCTATAACATCATAGGAAAGTAGGAAAAATTTAGAGTGAAAATGTTAGTTATTCATTATTAAAATTGAAGATTAATATTTTTTTATTACATCAACAATGTTAAATAGTAAGAAGTCAATATTAGTTAGTCTTTTGTCAATAATAGTCATTATTACTTACTTTATCTAATTTTTATCTTATTTTGCTTGATATAATATAATCAAAATACATAATAAAAAAAACTAATGTGTTGTTATTATTATTTTTGCCATAATTGATATTCATTAATTACTATTATTATTGTTATCATCATTTTTGTATTATTGTTATTATTATATTTATTAAAATTATGTTGATATGATGTGATCAATCTCTTATAAAAATAATATGAGAAGTACAACCTTAGAAGCATTTATTTGTTATCAATTATCAATGATTATTATAAGTTAATGTTATGTAAGGGGCGTATAAGATATAAATATAATATAAATTTAAAATAATACTCGAACTCAATATGACCAAGCTAATAATGGAGTTGAATTATAAGCTACACCTTAACATAAAAAGAAAAGTGATACGATTTGAAAACTTTTAAATTTAAAATGTCAAATACATCTCCAAAGATGAAATAATGATAAAATTCTAAGGTCCCAAAACAATTAATATAATAATTCACTTTTAATTGAATAAGATAAATTAAAATAAATATTTTAAAACAATTAGCTTTTAATAATATTTTGGAATAAAAAAAGAAAGAAAATGACACAAATATGACTCAAATATGAAATAACCTAAATCCAATCTAAATTCAACCCGAAAATATAATAGTTCAAATTCACCCGAGCCTGATCTAAACCCAAACCGAAATTAAAACAACCTAAATGTATCCAAATCCGAGTCCATCCGATATCAACCAGACCCGATCCGAAAGCTTAGAATGACTCAAGATTATTCGATACTGAGTTGATCCAAATTAAACCCGACCTAGCCCGACCTGACAAAATGATCCAAAATTATCCGAAACCGATAGAATCCGATCCGATCCGATAATAACCCGATCCGCCCGATTACCAGCTCTAGCTAAGCCTAAACCCCAATGCCCTCTGTTCCCGACTCGAGCCATTTGATCTCCTCCTCCCTAACCGGGAAAGTTCGATGTCCTCGCCACTACCACAAGATAAAGAGTAGAGAGGGAGGGAGAGCATTTATATTTCGCCGCCATGATCACCATCAGAGAATCAACTCCAGCTATTTGTCTCACAATTTCTGCAATTCTTCTCTTTTTTGTTAGATTCTTCTCAGTCGCTTAGATTCGATCTCCAATCTGGTCACACAAAATGCATCGTCGAAGACATCAAAAGTAATTCAATGACTGTCGGAAAATATCACGTTGTCAAACTCATGAAGAAGCTCCATTTCCTGTTACTCATAAAATCACAGCTAGGGTAATTAAATTTGGCGTATTGATTTATAATTTCAGCTGGTGTAACTTTGTGAGTGGCTTGATTCAGCTCTTCTTCTTTTTTTCTTTTTTTTTTCTTCTTCTCTCTCTATCTCTATCATTCTTTCTAGATGACTTCGACTTAGGGGACTAATTATCATCATGCGGATAATGTGGAGTCGGGACATTTTGCGTTTACGACAGCTGAAGCGGGAGATTACATGGCATGTTTTTGGACGCCTGATCATAAGCCTCCACTTACTGTGACTGTTGATTTTGAGTGGAAGACTGGTGTTGCTGCTAAGGATTTGGGTAGTGTCGCGAAGAAAGGCTCAGTTGAGGTAATCAAAGCTACTGTCTTGTGTTGTTGAATTAGGGTGTTCATTATTAATTTGTTCCAAGTGTACATTTCGTTTTCTGTATTGTTTGACGTTCAATATAAGTCTACAATTCCGATGTCTCTTCTGCTGTACATGAGGGACTGATTGAGTGATCTGCTGTTGTATGACTGAAATCTTGGCTTAGCGATGATAAGTATATTCATGTACTGGTGGAAGATTAGTTCTCAGTGTATTATGTGTTGGGATTAAGCACATGTGCCGGAGGCTATAGAGAACATAGAAGGGAGGATGTTTGATCAATTCAGACATTTAGGGAATAATATTAATTGGTTATTGAGACACTACGGGGGGCCTAAATAAATGTGCTTAATTGATCCATAACGGAAAGTGCAGTCAGTTAAGTTTTAATTGGTTATTAATGACCGTAATTGGTCGGTTTTGTCCACTGTCTTTTTTCTTAGCCTCTTAGTTGGTTCTAGGTTTATTTCTGAGGTTTATATTGTATAGAGCTGTTATGGGAGCAAGAGAGAGGATTCTCAACCCGGGATCTAGGAGGGAGTTTGAGGGACAAGAATTAGGGATAGAGTTCTTGTAGTTCTAGATCTAGAGAATTCTCTTGTTGAATTAGAGTTGATTAATTAAGGTGTTTTTGAGTAATCTTGGTTTGGAAAAAAAAATGAGTTTAGTGGTTCTTGATTCTTTGTATCGTTTGAAAGGAAAGCAATAAAAGATTTAAGTTTGACAATCTTTGATTCGTTTATATTTCACATAGTCTGTTATTCTTTATCTTATTTGATAGTCCACTCCAGGGTTGTATAGATAGATCTAGAAGGGCTAGGTACACAGTGGAGGTTCATTGTGAAGTTTATTGATGGGATTATATTAATGTGGGTTCTTCCTATGAAACTGAGAAACTAATCTTTCCTGTTTTTGGAGGATTAATTTTTGTTGTTCAAATACTGTATGCAACCCAACATTTTACACGGGGAGAATTTGGAGGGAGCGAAGCTTTATTCTTTCTTGGGGTACAGGCAGTTATTGGATTAACACCCCCCCCCCTTCCTTTCTTCTTCCTCTTTTGGATCCAATAACTAAGGGCTTGATGTGTCAGAGAGGAAAGCTAGTGAAGCTGGAAAGCATCATCCTGGACATCATTTACCTTTGAATTCTAGTGGAAGTCATTTACCTTTGAGTTCTAGTGGACGTCATTTACCTTTGAATTCTGGTTCCCGACTTCAATCCAGACAACAAGCTTGAGATGTTTTTTTTGTCTTTGCTACTTTATCGAAGATGCAAACCAAAAAGAAAGTCCTAGTTGTTGGAACACGTCTTGAAACTTGAATGTCAGATGATAAGTTTATCCAGAAACCCTATGGGAGATCTTTATAAAAAATTAAAACTATTGAAAGATAAAGATTGAGGTGAATATGTGATGGTTAGGTCTTCGTTTGGACTTCAACTAGTCATTGATCTTGGAGAACAAAAGAAAGAATTGTAAATTCTTACAATTCTTCCTCGTGTTAGAGGGTCTGTGTCATGCCATAAGTAATAAGCAAACCGTGGAGATTTCTTTTGACGTAGCTATATGCAGCAAAATATTAGTCTTTAGAGAGATTTTTATTTTGTTGGCCTTGATAATCTCAGTAAGGTCACACTTGTTGAGCAGGCCCTGATATTATGAAAATCATGTATGTATAATCAGCTCTTGATAATCAATGAATGTGGCAGATATGATTAATCCTAACAGGATTGTCTTTTTCTGTACGAGATTACCATTTCTTTATTTTTATTTTTTTGGGGGATGGTGGTTTGAGTGTGCAAATAGATCTGTAGGCTGTAGCTTTGAAATTTCCTTGACAATAGTGCTCAGTCTGCCCACAATTTCACTATAATTTCAATAAGGGAGCTAAAGCAATTAATTTGTACCAATGATTTGGAATAGAAGAGTGATTTGGCCACACTACCCTAGGCGATTGATAAACTAGATGGTGACCGTACTCAGTACACGTATCATTTTCTGTTGGAAGATATCTTGCCTAACTCTATTGCTAGTGTTTCTAGTCTCGTCGTCCACCGATGCTGAGGGATGAGTTTATTTTAACACTTGTTTTCATATTGATGTCAGGTTCTGGAACTGGAGTTGAAGAAGTTGATGGATACCGTTAACTTTATTCACGAGGAAATGTTTTACCTCCGTGACAGGTGTAGATTTTCTCCCTATATATATAAGCAATCTAACTTATCAAATGCTGTTCTCTGCTGAAACATGACATGCTACTTGTAATGCTCGACTTCTCTCCAGGGAAGAAGAGATGCAAGGGCTCAATAGGGAGACCAATTCAAGGATGTTCTGGCCGGAATTTCTTTCCCTTTTTGTTTGCTTATCTGTGGCCAGCCTACAGTTTTGGCACTTGAAGACCTTCTTTGAGAGAAAGAGGCTTCTTTAAACTGTCAGATGAAGTTTTGCATAATGTGCAAGCTTTTTTATAGATGGAGTATTCCTGTCAGTGGTGTCTGTTCTAGGTCCAGATTTCCTTGTGCCAATGAGGTCGTATGTATTGTTTGAAACCTCGTTATGAAATTATCAAAAAAAAAAAGATGAAGTTTTGCATATTTTCCGCTGTAAGATTCTTCTTGCCAGATGTTTGTTTGGAGATAAGGCACCACCGATGTTTACATTATACTTTTTTTTTTCGCGACTCTTCTAATGATTTTGTTATTATTACTGTTCATGTTCAAGTTATGCGATCGGAGAATTTCCACTGAATTTCGAGGCAGATTGCAAAGTTTACACGATTGCACCATACACACACACATGGTAGATGACGATGTTCACTAGGTTTTGGAATTTTTTTTTTTGCAAGGGTTAATATCCTAGTATTTAAAACTAGATCGGATCGGCCGGTCTGACTGTGACCTAATATTTTATGTACCGATTTTTAAGATATCAGAACTAGTAAAAAATATTTAAAAATTGGTTGAATCACTGAAAACCGGTAAATTGGTAAAAAAAAAAAAAGTTGTATTACCGATCAAAAAATCTGTTGGGAGATAGTTAAATTTATGTGTAATTTAAATTTTTTTTATTTTATATTTTTTAATTTAAAATATATTACCTGTTCGATCAATAAATCAGTTATAATATCGATTCGACTGCTGTTTTGGATTTTAAAACTATAGTTAATAGGTTTGAAAAATACCTTATCTTTAACTAGCTCTAGTTGCGGCCCACTGGTGTTCTGTTCTGTCAATTGAGTTATTACTATGAATAGAAAAATACCATTGTGAATCTTTTTTAAGTGGAATATTAAGTGAGTTACAAATTTATTATTTGAATCACGAGGGAGCTAAATGTGTATTAGAACTGCTAAGTTGACATCCTTCAAAACTTATTTTTTTTGTATGTTTGACTATTTTAGTTTTTTATTTCACTTTTCTTTTATCTCTTTTTCGCTAATACTACCCTACAAATTTGCCTATCTAATATTTAATTGAATAGTTATGGAAGAAAAGAATAAAAATTGTTACGGTTAAGAGGAGGGCGTCCAAATTATAGGAAGAAGTGACGAGTGCTTCGCCTAGCAACCTTTATATGTGATGAGGCACTTAATGGGTCCTAGCTAATTTAACGAGCGTTTTACCTAATAGCCTTCATATGTAATGGGGCATTTACTCGGTTCTAGCCAATTTTGGTGGACCATTTACCTGTAACTCCTACTAGGGCAATCATTGAAAAGCTTAATTTTTTTATTCTTTTTAGATTTATGTATTTATTATATTTTATTTTTGTTAAGTACATAATTAAGATTCATTCAATATTGATTGGAGTGGAATGTTCCTTATAGATGATATTTTTCGTGAGTCGTAGATTTAATGGTTAAAGAATTTAAAGGCCATATGATATGATATTTTGGTATCGAGATATTAAGAAGAAGAAGAAGAAGAAGAAGAAGAAGGTTTGGATATGCTGTGAGAAAAGTGGTGCATATAGAAGATAACTTTTTTGTGAATCAATAAAGTATTTGATTTGTAGGGTCCAAAAAGTGTGATTTTGAATTAGAATATGTGTAAGAGAAGATGCTTGCAATAGTTGGCAATCAGTGGTTGATATGATATGCATAATCATAAATTAAGAATGTACTTAGAGGGGCATTTATTTATTTGTTAGTTTTTCCCTAAAAAACATAGGTTGACGCACAAACTAACCCTAATAAATGTCATATACAAGAAGATTATTAACGCATTTTTTAAGAAATAGGTATTTTGTGCTCTCTTTGCTATTTTTGTTGCTACTATCTGACATGAGCATAATTTGAGAATTTTTTAAAGACGTTAACATGAAAGTAGTGCTTTGTTGTCTATTATTGTCATCACAATTTTTAGAAGTATGTCACACTTGTGTTTTAAAAGCACATATGACAAGTGGAATGTCTTAGATAGTATTTGCTGATAGTTTTTGGTGCAATACTCTTTTCAAAAGTAATGAAAATCTGTCTTATTTAACAAGGAAAAAATGATTATCAACAAGTTGTAATAAGTTGATAAGGGCAATACTATAACCCTTAGGACAGTTTATAATGTTAGACATAAATTTAATGTATAGAGTTTGATGGCATGTACAATTATGAAAAAAATTATTGCACTTCATACAAACAAATTAATATCATTCATGGTATCATCAATTTCCTAACTCTGATATGGTTAGTAATATTGCATTTGCGCACCTAGATTCTACTACATTGTTACATATATTTCCGTATGCCAATTGTTTAGATTGCTCATAGAAAACCAATAACTATAACATTCAAGCCAATAATTATAGCATTTCTTTGTTGTATATCATTAGTTTTGTTATGGTAGTAAGAAATTGATGACTACAAAAGGATGTTGTATAAGGTTAAAAAATTGATGGAGTCCTATGAATCAGATGTGGTGATCATTTATAGAGAACTATGATGGACACAAACAATGCCCAAAATATTTTCTAATGTAACCCCCTTTTTATGTAGATGACACATTAGTAATAATGTCATCTATCATGCTATAAAAAAGTTGGAAAGTATGGCATTGAGAGAACACTTTTTTGAACATATGAAAGAAGATTGTATAAGCAATTTCACTAAAGACATATGAGAACGAACTTCTACTATGAATGATAAATGGGAGATATTTTCATATTTGATATAGTGTGTCTATAAGACTTAGTTGAATCCCTATAAAGGGAAGTTTATTTTAGTGTGGGTTGGAAAAAATTTCACTTTGGCACTCATAAGACCAACATTTATAATTTTATTGTTGTGAATATCCATTTTCATTTAACTTATTACTAAATAATCATTACTTATATTTTTAAAAGGAAGATGATTTTGGATTTATGTTATTTTGTTGCAAAATTTTATGTACGCATTGATGAATATGTTACTGAAATATTGACTAGATATTTGTTTTCTATATTATTTACGTTAATCAAAGATTATAACAAAGTAATTTTACACAAAAACATAAATTAACAAAAAAAAAAGAGTCATAATAATTCATAAAAATTAAAATATAAATATAAGAAAAAAGTGGTTTACTAATTATCCTCAAAATCATCATTAGAAGGGGTTAATTGGCCTACTCTTCAATAGAGGAGAATGTAAGCCCACCCATAGCGAAGTAAACCTCCTTTATCCTATAAAAACTAATAGCTTTTTCAATTCTACTATTTTTCTCTTATTTGAACCAGTAGCGATACCCACCCATCAGTTTGTTATTCATGTCTACTTCCATCCTGATGTATGTGGTATTACTCGATCCTTTGTCTACTGCTACACAATGGACTACTAGGTGGTTTCGAGGATGGAATTAAGGAAGGGAGTGAGATGAAACATCATGTTGATCTGTACATCTACCTATACGGGCACCAAAGTTTAGTATATGATGTGGCCAGACATCATAAAATACTGCACATATAGAGTAATTCCCCTTATGCTTCTTTATGTTTCTACAAAAGCAAAATCCATGAGTTGGTACAATATGAGGGACTGGGATGAGGTGGGGGTAGCCAAACGGATGCACAACTTGGTTCGACATATATGACTCCACAATATCTAAAAAGTGTTGGTTACCTTGGTACTCCAACTCAGGATGTAGCAACATCAGATATTTATTGAATTGTAAAAAATCAATCTATAAATGTATGTAAAATATTTTTTAATATTATTCATAATATTCACTATAGTTGAAAGCCACCAACAAAGTATGTCACTCACTTGTTTTAGCCTTAACATATATAGTTGTCTCTAATATTAAATTAAGGCATCCATTAACTCAAGGGGAAGCATTTAACAAAAAATATCCCATCTTATTGCTCCAACATCTTTTGTTGGTTTATATATATGAGAAAAACTTTGAAAAAATAAAGTAAAATACTTGTAAATTAGTGCATATGAACATTTATGACACCCACAAAAAAATTAAACTAACAATTATACATACTTTCATAACTAATAATTAGCAATAAATAATTACCTCAAATAGTGTGCATAACTGCTTACACCCAATCCTAGAAACTGTCCCAATCCATCTTTATAAAAACATTAATGTCCTGGCTTCAAGTTCCCAACTGTCTAACTTACCAAGATAGGCTACCAATCTTAGCACTAAAAATAGAGTATGATTGTTGGATTTATATACAAAAAACATGTAAGGAAGCATGTTCCACAAATAAAACATGGCATAAGACTCATTGTTGGAAACCCGCTTAGTCGTAAGCTTACAAAAAATATTATCCAAAGCGACTTATGTATCCTTAACAAATCCACCATAAGCATCACCTTAGATTCACCCCATATGTTATCAAGACTCTCCATAACTTTGCTATTACTACTAAAATGTCCACTAGTACACTCATACTTATGATAATTTAGATATATATTATAAATCACTTTATGTAGGGAATAATTATCTCAATGAATGGATGATGGAAGTTTTAAGTCTCTAAGTGTCGCCTCTCAACAAAAGAAGAGATTAACAAAACATTATGATTATTGAAGTATGTCTCATGTAGATGCTTCAAGCCATTTATCTTAATATAATCGAAGGTAACACCTATGCTAACGTCATCATGTGTTCATCTTCTAAGGCTTCTTATCTTTTATTGAACCCTCAACATAAAGCATGGTTCCTACAACAAAAATAAAATTATAATAATCAACCACACAATAAATAAATATTAACCAATATGTATAATGATAAAAATTGATGGTTAATTATTCCATATGATGTGTGCCACGTGACCCTCAAAATTAGTCAAAAGATTAGAAATTAGTGGACCACTATTTATAGGTCCAGTCAATTGTCATTCATAATCCAATGTTGAAGAGGAAGAGATCCTTCTTCATGGTCATAGGTAATGGTACCAACGAAATCTCGCTCACTATGGAAGTCATAGCCCTCCTCATATGGCACATTATATGCATCTGAAGTACGAGGTATTTTTCTACACTCCATAGTAGCTCATGCTCTAGCACTAGTAGTGACCATCCTATTTACTATTCTAGTGGTAGCGGGAGTAACTTACCTTATATCCTTTCCTCTACTTCTTTTATCGAATAACTTCTAGTTATAATATCACTAATAAATATCATATTATACTAAATCAAATATAATATTAGAATCAAATAAATTATAAGGCTTTGGGATCAAAGGTTTGGGTTAATTATTAAGGGCTTAAGGTAAAGGGATAAGGGTTTAGGGTCTCGAGTTAATGGTTAAGTGTTTAGGTTAATTGATAAGAGATTAAAGGTAAATGCTTAAAGAGTAAGGGTTTTGGGTTTAAGTTTTATAGGGCTATAGGGTGTGGGTTTAGGATTATGTGTTTAGGGTTTAGTCTTTAATGGTTTAAGGTTTGGGTTTTAGGATCAAGATATAGGGTTAGTGCTGGTTTGGATATAACAAGTGGTTGACACGAGGATTAGGGTTAGGGTTGGATGTTCCACCTATTGGTAAGGTGTTGTAATGAGTTTGTTACCCGTTAGGGTAAGGGAATGACAGTTTTGTTACTTGATAGTAGAGGTTAATAATAGGGGCTTCACCCGTTGGGAGGGGCTGCTTCAACTGTTAGGAGGCGCTGTCTATGAGTTCTTACACACTAGTTAGGCAAAGCTATGGGTGTTTCACCCATCTCCTATTCTTCCTCCACTTTGAAAATTTATCAATTCTCCTCCTTAAACCCTCAAAATTCATCAAAAATGCTAACAAACTAGTTTGATCTATATATAACAATTTTTAGCCAACTAGCATACAAATTTCAACAAATAAAACTCCAAATTTTATGTTACAGTATAATTTTGATAATAAGAAAGCTTAACCAAAAAATTTAATAATTAATGATCATATTATATACAAACTAACCTTAATATGAATCTTCCTCTTTAAAAAAACTATTTTCTTGCCTTAAATTATGGAAGAAATGAGTTGAGTTGGCTAAGTTGGAAGAGAATAAAGAGGAGGGTGGATTTGGAGTTGTTTGGAAATGAAAGGGGGAAAAAGGAAAAGGAAAAAGAGGAAAAGCGAAATTTAGGGTTATATAGGTGTGAACTAAGTAGAATGGATGTGTAATAAGAGTTTGTGATTCAAAAATTGCAAATACAATCAGATTTCATGTCACAATTACTTATTTCATTTATATTTCTAGTATTCATACTCTTCGAAATATTTTAGCGGAGATTATGCATCATTATGTATGTGATATTTGAATCAAAATGTACAATTTATATTTTAATTTTCTCTTGAATCATTTCTCTTTTCGATGTTTATGAGTACCTATTTTTTTCTTCTTAAGCTATTAATTTATATTTCTTGACATGAAAAAATAATAATGGACACTTAAAATGTTGTTTATTTTATTAAAAATAAATCTAATAAACTATAATTTATTTTTTTATTAACGAAATAAATAATTACTATGGATAATATATCATTTACTTATAATTACAATTGTTTCATGACTTTAAGTCAATATTTATTTTTTTCTGTAATTATCACCTATATAAGATGAAACTATAACTTTTCATAGATGTTACATTGATATATTTTAATACACTCTTGAACAATTTAAATTATTTAATTTAATATTATTAATCTTCCCATATACATCTATGATACAAAAAAGTAAATCAAAATATTGTCCTTAAAATATTGATTAACCTCTTTAATCTTCCTTCTAACATAATATCTATTTCAAACTTCTATCAACTACTAAAGAAAAATACATTAAACTATTATTACAACTTTCATTGCATCAACTATCGTTTATTATTTGATATTAAATATCGTTCCTTGAATATGACAACTTAATTTTTTAATTCATTTACATTTATAATTATGACTCATTCCTCACTTTCTATTATATATTTTTAAATAAATCATCAATAAATTCTAGAAGACTTACATTTGGAAATGAACTACTTGTATCATACTACTCCTTTTTATCCCCTCTCTTATTTTGGTTAAACTCTCACATTAAAGCATATATCATCATAAGTTAACTTATTTTAGTTAAACTTTCAAATTAAATAATGTCATCTTAAGCTAATAAATAATAATATTTATGCTCATTAATCTAAATATGTATGAGATATTTTATAATACTTATCTTAATATTTGTCATGTATTGTAATGCTTTCAAAGTTTAACACACTAATGTTTAGACTTGAAAAATAGATTTGGTTCATAAATCCAACTTTTAAAAAGATATATCTCCATATTCAAAAAACTATTGTTGTGAATTTTGAGAATAAAATTTAATAATTAATATTTTTTAATATATATTATTAAAAAAATAAAAACATGATAATTTTTAATGCAAAAATAATAAGTATATTTTTATAACATAATATATTATACTTAGAGGGAAAAATAATGGGCAAAGTTTATTCTCAAAATAGATCTCATAAAAGTATAATAAGCTAAAATTGTTTTCCTAACTAATCCTTAGTTTCTCACCACTAAATCAATTATTAATTTCATGAAAAATAATTCTTTTAAGTTTAACAATTTAGATCGAACATTAAGAATTGTAGATTAACAATCTATGTTGGAACTAAGTTTTTATAATCATTTGGCTCGTAGAGGTTGTCGTTTATATGATTGAAGTTAAATATGGAAAGAGAAATTAGAATATATTAAGGGAAAAATTAAAGTGGCACAACATTTATACACACACACACACACACTAAAAAAATGGAATTGTTAAATGCACACCCAAATTGATGATTTTACACTCCTCAAAACTCTATTTTTTTTTGAACAATTTGACTCTTTCATTTGTGCAAAACTCTTCTCATACTATTTTTATCTCTCTTTATTTCTCTTCTTCTCAATTAATCACACAATATTTAATTCTTTCAACATTGAATAATAAATATGGAAGAATATAATGAACTTAATGATTATTTTAGTCAGTATGAACTCAATAGAATAATTGTAAGGTGTTTTTTTTTTAAATCTTTGGGTTGACGCGTAATTTACCCATCAAAACTCACGATTGAAAAGAGAGTCGCCCATCAAAAGGTAAGGGCAGATCACTTGTCATAAGGTGACTTTGACAAGCAGATCACCCGTTAAAAAGTCACTATGATGGGAAAATCACCTGTCATATCCTAATCTTAACGGGTGATTTACCTAAAAGAGGGTAAGATCTTTCAAGGAATTTATTTGTTCATTTTAAATTCTAGAGGATGAATTACCCAAAAACCCTCCTTAGACAATTTTTTTATTTATTATTATATTTATATATTTATTCCTTGTAAATATTTTAAGTATTAATTATAAAATCAAGATCTAGCTAATACCGATTGAAGTAGATTATTTACTACTAGCAAGATTTTTAATAACTCTAAGTTTTCAATTGGGCGGGTTAAAGAAATTTAAAGGCTACATAATATGATATTAGGTATCAAAAGATCAAAAAAAATGTAGGATTTAGATACATTGTGAGAGATGTGGTGCTTATTGTAGACAACCTTTAGTAAATTCATAAAGTGTTTGATCTAACAGGACCAAATAGTATGGCTACGATTTCATGATTCACTAAAGAAAATATACTTACGGTGGTTGGAGATTAGTGGTAGAAAATGTGGAATATATAATCATAGATTAGGTAAGTATTTGCAAGGGCATTTATTTGTTTGTCGATTATCTCCAAAAGAACGTAGATTGGTGAATGAGATAGCCCAAATAAATGTCAAACCAAGGCAGATTATTGTCAATTTGAAACGAAGTGATGGGAATAATACTGCAACACTTAGAAAAATCTACAATTATGGACATAAATTCAAGGTAGAGAGCTTAATGGGATATAAAATCATGCAATAGTTATCGCACTTCATGGAAATCAACAAATACTTTTTATGGCATCATCAATTGCCTGACTCTAATATTGTAAGTGATATTGTATTTGCGCACTCGGATTCTATTACTTTGATGCATGTGTTTCCATATGTTATTTGTTTAGATTTCACATATAAAACTAAATAAATACAGCCTTCATTTCTTTGAGGTTGTTAGTTATGTGTCTATTAGTAAGAATTTTACCATTTTATTGGCATTTATGACAAAGGAAAATAAAGATAACTACGAATGGGTACTTAATAAGGTAAAAATATTGATGGAGCCTCATGAACTAAATGTGGTGATCATTGATGGAGAATTGGGACTGACATAAATAGTGGGGAAAATCTTTTTGAATACAACATCCTTATTTTGTAGATGACATATTAGTAAAGATATTCTCTCACATGCTATAAAAAAACTAAAAAGTATAGTAGCCCAAGAACGCTTCCTAGAAGGTTGGAGGAAGATTGTACAAGCAACTACAATTGAGACATATGAGAACATGCTTCTACTTATGCATAAAAAATGGGGTTGATATCAATATATGTTACAATATATGCAGAAGAAATAGTTAAATCCATATAAGAAGAGGTTTATTTTAGTTTAGGTTAACAAAATTCTTCACTGTGGCACTCATACGACCAACAAGTATATTTTTTTGTTGTAAATATTTAATGTCATTTAACTTATTACTAAATAACAATTAATCATTATGTATATTTTGAAATTCTAATCATATGGTGGAAAGTAAGCATGATAAGCTGAAAAAATATATATCATCATCACATATGAGTTTTAACACATTATGTCTAAATATCGACATTTTAATAAGACTCCAAATTAATGAGGTGAAAAAAGATATAGAGTAATCATTGGTTATTATTCCACATTACTCTACATATAACATATTATTCAAGGATCTCACATATGTTATATGCCATAGAGAATCAAACTTGATTGAAGAGGAGAGTAAGAAGTCTAATATTGTTGGTCCCAAATCCTTGAGATGTGGGCATTACTTTAGGTTAACACATGGTTTACCACATACACATGAAATATTTCATTACAAACAAGATCATCAACCCATTCTCGTATCAGTGGTGAGTCAATTTTAGAAGACTTTCACTTTTGTCAAACCATAAGAAGAAATGTTTGCTTTTAATGATTCAACTATTGGTCTCTCCATAAGTCCATTTGCTTCTAACAATGTATCTAAGGTGTAAATGATGATTGACCATTCGCCATCACATATATGATACTATTCTAATCTTATTGATGAGATTCTCAAACCAGCACGGACAAGTATGGCATTACTGAATGTTCAAAAAAGCAAGGACTCTCAAGTACTAGCACATTGAGGGAACCATAAGAGTGAGGGAACACAAGCATATTTATTTAGAATCACCTACGGTGCAAGGTCAATTGGGTAGGGAATGTGATCGTGCATCTCCTAGCAAAGATTGTTCTTCCCCTAGTCCATCGGATTGTCGAAGAAATATTAATGGAAGGTATAGTACTAGGAGGACTCATTAACTCATCCATGATTTTCCGTAGTCCTATGATATAGAGGTAGTTATTCTCCCATAGGTGGAATCATGGTATAATGTTATGGGCGATGGAAATTGTGGGTTTAGAGTAGTTGCACTACAACTTCTAGGTAGAGCTATAAATGAGCTGAGACAATTTGATATTTAGCTCATTAAAAGCTCAATTAGGTTTATTCGTTTAATTAAATGAACTGAGCCAGAGCCTTACTTTTGGGCTCATTTATTAAATGAGCCAAACTCGAGCTTACAAAAGTAAGGTTTGGTTTATTTTATAGCTTTAGCTTATGAGCTTGGCTTGGATTAGCTCGTTAAAAGCTCGGTTCATCTCATTTATTTCATTAAATAAGCCAAGTCTAAGCCTAAGGGTATTTGACTTGACTTGACTCATTTACAACTCTACTCCTAGGTAGGGAATCAAAATGATAAAATGTTAAAGTTACAATATATAAGGAATTAGTGACTCATCATAAGTTGTACGAGCATGCCTTTGTAGATCCTATTACTAAAAATATGTAACACCTAATACATTTGAGTGGATAAGCTTCGATGGAGAAATGGTGGCATCAGCCCGACTTTAGATTCCTCTTTGCGATAACATGTAATGTCATATTCGTTTGCTTGAGTGTTCATGGGTTAATTACATATTTATGGAACAGACCTCCACCTAACAGTTGACAACATGATCAAATCATTACTATCTTAAGTGTCAACAATTTTTCACACTACTTATTGGTATGTCTTTTACTTACACTAATTTTGTATACAATTTTCATTATATTATATATGTCTAAAACTCATGTTATGATACGTTATACGCTCATAGATAACCTTGATGGAAAACATAATATTACCACCTGTATCTAATTAGTAGTAAATATATATTATTTAATCGCATTCAGCTATATCATAATGCAAAAAGTATGGGTGTCAACCAAGGGGGAGACTTAGGTTGATAATTTGCACGTAATGTCACAAGTTTAGTGAATAACTTTATGTACTTTGGTTTATTGCATTCTTTAGATATTTTATTATTGAAATTATGCCATGGTGTATGGGTGCCAACCAAAAGCCAATACTTAGGTTGATGATTTGTACCTAATGTAATGAGAATTTAAAATTAGCATATAAACAAATTTCTTCAATCCTAACATTCTTAATACAAATTTAAAATCAAAATACAAGGAAAAAAATCTATATACTATCATCAATAAGGGGTTGGTTGGTCTCATCCTTTTTACTGGAGGAGAGTCTAAGCTCACCTATGGTGAGGTTCACCTCCTTCAGCCTATTAAAACATTCATCTTTATTGAGTATACCCTTCTTCTCTTATTTGAACTAATAGTAGAACCCACCCATCAAGTATTTATTTATCTCCATTTTTATACTAATATATAGGGTATCACTTAGCCCTTCATCTACTAGAATACGATGGACTACGAGGTGGGTCCAAGGATGATGATACCAAGGAATGTACTAAGTTGAGACATCATGCTTATATGTTAATCGATGAAATTAGGAGCTAAATTCTAGTCGATGGTGTGGCCAAACATTCAAAAATGATGCATATCAAGAGTAATCTTCCTTATACTTCTTAATGTTTGCACTCTAACAAAATCCATGTGCTAGAATGATAGGATGAATCAGCATGAGTTGGGGGTAGCCAAACTTTCAAGCAACTCAATTCAACATGTAAGGCTCTATAGGATACATAAAGCACAAGATGCCTTGGTACATATACTTGGGATGTTTCATACTTGGATATTAATCAAATGGTAAGAATCAACCAACTAACATGTGTAAAATAATATTAGTACCAGTTACTACAAATAATTATAATTGAAAATCCTTCAATAAAGTGTGTCACCTACCTACTAAGTCCTTAGAGAATCTAGTTTCCCATTGTATTGAATTAGGCCATCCATGGCCTTAGAAGGAAGCGTCTAAAAATATGTATCCCACCTCATTATTGTGGTATCACATGATCGATTATGCGTATAATAATAACTATGCCAACAGAACGAAAAATACTCGTAAATCCAAGCATATGCATCATTATAACGTATACAAATAATTAAACAACTTTTGAACTAATAATTATCAACAAATGATTACCTCTAATAGTGTCAAATAACTTCCTATCTTTTTGCACTTGATCCTAAATGCCATCCCAAGCTGCCTATATTGTAATATCCCCAAAATTCACTACTGAAAAATTTTGTTTTATTAAATTTATTAGCGAAAGCAGAATAATAAAACTATGAATTCTGGAGATATTACCGCTACACTTAATACTCGATCGGTTCACTCATACTGTTCCAATACCAAGTGCTAAGGATAAAAGAATAAAATACAATTTATGAGAAACTCAAACATATTTAAATCAGAGTAGAGTGTTAAACAATTTACAAGAATAGAATCCACCAATGGTGGCTACAAAGCAACGATTACATTGAAACTAGGAATTAAAAGAGAAGGAGCATAACCCTAGGATTTTTCAGATAGTTCCTTACGCTCTTTCCTGAGGACTCACTTGAATAACACCTAAAAATGACCTACAAAGGACACTGCACATTGAATAGGCAGGGGCCCCACGAATGGAACCCTTCAGTACTACGGTACTGAGTAACCCTTTAAAACACACTTAACAGTAGGCCTGCAATGCAACACATGATACTACATACATACATAATGAAAGGTAAATACTTAATATTCACATTCATACATTCACATACTTAACAAATCAATCAAATATTAATAGGTCATAATGTTCAATCGATACTTCTGGGCCTTAAGCCATTAGTCCATCATTATCAATCATATCAGATTATAAATATCCATGTGAGTGCGGGAACCCCACTATTATAGCCGGTGGACCAGAATACATACAGCGCAGAATGCTCCTGACCACTATTATTGCCGGTAGATCGGTCTCCAGGGAAGAAAGCTCCTGGCCACTATTATTCGCCGATGGACCGGTCTAGCCCCGACTCATATGGTGTTCCACTATAAGTGATTAGTATTTTCCATAATTTATTTACAACCAAATCAAATTTATTGAGCTCGGGACCCCTACTATTATAGCCAGTGGATCGGAATACAAATATACATCATCCAGGGCAACACTCCTAGGTCACTAGTATATCTGGTGTATCAGTACTCATAAACTTCATGCACGGCAAAACGCTCCTGGGCCACTATTATATCCGATGGATCGGTACTCATAATATAATTTAACCAGGCCCGACTCATTAATCTTTCACTTTCACGCTTAGTGTTTTTCCTTTCGAATCATCATAATAATTCCATTTATTTGCCTTAATAGGGAGATCAAGATCCCGGGACACAAAGGTACACCAGTCGCACTGGTGTATAAAAGCTACTTAGTACCCTTCAATTATCAACCTAGGGACACAAAAGTACCCTGGTCGTACTGATACATAAAGCTAACTCGGTACCCTACCGACAAGGACACCTAATCCATAAGTATGCATACCCCCTAAATAGGTCCGTAGAGCTAGATAGAGTAAGATATAGGACCTGGCTGAGGCACAAAGGCACACCAGCAAATACCATAATAACCGTGGGCTAAACCATGGCTTTAGGGAAGCGACCCCTAAAGAGCCATCATTCCCGATCTCGAGGTCTTTCACTTTAAGTATTAGTATCTTAATTAAGGTGATCACAAAAGCAAAACAATAAGATATTTATTCAAACGATTATCCAAAGTAACACAGATGAATCATTAAGGCCATCATAATCTCATCTAATTCCGATTTAGGATTCGTTCTCGTGGTACTTCCTAATTGTCAAATACTCTTATCTTGCTATTCAATGTTACTTGAGTCATATTACGAAATTCCACTATCACAATGACATGTTAGATACAAATTACTTATTTACCCCTTACTTATATAATTGCTAAGTCATCACTTCCTTACTTAATAAATTACCATATTACCCTCCTTATTATAAAATTACTAAATTACCCTTGTTCATTATCCTAATTGCCAAATTACCCTTTAGTTGGTTAAATTACCAAATTACCCTTCTCCATTATTATATTATCATTTTACCTCCATTTACTCCGAATTACTATTTTACCCTTCTCTTTTATTAAATTATCATTTTACCCTTCTCCCTTATCATAGTTACCATTTTACCCTTATCAATTATTATAATTACCACTTTGCCCTTCTTCAGTATTATAATTACCAAGTTACTCCTTTCCAATTACCATTTTACCCTTTTATTTACAAAATTATCATTTTGCCCTTTACTTCCAAAATTACTATTTTACCCCTTAACTTCCAAAAATTACCATAACACCCCTTTTACGTATAAAATTACCATTTTTCCCTTTACATCCAAAATTACCAATTTTCCCTTTAATTAAGAAATTACCATTTTTTTCCTTTAATTCCAAAATTAACGTTTTATCTTTTACTTCCAAAACTACCATTTTACCCCTTACTTCTAAAATTACCATAATACTCCTTTTTACTTACAAATTACCATTTTACCCTTGCCTCCAAAATTACCGTTTTACCCTTTACTTATAAAATTATCATTTTACCCTTTACCTCCAAAATTACCATTTTACCCCTTACTTTCGAAACTACCATTTTACCCTTATAAAATTAACATTTTACCCTCTACATACAAAATTACCATTTTTACCCTTTACCTCCAAAATTACCATTTTACCCTTTTCATTTCCAAATTACCATTTTACCCTTTACATACAAAATTAACATTTTTACCCTTTACCTCGAAAATTACCTTTTTGCCTTTACATACAAAATTACCATTTTACCCTTTTCACTTACAAATTACCATTTTGCCCCTTATTACACCACATATACTAAATTATCATCACTACATGAAATATTAATATTAATACCCCATTCTCATTATCCAACTCCACAACTATTATATTTAATATAATACTCATTAGCACCCACACATAATAGGCCACATTCTTGCACAAGACATATTACTAAAATACCCCTAGGGCTCACAATAATATTAACCATGCAGTAATGGTCACAATAGCATAATACAACATGGATAAATACCTAGCATTTTCATTAATAACCAAACTCTTACCTTAAACAATATTTCCATACATAGCACATAAACTAGCATGCTTTCCCTTTTTATCAATCAATGTAAGGAACTACATATATTATATTAAACAACATATATCATGCAAAATAACATATTAAAACCCTAATGTGCTAGTATACGTTAATCCATGAGTTTAAGTGAAGTTTAACGATTACCTTAATTCCCGTAAAAACGAACATTATCGGTATTCCGGTTAAATATTCAAGCTTTGATGAGAAAAACCAATACCTAAAAATAATATCAATATTTATTATATTAAAAATAAGAAAAACCAAGCATAAGACTTTATAAAACTTAATTAATCAAATACTTAACTTAAAATATTATTATACCTTACAATTTATTAAACAAAACATAACTAAGCATGCAGCAGCTCATACTACTTATGCAGCATGAGCTGTATGCAAAGCAAGAAGGGGAGGAGTCGAAAATGGCATAAAGAGAAGAAGAGGGAATCAATTTTGGGTTAGGGTTTTTGGGCTAAGAAAGAGGGCATGTGGGGGAGGATTTAAGGTAAAGGAAGGATGTAGAGGTGGAAAGAGGGTGTAGGTGGTAGTCGGGGATGGGTTTACGACGGCCAAGGGCTGCGTCTACGACGGTAGCGAGGTTGCGAAGGTGGCTGCCGAGATGGACGGAGCTGAGAAGGAAGGAAAAGGGAGGAAGAAAATGAAGGCCTGCAAGTGGTTGTTTTAGTTAAAGGAGGTTTGAGGTAGTATAGGAGGTTGCGAGGATTTGTTTGGTGGCTCAGGTGGCGGCAAAGGCAGAGGAACAGCGGCGAAAGGAGGAGGTGCAGGGTAGCTGCCGAGAAGTATGAAAAAGAAGAGGGGAGGAAGAAGGGGGTTGTAGGGTGGCTCAAGAGGTGGTGTGATGGTTTAGGGGTGAGGTAAAGGGTGGCAGGGGTAGTGTAGGTGGCTAGTACCATACTGGAAGCAGCGGAATGCGGTGGTGGTACAAAAACAGGGAGGTCGATGGAAGGAGAAGAAAGGAGAGAAAGAAGGTCAGGGAAGGGCATGGGAGGCTCAAAAATGGCAGGATGAGGCAGGGAGGGAAGAAGAAAAGGAAGAGGGAGAGAAATGAGGGGATAATGGGCTCGATAGGGCAGTGACAGGGTGGTAGGAGCATGGGAATTGTAGGGAGAGGGAAGGGAAAGGAGGGGAATGGTAGGGCATGGGTGAGGAGAGAGAGACGTGGTGGTGTAATCCCCAAAATTCTAAAATCCTATAATTTAATAAATCACTTTTATTTGGGATAACTTAGCTTTTAAACTTAATTAATTTAATTATTTTGAGGATTTTGCCTTTTAAATTTATTTAATCTAATTATTTTATGGATTTTTGAGTATATAAAATTAGATGTGAATATTTAATAAATTAAAATAAATAAATTGCTATTTTATCATACTCATTTTTATTTAAATAAGGTTTCAAACCAATATTTTCTAAAAGTTACCTTTTAAACTAATATAATAAAATATATTAAGTTAAATTATTAAAATTTGTTTATCTACCTCAAATACTACAACCTATTTCCCATAAGTAATTTTATTTATTTTTCTCCCCTATTTTCCCATTTTCCCATTTTCCTTATTTTCCATTTTCTTTTTTTTTCTCCCTCCTTTTCCTTTCTTCCTTATTTCCCCCATTTCCCCCCGACTGGGCCAGCCCACCGACCCATATCACTTTCTCCTCCCCGTCCCGCGCATGCCAGGCCTGCCTGTAATACCCCGTATTTTTAAAATCCAGATTTATTAAGTTTAATGATTTTATTAGCGTAATTTGATGTAAACAATTAATTATTTTAATTTCGAATTGTTTTACGGATTTATCGATGATTTCGAATTCATAATTGAATGTAATTAATCATTGTCGTTGCGAACCATTCTAGATAAATTCGTTCACGACAATGATTTTATTATATTCTTATGATTTCGATCTTCGGTTAAAAATATATATTCCCGTTCTTTCTCGTATTTTGGTTTTTAATATTTTTAATTCGTTTTCGATTATAACTTCGTCATGTGATTACGACTTTGTTTTGAAGTTATATTTCGTTAACGAAATATATTACTTAAATTATAGAATTTCTATTTAAATAGTTAAATTTATTTTAATAAGTTTATCCGTAGAAAATATTTCCGACTTTAAATTTATTCATTTTCGGAAATCGTTAATATTTTTGGGAAGTTTTAAACTAAAAATATTTTCGAAGTTTATTTATGAATTTATTTTTGGAATTAATTTTTCTTTCGTTTTATGCTTTTTGGGTTTGCGGAAAATCGATTTCGGAAATTATTGAAATTAATCTCGATTTATTAGAATTTGACTTAAATATTTTATTATATGCTTTTAAATAATTTTTCGAGGCTTTATAATATATTCTCGTAAATAATATAAATTCTTATGTTCGTTGGTAAATTCTTCCGAAAATGTTTCCGAAATTCTTTATATAGCTTTTTATTAATTTTAAGTCTTCGGATCCGTTCGAAATAAATTTTCATTAAATAAATTTTAGATAAAATCTCCCAATAATATTTTGATATTTTTAGTAGTTTATTTTATGTGTATTTGTTTAAAAAAAAAAGACCCAGCCCCGACCGGTGCCCCCTTCCCTTTTTTTCTTTTCCCTCTTCTCTCCCTTCTCTTATCTCTCCCTTATCCCGTCGGCCCACTGTTCCCGCAACCCTAACCCTAGCCGACCTCCCTCGCCTCTCTCCTCCCTACTCCCTCACCAGCCGCCGCCGACCAACTAGCTGCGACGGGCGACGCGACCGACGATGCTGCAGCAAGATATAGCCGCAACCTCAGCCAGCTCGACCAAAGCAGCTGCGGGAGCAGCAGCAGCAGCGACGAGCGGCAACCCAGGCTACGCCGCCATCGCCCGGTCACCGGCGACCTCGAGCGACCACCGTCGAGCCACCCCCGTCCCCCAATGAAGCCTCCCCAGCCTTCCTTTACCCCAATTTGTCGGTTTTTAATTGGTATAAATTTCTGAAAACCCTAACCCTTATTTTGATTAATTGAATGTGATTTAGCTTATGAAAAGCTAAATTGATTGTTGTATTATGTATATATGTGCTGTAAGATTTATTTGGATATATTAATTGTATGGTTTGTGTTGAAAATTTGGGAAATTGAATTTTTGGCCGGGTTATGCCCAAATTTTTCGGATCCGTCCAATTTGGCGATTTTGGATAAATTGATTATACAATATGTTTTTAAATGTGTTTAATTTCATGTCGGAACCGTCAATTTGAGAAATTTATGCGGAATCAATCGGAATTTGATTTCTAGGTCAAAATTCTTGTGTAATGAAATTGGGTTGCATAATTGAGTCGTTTCGCTCAATTGATTTTACAATACCATTTGAAATGTATTTAATTTCATATCGAAAGTGTTGATTTGGGAAAATTGTGCGTAATTAATCGGAATTGGATTTTTAGGTCAAAACTCTTGCGGGTCTAAATTGGATTATGTAACCGGGTCGTTTTATTCAATTGACTATACAATTTATATTAGGATATATTTAATTACATTTCCGAACCGTCAATTTATATATTTTAGCAAGAATTGATCGGATTTGCGTTCCGGGTTCAAAAACCCTAATTGTACTGAATTGGGTATTTCTTTTATTGGTTTTGAGCAATTGATTATATGATATGTTATAAAATATGTCTAATTGCATTTCTAAACATTCAATTTGATTAAATTAATAGAATTCAACCGAATTGCATTTTCAGGCCTAAAACCCTAGATTTCAAGTGAACTCATGAAATTGATCATTTATATATTTGTTTTTCTAAAATTAAATTTATAGAAATAGTTGGAATGATCCTAATTGTATTCTAATGCCTTTAATTGGAATTAATTGATCCGAATTACCCAAGTTGTGTCGTAGGCTTTAAAACCCTAATTTTGAAAACGGATCGTCTTGAATTGGTTGATCGGAATATTGTTTTGTTGAAATTGATTATTTAGATTTATCTAAAATTAGTGTAATTGTGTTTTAAAACTATCAATTTGAGGTAATCGAAGTGATTTGGTCGATTTGTAGTTTAGGCATTTAAAACCCTAATCTTCGGGGATGGTTTTATAAAATTGATTGTGTTGTGTGTCTTTTATCAAATCGATTTCTGTCCTTCGATTTTAAATCATTTGATTTATATTTTTAATCTTAATCTTAATAGAGCTATGCTCTTGAGTCCTAAGTTTTGGTACACGTTTTCCAAGAAAGATCATTCGTGTTTATTTAATTATAATATGTGAATTGTTTATGGATAAGATAGTTTCTAACCTAGTTCCGATTTCTATCGGCGATCTAGGAAAGCTTTATTGTGGATCCTCGAGCTAGTGATCTCTCTCTCCCTCTTATCTCGCTTAGCTAGCTTCGGACCCAGGTAAGTTTCTACTTACCTCCACTTATGGGTGTTTCGTAAGGATGTGGCTAAGGTTCTTACGTGTTATGTGACTTGTATGCCTTGGGTGCCTTGTATATATATCATGTCCTGTTGTGTATCACATGATTATCCTTAACGTGTTTTATGCGTAGCGCAGCTTGGAGTTAAGGTACGTGGTATGTGTTTTCTTATAACATGAATGTGATATCCATACGTGGTGATTATGATGTGCTGTGGCATGATTCAACCCTCTAGGACATGCATGTTAGGGTAATTATTATTATGACATGGAGATGAAAGGACAAAAGAAATAAATGAGAAGTGAGTTGCTAAAGGGGGTATGAGGTTGACCAAAATGAATAAGAGGTAAGAACTATGCATGGAAATTTTAGGGTTTGCATGGGAACTTCGAGAGTTTGCATGGGGGGGATAAAACTTGCATGGGGATGATCGTGACGTGAGAAAAGTCGTATTAAGGTATAAATAGGCTAAAGGGAGAGCTGTGGAGTGTTTGGAGACTTGGGATGAAAAATAATACGTAGGTCAATGTAAGGGTGTATAAGGGACCGATTAGGGTTTTTGGGAGAAAGTAATAACCTGGAAAATGTGGAAGTAAATGATTAAGGGAGAGTGGATTACGGGTTAAAGGTGGAAATTGGTGTATAATGGGTGATTATGGATGTCATGGGAGAGAAGAGATATTTGGTGAAAAAGAGAGGGGTTACTTGTGGGAGAAGAAAGGTACTAGGGTTGAAATGGCCAACTAGGGTTTTTCGATCATATGTGGAATCGAGGGGTAAAGCGATACGATTTGGGATTTGATCTAAATGAGATGAGGAGTGGGACGATAAATGGAGTAATGGTAGTGTAAGTGAGAGAAAGTGGGGCCACATAGGTCCAATTAGGGTTTCTAAGGGAAAACCCTAGAGGGAGATAGCATGTGGAATGGATGTCACGAGGTGTTGGGCCTTAACCCACACCCTTAGGAATTGGTTTCCATTTTGAGTAAGCGTAAAAGAGAATGTATATCGAGGGGTGATAAGGGGTGCAAGAGTCCCAAGATATGGGACGGGCCCTCCTGGGAGGATAAGGGTGGATATAGTTAGTCGTGCATGTCAAGGGAAAGTTCATTCAAATAAGATATGTTAAGACACTAATCACTTAAAGAGAAAGATGTTGAGCCGGACCCAGACCGGTCCACCGACGAATAATAGTGGCTAGGGCCGGGGTGCCCTACATGACCGGTCCACCGGCAATAATAGTGGCAGGGTATGTTACCCTCATGACCGGTCCACCGGCTATAATAGTGGGGGATTCCGTGCTCAACAAACCGAACGTAATAATGATAAGACATTGGAAAGATACGAAGTAATCAGTGAAACATCATGTGAGTCGGGGCCAGACCGGTCCACCGGCGAATAATAGTGGCAGGGTATGTTACCCTCATGACCGGTCCACCGGCTAAAATAGTGGCAGGGCATGACCCTCATGACCGTTCCACCGGCTATAATAGTGGGGTTCCCGCACTCACATGAATTGATAAAGACTATGATGTGAATCGACTATATTACCAGAGGTCTAAAGAATGAGTCTACTCGATCGGGGCTGAGCATGTCCCTAAGTAATGCTCGGGGCTGGACATGTCCCTAAGTAATGTCCGGGGCTGAGCATATCCCTAAGTAATGCTCGGAGCCGAACATGTCCCTAAGTAATGTCCGCGAGGCTAAATGCCCAATTGGTTTGGTTCGGCATTGTCCATAAATACTTGGTTGGTTTATCTGAATCTCTTATCGGTTTAAGATATTACATATGTTTCGCATGTTATTATATGTGTAAGGTCGGACTTGTGATGTGGGTTTGAGTATGCGTAATATTGTATCAACGTATTGTATCATAATTTAATGTGCACTTGATGTTATAGTTTACGTCTCTTCCATAAGGTAGGGTAGTGGGTTTTACTCAGTATTGGACCCGTACTGATACTACCTTGGTTGAATGGGTCCTGTGATGATCCACTGATGGTGGGGAGCATACCTCTTGTGCAGGTTTAAGATCGGATACTGTTTTGGGGGTGGAAGGCTTGACTCGAGTGAGTAGGCGATCCGGATAATTATCCTTCGGGATTTGTTTGTTTAATTGTATTCTCCTTTGGAAGTTGCAAGCATTGTATTTAAGTTTTTAAGGATTTTGTAATTGACTTTTAATTTCTCGTAACGCTGTTATGCTTTAAAATTCAGATTTAATTGTTTGACAGGTTTTAGCCTTGCATCTAACATGAGATAGATGGTTGACATTTATCTTGTGTTAGATGTGGCGGTAACATTTTCCAAATTCGCTCCTAGCTTCCGCTTTATTCTTTCAAAAAAAAATTTTTTTTCAGGAGTGAAATTTGGGGGTGTTACACTGCCCCAGCCTCCTCCTTTTCTCAAACCGCCCAGCCGAACACCTCCCTCTCTTTTTCTTTTCTCCCCCTAAACCGCCCGGTCCTTCCTCTTTCCCTTTCCCTTCTTCCCCGTGCCCCACTACAACTTGCAGCCCCCCTTCTACACTGACCAACCACTTGCGCCGCTTGCCCACCTTCTCCCTCTCTCCCTGGTCGTTCGTCTGTCCCTCATCGACCGATCGACCTCCCTCTCACCTCGTGCGTGCCTACTCCAGCCCCCTTTCTTCTCCCTGACCGAATGCAGACCTGCCATGGTAAACCTACGTCGACTTGCCACCACCGGTTGGCGTGCCTTCTACACTTGCCCCTACCTTCCTCTGTCCCCTCTCTTGGTTCTCCCCCAATTTCGACCTATAAATACCACCAAGAAATCTAGCGTCGGACCCTTTTGGAATCGCAGCCCAAAAAACCCACCTTACGCCACCCCTAGTTCAGACAACCGCCTCGTCGCTGCCACCCATCTCTGTCGCCCGATCCACCCACGGAACCCTTTCCTGCATCACCCTCTACCAACCTAAGCCTCCCTCCTCCCTTATTTTAATCTGCACGAGCCACCTCGGGTGTGCAAAGTCCCTTCCCTGATCAGCCCTTCATCGAGCCTCGTTGCCCTTTGCACCACCGCCCTCCGCCAGTCCCGCCACTCCCAACACCCCCTCCGCCCTCCAAAACGACCAGGGGAGCTCCCTCTACCTCCCCATACCTTCATTTTTCCCTACCACCCTCTCCTCTTCCTTCTCCTCCCTCCACCACCATTTGTCCACCTCTCTTCTCCCCCATCGCCGATGTCGTCGCCGCCGTGCGCCGCCGCCTGTGCCACCACCATCCCTAGGTGGTCCTCTAAACTCCCCAACCCCTAAATCCTCTTTGTACAAATGCTAGTTATTTTTAGTAGTATCATTATTATTATTATTATTATTATTATTATTATTATTATTATTATTTAACCTAAATCCAGAATATTTATAACGATTATTATTATTATTATTAATGGCCTACAACTTTAGTATTATTATTATTATTATTATTTAACCTAACTTCGGAATATTTATAACTATTATTGTTATTATTATTAATAGCCTACAACTTTAGCATTATTATTATTATTATTATTATTATTATTATTATTATTACTACTACCTTTATCATTATTATTATTTAACCTAACTTCGGAATATTTATAACTATTATTATTATTATTTTAACATTGTTATTGTTATTATTATTATTATTATTATTATTATTATTATTATTATTATTATTATTATTATTATTATCATTATCATTATTTTTTTCTTGCTATTATTATTAATGATAACTTTGGCACCTTAGAACTTTTATTATTATTGTAAATATTCGAATCCTTATATTACTACTACCATTTCTATTATTATTATTATTAGTATTATTTTTAACATCATCATCATCATCATTATTATTATTATTATTATTATTATTATTATTATTATTATTTTATCACCTTGTCACTATGGTTAATATTTCATATATCACTAACCTTACTATCACTACTACTATTATCATTATTAGTAACATTGAAACTATTATCGTTAATAATATAAATATTATTATAATTACTTTAAATTATTGTAGCTATTAAGACCTATTTTTGATTAGTAGTAGCATGATTAGCTACCTTAGGAATAATAACCCTACTTTTACTTATAAAGGTATTATTATTATTTTTAGCCCTAATAGTAAGTTGCGATAAGGGTAAGGTAAGAAGAATAGTAATTTTGGTTAGAGGGAAGTTAATCCATAGTTTTTCCTCTTATAGGCAAATCAAGTCAAAACCCTAAGGAGGTGTAGGAACGTGCTCCAAGACCGGTGTCGTATTAGGTAATGATGTGGCTAAGAACAATTATGTGTGTGTTATGTGACATATGTTATTCCATGTTGTATACTTTATGTTTTTAATGACTAATTACTTGTAGCTCAGCGTAGAGTTAAGGTATGCTTATATGAATTCCCTATGACATGTGTATAATGATTGTTCTGTTGTGTTTATGATATTTTATGACGTGACCCTCTAGGACATTCATGCTAGGATGTTAATAATATGATGTGGGGGACATGAATGTGAAAGGAAAAAAAAGGGGAGAAAACGTAAAGTGAGTTGACTAAGAGGGGGGACATGAGATTGACCTAATTATCTCATGATCCATAAGGAAAAATTAAAAGGAGATTATGATTAAATAAATGAGGGATGTGAACTTTGCATGGAAAATTTCTAGGGTTTACATGGGGTGGATGGAGTTTGCATGGGAATGATCTTTACGTGAGAAAAGTTTTTTTAAGGTGTAAGTAAGGTAAGGGGAGAGTTGTGGAGCAATTGGAAACTTTGGATAAAAAATAGTACGTAGGTTGGTGTAAGGGTGTATAGGAGACTTGATTAGGGTTTGGGAGGAAACCCTAATATGGGGGAAAATGTGGAAGTAAGAACAATTAAAGAAGAATGGAGTAATGGGTTAAGAGTGGAAATTTAATATATGAGGGATGAGTATGGGTGCCATGGGAAGTAAGAGATGTTAGGTGGAAAGTAGAGAGATTACTTGTGGGGGAAGAAATATGCTAGGGTTTGGAGTGGCCAGGTAGGGTTTTTCGATCACCTGCAAAATCAATGAGTAAAGTGATATGATTTGGGGTTGAATCTAAATGAGATGAGGTGTTGGACGATAAATGAATTAATGGTAGTAAAGTAAGAGGAATTTGGGCCACATAGGTCCAATTAGGGTTTTAAGGGAAACCCTAGAGGGTGATAGTGGGTGGAGGTTGATGTCACAAGGTGTTGAGCCTTAACCCACATCCTTAGGAGTTGGTTTTCATTATGTGTAAGTGTAAAGGGGAATGGATATCGGGGTGTGATAAGAGGCGCAAGAGTCCCAAGATATGGGACGGGCCCTCTCGGGAGGATAGAAGTAGAGGGTTGGTGACATGCATGTCAAGGGTCAATTGCTTACCGAATAAGACACGAATAAAATACTAATCATTTAAAGAAAAAGATCGTTGAGCCGAACCCAAACCAGTCCACGGGAGAATAATAGTGGCCAGGAGCCGGGGTGCCCTGCATGACCGGTCCACCGGCAATAATAGTGACCAGGCACATTTTGCCTTGCATAACCGTTCCACCGACTATAATAGTGGGGGTTTTTATGCTCAACAAACCAAACATAATGATGATAAGACATGGGAAAGATACGAAGTAATTACAGTAAAACATCATGTGAGTCAGGGCCAGACTGGTCCACCGGTGAATAATAGTGGCCAGGAGCATTTTGCCCTGCATGATCGGTCCACCGGCTATAATAGTGGCCAGGTGCGTTTTGTCCTGCATGACCGGTCCGGCGGCTATAATAGTGGGGTTTCTGCACTCACATGAATTGATAAAGACTATGATGTGAATCGACTCTATATTTACCAGAGATTTAAAGAATAAGTCTATCCGAACTGTAGCTAACCTTTATCATCTGTTTTACTACATGTTGCTCATGTGATTATGCCATGTATACTGTGTTGTGTGTTTTGTATGCTGGCCTTAGCACATTTTTTACCTTACTCAGTACGTAGCGTACCGATCACTCGTTTCATAGGTGCTGCTGATTCCCACGAGCAGAAGACCCATCTGAGTTTGTGCAGGTAGGGGATGACGTCTTCGATGCCTAAGACACTTACGAGGCATCGGGTGGGGCTGAGAGTTGAGCCTAGACTTGGCCTGGGGACTGAGAGCGACATGGACGGACTCTCCTTTTCATTTCGTTTTACCCTGTATCGTTTTATTTTAGTTTTGTTCTATCGTACGATACTTTATGTTCCTTGAGAACTTTGTCTATGTACCCCTTTGGCTTGTAAACCTTTTTACGTGTACTCTGAATTTTATATTGTGAACGATTTAACTTCCTTATGAATTATTGTTTTAAGTATTAGCTCTTGTTTGATGATAATCCATTTTAGCCTTAACACTTGGTACTGGAACGGTAGGAGTGAACCGATCTAATACTGAGTGTGGCGGTAATATCCCCATAATTCACAGTTTTGTTTTGCTTCTGTTAATTCTTTCATTTAAAACAAAATTTTTTAGTAGTAAATTTGAGGGTGTTACAGGTGGGGCCGAGATAGGGCAGGAAAAATGGCCAGAAAGAGAAAGATAGGGAGATCAGTAGGGGAGGAGGGTTGTAGGTAGGGCATTCAGAGATGGCAGAGGTGGTCGGGTAAGGCATCGAGGAAAAGGAAGAAGAAGAAAGAAAGAAGAGGGTGTTGCCAGGTCGGGCAAAGGGAAGAGTGGAGTGGGCCGGCCCAGTCAGGGGAGAAAGGAAGGAAAGAAAGGAAGGTAGGGAGGCAGGTCGGGCTCACGCGGGGAAGGAAGGAAGAAAAGAAAAAGGGGGCGTCTAGGCCGAACGACGCGGGCAGGGAAGGTAAGGAAAGAAGGAAAGAAATGGGCCATCGGTCCAGGAGCGAGGAAGACAGGGCAGGCCGGGGATGGCGGCCCAAAGGAAGAAAAAAGAAAAAGAAAGAAAGGAGAAAAAAGGAGAAAGAAAAGGAAAAAGGGAAAAAGGAAAGGGAAAATGGTGCAAAATAAAATAATTTAATTTATAAAACAACAAAATATAATATTTTTGGGTAATAATTTAATTTAATATAATTAAATATATGGGTTTAAAAAGGATAATTTTAGTAAAATACTGGTTTGAAAATTTATTTAAATAAAAAGAGTATGATAAAATAACAAAATATTTATTTTAATTTATTAAATATTTATATCAAATTTTATGTACTCAAAAATCCATAAAATAATTAAATTAAATATATTTAAAGGCTAATTTATCCCAAATAAAAGTTATTTATTAAATTATAGGCTTTTAAAATTTTGGGGGATTACATATATAGATACGATAAAGTTCTAGCTCTAAGGCCCCAATTGCCTAACTCAATCATATCTACTACTAATTTAAGCACTAATAATGGATTACAGTTGCTAGAATATATATAAAAATCATGCAAGATAGAAGGTACCATATATAAAACTAGGAATAAGACTCATCATCCTCAACACGGTTAGTTGTAAGCTTATAAAAAATATCATCCAATACAACCATGCTTTCCTTCATAAAAGATAACTTGACCAACACCTCATGTTCACCCCATATATCAGCTAGAAGCTCGACCACATCGCTATCGCTAGGAAAATACTTGGTAATAATCTTATAACCATGAAAACTAGGATCCATAATATAAATCATATTATATAGGGTAATCGTCATCTCACCTAATAAAAGGTGGAAGTTGTTGGTCTCTGGGTGCCACCTCTCAATAAAATTGGATATGAGTGGAGCATTATGAAGGCCAAAGTATGTGGTACTTAGATGATTTAGTCTTGTGCTCTCAATGTAGTTATATTAAATACACATGCTAGTATCATCAACTGGTATTCTCCTCAAATTTTTCATTCCTAATTTAACCCTCGGTACAAGGTGTGGTTCCTACAACAAAAATAAATTAGAATAATAAATTACATGATAAAATATAGAAAAAAATATGCATAATAATATAAATTACGTCAACATCATTCCATATGGCGTACATCACATGACCCTTAAAACAGGTGAGAATATTCAAAATAAGTGGACCCCCACCAATAGGTCCAGTTAATCTCTAATCATTATTAGATGCCAATGATGAAAAAAATTATGTTTCATGGGTAAAAGTGCTAGTTCCAATGAAATCTTCCTTGCTGGAACCATCATACTCCTCTTCAAATACCACGTGTTTTGTGTTTATAGTATGGGAAGTTTTCCCACACTTCATTAGCATTGGTAGTGATTGTCCTTTTTTTCGCCCTAGTAGTAATGGGAATAACCTCCCTTAAATATTTTCCTCTTCCTCCTTTACTATCCATATACCTATTGTAACAATAAGTTCATTAATAAATATTATGCATTAGCTCATCGATGGTTTAGGGTCGGGGTTTAGATTTTAGGGTTTGGTGTTTGGTGTTAATGGTTTATGATTTAGGGTTTATGGATTAGGATTTGGGGTTTGGGGCTTAGGGTTTAGGGTTTGAGGTTAAGGGTTAAAGGTTTAAGGCTTAGTGTGTAGGGATTATTGTTTAGGGTGTAGGGTTTGGGGCTTATGGTTTGAGGTTTAAGGTTTAGGGTTAAGAAATTAATCTTTTAAGGTTTAGAGTTAGGGCTTAGGATTTAGGGTTTGGGGTTTGGAGTTAATGGTTAATAGTTTGGGGCTTGGGTTGTAGGGTTTGAGGCTTAGGGTTTGGGGTGTAATGTTTGGGGTATGGGGCCTATGGCTAAGGGTTTGGGGTTCGGGGTTTAGGGTTTGTGGTTTAGGGTTTAAGGTTAGAGCGTTTGGGGGTTCAGGGCTTCCACAAGTGTGCCACCCATTTGGGGTAATGAATGATGGGTGAACTATTAGGTGGAAGAGTAGGCTAACAGGTGAACAACCTGCCCGAGGAGGTTCATGACAAATTACTTACTTACCTGGAGATCATTTCAACGGGTGATTTACTCGCCCAGAGATTATTTCAACAGGTGGCTTAATCGCCCAGAGATCATTTTGACGGGTGATTTACCCATTTGCATGGAAGACTGACCGTGAAATACTCGCTGGTAGCATTGACTTTTGGATGAACCACCATCCATCCCCCACTGTTTCGTTCCCAAGCTCCATTGATATCCTTCAAAGCTCATATTTTAACCAAAAATGACTACAAATTTGCTAATCTAAGTTTGATATATGTAATCAAACACTAATTTTAGTGAAATAACAACTAAAATTGAAAAAAAAAATGCAAGAATCAAATATTACATTTTAAGCTACTTCAAAAATCATAAAAATTAGCATCAAACAAAAAAAATGAAGTATGGATGTAGAATGTATTTGAATGTTGATTAAAATTTGATTTCTTAAATTGATGGAAAATTTGAAAAGATTTAAGTGATTGTGTAAGAAGTTGAGTTGAGGGAGAAGTGAGAAAAGATATAAAATATGATAGAGAAACATAAGAGGCGAGGAAATAATAAGGGAAAATTGAAAAGGATTATAAAATTTGGGATGTATAGGTGTGCATTTTGTAAAATAGGTTAGTTAACGTTTAAAATAACTAATGTTGTTAGTCTATTTTTAGGGCTAAAGGAATCATTAACATTGATATATGACTTCAGAAATAAGAGGCAAGGTATATAAATGAAAAAAAATATATATTACAATATCCATTATTTTGCAAAATGTGAATATATCTATTCTATCTTGCTACATACACCATAATTAGTATTATTTTGAGTGTCTTCAAAGCTTATAGCCTCTCCTTTTTCTTTTTTTCTTTTTTTGGTCTTATTAAACAAATTATCAAGCTTTTTGTTTGTTTTATTCAATGAACATGCCATCCACCTTTTTTCTATAGTAGTCTATTTGGTTTCAAATGAGTCAGAGTGAATTAATTAATACCCGTCCATTCATCCAATTTTGGATACCAAAAAAAAGAATTGCTTTGTTTAATGTGGGTCAAAATTTCCCCTTTAAGCCATCTCAATTTACCTCATTTCTATTAACCTCCAATTTTGAAGGACCGGAGGTGATGGAAAAAAATAAATAAACTTTTATCCAATTGGACATAAATACCCTCCCTTAATATATGTGTTATAGAAGGAACTCCAAGTGTATATGTCATTTGTTTTATTTTTAATATTCATTCACTTCAATCTAAATGAAATTAAAATAATATTCACCCTAATTCACCAAAGTTAAATTAATTTTATCCAAATAATATTTTAAAACATTCACTCTAATTCACATTCATTCCTTTCACCTAAATTAATTTTTAATATTTACCTTCATCCTAATTTACCACAATCCACATGCTACATACAACTCATCTTTATAACCAAAAGTATAACAAGTGGGAAAATAAGGAAAATATAATTTTTTAAATTATAAAATATAAATGCATATATTTTCATTAAAAAATTAGAAATATAAAAAGTAAAACAAAACAATTTAAAAAGTTACAAATGGAAAACATTTTCCATTCATCTAACAAGATGTGTGTGTGTGTGTGTGTGTGTGTGTATAAGTATTCCTAAATTTGATGTATATTTGTAGGGTAAGTTCACACAGGTAAGGGTGATAGAGATGTAAACAAACATAACTTGCCCACAAGCTTTTTAGACTTGTCTTATTCATTTAGTTAAATAAATCGAGATCGAACCTTTTGATTTTGGACATAAAATAATTTGGACTTAAGTTCATTTATAATGCAAAAGCCCACAAATTCAGGTTATATACTACAACAGCTTCCGAATTAACTTGATTTGTTAACAGTGGCTCATTTATAAATGAATTTAAGTTCATTCTAACTCGACTCATTTACAACTCTAATAACCAATATGTGGAGATCTAGAGATAATAGTGAGTGGTAACATTAGGATGAAGAGGATAGTGAATTCAACAAGCACAGAAGTTGCATTTTCCAACCAGCGAGATGTGGTATTGAAGAAGGCTTATGAGCTTTTATATTTATACTTTTTTGTGATGTTGAAGCTTCGCTCGCCATCTTCTCTCCGAGCCGAAGATTAAGAGTTTGCGGTAGGTTGTCTTTGATTTCTATCGATCTCTTCTGGTCCCGTCTTCTTCCCCTCTTCTACCTTGTGCCTCCCGCTTAATAGTTTCTGGTGAATGATATATATGGACTTGTTTTACTCAAAATAAATGGCTAATAATGGAGGAGAGAGAGAGTGTGTAATGTATAATGTATCCACTGTTTTCAGCTTCCAAGATGAGAGAAACCAGATGCTACGGGGAGGTGAATGACTAATCTGTGAATAACTAGAGGAGACCACCCCACGTCTCGCTAATATCACCAGTTTTCTGTACTTTGCGCAAAACATATCTATTTCCTTTCGTATTTTTGCTTCAGTTAAATTTTTTTTTATATATTTAAATCCAGCTAGTTAGAGGAGGTTTTTGGAACTATATAGGAAGTTGCATAGAATTAGAAGTATTTCATATTTTTAATTTCTGGGCTTTGATGGTTCGCCTCTTGACGGGTTTACCATACTGCACTTGTATAGAATATTATAATACAATACGTTATTATCGCAAACAGATCCATTTAATTTCATATTAGTTAAAATTAGTAACTTTAAAGTCATGTTTTGAAAGCAAATTTCTTTGTCAAAAATAACGAAAGTCAAAAAAGCACAGACCCTAATCTTTAGCAATTCCCTCCGATTTTTTGCCATAGATATGCAGAGAAATGCCAGCGGGGTAAATGAAGACGAAGTAATGAATAGTTCGATATGTTCTTACTCATCACTGAATGCAAAGTGTAATGAATAGTTCGATCATGCCCGGCATGCATCACATAAGTTCTGATCACAAAGCTGGAGGCAAAGGTTCTAGTAATCAGAAATGAAAATTTCCATAAAGGCATACGAATATGCATTATCTTGCAAAAACATCCTTCACTTTTACATATCAAGTTTCCAGTTCAGCATGTACAAATAAAACAACTACAACTAGACAGTTCGTATACAATTCTGAGCGGAAATGTAACAGCAGATATAGCAGAAGAGTCTAGAGGGTTCCTGCTTTTCAGCAACACTACAGCAGGATTATTGTCAATTAGGGAATATCAGAGTCAGTGGGTACAATCTGATAACCTGATTCAATCAACCATACTCTACAAACGGCTCATCATCCAATAGACAAAAATGTTGAATGTTGGGAAGTAATAACACTTCATAAATAATCCTGAAATCAACAAGGATAAATCATCCGGAAATAGCACAAAATCAATAGATAAGATTTAGTAGGGAAGAAATATACTGACCAAAACATATATGTCAAAATATCATCCAGAAAAGAAATTCCAGTGGTGATCAGAAAGAAGATGTTCCTTGATCCTTTCAAGTCTCTTAAGTATCTCCAAGAATGAAGGTCTCTGATGCATGTCAGCAGCCCAGCACTCCTCAATCAAACTAGAGTCAATGGAAACAGGATAAGTTAACTGTCAGATATCATTTTCAGCAGATTGCACATAAGCTATGCATTCATGATGACAGAAACCAGTTCTCTGCGCCCTTGGGAAGCAGTTTACAATCTCCTCCTTTCAGCAAGCATTTAACAACATTATTTCATCAATAAATGAGAAAGTTGCATCAAGATTCCTAGATCAGCATAAAAAATTTACCATTTCAGCAAGCATCATTTTATCGAGAAAAACATAAATTAAAGAAGAAAAATTTGCAGTTTGTTCCAATTTAGGAACAGGTTCTACGAAAGTAGTAAGCTGTCTTCAGGGAACTTTTAATTCAGAAATGAACATTCTAGTCTTTCTTTCCGATAAGGAAATTTCAGCCACGAAGCTGCTTGAGCTTTGACAGAATATATTAAAAAATTAATATTTTTATATTTTATACTATATAACATATTATGTATAATATACCAATATACTATATGTAAATACATATTTTATACGAAAATAATATTATTATTTTGAAAATTTAAATGTAAAAAGTACAACTGAATCAAACGTAAACAAAATTAAAACCAAAACATGCATACCAACATACCAAAACAAATTGAAATTAAACCAAATCCTAGTGAAGTTACCAAACATATATCAAATCAAACTAAAACTAAACAAATTTAACCAAGCAAACCTAGAGAGGGAGGGAGAGAGAGAGAGAGAGTAGTAACTCCTTCTAGCACTGAACATGCCATTTTCAATCTTTGCTTGCCTTCCCAGCGTGGAACAACAATGACAACGGTGAGATAAGTGTATCCTCGCCCTACATACTTGACTAAAGCTCTCCTTGTCTCAGTGGCCCTCTTAAAGCAAATTTTTCCGATTGCAAATCAAGGTGAATTGCTTCTTTGGTTGAGTCATTAACAGAAACAGGTTGACTAGCACAATTGATTTCTGACATTAATTTAAATAGATCATCTTCAACATCAAGACATTTCAATGGTTGCTTCTCAAGGTTCGTGACTACGATTGAAAGAGTTATCACTTCCTTCTTCTACTTCCAATTCATAGTACAATTCATCTACAGGTTCTAAGGTTTTAGATCTCTTCTGATTTAAAATTCAAGATTTAATATTCTCATTTGGATCTGAGAGGTGAACACTTTACAGGAAGCATCAGCTAAATCCTTATCCACATCAACTGATTTCGACGAACTATGAAGACCACAGGCAGAAACTTTGTCAGTAACACCTCCTTTTGATTTCTTTTTCAAACCCATTTTCCATAAATTGAGATTGATGAGAGAGAGAATCAAGAAAGGGAGACTAAGAGCAACCAAGAGGAGATTAAATGAGCAATGAATCTCAAACAATACAAGAACATCAAACTTCAAGCTTAGTGGCCATGGGGGGGGGGGAACCAACATGCAAGAGAGAAGCAACATAAGACTATCCGGTCGTGTTTTTGCTCAAATTTTTCCAATCCTTAAGCTCGGTGCTTTTCCTTCAAGCAACACCCTTCATTATCAGTCACAAAATCATCGTTTTATCTTCTAAACTCCAACAATAGAGCGAACTTTTGGTCCCTGGCTTGATTTTATGGCTCTTATGTGTTATGGATTTGAATGGCTTGATTTCACGTTCGAAGGTCCTCTCATGGCATCTTTGTCGCAGCTTGAGTTCATTGTGTTCAACTTCTTCATCCTTTGTCTTTCTATCTCTCTCCTTCTTCTCCTTTTCTTCCTTCATAGCTCATTTGGACTTCTTCTCCATCTATTAAACTTTAGCCGGAGATGAGGATGTTGCCGAAGAAGAGAGAGAAAGTTAGAGCAGAGGAATAACAAGGAAGATCAAGGATGGCAATTTCATCTTCCAGCTTGTTTGAGGACTTAAGTTTTGTTTGATTTATTTGTTTTGATCTTTCTTTGTTTTGCTCGATTTCCTATCCATTAATTGCTTCAGTCTTTGTTTGTTTTGATATGTTTATTTTGATTTTGTTTGGTAACAGACTTACAATTAGGACACTAATAGTTTGTGTTTTAAATTTGGTTGAGTTTTAATTGTTTGATTAGTGATATGATACGTTAGTGAATACAAAATACATAAATACGTATAATATATAGATTGCATTATACAGATTATCTAATATAGCATAAAATACGAAAATAATTTTTTTTATTGAATTCCGACCAACTCCAGTGGCTTAGATGCCAGAATTTCCATAATTGGAACAAAAACTAAAACATTTATTCCTTCAATAACAAAATCAAAAACGTTTGTTCCTCAATTTAAAACAAATCCCAAGAGTTTATTTCTTAATTCATATTTTTCTCGAATATAATCTGTACGTTAACTATGGATATGTAAGTTCAAGATGCTTATGAGTAGCCAACAGAGTGAGGCAAACAACTCATCTTCAAACTGCAATATCTATAAATATTTATATAGAGGCAGAGAATATCAAATGAGAACCACAAACTTTAAATTTGAAGTGTTAGATCAAAAACAAAGGTTGAGATTAAAATACTGCTACAATTAAGGACACAGGAGGTGAAAACTATTCTTGGTAAATAGAGGAAATTACCCTATAGAGGAAACCCTATATGGGGTTGTTTTTTAGATTTTATTTTTACTAATTATCTTATTACTGCTAATATGATATGAACTAATGTTAGTTATATTTAATAAAAATAGTATTAATTAGTGATAGATTTGAAGGAAAAAATAGTATTTATTGCAAAAACTAATAATAACAACAACAACAATAATAATATTCTCATCATCATTATCTAATATTTGTTATAATTAATAAAAATTATATTAATTAGTGATAATTGCAAAAAAAATATTATTAATTGAAAATAATAATAATAATAATAATAATATAGTCATCACCATCTAATATTGTTAAAATTAATAAAAATAGTATTAATCAGTGATAAATTCAAAAAAAATAGTAATTATTAAAAAAATTAATAATAATAATAATAATAATAACAACGAATAGATGATAAATTAAAAAAAAACTAGTATTTATTGAAAATAATAATAACAATAATGTTATTTTTATTTTTATTATTATCATCATCATTATCATCTAAAAACTAATATAAAACAATAATATCAGTATCAATTAGTGGTAAATTAGAAAAAAATTAGTATTAATTAGTTATAATATTATTATTACTATTCTGATATTCTTGTGTTGATCTGGTAAAAACAGGGTCTAAGTAGCTTAGAAAACTATAGTATATAAGTATTAAAAAAAAGACAGTAATTTTTTGTAAATATTGTATATTTATATTTCAAGTAAAAAAATTAACACTTTTAGATCTGGTGCTCCCTACCAAGGGGAGCAGTCAAACAGACCCTAATGATGCATCAATGAATGTGGGAAACGGGATTCAATTCATTTGAAACCAACAAGCATGGGTGGCTGAGCACCACAAAGAGAAAGACCACTGCCACCACAGAAGTCCCTATAGAATCAGCTTACACTCTCAGTTCATGCACGTGTCCTTTTCCTCTGAAGATGGGTCTGTGTCCTTCCGCAACATATTTCGCTGCCTCAAATGGTTCATAATGTGCCAATGGTGGCTCTCCTTCAAGCATCTGTTGCAGTAATGTTACAATCAGAATAAATTTTTTCATTCAACTAGTTCATTCTGGGTTTGAAAGACAACGGGAAACCTAATTACCTCATACAAGATCATGGCAAACGAGAAAACATCAACCTTTTTATCATACTTTTGATGCTTGAAAACTTCAGGAGCCATATACCGGTCTGTAGTGTTTGTTTAGTGACAAGAAATAGCAATAAGGGTCCAGCTAGTGGTAATGACTATCATAATTCAATTTGTTAAAAGCTAGATACCAACTCACAGCTTCCTGTCTCGCCAGTCATTTTGTATACATCGTGGGCATGTTGAACCCTGATTAGCTTACTCAGTCCAAAGTCTCCAACTTTTAAGTGGTCTGCATTGGAGTTGACCAGAAGGACATTCCTAAAAATTTTGCCAAATCAAAGCATATCAAATTGTCAGCTGCACTTTAACATCTAGAAGAATGAGGATTGCTATCAACAATCAGCTCTAGCAAGAAGACATGACTCAATTTAAGACGGGAAATGGGGTATGTATCTTTACAAGTTCTTCTAAAGCACTTTTTGCAAGTAAATATTTATATTTGAGATGCACAAACCTTGGCTTTAGATCTCGATGAACTATCACATTTGGTTCATTATGAAGATAGGCCATGCCCCTGCAAGAAAATAATTCAAAACCCAGATTGATGAGACTGATAGATACCTCAATGCTACTAGAGGCATCCAAAAATAAGACAAATTATTCATGGCCGCTAATTCTTGACTTATGTTTCACAGGAATTAGTCTCGCATGATACGAAAAGCACCAAATAGAGTCATCGTACCTAAAACTGTCACTACTACCCAACAATGCATCAAAATCAGAAAGCATATCCTATATCCACTCAATGTGACATGAAAAGACAGACAAACATATATATATTAGTTTTAATGAGTTGTGAAATGATCCCTTTGGATAATAAACAGGAAACCCAGAGGAGATTCACCAAGAACATGCATGACCAATTCAAAATTCAGATGCAACTATTTTCTCAGAGAGAGAAAATTCCACAATAACAAGCAATTGATCACATTAAGAGAACTCTATGAGGAGGAAAATAAAAGATAACCAATCTCAACAAACAATGGCTGGGAAGGACTGATATTTCAGCAAAACTGTGGAGCAAGTCAATTACTATGAATTATTTAAACCAGGCCATGTAACTACAATAGAAAATGATCAAAAACATAGATAGATCCACATCTTCCAGGCTTTCCAAGCAGGAAGGCATAGCAGGACAGGAACCAAGATTCTGTTATATGGTGAAAGGTGTCTGCCTAGCATACAAGAACTTGGCACAAGTGACAGCCATCACATCTTTGTTATACGAAATTTAAGCCACGCAGCAACAGAGGATCGAATTGACACCTATTGTTTGGTGGGTTGCTTCATATGAAGAGAAAATTGTCTAACTATGCAAATAGCAGATTCAGGGTGAAATGACCAAAATTCTTACTACATGCAGTACATCAAATATATGAACTGCCTTCAACACTCAAAGTTAGGCGCATGATGTACCTAGCAATATCCATCGCAAAATTTATGGCCGTAGATGGACTAAGCACCCCCTTTTCCTTAAGGTATTGATGAAGATCACCCTGTAAAAAAATCAGAGGCGATTCTAAATATAATTAACTTCCTCAGAGAAGAGGCAAAACCTGAATTTGTCAAAAGATGCTGGTGTAAGAATTTCAATGATCAGCAAGAAAGCACATACATACCCCTCGCAGGTACTCAGTGATTAGCATCAAGGGTTTCCGATGCGTAACAGCTCCAAGAAATTGAACAATGTTAGGGTGGCGAAGCTTCACCAATAAATTAACCTCATGCCGGAAGTCCTGACTAGAAGAGGATAAGACAACAACTAGGGAAAGTTGCAATAACCTTAATCTATCACAATGCAATTGCAGGGAATTGAATTCGCACAAAGAAGTAGGTTTGAGCAAAAGTTCTCCCTTGTCGAAAAGTTCAAACAAACACCCGTAAGTTTGGTTAAACAAGCAAAATCACCTTTAATCTTTTATTAGGGAAAAGAACCACTTTGAGTTTCATTCCAATATATCGGTGCCAATAATACAGGATTTCCATCATTATTGAGATGTTTCATTCAAATATGACTCATTAGAGAGATAAAATGGTCATTGAACATGTTTATTAGAGCCATTTCAATTATTACAGAATAAATTGGGCATGGTAGTTCTAGCATAACAAAAATAAATGTAGTACTCATTTGGTATCAGGGTAATACTAATAGGCGTGGAAAAGATACAGGCGTGTTTCATGTCTCTTGTATTTGAAAGGGAGGGAAAACATCTAGAACAATACCCATTTTAGGACTAGTGTGGACTAAAATAGGTGCTTTCACCAAAGTTATGCAAAATTTGAGATACATTTTCCACCTCTGTAATGCCATAGCAAACAAGCTTTACTCGTACTTCTATGCCCCTCCACTCTCCCATAAAAAGTAAGGGTAGCCTATAATGGAATGTTGACAGAGTCAAATAGAAGCCTATAACGTTTGGACATCTGTTGCTCTATCATTTAAAAGAATTTGACTATATTTGAGCATTGGCAAAAGGGAGAAGCCGCTTCATCACTCACCAGTTTGAGGCAAGGGCGTATTATGTCTGCAAACAGTGAGAATTTATACATCTAGCCCTTTCACAGAATAATGTCTCAGGCAACTTGCAAATAGAACCTTTTTCCCCCATTTACTTCACCATCCCAATGATTATAGATCCATACAAGATAACACGCACCCCAGTCTCCTGGTTATAACCAATACAGTTGTTCTGAACATGGGAAGTCTCTTGCAACTGATATAAAATAAATAGCATCATCCCTCAAGAAATAAATGACTAATAAATCAACTAGGTTTCAACTTAGTATCTATCATACTATTGAAATATTTCACAATCAGCTGAAAACTGGCGAAACTACAAGAATGCATAATCAATATTTATAAAAGGAAAAAGTGCTTACATGACAAGCCTGTCATCTGAAAGTGATGGAAGTATACGTTTGACAGCAACAGGTGTTGCACGCCAATAAGCTTTCAATATTTCACCAAATGACCCCTGCAAAAGGAAGAATCAGACATTTTGTGAAAGATATAATACACAAACTGTTAGATGTCAAAGAATAATTTGAAGCAGCATAAGAAATGAAAAGATAAAGCTCAATGGAAAAGAATAATAGAAATGGAAGTCAACACCATGGTCTCTAAGATCAGACCAGTTATAGAACTAGCAGTGTCACTAGTTCATTGATCAAACTGGGCTGTTTTCATAAGTAAAAGATAAAAAACAATATTATGGTTACCTGTTTTCACCAAATTTTTATTAATTTTTACCAGTTTGACGAATTTCTTACCAGTTCATATTCCCATATTACACAAGATAAAGCAAACTGATCTAGAAAACCAGTTTTTACTAGTTTGATGCCAAACCATTGTAGTAACCGGCCCAGTTTCCAGTCAGAACCAACAGGTCTGAACCAAATTTTAAACTATGGTTGCAAATTCCAAATACATAGGACATAAATAAAAAAACAATATCTGCATATTGGCATCTAATACCCTACTCTTTTTCATAGCAAATAAATATTGCATATCTATTTCTGTGAATGGAAGCATAATTCTGGGAAGAAAAAAAGGTCAGAAAATATTGTTAATAATCCCTCTACACCCTAACTTCTCCAGCACCCATCTGTCAAGGAAAACAAACACCCTCGCATCAGCAAAAGAAGGGGGGGGGGGAACAGATCTCTCCTCTCAAAAAGATCAGCTCTTGTTCATAATTTGACATAAAGACCCAGCATGTAGCATATGCAAGCATATAATACCAAACCTTCCCAATGGCCATTGAGTTGGAAAAGTCCAGCTCAGATGGCTCAATCTCCCAATCACACTTGTTTGGCTGAGGAGGAGGAACAGGTCTCAGTTCAAAGTGGCTCCCATTTTGCCCCTGCAGATGGAACATTGATTAGAGCTTGCAAAGGCGTTAATACTTGAAATAAAAAAAAAAGTAGGAATAATTTAAAATTAAGAATTCAAAAGCAGTATCATTTTACTAAGTTATAATCAGTAATATGAATCAAAATAACCCAAATCATCCAGAACAAAATACTGTAATGAAGAAATTAACCACACAGGTAGCAGCAAAACCACAAACATGGAATCACACAAAGGGCAGACTAATTAAGAAATTATAATGCTAATAAAGAAAGAAATGAACCAATACATGCATATATATATATATATAGACACATATATTAAGGACACAAAAAGAATGAAGATGAGAACTTACATAAGACAAACCACCATATGATTTCAACAGCTCAATCATGGTATGTTTCTTGGCTCCTTCTGCATCAGCTAGAGGCTGCCAAAGGATAGCCAAGTCAATCAGCTATTATGAAGGTGAATAGAATATGCCAAGAATGTTAATTTAAACATACATACTTCACAAGCTAGCCATATACCTTTTCTTCTCACAATTGGCCATAGGGCTAGACTAAATGTACTTAACTAATGTTGCCAAGAATAGGATTGACAACTTCTGGTGCTAACATCACAAGTGTATTTATCCATACAAAGGAACCTTAAAATAAGTGAATGAGAAGATTTCAGCATGTTAGTGAATAATGAGGACCTAACAACTCTCACCTTTTTGTTTTTATTCATTTTGTTCCTGAAATTGAAACAATAGCAATAAGACATCATACTCCAACTCAATTTAGCAAAGAAACGAATCAACTAAGATGGTCATGAGCATTTAGAAGCCAATTCTTTGCAGCTTAGTGAAGCTATAGTTTTCTGATTAAAGCATCTGGCTTCCTCCTTGGCATAATTCACAAGTTGAAGCAAAAATAGACTTCAGGAGAATGACATTGCCAGACAAATTTGGCTGATTATGCTTATACTATAGGAAAGAAGCCAACCTCGGACGATACATAAGGGGAAAAAACATGAAAAAGAAAAAAGAAAACTACAATGTAGAACAAGCAATTGGGGGTCTTCTACATGGTTTAGAAAAACATAAACGTTTACAAGTCATGCAGTTTATACTTGAACAAAGCAAAAGGATTATCATTTCAGATACTATGCAACAAACTCTTTTGGCAAAACCCAACCTAGTCACACCAACTGAATTCCCAAAGAGACAAGGACAAGAAGCCAAGAAAATAGCATGCATGACCCTTCTGTGATGCACAATACCACGTACTTCATCTTATAGTAATATGTCACTGGATAGATCTCTTAGCTTTTTTGGTTATTTCTGGTTTCAACTGGGAGTCTCTTTAGCGCAGGTGTGCTGGAGTAGAAGAGAATTCATTTTAGCCGGCCTGAACCTGGTGAAAAGCCATGGAAAGACAGAATAGGCAAAGCTAGACTGGCGATGACCTTACGCAGACAGTTTTGTAACAGGGAAAGAAAGTAAATCCCCTGGTTATTACATAAAATTCATAGATGAAACAGTATATCACATCATCTCAATGTTCAGATTTCCACCGTCTCCAGAGGAAGGAAAAATAAAGAACCAAACATACGGATGCTAACTTCTTGTCGGTCTCCTCAGATGCTACTAATACTACTAGCATTGAATATTCAAATTTAAAAGGCTTGGTAACTGCAGCAAAAAATTTCATTCTCAACCTCTAGCCAAATTCGGTGGTTCCTAGTCCTAAAAATTACGAGTTTGATTTGTTAAGCTAGTAAGCAGTTCAATTTTAAGTTCCAATGCATTGCCAAATGGAGTGCATCAGCTTAAAACAAATATGGAATAGATAAATATATAGTCACGGGAAACAATTTCAATTAGAATGCAAAACCCAAGACGACTTTTTTTTGGCGGGGGGGGGGGGGGGGGAGTTAAAGCTATGCTTGTTTTACAGTCTCGTATAATCAACTCGATGAAACATAAGGTTTCAATCGACGAAATGCAGAGGAAAAGGAAAACAAAAGTGCATTTACGGTATTCCTCCAGCGATCTTGAGCGTTGACATCAGCACCAAACTCAAGCAAAGTAGTAGCAACATCGACCCAACCATGAAGCGCAGCGACATGAAGGGGAGTCCGACTATCATAATCCCTAGCATTTACAAGCGATCTGTCTTCCTCTAACAACATCCGCACAGAAGAAGGATCGTTCTGGTGAGCGTGCCAGAGGATCGCTGAGGTCTTACTCACTCTTGCCTTTTCCTTATGCTTATCTCCTCCGGCCTTTACCGCGGCGCAGCCAGCAGCGAGTTCGCGTCCGTAGTGGTCGGAGGAGCTGTCCGCTCCATCGCTCATGATGATGATTTGACCTCCGGTAGATCAGACGGTCAAGGTTGATCAAGGGGTCGAGAAGGGAGGTGGGGAGTTGGGAGTGATTTCTGGCACTACTAGTTCAAAGGATTACATATGTAATTTGGGGCAATGACATTAGTGATGATCGGTTGATCAGATTCAGGTGTGACCGCGTGACTCACATGACACAATGCGACTTATATTAAGGAGAAAATTTTTTTATATTTCATTAAAGTAAAATTAATAGGATAAAAATTAAAATAATATTAAAATATTTAGTTTTAAGTATAAAATATTATGTACATATAATTATATTAATATATACATCTAATTATATATAAATATATAGATAATATTCTCTATATATATATATATGTGTATGGGTATCCAAAAAAATAGACTAAATAATAAATAGATTGACTAACTTTAATTACTTTGATTCAAATGGACTATCAACTATTTTTTTTTCTATATTATTCATGAGAATTTAGTCATTAAGTGTTTCTGAATACCATATCCATCGGTCAGATATTTATTCCTTATCGAATATCCAAAAATATCGAACTGAATATCATTGATATTTATACTGCATCAAATATCCAAAAATATTGAAATGAATATCACTATTTTAATATTTTTAATTTTTTATAAAACAAAAAAAAATGAAAAAATATTTTTATTATTGTTATTTATATTTATATTCATGTTAATGTATTATTTCATCTAAAATAAATTTAAAATATTGTTATTAAAGTTTAAATTGTAAAAATAAATAAATTTAAAAAAAATTATAATATTATAATATATTGTTAAAAAATAAAATATAGGATATTTTTCTAGTCAAATAATTCGGTTAAAAGTCAAATGTCATAAAAATCATATATTCTTTTAAAAACAGTTGGATCAGATATTCTAACTATCAAATTAAATTTTTCGGATATCAAATTGGATTTTTAAAACCTAAATTACGTGCATAACCTTACTATCGAGTATGGAAAGGAGGGGATTATGATGAAAAAGGAAGGAGTTTTTGTTTTATATACTTTCTCTTTTCCTTTTTTAATAAAATTTTACTATGATATATTTGTGATCCGTTAAGAATAATATATCACTAAATGAAGTGATTTGCCTTTATTTACCTTGTTTTGGAACATTTTTTTTTTAAATGTTATCTAGATGAATCGATATTAATTATTCTTTTTTATTATTTTACATTCACCTCATTTTTGTTTACTACTGTTTTGGGGATAACGGAAGGGAGTAGAAAAGTTTTAAGTAAAATGTATATCTAATTGGACCAAAATATCATTCTATTTTTCTTTATCATTATATTATAAAAAGGCATAAGTGTTATTTTATTTAATTTTTTAACCTACATTCACTTCAATCCAATCAAGATTAAAATATCATTCATCCTATTAATCCAAATTAAGTTAATATTATTTAAATGGTATTTTCAAGCATTTATCCCAATTTACTTCTATCTCCCAATTACATTAATTTATAATGTTTACTTTCACCGAAATTTATCTTGATTCAAATAAACCATTACACTTTCAATAGTTATGCACACCATGCTCATTGTTATATAGGGATGGGAACGAATATGGGAATTGAAGATAGAGAGGAATAGAGAAACGTTAATTCCTAAAAAAATTAAGAATTTAGAGTTTTCATTAGAAACTCAATTAACCAAGCAAAATGGAGCTTCATCAGTGAAGTTGATATGTTCGAAAATCAAAATAGAAGTAATAGTAATATAGTGTAGAACCAAAATTTTAAGTCAATGGTGAACCAACCACATCAAACATTGAAAATGTGTAATCATTACCTAGCTAGTTTTAGGAGCTAGGCTAAGGTTGGAATAATAAAATAAAATATTACAATCGCTTGACTAGATATGAACATATATATGCACATCACCAATGCATCACCAATGTGATAAGATTATAGAAACCAATAGAAACATAAAATATGTCTAACAATAATAAAAAGGTCTAAACAACCAACAAAATAAAATGGCCTCAAACGTGGGTAAAAACTCTCATCGGCTGACCTCACTACAGGTATCGTTACTTCCCATCAAGCACTTATTGACCATTGCACAGATCTAGTTATCATAGTCATCATCAATTAGGGTCTCATGACCCTACACAAACATATCATCTATTCATTGAATATATAGGGACCATATGTGACAGGTATACGAATACTGAGTAATAATTAATTATCATACATAAGTACGGACATGGTGTCACTCTATGCACAACATAGAAGAATTGTGATATAACAAATAAAAACCCATAGTATGAAGATAACCCATAATTCTAACATGGCAACGAAAATCATATGAGCTACTAGGGCATATAATCACAAAACTCTAAGGCACAAGCTTGAATATCAAGTTCCACCACCAATGAACAAAATTCATAGGGCACCATCACAATAATAGCCATATAAGCCAAAGCATAAATGGAATCTAACATCCTAACACAATGGACAAAAGCCAAAGGGCACAATTAGAAACATACATCAAGGTTCAAAATGAACATCCCATCCTACCATAAATAGACAAAAACCACCAGGCATAAAACCATAAGAGCATCCTTCTCGACTACAAATGAAAATATAGGTCGAGGGGTTTGTATAAAGACTTTAACATCCACATGGCTTGGAACACTATCATAACACCGTTGGTTGAACATCCCATCCACTAATAATGGACTCTATCCAAGGTAGCCTCACCAAAGGCAACATAATCCATAAGTATACATTATGTAACATTCTCAATTTTGCTACTTAAAATTTTCTTTTTGCGAAAATATTAATTACAAAAATAATGGGTGTTATCTCCACACTTAACATAAGTCTAGTTTCCTTACCTTTCTTATGCCAAGTGATAAGGCTCAAAATAAAAAATACCCAAAATAAGTAGCGGAAATAAGAGATAATAACATAGATAAAAGGTATGGATAAATAGTATCTGTATAACTACAAAAATCAAAATACAATAAGAAACATAAGAGTCCAAAAGAAAATTGATTACAACAAAAACTTGCACCTAAATGTACAACACCTGTTTATCCTAATTATTAGACCCGTTAGTCCATTCTGAAAATGGAACCTTCACCTAAAGACTCCACTTATCCTTGTCGTTCTTATACGCTTTGTATCACTCTGTAGCTTTCACAAAGTCATCTACAAATGTAGTATATGTACAAATTTCCTGTATTGAGTAAATCATAATACCTCACAAGATTTAACATGCTCACATTGCACATAATTGCACAATAATATGAAAATACGCTCAAAGCACAAAGCACATGTCATGACAATATATAAATCATGGGTTAATATATATACACCATCAAAGTATCATGCTTAGTAGCCAACCATACATAAACAATTCATATCATCTTAAAGTACACACACTACCACGGAAAGGGGTTTTAATAACGGTTATTTTATAGTTTTAATAACGGTTTTCAATCGTTATTGAATCGCCCGTTATTAAATCTTTAATAACGGTTCATAACCATCATGAAAAATACACAAAAACCCGCGAATATGTGCGTAAACTTTATATTTACGGATTTTACTTAAAAACCGTTGTTAAAAAGGAGCTTTTAATAACGGTTCTGATGAAAACCATTATTAAAACCTACATTTTAATAATGGTTTTCATAAGAACCGTTATTAAAACTCTAGTTTTTTTTAGTTTTTGCAGTTTTGTTCTTACCCACATACACAGTTGTATGTTCAAATAATTACCAAATCTGCATTGTAAAACAACATCAATTGATAACAAATCTTCAATCACACCATAATTTTAATCAATCCCTTGTTAATACACCGGACATATATACTCAAGAATCAAAATTAGTAGGCATACCACAACTTGGTAGCTCTACACCCCAAAGCAAAATGTTCATAAATCTAGCTTAGAAGACTTAAAGACATAGACAAAATACAAACCTGAACATGCATGTAGAATATATAAACCTCTACCTGATACCGAATGAATGAGTGCACATGCTTGGCCCGTTGCTCTCTCACTTCATCAATTTCTTCAACATTGTATTGCTGGCCTTGTGCATAATCATCGGTGAAAAACTACAAATCCCAAGTTTTGATTAATATACAGTTAGCACTTACGTCAAGTACCAAACATATATGTCATGATTCAATAATGGAAAAATATCGAAAAGAAAACATACATGGCTTGGATCTATGTTGACCGATCTATTTTGGACTATCAGATCCATTGCTCAACATACATAGTATCCACAATCTTTGTTGGTTTGGTGTTGTGGACACTGTCAAATAAATTCAGTTAGCTCTCTAACTATTAGATATTAATTTCAATTAAAATAAAATACGAAATAGTTGCCTTCCTACTTACTATGACAGGCTCGTATTGAACATTCTTTGGGTCTGGGACACCATTCCCACCTCTCCTTTGATACGCTGTCTGTAGTGCCCTAATAAATAGAGTTGGATACACAATATTGTAAGTATGCATATATACCTCAAATAATGAAAGCTAGGCGAATATATGTATAAATAAGCTAATGAAGTAAGAAGTGAAAAGTATACTAACATGTCGATAAATTCCTTCCCACCACGACGAGCGACTTCAAAAGGTACGTCATAGATTCAAAGGGAATCAAACACATAGACTTTATTAAGATCAGGTCGGATGGCGTACAAAACCCAATGTTCAGTTGCGAGGTGAGGAATGAGATAGAGCTTGTTGTGTCCCTCAATCAAAATGTGATCTGCTAAATAGTTTATGTGCCTACCCTCTCTTATTGTACTACCGTCAGCTATGTAGTATGGGCACACAAACACAATAGAGGACAACATTCCCTCCATTGTAGCTCGAGTAGCTACCAACCTATGGACGACAAAAACAATGCATATTTGTTAATAAATAATAACTCATATAAGAGGTCATAAAAATTCCATTGTATAAGTTAAGAGTACTAAAATCTCAAAATGAAATAATACTTACGTGACATAGACGGCGACACTTATGGTTGACATCCATTCTTGATTATAAATGTCGCTTATGTCAGCCGTTGGTACCATGTAAGTAGCATCGTCCCTCCCAACATACTCAAGAAGACAATCAATGAAAATATAATTGTCCCTGAGGTAGTTTTGGGCATAAAAATATAATATAGCTAATGCTGGTGGAGGTTGGCTTTGCTGATCTGAAGAAGGAATCTTTTGTGGGGCAACTAATTTTTTAGATTTAGCTCTCTTTCCTTTAGCAGCGCCCTGTTTTGTGTTGCTCATTCTGCTAGTACCTCTCTTGGTTTTACTAGCACAAGCAGTCTTCTTTTTTTATTCCTTTTTTGATTCCTTAATTGATAATATTAAACAAAATATATATTGAGCATATAAATATATATATATATGAAAAAGGTATATATAGTGTAACTACTAAACAAGGTCTAATGAAGATGTCAAATGTCAATACCTCTTCAGTAGTGAGACGTATTTGATCCGCAGGCCAAGCCACGAAGCTTCCATGAGCTTCTAGTACTGTGGTTGCCTCATCGCCCTCTTTATAACAAGGCAAGTGTGCACTGCCAAAGATTGGAGTGTCAATACTCACCGGCCTTGTATTTAAGGCTAAATTGTACCCGTGGATTTTCTGCGTTTCAGTACTATGACTGATGAGAACCCTTCCTTTCGCCAAAATTGTTGAAAGGTCATTCGCTAATAAGTCACATTTATGCAAATCCTAAACAAAAATATTACACATTATTAATAATTTATTACACCAAATACATTTAATAACAATTCATAGTTTGTAATGCTTACCTGGGGAAGAGTAGAAAGAAATGCATCAGCTTCACAACTATCTCTGACACTATTTACATTAGGTATGTGAAGCTGATCATGGTCTACTGAATCGGATGACTTATACCCTTGATATTTAATAAATGAAAACTCTTGCTCCATTGTTGTCATCTGTTCAAATGCCACGTTCAATTTTTGGGTGAGGATGGTGACTTGCTCATTAGTGCTATGAGAACCACGAGATCGACCACATATACTCGTTCTCATAACACCCAATCCAAGGCCCCCGTGTCTTCCGAGGTGTTCTGCAATATTGGAGCCTGGGACACAATGCTATATTGGTCCACCTCCTCACCTTATGACGTTTCAAGTTCGTCCTGTAAATTTAACTTATAGGAATAAGTATAATATAATAGTTTTCTAAAAGAAAACTAAGTAGGGTTCTAGATATCTACAAAATTATAATTTTTTTGGCTGCAACATCAACATATTCATTAACATATCCATCTCTTGTTGCTCTAGCCTTCTTCCATAATGTACCAATATTGATGGACGAGATACATGGGTCCAAGTCTTGGGCTAGGAGCTACAAATAAAAAAATATTCTTAATTAAGAATATTATTATAAAATTCAACATTTACATGTAAATAGATAATCACAAAATGCATACCAACTCCTCTTCAAGCCCGCATAGCCTTTGCGAGCCATATTATGTCGGTATTTATTTTGCTTGCAATCTCTTTATTTTGAGTACTTTTTTCCTATGTGACAAGCCAAAACATAATGACATGGTTATTTCAATATTAAGCATAATACTGGGATTGATATAAAAAGTTTAATTGTTATCTAACAAGTACCTTAAAATCCCCCGTAAGACGATAAGCAATGAATTGGTTCCAACTTTCTTGATCGATGAAACCGTATCGTTTGGGTGGGTTCTGTCGTAGAGAACCATCCCTCTTTCTATACATTTGTCTACGAGCTAAATATGACCTAAAGGTTCTTAGACGCTCCCCACAATGTCTAAGAAGCCATTTCTTCCTACTCTCTGGGACATTGAACACTCTCTGCAAAATAAGACATGTAGATGTATACCGATGTTAATGTAATAAAATTAATAACATTTGACATACAAAAATTATTACATAAAATAGCATATTTACCGTGATTTCCTACCAAATATGCTCCTTATGACCCTGTGGAACCTGCTTCCAATTATTATAGGAGATAGAAACACGGTTACGGGTCACAAGTGAAATGTAGGTCAAGAACATATCTGCGTAAGGGCCGATGGGAAGATTGTAAGTTTTCCATCCCAACTCGACTACTTCTCCTCTATTCCTCATGTCTATGATAATTCTCATAATCGTAGGTCCTCTCTTCCCTTCTTCATCACTGCTATCCCTATCAATGTTTTTGTTGGCCATATCTCTACAAAAAATAAATAAATAAATTATGGTAGAATGTTATGTATTGAGCATAATAATGTACCATTATATTATCGATACGAATCATGCTTAGAAAGAATTAATCTCAAATGTATCATGCTATTCTATATATATATACGAATCATGCTAACACGTTTCCAAAAAGATATTAATATTAACCCTAACCCTAACCCTAATTAACCATAATAAATGATAAACCCTAACCCTAACCCTAGCTAATTAACCATAATTTATTATAATAAAACCTAACCCTAAACCACAAAAAAACCCTAATCCCTAAACCTAGCTAAATGTAATTAAAGCATAGTATATAAATCATATTATTAATTATTATTATTATTATTATTATTATTATTATTATTATTATTATTAGTATCATACACAATTATTTCTCTCTATTTAATTATTCACTTTTATATATTCCTTATTCTCTATATCTATTTAATCCTCATCAAATAGCAATCATTAACATATACATATGTAAAATATATTTGCATTTCATTATATGACATTTCCTATATCTTATTGCTAGTCTTCTATACTTATTAATGAAAATGTGTGTGTGTGTGTGTGTGTGTGTGTGTATAGTTTTTATGAGTGAAAATGTATATAATTCTACACTCACATTCATATTATATATATATGTAAAGGTCTCGGCCAACACATGTATTTGTTAATATATAACAATAACGCAACAAATTCAACAACAAACAGCAAAATTTTCAGCCAACACATTTTCGAACAACAAACCACAATCTTTCAATAACAAACAAACGAAACCCTACAGCAACATGCATGCATTTATATATATATATATAAGTAGATAAAAAGTTACGAGAGGAAGAACAAACACATACATAAAGTGAGATAGCTACAAACACGACGGTGAGAATGTTGAGAGAGGCAAGGGCTTCAAACACGACGGAGGATGAAGGTGCAAGTGCTAGCTAGCTTCGGAACAATGACAACACGCACATGCAAAGCCGATAATGGCAGAGGTGTGGTGGAGAGTTGGCGGTGCGAGGGTTTCCTTTACTTGAGAGGAGTCGGTGTGGTGGTGCGAGTTGGTGGTGCACGGTGTGGTGGTGCGAGGGTTTGCAAGGAGAAGGAGAGCAAGAGAATGAAGGTGCAGAGAGTCTGAAAACTTTAGCATGAAACAGAACTGAGCGAAATAAAAGTTTGATTTTGGGGTTTTAATAACGGTTCCTGAGAGAACCGTTATTAAAAAGAGGATTTAATAACGGTTCATGAGAGAACCGTTATTAAAACATCTTTTAATAACGGTTCATCCAGGAACCGTCATTAAAAGCTTCTGACTTTTGACAACGATTATAATATGAAACGTTATTAAATCCTCTTTTAATAACGGTTTACATAAAACCGTTATTAAAACATCCATCCAAATTTTAACGTTGCCCTTTTAATAACGGTTTTTAACTAGAATCGTTATCAAAACTCTCCCGCCCATTAATTTTCACGCGTTTGACAACGGTTTTCGAACTACCGTTATTAATGTCCCGTTATTATTTCCCATTTTCGTAGTAGTGACAATAGCCATATCAAAATCCATGACCATAACTAACTAATCAAATCAATTTAAAATACCAAGATAGTGCATTGAGACAACTACCAAATCAAAAAATCAATATTAGTTCAAAATACCAAAGGTAGGGCATTGAGGAATCAATAAATCCAAATCAATTCCAATATCAAAGGCAAGGCACTGAGACAACTATAGAACCAATCCATTAACCTAAGAAGCACACAGAGGAAAATACCAAACCACAACACCAATCCTTTTCAAATTCATACAAGATAGTTACTTTCATTTTCAATTACTTGATGGGGATACAATGATAACCTGGAGACAGAAAAGTACACCTATCATATTAATGCACAAGGCCTCATGTTACCCTCCCAAACATCCAATACAAAAGCATAACAACACTCTAGTTGTACAGGTAAATAAGACAGCACAGTAGCCTACAAAGATAAGACACATAATCTTTAAGTATTAATACCCCTTGTAGGTCATCTATAGAGTAGACTGCGACCTTATTTGAGCACAACGACAAACTAATAAAACAAAAACAAAACTTAGGGCTCATACCTCACCCCTAGAGTAGAAAACCCTATAGATAAAACATTTTCAAATTCGAGGTCTTCCACTTTATATATTAATATTTTAGAAGATGATCATGGATATCAAATATTACACAATAATTTTTATTTTTGTACTTATACATTTTTTCTTTATTTTTAGTTATCTAAGTCAACCCCAAGGTCAATAATCTAGGTTAAGATCAAAGTCAACACCAAGGTCAACCTATTAATAATCTAAGGCCATCTTATGTCTAATAGTTCATATTAGGCTTTTTAGGTTAAAAATAGCCATAATTCCCTCAAAACCCTAATTTTCACAATTATTATCCAATTACATACCAAACTTTATTATTATGAAAGTTTGTCATGAAAAGGCTAAAAGATAATAATTTACCATATGTTAGTACATAGATAATTTTTAGCATTTAGCAATTTACATGTACAAATCATAATCATGCATTTTTAATGTGTCATATATTCCATGAAATGCATACATACATAATTTCATCATGATACAATATTTAAGATGACAATGATTATCATTTCTAACCTAGAACAATCATGTGTGCATACTTTCATGCTATGTATGTCAAATCTAGCCATACATGCAATGATAATTCTATAACACTTAATATAGCACAAACATAATATTCTGGAAAGGTCAAACGCTAGAAAAATTATAGGCATGCATACGTTACCAATTAATAAATTACAATTGCATATTGCTCATAATTAATTGTAAGTCAAACGCACACACTAACTATTTAAGAGCATATTATCATATAATCATGTATTTCAAACCATTTATATAATTTAAAACCCTAATATGATTCTATATCTAAACAACCTATTATACTCGCACATAGATTCTACCATATCATGAGTGATTGGATTTACATAAATCCAAGCTATACAAAAGTTCAAAATATCATCTTCTTCGTAATACCTTAAGGGTTATATATAAAATCAACACCTAATAACACGTATATTAGCATTTAATACAATATAATAATAACCAAAATTAACTAAACTAACTCAGGAAAAGGGTTAGAAAATAACTGGGGAAAAGGAAACTATGTGAAGCAAACTAAAGCAAGGAAGCAATAACTCAAGGTCACATAAGGCAAGGGAGGAACAATACATATTATCGTAGCAAAAGAGGGGGAAACAATGGTGTCTCACACAACTAAGGAGGAGAGGGACTATGGTGATTCATGTAGAGAATGGCTGGGTATAGAACACATAAGATGAGCATGGTTGTATAAGGAAAAGATAGAAGGTACCATATTGCATGCAACACATGCATAATTCAAGGAGGTTAAGCATGCACGAGCTATATACAGAGGTGCACAGGCTTGCAAGGAAAAAAATCATGAGAGAAGCGCATCAGTTGTGCACTGGGGGTACAAGGAGAAAACATAAATAAAAGCACACTGGTTGTGTGACGACCGTGTGTTTATCATGTAAGAAAATAAAAGAAGTGTCATACGAGGGGTACACTACTGTGCGTCTCAACAAAAATTGAAATAGAGAATGACAGAGGAAAGAAAAGAAGTGGTTTAAGGTGATGATGGTTAGCAAAAATGAGGGGAACTGATGGGGAGATGGTGCTCATGGTTTATAGGGAAAATGGTGATGCTTGGTGGTTGTTGGTGGTGAGGTGATGTGTTGATGGTTGATGTTGGTAGGCGGTGCTTGTTCAAATAAGAAATAGAGATGGGGAGAAAGGAGAAGTAGAAGAGGAAAGAAAATGGTTGGTTTGGCTAAATTAAAACATCAAAACAAGAGGAGAATAGGCTTATATGGACGATGGTGTACAATGGGCAAACAGGCATGGTCAGACGAGACTTGCATGAGGACAAAAAGGGGTAAGGGCAGACATGTAGGGGGAAGATGGTGTGAAGAAGAAGGTTATGCTGGTGGAAAAGGGTGACATATGAAAAAAAAAGGAATATAGTAGGGATACTAGTTAAGGAAAGCCGAATAGAGGAAAAACATTTGGTTAGTAGAATCAGGGTTCCTTAGTAAAGCAGATACAATTTGAGGTCCCAACTATGGTTAAGAATAATAACTCAAATTCTATTTAAATTTTAACTAAATATATATATAGTGTGCCATAAAAATATATATAAAGTAATATATTTAATACAAGATATCCTACAATAATTATTATAAATAAGTACACATAATTTATAGTTCTATAATTAGGTTTATACAAATGTCATATAAAGCAAAAAAGGCACCAAGCTACTATATAATAAACAAAATCTTCTATTTTATGTAAACAAGAAACAAAGGTTCAGAAGATAGTATTTTTATAATGATAACACAAAGTGTATTCCACAAAGGGAAGCTCAGAGAGCACATCACACCTGTATCACATAAGTGATTGTGGTCAACAACAACCTCAAAGAATCTTAACATATTATTCAAAACAATAAAAACCACTAATGCAAAGGACTATTAGGGATCATAGGTGTAACACACCAAAAATTTGTGACCTTTTTTTTTCGAGTGTTTAGCCTTTTTATTCAAAACTTAACCCTTAAACCTTAGCTTAATTATTTTTGTTAACCCTTGATTTGTAACTCAAATAAATTCTTAAATATTTTCTCTAAAATATTTTTATCTTTCTCCTTTATTATTAAGCCCACTATAATCCAATTATTTTTTTTCAATTTATTTTTCCTAACCTAGTATCCTAAATCTGAACAATTGATAAATTAATATTTTCATAATTATTTTATCCTAAATTTAAACCTAATTATAATCCTAATCCTAAATCCCTTATTCTTTTCCCCTTTTTTTCTCCCCTTTTTTTCTCCCCTTTTCCCTTTTCCCTTTTCCCCTTTCTTTTTACTTTTTTTTTATTTTCCTTCTCCCTTGTTCCAATTGGCATGCATCCCCTCTTTCCTCTTTAATCCATGTACCACTTTGTGCATGGTTTCTTCCCTTTCCTTTCACAACACATAATCCCCTTTAATCTACACCATCACACACTCCCTACTCCATGCCTTTATCCCTACATTTGTATGCCAAACCCTCTCTGTCAAACCTCCTCAACTAGATATACTCCCTTCCATTTCAATCGACCCAATGCTACACACTGACCCCCTACTCCTTTCTCTTCTTCTTCTTCTTCTTCTTCTTCTTCTTCTTCTTCTTCTTCTTCTTCTTCTTCTTCTTCTTCTTCTTCTTCTTCTTCTTCTTCTTCTTCTTCTTCTTCTTCTTCTTCTTCTTCTTCTTCTTCTTCTTCTTCTTCTTCTTCTTCTATACTCCATGTTTCTGGTTTTGCTGAGCACACAATCATGCACACTCCTTGGCACAATTATGTAGACCCCTCACACAGCATGCACGCACATTCCTAAACACTGTCATGCACACCCCTCGCATAGACATGCATACATGTTTCTATGCATAACCTTATACAACCATGTGCACACACTCATGCATGCAACGATGCATAATCATGCATCCATCCTCGCATTACCATGCACCTCTCGCGCATGCCCTTTCCTTTCACTACCATCATCCACATCCTAGGTTTGACTACTTTTGTGACCAAAATCGCCACCACCAACCTCCTAGGTTTCTTCCCTCCATTATTGACCGAGAAACCAACATCAATAACCTCATGGAGCACTAGCCTCAATCTAGCTCTTGCCACCACTCACAACACCGTCCAACACTACCACCTAGCCACCCTCACCCTTCTTCTCCTTGATGCACTGAGCCCTGTCATTAGTTTGCTCTCTTTTTTTCATTCCTTAATGATCAATGGTATTTTGGTAATTTTACTTTGATAAATTTTTTAATAGAAATTATTATTTTATGATTTATATATTAATATGATTAAAGTTGGTTTTATTTTTAGGTAAAAGAAGTTGATAAGTGGAGCCTAATAATTTTAGTAGATTGCTTATATTTTTATGATTTTTCTAGAAGACAGGTAATCCATATACTATACTAAAATGTTAGATATCGCATGATAGAACATTAGCATTTTGATGTATAATTTTTTTATGCATGTTTGTTACATTATAATTATCTACCTAATAATGTTAGCATAAAATTTGGTAAAATGGAGCATGTTAACTTATATAAATTATTATGTGTATGAAAGCATGTTAAAATGGATTTAATATTGAAACTAAATTATGTATGCCATGCACATCTAATATTCCAGGTTGAGCATACTTAGACGTATTTTTAGTATTATTATTATTATTATTATTATTATTATTATTATTATTATTATTATTATTATTATTATTATTATTATATACCTTAGGGGTTCTTTGATCTTTTTAAATAGTATGGTACTTATTTCGATAAACAGGCCTAATATTTAACATTTATTGATAATTATGGAAGTATGTGATTTGATGTTTTAAAAATGCATATTAGGATTTTAATTGCTAAATCATATATAATGGTAAAATAGGCATCTAGAATGTCTAATAATTTATTTACATGTTAAATAATGTAATTATTGTGTTATATCCTTTGCATGATAAATTATTAAATAAAAATAAAATTAGTATTTAAAATAGATAATACTGTGGTAATAATATATCTAATGTGAATAATTGAAGCTAGGATGGACTTCATAAATTTTTAATGTTGAACTTCTTGTTAACCTTATTTATGGGTATCTCAAATAATTGGTAATAAGTAAAAATTGTTAAGTATAAAAAATTGATCCGATGTGTATTACGTGATTTTGTAGTTAACATAATAAAATAATACTATTTAAAGTGAAAAACATCATGATTGAAAATAGTAGCATTTTAGGGGTAACTACCCTAAAAATGTGATTTAGCCCATGGTTGGTTGTGGATTTTTACTGGTGTGCCTTAGCACCTTAGCCATGTCCTATATCTTACCCTATTTAGCTTTACGGACTTATAGAGGGTATTCATACTTATAGATTAGGTATCCTTATTAGTAGGGTATAGTGCTTACTTCGTATGTCATTGTAACCAAGGTGTCTTAGTGACCTTGGGTTGATAGTCAGTAGGATACTATATTACCTTTGTATGCTGGTATGACCAAAATATCTTATTGTCTTTAGGTTGATATAATCTTCCTTCAAATAAAGTAATTATTATTGGCATTATTTGTTATGGAATATGTTGCTATGATGGAAAATAAGATATTAATATTTAAAGAAAAAATACCATGTGAATCATGGCCGGATGTACTAATCTATTCCATCATATGAGAATAGTGGCCATAGACATTTTGCCTTAGGGTTGTATATTATTGATCCTATTCCACTAGCTGAGAATAGTGAGTTTTTAAACTCAACATGAGTAAAAGAATTGGAAAGATCGAAATCCCTAATTGGCTTTGTTTGCGGTTAAGAATAATGATGTGGATGTTGAGTTATGAGATATATTTTGAATGTTATGGTTATTGTAGTGATCATTATTTCAGAGAACAATGCTTGGATTATTTATCCAACAAGATTATTGTATTTTTTTCATCACATGTATATTTTAATATTTTATACAATGTCCTACAACGATGTCTTTTATGTGATCCATGTGAGCTTTTTGTGTTAGTTTTGTATAATGAATTACTTAGTACTGTTGTACTAATGTGTTATATTGTATAGGGCCTCGCTTATTCAATAGGAAATAGTAAATTTTCATATTAGCTTATGAGATCAGTTTTAATGCTAGTATTTTGGGATGAGAGTTATGACTATCTAGTATCCTATTTAGTATCTTTTTATTAGAATATTTTTGGACTCTTATGTCCTCATATATCTCCTTTTTAAAAAATTTGGTAACCCTTGATCGTTTGTTTTATTAGAATAATATTAATATACTTTGAAATCTATATTCCATTTCTTTTAATTGTTTTATTAATTTAAATGAAAAAAATTTAGCCTTAGTACTTGGTATGAGAATGATAGAGAAAATCAGACTTTTACCAAGTGTGATGGTAACAGCCTATGTTTTTATTATTTTAGATTCCACAATTAATTCTTTAAATGTCATTTTTAAGTCATAAAAATGGTGGTGTTACAATAGGATCTCTCAAAATCTTTAGGAAAATGCCTAAAATTAGATTCCAAAGGCCACGAGAAAATACTTTTATATAAGTAAAAATAGTGCACCTCTTACCAATTAAGGATCCTAGAAAACCAATTGAAAGTCAAACTTAGGTTAAAAAATTCCTAAAGTCCAACATATCACATTATTCATATGTTTAGCCATTCAATAACAAAAATAAACTTTAAGGACCTGAAACTCAATCCATAAGTTTATATACCACAAAACTAGTGTAAAAACATCAAAAATCCTTTTTCGTAGTTAGGACCAAAATAAAAAAAAATGAGGATCTATGTAGTTTAATTATGTAAAAATAAGGTTCCATGCCATTTTTTTTTAAAAAAAAACTATCTATTAATCAATGGAAAACATTATTTTATGCCAATAAACTTTAATCCAAAAACCAAAAATATTTTATTATTAGAAATTTTTATTAAATTGGAGTCACTATTTACACTCAATTATGATTCATGAGGTCAAAGTAAATAGTCAATGGTTAAAGGTTGACTATTAACCCCTAATTATGATAAAAAGGTCATTTTTGGGTAATTATCCGCTTTAGTGAAATTAATGGTCATAGACATGATTAATATTTCTATAATCAAACTTAGGGTAATTAGAGAGTCATTAAGTCAAGAACATCTTGAATGGTGTTTTTTTTATGAGTAGAATTTATTACTATCGAAATAGAGATTATAAAGTAGCAGTACACTCAATTTCATCAAGCAACCCTAACCATCTAGCATACTTAGTAGAATAAGTATGATTGACAAGCCTCCTAGATACATTCATAATAATGATCCTCAAAAGAACACATAGTTGCCTAGTACTATGCTAAAATACTCTAAGATTCCTTTCATGCCAAATAGTTGCAATGTAAGAGACAAATAAAGCACCGAAAATGTGTTTCTTCTTTGCTGGTTGTCTAGTTCTTGAAGTTAAGGTCTTGACCTTCTGGTCCCACCCCAAAATGGGGTCACTTCTGCCAGCCAATCTCCTAATGGTCCTCCAAAGTGTGGAGTTATTAGGACAAAATAGGAATAGATGGTCTCTGGTCTCATTATGCTGATGAAAAAAAACATAGTTTAAATCCACAGCCATGCCTATCTCCCTCAATCTGACTTTAGTTAACAATTTGTTTCTGCATGCAAGCCAAGCAATAAAATTCAATCTGGGTATAGAAACATATCTCCATAACAACTTTATCTAGGCCTGCTTATCCTATGGAGTTCTAATGGCTTGATAAGCCGCTTTGATACTATAATATGCCTGCCTTGTCTCACAATTTAGAATAAAGTTCTGAAGAACACCTCTAATGTGAATAATCCTGAGAAAAATCTAGGAAGTGTAAGATGTAGGAGTGAAGTCCCACACAGTTCCTTGCTTAATATAAACTGCATGCACCCATTTGACCCATAGAGTATCCTTTTTTGTTTCAATGTCCCAAAGGAGCTTCCCCAAAGCACATCAGTTCCAAAGTTCAATATTTCGCAAGCCAAGGCCACCCTCATTGGTAGGAGAACAAAGTTTATCCCAAGCTACTAGTGTAGTCTTCTTAACCTGCAACTTTTCAAACCATAGGAAGTTCCTACATAAACTGATAAAACAGTGAAGAAATTTCATAGGTAGCAAGATAATCTGGCTGAAATAAAGATGGATACTGAAAAGCATTGATTTAATAAGCTGAAGTCTCCCTACATATGACAGGAATAAAGTACTCCAATGTCTCAACCTTGTGGTTAGTTTATCAAGTAAAGGCTATAGGTGTGATGCAGATAAACATGCAGAAGGTAAAGGCAAGCCCAGGTAAGTTATTGGAAACCTTCCTGCAGGTGTGAGGCAATCCAGAATAGCAGCCTGTGTTGAGACATCGACACCCCCAAAAAATACAGATCATTTGTTGGAATTAACCACAAGCCCTGATGTTGCAGAAAAATGAGCCAAAAACTCTTGAAGACACATAACACTCTGTAAATTACCCTTACAAAACAACAACAAATCATCTGCAAAATTTAAGTTGATAAGCTGCAATCCTCTACATCTTGGATGAGCATTAAACCTGGGGTCAACCCACAACTTCTTCAAACTTCTACTAAAGTAATCCATAACCAACACAAAGAGATAAGGAGATATAGGGTCTCCTTGCCTTAAGCCTCTTTTCCCATTGTAGGAGACAGAATATGAAACTGTGGTGACACAGGCCATAATCAGCTTAATAAAGTGGATAGGAAAACCATACAAGCTTAGGAGCTGCTACAGAAACATCCCATTAACCATATCATATGTCTTCTTAAGATCAATCTTCAGCATGCATCTAGGTGAGGTGCCCTTTTGAGAATACTTCCTTACTAATTCATGGGCCAATAGAATATTTTCTCCAATGCTTATTCCCTTAATGAAGGCATTAAGAGAGAGGTTAATAATATATGGCATAATATGCTGCAATCTCTAAACAAGAACTTTTTCAATAATTTTATATAACACATTACAACAAGCTATGGGTCTAAATTCAGTAACCCTATTGGCATTTGGCTATTTAGGAATGAGAGTTAGGGCAGTAATGTTCTGCTTCTTAGGCATAAAACCAGTAGCAAAAAATTCTCTAACAACCTATACTACCTCTTATACAATAATAGGCCAACAAGCCTTGAAGAATCCTGCAGAAAAATCATCAACTCCAGGTGCTTTAGTATCCCCCATTGAGAAAATAGCTTCTTTCACTTCCTTTGTTGTAACAGGTGCAGAAAGACCAACATGGTAAGTATGATGTAGGCCTGAGTTCAAAACAGAAGTATCAAAAGCACCTTCCATACATGGACCTGATCCCAAGAGATACTAATAATAATTTTTGAATGCATCATGAATGTGCTTTGCACCTCTTACTTCATTATTTTCAAAATCTAAGTGAAAAACCATTGTTTTTCTTTGATGCCTCTCCTTTACCTTGGCATAAAAGTATTTGTGATTTGAATCAACTTGAGTTTGAATATTCAATTGTATCTTATCGACATTAAAGGTAATCTAATGAAGTAATTGGAACCATTTGAAGAGTCTCGCTTGAAGAATTGAATAAAAAAAATACATATGGGCCAAATAAAATTGTTGCATGGTTCATAAGAGGACATGAAAGGAATTATGAGAATTTTAATGAAACCATGTGTCATGCACTGATGAGGTAATCCCTAAGCTCTATGAGGTTGGTAATTAAGTGTTTTAATTAGCCATTATTTTATTTAATTCTTAATCATAAGTCACTTATTAGAATAGTAGTTAAGATTAGATATGATTCTATCTTTTAGAGTATGATTTTTATCTTTTGTGTGTGCATGAGTAAAAAGCTATTTAGCTAAGATTTTGTGTGCTTTTTCTTTTAGTTTTTAGAGTATCTTTAGTTTGAAATATTCAACTGAATTATGTTTAAATATTTTCATGTAATCACATAGTTTGATTGAGTTTAATGAGAATTAGGTATTCAATCTTCAATTAAATTATGTGTGAGTTATTATCTACTTTTTTAAATTTTGTGCAAGTGACAAGTTTAGAAACCCGCTATATTTTTCCTTTGTGGATTGACATAGAGCCTTATCCCAAAGTTACGCAATTAAAGTCAGCATGATAACCACGTTAATCTCATACTATGAGAAGAGAATCACCTTAAAATTTTTAATAATAAATATGGTTTTGTTCCATACAACATCACTAATGTTTTAACTACTTTGAAGTAAAATTTTTGGGTTTTTTAGTTTTAGATTATCTTGTGTGGTCGTTTTTCCACTGATACAAGTGGTTAGTAACATTAAAGTAACTTCACATTTACAAAAGTATAGGTATAAGTATATAGTTAAGGTTCACATGGTTGATGAGATTGATAATTTGCTAGTTATTTTATGAGATCTAGAGTGGAACAATTTGCTTAGGATTTTTGTAGATGATCTAAATTGAAATCTTTAAAGGTTGTTTTCTTTAATTGAAATGATAATATGTTAGTTTTCTCTTCATGTTTTTTACTTGCATTACCTTTTATTTTATATTTCTTATGAATATGAAAGGTTATAATGCCCTTCCTTATTCAGTATGAAACTAACCACTAATGCTACTAAAGTGGCTGAGTGATTGAAAAATTGTCCTAGTGATAGTCAAGTGTTCATTTTATGATTGTCTGATGTGAAATTTCATGCTACTCATCATGTGGAAGTTGACTTAGCATATGGTAATGTCAGAATATTTATTAAGTAATTTTTTTATGGCATACTAAGCTATTTTATATTTTGTATATATTTAAACAAGAGTCTTGATTTTTCAATAGCATTGATAAGAGAGGTGTTTAGGGGAAGAAGGTGAGATTTTTTTTTATTCTTGATCCCTATAGTATACTAAAGTGTGGCCCTTTTTTTTTTTGCCACATGACATATGATGCTAAGTAATTACAGTAAGATTTAGATAGTGATGAGGTGACTAAATCTTTGAAAGATAAAAAAAAATGATGATTATAAGTTGAACAAGATTGTTAAAGGTGATATAGTAAAGAGTGTGTTTCTTAATGATTTTTCTATTACTGGACCATTGAAGAAGCACACATTTATCTTTAATAAAGATTGAGGCTTTCTTCCTTTTCTTGGAATTTTTTTATATGTCAAGTTGGTTGGGGTTGAGGATAATATGGGCTTTTAATTTTCTTGATTTTGCTCTAAATTTGTGACTTTAAATGGTAACTTTATGCATTTTGAAATATATACCTTTTTCTCTTAATTCCTTCAATGATTAGGTATAGTTCATATATTATATATGCATGCTATTGTTATTATGTGTATATTATGATATCATTGTTACACATTTTGCTTCCAAGGAAGGGATTTACCTACTTTCAATCTCTAGGTGAGGTATGTTGCATAACCTCGAATTACTTATGTTACAATTTGCATTCAAACTATATATAATGTATGTTTTTTTGTTTCTTTCTTTTTCAGCTAGGAATATAATGTTTGTTTTGAACCTTTTAGCCCATATTGTGATATATATATATATATATATATATATTATTTTTAAAATCTTTGCAACTACACAAATGCTTCAAAAAGTTTCATTTTTAATGTCCGAGACTCAATAATCCCATGTGTATTTTGTATAAGAGTTATTTTATATTGTTGGATACGATATAGATTTGGTATATAATTGGTTATCTACTATATATCTATAATATATTGGTATTTTCAAGTTAATTTTTTCATACACCCAACTAGTTAAACCTCTAAAGTGACATGTTTATTTTTAATTTATGTAGGTTGCATTTGACATGATCCAAGGCGTAGCTATATAAGTAATCTATTTTTAGGTACTTTCAAATGGGGTGCAAGTATATGATAATGATTTTGTAAAGTTTTAATGACATTTTTTATTTAATATTATAATATTTAATAGATAATTATGATTGTGTTTGTGTAATTGGGGATATTGGTGAAGTATTAATGTACCATGAAATTGTTGTAGTAATTTTAAGGAATTTAAATTTATTATTATTCTTATTATTAAAATATATTCTTAGTTTATTACCTCCTATTTTGATCAATTGTATAGCTATTTATCTAATGAATATAACCATATGATATAGATCACAAATATTTAATAAAGCCATATTAAGCATAATTTAATAAAAACAAACTACTATGAAATATTATATCACCTCATACTCCCATTAATTGAGACAAAAACTTACAAATAGAATCACATAAAAAAACAAGTCTTTAAAATACTAAATTGTTAGCCTCAACAATATTTAATAGCATCCTTCATTACATGATATAGAAGATATGAGAGATTTTTTCTAAATGCAATATAAAATTATTTATGGCACTATGGCACATAATGAAAACATTTGTCATTTACTTCTTGGAAAGTCATTCAATAATGTGAAATATTTGGCTATTGTAATCCTTCCCTTATTAATGTCATTGTATATTAGAAACAAATTTGCTAAATGTAAAATATTTTTGAATAATCGAAGTGGATTGGATACAAACATGAGCATAAAATTTCCACCCATCAAATTCATAAAGTTAGTTAGTTATTTGATAGATTATTATGGAATAAATTGTAAATTTTGTTAATATTTAATTTTTTGACTAAAAGTAAATTATTGGGGTCCTTCGTTTAATATAGTAGAAACCTTTCTTTCCATTCAAGGACCTGACATTCAAGAAAATTCCTTAAATTAATGACATATAATATATTGGTATTGACCATTTGATTTACTTCTATGTTGAAAGATTATTGTCATTTTGGTACAACGTAAGATCACTCCTGAGTAACAAGTTACCTTCCACTACATGTGGAATGATTAAATGATTGGATTTATTATTATATGTGGGCATGTGCTTCTATGTGTGTCTCTATGTGTTCAAATTTTAATCTCTATTATCTCACTTGGTCTTCTACTTGTGTAAAGGTAGGATATTTTTTCACAATACATATGGCATTGTCTTATCATATGCATTCATACATTAAGTATATATATGTAGATGGTATATGAGACTTGGGATATGTCAATCCTACATGATCATAAATATTTAAAGGGTCTCTACTTGTGGGGGATTTATGCATATTATTTAATCATCATAAATGCATTCAGATTGTTCTTAAGTCTCATAAATTGCATGCATCTACTGATGTGTTTGTTTGTTTCATAATTATTATTTTTAATTGAATATACCCTGACTATTTCTATGCTCACATATAGATGTTATATATATAGTATTAGAAATCTCCCTCTAATTATCCATAAATTTTTCATATTTTCGTATTCCAATATCACCTTTAAATCTTTCTTCCTTGTGTCATTCTCATCATAACAAACATGTTTCCATTTTTTCACTTTCAACTAACTATATCCACCAAAAATAGCTTAACTTACAATGTTAAAGAAATAAGGATCTATTATTCCCACTCAAACAATACTACAAAAATCAACATTGGTGTCATCATATATATAGCTGCTTTAAAAATGACAATCATCTATAAGTTCTCTAGTAAAAAGCAAGGGATGGAAAAATGTGGATAAAAATAGACAATGATTAGAGAAATATAATTTTTTTTTATAGTGCGAGTGTAGTGGAGAAGGTTATAGACAACAATTGCAACTCAAAATTTTCATTTATACTTTAGTGATATTTTCCCCAAATTCTTAAGTTATAGTTGGCGGTCTAGGGTGCAACTATTATCTATACCTTAACGCTATTTGTTTTAAATTTTTTACAGTCTATACCTTAGCAGATTTTTTTTCATTCTTCTTTTTTAACTAAGATGGACTTTTTCACTCAGATTCACACAAACACATACAAATACTTACTATGCGAATTTCATCTTTCCCAAATTCATCCAACAATATTCCTTTCTCCACCTCCTCCTTCTTTTCCTACTATGACCTTCATCGCCAACACGAAGCATTATTCTTATTCTTATCTTTTCTCTGTCATTTCCTTAACAAGCATGCATTTTTCATCTTATTTCTTTGGGAAATATAAGATGCTATAAATGAATAATGATTTATATAGAGAGGTTATGGACACTCTACTAATCATTGTCTAAATCAAAAAGCCTTAACTTGGAGAGATATTTGAAGTATGGAGCTTTATAATGATGATGATTTTAATTTAGAGGATGAGAAGAGTGATGATGTAGAGAGTGCTTATGGAGAAGATGTTTAAGAATTTTACATCATTCAAAGAGTTATATAAGTGTGCCCATGGTCTTCTTTAATTCAATGAGACAAATTTTCAAAACCAAGTGAAAGGTGGGAGAAAAAGTATACAAATTCTACAAATTCATTGTTTATTGTGGATCATGCACTAATGTTGCAAGTGAAGAGATGATGAAGAAGCTTGGCTTAAAGATCACAAAGCATCCATGACCTTATTATCTACAATGGCTCAACAAAGATAAAGTTGTAATGGTCTCTAAACTAGTCCTTATTAATTTTAAAATTGGTAGTTGTGTTAATGAAATTTATGTGACATATTATCAATAGATTAATACCATATCTTATGTAAGAGGTTATGGAAATATGATAGACAATTCTCTCATGATGGTGTTATCAACAAGTACTTGGTGTGTAAGGGGAAAAAGAAGTTCAAGTCAAAGCTAATTTTAGAATGTACAAGTGAATGCAAGGAACCTCAAAATAAGCCTCAATTAAAGGATTTATTTCTTCAATGTCAATACATGATTGAAGTTCCCAAGGAAGAAAGAGTTTGGTATGAATTAGTGATGAAAGAAGAAGCAAAATGGAGGGAGAATTGAAGACACAATTCAAGCCTCAACAATTTATTAGAATTGTTTTTAATGTGTTCCTTGAAGAGCTACCACTTGGATTACCACTCATGAGAGGAATTGGGTATGCCATTGACCTTATGCCAGGAGTTTCTCTTCTAAATAAGGTGGATTATCAATGAAACCAAAAGGAGTTTAAGGATATTCAAAGGAAAATTCGAGATTTGTCGGATAAAGGTTATGTGAGGAAGAACATGAGTTCATGTTGTGTTCCAAATTTGTTCGTACCTAAGAAGGATGAAACATGAAAGATGTGCATTTATTCAAGGGTGGGAAACAACATTATAATCAATTATACATTCCCTATGCCAAGACTATATAATGTGCTAGATGAGTTATATGGAGAAAGGATGTTCTCTAAGATTGATGTGAGGAGTTTTTACCATCAAATGAGAATTAGAGAAGGATATGATTGGAAAATGTTGAAAATCTAATTGAATGGATCTAAATGAATATATGAATTTACAAAGATAATTGAACAATTGATAATTCAATTATAAGATAAAACAATTAGAGAAAAATAAAGACATTTATTCGTGCACTTGTATAATTATAAGATGATTTGAATAATTAATTAATCAATTCAACATATCAATAATTCTCTAATGAGGAAAAAAATTATGCAGAAGAAGGAGAAGATTAGCTCGCACGACTTTACAGCTAGGACTTTATCTTGTCTCTTTTATATCACATAAAAACTTACCAAATATAAGAATGTGTTTCGTAAAGTCACTAAAAAATACGGTCTGTGTTAAGAAACATGGAACCCCCTATTAATTTTCTTACTGTGGCCTTTTTTCCCAAAAAAAAACATCAAGACATTCTGTGAATAAACACGTGGCCTTCATGTTTATCACATAATTTACAATATCAACATCAAACTTCTACAACATGGAAAAACTTCTACAAAAAACCCCTGATCCAATATTATGTTATGCATCAAATACCCAATCAAAGCCCATTATCATCCACCTTAATGTAGTATTTATGATGTATGATATGGAAAAGCTTATACAAAAAAAACCTTGATTAAATAAAGGGCCTCAAGACCTATGAACACCAATCAAGTCTGATAAACACTTGAACTTACCGACAATTAGTGAATTTTTTAGCATATATGATGGATTATCCAAAGTACCCACTTTCTCCAACTTAAATTTTCCAGCAGCAACAATACCTTAGATGAAGTGTATTGGATGCCAATGTACTTCGTTCGACAGTGGAAAAAATTATGATTCTTCACTAAGCAAATGACACTCTAGTAATCATCTCGAACAACTAGAATACCATAACCAAACTATAGCTCATGTACTAAACCACAAAGTCACACGCTTTCCTAAAATATCTATGTCATAGTCATATACTCTACCTCGGTAGTGGATAGGGCCATCACCTCTTACAAGAAAGACCTCTAGCTAATAGTTAAACCACTTAGACAAAAAAAAATACATCCACTAGTATAATACCCTAATTTTTTAAAAAATTATTATTATAATTATTAAAAATTTATTTTTAATCAAAGTCTTTCATTCCCTTGACTCTCGTTATATGTTTAAAACATTTTATTTTGATCATTTAATCCTTCTTATAGTTTTGAGTCCCGCAACACTTTTATACCACTTTTGGCTATCAAACTGATTCCAAACCTTTCTAATTTGATCATATATAATTATTTAGCTTTTTCTAAGCCTCCTAGTCATTTTTAAATTTTTAAATAGAGATTTCTGGAAAAAAATAACTATTCACTACCTTTTCTTAACCCTCACTCATGCTTTAAACTATGAAATGAGTGTTTTAGCTAACGAAAATTTACTAAACTTTAGGGATACTTATATTCTTGCATATTTATGCTAAATACGAATTATAAATGGGTTTTAAAAAATTTTTAGAATTTAAAAAAAAAACTTTTCCAATTTTAGACAAAATTAGTCCTCGAAACTCAACTTTCTCTAAATAAAACATATCCTATATATCTAAAACTAATTCCTATCTTCCTAAAGTATATAAAATAATTCAAAATTTTATTTTTCTAACCATAAATATTTTTTTACAAGCTTGGTCTGACTTCTTTCTAACCATAAAGTTCATTTAAGTTGTTAAATATCTTAACTTTAACCAAAAATTCTTCCAACCTCTTTTATTCTTCATAATTTTGTGCCTTTATATCGCAATAAAATACTCCTTAAAACTCAACTGATTCTTCCATTTCTTTGGCATTTGTTTTGATTTTTACTTCTTTATTCTTGATTTTTAGCTCTTTATTGTTTTTCCTAATCAATTAAGTGTTAAAAATTAAAGAGACTGAGGGAAATATTCCTAAGACATTCCTTAATTTCATAAATCATTCCAAATAAGGGTAAGCCATTTTATCCTTGATTTTTTCTTTTATTTATTTTGTTTTGTATTTTTTTTAAGTCTTTTGATGGTTTTTGTTTATTTTGGTGCAAAGTTTCCAAGTGGTTAGAAATAATTGACTTTGGGATGTTCTCTACTCAATCTTTGAGCTAGTTACTTGGTAAACTAAATTATATCAAGAGTAGATAGGTTTTTTATGATTTAGAATGCTTAAATATGTTGTGATTGTTTTTAATGGAATTTTTGCCATATTTTGGGCAATTCAACCTTTAAGCATGATTCTATATTTTGGTTATTTTTATTAATTTTTAATGGATCCAATGGATTATTTCAGCTTTTTAGATGCAATTTAATATGTTCAAATTCTTGATTTGGTGTATCATAATTAAAGTTATGATTAAATTAAGTTTTAATCATAAATAAATGGTATTTTGGTCATTTAACATATAGGCTACAATATTCATTGTTCTTTCAGATCTAATATGTTCACAATATTTTTAATGAATATTTTGTAATTTTTTAGGAGTTAGATCCTCATATAATAAAAGTTATGCCATTTTTGGGGTTTTTAAGGATTAGGGGTATTTTGGTCTTTTTACTTTCAAATCTAATTTTTATTTAAACTTTTGTGTTCTAACATGCTATAATTGATTAAATGTTCTGAGCGTTTAATTTCATAATTTTATGAGTTATTTTACTATTTTATTCATAACTATTATATTAAGGAAATTTTAGTTCTTTTTGCACCTAAAGGACTTAATTAGATATTTTAAAGTCGATAGTTGACCTTGACCATTGATGTGACTCTCGAAATAGTAAATTAATAGGAATAGTGAAATGATGAGAATAGAAAATTTTGGTAGTAGTAAATTTTTTTTAGTTTTAAAATTTAAGGTTCTAGAGATATTTCTATATAATATCCAGTATATGGATAATGTTTAATGAATAGTAAATTTTTTGAAATTGGTGTATAGGCTTATTTTGGGGTGGTAATCATAAATATATATGAAATTTTCTAAAAATTAAAGTATAAGACTGAGTTTGGGATTTAGACGAGTAGCTTTATGATAGCTTCCGAGGTAGGGTTTATAGTGGATGCACTTCTTGTTTATATATATGGTTGTCCTACATTGTTAGTATGTAACGAGCTCTCTTGCTAATCTATGGGTAATCCATAGGTCCTATAGGAGGTATCAATATTTAAGAATAGAGTTTTCCTCAATGATTTTGGGTTGCTTCCTTGCATGTGTGTGGCTTAAATCATTTTAGTGTTCAAATTTATATTCTAAATATTTATGTGATGTTAGGGTTTGTGATGAATAGTAACAAACATTGATGAATAGTACTAAATAGTAAGAATAGTGATGAATAGTATGAACAGTGATGAAAAGTATATTTTAATTACGTATTCTATATTTTATATATCAGCATGTTTTCTTGTATTCGTGTGCTTTAATATGTTTTGTATATCTTAAGTGATTACATATTATCTACTTTTAGTAGATTTGGTTTAGACTGCTTTCTTTTTCAAAAGTTTCAATGGAGACCAACATTGGTAAGGAAATCATTGATTTTAAGTTAAGGTTAGAATAGGGGTATCCGGCATACCTTGTCAGTGTCATTTTTGTTATCCATATATAGATATTCTTCTCTCATCTTTTAATATCTCTTTCCATATCTCTTTTGTCAGGGGTTCTACTCCTTTTTAAATCTCTGTTAGATCTTTTATATTTTTCTCCTCTCTTTCTCTCTCTCTCTCTCTCTCTATCTATCTATCTATCTATATATATATATATATATATATATATAGATATTCCTCCTTGTGTTATAAATTGTACTTGTTTTATGTTTGAATATCTTAGCCCCGTGTTTCGTATAAGAAAGGAAAGAAATCCAAACTTATATGAAGCATGGTAGTGACATCCATGCATTTGAGCTAACTTCCGCATTAAGAAAAAAATTGTTCTAAAAATTGGGTGTTACAACTGGTGGACCTTTTTTATCAAGGTTCCAGCCATAATCAAAGTATAAGAATCCAACCAGCAAATCATTTGATCTCTCGTACTCTATATAAGATGATCTCGTACCCTTCAATTACCTCATAATCTACTTCACTTCTTTCCAGTGAGTCTTTCCTAGATTCACCATATATCGAATCATAACATTAACAACTTAAGAAATATCAAAACAAGTACACACCATAGCATACATGATACAAAGAAAAACATCCTAATATGGAACAATAGTCATGAACTCCTCATTATCTTTGGATGTGGGACAATCCACAAATGACAATCTAAAGTGAGCAGCCAACAGATTTCTCACCGACTTAGCATTAATCGTATGGAACCTCTCTAGCTCCTTATTCACATAGGACTCTTGTAACAAGTAATATATATATATATATATATATTCTACTCACAGTCTCTTATGATCTCCATGCTAAGGACTCTCTTTGCATCTCCAAGATCCTTCATCTCAAACTCACTCGTTAATATTGTCTTCACCTTATCAACATCAGACACATCTTTTTCTATAACAAGCATGTGATAAACTAAATATTCTCCATATTTTTACCTTGCTTTGCCTTAATTTATGTAACTTTGTTTGACATGAATTATAAGAATTATTATAGTTCAAGTTTCTTATTTATGTTACTACTTTCTTGGTAATTGTTTCTTTTTTCCAAAAAAATTGCACATAAACACACAAATCCAAGTAGTTGGTGCATAGAATTAGAGAAAAATCAAATATGAAAGTCATTTAAGGAAGATAATAAATCCCACATGATTTTGGATAAGTCAAGAAAGTCAAGGAGCTGAAAAGAGGAGAAAATGAATCAAGAGGAGCAAGGAAAGGGTGTTGCAAGACTTTAGCACAATCAATTTCACAACCTACAACCTTTAGACCACCTAGCGTGCGTGAACAATTGTGTTGCACAATTGAAACATAACCTGCTGCACAACCATGGGACCATTGACCCAGAGGCTATGTGTAAATGTTGCACAACCAACCTATGCAGCCTTGCACAGGCATGGAACATGCAATTACCACTATGCATGTCCCTCTTTTTCCACTCCTTTTTCACTGTTGGGAAAACATCGAGATTAGGGGATTTTCTTTTGATAATTGGACTTGTAGAGAGGAGATATATTTTATTTTCTCCATTCTTCCCAAGAAAAGAAGTCCATGTAATCTGTTTTATTTCATGCAATTTTATTTTTCAAAATTAAGAGTAGAAAATTATGTATCACAACTCTACAGTTAACTTATTTGATCTTCAATTCATATTTTGATCTATCCACTCTCTCTTTTATAATTATTATATCTAAATTTATTTTTTATTTCCTATATTTTTTTTCAACCATGATGTGTAATTCATTTTTCTAGAATTGAATTAGCCTCAATTTGGTATGAATATGATCAGTTAAAGTATATGATGTGTTGTTTTATATGTTAGGAATCATTGTTATGAGTCAGATTTGATAGAATTTAACTTATGTAGAAGTTGACTGCCATGGAAAGATTGAAATCGATGTCGGAAATTAATATATGAAAAGGAATTCAAATGATCACGAAAGTAGATGTTTGATTCTTAGGGACTATTGAATCAGTAGTACTTAATGGATTTAATCTAATTTGTTAGTCACAAAAGTAGTTAGTGAATTAGGTTAAATACGTTCTTAGACCTTGAAAGAGACTGGCGAATCACATTAGACCAATTGTTCACAACCATTTAGACTATACTACAACATATTGTTAATTAATTATTGAATACAGAGGATGATACTGAAGTTCAATCCTAGGCTTTATATCTATTATTTCAAGATCTATAATTAGTTACTCGTTGCATTTTTGTACACTACATCTAGATTCTCATTCTATAGCGATCTAGATAGCTAAAATGATAAAAAAAATTAGTAATCAATTGTGAAGTCCCTATGGGATATGACCTTAACATGCGACAAAAAAGCTATACACTTATGGATTGGCACTCATTAATATGTCATCAACATATAGCAAAAGATACACAAATGATCCACCTTCCATCTCCTTCAAATACACACATCTATCATAGTCACTATTAGAGAAATCATGCTCAAGCATAAACTGATCAAATTATTTATACCACTTTGTAGGAAATTACTTTAGACCATACATTGACCTCTTTAATAGGAACATATGGTCACACATCTCCTCAACAAAAAACACATCAGGTTGATGCATGTAATATCCTCCTCAAACTCACCATGCAAAAATGCAATTTTAACATCTTACTTCTCCAACTCTAGATTATGCATAGAAACAGGTGCAAATAAGGTATGAATAAAAGTATATTTAACCACAGGAGAAAATACCATGTTATAATCTAATTCTGGAATATGGTTGAATCCACATGCTACTAAATAAGCCTTGTACCTTGGTCTCTTGACCCCTAAGGCTACCTATTTGAACTTATACATCCATTAGCAGTCAACTATCTTATTCTTCCTAGGTACCTTCACAATTTCCCATGTATAATTCTTTAATAAGAACTCTATTTCCTCCTCTATAAGATCACAACACTCAGCATTGTAACACCCCCCCAATTTAATACTTAATTTTTTTTAATGCGGAAGCATTAGTTATAAAAATAGTGGGGTGTTACCACCATACCTACCATAAATCTGGCATCCCCTACCATTCTTATACTAAGTGCTAAGGCTAAACCTTTGCCTACTTGAATTAAAAATATAATTATAAAGATCAGAGTGAAAGGGGAGTAAAATAACTTAACTATCAATCCAAGTAAACCAATTGTGAGTGGTTAGAAAATCCAATGAAAATAAAAATACATAAGATGATAAGAGTTCAGAACGACTAGGTTAATAGATGTTATACGAACCCCGAGACAATCTTAACTTTTAACCCATACAAGAAGCCATCAGACCTTACCCTCAAAGTAGTCCTATAAAGTAAAAACTTCCCATTGAATAGGTAGGGGACCATGAAATGGAACCCATCAGTACTATGGTACTAAGTAACCTATTATATAAAACTAATATAAAAAGACTGCATGGAACACATAAAAGCATCACAACAATACATGTTACGAAACATTTTGTTATGCACATGCTAATTGAAATTTGATAATCATTCATATAAATAGATACCACCAAGGCTATATACTACTCATATTCATTCATTTGGAAACAACCGACACTTACCAATGGAGTATCCAAGAGATGCTCTTTGTAGTATAATTAGAGAGCAACGGCATATTCAAGTTATAACCATGGACACAAGGCTCATTAGCAATACCAGCAAATCTCATAACTCTGATAGGCTCACCAACACATATCAATAACAACGCATAGCATTATAGGTAGGAACAAAAGCTACTACTGAATAGTCCAGTATTTACTTTGATTCAAAAATGATCAATTCTATTTTTATTTATTTACTCAAAGGGATATAATAATAACTCATAGATATAAAAACACACTAGTTATACCAACATCTAAGACATCACAATACCCTCTCAACCATCCAACCTAAAATCATAAAACATCTTTGGTTATACTGACGCATAAGGCAACATAATACCCTCCCAACTTAGGATACCTAATATTTATGTATCGATACCCTCTATAGAGTCAATAGGCCATCTATAGAGTAGACCAGGGCCTTAATAGGGCACAACGCTAGTGAACCAAACAAATTGAGGCTCATATCTCGTCTCTAGGGTAACTACTCCTAGAGAGAAACCATTTCCAAGTCAAGGTCTTTCACTTCAAGTATTAATATCTTCAGAAAGTGATCATAAAACATCACATATTACACAAAGGTTTCCCAATCCATACATAATTATTTTTCCTTATTTCTAATTATTCAAGTCAACCCTAAGGTTAATGGTCCAAGTCTGATTGAAAGTCAACAATAAGGTCAACCTATCAATATATTAAGGCTATCTTATATCTAATTATTAGTATTGGGTGTATTAGGTCAAAAGTGACAAGGATACCCTTAAGGTTGTTGTTACTACATTATCATCCTTTTTAAATACTAAATTAATTTTATTTATTATTTTATCATGAAAAAAGGAGAAAACATACTAATTAAATTACCTAACATACAAATAAATTACTAGACACGCCAAGAGACCATTTTACTCTTATACATAATTTTACAAGTAAAATCCTAATATGTGTTTTAGGATTTCTAGAACATCAAAACTCATATTCTAATGCTTAACCATAAATAATACATATCCTGCATGTTGATGAGAATAATCATCATGGTATATCTCAATTTACCAAAATACCCCTATACCATGCAATAATAATAATCATGCCAAAATAGGTGCATCTAATGCAACAAAACTCTTATTATCATGCTTAACAACGAATAACGCATGTCAAGCATGTTTATTAGAATATTCATCATGGTACACTCCAAATTACCAATATACTCCTAAGCTATATAATAGAGATAATCATGCTGAAACATGTGTTTGTAAAACAGCAAACCCTTATTCTCATACTTAACAACAGTTAATACTTATCATGCATGTTTATTAGGATAATCATCATAGTGCACTCAAAATTATCAAAATATCCCTAAACCATACAATATTGATAATTATGCTAAAACATGTGTTTCTAGAACAATAACATCTACCACCATTCTTAGTAATATTTATGACATATTAGTCATTCTAAGTAAGGTTAAATATCATAATATGCTTATGTAACTAAATTACCTCTAGAGCACATGATAGAAATTTTTTATTACAAGTATATCTAAACATGCTTAACCTAATATTTTTCACATGTACATATCATACAACATCACTTCCCACCATTAGTCTCATTTTAATCATACTTTTGTACACATGATATTTTACATAGGATAACATGCATTCTTTTTTTATTTTTTTTATAATAAAAATAATAGTCATATAATTATCTAAAGTAAATTATATATAACACAAATTATATGTCAAAACCCTAATGTGTTATCATATAATATCCAAACATTTTAGTGAAGTATAAAGGTTACCAGATTTCTAGGAAAAGCATAATTTATTGGGCAACTTACTAAAAATAATTAAGCCCCGCTAACCAAACTTTTGTGCCTAAAATAATATCACAATTACCATATTAATATTTAATTAATAAAGTAATAATTTTTATTTAAAATATTTATTAAATAAGGAAATTACCAAAATCTCCTTATGTTAAAATGGGTGAAAATTTAAAAAACAAAATGCACCCTGCCCATGTTGCATGAGGCTAAGGCAAAAGAGGTCTCGAGGGGTTGGCCAAGTGGGGGGATAGTCGGTGATGGATGTCAATGGCGAAGTTGAGGGTGTGGTGGCGAGGCTAAAGTAGCAAAAAAGAGGGTAGAGAGAAGAAAGAGAGGGTAGGAGAAGATGTGTATGCATGGTGGTGGTTGTTGGGTGATGGTTTAGGTGTAATACCCCAAGTTAGGCTGAGTGTTATAAGGATTGATTTGGCTACTTATATCAATATGGTATATCATTCTTTTAGTGATTTTGTCTTAAGAAATTCACAATTAAGCGTACTAGCTATAAAGTAATTTTAGAATGGGTGACCCACCTGGGAAGTTTCGGAAATTTTCTAAAAATTTCTCAAGAAGTACGTGAATGAAAACATAGAGCACTAAAAGGACTTATATTGATCTACGGGGCCATCCAATCAATCTGAAAGCAATCCAAGGTAGCCCCCGCGTAGTCATATCGACTCGTGGCTTTACAATAGGACCTAGGGGTGGTGGTGGATGGAGATGGTGATGAAGGGTGTTAGCAGTTGGTGATGGTGCATACAGGTACAACAGGTGGTGCAAAGGAGGAGAACAACTGGATGGTGTTGTGGTTATGGATTGATTGTGCAGGGAGGTTTTAGAGGTGGTGTTTGGGAGCTCGGATAAGGGTTTCAAAGAGGGTGAGAAGCAACAGCGGTGCCTAGGCAACTCGACCATCGGAGGGGATGAGGTGTAGGTAGAGAAGGGTAGAAAAGGGGAGGAGGAAATGAAGAAGGAAAATGGGAAAGGTTGAGGTGGTCGAGGCTGGTGATGTCACAGGTAGTTGGAGTTAGGATGGAGGGAGGATTCAATGATGTAAGTGAGGGGCACCACAAGATGGTGATGTAGGGTTGGTAGGTTTACGAGGGATAACAACAGAGGTAGGGGCATAACAGAGACGGAAGAAGAGAATAAGAATAAGAAGAAGAAGAAGAGGCTAGCGATGAGAAGAGCTCAGGGATGAGTCTTAGGCATGTCAACAAGGCAGGTGGAAGCTATAAGGGAAAGAGAGGGTGTAGATATATGTGTAAGGAGACTAGATGGGGAAAGGAGGGGGAGGTAGGGTTGTCTAGTTCGAAGGGGAAAGAGAGCGGGTAGGGCAGGGATTAGGCAAAGGTAGTTGGGGTAGGTTGCATGGGGGAGAAATGCATAATCAAGAAGGTAAAGGGGAACGTGCACAGGCAATGTCATAAGGCTCTGTTTAGGTTAGAAGAGGAAAGGAAAAGGGGAGGGGGAGAAGAAGACAGGTGACACAAGGGGCTGGGGCATGTTTGGTGCATAGGGGAGCAAATAGAGAAGGAGAAGAAGAGAAAGAGGTGGGTTGGGTTGTTGGGGAAGAGGGAAAGAAAATGAAAGGAGGAGGGATGATGTTGGGGTGCAAAAAAGAAAAAGAAAGGAGGAGAGATTGGGGCATGAAAGAATTGGTCAGGGAAGAAGAAGAGGGAGAAGTTGGGTCGAGGCATGGTAAGAAGAAAGAAAAGAAAGAAAGAAAGAAAGAAAAAGAAAGGGGAAGAAAGGAAAAATGAAAAAGGGGAAAGAAAAGAATAAAGAGGAAAAATTATAAATAAATTTTAGGGTTAGAATTAGAATTAGATTAGTTTTAAAATTAGGATAAAATTTATTTATCCGGGTTTGGGGAACCCAATTATGAAAATTAAACCAGGTTAATATATATAGGTTTAAGATAGATCAAAATAAATAAATAATTAATTGATTAGGATAAATTTATCTAGGTTTGGAGATTAAATGTTAATAAATTAATTAAATTAACATTTAATGGTTAGGTTAAAACATATATAGATCAAGATTAATATTAAATAAACATTTTGAAGTATTACAAGCATAATTAGAACTCACAATAGCCTCTGAGAATAATGCTAGCTCATGCACATCAAAAATAGTCTATATACTAAATAAAGCATAGACGTCTAATTATTTAAAACCATACCTGACTAGGGGCTTAATAATCCTATGTGGTATGTTTAGAGTAACACCCCTTTGTTCCACCTATTGCTGGGATCCACCCACTTTAGCAATAGTGGGTCTATCATAAGGGTCTCTATCATCCAACTCAACCTCAACCTCCACCTTTTCCGAAGAACTAGCCTATTCCATCTCATTAGATACACCATCATAAGACTAGGTCTTCTAGAGAAATATTGACTCATTGAAGGTAATATCTCTTCTAGTCATGACCTAGGATACATTTAGGTCCCATAAACTATACCCCTTCACTCCAAATATAAAGCCCCACCTTTTAGATCTAAGTTCAAGTTTACCATCATTCACATAAATATATGTAAGGCACCTAAAGACATAAAATCAGAGTAACTAGATGGCTTACCAGACCACAAGTTCTCATATCAATTTAGTGATAAGTTCACCAGATATGTTGCCACATGAACCGCCTCAACTCAAAACTCTTTGCCTAGCCCTTTTGATGATAACACACAATGATCCTTATCTAATATGGTCTTATTTACTTTCTCAACAACCCCATTCTGCTGTGATCTCCCAACACAAGTGTGATGTCTTGCTAACCCATGATCTTGGCAGATTTTAGTGAAATTATACTCAAGAAACTCAAAATTATTATCTATTATGAGACACTTAATTTGTTTTCTAGACTACTTCTCTAACAACTTCTTCAGGTGTTTGAAAATACCAATCACATCATGCTTATGCTTTAAGAAACACACATATACCTTTCTAAATAAGTCATCAATAAATGTGAGTAAGTCATCATATCAATCAACTAACTATCAATTAGCTTCTATTATAGCAGGTCAGATTTCACATCCTTAAGAACTAATGCATTCTTTACATTCAAATAGTTTAAAAAATCTTAAATCTAGCAAGTAAAGAACATAAAAGCATAATGGCCAAATATTGATCATCAAGTTTGAATTCTATGCTATGAAAATATAACATAATAGAATCAAACTCAACCAAATGAACTTTTAAAGATTGACCCTCACCTAATTTTAGGTTATGGAGCTTACTCTTCTACAATAACCAATTCACTACTAATTTTATCTTATACGATGGTTCAAGCTTCAACAGCAAGGCAATTGCGATTGATTCCTTTGCTACTTCCACAATACCTCATTAGACAAACATAGTTTTATAGTAAATAGGACCTTAAGATCTTCCTCTTCAAGTGTCTCATTCATCATTGATTCTAGCTTATTTAAATAACTAGATAAAGCTTTCTCCAATCCGTTCTAAATCAAAATCGTCCACTTGCATCTTCAATTTCTATAATTTAAAATTATCGGACTGCTTGAACTTCTTTATATCAAATCTTTTAGCCATCTCAATTACTAGATTTTTATAACAAACACAACTTTGATACCAAAATATTACAAAATAATGCAAACTTAATGGATGTGAATGAATATCGAAATTAACAAGACAATTGAAAAATTGATAATTCAATCGTAAGACAAAAAAATAGGGAAAAATAGATATCTTTATTCATGTACTTATGTAATTACAAGATGATTCAACTAATTAATCAATAAATTACACAAATTAGTAATTCTCTAATGAGAAGAACATTATGGGGAAAAAATGAGAAGATTGTCTTACACAACTTGACGGCTAGTGCTTTATCATATCTCTTTTATATCCGATAAAATCCTACTAGTAAAAATAACATGTTTCATAAAGTCACTAAAAAACACAATCCGTGTTAAGAAACATGTGACCCCTGTGTTAATTTTCTTACTTTCAGATTTTTTTCCCCAAAAACATAAAATATTCTGTGAATAAAAATGACCTGTGTTAGTAAACATGCCCCCTAGTGTTTATCACAAAATTCATAATACCAACATCAAACTTCTTTGGCATCTACATGAACTAAAATAATGTTATACTGTGCATCAAATACCCAATCAAAGATCATAGAAAACAACCTTCAAGACTAAGTATGGTATTGATGAATCATTAGTGCTGCCCTTTGGGTTATGCAATGCACCTAGATCCTTCATGAGGTTGATGAACGAGTGTCAATACCATTCTTAACTGATTTTGTGGTGGTATATTTGGATGATATTCCCCAGTATAATAAAAATGAGGCTGGCCATCTTATGCACTTAAGGAGGTTATTTGAGAAACTATGGAAAATGAAGCTATATGGAAAGTTGGATAAATATAGATTCATGATGGAGAGTGTCACTACCACGGAAAGGGGTTTTAATAACGGTTATTTTATAGTTTTAATAATGGTTTTCAACCGTTATTGAATTGCCCGTTATTAAATCTTTAATAACGGTTCATAACCGTCATGAAAAATACACAAAAACCCGCGAATATATGCTTAAACATCATATTTAATAACGGTTTTTACTTAAAAATCGTTTTTAAAACTCAGTTTTTAATAACGGTTCTGATGAAAACCGTTATTAAAACGTAGGTTTTAATTACGGTTCTTATGAAAAACTGTTATTAAAAACTGGAGTTTTAATAACGGTTTTCATCAGAACCGTTATTAAAACTCCACTTTTTTTCTTTTTCTTTTTTTGCAGTTTTGTTCCTGCCCACATACACAGTTGTATGTTAAAACAATTACCAAATCTACAATGTAAAACAACATCAATTCATACCAAATCTGCAATCACACCATAATTTCAATCAATCTATAATTGGTATGCATGTCTCAATACACCAACTATACTTAGCACAACTATAATTAGTGGCCATACCACAACTTGGTAGCTCTACACCCCAAAGTAAAAAGTTCACAGATCTAGGCTGGTAGACGAAATACAAACCTAAAAATGCATGTAGAATATATAGATTGCTACCTAATACCGAATGAATGAGTGCATGTGCTTGGCCCATTGATCTCTAACTTCATCAATTTCATCAACATTATATTGCTGGCCTCGTGCATAGTCATCGGTGAAAAACTACAACACCCATGTTTCAATTAATATACAGTTAGCCATTAGGTATGTCATGATTCATTAATAGAAAAATATGGAAAAGCAAACATACATGGCTTAGATCTATGTTGACCAATCTATTCTAGACTATAAGATCCATTGCTCGTCTTCTTCACTTGAACCCTTAAAAACTTCAATTCCATCATCATCATCTAAGTTCCTTATCTCATCCATAATTACAATAGAGGATAAAGAGATAAACAATAACTGAAAACATGTATTACCCTACATACAAAATAATACAAAAGTAGGCAAAATGTAATACCACTTTATTAAAGAGGTTATATAACACCCTAATACCCTAGAATGTGAAAAAGGTTTTCAGGATAGTCTAAATTAAAGGTTCAATTTATAAAAAAGGCCCTAAAAAGGTTGTATCACTTGTATGTAACGAAAAAACCTCAATTTAGAGGCCAAAATGGACCTTTTTGGGATCCGATATTGCCCAACATGGCTACGCCGTTTGCCACGTTGTAGATCTCAAAAAAATACCCAAAATATCCTCCTAGATCACCTAAATCCGAGGTCCCATGAAAAAGTTATGACCCTCCAAAGTTTACAGTTGAATCTAGCTCTAAATAACCTCAATAATGTCTTCTCTTTTGTTTATTATGGTTGTAGCTCTAAATAATGTTGAATCTATATTCTCCATACAAACAAATACAACAATAATATGTAAAGCTCTCGGCCAACACATGCATTTGTTAATATATAACAATAATGCAACAAATTCAACAACAAACAACAAAATTTTCAGCCAACACATTTTCGAACGACAAACCACAATCTTTCAATAACAAACAAACGAAAGGAATAAAAAACACATACATAAAGTGAGCTAGCTAAAAACACGACGGTGAGAATATTGAGAGAGGCAAGGGCTTCAAACACGACGAAGGATGAATGTGCAAGTGCCAGCTAGCTTCGGAACAATGGCAGAGGCGTGGTGGAGAGTTGGCGGTGCGAGGGTTTCCTTTACTTGAGAGGAGCCTGGTGGTGCGAGTTGGTGGTGCACGGTGTGGCGGTGCGAGGGTTTGCAAGGAGAAGGAATGAGAGCAAGAGAATGAAAGTGCAGAGAGTCTGAAAACTTTGGCACGAAACAGAACCGAGCAAAATAAAAGTTTGATTTGGGGGTTTTAATAGCGGTTCCTGAGAGAACCGTTATTAAAACATCTTTTAATAACGGTTCTAATATGAACCGTTATTAAAACATCCGTCCAAATTTTAACGTTGCCCTTTTAATAACGGTTTTTAACTAGAACCGTTATCAAAACTTCCCGTGGATTAATTTTCACGCGTTTGACAACGGTTTTCGAACTACCGTTATTAATGTCCCGTTATTATTTCCCATGTTTGTATTAGTGTGTAGTGTTAATTGTCTATATTATGATTAGATATGAATTAAGAGTTGATCCGTAAAAACTTGAAGATATTCAACTTATCCACAACCCATTAATGTGCAAGAAGTTAAGATTTTCCACATTTTGGCATCCTTTCACTGATTCATCAAGGAATTATCAACAATTATAGCCCTCATCACAAAATTTATGAATAAAGGATATTTAAAGTGGAATGAAACTAATACAAGAGATTTTGAAAAGTTGAAGACAAAATTATAAAATACACTAGTTTTATCCTTGCCAAGCTTTAACAAGTTGTTTGAAGTGGCATGTGATATTAGTGGTGTAAAAAATGGAGGTTCGCTTTCACAAGAGAAGTAGATAATAACATCCTTTATTGAGAAGTTGAATGGTTTAAGACTCAATTACTCAAATTATAATAAGGATTTATATGCTATCAATTCTAATTTACGGTTTTTATTAATTTGTTCCTCTTCTTTTAGTTCAATTTTCTTCTAGTTGATTGTCGATTTTTCTAATTTGGTGTTGTGAATGTCCCTTATGCATCAAACTTCATCATTTATACACGATATAATATGGAGATCTTAGGTTATATTGGGTACTTATGTGACTTGTAATGCCACATAATGTCATTAAATCTATGAGATCAAGGTTATGAACAACTATGGAAAATTGATGGCAACACCGTTTAGCAAAAATGAGGATCTAATGGCTTCCTTCTATAATCTTAGTCTAATATATATGTTAACATTTATGAAGTTAGTTGGTAGACATAATAGGGTCTACACTTAGGATGACATATGTATATGCATTACTCCCATGAAGTAGATGTTGTAATGTACCTATTTATTTCCTCAAGATTTTGTCTATTCTTGATGATAAATGTACATTAGTGTGAAGGATTAAAAGGATCTACAAACTACACAAATGGGGAGAATTATTACCAAATTTGGTAGTTGATTCTCAAGCTCTTTTGATGCATATTTTTGTTGATTTGTTGAATTTTGGCATTGATATAGGTGGATGCACAATTATTTTGTATGTTTAATAATATAGATAATGAAATAATATTAGTTTTATAAATATCACAATTCAATGAAGTAGGCAATATAGGGGGTTAATCTTAGTAAGGATAATAACTAATGAATGAATTACCACTTATAGTTTGAATTCTTTCAATTGAAGGGAAAATGATACCATTTTAATGTTTTTGCTAAGGGTAAAGTTTGAATGTCTCAATTAAGTACATTGGATCAGTATTTATTCTTCACTTATACATGTAAGTATGTTCGTAACAAAACTTTTGTTAAATTTTCACCATTTTTTGGGGTTGATTATATATGTCATGATCATAATGTACAATTCACTTTCTATCTTTGATTCTTATTATTTTGTGGTAACTAATACTAATTTTATTACCAAAATGCAATATATGCATCAAAACTAACTATCATCCTACTTTCTAGATGTAATTATTTTCTCATGTAATTAGTGGATTTATTACAATATTTTATATGAAGTTATTATTATTATTATTAAACTATATATATATATATAATCTGATTAAAATTATATGGATTAATTTTGTTCTTATAATAATAAATTTGTGAGTTTTTTATATGAGTTTTAATTATGCGGTCCATATTTGAAAACAGAGGGAAATCCTCGTAGAAACGACCATCCTTTATCTCCTTAGTCAAGTAGAAACTTTATTTGACTAATTTATTTAAGTAAATAAATTAAATTTAAATTTTATCTTAAATTTATTTAGTAAATAAATTAAGTTTAAGCCTAACAAAGTTCAGTTTATTTATAGCCAAAGTTCTTGAATTTGACTTAATTAAATTTATTAAAAATTCCAATTAAGTTTGTTAGTTTGATTAAATGAATTGAACCTAATATTTATTTTAGATTCATTTATTAAATGAGTTGAGTTCAAGAGAGTTTGTCTAACTCAAGTTACTTACAAAATATTCTTTGTTCTCTTCTTTCTCTCCACCTTCATCATTGCATGGCTTCTTCAACTCTCTAATTTAAACATTTTCATCCATAAAGTTATTTTTATGGTCATTAGCCATTGTACAATTACTTCATCTTCCATCATTATTTTCTTCCCCTCCCCCTCGCTTCAATCCAATCTAATTTTTATTCAATTCAACTTGATTTCTACATAATATTTTGAGATTTTGTTTAAGCTATTTTATGTTTTATCCTATTTGATCTCAACTCAAGTTTTCTCACCTAAACTTTGTACATATGAATTTGTTTAGTTTTGAAAAAAAAATCGTATAATGCCTCAATTTTAGCAGCTTTGAGACTTTATGCATTTGTCAACTATTATCAATTTTTCTACCCATAACATATTCATTTTCTTAGGGGTTTAATTTAAACGCAGTTGAGTTGACATTATATATCGATATTTTGTATGTTTTTTCACCAAGTATCAAGATGGGGTCTTTGACATACATGCAATTCATTATCCATAAATACTATTTTCATAATTAATATATGAAGATATACTATTAGATGTGTTTTATAACATTCAATGACAATTTTTTTGCGTATGTGTGTGTGTGTAATATTTCCATATTGTTTGTGTTAATGATATCATTTTAACTAACATGTTAGATAGTGATTCCGCCTAAAAATATTCAAACCAACATATCTAAATTTGTAACTAATAGTATAGCAATAATTAATGACATGTTGGAAATTATTTGTCAAAAGCAGTTTTTCAAAATGAGTAATCATTTGGAATAATTATTTATAACAAGTAGTGTAACACCCTTATTTTTAGCACTTGAAAATTTCTTTAAAGAGAGTTGATTGTGGAAGCTAAACTAATAAAAACATAGAGTATTACTGCCACACTTAGTATAAATCTGGTTCTTCTACCTTTCTTACACTAAATTTTAAGGCTAAAATGTTTGTCTCCTTAAATTAAGAATAATAATTGATAAGAAAAAGAGAAAGATTTCATTACAATAGTAAATTGTTTTGATAACAAAAGAGTTACAACCAACAAGGGAAAGAAATATATAATGGGATATAAAAGTCCAAAAGATATCCAAATCAAAAGATGTTGGAATGGACATTGGATAGTCATAACTCTCAACCCCTACCAAAAGCCATCAAGGTGTACCATTAAAGTACTTCTCCAAGGTAAAAATTGCCCATTGAATAGGTAGGAAACCATAAAATGGAATCCATCAGTACAATAGTACTAAATAAACCAATATACAATACTAAGCATGCAAATATCACATGGAGCACATAGAAGGTAATACAAAGTATCATGTCATAATATATTAAATAGTACATACCATAGCTAAATGCCACGTTTATACCATAACTCATATCATATCATATGCCACATGTCCATCACATCAAACTTAACTACATTAAAACTATTTCATTAATCTAATTATATCGAGGGTATCCCACGAAAAGGAAAATATTAAACCATAATTAAGGACTTTTTCAATAACCACATCTATTCCACTTATAACAAGATAAGGAAATCACTGAGACAATTACCAACCAATACACCAAATCCAAACCAACATACCAAAACCAAGTAGTGCGCAAAGGCAGCTACCAAATCGACAAATCATAAAAATCCATTTAAATCCTTATACAATAATTATTTCTATTTTAATTACTCAATGAGGTAAAATAATAACCCTGAAACATATAAGTATGTCGGTCATACGCGTACTAAAGCAACACAATATCTTCCCAACTTGTAACCTAGAGACATACAAGTACTCCAGTCATACTGGTGCAACATAGCAACATAATATTCTACTATCCTAGGATACTTAATCTTTAAGTATCGATACCCCCTATAGGGCTAGTAAGTCACCTATAGAGTAGACTAGAGCCTTAACCGAAATGTTGAGGCATCCGACGAAACCACCAAACCAAATCGAGGGCTCCTACCTCGTCTTTAGGGTAACTAACCCTAAAGAACAATCATTCCCAAATCTTAAGATTTTTCACTTTAAATATTAATATCTTAGTAAGATGATCATGAAATATCACATAATGCACAACGATTTCAATTTCATACTTAAAAATTTTTCTTTTATTTCCAATTATTCAAGTCGACCATAAGGTCAACAATCCAAAACAAAATTAAAGTTAACACTAAAGTCAACCTAAGAATCCATTAAGGTTATCCTAGTCCAATTATTTACACTTTTAGGCATAATAAGTCATAAATGACCAAAATACTCTCATATATTATTTACTCAATAATTTCCCACTTTAATACCAATTGTTATTAGAATTAAGAGAAATTCATGGAATGACTAAATAACATTAAAATGGGTACATTAATATAAAATTTCAATTCTAGAAATTTTCAGGAGTGACAAAAATACCATTTTGTCCCTAAAATATAATTAAGCTCATTTAACATATAAAACTATAATCAGACATAATTATTTTAACACAAATAACCCTATTTTAATATGCCATCATACATATATTTAAAATACATAAATTTAACATACTCTTGCATAAAAATACATGGCCACACACTTAGAGAAATAAATAATGATACATGGTGCATGCATACTTTTTTATGAGATTACAAGAAAGCACAAATTATACTTAAGCGTAATATAAGAAACTCCAAACATGCTATCACATGATTTTTATATATTTAGTAGGAGCATATTGGTTACCTATTTCCAAGTACAAATAGAAAAATAATACAAAGAACCTCCAAAAGAATATCAACGCTTTTAAAAAATGGAGACACAAGAGGAGAAGACAAAAGATGATAACTTCACAATTTAACCAAAAATCTAAACTTATATACTTATTTAAAAATATAAAGGCTAGATAGAATGAAATGTAGAAGTGTAAAAAAGAGAATAAGGAGAAAGAGAGGAGGATGGGTCTCGGTTATAAGTTTAACAAAGCTTAAGAACACTTAGCAAAAATAGTCAAAATAAAGAGAGAGATGGGAGCAAATGAGAGAAATTCTGAATGCAAAAAAAGCGAGACAAATGGGGTATAAATAGTGGATGGAGGAAAAAAAAATATGCAGCCATAAGAGGGGAGAGAGGTAGCTTGTTCAACACTTAAATGATAAAGGACAAGGTGATTGAGTATATAAGGTGGTGGAGTGTATTTAGATTTAATGTAGTTATGAAAACCAATAAATCAACTAAGGATGGGGGAGGTGATGGTGTGCAGGTCCAAGGTTAGATTTAAGCATGGGGAATTCAAGTGAAGAAGGTTGACGAGAAAAGCCAAAGTGACACAACTGACATAGATAGAAAATATATGAAAGTAACTTTGGCTCAAAATTTAGTTGAATGAATAATATAATGGTCAACTTGATATAACATCTGATCATAGAAGTATAAGGAAGTAATTTTGTACATGAATAGTACTTTTAGAATTTATAGATTATTTTTAGTGGTGGAAAATTCAATAAAGAGGATAAATTAATAAAAAAAAGCAAACAAGCTCATAAAATTAAGAAAATTTATGAAAACCCTTAAAATGATATTTTAAAATCAAATGTAAAATTTAATAAATTTATAACAAGATTTGATGTATAAAATATTGAAATGACGATTAACTAACAAGCTTACAAGGTAATTACTAACATAAATACCAAAAGTATTCCTAAAATCAAAAAAAAATCATATCATCTTATTTAATTATTTAAAACCTAAATGTAATTTTTCATAATTTTTAATATATATTTAATATGATAGTTGACTAGCATACCTTAATTATATATTTTGCATATAAAATTCAAAATGGATAACAAATACAAATAAAATTAAACCAAAATTTCTAAATTTACATTTAAACGCATTTAGGGCCTAAATGAAATTTTATAAGAATATTTTACAATGTTTAACTTAAAAGTTCACATATATAAATAGTATTTTATAAGCAAAGTGCATCTAGCCGCAAAATCGTAATTACTACAGAATCACCCAAAACAATCTTGAGCATATAAAATATTCTACAATCATTTATGTAATCAAGTACACATAATTAGAACCAATTAAAAATGGGGTGATACAAGTAGTATCAAACGAATCATAACTTAACAAATAGTAAGTTCATAAAATCGCATGTGTTTGTTTTGCAAAGACTTTTATGGAGTGCATTCACTTGCCATCATTATTTTGTTTCTGAAGTTACATAACAACATTGATTGATGGAGGTTGGAAATTCATACCCAACCGCTCTAGTTGAGAAACATATACGATCGAATGATGCAACCTTTGATCGTCGCTCCTTTGGAAGGGTGTGTGGTTTGCCTACCAAAGTATACATTTGAGCCACTAAGGGAATGGGTTTCAAAAGGTGGGGATTATGATTAGAGCATGGAAAATCAAAGGCACGAATAAACCCCTCCTTTTTTAAGTAAAGTGTATATTAAAGAATTGTGAAAGTATAGTTGACATATGTACATCTTATCTCAAATCACTAAGAGATAGAAAAAATGAAAATTTTACTCAAACAAGATAAACAATACGATTCGTTAGTTTCCTAAAACACTTACAATCTTGGAATTTGATCATTCTTCCATCCATTTCAATAATGATCCACTTCTTAATGTGTGTGATGGATTTAATCTCATTGATAAAAATCCTTCTATTCTATTCCCTCCATATATGGTATACAAGTATACAACTGCTGCAAGCAAAGTTTGAATAGGCAACTTCTTAATCCGAAGATCTCTACCTCCCGTGATGGGCCATTGCAGAAACAGGCTCCAATATGATAGGCTTTGATTACTTCTCAACTTGTGGAGTAGTGGTAACCAGATTTCCTTTGTAAAAATACAATCAAAGAAGAGATACCTATAAGTCTCTTATTGCACATGTATAACACAAAGCAGATTAAGTTAAAGCCCAAATGATACAAGCCTGTCCTTAGTTTGTAATATTTCCATAACAACAAGTCAAAGTGTAAATAAGTGCCTAGGCAAAGTGTATTTTGCCAAGGGTGTCAGGCAACAGGGAGACATGGGGTGTAATAAATTCATACATTTTAAATATGCTGAATTTATTTCCTTGCCTAAAAGTTGAATGAAGCCCTGAAGTAAGAGCGTTTTTGCAGAAATCTCTGTGGTTCAATAATTTCTTCATGATCCACGAAGCAATAGTTTTGATTCTCACCATCCATATACAACCGTATGTGAAGGGCATGAAATTATGGAGTAGCTGCCCAAACTGGTTGCGGTTCGATCGAATTTTCCGTCCTCGTATACCCGAGGCAGAGCACCATTCTCATTCAAACATCCAAATCATATATCGATACCTGCTTACGTCACAAACAATCATCGGTAATTACCTTCAGTTTTCTAATGTACCACACAATCCTCTCTTGTAGGATAACGGTGAAGAAAATTCAACTTAAGAAAATTTATAATTATTGGCCATACGGTTAGCCTTTGTTTTTATTTTAAAAGTATACCTAGCAAAGCTAGCATAAACTTCTAAAATGCTAGTATCCTTTGAAACCAAAGCGTTTTTTTCAAACCAAACCAAAGTGTAAATGTTCGCATTCAGTTTTCGTTTAAAAAAAATTGACATCATTTTCATCTTTTTTTTTTTAACTTTCAAATACTATAGAGACATAAATTATAGTTTTCTTCTTCCAGCAATTCTCTCCCTGTTGATGGCGGTAGCTTCCTCCGCAATGTTTTTCATCTCTGCCCTTCAAGATTAATCTAGCAGTTCAAGTTAAATATGATTTTCATTGAATATGCTCCCAAGTCTCAACATCCAGACAGAAAGAGCGAAGAGGCACTTTTCCCAGCTTTTACAAAGAAAAGTTACAAGAGGAAGCTGAAACACTGAAATCCTACACATCCTGCAAAAATTCAAACCCTCCTACCTCGTGCTTCCACAGATCTGAGCAGCAGTTCCAATTCGTTCAAAAGGGAGATGTCATGCCTGTCACGATATGGACGGCAGGAGAATGAAACCATATAAATTTAAAGCCACAAGGCCCGTTGAATACCAGCATCAGAGAACACGACTTCGTACTGGGATTATACGCAGCGAATACCGACGGTGCAACCGCTTCAGCTCTCCATTTGACACACTAACTTAACACTCCAATATTTGGGAGAAGGGGTGGGGAACAGAAAAGAAATCCACAGGTTTCAACTTGAGCACCTGTACAGCAAGTGCTGACAGCATTAAAATAGTGAGGGACCTAACATATTCACACTGGCCAGCGGGTAAAGTGTACGCCTCCTAAGCTTCAAACTATATGAGAGGATGAGCGTCCTCATTCACAAATTACCGAGTCAAAAGAAGATTCAGTGTCCTCCCTACTAGAAAAGTGGAGGCTAAATATGAGGGTTACTCTGTAAAACTTCTACTACCTCTGGGATGCAAATGCAAAGCAACCAACCACCAATCAAATTCAGAAAGAACCGGCCTTGAATAGCATATAAGGGTTCAGGAACTATCCGAACCATCTAGGCACAGACACGCACTTATACCATCATTTTCATTCTTGGGTTACTACACGCTAATGGACCACGCCAGTTGCACTATCAACAAGGATACCTCTTAGTCATGTGTGCCGACTAAAACAAGCAGTTCCAGACCATTCCCAGTCAGCACAAAAACTAACTCTTTGCCACTACTCTTTCATCAAAGCATGCCGAAACATCAGAAGCGCAAGCTGTGTCTAATTCTGCACCATCACTAGGAAACACTTCAGATTGTAGAGATGGCGCAATATTCTTTACATGTAGCCACGTCAGTTCCCATAAGCTGTCTCCACCTAAAGCACTCCTCTGCACAAGTACGCCCTTGTTTTTCATCGTTACCAATGCATTCTTCAAGAGCTCTGGCACGAGTTCCTGCATTTTGTCACTTCTCTTCCCTCTGATTTTCACTTTCATATACTTCTCCATCCTGCTGAGAACACCCAGCCACAGTTTGCAGAATGCTGTTAACTGTACTAGGTCGTGGAGCAACTGCAGAAATACTTTCGAGAGGAGCTTTATAGCAACTATTAGGGTGCCTTCCATGTTGCGGTAGTCCTTTTGGGAGTGTCCCTGTGCAATTTCAAGTAAATCATCAAGCATTGTAAATATAACCAGATCAAAACACTGCAACCAAAGACTCTGTGGAAGGTGAATGTTCTCCACTCCTGTTAAACAAATCTGCAACGAGGACAAAGCATGATTCCTCAAGTCTTCTCTCTGATCCAGACAAACTTTTCTCATTGCCTGCACAAGTCTCAGCCACATATCCCCAATATCTTGAGACATCTTTGCAACATCCTCCTCCCTCATTACTTCCTTAGTCTCATTGGAGCACCGCATCAAGCAAGCTACAGACCCAGTCATAAGATCCAAAGCACGAATAGACCGATCAGCTGGACCCACACGAGACTCGGCAAACTGCCTGGCAGCATCCACACAAAGGATAAAATTTGAAGGCAGCATATAGGCAGCATCAGACATGATAAAAAGTAAAGCATCAAATCCTGGTTCAGAAGCTTTGGGATGTCGAGCTGTGTCACAAAGGAGAGACGTAATGGTGCGCCAGCCCATTTGCGATCGGATGTGGGTCGCGTTTGCTTTGACTAGCCGACTGACTTCTTGAGTGATTTGTTCACGGTAGGCATCTGCCACACAAGCATCAAGCTTCAACACTAATTGCAGTGACCTAAGAAGTTCGTCAGCTAGGTTCTCTTTGTAGGGCAGTAACCTCTGGCAAATTCGAAGGAGTCCAAACACAGCCTTCTCCACTAATGCACAAGGCATCACTGTTGATTGCACAATATTAGCAATATGCTCATAAACACCCTGCCAAAGAAGAACAATCCTATCACGGTTGTTCAAAGTAATTGCAATCAGTAGTTCGAGGCAAAATACAGCAGTATCTTCATCTTCAGGGGAACTCGTTCCCTTCTGCGGCCGACCTGCAGCCCAGATCAGAGCTCGTGCAAGCTGCAATAGGGATTCAGCTTGCAGAAACTTGCTCTCTGTGAATATGCTGTCAATGTGACATTTCTGAATTGTCTGAAGTGTGCGCTGATGAGCAGCAAGTTGTTGTTCAGTAGGCTGTGACCTTGGTTCCTCTGTGTCAAGCGATAATAGCTGACTGAACCGGCCCATCAGCCCAGAGGATCTCCTAGGAGTACCAATTGATGGCAAATGAGCTGAAGACAATGTATTCGTAATAGGCTTACCCTGGCCAGGTTCTGAACAGAGCTCTGAATCATCTGCTGCGTCACTGGTTACACGAGCAGGCAGAAGACCAAGCTTGTGCAGCCTTAAGATGCAGTCCAAAATGTTTCTCCAACCAGTACGAATAAAGTCACCGTACCTATTTGCAATGGTAAATACTGTTACTGTTGCCATTCTGGCTTTTGCATCATCCCCAAATGCTAAAACAGGCTCCTCAACAGATGATGGGTGTAGCAGAGTGGTAAACTTGCATAAAGAAACAACAAGATCATCCAAAACATCTTCAAGATGATGACATGCTGAAATCTTAGCAACAGCTAAGAAACCATCAATACAAGTTTGGTAAACTTCCTCGTTTTCTGCATGATCAAATACCACAGAGATGGCAGCAATGGTCGGACCTGACATGATGGCAAACATATCATGATCTAGATAGGCTCTTGAGTCTGCCACAATATAAGGTGCAGTCTTCTTGCATTTATGTATTAGATCAATCCAACGGCTTGGGTTCATCTCAGGCAAGCCAAAACCCTGTTCTGGAGTAGTGCGAATCTCATTTTTACAGATGGCATGGTACAACTCTGACAGAAATTCTCGAGGGAGATCATTGCCTCCATTGATGTGACGATTGTTTCGGATGAAGTCCTCTTCTGTCATCTTTTTCTTGACCTGTACATTGTGCTGATCTGTGTTCAGCATTATTAGTGAGTAAGACAGTAAGAGAGCAGCATCTTTGTTAGCTAGGATCTGGGGAGATTGCTCATAGTATCTTTCTGAGAATGCCTCCAACACTCTCTGTATCTTCTGTGATTCTCCAGGCAGTCTGAAAGTCTCTAAAAATAGTCGTAAGGCAGTATCCAAATTCATGTCTTGAAAATCAAAAGTACCAGCAAACTCATGAAGGACTTGTACACAGAATTCATCATGGTTGCCCAAAAAATCCCCCACAAGATTCTTATCCAACCCTGCTGTGTATCTGAAAAAGCACGCCACACTTTGAGGATCAAGCTTCTCAGGCAATAAATGTGTTCCTTGAAGAAACTCCAAGCCTTTTTTTGGATCCCGATTGAAGTGATCAGCACCAATCATCAGCCTTCTCTTAATGTATTTCCTGCGGCGGACAAATGGCACCCAATGGTTGGGATCAGAATAGTTGTCACACTTAACCATCCAGAAGGGAGTATATTCCTCAAGATTGACAGGAGCTTGCTCCAGCCCAAGAGAGCCATTGGCGATCCTCTCAGCCATTCCCTGGATCACAGCAATCAAACCATCCAAAGCAAGAATATGCATCGAGGAGAGAGGACTGTTCACTGGAAATGCACTCTTCGAGAGCAAATTAGCAAGGTCTTCAAACACATTGCTGCAAGTTATATCACAGTCTAAGTTAGCATACATTTCCACCATAAATGTCTTCTGCCTACAGAAGTCAACAAGGGCTTCCATTGCAACCTCCTGCTGTTGGTAGGAAGCCCCATATCTGCTCTGTGCAAGCCTCAAGATCACACAGGAAAAGAAAGCCTCCAGTTGTAGCTTGAGCTCCGTGCGCAGATGATGATACAGGTTGAGAACAATACCACAAACCATAGATAGTATAAGTGGACTCATTGACAGACCAAAATGCATGAGATTGTGAAATAGTTCATCTTGAATCAAATGTAATAGCCTAGGATGATTGAGAAAAGATGCTCCACCTAGTTCTATGGCTGAGTTAATGAGACCCAAGGCAAAAAGAGGTACATCTTCATCAAATGCCAGAGTATTTGCTTGTGGACCCATTCCCATGTGCTCAACAATATTCAATAAAGAACAAAGAAAATGAAAAATCTCAACCATGCAAGGAATTCCATATGGCTCTGTCATCATATGCAGATCATAAGCTCCAATTTCCTTCCCATTTGTGGCACCAATGACATTTTCATCCACAAGACCAGCACCAAAGCTAGCAGGGATGCTGGAACCAAAACCAGCAGATGCTAACTGACCATCATAATCAGAATTGCCATAGCCATTATCAAACTGCTTAGCTGTCATATTGTAATCACCAACAAGCTCACCAGTCTGCACAACAAAAGTGGGTATGGTATACATGAGACAAAGATTAACATAACCAATGTATTAATTCTGTGTTGGTCTATCTAAAACCATGACTCAGTTTACCATTGAGCACACAAATCTAATCGCAATTAGGCCCTGTTCTCCTCAACTAAGAATTGTTGATCTAAGCCTAATCTGATTTGATTGAAAATTTTCAGTGAGTTATTATATCTATTTTTATATTATTAATATCATAATTAATATTTTTCCCATTAGCATTATTACTATTTTCATCATTAATATCCTTTTCATAATTATTATTATTAATTTATATTTCGTTTATTACTATCAAAATTTTGCTGCCATGATCTCATCTGGTAAGCTGAGGGAACAGTCCTTACAGTTCAGTTAATGTCCAAATTCCCCAAATTCATTCAGCAATTGTAATTTCAGTTCAGCCAATTCTCTGTCTTGTTCTTTCTAAACCCATGGCCCAGTATTGCATTGGGCATACAAATCCAATCATAGTTTCAGTTCAGTAAATATTAGAATTCATAAAGGAGAGGTAATCTGACAAGTTCAGTTCTACTCTATATATAAGGGCCAATTATACTATCAGTTCCAGCATCAAATTAATACATAACTACATGTGTAATATAGGATACAGAAACATACACTGTATGCCATCTTTGATCAGGTGGCATTAGCTATTAGGTTTTACAGCCCTTTCCTCTTCCAATAAAAAATTTAAAAACTTTTGCAACACAACCAATCTTCCATTGCCTATTTGCCCATACATTTACAGTCAATACTCTTCCTCAGAGGTTATGTATGTACATAAAACTAAATCCACATAAATTAGGAGGCTCATGAGCTTATAGACATCAAAATGGCTTTCACAAGCATGGCTCAGTTGTCCTCTTCAGTTGTCTGAGCAATTTGGCTCACGAATGAATTATCACAAAAAATAAAGCCAGCCTTCAATGTTAGTCTGAAAAAAAATAGTATTGATACACCCAAGACAAAGCCACAGAATGTTCCACCATGAAAGAAATGGAAGAACAAAAAATACAAGCCATACCTCTTGCTTCATTGAACTGCCTCCATTTGCCAATAAATGATCTGAGTTTTGAACTTCACATAGGTGTGAAAAGATACATCTGACAAGTTCATGCATGGTGTGGCGGGCTATTCTCTGTAACAGCTCACCTTTTGTCCCTGCTTGACGGACTACACGAAAACAAGTGTTCACTATGGTGCAAACATGCTGATTACTCAACACAATGGATGCTTTGCTTTTCATACAGGCTAATAAAAGCTGAAGGATTTTCATCAGAACTACTTCCTCTGATAAAGGATCAGTAACCTCAAACCGACAACTCGTCACAGCATCAACAACCAGATGCATAGCATCTTCAACATTTGCTGTATTTATATTAAGAATGTCAAGAGTCATGATCTTATACACTGATGACAAAGCAAAACCTGTGATTTCAGCATCAGTTTCATTAGAGCGGACCACATCTAAAAACGGCTGGAGATACAGAACTGGATTAATGTTATGCCACTGATGCTGCCATGTAAATATTTGCTTCCGCAGCGCCTTCAGAGACTGAATGAGTGAATGTTCTAGCTGATCATCACCTGACATATATCGACCACTGCATCTAACATTCCTCCTCATAATTGCCAATACAGCGCCTACTTCTGAATTAACCATGCATGCTACAGCAACTTTGTTAGAAGGGGTCACTTCTGATTCCTCAGGCTCTTCTTCGATAACCTTTATACCTGATTGCATCTTTAGACGACCCATACTGGAAACAAAAGCTGTTTGGAGGTTGGACTCACGTAGTCTCTGGAAAGTACTGAACACTAGCTAGCAAAGACACGTCAAGCTTGCCAAATCATCCCAGTTAAGTCTTAAAATAAAACAATCTAAAACCGTTATAAGTTGCCACCAATTTCACAACCTGCATATGGAACTTCTCCGGTTCAAACTGTAAAAATGGGGAAACTAATTAAAACAAGCCAAAGCAATTGAAAAGACCAACAAAAGAAAACTAAAAAACTGAAAGAATATGGCAAAGAATGCTGCACAGATACTAACAGAAAACAATGCAATATATAGCCCTCAAATTTTGAAATGATAAAAGCAAAGCGAGCAGCTAAATAGCACAAAATAACAACCATTAATTTTTTACTTATTGAAGGGAGGGATTCAACTATTTTTCATCTGGATGAAAGCAATCTCTGATTTTCTAAGCCGCAGAAATAAATTGTTAGTTATTGTATGAAAATGAATTTACAATTGATATTTCATCAAAAAGGAACTAGTGCAATAAGTACTCCTAGGCTCCTACAATTTAATAAGTAATCATGATTTTCTTGCAAAAAATAATTTAACCATTTTCTTTTATGCATACAAGGCAGAACTAGTGTCTGTGTTTGAAAAGAAACATTTCAGTTACTTGGATTTGGTGACCTGAGCTTGTTTGTACTAAGACTTATGACCCTGGTAGAGAACTTCTAATCTATCTTCATATTTTCCTGCTCCTATTACCACGAGAAACTGCTGATAATTCATAGTAAGACTTTGTCCTACCACAACATCATCAAGTTAAGAACATAGGGCATCTTCTGGTGACCTTTCTTAAGTTTGGTCTCCAGCATGTGTAGAAGCAGAACTTCCAACTGTTGAGACAAGCTCAAGATCATGATCTTTTTTTCGCCTTTATCCCAGTACTATAAATGTTTCTTAAGGTACTGCCACTGGTATACCGTAATACCATTTGATAACATGGATTCAGATATTCCTTCCATCAACTCCTACTTCCACGACTAGATATGACTTCCCTCAAATAATAGATATCACCATGAACAACAAAGCGATTATACAGTTGGAGCCATTAATACTTGAGATGGTCCTACGCATCTACTATGCTTAATATACTACAAAACTGCAGAAAATTGGAAAAGAAAATGTAGATCCTCAATTCACAAAACAGACAGGTTAGTAACTGCATGTGGTCATCAGTCCTTTCTGGGACCTGGAGGCCGGCTGTGCAACATCAATTATGCAAAAAAGAATGCAACTGAAAGTAGTTTTAATGACAACAATAAATTATCAAATAGCAAACACAAACTGCAGATTGGCAATCATCAACTCGCTCCATAAACACCAAGGTCCCACATACGCCTAACATAAGAATATCATACAGCATGAATGACGATAGAAGATGATCCTATGCTGCGGTGTCAAAGCCATCATTCACTCCATTCACCCAGCTCAGGTGCATTTAAAAACATTCCCTCTGATTCACCCAATCCAAAGCACTGAAGAAAAAGAGGCACTGACACCTTCCTACCAGCTATATACCTATGCCCTCCAACTCCACTTTTCAACTAATCACCAACGGACTACCAATCTTACTGGGATAGAAAGAGCAAATAACAATATCAGGGGCTAAATACGGACGCCAACACAGCTACTGTCGATCTCATGTCATTATAGACTTTAAGCTCAGCCACACGAAATGACAAGCCAGCAACCAGCCTACAGCGAAATCAACGGCCACTACCAAAATGTCGGACACAAACGACTTCAATCATCCAGAAATGAATTGTAAAGAGAATAAAAAGCTGCGGTAATAGAACAGATTATGATGCAGATATAATATCGAGGACCAAACATGCCATTAACAGGTTTAGACATACATAAAATGAATTGCAGATCCATTAGAGAAGTACAACACCTGAGTAAGTAATTATCTCCAGATCAACCTCCGGTGATATTGATAGTTGGGAATGTTGGAATCAACCAGTGCCAGGAAAAACTAAGCAAGGTGGGTTTAATGGCGGTTTAACGGATATGCAGGAAGAAGACTAATACTCAATTCAGTTAACGCGGATTGAGTTGAGCGTTGGCAGGAGCGACGGAAATAGGCAAATAGGCAAATAGCGGAGACTCGAACCCTGACCGTTTAAATTGGGGCCAGGTTGGGCTTGGGAGAATATTAGGGTTCAAGTTCTCCGGCCAGATCGTCAGGTATTGTGAAGTTTAATAAGAGAAAGAAGGGGTTAGAGGGGACTTTCGGGTTACAAAGTCACAATAACAATCGTTGCTTGAAATTTTCGGAACCGGAATCGGAATTCTCAAAGAGGGAGTGGGGGAGTTCAAGAACGATAGTATAGTTTTAACGATGGCGATGATCTTTTCATACCCATTTCCAGTTTTAGACCTGTCCGTCCGCGATCAATTTGTTTAAGTATCGCCCGTTAGGCGTTGACCAGGTTCTGGAACATTTTTTAAAGATCTATTTAGGTTAATTATTCGAAATTATTTGTAAAAAGTTATAGTGTTATTCAGAATAATTACTTAAAATTTGTAAAATAAGTTATAATGTTTTTTTTTGTAGGTTACTTCAACTAAACTATTAAAATGTTCTTCCTCGTTTATTCCAATTATCTTTTATTTTTATTAAATTCCATTTTAAAACAATTAAAGAAAAGAAAAAATAAATAAATAAAAGTTTATAATAATCAAAAAAATACTCTCAAATTTAATATTCCTTTCGTTTAACCTAATTTAATAAAAGGGTATAAGTGTTATTTATTTTAATTTTTTTAATATTTAATTATCTCAATCTAAATATAATTAAAACGACATTCTTAAAATTATGTTAATTTTATCTAAATAATATTTTAAAATATTTACATTAATTTTAATTTATTTTATCCACCTAGTTTAATTTGTAGTATTTATTTTAACATTAATTTACCATGGTCCAAACAAAATCTTAAAGATATATTCAATAAATTAATTGGATGTGGAGGGTTGTTCTCTTCCTATAATTTCATATCACAAGCAAGCAATTTGATATATAAAATAAATAATTTATTTCTATTTTACCCATATATAGTAACATTTCAGCTTTTAATTTCTCATTCTCCAAACTCAATGTTTTAATTACCATATTAGAAATAGATTGGATATAATGGTTGGTATGTGGTCTAATCGTATTCAATTGCAAACTTCTTTGATTCAAAAATTAACCACTATGATCCGGTTTGTTTTTTATCAAAACAATCCAACCGGTTACCTAAATCCAATTGATTTTGGATCCCCCATCTCATTACTTAAACGATGTTGTTTTTTAGTGTATTGAGTAGAACCAATCCAACTAATTTTTTTAGCTAGTACGCAAATTTCAAATGTAGACAATTTTGTACTGGTAGACCTTTTGGTACCTAGCTGAACTAGTTTGGCTTGTTCAATTTTTTATTCATTGTTTGTATTTATAATTAGGATTATTCATGCAATATGATATCTAATAAATTAATTTGATATTAATAATTAAATAATCGATTTGATATTTTTTCTCAAACAAATAACCAATTAAGTAAACAAAAAGTCAAATAAATCAAGCATCTAATCAGACAAATACAAATAATATTTGATCCGTTAAATTCTATACATATATACATATATATTCCAAAAACTTAGTAAAATTTATACTTTTTTAATTAGTATTTTTTATTAAACATATAAACTCATTAGAAATGCAAAATTAGTAGGTGAATACAATGTGAGTTAAGACTTGAATAAAAATCCATTAGTCGAATTAGTTTAAATTGGATCAATGTATTATCTTTTGATCGAAATTGTATTATCTAATATTTTTAATTTATGATTTTCTCAAAAGTTTTAAATATCTGATATATTATTTCTAATTAGATCCAAATTTCAAAATAGTTAAAGTGTTGGTTATCTAGAAAAAAAATCAAATATTCAAATATTTTTATCAGATATATAATCCATAAATACTCTTACCTATAACCCTTCTTTTTTATTTTGGTGGCCTCCTTCTTCGGAAAATACGGAAGAAATGAAGATAAAATACTTGATCGGGGACTATAGATATGACTTCATACTCAAGAGAATTAAGCAAGATTTTAGCCATTTTCATCTGAAATTAACATTATGTTTACCTTAACTTTGGAGGTAAGGACATTGTTAATTCATAACTTCACTATGTGCATGTGAGAATGAGGGAGGATCATGTGCATAAGGTTATAAATGGGTTGAATTGAGTTAGGGTGGGCTCGATTCGTTTATAAATAATCCAACCAAAACATAATCATAAGTTTTTGTAGTAAATGAGTTGGACTCACGAGTTTTTGCACTATAAACAAACTCAAGTCCAAATTATTCATGTGAAAGCTTAGTTCCGTTATTAAACGAGTTTAAAAATAAGATTTAAGTTTAGCTCATTGATTTAAATAGACAAGCCAAGCGAAGCCAAAAAAAACTTGCAAGCTTACTATGTTTATTTACAATCTTATTTGTGCATGCCTTGCATCGTTGTGCACATGTGGCGATGAAAATTCTTGTACATTGACACATGTATAATTTGCAAAATAGGAAGGGAAAATACCTCGTCCACAACTAAAGAATACAATTTTGGTTATTATTAAGATGATTAGTGTCATAGTTCCTATTATTGAAATTAGTATCTTCAGTAGTTATAGTTGAGAATCCAAAGAGTCATGGGTAGAAATTAGGCGTTGAAAGCGTTAGAGAACAAGAAACAAAACTTTACAAGGGAGAGTATAATTATAACAAGAGTTTTATGGAAATAAGATATAAAACTTTTGTTTTATACATTAACTTTTCTTTTATTTCATTTATCAACATCCTTTAATTTTTTTACTAGTGTAATTTGATCTCAACTAGTATACCCGGATATAATTTACAAAATTGAATGTATTATTCATATTATTTTATTAGTATTTATTTTTATAATTTATTTCTTATTACTAGTGCTACCAATATTATAATTACTAACATACATTTTATATTAGATTATGAACATTAAAATTTTATTTATTAGACTTATTTGATTTAAAAATATATTAGTAGCAAGCCCTAAGCTTATCAGCATACATTTATTTTCCCTAGCTTATTAAAAGTAAAATTAATTTATTTTGATCATTTTATTTAAAATTTTGAGTAAAGATTTGCTCTAGAAGTTTTTTGTCCAATATTTCTCGAGGAGAAAAAGAAGACTATATAAGGAAAAAAGAATGTTTTGGTTATATCGTCGGTTAGTCATCTTTACTCTATAAAGAAAATAACTAAATAATTCATTAAAGTTTATTATTTTGTATATGTTAATGAAATTCATGATAAACCTTAGTTTTGGACCTATCATGTGGTTGCACACTTGCATAAATATTTATGAATATAATAGAGTAGGTATAGCACTTTTTAGAAATTAAAAATCCAAAATCAAAAAATTTAGAGAATCGTGCATAAATCAATCGAGAAATTATAACAATTACTAAATTTATGCATGATTCTCATCTCAATAGCACTTAATTTTGTGTTTTTTACTCACCGTTACAAATTAAGAACATTATCTTAATTAATTTACTCAATTAAATTTTTTTGCTTCCAATTAATATCTTTCCTAGGTCTAGAATACAACAATTATCTCTCCTATTTCTGGCTCCCCACACCTCCGGTTGTGTTTATATCGACTAATATATAACAAAAGTATTTAAATAAGCTTATAAAAACCCTAAACAAACAAAATATATGGAGCTAAATTAGCTAATATAGGGTAAAAGCCAATGGGAATAATGAGCCGCAAAATCACATTTCACGAAAACATAAGCTTTCACGCGGGCGTTCCTGCCAACACAAATCACCCGTGTTGGCGCATCGTACTCACCCTGACAAGTTCTACTCCACCTGATTTTGCTTGTCTTTATTCCTTATTTGACATGGGTGTCTCTATTGACACTATCCACCCATAGTAACCTCTAAACACCATTTTTGACCTTTTGCCACTCTATTTTAGGTTTCCTTAGCATACGACATAAACGCTGAATCCATTGGATACTCATTAATTAAAGACAAGACGTAAAATCACAAGTGTAAGACAATGATGTTCAAGACAACGATGTTGTGATTCACTCCATTGCTACTAGTTCAAATGACATGATGCGACTGTTGTATTGTTGAAACCATTTAAAATAAGGAGAATGTTAGAACTACCTTTAGAGTAGATTATCCTCTAGAAAAATAGTAGTATATATATAGATAATAAATTTAAAAAATTATAATTTTATTATTAATATTTTCAAAACTTAATTGTGATTATATAAGTTAAAAAAATTATCTTATTCCTCAAATTTTTATTCAGAAAATAACTAATATTATAATCAATATTATGTTAATAATAATTAATACTACAACAATTAATTAATTATAGTATATATAAATTATTATTTTTCATGATGATTAAAAAAGATTAAAATTATATAATCACAATTAAGTTTTGAAAATATCAATAATAAAATTATAATTTTTTAAACTTATTATCTATATATATACTACTATTTTTCTAGAGAGTAGTCTACCCTGAGGGTAGCTCTAACATTCTCCTTAAAACAATAACCTGATATCAAACCTGTCCTACATATGTACTTTCGTTTATCTTAGCATTAATGGAAATAAAGTTAAATTAAATTTTCTTTTGATCAACTAGATAGCAAGAAATTTTAACTGATTTATTTTTAATTTCACTACAAAATGATTTTTGAAAATTCTTGATTATAAAATATTAAAAGATGATTATATGTCTAAGAATGCAAGAAAAATCAACATCCATTTTTTTTATTTGAAAAGAATAAGAAGAAGTAGTGCAAAGGTTGTCATAAATAATGTATAATGAAATTGTATGTTTTAGAAATAGTTTATTTTTGTTATTGTTGTGTTATAATTGGAATGGAAAAGAGGTGAAAGAGAATAATGATTAAAGGCTATGATGAATAGAATTAGTGTTTTGGAGTGATGATCATGATTTATGGTGACTGATGTGGGTAGGAGTAAGGTGTTGGGGGTTAGAAACAACTTTAACTAATTATGAGAGTTATAGAACACTTACAAACAACTCTTAATTAATTCATATATATATTTATTAAGAATATTTCTAAATGCCACTCACACAAATATGGCACTGTAAGCTAGTTAAATTTACACATAAATCAATTAAAAAACGTAAACTTTATTTCCTTATTCATGATGAACGCTAGTCATGGAAATTACAAGCCTTATAGAGGGAAATAACACATTCTCAAATGACCTCATAAATGATAAGATATAAACTAAATATAAATAAGACAGAACTCCTAGAATATATAAGATAAATAATATCTTAATGATCAAGATACTAATAATAATACTATTCACATAACTCGTAAATAGTAACCACCTAATCATAACAAACTAAAAATTTAATGGTAAAACTCCTAATTGTAAAGATACATAACAAACTATGACATAACAAAAGTTAAACGAAAAACATAAATAGTATATGTAACCACCTAATCCTATTGTTATATATTTTGTTTCAGATTTTATTCACCTTTGTACTAGCATATATAATACTATTACTTGTCTAGAAAATTTCCTAAGGCACTTGTTAATACTTTTGTTTACTACCTATAACGATATAACTAGTGAAATAATTAAAAATACACATGTTGGTTGTTAATATTTGACGTTAATTTTCTTTTTACTTTTGGAAACTTTAACAAGGGTTCATGGATATTCATTACAAAAAATTGATAATAATTTTATCATAATTTTATTGAATAATTATTTGTTTGTAATTAATTTTAACTTATCCAAGTTACTAGTATATATGATTGTTATATATTTTGTTATTGAAATCCTCAATAAACTATAATTATATATTTAGTGAAAAAAAATTGGATCAAATATAGCGTGAAGGTGTACCTAAGTATAGGGTGCAAAGTATATCCAAGAGTGCATAATTGCCAACGCAATTGAGGCACACACCCAAAAAATGAGACGTGATGATAAATTAATGAAAAATTTATTTATGATGAGGAATATATAATTATTAGCATAAATGGAGATAATTACTAGTTTAGACCGTTAGGATAATCATTAGTCCAAACAAAGATAATTACTAATACTGCACGCAATATATAATCACTTTTATAAACACGATAATCACCGCTAGAGTTTATCTTGCTAGATACATGTGAATGTATATGCAATACCCTGTTTTTCAAAACCATAATTATAAATTAATAATCGTATAATTACCTATAAATATTATTTTAGGAGGTTTAATTTGAAAAATGTTATTATTTTTTCGTATTATTTCGATGGTTTAATTATAAATTTAATCAAGTTAAAAATTTAATAGAAATTAGATTATTAAATTTAATTTTAGTTATACCCGTAAATCTTATTTTAAATTATTTTATTAATAATCTTTTGATTTTAATCCAAAAATAAATTTCTAATACTTAATTCCAATTATTTTACTTTTTCTGACCCTTTTTAAACCTATCCTAATTTAAAAAAATTCCCAAACTATTTTTATATCCGATATTTTAACCTATTTAATTTAAATCTAAAACTAAGTAAATGAATTTCTATCCTATTAATTTACCCCTACTCTACCCTTCTGCCTTACCCTAAATATCTTTCCTAAATATTTTTCTATCCCTGAGTACATTTTATACACATGTAAACACTCTATCGTCACCTCCCGGTCTCGTCTGCCATTTATATACACTTACACACTCCATACTTACGCACACGGCACACATACTCTGCACACAAGTCGCATACACTCCACCAACCACACAAGCTCCCCCTCCGAATTCTTTCGGCTAAACCCAACCAAACAACACCCTTACTCCCCTCTCTCTTTCGTCTGGTTTTCCTGCCTTGCACAGCAAACTCCAGCACGCATTGTACAGCAAACCCCAACCCCGATTAACCCAAACAAGTGCATATACATACGCACGACAACCACCGTTCACAACCCTTCCCTCTCCTCCTGCGCCTTTCGACCACCGTAGCCCCAGCTCCTCCCTCATCCTCTTTCTCCTTCTTCCTGCCCCAAGCTCCCATCCAACACACCCATCCCGCAGCCCCTGCACTATCATCCATCGCAGCAGCACGAACTGACACCATCGCCATGAAACCCATCACCCCGACCTCAGCCTGCAATTGCAGCCCCTGTTTTTCTTTCACCCGACAGCTGTAGCATCGCACCAGCCACCATTCTCCCTCTCGACCCAGCAGCCCTTCAGCCTCCCTTGTGCACCACTCTGCTCGACCAAACGTAGCACACCCAAACAGCCCCTCTCTGCATGCCCATCGTATGCAGCCCCTGCACCTCCCTCTCATCCCATGCAGCTCCCCCGACCCAACACCTTGAACACCACCCAGCAGCGCACCAACAGCCACCGACCAACCCCTTCTCCCTTTCTTCCTCTTCTCCCTGCCACTTCCACAGCCTCGCAACCCATCACCCTGCTCCCTAGCCCGTCGAGCTAGCCTTCGACCACCACTTCCTCCTCCAGGACAACACCCCGACCAACCCTCGAGACCAGCTACCAGCTTGCACCATCCTGTCTGCCTCGACCAACCACCACCCTCCAGCGTAATCTCCAACCGCCCTGCACCGTCGGCCTACCACCACCTCTGCCCCCTTTTTCGTTTTCACGCGTGCATGGCTCACGTTGCGCATGCAGCGTGAGTTGTGTGTATTTATATACATATATATATATATATATATATATATATATATATATATATGTATATATATTGGTACCTATTTTAACTGTAAGGGTATTTTAGTAATTTTTGAATAATAAATATTTTTATATTATAATTATTATTTTATCTTACAGATATTAATTCGATAATTTCGGTATTATTTGTAGGTACGAAAGGTTGATTGGCGGGATCCAATAAATTTAGTCGGATGCCGCTATTTTTGCATTTTTGCGAGAATTCAAGTAATTGTTATACCTTACTAAAATTATAAATATTGCGTGATAGCACAGTAGGGTTTTTTCGGTAGATGAAGTATGTTAAGCATGTTTTATTTCATATGATTATGTGTTAATTATTATTATCATGAAAACAGATAAATCGAGCACGTTATCTGATGTAAATTATGTTGAGTACGAAAGTATAATTAAAATGATTCTAATGATAGAAAAATAATTTGTATGATAATTATGTATAAAATAATAGATTGAGCATGCTTAGAAATAATTATGGATGTGTGCCCTAGGGGCAATTTAGTCATTTTTGTGTATTATGATATTTACCCTGAAAATCATGTCTAATGTGTATTAGCTGTTGTTGAATATTTGAATATGTGTTTTGATGGAGTAAAGGTGTGAATAGGGATGGCAACGGGGCGGGTCGGGGACGGGGACCCCATCCCCATCCCCGAACCCGATAAGGAAAATAATCTCCGAACCTGACCCGATCCCTGATATTTTTTTTATCGGGGATTCCCCGACCCGATCCCCGCAGGGATCAAGTCCCCATACCCGACCCGATCCCCGATTTATTTTTAATCCCCGATTTATTCCCCATTCATAAAACCCGACCCGATCCCCGAAACCCGACTTTATACCCAATCCCCGATCTCATCCCCGATCCTCAAACTATTTTTTTCTATTATATTTTTAATTTATATTCTATAAATATATAATATATATATATATATATATATATATATATATATATAATTTCGAGGCTGGTTCGGGGATGGGGACCCCAAACCCGTCCCCGCCCCGTCCCCGAAAAAATCCCCGTTAAGAATCCCCGAACCCGAACTCGATCCCCAAATTCTCTCCCCGAACCTGAACCCGAACGGGGAATCCCCGACGGGGCTCCGAACCCGCGGGGAAAATTGCCATCCCTAGGTGTGAAAAAGGATTTTATGTGTAAAATTATGTACAAGGGCAAAATAGTCATTTGACATATCTGATAATTTAAATTGTGTAATGAATAATTTAATTATGGTGTTTTGGCCTTTTCATGGCAAATGAATAAATAAAATAGAATTAGTATTTAAATAGATGATAATCTAGGAATTTTCAGTCTTGAGGGTATTTTGGTCTTTTCGGCCTAAAGTATCCAGATGTGAATAATTGAACCTAGGATGGCCTTAGTATATTTTAATGTTGGCTTCGAACTTGAGCTTGATTATTGTTGTCTCGGATGATTGGAAATAAGTAAGAACGGTTAAGTATGAGAATTTAATTTATCTGTATTATATGCGATTTCGTGGTCACCTACATAAAATACTAATATTTAAAGTGAAAGACCTCGAGATAGGGAATGGTGGCTCCTAGGGGTCGCTACCCTAAGGACGTGGTTTAGCCCACGGTTGACATGGATTTTTGCTGGTGTGCCTTAGTGCCTCAGTCAAGCCCTACATCTTACTCTATTTTTTCCTGCGGACTAATGGGGGGTATGCATACTTATGGATTAGGTGTCTTTGTAGATAGGGTACTATGTTACCTTTGTGTACCAGTGCGACCAGAGTACCTTTGCGTCCTTAGGTTGATAGTCGGTAGGATACTCTGTCGCTTTATTGCACCGGTATAACTGGAGCACCTTTGTGTCTTTGGGTTGATTGATCTCCCCTCGAGAAAGTAAATAAAATGGAAATGATATGATTTGATGGAAATAATGATTATCGGATTATTGGATTATTTGGTAGCAGCCTTCGTGCCTACCTGTGATTTCGGTAGTAGCCTTCGTGCTTACCTGTGGTTCAGTAGTAACCTTCGTGCCTACCTGAGGTTTTCTATGGTTTCGGTAGCAGCCTTTGTGCCTACCTGAGGTTTTCTATGGTTTCGGTAGCAGCCTTTGTGCCTACCTATGGATTTGGTAGCGACCTTCGTGCCTACCTATGTTGGTTTTATGTCCGTGAGCATACCTGTGATGTTATGGATCTTATTATGTTGTATCTGTAAGTTTATGTAATACCCCAAAAATTTCGAAAACCTATATTTTAATAAATGACTTTATTTGAAATAAAATTTGCTTGTAAAATTATTTATTTTAATTATTTTATGGATTTTAGAGTATATAAATTTGGATAAGATTATTTAATAAATTAAATATAAATATTTTGCTAATTATCATATTATTTTTATTTAAATAAATTCCCAAACTAATATTTTACCAACTTTATCCTTTTTAAACTAATATATTAGACTAGAATAAATTAAATTATTAAATTAAATAATTTATCAAGAATATTATATTTTATGATTTTATAAATTAATTTAATTTATTTCCCCTATTTTCTCATTTTTCCTTTTTCTTTTCCTTCTCCTTTTTCTCCTTTTTCTTCTTTCTTCTCTCTTTTCCCCTGCCACCCGACCACCACCTGCCACCTGCACCCTCTCGTTGGCCTGCCGCTGCCCCCTTTCTCTTCTCCCTCTTCTTTTTCTTCATCTCCCAAGCCTTCATTTCCCCATTTTTTTGAGCCCTACTCCCTTTCCCGAGCTCCTTCCTCTCTCCTTCCTCCTTCCCCATTTTCTCCCCCGGTTTTTTATCACCGCCGCCCGCCGCCGCCTGCACCACCGCGCCCAGCCCCTGCGCCGCCTTCTGCCACCACCTACTACCATCCTGCGCCACCACGAGGCCCCCCAAGCCACCCTCGAGCCCTACACTTCCTCCATTCTCCACCCCTTTTCTTTTCTCCCCAGTTTTTTCCCTTACCACTGAGCCACCTGCAACCGCCATTTCCGCCGCCGTCCGGCCACCTCTGCCGCCACCCAACCCACCGTTCGACACCCTGCAACCCCCTCTACAACCACCATGCCTTAGTTCGCCGAAAACAACTCTTGCACCCCTCCATTTTTCCCTCTCCTTTTCCTTCCTTCACAACCCCTTCCCCTCGACCCTTCTCGGCAGCCAACTTTGCCGCCTTGCCGCCGCCGTCTCCGCCGCCCTATGCCGCCTTGAAACCACCCTTAGCCTCCACCTACACCCCCTCTTCACTTCCGCACCATTACCTTGCCTTAGAACCTCCCCTAACCACCTTCTTTTCTAGCCCAAAGACCCCAACCCGAAAATGACTTATTTTTCTCCCTTCACCCTCTTTGAGCCCTTTTCTCCCCATGACTTTGCATGAGAGTCACGCTACTCATGCAGTGTGAGCTCCCCCTTGTTTTGGATTTAATTTGGAAATTTTTTGAGGTATATTAATAATTAATTAAAGTGTTTTATTGTTAAATAAATTTTTATAAAGTTTTATCCTTTTTTTTAATTTCTTATTTCTAACATAATATGATGGATATTATTTTTAGGTGTTGAGTTGCTAATTATGCTTGGTAAGATTTGATATTTTGCTGGATTAAGGTAACCGTTAATCCTCCCTTAAATATATGGAAAAACGTATGCTAGCACATTAAGGGTTTAGTATGATTTTATGCATGTTTTGTGTGCTTAGCATGATATGTATATGGTTTCTTATATTGTTTGATAAAAAGAAAAAGCATGATAACTTTTGTGCCATATGTAGGTATGTTAATTAAGGAAGGAGTTTGATTATGGATGGAAATGTTAAATGTTTGTTTATGATGTATCATGTTGCAAATGCATGAATGATGTTATTGTTTAAGGGTATTTTAGTAATTATGCTTATGAGGTGTGTGAATCAATGTATGTAGTTGCTAATGAGTATTATGTTGAATAATGACAAGTTGGTGGACTTAGATGATAAAAACGAAGTATTAATATCATTATTTTATGTAGTGTTAGTAAATTCATAAAAATGGTGAATAAAGGGGTTGAATGGAAATTTTATAAGTGAAAAGGGTATTTCGGTAATTTTATAAGTAAAAGGGTATTTTGGTAATTTAAAAATAAAGGGGTTAAATGATAATTTATAAGTAAAGGATAAAATTGTAAGTTGTGAGAAAGAAGGGTAAAATGGTAATTTTGGAAGTAGGGTTAAAATAGTAATTTTGGATGAAGGAGGGCATTATGGTAATTTTTCAAGTAAAAGGGCATTATGGTAATTTTGGAGGTAGAGGGGCAAAATCGTAATTTCATAAGTAAAGGGTAATATGATAAATTTTATAAGTGAATGGTGAAGTGGTAATTTATAAGTAAAGGGGTAATATGGTAATTTGGAAAAGAAGGGAAAAATGGTAATTATGTAAGAAAAGATAAAGATGTTAATCTTGGATGTGAAAGGGTAAAATAGTAATTTGTAAAGTAAAAGATGTATGGTGGTAATTTTCATAAATAAAAGGATATTATAGTAAAATTGGATGTAAGGGGTAAAATGGTAATTTTGTAAATAAGAGGATACTATGGTAAACTTGGAAGTAAGGGGTAACTTGGTAATTATGATAACGACAAAAGATAATTTAGCAATTAAATTATGATTGTAGAAGGGCAATTGGATAAGTATGATACTAGAGAAGGGTAATTTGGTAAATTAACCAATTAAAGGGCATTATAGTAATTATTAATAATGGAGAAGGATAATATAGTAATTATAAATATGGAGAAGGGTAAAATTGGTAATTATAATTATGAAGAAGGGTAAATTAATTATGAGGAAGGTTAATTTGGAATTTATGAATTATGATAATTGAAAAGGGTAAATGGCAATTAAAATAATTGAGAGAGGTAAAATGGTAATTATGATAAAGGAGAAGGGCAATTTGGTAATTTATCCAACTGAATGGGCAATTTGGTAATTTAGCCGATTAAAGGGTAAAGTGATAATTATTTAACTAACTAAAGGGGCAAAATAGTAATCAGGATAATGAAGGAGGGTAAGTTAGTAATTTATCCAACTCAAGGGCAATTTAGTAATTATAACAAAGGATAAGGGCGATTTGGTAATCTAACCAACCAAATGGGAAATATGATAAGTGTAGCAATTATGAGGGGTGAATGGTGATCTAAAAAGTGTAGGAGATAATTTGGCAACCTAAATTGGACAAGGGGTAATTTGGTAATTACATAACCTAAGGGGTAATATAGTAAATTGTCAAGTAAAGAAGGAATACTTAACAATTATATAAGTAAAGGGCAAATGAATAATTTGTACCTAAAATGTCTTTGGAATTGTGGACCTTTATAATATGATTAAATAATGTTGATTAACCAAGTAAGAGTATTTGATAATTAGTATGGCCTTAATGGTTTCTCTGTGATATCTTGGATAATCATCTGAATAAGAAACGATTAATGATATCAGAACGACTGAAAGTGAATAAGTATCGGATTATCGTGTTTTTCGTGATCACCTTAATTAAGACACTATTACTTAAAGTGGAAGACCTCGAGATCGGGAATGGTGACTCCTTAGGGGTCGCTACCCTAAGGACGTGGTTTAGTCCACGATTATTCTGGTATTTGCTGGTGTGCCTTTGTGCCCCAGCCAGGCCCTATATCTTACTCTTTCTAGCTCTACGGACCTAGTTAGGGGGTATGCATACTTATGGATTAGGTGTCCTTGTCGATAGGGTACTGAGTTAGCTGTATGCACCAGTACGACCAGGGTACCTTTGCGTCATTGGGTTCGGGGTTGAAGGGTACTAAGTAGCTGGTATGCACCGGTACGACCGGTGTACCTTTGTGTCCCGGGTTATCGATCTCCCGTTCGAGGCAAATAAATATGGTTGATGTGCTGATTAAAGAAAGGAAAGATATTATAATTGAAAGTGGAATATTAATGAGCCGGGCCCGGATGATTATGATGTTGAGTACCGGTCCATCGGTTATAATAGTGGTCAGGAGCGTTGTGCCCTGGGTGATGATTCTTTATATATCCCGGTCCACCGGTTATAATAGTGGTCAGGAGCGTTGTGCCCTGGATGATGATTCTTTATATATCCCGGTCCACCGGTTATAATAGTGGCCAGGAGCGTTGTGCCCTGGATGATGAGTTATATGTATTCCGGTCCACCGGCAATAATAGTGGGGGTCGCGAGCTCAATAAAATCAGTTATGTATGTGAATAAGATTATGAAAAAATACTAATCACTTATAGTGGAACACCATGTGAGTCGGGGCCAGACCGGTCCACCGGCAAATAATAGTGGTCAAGTGCGTTCTGCCCTGTGTGTTTACCTTCCGGTCCACCGGCAATAATAGTGGTCAGAGGCGTTCTGCCCTGTGTGTTTACCTTCCGGTCCACCGGCTATAATAGTGGGGTTCTCGTACTCACATGGATATAAAATATGAGATTGATGGAATGATGACGGAATAATGGCTTAAGGCCCGAATGTATTGATCTTACACTATGACATGGCTTAAGGCCCAAAGTATCGATTGTGACTTATAAATTATTATGTATTTTATTGTCATGCATGCACCTCTCATTATTTATGTGTGTAGTTGCATTATGTGCCGTATGCGGGTCTGTCTTTAAGTGTGGTATTAAAGGGTTACTCAGTACCGTAGTACTGAAGGGATTCCCTTTATGGGCCCCTGCCTATTCAATGGGCAGTGCCCTTGTAGGTCCTTTCAGGTGCTACTCAAGTGGGCTACGGGAAAAAGAGAGTAAGGAATTATCCGGTACCATTAGGCCTTTTCTCATTCTCATTTAAATTCTTGGTTTTAAATGTATATAATATTACTGTAACCACCATTGGTGGATTTTATTCCTATAAATGATTTGATGCGCTACTCTGATTTAAGTATGTGAATTTCTTGCAAATTTACTCTGATTTATGTATGTTGAATTTCTTGCAAATCGTATTTCATTTTCCTTTAGCCTTAGCACTTAGTACTGGAACAATATGAGTGAACCGGTCTGGTACTAAGTGTGGCGGTAATACTCCCAAAGTTCACGTTTCATTAATTTGCTTCCGCTAATTTCCTTTATATTAACGAAATTTTTCAGTAGTGAATTTTGGGGTGTTACAGTTTACGTATGACGTTATGGATTTATTATGTTGTACTTGTAAGTATGCCCGGGATGATATGAATCTTAGTAAATTATACCTAGGGCTATTCACGGTTCAAATATCCGATATTTCGGATATTTGATTGTCGGATATTTGAAATTTCGGATATCTAAAAATGATATTTGATATTTGATTTAAAAATTCGAATATCCGGAAGATCGGATATTTGAATTTTTGGATCGGATATCATCGGATATCAAATATAACCGATATTATCCGAATACAATTTTAAATATAAAAAAATTACCAAATGACAAATATATTTCATATTATCCAATTTGTTAAGCAAATATCCGATTCGCTTAGCAAATATCCGACTTACTCAACAAATATCCAATGTTAAAACTAAAATAAGAAAGGAGTGGATGGAGTCTATCGGTATGTAGAGTATTTTTATTTTTATTTTTATAAATATCTAAAAAGGGATTGTATTAAAAATATAATTTCAATTAAATTAAATTTTTCCTCAAATAATAAATAAAGTAAGTAAAAATTATACACAAACACATATAAATTTATTTATATACAATTATATATAAAATAAAAAATTATAAAAAAAATGTATAAATATTTTTCTTCGGATCGGATATTATTTGTATTTGTCGGATCGGATATTTGGTTTGTTTGACTTTTCGTTGACCGGATCGGATATTTGATTTGAAAAAAAAAATTGGATTGGTTATTTGCTTTTTCGGATCGGATCGCTTCGGATATCAGATCAAATAAGCAGATATCGGATAACATGAACAGCCCTAATTATACCTGTGAACATGCCTATGATGTATGTGATTGTTTGGGATGTATGTTGAGACATGAATTATGCTGAAGTTGGGTTTTAATTATTACTAAGAGAGTATTTTCGGGATGTTCAATAATAAGTTCGGCTGTTTCAAATGAATGAAAATGAGTAGTATGTGACCTTGATGGAAATTGATCATCTGAGTGATTATTGTATCTCAGTCATCGTATTTATATGTATATATCTTATACCATGTTAATTGTATGTCTTGCATGTGTTCCATGCTGATTTATCGTATTAGTTTGGTATAAAAGGTTGCTTAGTACCGCAATACCGAAGGGTTCATTTTCGTGGGCCCATGCCTATTCAATGGGCAGTGGACTTTGCAGGTCAGCCTCTGAACTTAGTCAAATGTTGATAGTTCAGATTCGGGAGCGTAGGACTATCTGGTGTTTCTTTTGTTGTCTTATTTTCGGTTGTATTTGGACCATCGTGTCCGCCTGTAATTTCTCTCTCGAGTTTCGTAAACTGCTAATGTCGTTTTTAATTAACAGTATTTATCTAATGTTCTCTCTATGCTGATTTCTGTAATCATGATATTAATTTAAGCGGATTAATGATTTTAGCCTTAGCGCTTGGTATGAGAATGGTAGAGGGAACTAGACTTGTACCAAGTGCGGTGGTAACACCCTTTTTATTTATTGTTTTAGCTTCCACACTTAACTCTGTAAGCGAAATTTTTCAGTTATAAATTTTTGGGTGTTACAATATCATATAGGTACTACAAATATAGGAGTGATACATTTTATTATGGCTGGGTTTTATAGGAATGTAAAAAAAAATTTCCTCATAATTTATTATTTTTTGAAAAAATATTTATCTCTTTTTAATTTTTATTTTTATAAATTAATATTTTGCTTCAAAATTAATTAATTACGTAAGTGCCACTAAATTAAAATATACTTTAAAATTATTTTAAATATATAAGTAGAAGTTATCATATTCTCAATTTTATTAAAAATCCAAATATTAGTCTCTTACTAAGAAATTTTAGTTTTCTCAACTTTGTCCTTTGAATAAACCTCGTATTATTGAGAACAGTAGAAAATAATCAGTATTTAGTTAATTAACCTATACTTCTACTAAATGTCACCCTATACCGATTATGGATCAAATTCTTAGAATTTCAAAACGCTATAAGAAAATAGCTATTTGTGCTGTAATTATGATATTAAGTAGATTTATGCAATCTATTTATTAAAATTTAAGAAATGTGTAATAAGTATATAACATCTTAATTTTTTTATTAAAGCTACTTACTTTTGTATAGATCTTGTATTTTCATAACATTCAATTAAAGAAATTAATTAATAAAATATAAATGTTATTTAGTAACCCCAATTAGTTTAAGATATTTATTTAATAAACATTAAATGTAGAGCCAAGTATGCTGCTGGTAGTATTTATTTTATAAAAAAATGTTGAATAGTCTCCTAAAAGAAAAGTACTAGTTCATTATATATCAAAAGGCATGAACAATAAAGATAGCTCAATAAGAAGAAAGGTTAAGTTATTTCCAAATTCAGAAATATTCTCTGTGTATAGTAATATTAAATCAATTCTCAAATGATAACATGTTGTTTTCCAAATAAAAAATGTACTCATATAATGAATTAAAAGAAATAAAATTTAAAAGGAAATACATAATTTCCATAGTATATGATTGGAGATTTAGGGGTAATTAATGGTTAAAAAAAGGGGGAAAGGGAAGTTTGAAGGTAACTAATAAATAAATTAAACTCGTTATATAACATATAATATAAATCTTAGAGGCACTTTAAGTAATTAATGATTTTTATTGCAAAATGATAGTTTAGAAAAATGAGAATTAAAAAAGAGATAAATATTTTTCAAAAAATAATAATTATTAAAAAATAATTCTCTTAAAATTTGTTTCATTCCTATAAATCCTACACTTAATCTAAATTTTTTGGCAAATGTAACATCATATTTTATCAGGATTTTTTTATTAAAAAAATTAACAATTATATATTTCCAATGGTGGAGCCGGACCTTTTTAGCAGTGTCGCAGGGCACTATTAAAGTTAGTATAAGAAAAGAGAGAGAAAACAATGTCCAACAAAGTTTCACGGCAGCGTAGTGGTACTAAAGCACCGTGAATTCGTGTTATTGATAGGCCAGGGCTTTAAAACTCCACAGACCCTGCTATCATATTTGGATGAGAAACAAAAAGGAGCAAGGGACACGAAACAGCAGGGATGACAATTTTTTCGGGAATTGGGACTTCGTTGGGGATTTTTAGTTTGAGTTCGGGTTCGGGTTAGGATCCGAGGATTCTTATCGGGAATATTTTGGGGACGGGGCAGGGATGGGTTTGGGGTTTCCATCCCCAAATTCGTTCCGAATAATTTTTTTATATATTTTTATATAATTATACATATGTAATATATAAATAACTTTTTTATAAAATATAAATTAAAGGTATAATATAAAAATAAGGTTTGAGGGTCACAGATAGGTTCAGATATCGGGTATAGAGTCGAGTTTTGGAGATCAGGTTGGGTTTTAAGGTCGGAGAATAAATCGGGAATGGGAAATAGATCGGGAATCGGATCGGATATGAGAATTTAATTCCCACGATGATCGGGTCAGGAAATCCCCTATAAAAAAAATCGAGAAACGGGTCGGGTTCGGAAATTATTTTTCTTATCGGGTTCGAAGATGGGGATAGGATCCCCGACCCCAACCCACCCCGTTGTCATCCCTACGAAAAAGGCTAGCATAGCCATAGTAAAATATATCAATGTTCTAAACTTCAAGTTATATATATATATATATTAAGGCCTTTATTGATTAACTTATATTTTGTTACCAAATATTTTGATTATTATTATTATTATTATTATTATATTTTGTACAGTTCTATGAAAATCATAAAAAAACTATTCGAATATTTAAAATTATTAATATAATTTCATTATAATATATAATTTTTGAATAAATTTATAAATAGTGATACCATTGATCTAAGACTCTAACTCTACCGCTGTATATATCAGTATCAATTTGGATAAGTTAAAATTAATTAAAAAATATTCAATCAAATTAATATGAAATTATAATTAATTTTTCTAACAAGCGTTTCTAGACACTGATTAAAGTTACTAAAAGTAGATAGAAAACTTCAACAATCAACATATGCATTTGTAATTGCTAATTCATTAGTTATATTATTTTAGATAATAAACTAAAGTATTAACAAGTGGTTAAGGGAATTCGCTAGACAAACATAATTATTATATATGCTAGTATGAAAGCGAATAAAATATGTTACAAAATATGTTTCTATGGTAGCATGAAAAGTATTAAAATTTTAAAATATTAGTTATTGAATCAATGATGAACTAGGTTTGTGAAATATACACAACAATGACAATTTAGTAATAAAGAGGAGTTATGATAAATTATTATAGTAGTATCGCTAATGGGTAACATTTTAACATGGAATTCAATATGATTTATAAATTTATTTATTTTCAATATAATTTTAAAAAAAATATATTTTATAAGTGATTATCATAATATAATAAGTAGGATAAATTCCACATTGATAGTATGATATTTAATCTAATTAATTTTATTTAAATATACCATGTATTTCAAATAATGATATAGAGGTTCCATGATATTTTTAGTTTTTTACAACTTATTTATTATATATTACTATTTAAAGCCTAAATTAATAATATAATAATATTTTTTATTATCACATATTTTTTCTAAGCTAAATGGATAGTGTCTGACATTTGTTTAGTTTTTTTTTAAAAAATACTTCTATTATATATATATTGAAAGATGTTTATTTTAAAAAGGATTAGAAATTATTTTAATAACATTAAAAAATTATAAATGATTAAACCATTTTCAAGCTAGCTTAGAAAAAATAAAATAGTAAAAGTATTTTTATTTTAGTGGCATATTAAAAATAGCAATAAGACAACAACAATGTAGAAGTATATAAATCATAAATTATTATGATAAAAAAAATAAAACTATTTACAATTTTTATTTGGCTTAAAACTAATTACTTTGTATAAATTAAATAAAGAGCTTATGAATTAAAACTTATAAAAAAACTACTATGAGATCTTTTAGATGATTCAATTCAAAGAAACGGACAGAAATGTAAGGATTTTTGGGAAAAAAAAAGTATGGCATACTTTGAAGAATATTGTGGTGGAGGACCAAAAAGAATTGTGAAGATGATGATGAGTTAATTTTCTTATGTTAATAAAAATGTTAATCGATTTATTGGTTATTATAATCATATTTACCAACGTAATCAAAGTGATATCAATGAGATAGATGTAATTAGGGATGTGCATAAAGAATATAAAGCAAGATATAATAGCTTGGTCAGTAGTGAACATGTATTAAAGCTTGTAAAGAACCATCCAAAATGGATGGTAATGAATCAGAGTAGTGTGTGAGCTTCTGCATTAAAGAGAACAAAGGTTTCTAATTCAAGTGCATACAACGATTCAATACCCCTAATTATCATCGTATGCAAAGTAAAAATCGAGGGGAAAGGCAAAAGAAAGTAATCAATCTGAAGGCAAAGATTCAAATATTGATGGGCTGCTAGAAATTACTAGGCAGCAAAATGCTATATTAGAGAAAATAATAGTAGATAAGGAGAATTTTAAGGCTGAACAAAAACTGTACATGGCTGAATGAAGGCAATTGAAGAAAAAAGAACTAGACATGGCTATAATTTGTCATGATACATCTAATATGACTGACCAAGAGAAAGTATATCATCAGATCTTATATGCAACGACTATGAGAATGATGAAACGACTATGAGAATGATGATGAAAAATCCTTAATTCTACTACTTTAATGTATTGTTTTAATGTATTGTTTAATAGATGTGTAACTTATGTTTTCATACTTCTATTACATTATTTATCATAATTTATGTATTATTTGTTGTAATATTTATCCTTATCTATAAATGTTTAATTATTGGGATAAATCAACTATCTATACCAGACATTTATAGAGTAGTTTTATTAAATTGACTCTAATTTTTAAAACAACAACTCATAGCACTGATTCTATTTTTATAAAAATGATGATAATTAAAAAAAATATAATGATACCCATACTTATTCCCCACGTTGTGATTTTCTTTAATTCCTTCACTTCTTGTTTGAGTTTAAAGACATCATCCTTTAAAATCTCAACCAATTATAAGATATATTTGCTGACATTGCTCAATTGGGGTTAGACCATGAGGCTTGGAGACGATATTAGATATGTCAGCGTAGCTCATACAAAATAGTTGCATGTCCAACACTTGTAGTATAAATTATTAGGGTTACTTTTACTACATGAAATTCTTAGCTTAGAAACCCTGTCATAACAATGACAAGGAATGAATTGTTGCATAATGGATGGAATGACATTTGAATAAATTAAAGACGAAGACATTGATTACTTATTTGTTTTGATTGTAAAGTGTGAATGATTGGAGGTTGAAGTTCTGAATTTATAAGGAAAAAATCACCTAAAGCCCATGTGATAATCTACCGTTTGATTCCCTTACGCATATTAGTCATTGTATTGTCAGCTCAACATACATAAATTGCTGAAACCCATGTCATAATGTACTGTTTGAATCCCTTTCATATATCAATTACTATATTGTCACATCAACATACATAAATTGTTTGAAGCCCATGTAATAATGTAACGTATGATTTCCTTATATAAATTGCCTGAAGTTCATATGATAATGTACAATTTGAATCCTTTATACATATTAGTCCTTTTATTTTCACCTCAACATACATAAATTGCCTGAAGCACATATGATAATCTACTATTTGTTTCCCTTACACATGTTAATCATTGAATTATCGCCTCAACATATAGAAATTACCTGAAGCTCATATAATAATGTACCATTTAATTCCCTTACATATATCAATCATTGTATTTTTACCTCAACATACATAAATTACTTGAATCCCATATGATAATGTACCGTTTAATTCCCTTACACATATTTACAAATAGAGATCTCTCTTGCATATAGATTCACAACTTATCTTGGATAAAATAGAAGAAAAATATACAACCACTCTCCTCACATCTCCTTCAAATATTTATCCATACTTCTCAACCAACAATATCAACTGATTCATCTTTTGATGACTCTACAACTCTTGATGATATATTAGTTGATGAAGCAATGGATACAACTCTCAAAAATACTATTATTGGAATTGAGAGGGTCAACGAAAATAGAAGAAAACAATGATTCTTCATTGATTGAGACTGTGAAGAAGACCATCAAAGATCATATAATGATTATTTTTCCAATAATCCAACATACAACTCAACTCAGTTTTTTCAAAGAATTAAAATGAGAAGATCCTTATTCCTTGGAGTTATTGAAGCTACAACTAATTATTGTCCATATTTTCAAATAAGTTATGATAAATGGGAACAACTGTTTTTTCTCCATTACAAAAATGTATTGCAGTGATATGCATGCTAGCATATGGAATGCTAGTCGATTACATAGACGAATATGTGAGCATTGGAGAATCAATAACTCTCGTATGCCTAAAATATTTTGTTCGGGTTGTGAATGAATTATTTACTTCCCAATATTCAAGAAGAACAAACACTAATGATGTTCAATGCCTACTTGAAATGGGTAAAGGATGTGACTTTTTTGGTATGATGGGAAGTATCGATTGTATGCATTGGAAGTGAAAAAAATTATCCCGTTACATGGAAAGGTCGTTTTTTTTGCAGTGACAATGGTCTCCCAACAATCATGCTAGAGGCCATCACATCTAAAGATCTTTGGATAAGTTATGTTTTTTTAGATGTTTTAGATTAAACAATGATCTTAATATTCTTTCTTGCTCATCGGTATTCAATGACATTTATGAATAACGAGCACTAGAAGCTCATTAGATGATGGGTGGCAGAATATATCTTCTTGGATATTAACTAGTAGATGGTATATATCCAGACTGACCAATATTCATCAAACTCATACTGCTTCTTCAAGGACCAAAGAGAAAGTTACTTACAGAGCATCAAGAACCTATGAAAAAAGGTTTTGAACATGAATTTGGAGTACTACAATGACATTTTACAATTTTCCGCGACCCATCATGCGTTCAGGACATAGAGAGAATGAAGTAAATAATGTGTGCGTACATAATATTACATAACGTTTTGCAATTGTTCGTGGACTAAAGAGATACATATTTATTTGATTTTTCTCCCAATATTTTTGACTACAATAATAATAATAATGTACTACTTCCTACAATTAATTATGGTCTAATAATGGGCATAGATTCATACCTTCAAATAGTTACTCAAGTTACCGATTGGGATTCGGTCCACCAACTTAAATCTTACTTGGTGGAAAAAATATGGCAATTTGAGTATGATAATTAGTTTGTACTCGTATAGATTCTATATGTTCTAATGTTTACGTATATTTTATTCATTTATATTTTCGTAATGCTATTATATTTATATTTTTATTGTAATATTTATACAATAGTTTTTGTTAATTTTATATAAATTTATTAATTATTAATACTATAGTAAAAAAGTAAAATAAACTATATAGGTTATTTTAAAAATAATTCAAATCATAAATTCATTTTATATATTTTTATTAATTATTATGTATAGATTGATATAAATTAAAAGTAATATAAAGTGTAAATGATTGATAGTGTAATGGATAAAAGTAATTGGGCATCGTAAATTTGAAATTATTGAATGCAGAGTATTGAATTAAATTTGAGGTAAATTGATAAAAATAGGAGAAAGAAGAGAAAAAACTGATTGGATAGTGCAACTTGGGTTGTAATTTGAGGGTAGTATTGGAAATGCTCTAATACAGTATGACTCGGGCTAAATACTATAACTAGATAGGCTAATACGGTGCTAATGTGCCCTGAGGGTAAAATACCCTAGGGTAGAGTAACTACTATAACTTTATCCGATAACATTAACAACACATATATAAAAATTGATTCTTAATTTTAATTCCTACATACATTTCTACTTACTAATTAATGATCCGGATTTCCTCAATCATTCCATAAATGACGTGGTGGTTTTAGTAAAAGATTATAAATGAATAAAGAGGGGGTACATGAACCTTTGTATCATTTTCCCCCCTCATTAGATGAATTGATTGCATAAATATTGACCGGTTCCCTATTTTTTTTATGAATTTATCATATTCAATATCCTCAATAGTTTTATATATAGCTATACTACTTCTTTTATATCATAAAGTAATTTATTTTATTTATCTATACATTTTTTTAAAATAATAAAAATAGTATTAAAATTGTACTTATATCCTTTATTAAAAATAATAAAATATTTAATGCATAAATAGTAGGAAAAAGTGAAGATAAATATAGAAAGTATATATTTATTTTTCTAAAATAACTTTAGTTTTTATACAAAATTCTAGTGATAGAATAACTTTATTTTTTATATGGTTGGAGTAAACAAATAGGTTAACATGTGTTTGATGAGTCTTTAGCGATCATGGTCAAAATTTTGATCACTATAGAGAATTTTAACTACAATAATAACCTTTCATCCAAATATATAAATATTAATTATTTCTAATTAATATGTTAATTAAATTATATATTAATATATGCAAAAAAAAAAATAAAACAAAAAAAATAAGCCACCCGTGATCTTATGTGTTGCTCCTTCAGCCTTCAAATATCTCTCTTCACACTTGGGTCTCCTTGTCATATTCCAATTGGCCATTATGTTACCCCCCCCCTCCTCATTTCACATGGAATTCACCTTCTTTTCATTCCAACCAGCAATTACCAACCCCTCACCAACCAGCAATTATGCTTTCTTCATTTTGAAGACTTCAATAGACATTGACGCTTCAACAAACCCAAATATCCTACACTTATCCAACTTTAATGTCAACTAGATTAAGTCTTTTCTCTTATACAAGCTTTGATTGCTAATCTATTCATGTTGTTTGTTACAAATAAAAAGAGAGATAAATATAATCAAGGTTTGTTCTAATTTATTATTATTTTCTAAAAAAGGAGTTTGCAATAAAGGTTCAAGCATTAAAGGTGAATTCAAATTAAGTAAATTTTTTATTCAAATAATACTATTAAATATATAAATACGGTAGTGTGTGATATATAAACTTATACATGCACTTAAATCAATTGATGGTTATTTATATTAATTAATTAAGTATACCTTTATTCTATTATTTACAATATTTTAATAAAAATATTTTTTCTTACCTTTTTTTATAAAGATTATAAACTTAAAATTATGAATCAAGAATATAAATATAAATAAAAAATTATTTTTTTAACTTACAATTAAATTGGATAATCTAACAGAGCAGCTATATAGAAAACATATGATTACTATATAGAAAATAATGGCAGTGAACTATCGATAATAGCCTTCGTTTAGTTCTCCACTAACTAAACTAAGTGCGATGTGCACAAGGGTCTCACATTGACAAAATTTAGGTGTGTGAGCGTCTCACGTTGGCTATAGCCGATTGTGTGAAGGTCTTACGTCAGCATAGCCTAACTATACGAGGGTCTCACGCTACCATAACCTAGCCATGTCACGCAACCACGTACCTTAACCACACCTTGGCAATATCATTTGGTATTTTGGTCATAACTTGACTATACTATTTCAATGTAAGTTTTCTAAAATTTGGATGAAACTTAACTCTTAAGGCTTTTATTAAAGACCAAGTTCATCCCAAAATCCCAAGTACAAAATTTATTAAATTTAAAGATGGGTTTAGGAGCACAACCTCCATATTTAACCTTTCATAGAATTTTGGTTGTAGCTTTTTATCCTAACATATTTTTGAACAAAACCAACTTTGCATAAAAATAGAGTTTAAAGATTATATATTTATAAGGATTTTATAGAAATTGATTTTGAATTATATTGAGAGAGTTGTGATTTTTCAAAGTTAAATTGTCCATTTGCATGTGGAGCTAACATTTAAATATGTCTGTCTAATTTCTTAAATCACCATTGTCTATACTTGAACTTTGATGTAATACCAATATCAAATAAAATCTTAATGAGTGCACTTTTATAAAAAGTCGGTTTCACTCAAAAATATGTTAGGATGAAAAGGTTATGACCAAAATGTTATAGAAAATAAAAAACTAGACTTTAGTTGGTGCCCTTAAATTATATTGTAAATTCAAGAAATTTGTATAAATTGTTTCCTTTGAGTTTTGGGATGAAATTTGTCTCTAGTTAAAACTTAAAGAATCTAGCTTCACTTAAATTTTACAAAACTTAAATCTAAATGGTATAATGTCAAGTTATTATCAAAATACCAAACATAGTCATTAGAGTGTGGGTAAGGTGAGTAGTTTATGGCAATATGAGACCCTCATGCTACTAATCGATTTCAATATGAGACCCTCACGTAATTAGCTTTTGTTAACATGAAACCTTTAAGCACCTCACATCTTGGTATGACTAGTGGGGAACTAAGCAAAGGCTAATATTGGTAGTTTTATGGTCATAGTTTTATATATAATAACTAGATATTTTGCATATAACAAAACCCTAATTTAATCTATTAAAAAGTTTTTGTTTTTCCATCTAAAATTTTGAACATGAGATAAGTCTTGACCTGTTCTGTAATACTCTGTTTTTAGAAACCTTAATTATAAATTGAAAACTATGTGTAATTAGTTGTAATAGTTATTGTATGGTGTTTTGTTTATTGATATTTGTATTATTATGATATATTAAATATAATTTTAATTAGGTAAAATATGATAGAATTTAGATTACTAAATTTAATCATAGTTTAGACCCCAAATTCACTGAAGCACCCCAACCCTCTTGGACAAAACCTATCAATCACCTCCCTTCTACTTCACCTATTTGTGCCAATCCCTTCCACCTTGTTGCATCCTCCTCCACCAAATCCTCCCCTCTTGCACCAGCACTTCGTACCAGTTGCCCCTATCAATATCCAAAGACACCGTTGCTTGCCTCCCTTTTTTTGCAACTTCCACACTTTCTCCTTCCTTTGCTTCGTGAGTTGCTTTGTTTTCCTTGCTACCTCATTTCCTTGATTAGTTCTTTTCAGTGGTTTTAATTTAATTTAGTTTATTAATATGATATATTAAATACTAATATATGTGTTATTGGGTGTTAATTTCTTAGGCAATCATTGAGGATCACGGAAAATATGATTTTTATACTTTTGTGTAAGCTTAGATTTAAGTAAATATAATCACTCATGAGATAGTAAAAATTATGTACGAGCATGTCAGGATTATTTAGAGTTAGAATCATACTAGGATTTTATATATTTCAAGTATTATGACACGCAAGATAAAGTGATAACATACTAAACAGTACGTATGACTATTGTTAAGTTAAACTATATACATGAGTAATATGTTAAATAATTTACGTATGCATGTCTAGGGTTTTGTTAGGGTTTGTAACCCTATAACATGATGATGTAAATGCCATGATCAATATCTTATGATCATTATTGCATGGTAGCTAGGGTTGTTATAAATAGCATAGAACATGCACGCATAATTAGGGTTAGAGTATGATAATTATTATTCGCATAATCTATGGTTAGAAATGTTTCTGTGCACCATGATGCTAATTACCCTATTAAATTATGTATCATGCTATAAAGTGTACGTACATGATGCATGAAATTTAATAAAAACTAGAAACACATGATTAGGGTTTTGTGGGTATAACTTACTAAATGCATGAAAAGTATAAAATATAGTTAATCGCTAAATTGCAAAGATTACCTACGTGATAAAATAATGTGAATTATTGTCTTTTGGCCTTTTCATAACAAATCTATCATAATAACGATGTTTGGTATGGAACTAGAGAAAATAAAAAAATTAAGGTTTTAAGGGTATTTTGGTAATTTTCAACCTAATGCATCTTTTGTGAATAATTGGACATTAGGATGGCCTTAGACTTTTAATATGTTAACTTTAGTGTTGACCTAGGCTTTGACATAGATCGATGACCTTTGGGTTTACCTTAATAATTAGAAATAAAGGGAAAATGATTAATTATGGAAATGATAATTATTGTGCAGAATGTGATATTTGTGATTACCTCATAAAATATTAATACTTAGAGTAAAAGATCTTGAGTTAGGAATGGTTGCTATCTAGGATTATCTACCCTATATACAAGGTGTATCCCTTATTAATTTTGGTTCTCTAGTGTGATGTTGTGCTCTAGTAAGGCTCTAATATACTCTATAGGTGATGTATGGATCCTATAAGGGGTATCGATACTTAAAGATTAGGTGATCAAGGTTAGACGATACTGTGTTGCCTTTGTGCTCTAGTATGACTAGGCGTACCACTATTTCCCTAGGTCCTAGGGTAAGGGTATTATGTTGTCTTTGTGCACCATTGAGATCAGGTGTACCTTGGTATCCCCAGGTCTATTGTATCCCCTCAAGTAAATAAAATCATAATTAACTTCTGTGTAAGAACATAAAAAGGATTTGATTTGAATTTATTAGTTCAACAGTTACTCAATGCCCTACCTTTAGTAATTGGAATTGTTTTGGACTGTGAGTTTGGTAGTTACCTTAGTTTTCCAACCTTGATGTTTGGGACTAACTTGATTGATTAAATATGACTAATGTGTACATCGTGATGATGAGAAGTGAATTTACATGATTAACTGTTAATCATGAGATGGTGATGTTGTAGACATTTTTCCATAATTATTGTATGTTGTTATGGCTCGTGCCTTTAGCTTGAGCATAATTTTTGGATTATTGTGTGATCAAGTGCAATATTGGTATGATGCCTCTTGCGAGGTATTGTGATTTACTTAGTATGAGAAATTTGTACTAACACTAATTTTATGGATGACTATATGAAGGGAATGGTATAGTTTGAGGCATATAATAGAGGAAAGGATAAGTGGAGCCCTTGGGAAAAGGTTCCATTGACAGAATGGGCTTTTGATTTGAAGAGTTAGGGTAAACCAGCTTTCCTTTGGACTCTTATGTTCCTAGGTGTATTTTGATTTTCGTTGTTGTATAGAGCATATATCTTTCATTTTTGTTATGTTATTCTAATTGTGTTTTGTTTTAAGCTTTAGCACTTAACATAAGAAAGGTGAGGGAACTATAATTATGCTAAGTATGGCAGTGATGCCTATTAATTTGGTAATTAATGATTCCACAAAATAAAATTTTTAACTAGTAAAAATAGGGGTGTTACATGTTCAGATTTCAAATCTTTCACCAGTTTACTTATATCAAATTGGTTATTTGTATATTGACACAATATCAATTCATATCATAGCAAACCTAGTGATAATCTTAATAATAATAAACTTATTTAACAGAATTTTTAGGTTCAATTTACAACTTTCCTTTAGGCATTAGCTACAAATGTCAAACGATTATAGTCCATCCTTTTGAAGGTGCTTAAGAAGGTGAAGAATCCAAAATCATTATTTTTTAAATTACCACTACCACCAAAGAGGTGATTCTCAAGACTAAGATCACAATGATAAACACCATTATGATATAACACAATTAAGAGAAGTAAGAGTGAGCCACATCTTCTTTTAATTTTCTCTTAGCGAACTTTGTGGTGTGGCCGTAGCCGGCACGCAATTTAAACCCTCTTATTATCAATTGTAGTATTGGTAAATAAGGATATCGTTCTAAATTAGGGATTAAGATGACTCACCTCTATATAACTAGCTTAAAATAAAAATAAAAATAAAAACCCTAAATAACACAAAATAAATAAATAAGAAAAATACTAATAGGGGTTATCAAATAATAAAATAATAAAAATAATAAATAGAATAAAATAAAAAAAATAGTAGAAATAATGGAAAACCGCAGATATAATAAATATGCTAGGAAATTCGAAATCCACCACTAAATTAGGTCAAAATATAATATTAATTTCCAAATCATTATTTAATCATAAGAATAAGATTGACCAAGTTGTACACCAAAAGTAGGTTCATACACCTTATATTACTTCTCTTAATTAACTAATACGACAAAGTGCCAATATTAACCCTATTAAATACTAGCAATATAATAGCAACAAGTGGATCCTATATTTAACTAGATTTAATGCATTAAGTATAATTAGAAGGCTGTCAATCTAAGTCTCAAACTAGCACACAAATCATGTCTATTTATATTTCCTTTCCTTGACCCACAAGTATCTAAATATTTTACTACTTCGGTTAGAATCACAAAACTATTAGGTGAATTGTTATCTAACCGAGCTGCAATTTATACATATAAACTCTAGTATATTTATATTGCCACCTATCAGGTAAATAATCCTACATACTATCATTTATGAGGAAACCAAAACAAGGCATGCACCAAATAAATTATACTTGACAGAATTATATATATAAACGATAACAATTAAAATAGAGTCAAAGAACAATCTCACGAAAAAAATATATACTTCAAACCCTAATCCGGGGTTTCAATTTATTCCTTAGCAATAAATATTTAGTTAGCCATAATTATTAAATTAATTACACAGAAATATATATCCAAAATATAAAAGAGAAATAGAGAAAGAGTTAACTGAAATTAATTATGGATAAAAGATCAAAAATTTATTCAGATAAAAAGTTAATTTCATCTGAAATAAATTCTACCGGTATATTTTTCTCTACTCTTTCTTCTTCTCCTTTCTTGGTTTTAATTTTCGTGCACAATTATTTTTTTTTTGTTGACGATTTTTGTTCTTCTGCGTCTTAGGGCTGAGACCTCACGCGACCTCGGCTTCCCTGCTGTATTTTTCCCTTTTAGCTGAGCCTCGAGGCCTTGATTTGTGTGGTCCTCCCTGACTCTCTTATGATGGCCGCCTCTCTCCTCCCATTCTCCAATTTTTGTGTGGCTTACTCTTGAGCCTTCTGCCTGTCCTCACTTTTTTTTGTTTCGTGCGGCCGACTCTCCTTTTCAAGTCAGTCCCTTGTTTGTTTCATGTACCCTCCGTTTCTCTGACAACTCTTTTTTTTTCATGTTAGCCCTTTTTTTCTTTGTTGACCTGCGTCGTGGCTTGTTTCTTTGTTTTTCGGCCTTTGGCCTTCAACCCTTAGGTCATTGGTCCAAAGGTTCGATTATTATTATTATTATTATTATTTTATTTAAAAACAATACCTGTAAAATAAAATTCAATGAAAATTAATAAATAATATTATACTCTAAATTTCTTTAATTATTATTATTTTAGCTAAAATAATAATATTTATGTAATTATTACCACTTAAACATAAAATCATAATTATTTACCTATATTACTTAAATAAAATACTAAAAACTAAAATTATAAGGGTATAAAATACATCAAAATATGAACTTATCACTTTGCAAAGAGTTCATAGTCACAAACGAGCTTTGTAGCGAAGTAGATCTTGGATATTTTTAAAGTTCGAACAATCTTCATTGCAACAACCCCATTTTCAAAAACAAAAACTCATTTAAAAGCATGCACGGAAGCTAACTACAATAAGGGTAGTACTACCACAATAAGTGTAAGTAGGCTGCATAGTCCTGCTCATACTATATTCTAATGAGAAATAAGATTAAAAAACTAATACACACTTATTTATTAACTCAAAACAATAAGAAATATCAATGTTTGAGAAAATAAATAGGAATTAAACTACCTGTACCAACTGGAAAAAAATTGATATCTATTGTCAAAATGAGGAAAATGGTCTAGTAAATATAATAAATAAAATTTTAAAAACTATCATCGCTCTCATTACTCCCCATCATACAAGCCATCAATACTTTGAGTGATTTAATACTCTATCTACACTAGATTATCTGCTTATCATGTACATCATGGATCATCGCAGCTCCAATCAATATATGTAATATGTTCGCTAGGGAAACAACTAAGTAACATATAAGTTTAAAGGAGTATAGCATTCTCGTACATATGCACATAAACAGTATATGAAAACAATACACAAACCAACCATATTGCATAATAAATTAAAACATACCCAATTACCCTTTTTTTTTATCCCATTTATCCCAAATAACCACACAACACATAGTATTAATTTTTAATATTTTGTGTATGGAAAATTGACTTACCAAAAGGGTCACCTGGTAAGTAGTAAAGGCTTATAGGAATGAAACCCAACTGAGGGCTGGAGAAAATATCCAATATAATCCAAACAAACCAAAACCACAAGAGGAGCCAAATGTCTCACTTGGGTCTTTCCATTAGAACAAGCCAACAGGGATTACCAACTGTCACACTCTTTAAGTGAGCACACCTCTACTAAGATCATAACCCTAGATATAGTAGATCTGAAACAAACCAAAGTGAAATATGTACAATCGTAGTTAACCCAATATAGATGGCCAATACAATCAAACTTTAGGAGATCACCCCTGAGGATCCTAAACCCAACTCAAGTCTTTTATTTTAAGTTTTAGTGTATTATTTAATGTGATCATATAACATAATTTAGATTCACTACCATAAATATGCATTTTTATACATCTTATAAACATCCACATTTTCAATATCAGGCAACTTCTATAATACTCCAAAATATTATCTAATCTTAATCCCAATTATTTTATATTTTTACCTAATATTTAAATCTTAGCTTAATTATTTCTGTTAACATTTGACCCACAAATCGAGATAAATTCTTAAATAAATTTATCCTGATAATTTTATTGAAATACCCTAAAACCCTAATTTAGGAAATCATGGCCAAATAAGGGATTATTAGGAAATTAATTAAATAAACTACTTTTATTAAAAAAAAGGAAATTAATTAGGGTGAATTAAGAAGGAACTTATAAGTGTTTTAAATAGGAGGAATTTTGGTACTTTAAGCTAATTAAGGATTTTATTTTAGGGATTAATTAAATAAATTATTTTATTTAAAAATAAGAAGGATAAAATAGTTTCAAATTAATATAAACTTTATAAATAAACTAATTGGAGAAAATTAGAGTGTTTTGTTAATTAAAATGGAATTTAAGAAAATTCTTCCAAAAATCCCTAAATTAACCTAAAAAGAGAATTTAATTATCATTTTAATAATTATGTTTTATTAAAACACCCCAAATTACCCAAATTATACTAATTAATCCAACCACCATTTTTCCTTCTTTTCCCTTTTTCTTTTCCTCCTTTTTCCCCTCTTTTTCCTTTTCTTTTCTTTCCTTCTCTTCCTTATTTTCTTCCTCCTCGACTTGGGCCGGCCTGCTGGCCCAACCTCCCTCCCTTGCGCGGCCCTGCCTCCCGCGCTACTCCCCTTTCTCCCGGCCAGTTCGGCCTCCTTTCTCTCTTCCTTTTTCTTTTCCCTTGGACCGCCAGTCCAACCCATCATCTTCAACCTCCAGCTCGAAGCCCCTACCACCAAAAATCTCGCCGAAAAAAGCCTGCAGCTGCCACGTCCACTGCACCGGCCATTCCTCCCCTCTCCTCCTCGTTGTCTCCCCTACGGATTTGACCAGACAATTTGACCCCCTCTCGCACGCAATCCCTCTCCTTCCCCGACAAATCACGATATGCAACTGAGACCTCTACGCCGGCCACTCTCGCCGGACAACGGCCATAACCCTAACCCCCCTACTCTCCCTCGCACCCTTATCGTTTTCTTGTCCCGACTGGCTTATAAATAGCCTCGAAGGCTGCCTTAATCGGGTTCGAAATTTGGAACCCAGAAAACCAAAACCGTGCGCCGCCCTACCTTCAGCCAGCCCTTACTCCGTCGTCGGCCGCCTCTGCTGCCCGCCCCGGCCACCAAAATCCTCCCTGCACCGCCCTCTACAGAACCCAACCACCAGCTTTCCCTGCCTTGCCTTGCACGAGCCGCCCCGACCGTGCGAAACTTCCTCCCCGAACAACCCATTTGACCCCCTCACACCACCTTCACGCCGCCAACGCCGTCCATACCGCCGCCTACAGCACCACCCCTAGCCCCCAAAAACAACCAGGGGATCCTGCCCTACCACCCTACACCTCCATTTTCCCCTACTTTCCTCTCTCCTAGCCTCCACATCCACCTCCCCCATTTCTTCCTCCCTCCACCACCGTCGCCGGAACCACCACCCAGCCAGGTTGCCCCAACTCCTTGAACCCTAGACCCTGAATAATAAAAGTGTTAATGATTTTTAATGCTATTAACTATTATTATTAATGTTATTATGATTATTATTATCATTATTATTATTAATACTATTACTATAATTACTATTATTACTACCCCTATTATTATTATTAGGCCCTAACATTACCCCTAAAAACTTCTAATTAGTGGTATTAATTAATACTAAAACCTTGTTAAGTTATTATTATTATTAGTATTATTATTATTATTATTATTATCATCATCATCATCATCATCATCATCATTATTATTATTATTACTCTAACTATGACTAATATCGTTATTACCTCTATTATTATGATTATTTTAGTATTCCTACTACTATTATTATTATTTATTATTATTATTATTATTATTATCATTATTGTTATTGTTATTATTATTATCATGGGTATGGCGGTTATTATTATTTCTATTGTTGTTCTTACTCTTATTACTTACTACTACTACTACTACTATTATTATTATTATTATTATTATTATTATTATTATCAACATCATCATTATTATTATTACTATTATCGTTATATTCACCATATTTATTACTTTAACCATTACTACCATCGTTATTATCCTTATTATTATTATTATTATTATTCTTTAACATTATTACTTTAGTATTCTTATTATGATTTGTATTGTCACTGTTATTATTATTACTATTATTATTACTATTACTATTATTATCATTATTACTATTACTATTACTATTACTATTACTATTATCACTATTTTCACTATTACTATTATTGGTATTATTAACCTTATTATCGCTGTTAATATTAGCATTATTATTATTATTGTTACCACTATTACTGCTATGATTTTGATTACTATTATCATCATTATTACCATTACTACTATCATTATTATTAGTATTCCTATTATTATTAGTGCTATTAATAACATTATTGGAACCTTACTATAATACTGTGAATATACCAAGACTTACTTCGATTAGTGGGAAAATTGATTAACTATCTTAAGAATAATAATAACCCTACCTTTTTATTTATAAACTCTTAATTATTAATATTAGCCTTAGTATTAGGCCATGATAGGGGTAAGATAGGGATTTTGGTAATTCCGATAGAGGGAGATTAACCTATAGTATTTCCCTCTTATAGGTGAATCGAGTGAAAACTTCTGGGAGGCGTAGGAGCGTGCTCCAAGCCCGACGCCGATTTAGGTAAGGGTCTAACTAAGGCCGCTTGTGTGATATGTGAACTACTTGCCTTGGATGCCTCGCATGATTATGTGTCATATTTTAAATGCCATTATCTTACCTGTTTTACGTGTAGCGCAGCTTGGATTCAAGGTACGTCTATGTGATCGTTTTTGTTATGTATTAATGTGGATGTGCTACAAGTTGTGATATGATGTGGTCTTAGGACATGCATGCTAGGGTATTTGATGTGGTGATATAGTTTGGGGACATGAAAAAGAAAATTTGGAAAGAAAGATAACCAAGGGGATGTAAGTTGGCTAGTGAAGGGAATAGGAGAAACTAGGGTTTGCATGGGGTGGTTAAGATCCGCATGGGGGCAAACGTTACGTACGGAAAGATGCCTCGGGGTGTGTGGAAGGTAAGATAAGTGTCGTTTGGGGTGTTTGGGGGCTTTGAGCGAAAAATAGTACGTGGACCAAAATAAGAGTGCGCAGGAAACTAGGCTAGAGTTTAGAGGGAACCCTAATTTGGGTAGGGGATAGAAGAAAAAAAAAAGAATAATAAAAATAAGTGAAAATGAGTGAGACATGAAGTGAGGGTTGAATCGAAGGGTCGTGATGTGTAGGGGTGTTAGAATGAGTCTGGGTTGTACGAGGCGGAAGAGGGTGGGCTACATAGGCCAAGTTAGGGTTTATGGAGAAAACCCTAAGGGAAGGTGTTGAGTGTACTTTGGGGTATAAGGTGGTGGGCCTAGACCCATACACTTAGGAGACAGGTTCCCAGAGTGAATAAGCTGGTTAAGGGAAGGATGTCGAGCGAGTTAGGAGGCGCAGAGGTCTCAAGATATGAGACGGGTCCTCTTGAGAGGATAAGTATAGCTGAAGTTAGGCATGCATGTCTAGGGCGGAATCCGTTGAAAAAGATACAATAAAATACTAATCACTTAAAGAGAAAGATTGTTGAGTCGGGCCCAGACCGGTCCACCGGTGAATAAAAGTGGCCAGGAGCCGGGGTGGCCTGGAGACTGATCCACCGGTGAATAATAGTGGCCAGGAGTGTGTTGCCCTGTATAATTCCGGTCCACTGACTATAATAGTGGGGGACTTCGTGCTCAACAAACCAAACGTAATAAAACTAAGACATGGGAAATGCACTAATACTTACAGTGGAATACCATGTGAGTCGGGGCCAGACCGGTCCATCGGCAAATAATAGTGGCCAGGAGCGTTTTGCCCTAGAGACCGATCCACCGGTAAATAATAGTGGTCAAGAGCGTTCTGCCCTGTTCGTATCTTCGGTCCACCGGCTATAATAGTGGGGCTTCCGCACTCACGTGGATTAATAATGAGTATGTGTGAAAATGAGTACATTATTAAGATATTAAAAGGATAAGCCTAATTGGAGCATAATCGACCTCACTATCTGTATTGTTTTATGTGCCTATATGATCATGCATGTATTGTGTACCTTGTATGATTGGCCTTAGTTATTCGGTTACCTTGCTCAGTACGAAGCGTATTGACCACCCATTTCATGGGTGCTACTCATTCCCACGAGCAGAAGGCCCCTCTGACTTAGTGCAGGTAGGTGATTCTATATTCAATGCCTACGACGCTTATGAGGCATCGGGCGGGACCGAGAGTTGAGTCCGGACCCAGCTTGGGGGTCGAGAGTGACGTGGTCGGAGTCTATTGTTCACTTTATCTTTCTTATGCCTTTAAGTTAGTCTATTTCTGATGTACGACGTTTCAACTTTTGGAACCTTAAAACTGTACCTTTGGATTGTAGTTTGACTTTCCGCACTCTGATTTTGTATGAATCATGTTTTACTTATGACTGTGTTTTGTTATCGACTTGTATTTGATGGTAATCTGGTCTAGCCGTAGCACTTAGTACTGGGACAGTAGGAGTGAACCGATCTGGTATTAAGTGTGGCGGTAATGCCCCCGAATTTACAAGTGTTATCTTTTGTTTCCGTTAAACTTTTTGAAATTAAATAAAATTTTTCAATAGTAAATTTAGGGGTGTTACATTTATCTTTTTATATTTATTTAAATTGACCCTAATTTTATAAATTTTACCCAGTTTATTTTTCCTAATTAGGTGCCCTAGACTCGAATAAATTAATTTTATCCTTATCCAAAATCTAACATAATTCTAATTCTAACCCTAAATTTTATTTTCTTTTTATTTCTTTTCCTTTTTCCCTTTGCCTTATTTATTTCTTCTCTTTTTTTCCCTTTTTTCCTTTATCTTCCCCAGCCTGCACCCTAGCCCAACCCATCTCTTTCTTCTTCTTTTTCTCCTTTCTATTTTCTTTTTCTTTTATTCTCCTTATCCTTTGCCTATTATGTCATCCAAATGCACCCAAACCTTTATATTTCCCCTACACCCTGCCTGCTCTTTTTTCCTTCTCTAGCAAAACCATCCCTACATCCTCTCCTTGCATGCCTTTCCCTTTCCATATCCAATCCTCTACAAGTCTCTGTCATCCTGTGTCGAGCCTCTACCCCTGTCTTTGGTTTCTTCACCAACTCTCCAATCAATCCTTTATAACCTGACCCCTGATCAAACTCAACCCAACCTTCCCTATCTTTCATTATCTTCACTCACCTAGCTTCTTATTTTTCTCATCATTCAACTCTTATTAACCCTACTACCCCCATCATCTTTTGGATGTATCTGAACACAACCTAAAACTCAATCCTTTCCTTCTTCTTTTTTTCTAAACCCATCCCCTTACTCCCCTTCATTTTTCCCCAACTACTTGAGAATTCCTTCCTTCTCTTCACCTTTCACCTTCTTCTTTCCTCAACAATATTTGGCCTTATCAGCCACACACCATTACCCAACCACCTTTGTGTCCTTTGTTATGCCTCCTTGCCTCTCCAAACCACACCCTATGCTACCCCTAGCTACAACATTAGTTTCATTTTCCCTCCTTCATGTTGTGATAATTTCTGTTAGTGTCTCCTCCTTACAACACTAACTACCACTACAACCCTTCCAACCCCATCACACTAGCACACCACCATCCCCACTATCCCTTCTCCTAGCTTAGCTCCAACCATCTTTGAATCACCTCTTCTGCCTTACATTAGTATCTAATGCCACCACCCTTCCATTTAAAATTGAGCTCACATCCACTATTGTTGCCACCCTCTTCACTACCTCCAGCCACCACTAGGAACCACTTCCCCTCAACCATCCACCCAACCAACCTACTCCCCTCTAAAGATCCATGCATGCCCAACTTACACTATATGAGCAACGTGAGGTTTATAACCTTATTTTTTTACCCTTTTTTAAAATTTGGGGTATTTTGGTAATTTATTTTAAAAATATTTTAATAAAATTTATTATTTTATTTATTAAATATTAATATGGTTAATGTGATATTGATTTTAGGTATAAAAGTTTAATTATCAAAGTCTAATACATTTTGTATGTTATATGTTATCTGTGCTCTTGTTGGAAATCATATAATCCCTATACTCCACTAAAATATTACATTAGGATTTTTGATATATAAATTTTATTAAGCATGTTCGTCATGTCAAAATTAATTTCCTGATAATGCTAGTATAGGATTTGGTAAAATGGAGCATGTAAACTTGTGGAAATTAATATATATACAAAAGCATGTTAAAATGGGTTTAATCCCAAAAATAAATTATATATATCATGTATATATAGTATGATAGGTTGAGCATGCTTAGGCACATTTTTTTATATATAATTATTTATTATGTGCTCGGGGATAATTTAGTCATTTAAGAATATTGTAATAATTATTTCAGTAAGAAGGGCTAACATATCTTAATTAATGTTAAGTATGGAGGTATGTGATTTGATGTTTTAAAAGTGCGTGTTTTAGCAATATTATTATCATTATATATCTTAGGGTTATTTTGGTCATTTTAAGTGTATCATGATAATTAGTGTGCCTAATGTGTGTTATTTATCATTGAGCATGGAAATATAAGATTTGATTTTCTGAAAACACATGTTAGGATTTTATATGTAAAATTATGTATAAGGGTAAAATGGTTATTTGATATGTTTGATAATTTATTTAAGTGTTATGAAATTTGATTTTTATGTTTTAGCCTTTTCAAGAAAAATTAACAAAAAAAATAAAAGTAGTATTTAAAATAGATGATATTGTGATAATTATGCCTCAGGGGAGTTTTGATTACTTTTAATATAATGCACCTAACATGAATAATTAGACATACAATGGCCTTAGTGTATTGATAGGTTGACCATAGTGTTGTCTTTGACTCTAACTTGAAACATTGACCTTAGGACTAACTTGAATAATTGAAAATAGGAAAAAAAAAGGTTAAGTATGGAACTAGAATCATTATGCAATATGTGATATTTTATGATCACCTTCTTAAGATATTAATACTTAAAATAGAAGACCTCGAGTTTGGGAATAATTTTTCTCTAGGGTTAGCTACCCTAGATACAATATGATACCTCAAAACTTTACATAATCTTAATCCCAAGTAATTAAGATCCTAATACAATTATAATCTCTAAAATTGATAATTCTACCTTATCCTAATTTCTTAATCCTAAATTTTAACCTAATCTTAATCTTTATTCCAGATCATTAATATTTTTAACCTAAATTTGGATGGTTGATAATTAATTTTATCCTAATACCCAATCTAAATTATTTTATCCTAATTATAGTCCTAAACCCAAACTAATCTACTCTCCTCCTTTTTATTTTTTCCTTTTCTCCTTCTCCTTTTATTTTTCTTTCCATTCTACCCGGTTTCCTTTTTTTTCTTCTATTTCTTCTCCCTCTTCTTCCCATGAGAATCACTCCTCCCGACCAAATCCTCTCATGCTTCCATAATCTACCCCCCTACCATCATCATCACACCAACACCTCCCAACTTCTGTGTTGATATGTCTTATTGAAAAATTTACCAAACCATATGCCTCGCCTTTCTTCTTCTTCCATTGTCCAACGTATGCATATATATATTCACCTCCTTTCCTCCCTCCATTTCTATCAAAGAGTAACAACAACCGTGAAGCTTTTCTTTCTTCCCTTCCTTGTCTTCTTCATCACCACAAATGCTATAACAAACCAACAATGCCACCCTCCACTGCTCCTTCCTCCCTTGCACCAATTTTTCTTATCATTCCCTTCCCTTTGTCATCTACCATTATCATTAAAATCACCCCAACCAAAAACCATCACAACCAAAATTTATCTGTTTGCTTTGATATCCACCACCAAAGGAGCCCCCTCACCTTCGTCTATTTCCACCAATCCTCTCCCATCACTTTCATCCCTCCTTTAAATTCCCATTACCCTAGCAATGATAATATGTTCTATTAGTACCCTCTTTGGGTTCAATATATGTTGTCATTCCTCCTCCCTTTGTTGCACAAAGTTTCACCAATACACCTTCAAGCCTTAAAATTTGGTTCCCTTCTTTCACTCTTTTTAACCTTATCATTTATTTTGTTATACCCCTAAGTTATAATTGTGTTGTATCATTTTTTCTTAGTTTATTTTCTGGAGGTCTTGGAAGAGGCTGGATAGGATATACGTACTTAAAGACCGGTCCTTTTCGATAAGGATACAAGTCATAGTTAGGTTTTCGTGCTAAATATTATATATGATTATGTGTATTATCATGTTGTTATTAGTATGTTACTAAATTCATTTTTTTTTAATTTTATGCTATGATAATGTGGACTATATAATGGAAAGTAGGTAATAATGATGAAGCATGCATGCATACGATATTGTTGTAATAATCCTTTTGTTGTAAGGCCTAAGTGAATTAGCATAATATACAATATATTAATGTGGGTTTGATTAAGTATGATAAGTGGTAAATGGGTATAATAATTTTTATGGTGATCTAATAAATTGAGGATTGAAAATCATGATATTGAACATATAGGGTTTTTACAAAATAAGGGTGTTTGACTATCCTTAAGGGCATTTTGATCAATATGTGTTTAATATAGAAATTTTGGTATTTTAATATGTTGAGTGGTTTAAAATATGCTAATAATATCATTTGGATTATTTTTAGTAATTATGAATGGCCTAAGGACAAATAAAATGAGAAAAAGACTTAAGTTGGGAATAATAAACCTAGAGGTAATGCTATTATTGTATGTGTAAAAAGCTGGAGTTAGACTTTGATTTTGGATATGTTGTTAATATTAAAATTCTTGGAATTTATATTAAATCGGGCAATTATATCAGTTTTATGGGGAAAGTTATACCTAACTTGCAAAATTATGATTTCGTAGGTGTTGTAAATAGTAACTCTGGAGGCAGGATTATTATCACATGTATAAGACACATGAGTTAGACCTTGATTTTTGAATATTTTGATAATAACAATAATAATAAGTGAAGAAGGTATGCTAAAATTTGTGGATAAATAATCAATATGGAAGAAGTTATGCTTATAATGTGAAAATAGGGTTTTATAGGGAGATTATGGACTTATTCCTTAAGGATAGCCTTGATAACTATGTGGTTATGCTTTATGTGTTTTGGATAATTATTATAAGCTGGATTATGTATCTTTCACATGTATTTATGCATGATGAACTTGAAATAAATAACCATGAATAAGATATTAATTATTTATAATGAAAGATCATATGAGTTAATAGCGGTTGTACATGTTCATTCCTCTATATGAGAATAATGACTAAGAGTTTTATGCCCTAGGGTTTTACATTATTGATACCATTCCACCAGGTGAGAATTATGGGGTCTCATAACTCAAATTGAAATAGAAAATTAGAATGATCATAATTATTGATAATATATTAATCACTTAAAGTGAAAGACCTCATGAGTTAGAAATGATTGTACTTGCTTGTTCCACCGGACTATAATAGTAGCTAGGAGCTTTATGACCTGGGTTTATATATTATTAATATCATTCCATTGGTTGAAAATAGTGACCAAGAGCTTTTCCCCAGAGGTTGCATATTGTTGATACCGTTCTATTGGTTAAGAATAGTGGTCAAGAGTGTTTTGCTATGGAGTTGTATATTGTTGATACCATTCTACTAGTTGAGAATAGTGGATAGGAGTGTTTTGTTCTACGTTTTTATATTGTTGATATTGTTCCACTAATTGAGAATATTGTGGTCTTGAACTCAATGTAAATAAGAATTGGATTGAGGTCATACCTATGACTTGAGTTCTAAAGTAGTATTACCTCACATCATATTATTATACTCGCTCATTCTTCTATATGATCTATATATTTGTACCCTTTCTTGAATGTATTATTACCTTACACAATATGTAGTATACTGATCATCCTTTTTATGGGTGATACTCATTCTTTTGTGCAGATCGATGAAGACCCTGTAGATGATTTTGCTGCATATGATGTCTTATGTATTGAGGAGTGATCTTATATATCATATTGGGCGTAAGGTCATGTTATCTGATTATAATTTTGGATCAAATACCTTTTAAGAATCTTAGTCTCATGGAACCCATTTTATGTACTCTTTGATATTATAGTCAGAGTCAATCTCCAAACACATATTTAAGTTTATGAGGTTTCTCCTTTTTTTTTCTTCTATTTATTATGTTTTATGTTCTACTTATTTTGCCTTATGATTGATGTAATGATGATATGGTAAACTAGACTTATATAAATCATTATGGTAATACCCAACTATTTTGGTATTATGTTTCTACTTAAAATAAAGTTTTTTAGTAGTAAAATTTGGAGTGTTACGGATGAGGTAGGATCCCTTAGTATTTTTTGGTTCTCTGGCATGTCATTGTGCCATAATAAGTCCCTAGTCTACTCTATAAGTGATCTTTAGACCCTATCGAGGGTATCAATACTTAAGAATTATGTGTCATAGGTTAGAAGGGTATTGTGTTGCCTTGTGTACAAGTATGATCAGAGTATTGTTATACCTCTAGATTGTATGGTTAGGAGAGTACCGTGATGCCTCATGCACTGATATGGCTAGTGTACTTTTATATCTCCTGGTTATTATTGTATCCCCTCAATTAAATGTAAATGGAAATGATTATTATTAGATCAAAATTGTTATTGGATTGGTTGGTAGTAACTTTTGGGACTACCTATATTTGGTATAATGCCTTTGAGCCTTACCTACAATATTAGGATTTTTTTTATTAGTATTGTGCCTTTGAGCCCTACTTACAGTATAATGGATATTATTGGTTTTGATACTGTGATATGAGATATATTGTGAAGGTTATGGTTATTTACTTATTGTGTTGATATTAGTTCTAATTATAACTTTAGAGAGCATCTCTTGTATGCTTAGTTGGTAAGTTTCGTGATATTCTACATGAATGAGTATGAGTATTATGTGGTTTTGGTGCTTATTGTTATCTGATATGACTATTGCATTTTTTTATTGCACATATATTTCAATGTTTCATATTGTGATGCCTTTATGTGTTATATGTGGGCTTTTCATATTAGTTTTGTATAAAAGGTTATTTAGTATTGTTATACCGATAGTTCCATTTTATGGTCTCCTACCTATTTAATGATAATTCTTTACCGTGTAGGGATACTTTGAGGGTAAATTTTCCTGGGATTTCCCTGTTACCTTATGTATCTATTTTCCTCATTAGATTATAACTCGTTGCCTAATGTTTTGGACTATTAGTATAATGTCATTATGTATTGAAGCCTATGTTATTGTTTTTAAGGTTGTTATTAATTTAAACGAACCAACATTTAGCTTTAGCACTTAGTATAAGAATGGTAAGTGATGTTAGGCTTATGTTAGATGTGGAGGTAATATCCACTATGTTTATGACTAACGCTACTTCAAAACGAAATTTTTAAGTAATAATTTTGAGGGTATTACAACTTTCCTATTTAGTTCATTATAAAAATAGTAACTTAGTGTAATAACTCTTGCATAGATTCCACATTTCACAATGAACGCTTTAAAAAAATACATTTTCATGTACGGTATATATATATATAACTTTTCACAATACAACTCTAAAGAAAATGGTAGGTCACTCATTTCACCCCACAAGCAACTTCATAATCTAAAAGTCAAATAAGTCATCTAAGCTCATGAATATGGAACACCATAAACCATACTTTTATATGACACCAATGACATACAAAAGGAAATAAGTATTACTTGTTTCATATAATTACTAAATAATATATGAAAATTTTCATAATCGCTATATGCTTCAGATAGGTTTACAAAATGAATTTATATTTCACCTATATACATACCTATATTCATAAAACTCCATTTCAAATAGATTAGCAAATATATAATTATTTATATATACGAAGAGGATTTAAAAGTAGTATTATTAAAAAAATAATCCATATAATAATTGTTTATTAGTTCAATGTTCCTATAATAAAATTAATATACTATTAATATTAACTAAATATATATATATATATATATATATATATATATATATATATATATATATATGTAAATGAATTAATCATCCACTTAACTTGTACCGACTAATAATTACCTATTCCACTAAAAATACACACACACACGTGATTGAAAAAGCCTATGTTAATGTATATTTCGTTTTATAAAATGATTGTTATTATTTATAAATAAAGTATTTTATTTTATATTATATTATATATATATCCTTAGTATGGTCCATATTAAATAAAATATAAAATTTGATCATAAAAATTATATTGCATGGTAATATATTAGTAATCAAGCCTAATCCTAGGGCTGTTAACGAGCTGAATCGAGTGAGTCGGGGTATGTTTGGGCTTGGCTCATTTACTAAATGAGCCTAAAAATAAAGCTTGAGCTTAGCTTGTTTATAAACGAGCCGAGCTTTTAACGAACCAACTCCCGAGTTTTGGTGGTAAATGAGCCGAGCTCATGAGCTTTTGCATTGTAAACGAGCTCGAGCCCAAATTTATTATGCTCAATCTTGGTTTGTTTAATAATTGAACCGAGCTCGAGCCTAATTTTTAAGCTTGTTTAATAAGCGAGCTGAGTCGAACCGAGCCATTAATGAGCTGAGCTCAAAAAGCTCGTGAGCCAGCTTGGTTTATCAATAACCCTACCTAATCCTATATCTCTCTATCTAATTATTGATGGTAAAATTAGAATTAGTTATTATAAATACGGATATATGTGTGTGTCATGTGAAGAAAAAAATTAAGGAAATAATTAAATTAAATTATTTAAATTCTAAATTTGAAATAAAGAAAGGGAAAGTGTAGTTGGTTACCATAACCAACTGCACACCCTTCTGAATGTAATGTGTGTAGGCATTGAGGGTGTGAGAAAAATTTTCTTCTCTCCTCTCTCTTTTCTACGTAATTTGTTTTGTTCTCTCCATTTTTTCTACAAAAACCATAAGTTCTTTCTTAAACATATACACACATATACCATTGTAGAGAGAGGGTGGAAGAGGCAATTTATTCAATTATTATTAGCAATTTCTATATGAAATCGAATAAGATGAAAAAATCTAATGAATGTCTATATTCTTGTTCCTTTTAATAAGCTGGAAAGAGGGAGAGGGACTGCAAAATTCAACTCCGGATATCACAAATCACGAATTTGGTATAATTAATCCCGTCAATGGCTAGAGGTATACTTCCAAAAGATCCATTATAAGTATTGTATAGTTAAATTCTGCATATTGAATGCTTATAATACATGTCTTAGGTTTTCAAAAAATTTATATGGATTGTGCTTGAATTATGCACTTTTATCTTTGATTATAATTCATGTCATAATTTAGTCTAACATTTGGTATCAGAGCTATAATGTCCTATGTTTTGATGTATTAGGTTTAGTATAATCATAATTTATATGATTTTGTGGTTGAGTTTAGAAAAAATGCAAAACTATTCTACGTACAGTAGAAACATGGTCCATGTTTCTTAACATGAGATGGCCGTGTTTCATTTCTTGCTCTCGACTTATGTTTCTAATAAATAAAAAAAATCGGCCAATGTTTCACAACATAGGAGGCCATGTTTTTTATTATCTAGCTTTCGATAATATTTTAATTTAAGGAAAAACATAGGCATGTTTTATAAATATGGATGCCCCATGCTTTTTATTTTCATTTTGATTGCCATTTATTCTCTTGTGATAGTGTTCCTATGCATACTAAGGCCTTGTTTGGATAAGTTTTACTAAATAAAGCATTTATCATGTGTGATTAGTATGATTAAAATTATTAGGACTTATCTATAACAATTCTAATCATGGTCCTAATCATGGGCAATCATGCATTTGTTTGTTTACTTGATCACATCTAGATTACATGTTATTATTTGCAATTTATTATGCATATATAATGGATGAAGTCCCATAGGACCATTCATTAGCACATGCAAGATACATTGGATTAAAATTTTAAGTCATTATTCTAAATTTGTCCACAGGAATTGAGAGTTATAGGATGATTTAATAGTTTTAATATTCAGAAGCATGATTCTATACGAATAAAATACTTAGCCCATAATGCCTTATGATTCATGTAAGTTTAATTTTAGCATGCTTTACATTGGTAGAGCGTGTATAAAAGTATTTTTGACTTTAAATTGATCATGAGCATATATGTATATTTAAATATTTACAGTAAATTATCTTGGATAATATTTAATGTCTGAGCTTAATATTGATATCCTTGAGTTGAAAAGGGAAAACTGTAAGGTTTAAAAGGAGAAGATTCTCCTGGATTTTATTTGTTGTAACATGGATGAGGCTATTGAGTTCTTAAGCCTATGGTAATTGAAGAAATCATTGATGAGGAAAGAGCAACACATAAGCGATGAGTGAAAGATGATCGCATTAGTTGCATGTACATAAAGATAGAGATGTCTTCTTCCATCATAGGTTTAGTTGATCACCATCAATATGTCAATGACTTGCTAGGGGCCACAGATGAACAATTCATTCAATATGAAAAGGCCTTAGCTAGTATATTGATAATGAATTTTTCATCCATGAATCTCACTACTATCAAGGGTTTGTGAGAACAACATGAAGATGAGGGATTTGGCAGCATAACTAAAGTCTCTAGAGGTTGACATGTCTTATGCTTTCCTGGTTCATTTTGTTTTAAATACACTCACAAAGGAATATACACCATTCAAAGTCATCTACTACACACAAAGGGAGAAATTTTCAATTAATAAACTTATAACCATGTGTGCACAAGAGGAGGAAAGACTTTTGCTGGATCATAGGTAGACTGTGATAATGACAAATAAGGGTAAGGAAAGCAAAAGAAGAGCAAGCTAAAAGGATAAAGGTAAGATACCACCCTAGGGTGAGATAAAGAAGTAATCTAAGTGTTTTTTATATAATAAAAAGGGACACATGAAGAAAAATTGTGCTAAGTATAAATCTTGACTTGTGACAAAAAGTAATATAACCTCTTTGGTATATTTTAAATCTCAGATAGTATATACGCATTAGGACACTTGGCAGATTAATTATAGTTCAAAAATCTATGTTTACAATTTCAATCTAGGTTATAATAAGGATGAGAGAACTAGTGGGCAATGAACTAAGTATCTTTATGGGTAGAAAGATACATCCAGAAGTTAAAGGAATAGGCTCGTGTAGATTGTTTCTCTATAGTAGTCATATATTAATGCTAGAAAAGATATTTTATGTTCTAAGTTTTAGTAGAAACTTGATTTCTATTTCAAGACTTATACCATTTGGATACTCATTTGTTTTTAAAAATAATTCAATTAGTTTGTTTTATAAAGCAAATTATGTTGGGTACGGTACATTGTATGAAGGTTTGCTTCGGCATAAAAGATTAGGTCACATCTCCATTGAAAGAATAAGGAGATTGGTAAATGACTGAGTACTTGGTGCTCTATATTTTATTAACTTTAGAACTTGTATAAATTGTCTAAGCGGAAAACAAATAAGCAAGTCTAAAAGAGGTGCCAATAGGAGTTATCAATTACTTGAAATTATACATACAGATATATGTAGTTCCGATATGGACTCACACAGTCAGAGATACTTTAACTTATTTATTGATGACTATTCATGAGATATGTATCTCAACTTTTTGAACAATAATTATGAAGTGTTAGATGCTTTTAAAGTGTTCAAAGCTGAGATAGAGAAACAATGTGACAAGTAAATCAAAATTGTGAGGTTTAGCAGAGGTGGAGAGTACTATGGTAGATACATTGAGGATGGGCAAGCAGTTGGTCCATTTGTGAAGTTTCTTCAAGATAATGGAATAGTTTTCCAATACATTATGCCTAGTTCACTGGACCAAAATGGAGTAGCTGAGAAAATAGACATGACATTATTAGATATAGTGCGGAATATGCTTAACAACTCCAATCTTCCTAGATCTCTGTGGAACGAAGCACTTAAGATGATAATATATATTCTAAACCGAGTTCCAACCAAAGCATTGTCAAAAACACTATTTGAGTTTTTAAGGGTTAGAAACTAAGCTTAAAACATATGAGAGTTTGGGGTTGTCCGTGTAAAGTGATAATCTATAATCCACAAGAAAGGAAGCTAGACCCATGGACCATAAGTGGATATTTATTCAATATGCTAAAAGGTCTAAGGATTATAGGTTCTATTGTCAATCACATATCACTAGATTTGTAGAGGCAAGAAATGCTAAATTTCATAAACATGAATTAATTAGTGGGAGTGATCAAATCAGAAATCCAGTTCCTGAACTTGCTTGTTTAGTAGAAGAAGCTTCTACTTCATGTGATAAATTGGCTTTTGTCTGTCGTGAACTTTCAGTTCCAATCATGGTTGAATAACAAGTCAGTGAGGCTCCATAATATGCTGACATAAATCCGGTAGATCAGGTTGTTCAAGAAATACCTAAAATTGCTAAAAAACTACCTATTAAGCAAGCTCCTCTAGAAGATACTATGCCAGCTTTAAAAAGATTTAATGGGGAAATGAGTTTAGCTAGTAATTATTATGTATAATAACAATAATCTAATTGTGACATTTGTGTTATTGATGATCCCAAAACTTTTTCACATTCTATGAATAGTTTAAAATCTAAGATATGGTATGATGGAATGAAGGAAGAGATGAATTCCATAAAAGTAAATGAGGTATGGGACCTTGTATCGTTACCTGATAAGGCTAAGCCTATTGGTTGGAAGTGGGTATTTAAGACTAAAAGAGACTCATTAGGGAACATTGACAGGTTCAAGGCTAAACTAGTTGCTAAGGGGTTCACTCAAATAGAGGGAGATGACTATAAGGAGACTTTATCTCCTGTGTCCACTAAGGATTCCCTACGTATAGTTATGGCATTGATAACTCATTTTGATTTTGAAGTACAAAAAATGGATGTGAAAACATCATTTTTAAATGATGACCTTGAGGAGGAGGTATGTATAAAACAACCTAAAGGATTCTCCTCTTATAAAGACAATAACCTCGTATGTAAGCTTAAGAAAGCCATATATGGATTGAAACAAGATTCCCGACAATGCTATCTAAAGTTCCATGGTATCATTTCACCATTTAGATTTGAAGAGATTGCCATGGATCAGCATACATATATCAAGGTCAATGGGAGTAAGGTTTGTTTCTTGGTTTTACATGTATGTGATATTCTACTTACATGCAATGATAAAAGGATGCTATGTGAGGTAAAGCAATTTCTTTCTAATAAATTTGATGTGATGGATATGGGTGATGCATCTTATGTCATTGACATTAAGATTCATCAAGATAGATCCAGGCAAATATTAAGACTATCTCAAGAAGCATATATCAATAAGATGTTAGAAATATACAAGATGGTAGATTGTATACCAAGTGTGGCTTCTATTGTCAAGAGTGATAAATTGCATTTAAGTTAATGTCCTAAGAATGAATTAGAAAGATATCAAATGAAGAACATCCCATATGCTTCTGTAGTTGAAAGACTTATGTATGCTCAAGTTTGTACAAGACCTGATATTATATATGTTGTTGGGGTATTAAGACGTTACCAAAGTAATCCAGGAGTTAACCACTAGAAAGCTTCAAAGAAATTTATGATATATCTAAAGGGAACCAAGGACTACATGCTCATATATCATCATGTTGAGGATTTGGAGATAGTAGACTATTTGAATGCAGACTTTGTTGGTTGTGTAGATTCATGCAAGTATACTTCTGGATTCATTTTTCTACTAGCCGGTATATCAATATTCTGGAAAAGTAGAAAGTGGGATTGCATAGCCACCGCAACAATGGAAGTAGAACTTAATTCATCATTTGAAGCCATAAAATATACACAGAGAGGGGTGACTTGTTTGGTGAGAGAGGTGATAGAATAAGGGTCGGCAGAGAAGGGTAGGGTGATAGGGTTATAGGAGAAGGATGTTTTGACAAGTGAGGGTATAGGCATTGTGAGAGGTAAAGTGAAGATAGGGAGAGTGTCCATGGCCATAAGAAAAGAATGGTATATGCAATAGGTAAATCAGAGGTAAAAATGATAGGGTAGGGATGGGATGTATTATTATTATTATTATTATTATTATTATTATTATTATTATTATTATTATTGGTATTATATTTTCGTTTTAGATTAGTTTATATAGATCAGGATATTGGGTAGAAAATATACCAGGTAAAAATAATTAGGTTGAGGTAAAAGAATCGAGGGAAAATATTTTAAAAAAATTTAGGTTATGGGTCAAATTTTATTAATAAAATAATTAGGTTAAGGTTTAAAAGTTAGTTTTTAAATAAATGGCTAAACATCTGAAAACAAAGGTTATGAAATTTCAAGGCGTTACAAGTTTACCAGCCAAATTGGATGATCTTGTAACACCCCAAAATTCACTAAATCTTTTTTTTTATAAAAAAAAATCAGAAGAATTTAAATTTTAAAATCTATGAATTCTAGGGATGTTACCGCCATACTTAGTACTAAACCGGTTCACTCCGACCGTTCTAGTACCAAGCACTAAGGCTAAAGGAAAATTAATAATCAATTATAAATCAAGACAATCTAAATTCCAATTCAGCATTAAAAGGTAGTAAATCAAAAATCAGAGTACGTGTAAACAATTATTACTCATATTCAAAAGGGAAAAGCTTACAATTGATAAAAGATTTATTTAAAATACTTAATACAAGGTAATAAATTAAAAGGATAAATCTGATACAAAAAAAAAATAACAGAAGAAGATAAAATAGCAAGAAGAGTGAAACGACCACAACACTCTCGAACTTTGAGCCAACCACAAGCTCAACACTCAGCTCCATCGGATGTCTCACCCACCTGCACAAATTCAGAAGGGCCTACCACTCATGGGAATGAGCAACATCCATAAAAGGGTGATCAGCATGCTATGTACTGAATAAGGTAACTGTGCACTAAGGCTGACACATAAATGACATAAATCATGCAGAATAATAACAGGGCATAATCACCAACATGATATCATAATTGCATACGACCATCCACGTAAAAGTACAAAGGCCCATATATAATCCTATTCAATTACTTAATTAATCTCTAATCAGAAGTCAATTTACACCATACTTTTTATCAAATCCATGCGAGTACGGGAACCCCACTATTATAGTTGGTGGACCGAAAAACACACAGGGCATATAGCTCCTGACCACTATTATAGCCGGTGGATCGGTCTCCAAGATACCGTAGTACCTGGCCACTATTATTTACCGGTGGACCGATCTGGCCCCTACTCGCATGGTGTTCCACTGTAAGTACTTAGTGTCTTTCCTATGTCTTGGCACAAATATGTTCAGTTTTGTTGAGCATGGAATCCCCCACTATTATAGCCGGTGGACCGAAAATGCACAGGTACAAAGCCTGACCACTATTATTACCGGTGGACCGGTTACACATAAGGCATTTAATGTACATCAACACACAATAGGCCTTAGTAACAACCTTGCTTAAAATGATACCGGTCTTGGAGCATGCTCCTACGCCTATTTAAGGCTTTGACTGGTCTCACCTATATGAGGGAAAAAATAGAATTAAATTCCCTCCTACCAAAAATACTATTAATTACTAACTTATTCTAAGACCAGGCTTTTGATAAAATACTAATATAATAATTGCAGAAATACTAAAAATAATATCAATGCTAATATTAACAAGAATAATAATAGTAACAATAATAATAATAAGGGCATTACTCAAAAACAAAGTGAAATAAGGGCTTTGACCCCTTTATCAAAATAATACTAATAATAACATTAGTAAAATTAATAACAAAATTTAGTAATAATAATAATAATAATAATGAAATAGTAATAATAATGATGATGATAAAAACCATAATAATATTGCAAAAATGATAATAATCATAATAGTAATAAGAGTAAGGATAATATTTGAAGATAAAATGAAGTAGAGTTTCTACCCCACATTGAATAATAATAAACTTATTAAATAAAAAAAAATAAATGCTATTGATAAAAATAATGACAATATTAATAATAATAATAAGACTTGATATTTATAATACCACTAATACAAATTCAAAATAGACACAATAGGGTTTCAGCCCTATATAGAATAATAATACCAACAATGAAAAAAAAAAATAATAATAATAATAATAGCAACACTAATGGTAAAATAGTTGTAATAATAATAATGGAATAATAATAATAATAATAATAACTTTGAAATAATAATAATAATAATAATAATAATGATGATGATGATGATGATGATGATGATGATGATAATCACATATTAATAATAATAATAGTAATAATAGAAATAATAAGAGTAATAATGATAAAATTGAAATAAAAATTACAATAGAGCTTCGTCCCTCAACATAAATAATAATAAAAACATTAATACTAATAATAATAATACATATTAATAATAATAATAGTATTTATATTCAAATAAATGAAATAAAATAAATTAAGGCTTGTAAAAATAGGGAAAAGGGTCAAGAGGGTCTAGGGTTCAACCTTGGACTGGAAGTGATGGGCGGCACCGGCGGTGGTGCACGGCAGTGGCAGCCGAAAAAAGGGAAGAAAAGGGGAAATTTTAAAGGATAAGAACAAAATAGGGAGAATGAAGGTGGGGGTTGGGGTGTTTAAGACTGCCCAAGTGGAGAGGAACATAATAAGGGTGGCAGTGTAGCCAAAGGTGGCGGTGCATGGCAGCGGCGGCGGTGGCCGAATGGGGAAGAAGGAGAGAAAGAGAGGAGGAGAGGGAGGGAGAGGAAAAGAAAGGTAGGGGAAGGTAGAGGAAGGTATGTATAAGAGAATAGGAGGTGAAAGAAGCTACGATAGTGGTGGAAGTGGTGGCTAAGGGTGGTTCGAAAGGCGGCGGAGGTTGAAGAGTGGGTTGATCGGGAGAGCTACTTCGCACAGCCGGGGTGGCTTGTGTAGGAAGAATCGAAGGATGAGGGAGGTCTAGTTAGCTATAGGGCAGTGCAGGGAAGGCTTAGGTGGGTAGAGTTGGTGGCGTGGTTGGCCGACGGCGGTGGGGCTGGAGTCTAAAAGGGCGGCGGCGTGCAAGAGAAGTTTTTGGGGTTGGGGATCAAGAGCTCGATACCAGGCTCATTATGGGGGTATATATAGAGTGTAAATGAGAGGGTAGGGTTCTCTGGGTTGGCGTGGGAATAGGGCAGGTAGGGTTAGGTTTCACCGGCAGCAACAAAGTCGGAGAAATTCATATCGGAGCAGGGGGTTGCGCAGTCTAGGGAGGAGGGAAAATCGCGCGAGAATAGGGGAGATGGATTGGTCTATGCGGTCGCCAAATTAGGGGAAGAGAAAGGGAGAAAAATAGCTGGTTAAAGGGGTGAGACCGGCGGCGAAAAACCAGGGCGGGGCTGCGGTTATAGGTGCTCGACAGCGTCGATGGGGGAAGAAGGAAGAAGAAGATAGGGGGTTGGACCGGGCGGTCAGGCACGAGGAGGGGGAGGATTTAATTTAAACGCAGCGTTTAGGGCGGAGAAAGTATAAAACGTAGCGTAGAGTTAAAAGAAGAGAGTCTGGGCCGCAGGAAGGAAACGACCCGTGCTAAAGGAGGGAAATAAGGATTTGGGCTGGTGGCGACATGCCCAATTCGGGGGAGGGGAGGAAGAAAAAGAAAAGAAGAAGAAAGAAAAAGGAAGAAAAAGAAAGGAAAAAGGAAGAGGGAAAAAAGAAAAATAGTGGGTTGGGTTAATTAAATTAATTAAGATATTTGGGATATTTAAATAAAATAATATTTAAATCCCTTTTTAGGCTAATTTAGGGTTTTTAAAAGATTTTTTTTCATAAATTCCATTTTAATTAGCAAAACACCCTAATTTTCTCAAATTAAACTATTTATAAAATTAATATTAATTTGGAACTATTTTCTCTTTCTTATTTTAAATAAAATATTTTATTTAATTAATTTCTAAAATAATATCCTTAATTAGCTAAAATACCCAAATTTCTCCTAATTAAAATACTTATAAATTTATTCTTGATTTGCCCTAATTAATTTCCTTTATTTTAATAAAAATAATTTATTTAATTAATTTTTCTAATAAAACCTTGTTTAACTATAATTTTTAAAATTAGAAGTTTTGGAGTATTTCATATCTGATTATATTGCATGTGAGTGTCAACTTTTATGTATTGTTTCTAATATGGCAGGGGTGGTTTAGATATGCTTGATGTGAGATGCACTAATGTTATACTTGAATAGACTCGCGGTGAAGAATATGTTATACTTGAATAGACCCATGGTGAAGAACTTAACATTTTTTGGAGAGTAGATGATTTTATGTAAGGTTTTGAGACCTATGATGAGGAGGCTTATGACAATTAGGCTTCGTATCATGGCCTATGGGCTAAGAGTTTAGGATATATAGAGAAGATATTTTTTCCCATAATCATATTCTTAATAGATATTAAAACTTGGCTATATATATATATATATATAGAGAGAGAGAGAGAGAGAGAGAGTATCAAGTAAAAAATACTACTTAAAATACAAAAGTAGGAATGCTTATATGTCATAGGATGTTAGAAATTAATGGATGAGATTAGACCTGGATATAAGGGAAATAAAAAGAAGCGGTGGCAATATTGTAATAGTGGAAAAATCATTGTATAAGACTTTGCCCGTCACTGGACTTTGATGTCCACATTTTCTATGTCTTTCTATATTATAATGAGAAATAGCCTAGCAAAAATTGTCCATTGGCATAGTGGTTTAGGTACACTTGTCTGATCACTTGGATGTAGGATCAATATATGGCTATAGTAACATAGTCCTCATTTTTTCTTCCTTCATCGTTGGTGCGAATATATTTATACTAATCATTTAACTTGGGTTTTTAGATTATTATGGTATTGATTAATTTTCAACTTAAGTTCAATTCCAGTAAAATATAGAGTTTCTCTTTTAAAGTTTAGGATTTTCATATTTATTCATTTAACTTTAGGGTGTATGGTGTGACTGTAGCCGACACGCAATTTAAACCCTCTGCTTTCTTTTTTTCAATTCGTCTGACGTTGCCCTTTTATAAATTTTTGTGATGCGTCGTCCATGCACTTCCCACGTCAGCCCTGCCTAGCTGACTCTCTTGGCCTTTTTGTTTCGTGCGCCCTTTTGTGCAGCTTGTTTGGTTTGTTTTGTTCCCAGGCCTTTGGGCCTTCGGCCTTCGGCCGTTGGTCCAAAGGTCGAAATACCTTCTTTTTTTTTATATATTTCTTTTACTTAAAAACAAAACCTGCAAAATAAAATTAATAAAAATTAATAAATAATATTTTATTCTAAATTTACTTAAATTATATCATTTTAGCTCAAATAATAATATTTATACAATTTTTACCACTTAAGCATAAAACAATAATTATTCCCCTATATTAGCCAAATAAACTACCAAAAACTAAGATTACAAGGGTATAAAATGTGTCAAAATATGAACTCATCAGTGTATTCCATTTATTTTAGGTATTTTGTATTTTATATTTTAGATTGATTTAGGGTTAATTTATTTTAGGCTTTTTCTTTTTTATTTATTTATTTTAGGGTTAGAGTTTATGTCTTATTTCATTTATTTCATATTTTAGGTTTATGATTTATTCCATTTATTTTAGATTTTTTAGTTTTTTTTTTAAATTAGGTTTAGGCTTTAAGATTCATTCCATTTATTTTACTTTTAAGATATTTTTTAGAGTTTAGGATTTATTTCATTTGTTTTAGGTTAAGAGTTTATTCAATATATTTTAGGTTTTTAGATTATTTTTTTATTTTATTTTAAGCTTAGGGTTTATTCTATACATTTTAGGTTTTTATATTTTTTTATTTATTTATTTTAGGTTTAGGGTTTATTCTATTTATTATATATTTTTTTGGATTTTTTATTTAATATTTAGATTTTAGGATTTATTCCATTTAGTGTAGGTCTTTAATTTATAGTATTTTAGTTCTAGGGGTTATTATATTTATTTTCTTTATTATTTTATTTTAGGATATTGGATTTATTTTAATTATTTTAGGTTTTAGATTTATTTAGAGCATAGGGTTTATTTCATTTATTTTAGACTTTTTAGATTTGTTTTGGGTTTAGTGGTTATTTTATTTATTTTAGTTTTTATATTTTTTTAGGATTTATTATATACATACATACATACATATACATACATACATACATATATATATTACATTTTCTTAGGGTTTAGGATTTTTTAGTTTATTCCATTTATTTTAAGTTTTTTTAGATATGTTTAATGTTTAGGTTTAGGATTCAAGGTTTATTATATTTATTTTAGACTTTTAGATTTATTTATGGTTTAAAATTTAAGATTTAGTGTTTAAAGATTAGTGTTTAAAGTTTATTTATTTATTTTAGTTTTTAAATTTTATTTAAGGTTTAAGGATTTATGGTTTACTCTATTTATTTTGATGTCTAGATTCAATTAGGATTTGAGTTTAGGATTCAAGGTTTATTTTATTTATTTTAAATTTATTTATGGTTTAAGGTTTAGTATTTAGGGTTTAGAGATTATGGTTTATGCTTTATTTTAGTTTTTTTTTTTATTTTTATTTAGGATTTATAATTTACTCTATTTATTTTAGAATTTTATATTAATAAATTAAAAATATTATACAAATTTGAAAGAAAAAGAAGCTAAAATAACAAAAAAATAATGAAAAAAAGTGATATGGGAAAAAATACAAATTATATTTGCATATGGCTCAATCCCACGTCATTTACGCTAAAAAGTTACACTAGTCACTGATCAACGACAGTTGCAACTTTATGGGGCTCCTTTAAAATTTATAATGAATACCAACCTAGAAGTTCAGCATATAAATCACTTTTGATGGATAAAAGAAAAAATCATTTAAAACATATTACAACTTTACCACCACTCTCTATATTTATATAAGTATTGAAATTTAATCCAGGTTGTTCGTTTCTTAGATTGGATGGTTCAAAGGCGTTGCTACATTTGTACTATATTTGAAGTTTATATCCCATCTCAACCCTACATATATATATATATATATATATATATATATATATATATATATATATATATATATATATATATATATAGGTAATAAGAGATTAGCTAGGTTTAATATACTTCATTGATCAAGAACAATGAATAATGAATCAAATAATTGATACTGAACACTTTAAGAAAAATAACACTGAATTGAATCAATACAAAAAAGAAAAAAGATATGAGTTTTTTTAGTCTCAAAGAATTATGGCTACTTCTTGTATTATATGCTCAATTAGTTAATACAATCTTAATACTCTTAATTTAATAAGTGGCACTAACTAATGTTTCTTATCATAAAAAACCTTTATAGTCACCCGTTTCTACTACATGCGGCTAATCAACAATCAATATACTAGTTGTTAGAATAAGCTGGGTTAACAAGCTCGTTAATCCAATGCCCAAAATGACTAACTTTGATAACAATTAGATAGACATTAATTAATCTAATCCAATATAAGATTAATCTGAGACAATCCACCTAAGCGTAGTAAACCCAATCCTATATATATATTATCTCATGTATTTTGATGACAATGTACTTGGTTTGTAAAGCTTTAACACTTTCTATATATTATTCAATTGATTTTTGTTTAATTTTCATTTTAAAATTGCATCTAAGATTTGTATAGTAGTTGTTGTTAAACTCATGTTAGTTGTGGTGATGGCATTTCCCAATATTTTAATTTAACTTTTTTAATTAAAGTATTTCAAATAGAATCGTCTTGTATTGAAAATTGAGGGTGTTATGTTAAAGTAATTGTTGGTTACACTTCTACAAGTTTATGTTCAAATTAGTTGGTTTGGTTTAAATTTCAATAGTAAGCAATGATGTGTCTATAGGCTCATGGAGCATTTGAGACTATGACACCAGATAAAAAGATATTGGTTAAGATAATGATGGATTAATCTAGTATATTTTGTCCCACACAACTTCAACTAAGATGAAGATTAAATGAAATAATATTTAACATGTTTTGATGCATGTCCTAATATTATTATTTTTATTTATTTCAATACACTTTTATTAAGTTGTAATACATGGTAAAAAAGTTTGAAAAATTTCAAAGCGTTTCTAACGATTTTCATCATTTAAAGTGAATTTAATAATTTGGATTATCAGATAGTTTCTGGTTTACTGTATATGCGTTAAAACGATGCAACTTACCCATTTAGCATAATAAAAAAGATGTCATTTCATTAGAGTTAGTATATTCCATTTCACTACTTTAGCATTATATTCCAATATATTAAGTATTTTGCTTTTTATTATTGACTACATTTTTTCCTTTTATAAATAATGATATTTTGCCTTTTATTACAAGTATCTTGTTTTTTTTTCGACTGCTTTGAGTCTGTATGCGTGGAATCTTATTGCTAGAAGCAATGTTATATTATGTACCTACTTAAATATCTTTATTATTAAATCATTTATAAAAAATAATAATCATAGTAAGGATAATAATAACACTAAAAATAGTCACACAATTATAATAATAAAATGAAATTAATAATGATGATTATCATTAATAGCAACAATGATAAAAAAAAATTGTCCAAATATTACTCTTAGATGCTTGTGAGGAATTTATTTTTACTTTTTACCTAAATTTGTATGAATAGTAAATTATTTATAAATATTCAAGCTAGCTAGTGACATTAAATATGATTTTCCTTTTTACCTTTAACAACATTCACACATGTCTATAAATACTTGTTAAAACGAACAAGACCATATATATATATATAATTGGTTATAGGATTGTCATTAGGAAACATTGGATGTACTTTTTAGAGAAAAACATCATTGTTTGCTATTTTGAGATATTCAAAAAATTACAAACATACTAGAGATTTAAAAGAGATGGAGGTGCAGTAGGGTGATTTGACTACTTCCAAGCTAGTTGTTTGTTGCAAGTATCTCCCTATAAAAATTATGAGCCAAAATGTCTAAATCTTTTTACATACACAGACCTCCAAAACAAAATGAAGATGTAAAAACATCTTCATGAACATTGTAAATTTAATCCCATAATTGTAGCACGAATGGTTTCTTCTATTATTTCTCCTAGGTTTATCAATTTCATCTAAACCTCATCCTCTAATTTACATCAATGGTACTAAGCTTAGGCAAAATTTGGTAAATTAATATATAATATAAATTTAATATGAAGTGATGTATATTCATATATTTGAATATGCATTTTAATATTAATTAAATTATTTAAAGTTATTTTATAGTAATATGTGATAAAAAGTTTTTTTTCTTGAAAAGTTGTATAAAAAAAAAAGTTGTCACACTATCAAAACTCAGTGAATGAATAACATATCAACCTAAACAAACACTTAATGCAATTTGTCTTCCATCATTACACTTTTTTTATTTAAAATTTTATTTATTTTGACTTGTACATACCAATTGATAATTTTATATAATAAATAACTAGCTATTCTTAAAACTAATTTTATACTTAAATCTTTTTTGGATTGCACAAAATTATTTAGGATTCTATTTGTTTAATAAAAAAAATATTTTTTTATTTAATTTATATATTTTGGCTGGATAACTAGTTTAAATTTGAGTTAATTAAATTATCCATTCGATTGCTTACCCAAAAAAATTATCCAGTCGATTCAAAAAATTACATCAAGTTAGATCTATTAATAAAAATGGAAACTAAAGATGATAAATAACTTATATTTGGAATATAGTTGTACACTTTAATGTTGAAAAAATATAAGGTAGTGTGAAAATTATTATATAAAATAGTAGATTATTTTTTAATTATTGTTGCTAATTTATTATAAAAAACTAACCATCGTCAGTCATTGTGTATACATATTTTAAATATCTTTCAATTGAGTTTTCACTTTTTAATAAACACCACACAAAAAAAAAGGACAGCTGGAATATATGTAAGACCCGAGAAGAAAATTTGACTATAGAATTAGGTTGATACACTTTATATATCACTGAGAAACACAATTATATTACATGCACGACACTTTTCCACTACTTTTTCTCTTCAAGCCTCACCTTTGCCTCACTTAATGCACTTTAATTTTTTCAATTTTTTTGTTATGGTTGTAATTTTGTTGATGAGTTTATCACTAAAATCAACTTTAAAGATACTCAATTTGCAATTACAACCCAACATTAACATCAATGTGGATGCTCTAAGGCATATATATATATATATATAAAACTTTCTAGTTATGTTATAACTTTTTATTAAATATGATTCATACCAAATTCATTTATATGTAATATATTGATCCTATAAGATATAAAATTACATTTATTTTAACAATGTGAGTATAAAACATGAAATGTAAAACTAATGGTAGAGATATTTAAAAAGATATCGCTTCATTAATGCATTGGATGAAATGTTAGTATAATCTAAAAGTTTATTTTTAAAAGCTTCTCTATGTGATATTTGTACTAACAACAATATGTTGGTGATTGAGGATTGATCCTAAAATTTTAATGTTCTAGAAAAAAATAAACGTAAAACTTGTTAGGAGCTATTACTATTGTCATTTTAATTATAAAAAAAAATCATGCTTAACTATTAGAAAAATAACTATATTGTAATGTTACTCTTATTCAAAAAAGCAACTCATATTAGAACCAATATTTTTTTCTTCTATTCGTTCACAATCTATGCATTAGTTACTTTATTATTTACTAATAAAAAATATAACCGTAATATTAAAGTTAGTTTCATTATTTTCAAAAAATTTATATAAATCATTTAAATAACTTATTTTTTAAAATGGATGAAATACTATTATCAAGAGTTTGTTCTCCTTGACTTATTTTTACAACTTATAATATTATATTTGATAAAAAAAATTATTTCATTACTAATAATATTAGATCAAACCATATTAATATAATAATTAATAATATTAAAATATATTTAATAATATAAAATAATAGTTAGAATATTATTAATATTAATAATAATATATTCATTTATTTAGTATTATGATAAATATTAATAATGATAAATTTAATAATAATTAATGTAATAAGATAGATAATAATATTAATAAATAATAATATTACTAATACTTATTAATTTAATAATATAAAAATAAATAAAACTATTATTATTATAGTATTAATAATTAATTATAAAATAAAAATATAATTAATTTAAAAATAGATGATGATGATGATAATAATAATAATAATAATAATAACTCATAATGATAACAATTAATATTAATATTAGTTTCAAAATGATAATATTAATAAATAATAAATAATAATAAAAATAATGATAATTAATCACAATACCATTAATAATGATAATGAATAACAATAATTAATTTACCAAGATAAAATTTAATTATATTTAATGATGTTAATAAATAATATAGAAGTATTAATATATTAATAATAATCCATAAATTTTAATAAGAATAGTAATGATAACTAATATTTATAATAACAATAACATCATAATCTTACTTAATATAATGAGATAAATAATAATAATTAAGAATATTAATGATATAGTAAGTCATAATAACTTGTAATTATATCAATATTAATCTTTGACGATGATGATAATAATAATAATCATTAATTATATACTATAAATAAAAATAATAAAAATAGTCAATAATAGTTATTATTAATTAATTAAATTTCATTAGTAATAATAATTAATATAAATATTAATAATTAATAATAATTATAATCAATGATAAAATGGAGTCTTAGAGAACCCCTAAACACTTGTCCACTATATGATGCAACAAAAGAAGACTATCTCATCAGCAAAAACTCTAATTAAAACTTTGTCCCCAACTAAGGGCTCCTCTCTAGACTCATCCAGTGACCATGCGACACTCCATGCAAAGAAAATAATTAATGTAACACCCATAAAATTTATCACTCAAAATTTTTATTTTACGAAAAATAAAATAAATGAAATAATGAGTGTTATACTGTATCTAATATAGATAATGTATTTTCTATACCCAATCTATGCCGAGTGTAAGACAAACAAGTAAACTCATATCTAAAAATCAACTCTGGGAAGTACTTGATCCCAAAACTATACAAGGTTACGAAAGAAAAATAAGTGAACAAAGAAATAGAAAACAAGTGACTAAAATTAAGAGAGATAGATAGTTATTCCAATAACCAAATATTAATACTAATTCGAATGATAACTCATCACATGCTTTCATATTACAAGCATCAATTCATTAATTACCTACAAAATATGCTTTTAGGATAGAATAACACCCATAAAAAGGACGATAACTATGCTATGTAAGGTAACAATACATATCAATAGATTAAGACATGCACAACACATATAAATCATATGAAAATATAGATACTATGTATGTGTATATGCTCATGATATGAGATGACTCAAGAAAATCATACTAGGGTTCAATATTTGATGATCATAATATTCCAATTTTTTAGTCATATTGAGAATAAGGGACCATTTGTATCATAAGCTATCATCCTTCCACCGCATATGAGAGAAAGATAATCAATCTCATTAATACTCTCATATCTCGGGTAAAACACACCTTGAAACCATAAAACTAGACTCCAAATCCTAAGTATGTGTACCCCTATAAGTCATCGAAACAAATAATAAAAAGTAGATATAGAGCTACTTTGGTTATCTTAATAATAAGAAATCACAAGTACCACAAACCTAAAAATAAATATGAACTTATTGGTTATTACAGCAACTAAGCCACTCGAGCACCACAATAATCCAATGGAAAAAACATAGCTTGTATAATTTAGTCCAACTCATATTCCACTTTAATTATTAATATTTTATTAACTTTTATGACCAACATATATCATAATATGCGCTTGATGAATACCATTTGATTTAATGATCATCAGGACACTTCTACTTATATTTTCACTTACTTAAACACATGAGTTATTACTTGTCATTGGTCATATAAAGTATCGAGTATTATTGAATTCATTTCAATATTTGTGTATTATTTATACACTTATAAATGTATCATGGTCATTCAATTCAAACATATTATAATCACATGACGTAAATATAAGACATAAAACAAGACCACAAGCACACTGTATGCATAAAGCTAAACAATTGGTTCAACTTATCAATGAAGATTGGTGGTTAGGGAATCATTGACCATGAAACAAAAAATGGAGAGGAGATGAGAATAAGAAAAGAGTAGACATTTGATCTCCAAGTAACTCTTGAGATCAAATATTCATAATCACCACCTTAGGTATAAACTCTAAGGATAAAGAATGTGGGATTTTTGGAGATGTAAGATGGAGTTCTTCACTTGAACTCTGAATGCTAATGAGAGAAAATTCTTTAAATTTTTAGTAGAAGAGGTAGAATGAATATGATTCAAAGGGAAGCTAACACCTATATGGGAGTGTGTTAGACTCCTTGAGTTACAAAATGACTCTTCTAACATCCTGTAATACCCTAAATTGAGCGGAGTGTTATAAGGATTGATCTTGCTACTTATATTAATATGGTATACCATATATTTGGTGATTTCATCCTAAGAACTCTATAGTTAAGCGTGCTAGTCATGGAGAAATTTTAGGATGAGTAACCCTCCCGGGAAGCTTCGAAAATTTTCTAAAAATTTATTGAAAAGTGCGTGAGTGATGACAAAGCGTGCTGAAAGGAATCGTGTTAATTTGTGGGACCAGCCGATTAATTCGAAAGCGCTCCAAGGTAGCCTTTGTATGGTCGTATTAATTTGGGGTGTTACGAATGATATTAAAGCGAAACCGTGACCGTGAGCTGAACTTGGATGAGCCAGTTAGCCACCTAGTAGGACGATTCTTGGGATAAAATGTATTAATATAGTTAGTGGTTTAGGTGCAACAAGGATGTTGTATTCTTTGAGTGGGGGTGAATGTAATACCTTAAATTGAGCAGAGTGCTATAAGGATTGATTTGGCTACTTATATTAATATGGTATACCATCTTTTTGGTAATTCCATCATAAGAACTCCACAGTTAAGTGTGCCGGCCGTTCTTAGAAAGTTTCAAAAATTTATTGAAAATTTCTTGGAAAGTACATGAGTGATGACAAAGTGAGCTGAAATGACTCGCGTTGATATGTGGAATCAGTCGATCAATCCGAAAACACTCCAAGGTAACCCCTATATGGTTATGTAGACTTAGGGTGTTACACCTCCCATGACTAATTAGTTAAATATTTGGTTCCTCTATTACTTAGCAACCTGCTAACTGGATAAGGTATTTGTTAGATGTAATCAACATTCTACCTATCTTGTTGGTTCGAAACTATACAACATAAAACATCACCTCCCATAAGTCTTTCACTCGACCTTAGGAGAGTTACAACGAAGATAAGACTAATAGATCAACTTTAAGTGACTACTAACTATAATTAGTAAAATTAGATTAACCAAAATAAGTAAAAACTCTCTCATCATACCGGTACTCCATGCCCTTCGATTGTCCAAGGAGTAATGGGGTATGAGCTGCCAATTAACTTTTGATTAAGTCAATCAACTAGGCCTTGATTTGTGCTCCCATTTTGCGTGGCTCAAGGACGTGCATGACTACTGCAAAGTTGACCTTATGTGTCTTGTTTTCCTCAATACTTGGCTAGTTGATGTGGCTATAAAAATGGATCCTTGCAACATATTTAGAAGGGTTGGGCTGTCAAGTTTTCTTGAGCTGAGATCAAGCCATGGGTTGAAGTGTAATCCATACCAGAATTGGTGGCTTGTTGGTTCATGCATGACTTGTAAGCTTAACTAATAATTTTTATCCAAGTTAGGAGTGTTTTGGCACTTCCTAACTTAGAAAAAATAATTAGCCTAGTTATTTCATTTGAAGGGGATGTTTCTGCATCACATAATAGAAACATTACACAAGAAAAAAAAAACTATAATGCTCTTGCCAAAATCCTAATCCAACTTCAACTTATAACTACATCCAAAAACCTCTCGAACTTGCCAAAATTGAACACAACTCTTCAATATATCATAATAAATACCATGCCCAAAAATCAAGATTAAAATCCAATGTTTTACATAAAATACCAATCATACCATTATGGTCACTAATTCCATTTTAAGTCATTTTCATATAATATTAATTACTGTGTTAATCATATTAACCCAAACTAATCACATATTACATTTATTACAATATGGCCTAATTGGTTTTAATCTAAAATGACCAAAATACCACTATATCACATCAACACTCCAAAGTTTCTTATTAACATAACTTGTCCCAAACTCCACCAATACCTATCATTTTATCTATCAAATTTTATGAAAATACTTTAATGAATATAATGACATACTTAATTAGCACAAAGCTCACTAATTTGACCCACACACCCTTCTAATCGAACATAACACCAAATCTCCTAAGTTTCAACTTTCACCAAACTTAACTAAATTCTCACATAACCTACCGTATTTTATCAACATTCCATTTATGTATTTAGCCTTAATTAAAACATCCAAAGACACAAAAAATGCCCAGAGGTCCGAACTGTTTTAAGCTTAAAACACAAAAATAATCAAACATCAACCTATTTCTTCAACACAAATACTTAATCATGAGTTAATACATTCAACCTCATGCTTAATAAAAACAACAAATTACAACATCATCTTTGATATTTTGAATGATAGGCTAACATGGTCTTACATAACATATTTTCACATAAAATTATAAAATTACGTAGCATATGTGAAATTATACATAACACATAAATACAAATGCTTTGAGTTTGTATTTTACATGTTGGTTTTATTAGTTTGTACTCCTTTGATTTAGCAGTAATTAAATTTCACTTATCAAAAACAAAAATCAAAGATATATTTATTAACTTAATAACATTGAAAAGTATATATTATAAAATTTATTTATAATTATGATTGATATTATTTTTAATAATAATGATGACAATAAAAATATCAGATCAGGGCTCAGCTTCTGTTTTTGACTTTTTGTTTGACTAGCTGTTGGGAATTTATCCGGACGGTCTGACCCCCAGCAACCATTATTTCTTGTCCGCCATGGATCCACGTTCCGCAGAATCATCTCGTTCCTTCCATTATTAGCAATTAAGAAAGTTCAGTACCCTTTTCCCCACATCGCCGAACTGAACTAGCCTTTACTTCCGCTGTACCCGAAACGTCCGACAAAGGGTCAACAGAAGGGGGGGGGTGGGGGAGTAAAGAAGAAAGGAAAGACAGGAGCTCTATTCTGGGATCATTTGTGGCCACTGGCATAAGAGCCCATGGCTACAGGAAGTTAATAATTGAAGTAGGCCTTCGATCGCCACAGTCGATCGTCCAAGCATAAATGTTGGAAGTTGGCAATTGAAGTCGGAGCAGGTGAGCGGGCTTTAAAATCTCCCTAAGTTCATTTAAGACTGATTTTCTCCGGGTCTTTGAAACTTGAGTTTCTTCTGACATCGAAGGAGTGTCTTCTAGAACGTTGGGGGAGCCTTTTTTTTTTTTGGGGGGGGGGGGGTGTACTTGAACTTTATCTACTCGAGTATTCAATTGAATCAATGCTACGTCATTTATAAGAGCGCACAGGGCAATACCATAACGATAAACCTGCAGATGGGTTAGAGATGTAAATCATTGATGGCTTGAAAGAACCGTGGATCGTGATTATAACTTTGAATATATTTGATGCATCTATGGTCCATAGTGTGTATATGAAATTGGGTCTGCGAATGTCATACTGTCTCCATTTCTCATCAGTGACAGGGAAGACTTCTGGTAGTATTCACTATTCGGTTGGCTTGCTTTTGCAAAGTGATAGGAGACTAAACCTTAAAATAAGTTCAATGGGTGGTTTGAAATTTGGATTGGGCGGAGTGATGGTCGGGCAGTGGACTTGTTGTAGGTGCCATTATTTTTATTGTCGCGGTCCGGTTTCCCTTTCATTTATCCAACTCCCGAATGAATAACGAGCACTCCTTGAATATATGGTTTGGTCTCTAGTAGTAATACTGCGCTAGCTTACCAGTTAATCTAGCTGCATCTATTCCTTGTTTTGGTATTTGGATCTCATAATATGAGATTTCTTACCCAGCTTCCGTTTCAAGATAGTATGTCCATAGCTTTATGCTCTTGCTTTGAATTATTGTTGCATAGCCTCACGCTTAACATGTTTGCAATTCTTATCTGCATTTTCTTACATTCTCCATATTTGGTTATGTCACATGAACTTATACTGTGACGATTGTGCAACCTGGGTGCCCTGTGTAGTAGCTTTTAGGTTTTGATATGCGCTCTTTGTTTCTCTATCTCTGCATTTGGCTACTGTAGCCTGTCAGTTTGTGTGTGATCAAACCTTCTAAATATATAGGTTTCACCTGTGTGCAGCGGATTTCTTAGCCATTGGTTTCATTGGCCTCTCTACAGAGAGTTTGATAGCTCTCTGCAGCCATGATTGTGTCTGCTCTTCTCACGTCTGTGGGAATAAACTCTGCCCTTTGTGTGATATTCTTTACACTATATTCAATACTAAGGAGGCAGCCAGTAAACTATGAGGTTTATGTGCCACGCTTGCTGGCTGAGAAAGGACTAAACAATTTTAGCTCTTTTAATCTGGAGAGGCTGTTACCAAACCCAGGTTGGTTAAGGAGAGCATTTCTATTATCCGAAGATGAATTATTAACAACCTCAGGTTTGGATGCTGTGGTATTTATGCGTATCATCATCTTCAGGTAGTTTCTGGAGACATTTATCTCCTATGGTGTTCTATGATTGTCTTGCAGATAGTGTGCTTTTCTGTTCTATGTTTCTTTCCTTTAATTTGCGGTGCATATAGTTAGCGATGTTGATTTTCAGGAATGGCCAAGAGATGCATACTAGGGAAGTAGGGCAAGGTCCTTGTGGCATAAAATGATGAAAATTCAGCAAATAGACAGAACGCCATGCCTGTGGGTTGTAGTTTTTGATGCAGATCAAATACTTAGGTTTTTTAACCAAAAAAAAAAAATTGTGGAAATTGATGGTAAAAATCAAACGAAATATAGGGCCGAGGCCTTAGAGATCATCATTTATGAGGATCCAGCATGTTTGTGTTTGTGAAACGGGCATTGAATAATGTCTGATACATAACGTGGAAATGAAATCACGTGCTTATTGGCCGAAATGTATATGCAAAATATCCATGTAAGAATAAAATCACATGAATACATTTCAGCCTATATATCCCGACATCTTATTGATAATTGTTGTGGGAAAAAAACACACGCTGCGACATATAAAATACCCTCATCGCTGTTTTATTTCCCGGGAATGGGGCTAAAATTAGGGAGTCCAACTCCCGGGACACAACAAACTTTTTATTATATCTGTCTTGAATCAAGAAAGCAAATATGAAGTTTTAAGAAGAGTAGCTGCCACTGTTGCTTTATGGAAGATAGACTTATAAGTTTTTTCCTAGCACTTGTTAGAGATAAAATTATAAGTCCAACTTCAAGGAGAAACATAATAATTTTGAGTAGAGTATGTGGGGCATCATTCCAATTTTCTACTTGAAATTTGCAGCAGATGACCGAAGGAACTATGTAATCAGAAAGCAATGGTAGTCCATTAGATTACCTTATCCATGAAATATCCAAAAATCTGGTTTACTGACTTGAACCTTATTTGCCAGCATGAAATAGGAAAAAGGATGCTTCAGTAGGAATAATCAGCAATTTGACGTTTCCTTTATCATGTGAAAGATATTTCACATATATCAGTTGATTTAGTGGTTTAAAAATAGGGTAATTGGAATTTTATCAAGTTCATTTTGCAACTAGACCTATGCATGCTTCTTGAGTTTCTTCCTTTTTGTTTACCCAAGTCGGCATCCATAGCTTTTAAGTTAATACACTCTTTCCCGCATCACTCCTACCAAACTCTAGTTTTTTGTCCTAGAATCCAAAGGTTGCTTGTTAGAGTAATTTCAAAGGTAACTGCAACACTATATACTCAGTATCATGTATGAATAGTTATGCATCCATAATTGCTGTCTTCTTTTGCTTGCTGAATCTGATGCTAGTATTACTTTTTTTTCTTTTATGCAATGTTAGTATTATTTAATATCCAGAAACATAGTTCCCCCCCCCCTGTTTTGGCCTCGGTTTCAGCTTTTTATTGATACCCTTTTCTCTCATCTGATATGCAGTTTACGAGTATTTGCCTTTGCTGGTATTATAGGGCTCTTTGTTCTTCTTCCAATTAACTGCTCTGGCAATCAGGTTGCACAAGTTAATATTGCTAATATCTCAAGTTCCTCATTGGATGATTTCACTATCTCTAATGTAAATAATGGTTCTACAAGGTAATTATGATAAGTGAAGTGCTTTGTCTTGCAAAAAAAAGTGGAGAATTATTCTGTTCAGTGAGGTTCCACAAGTTTCCAAGTTTATATTGTATTAATGAAATGAAGTTATAACCCTGTAAAACAACTAATTGCAAGTTTGAACATATTTGGCATTTGTGACAGGTTATGGATTCACTTTTCTGCTGTCTATTTGGTTACTGCATTTGTCTGCTATCTTCTTTATTATGTAAGTAATTTCTTCTATCCCTCAAATTTCAGTCAGTTCACAATGGATTGTTTATATATCTTTTATGGCATGAGTTTATCCACATTTTTCTGACCTCCTGCACCTCAGGGGGGCAGGGGCAATATGAAATAAAATACAGAGAAAAGTGAAACTTTTGCTACAAGGACCGGAATGTTCTTTTGCATATGGGATGATACTGGAACATTTTGACTGGGACTGATAGTAGGAAGTGTATAGTGAGTGTTTTTCTATGATGAGGTTCTAGGAGATGGTAATGGGTTATAGCATATCCCATTACCATCTTAGCATTTTTGCACCTGTCCATTAGTCCTCCTTTTTTTCTTTTCTATTTATTACAATGCCAAATTGGCCTACAACATCAATTTGAATGTGTGATTTGAGTCATTTGTGTAAACATATTGACGAGGGAAAGAAATTGCATTTGCTTTCAATCCTTGCGTGATAAAGTTAATTATTTCACTTTGGATCCTGTAATTGTTGAAACAATGCACTTTCTATTCTTCAGCTGCTAAAGTCCTAGCAGTCTATATTTGTGGATTGGCCATAGATATGATAGTCCCCTGGGAACTTGTAGGTTTAAGATTTTATGCTAAAAAGTGCAGCATAGGTGAAAGAAACAATGATACATGGTTTATGACTGTATGGATGTAAAACTGGGCCCAACATTATTGCTAGTTTCTCAAGTTTACAAGTCACAAGCAACCAAATCCCCAGGTTGAAATGTATAATGAGTAGGAGTCAATATTTTATCACAGCCACATCAACATTTTATATAACAATGAATAGCTGTGAGATTGGATGTATTTAGGCTATGTATGTGGATTTGGTCTGAAAAAATCCAATGTGGTTGTGGTGTTGTTGTTTTTGTTATTATTATTAGCTTCATAATTAATATTTTTTTATAACTATTGTTATTATATTACTATTGTTATCATTACTATCATTATTATAACTATTTTTATGTTATTTTTAATATTGCCAAAATAATATCTTATTTGATAACTGCTGAAAATAAGTTGAGGAGATCATAACCTTAGCTGTTGAAGCTGGCTGTCCTAGAAGAACTAGTTTGCCAAGTTTATGACTTTCATGGGATCATGTACTAATATAATGCTATGTTTATTCTGCAGGAATACAACTATGTTTCTGCTAAAAGGCTTCAGTTTTTTTATACATCCAAACCTCAGCCAAATCAATTTACAGTTTTGGTTCGTGGGATCCCAGTGTCCAATGGAATTTCTGTATGTGAAAGTGTTGACAGATTTTTTACAGATTATCATTCTGCGACTTATCTATCGCACATGGTGGTTCGTCGGACAGATAAATTGCGAGACCTTGTTGTAAGCATGCTCTGAACGAAATGGACTCCAATATGCATGGGTTTGGGCATCTAATTCCCTCCCCTTTTTTTCAACCCTTTTGTGGAGTGGTCCTCCATCTGAAGTATTGGATCTTGTTTTCTGTGAAGACTGTCACTGAACATCAACATCATGCCCATTGTTATACTTCTTTACTCCTGAAATCCTGCCTTAAAATGATGCCTTATACTGCATTGATGTTTCATTTTATGATGCAAACTTTTAACACTAATCAAAATATGTGGTAGCAGTTTAGTGCTAATTTTCATCATTTTGTTATCTCCTCCCCCGTTCACCGTTCAGACCAGTAAAGCAGTTGTCAGGCAATGTTATCAGCTGCAATGACAATTTTTGTGGATCTTGGACAATGGAACTGGCCTAGACTTAAAGGTTTTTTTTTGTGGATTCCAAACAATGGTATAATTGGCATGTATTTTGAGGATAATTACCATGTAGGTTTAGAATGTATGTCAGGGTTCTAGGAGTTACTGGGTGCCTTTTAAGTTTTAATGCCTTTAATAATCGACAAACAGCCCTATATTCTGGTAGCTCGGATTCTTCTTCAACAGAATTGTATTTGGTCTCTCTTTTCTTGTGATGAACCTTGCATTTCCATTACAGCTTGGACCACTTGTTCCATTATAAATCTCATGTTTTTTGTGCTGACATCATAATTTCATGTAGAGATGTAAAAAATACATTAATTGGGAATTTTAAGTTATGTTATAAATTAGCATATGATCTGAAGTTCAAGAATGCACCATAAATTAGCCAGAGGGCAAGCCTCAATCAATAGCTGATCTTGAGTTATTTCAGTGCTGTTTCATTAACAGCTTTTATTTTTTTTTTATCAAATTTTCTTCCTATAGAAAGATTCAAAGAAAATGTGCAAAAGACTGTTGCGCTTGCGATCAAAGCATACTAGAGCAAAGGTCAGTTGTGATGGCTGGTTTGGACTCTTTGGGCGCAAAGTTGATCTTGAAGATCAGTATGAAAATAACTTGGAGGATATAGAAGTGACCCTTAGATCAGAGAGATCAGCGTTATCAGCCTCTATGGCAGCAGAAGTGGGTTAATTTTTTTATGCTTGTGAACTTTGATGTCTTTTGCTTTACGTTACTAAACGTCTACATGTATGTATCAACTGAGTTAATATTTCATTTTTTGACCATTATGATATCCCATTGTTGGTCGAGTCATATTTTTTGGAGCACTATATTATTTTGTTGGGCTCATTGCCTCTCTGTTTCTAATATTCTTCTATTGGGTTCATAGGGTGTAACTGATAAGACATCAGCCTTTCACTATCTTTATGATTGGTAGCATATCATTTGATCTATTCAACAGTGTGACATTTAAGTGATCATTTCTAGTGTGCATGTTTTCACAGATTCTAATCTCTGTTTACCTTTTAAATTTCTCTTTTGTATCAACATATGTGTGACATAAGGGGATTGGAGCAAATTTTATGAATCATTTGCCTTTATATACTTGTTTCAAATCCATCCGTCAGTATCTGAGATTGAAGTGTAAAATAACTCAGTATCATGAATGATTACTTGTTCCCAGCACTTTCTAAGGAAGAGGGGCATTGGCATGCATGATTGTAGCTTCGATGTCAAATACTTCAATGTGGATGAGCAACAAAGTAGTTGAGTGGTTGTAGGGTTCCTTTCTCCGTTCTCCTTTGGTATGTTTGTGTGTGCACTTGTGTGCATTGACTTCTCGGGCAAACCTCTGCCAGGCTATAAGTTAAATCTGCATGATCGCCTATACCTCCAGTTAATGATTTTCCTATGCATGTGGTATTGTGAAATGATGCAACGCTTGTTCATGCAAACATCAACAGCACATAAAGTAGCTTTTTAATTCTTACCTTTGTGATCTTAATGTTTCCACACAGACTACAATTCAGCATGTCTTCCTTGCATCAGCATCTTGTTGCTTTTAATAGTACATTTCTCTGAAAATAGCATATGATTGTCAAATATTTATAGCCAATGAACCCTTTTATATTTTCTGTAATAGTTTTGTATAGTATTTTGTGCGTAATTCAATTGATGCTTGTCATACCTGACAACTCATATGTGCTTCTCCTTGCCTTAATCTTAAGGAAGTGCGAGCTGCCTTTGTGTTCTTCAAATCCCGATATGGAGCCGCAATTGCATATCATATGCAGCAATCGACAAATCCCACCCACTGGGCTGCAGAGCGAGCCCCTGAGCCTCATGATGTATACTGGCCCTTCTTCCAGACATCGTTCTTGCAGAGATGGATCTCTAAACTGGTGGTCCTTGTTACAAGCATTATTCTAACAGTTCTATTCCTCTTACCTGTTCTGCTTGTTCAAGGTCTTACAAACCTGGATCAGTTGGAGGTTTGGCTACCCTCCTTCCTCAAAGATATTTTGAATATGTAAGTGTTGCTTGCTAGGTCATTATCTATAGAACTTATCATTTATATATCTGTTGTTATCCCATATTAATCATTTCACTGTTGATATTCAGTATCCATTTTTTTGCAACAAATCAGATGGAGAGTAAGGCTTCATTTGGATAAGGTAGATCTAGGAGAGATTTTAGTTTGAGAAGGAACTTGTAAAGATTTACATGGTAAAATCTTCCAAGAACTATCTCATCCAACAAAGCCTCAGTGAAATTGTATTCTATAGCTTTCAACCTATGCATCTCTGTGTGTTTGGGTTCTCCCTACAGTTTTATCTGTTAGACTGACTAGTTTTTTATATTATTATCTACATCCTAGACTTAGTTGTTTAGTATTTGAATTTTGGGCGTCTCCACTCGAATGTTTTCATGGCTAAAGTTGAAATGTTGAGGGATGCCCAGCAAGCAAACCATGATTTTCCATGCAAAGAAACCAGGTAAAGGTTTAAACCCTAATCTTGTGTTTTTTGCAAGCATGTAAGCTTTGAGGCTGAAGGAATTCTTCCCCCTAAGCATATACCAACAATTTTATATAAGGTGATGCTTTTTTCTGGGGCACTTTCCATTCAGGAAGTTTTTGTGCTTACATACAAGTGACTTTAGGGCAACATCCAGTTTATATATACATATATTTTATTTTCATTCCATATTCTTCTGGCAGTTCTGTTTTCTAAGCTGATTTTATTGTCCTCTTTATTTATTCAGAATAAACCTTTTAAATCTTTAAATTCGTCCAGGTTCTAATAGTATCTAAATGGGATTAAGTTATTTGGGCATATCAGAAGGAGCATCCAATGACATTGAAAACTGGAAAATGTGACTAAAAGAATAACTATTACTTCTTCCGTTTCACAATATAGGTCCCTTTATCTTGTGAAATTTGTTTCAAAATGTGGGTCATGATACCTTTGTATTCTCTCTTTTAGTAAGAGCGAATAATTTATGGTCAAGTTTCTAAAGTATATTTATGAGGAAGTATATTAGTCATTTCAGGTATCGTATTTCCTTAGCTTTATTAATTCTTACTCTGTGTGCCCAAAAAAAAATAAAAAATATGTGACCTATATTGTAAAATGGAGGGAGTTACAATCGTGGGCAGTTGGGATGAATTTACAGTATTCTCAAGGATGTGGAATAAAAGACTAAGATATGTTTATCTGTCATATATCCCCCCCCCCAAACACACAATCAAAAAAAGAGAAAGAAAAAGATAAAACAGTAAGGCGGCCTTATCTCCATTGTGGTGAGTTGATTTAATCCACTCCTTTTCAGTATATATGTAAGTTCCTAAGAAACTGTCTTATCAGCCTGTCCTAGCATGACCCGTTGAAGCTCCATCTTCTCCTACTTCTCAGGAAGGTAGCCATTTTGGGCTTTTAGTTTCACCTTGTATCTGACTTTCTTCCCAAGAGGCCTGCCCATAATATGGCTGCCTATCTTTAAGAATCTGCCCTTACTCTGGTGGTGGTGTGCGTTGCAGGGCAAACGCTGAATACTTCCACAGGCAATAGTTTTGAGATGTCATTTCCTTTTTTCTTTCTGTTTTGCAGTAAATGACAAGTTTGAGGCACGTTTGGTTTTGCTATAAAAGCTTGCTGTCAGTATTACTAAGATTGCAGCAAAATATTTGTTTCAAACATTTAGATCCCGGCATTGCAAAATCTCGGCCTTTAGTGTCCATAGGTCATATCCTTATTCTTATAATCCAAATATGCTAGGTTCACCATGAAACGTCAATTCTCTAGATTGTTAACCTTTTCCTTCTGATTTAGCTCCCTTTCATTGAATAACTTATTCAGCATTGTTGGCTGTTAACATTCCATCCATTTCAGATGATTTGCTCAGTGAATTGAATATTTATTGAGTTGTAAACTGTTTGTGAACATGTAACTGTTACCATATCTGAAATTAAGCCTTCTTTCTCTTGCAGAACAATTGTCAGCCAAGTAATTACAGGTTATCTGCCCAGTCTTATCCTAATGCTATTTCTAAAATTAGTCCCTCCTGTCATGGAGTTCCTTTCCTCCATTCAAGGATACATCTCAATGAGTGACATACAAAAGAGTGCATGCAACAAGTTTCTTTGGTTCACAATATGGAACATCTTTTTCGCAAATGTACTTTCTGGATCTATATTGAATCAACTTGCAGTTTTTCTTGACCTGAAGAATATTCCAGCGAAGTTAGCAGTTGCTGTCCCTGCTCAGGTGACATTTTGGACTTCTGGAAGTTCTACTTGCGTAGAATAATTTAAATTTTGTGAATGAATATGCTGGTGAATAGTTCGTTGTTGTTGAGAACATGCATGCACTGTACGTTTGTAATACGAACATGCAACTTATGACAGCTGAATGTATAATCAACCCCTACCCCTCTTTTTTTTATTTATTGCTGCAGCCTCCCTCTGTACTGTTTGCAAGAATTAAGGTTATTGAACTTGCTCTAATAGAACCTTTTATATTAGTAGAAAGTATGACGCCTATGTGACAAACAAATGAAAGATTGGTGAAGTGAAAAGAAAATCCATCTTCTGCTTGGTCGTAGAGTGACCCTTTTTCAAAAGCTTCACGAAAAGAAGTGGTTGCTGGGTAGAGGAAGATATTTTGCTTGTAAATTTGTCTAGTAGTGATGCTTCCACTCTATAAGTATTTTCTGTCCTTCCTAGTTAGTTACCTCTAAACGTAACTGGTTTTGATTAGAGCACAATGCATATTAGAATGATCTAGTTGCATTTTATTTCCATAACCTGCTTATTCCCGACAGGCATCTTTCTTCATTGCTTATGTTGTTACTTCGGGATGGACCAGTGCTTCAACAGAACTTTTTCGAGTGATTCCATTCATCTGCACCGTATGCCACAAGTGTTGCTGCTGCTGCTGTAAAGATAATTCTGTGGATGAAATTGAAGCTCCAGCTATGCCTTACCATATACACATCCCAAGACTTCTATTCTTCGGGCTTCTTGGCATGACATATTTCTTTCTGGCTCCACTGATTTTACCTTTCCTTTTGATATACTTGTGTCTTGCATACATCATTTTCCGTAACCAGGTCAGTAGTTTGTCCTTTCCTTCTTTTATACATTCACTGTATTTTACCTCTATGCACCCAGACCCAGTAGTAGTGCCTCTCAATGATGCAAGTAGTGTCCCGTGGCCCTGATCCCTGGGGCGGGGTGTAGCATCGTTTCTGTATGATTGATCAAACTGTCAGCTTAGATCGCTTAAATATTGAATTTGATATTCTTAGAATTTATTTGTAATGCAGTTCCTAAATGTATACGAACCCAAGTTTGAGACTGGTGGGAGGTTTTGGCCTATAGTACATAATTCAATGATATTCTCTCTGGTGCTTATGCAAGCTATCGCAGTGGGCATCTTTACACTGAAGAAGCTCCCTGTGGCATCATATTTAATCTTTCCTCTTCCAGTGTTGACACTTCTCTTCAATGAGTACTGTCGGAAACGGTTCCTACCAAATTTTGCTGCATACTCAGCAGAGGTACACTCTCTTTTTCTCTCCATAGCGTGGCATTTGTTCTTGAATCGGATTTAGTTGACTAAGCTGTAGTTCTTTTTCTTGTTGGGTAGTACTGAGAGGAAGAGAGACTGTTGTGTAATATTGAATTGTCATTGTAGACACATGCGCATTTGTACTTGCATAAAATGTTGGATAAATTCTACCTAGCTATCATGACATTTGACATAATTTCACTTAAATACTATGTGTTTTAGACAATTTCATTTAACTATCATGTGTTTTAATTTTTGATTTCAGTTTAGTATCATGACTAAAACATTGCATTTTCTAATATTGAGTATTTTTAAATGCAAATTAAAAAATTCTGAATACTTTAATATTTTCTTCAAAACTTTAGAAGTTTTTAGATTTATTTTGAATTTTGTAACATTTTCATGTTGTTCCTTTTTTTATTAAAAAAATCTATAAAATATATAAAAAATACTTAAAATACTATATTTTATATTCATATTTAAAAAAATATTCAATATTAAAATATTTATTATTTGAATCATATAAATATTTATAAGATGGTATTAAAGTGAAATAAAAAATTAAAACATAGTACCTAATTGAGATTGCTTATAACACATGATACCTAAATAGAATTAGGTCAAATGTCATGGTACCTAGTCACCCATTTGGAATGCTTAAAAGTTGTGGAAATGAAACTATATTTCTAATTTTTGGAAATCTCTTGATATATCAAATCAAACAATAAATAAAACTCAATCTTAAAAATTCCTAGAAGTTATAAATTATATGGAAATGAAAATGGATTTTGATTTCTATTTTCATTTCCAATGGAATTCATACCAAGTAAAATGTTTTTATCTTGGGTTGGTTGCTTCTTGAAATGAATGGGATAGAATATGTTGGTTAAAATCATATTGTTTGTATATCATTTTTCAAATATCCTCTTTGATCTACATTTGTTTTCGTTTTCATTGATTTGATTGTGTTTCAAACCCTAAATATTTGTTTTGTTATCCCTAAATATTACTTCTCTAGAGTTTGATAAAGAAAGATAGAGAAGATATCAATAATCCAGAAATGATTGAATTCTACAAGAACCTGATTACTGCTTATCAAGACCCAAGTTTATGTCCTATCCAAGCTCTTGATCCCGATAGTGTCACAACGCCTCTTTTATCTTATGCCCAAGATTGAAGTTATAGAAGAGATGGTAAAGCACTCTATTGCCCAACATTTGAAGGTGCATAATTTGATGATCAGTTTTTCTTCTTTTGCTTTTGTGTCATATAAGAGACATGTATATATATATATACACCCCAACATACACACCATGAGATTTCTTTTACTGTAGCATGGTGGTGAGCATGTTCTTGTATGATTTATATGATTTCTTTCTTCTTCCCCTATCTTTTAGGCTCCACAACATTTTTGCATTAGGATTTTAGTTGATACAGGAGTTGGAATTAGTAATTTTGTTTGTGCATTTTGTGATAAATGTAATACATTTTTAAGGTGATATTAAGAAAAAAGTATTTCCATGGAGACTAATATGTTTTGGATCGAAATAATCAAAGAGTTATTTGCAGCTAATGTATCACCAATAAGTAACCATTAGTGCACCTTTATACATGGTAGTGTGTGCGCGTGTTTTCTTTGAGGGCATTGGGTTGTCCACAACATAAATCTAGGGTGGTCGATGATAAGGTCTTATAAAAAGGGGAAGAATTTCTTATGCTAATATAATAAGTTGTGGACCTTTGGGCTATATGCTGCATTTGAATCATGTCGGTTCTTATGTTCTACAATTTTAATTGATCATTTTGTATTCAAAAGATAATTGCTTAGTGATGGAACTATGTTCGTAGTGCCCTTGTATAATATAGTATCTTTAACTAATATTAATAATGGCAATACATTGCACTTAAATAAGTTTTTTTTTTCAAAACATTAATTATCGACCTTTTGTATTTTGAAAATGATCTACAATAATATCATTACTAATAGAATTAAATATATTTTAATAAATATTATTAAACAATCTTGAATCCATTGATTTCATATCTTATTCTATAACGTTGTGATGTAGTTTTGATGTCTTGATGGAATTTAACACAAAAAACACTTGTTCAACACTTGTACTAACTATTGGCAAAATTAGAGTTACTTTCACAAGCATATAATGAAATGATATGTTTTATGCTTCTTGGTTTATACTTATTTTCTTAGTATGTCAATAAGTCCTTTCAAGTTAAGAAACCCACTATCCAAACAAACATATCAAACATAATTTTCAAGTTGATTGTTTGACACCACTATATTAATATTAGAGAAATTATAAGGATAAAATGTAATCAATTTAATTAAAGATTGCTTGTAAAAAATTTTAAACAATGATGAAGGATGTAAGCATGCAACATAACAATTTATTGTTTGCTATATCAAATCTGGAACTAAGATCCTTTATTTGTGAGTTAATAATAATATAGGAATATTATATTTATAATGATATAGATTCATGATTATTGGAGTTTAGCACATTGATTTCTTTCCCTTAACATTTTGCTCATCCATGTCAGACACATCAGTGTTACTCGTATTGTAAAATAAAACTACTTTATTTAAAATACCTTATCATTCATCATCACTTATCCATTGCAAACGGTCCTTAGCAATGTTAACAAGTGTCAAGCCATTTAAGATTTCTTGATCATTTATCTGCAATGCTTGAGATAAGCTGTCTGTAATTCCTATAACATTTATTATTAAATGTAACGTAAAAATAAAGTCAAAAGTTTGTAATCCATATGATAAAAATTATATTATATCATGATATGAATATATAATTATGATATTTGTATTAAAACATAGTTTTTTTTATAATAGTTTTTATCTATATATATTAAAAGCTATTAATGATCAAATTTTATTTTTAATATATATAGTAACATAAATTAATTAATTTTAAAAAATAATTTCCTTATTTATTTATTTATATGTCAAAATGTTTGATTGAGATGGATCGGAGTTTGGACAGAAATTTTTGTGCGAGTCCAGTCCAGGAGGCCTCGTATGAAGAGGATTTTGTGCTGAAAAAATGCGATGTCCATCCATGTGTTTTTCATTGTTTGGGCTTTAACCCATACGACTTGGTCTGTTGAGTGGCTCATTTTCTGTCCACCGCTGCATTGATAAAATGGGCTGTTGCTCGAACACTGGATCCGAGAAGATAAAAGCACCAAGGGCCAGTGCAATCCAATCTCACCAAAACTTGGCCGAAAAACATTTCAGAGACACATGTCATCAGTTTTATGTAATTTTACGAAGAAATCAATCAGATTGCACCGTACTAACATTGTGATTACTTAACAGGCGTGATTTACCTTTGAATTGCTGTAGGATACTGGAGAAATGGTTCAGTAACAGTATTCGACTCAGATTTGTTTATTTATTTATTTATTATTATTGTTTCTTTTTATCTAACAACATTGTTAGTTGCTACATGGGCGCGGGAATAAAAAAATCAATAATTTTTTAAATTATAAATTATATTTATGTGTATTTAAAAAATATAAAAGAATATTTTTAAGATGCCATTAGTCGAATAGAGTTTTTATTCTTCTTATTTAATGTATTTGTTCTATCACCACTGTTTTAAAATTTCAAAATCGTTGTGTTGGACTTGAGAATGAAGATGAAATAAAAATAAAGTGAGGTTCTCTTAACTTCATGAATAGAGTTAGGTTCCTTCCCGGATAATAATTATTATTTATTACTATACTATTATTTTAATTTATTTTTTTTAATCAGATTAAAACCTACTTGATATTTGACAATAAGGTGATGGCGATTTTTCTAAAAGTTCCAACTGGACGAGCATTTTTTTTTTACTCTTCACTTTTCCGTTACCCTTTGTTGACTAGCTTGGCCTTGGTTGAGGTATCCACCAAGTTGGATATTCTACTGATTAAAAGTTTTATATATTCAAAATATTAGATATTTGAAAAAAAAAAACTCTGATATTTTGGGTATTTAAAATGTTAGATCGGATAATAAATTATTCATCAGATCTTTACAATTTTGAGTATGTCGTAAAGGAGAAATATTAGATATATTTTTTTTTGATCCAACGATATTAAATCTATCTAATTTGATTCAATTTAATCTAATTATTCTTTTTTATTATTAAATTATATTATATTCAATTAGTAATTTAAAAATTTAAATAATTTTTAAAAATTTAATAAAATAATAATTAAAAATATAAAATTGATTTGTAATAAACAGTTTATATATATATATTACACACACATATATGATTATACATAATCAAATGTCATAACTAGTAAATAGTTTTTACAATATATGAAAAGATAATGTATGTGATAATTATTTAATTATTTAATTTATTTGATTTTTTATTAATTAAATTGCTTATTTTATCTATACAAAATATTAAATTTATTATTTAAATTTTTAGATATGATCAATTTAAATATAATAATTGCATGGAGTACTTTGAATATTGTCAAATAATAGACCTATATATGTTTAAAAGAAAAAATAAAGAAGAAGAAGAAGAAGAAAGCAGACCTAGATATCACATCATCACCGCATAAACCTTGAAAGCACGACATTAAATTCAAGCACTGGATAAGTATCAATCTGAGCCCACTAATTAATAAATTCTCAGCTTTATTGACGGAATGATTCTAGTCTAGACCTGGACAGCACCGCCAGGGCTATAAAGCAGGTTTCTTGCGGTCGGCTTTATATTTTCAAATGTTTTTTTTTTCTTCAAATTTTCAAAATTAGTTAGTAGTAACTTTTTGGAAATATTTCTATTAGAAATAGGAAAAATATATATTCCTATGTAATTTTACAGGTAAAAAATAATCATATATGTTTTCACACCCAATCATTTTAGTTACTCACTAAATCTGAGTTTATATGGACTTGCTATTTACTTTTTTTTTTGATATAAAAATTCACCACTTATATTCTTTAGTATATCAAATAAGGTCTTATTTTTTTTGTTGAGAAAGACAAAAGCATAAATCTATTTTTATAACTCAGGCAATTGAAGCAAGCTTTTAAGAATTACTATTCCTCAACTTTCTAAATGTATAAGATTTAGCAATTAGTTGTCGAATCTCTCTAGGGAAAAGAAAGAATAAAAAAGTTGTTATAGTGTATATGTTTGGATAACAATTTCAAATAGTTTTTCAGTCAGTTTGATTAATTTTAGTTGTATTTGAATCACAAGTTTATTGTGCTTAAAACCATTATAGGATTATTTGGATGGTAATATATATATCCTAAGTGATTCTCTTTAATAAACATCTTAAATTATTTTAAAAATAAGAATTTTTCAATTTTTTATATAAGATTTCAAGTTTTAGCTAACTTTCTACTTTTCAACTAATTATAAATAAAGTTGATAAAAGTCGATCAACTTAACCCATTCCACCAGAAACCCTAGAAAATCCAAAAAATTGTCACTAACTTCACACAATACTTTCTTTTGGCAAATATGAAACTTCTATTAATAATCAAGAGCGTATACAATCCGAGGATTAAAATGTCCCACAATATCATTATATATACTATCTATTAGAAATTTTGGAAAAATATTAAAGAAGATAAACCTAGAGTTCATCCCATAACCAAAATTGGTCTATTTGTTTGCTACTTGATTTCCCTCTCAATGGATATGATTGATAGGCGCTCTAGAAAACTTCTTCAAAGACTCCCTACAGTCAAGAATGTTAGAAAGATATGGATGATTGTTAATTTCATGTTTTATAATCTAGATCACTACCATAGCATTGCATTAAATGACAAGTCTTTTAATAACAAGAGTGATAGCAACAGAAATGCCTTATCTTATAACATGAAGTTCAACTAGGATATTATTTCCTTCCATAAGTTTTCAAGCAAATCTAACAATGAATGCCCTACTACGATTCTGAATTATTCCACCAACCTCTACACATTGAGGTTTGTTTGGGAAAGCATGAAAGGAACCATAAATATTGATCTTTACATAGTAAACTAGAGGTGGATTCCACCTTACATGTAGTTGTTCTTTTGTCTTAAACTTTGGCACTTTGCTTTGAAGATAATTCCATTCATGTACCTAGAGCTTGGTAACTATAAATATCAGAGGAGGTGGTTGTCCGTTATCATTGAAAATGACATGGTTTTTGTGCATCTAGATGATTGAAAGTGCAAGAGAAAAAATGTTGCTCGCCAAAATGTTCCATTTGATTGTCTTGAGATTGGGAGTTTTGTTTGAACTAGACTAGGGGTTCATTTAATAAAATAAGAAGAACTGGGGATGTTGATTGATCAAACTCAACAAAAAGTTATAGTTGTTAGCACAATCCTTTAAGCAATGTAGGAATCTTTCAATGTTGGAGCAAAATGGGCGGTTGGAGTTTGGGATAATACCTCTTAAATGGAGCGATAGTTTAGTAGGAAGTTAGACATGCATGGAAAGCCAATGGAAGAGTTTAAGTCTTCCAAGGATATCCAGCTGCCAAATTCAATTCCAATTATTAATTTTAACTTTTGGGCAAAGTGATCCATATGTTGTCTTCATATTCCATTAGCTGTGAGCTTCCAAATGGGTTGATCCTTCTCATGAACACAACACCAATGGAACTAGGATAGATCAAATAGTGCTAGTGATTTTAGTGGGGGAGAACAAAAGATAGGAAGGAAAAATCCTACCCATTATGGGAGATATTGCCTGCAACACGAGTAGATAAATCATCAATGATGAGAGGTCATTCAGAAAGATTATGTAGCATCTTGTCATCAAACTAAATGTCTTTCTAAATGCCTAATTATTTCCATTAATAATAGTCCACTTGATGATCCTATCAAAATCTAGTTTCACCTAATTAAGTGCTTTCTAAAGTGAGGAGGTATTAATCAAAGGAATTTTTAGATCTAAGATATTTATCTCGGAGAGTAGAAACCCAAGATCATCATCTTCTTCTTTTTTTCAAAAATCTACATAACATCTTTATAAGATGGGCCTTGTTATTAAGCCTATAAATTCTAATTAGGTTAAAACCATCCGAGGATTTGAGTAGGGTAACCTTCTCCTAGGTTACATGAAGTTTTTTCTAGCCGTTATTGCTTCTCCATAAGAATTTTTTGTGTAATTATCGATTTTAGAGTAAGTTCTGGTGGAATTTTATCAAGTCGCATAGCATAAATGGGGAGGTATTCCAAGGAGGATTTAACAAGGGTTAGTTTTCCAACAAGAGATAAGTTCTTGACTTACCATGTAGACATTTTTACTTTAATTTTATCCATAAGGACTCTAAATTTGGAAGTAGGGCTTTGAGTGCTAGTTATAGAGCACCCAAGATATGTGCTAAGATCTCTGGTAAGGGGGATATTAAGAGCAAGAGTGATCTTCACGTAACTATCGACTTTAATGTTAAGAGAAATGGCCACTCTAGATTTTTCTAGATTGATGCTTTACCCATTAATATTACAAAACTCTTCAAGAGTTTTTCTGATCATCCTTATGCTCATATCATTTTCTTTGGCAAATAGAAATAATATCATTTGCGAAGAGAATATGAGATAAAGCCACCTTGTTTTTGGCTCTAGGTATGGGATCCTAATCATGCTTATGGTTTGCTTTTTGAATGGAAGTGGAACACATAATGAAGATGTATGGGGGTATAAGGTCTCTTTATCTTATTCCTCTAGAGGAATAAAAAGTGGGAGTAAGTGATATATTAACAAGAACTTGGAAGGAGGCAATGGTATTGCAAAACAAGAGGAGTTTGATAACATCGATATGAAGATTAAACTAGATAAGAACTTGATGTATGAATCTCCATTCAATCCTATCAAAAACTTTAGGCATATCAATTTTAATATACATGAAGCCTTCTTGGCCTCAGCTGAAAAGAATGGATGATTTCTCTAATTATAATGATGTTATCATTAGCCCTTCATCTCGTAAGAAATGAACCTTGGAATGGCCCAATGTGTTGTTGAAAAATGGGTTTAAGTTGAGAGATAATGGATTTAGAGATAACCTTATAAAGAGTATTGTAAAAGCTATAGGGTAAAAAATAAGGAATGCATTTGGGCTTTGAGATCTTAGGTATTCAATCCTATCAAAAACTTTAGGCATATCAATTTTAATATACATGAAGCCTTCTTGGCCTCAGATGAAAAGAATGGATGATTTCTCTAATTATAATGATGTTATCATTAGCCCTTCATCTCGTAAGAAATGAACCTTGGAATGGCCCAATGTGTTGTTGAAAAATGGGTTTAAGTTGAGAGATAATGGATTTAGAGATAACCTTATAAAGAGTATTGTAAAAGCTATAGGGTAAAAAATAAGGAATGCATTTGGGCTTTGAGATCTTAGGTATGAAGAAAATATGTGAAGTATTGAGGGAGGTATCAAATTTCCATATTTCTCATGCTTTCTTGACAAAATCATGGATGTGATCCCCAAGAAAGTGCTAGGATTTTTCGAAGAAACAATTATGGATTCCATTAGGCTTAGGTGTTTTATTTGGCCCCAAGGAGAAAAGGCTTGCATGGGTTTCATGCTTAACAATAGGGTTTGTTAGAAGTTTGGCTTCATCAAGAGCAAATCTTAACAACCAAAAAAGTTTTGGTTGCTGCAAGAAGCGACCGCTACAAAGAGATGTGGTGAAATCTTGTTTAAAGTGATTGAGGTTACTGAGGTGAATGACATTAATATCATTAATCCATTCCCTTGATGATTCTTTGAGGGAGGTAATCTTATTTATTCTTCTTCTCTTAATAGTGGTAATATGAAAAAAAAAATTATAGTTTGACTAACAAGAAAGACCATGTCCATTTTATATTTAGTCTTCTATAATTCTTTATCTTAAGAAAGAGTCTCATTTAGTTCAATTATGATAATTTAGTCTCTTTTGATATTATGAATGGAGGAGTTTTTAGCAACCCATATTTTAGCATTAGTCATAGTATTTTTGAGCTTCTTAATCCTTTCAAATATATTGCCATATATAAGCTTGTTCTATTTGAGAGTATGGGGATATGGTTTAAGAAAATTGCAAAATGTTTGGATTTGAAGAGATCCAATGGCTATGAGAAAGGAACAATAAATTGTTGCCAAGAAGCCATATGGGTTTCATGCATTTAGGTAGGTGTTGGAAATTATATTATGGGGATGTGGAAAATTTAATGGGACAATGATCAAAATATGTTTGAGAATGGTGGGTAAGTTTGGCATTTGGGAACTTAACTTTTCTAGCATAGTTAATCATTGCTTGATCAATGCATTTTTGCATGAAAATACTATTGCTTCTATTGCAACGCCATGTAAATGAGGGGCCATGGAAATCTAAATCCATTAGATAATAATCATGTATGCAACCTACGCACTTTTACACACAGATAGGCTTGGAGGCACCTCCAAACGTTTCATAGATGTGAGAAATGTCATTAAAGTTCCCAATGACAAGACAAGGACAATTAATTCTATTTGTAATAGTTTTTATATATTCCTATGACACAAGGCTTTCCTGAAATTTAAGGATAATTAATTCTCTCTATAAGAGTTTGGTCCTTCCCCTCACCTCATTTATATTCGTTGTTGTTACAGAAAATTATTAAACTTACATCTATTTTTAAGCACATGTTTTAGGATGACTAAATCAGACTAAGGTGTATGAAGATTTATGGCTCATACAATAGTCATAATGTGTATGATCTTGTGTGGTTAAAAGGGAAAAAATTATGGTGGCATCCGTTATTTTGGTGTGCTTTGGTGGCTCCTAAGTACTAGTTTATTATGTGTTTAGCCCATCCACCACCGGTTAATGATTAAGACTAGACTCCAAATAGATGAACCTCCTGGTAGACACACAATGTGTGCTTTTCATGGAAGGTCGAGATGAAACTCATGACCGTATTTTCCTTGAATGCCCTTATAGTTTGGAGATATGAAAAAAATAATTAGAAGAAATTTTAATAGATGAGATGAGATCCAATCATGGAAGGATGAGATGAGAATCTTGGAAAAAAAGTTTGAGACAAATAAAAGAGAAGAAGACCATGGTACATTCTTTATTTTTCACTTATGTATGAGTTATTTGCTATGAAATAAATTCACATATTTTTACAAATCTTACGCACTCATGCAATATTATTCTAAGAGATATAGTGCCTTGTAGAGTTTTTTCTCCTCATAGATGCATGAAGTGTGGAAAATGGAGAGGGGGTATTGATATATTAGTGGTGTGAATGAGTTTTTTTGAGGTTGTACATAACCCTTTTTTGGTAGTTATATATAATTATTACTTACCAACAGAAAAGAAAAGAAAAGAAATTTATGGTAGGCATATATCGCAGAAATACACCAAGAGGAAGATGAATGAAGTACTTGAATGTCAATAGTGATGATGCATGGAACTTCATCATCAATGGGAGACTTTGCATAAGTTTTTTTTCCATAAAATCCAAATACCCCTAGAAAATCTAATGACATCTTGCTTGAACACTTTTTCATATTAAAAGGAATATGAAAGTTCCTTTAACTTACCTCTAGATACACGAGTTTTAAGAAAAATAACAATATGGGGTAGCTAAGTATGAACATACTTAGAGAAAGTATTTTTAAATGGAGGGTTTGTAACCCTTTTTCAATTCCAAGTTAGTATATTCAGATTTAGAGCAAGAATAGAGAAGTTGACAGCAAAAATGCTTCCTCATAAATAATGTAAGAATGGCTGAAGTCGGGCCTTCTGTCCATACTTGACACAGTACAGGTCTAATAATAATTGTCTCAACTCAAATCTCACTTATCCCAACCCTAGAATAAACTGCAACCTGAAACTAAATTGACTGAATCCAACCTAACCCAACGTTAACTAGATCTAATACTAACCCGACCTAATAAGACTAAATTTGATGTAATTCATTATGTGATAAAAAATAGTGTGAATAATAATTTCAATGTCACCTTTGTTTCATAAACTTATAATTTTTTTAGTAATTAAATAATCAAACTATTAAATTTTTATTTATTTAAAAATACTCTTCCATTGTGTGGGTATTTGAACTAAGTTTGTATTAAAACAAAAGTAGGAAAATGCATTAGATAATACTGAGTTTAAAAAAAAAAATTCAATATAGCCCTAAATTTTTAGGAATTCACATTGTAACATCAAGTTTCTGAATTCTCACATTAGATATGGAATACCTTATTTTTAGGAATTCTAAATAGAAACCCTAATGTATAGTTAATCATAATTAGTACTGTAGGATACTTTGTGTTGGATGCATTATTATTATGTGTATTATTATGGAATATTAGTTTATAATTCTATTTAGGTTAAATTTTGGATAGAATTTGGGAGATTAGTCAGCCTTCGTTTTGAGCCAGAACCATAAACCTTGAACCATGCCCACTCAAGTCTTCTCTTACTTGGTTTAGTTTGTATAACTAAACAACCTAGCTTAACCCCAACCAAATTAATCACCACACTTTACCCCTTGGCATGGTTGTTTGTGTATGTGCGTGTGTATTTTCTTGCCAAACTCATGCCTATGCTCTGTCAGGCTTACTCAACTTTCTTACCCACTTAGTTCCATGCCTTGCCATTTTGCACACAATCCTTACCCACATAAGCCTCCTTCCTCCATTTTTTATTTAGCTCCAAAGAGATCCAAATATTCCTTTCTTCCTCCTTATTGGTTAGCATTATCTTCTCCGATGTTCTTTGATTTTCTACACTACTATTGTCGTAACCTATCAACAACTTTGGGTGCAACTCACCCCAATGCAACCCTCCCCCTAGTTGGGTGACTCTCCTATGCAATGAACTCCCATTTCCACCTTATCCCCATGCTACCCATCCCTACCTTTGACTATCCTTCACATTGATTTTCCTTAATTGCATGAGTTCCTACCATTTTTAGCCTCCACCAACTTGAATCGTGGATGCTGCTAGCCACCTATATGTGTGAATACCTCACACTTCTAAGCCTTGGTAACGTGAGCTTCTCCCAATTCTAGCCCTTATTTGCATTATAGTATCACGCATCTTGGTATGATTATCTCTTGTTGTTTTCGTTGATAGTTGTTGATTAGTTTCTAACATGTTTTTTTGGTTTTTATTTAAGGAGTTTGAGGAGGTTTGAGTGGATACTATTTGGGTGATTATTTTCTTTATTATTTTTCTTTTATCTTGGATAAGAGGTAACCATATACTTTTATTAATATGTGAACCCATATGGTGGAGTATAGGCTTGTTATGTAGCTTAGAGTATGTTCAATGTCTGTGAGTTTTGAAAAGAATTATGCACGTGTATCATGTTGAAATCTTATCATAAGTGTAATAATATTAAATGTTATATAAATGCATGTTTAAATTACATACCTTTATGTGTGTGTGTGTGTGTGTATAAGTATGCTAGATTAGGGTTTTATGTTGTAATTTAAGTATGTATCTGATGATAAGTAATAGCATGTTAGTGTTTTGATATATATTTAGGGTTAGATTTTGTTTAGGGCTTGTTATCTTATCAAGATAATATGTAGCCATTATAAGTATTCCATGATAATCCTTATATGTTGTAGTTATATTTAATATATAGCATGGTAATTTTCAAGCATGACTAGAGTTAATTTAAGTTAGTCTTTATTCACATGCTCTAAGGTTAGAAATACTTTCATGCATGTACTATGATATTAATTACAACCTTAAATGTTGAATTATGCCTTAACCTATTTTGCATGTTGAGCATGGAACATTGTCATATTAGAAATGCATGCTAGGGTTTTGTGTGCATAATGTGTTAAGTCCATGCTTATGTGTATTTAGTCTTTCTCTATGATTTAAAGTTTATTTTCATGATAAGGTGTTATGAATTGTCATATTTTAGCATTTTTCATGATAAAATACTAATTAAAATGAAATTAATATTTCAAATGGATATCATCACGGTAATTTAGATCTTAGAGGAATTTTGGTCATTTTTGACCTAGTGCACTTAAATATGAATAATTAAACATAAGATGACCTTAATAAATTGTAGGTTTATCTTTGTGTTGACTTTGACTTTAGATTGGATCGTTGACCTTTGAGTTGAATTCAATAATTAGAAATAAAAGAAAAATGGTTAAGTATAGAATTGAAATTGTTGTACATTATATGATATTTGTGATCACCAAATAAAATATTAAAATTTAAATTGTAAGACCTCAATATCTAATAATGGTTTACTCTTTAAGGTTACCCTAGAGATGAGATTTATCCCTAAGTTTGGTTTAGTTTGTTTTTTGGCGTGTTGTAGTGCCCTAATAAGGCTTTAATATACTCTATAGGTGATGTATGAGCCCTATAGGGGGTATTAATACTTCACTATTTGGTTTCTAAGGTTGGGAGGGTATTGTGTTGCCTTATGCACAAATATGACTAGATTGTTGTTATGTATTTGGTTTAATGGTTGGGAGGGAAATGTTATGTCTCATGCTCCGATGTAACCTATGTGTTGTTACGTCTTCGAGTTATCTCTTGTATTGCCTTTAGTAATAAAAAGAAAAGTAACTTGTGATATGGCCTTTGAAATGTTATTGGCTAGGCTTGGATTGTACATTCTATAGTTACCTTTGTGTCCTACCTTTGGTAACGGGAAATGCTTGGGTGATATATGTTTCATTGCTATACCCTAGTGGTTATATATTATGATTGAAAGTGTCCTAATTATGGTTGTGTTTGAATTTATGAGATCTTGGTGGATGTGATGAGTATGTTGGTATAATGAGGATGTGGCCTTAATGATGTGTACTTTAACACATGTTTATTGCATCTTGTTATCACATATACAACTTAGTGTATTTACGCCATGTTTCCATGTCTTACCTCATATTTGCCTAATGTGGCATTTGTATGTTAGTGTTGTATAGTGGTTTACTCATTATTATTGTACAGGTATATTTTATTTTATGATCCCCTATCTATTCAATAAATAATCTTTACCTGACAAGAGTACTTTGAGGGGATAACTTGATGGCTTTTGGTAAGGGTTAAGAGTTAGAACTATTTGGTATTTTCTTCGGTATATTTTGATTCGGATATTCCTTAGACTCTTATGTCCTCTTATTTATTTCTTTTTATTATCATATTGTAACTTTTGATATTTTGTATTATCAAAATAATGTTATTCTATAATGAAATCTCTATTATATTCTTATGATTGTTGCTATTAAGTTGAGTGGAGTAACGTTTTAGCCTTACTTTATATAAGAATATTAGATAAAACTATACTTATACTAAGTGTGAAGGTACTACTGTGATTTTTTAATATTTTAGCTTATGTAATTATCTCTTTAAAATGAAATTTTTTAGTACTAAAAATGGGGTTGTTACAAGATAACCTTCCATTATTTTTAGGGCTAATGGTGTCTAAATTTTTTTTAAGATCTTATTTTACCTTTACTACTTCTTACACTATTGGTGTCCATCCCTTACCAAAGTTTTATCCTTACCTTCAGGTTTACTATAGATTTACGAATAGAATAAAAAAAAGAAACTACAATCATCCATCCCAAAATTTCTAACTCTTAATTCTAACCCCTTTAACCTCTAGCATTTCTTATTATGCCCAAGATAACCTCCACATTCATAGGTATACGCAATGGGGGTTTCTCAATACTCCTAAGTGTATACATCAAATGTGCACTCTAATCAGTTTTATAAGTTGCTATAAACACCGGTTTATTCAAGCTCTCAAACCTTCTTTGAACCCTTTTTTGTTCACATATTTAACCTTCTTTACACTACGATTATACATAGATTATTTACCTAGTAGATCATTAATCATTGTTTTGATAATAAGAAACCTAGTAAAGTGGTTTATAATATTTTATTAAGTTTGTAATTGTTGTGAGCTTTCAAATTATGATCAACAACCTCAATCAAATCTTCCAAGTGCTAATGATAAAAGAGTAATCAAAGTTTCAATCACAAAGGAAAAATGTCCTAAGTATAAGACCCTTAAGACTTAAGCATATGGTAGAATTTTCCTAGTCTTTTAGGTTAATTTGCATTAATATATGATGATTGAAAACTTATGATATTCTCTTAAAAATATGCTCTAAAACATTCTTGTAAGTTTTAATTTTATAAGGTTTTAAATTTGATTTAATTTAGAACATGAATTTTTGATTGTTGGATGTGGTATTTTTTTGTCAATAGCAATTGACTGGCTTTGGAAAGAAAGATCATATGGTTCCTAGAGGCTTTCTATTATCTTGACAACAAGAGAAGCATTCATCTAGCTTACTACCATGCTGGTCAATTAGTAAATAAATCAAAATTTAGGGTTGCTTCAACTTTAGGTTCACTTGATTTAATATTTTAACTAGCTTGTCGTTTGTAGACAACTAATCAATCAGTTGGACACCCTGAAAAGTTATTTGCCTCAACTCATGAACCCAATGACTTATATGTCACTTAACTAATTTAGTGGATATAGACAACCATTCGACTTGTTGGTATGTCTGAAATTTGTCTGGTTTTAACTTGTGCTTTAATTAGTTAATTTTCCTTAACCAATAAATTTGTTTTCCCAAACTAGTCAACTATAAATATTTATAATAGTAATTTTTTGATAGGTTAAAATAAATTATGGTCGTAGCAGAAAAAATTTCTGGCTATTGGACTATATTGTTGAGCATTAAATGCGCCTATAAACCTTAAAATATATTAATTATATTCTACTCTCTCAATAAATGAGCATTCAATTCTTCAACTTTCACTTTCCAAATTTTCCTTGAGGTTTCTTAATTTAGACATAAAAAACTAGTGGTATTCACTTTCATAATTATATTCTATAGTTAGGTTACTCCTCAAAATACTTTTTTATTTTTATATCTTGTATTTATGAGGAAATTTTGTAATCACTATAACTCTCTTCTAAAAACTTATTACTTTGAGGTTGTGTGTGTCATGTCCAGCATTCGTGTAAAGACTTTTTATAAAGATAGAGGGGATAAGTATGTTAAGATGTAAATCTTTCTACCATTAAATTCACAAGCACATAAAATAGAGTGGGATGATTTTATCAATAAACACATATGAGATTGTTAAAATCCAAAAGGGATAATTTATATATATATAGAAAAAACCTATTCAAATTACCTTAAACCACTATAAATTATATATCTTTTTTTATATTTACCATTCACTTTTGGCTCATTATTAGCTTCATTTATTTTTCCCTCTTCAATCTTTTGTTCCTTATTGTTGTATAATCATCATAAAATATGCCTATATTAAATACCTCTAGTCATGGTTGAACTCTTCTGAAGAAAATTGTACGCCTTCACCACTTTAGCTAATGTGGTTAGTTGATATTTTGTAATAATTTATATATAAATAGTATATTTTATATTTTTCAAAGAAAAATAAAATTTAAAATGAATTATGAAAGTTATTTTTAAATGGAGGAACCAGTTGATTGGTACAACAAATCAATCGACTAGTGTAACTAACTAGTCGTTTAGTAATCTGTGGCTTTGTTTTACTAGTTTTAATGAACTAGTCAAATGGCATGTTAAAACTAGTCAACTGGTTCCACTGGACTTGTGATCCTTAAATAGGTTTCATCTTCAAATATCTTCTAATCTTTCACTTAAACTTGGAAATATATTATATGTTGATTATAAAGGAATTTTAGAGGGTTTGAAACCCTCATTGCAAACTATTTTTTGAATTTAGATAAAATCTAACAAGATTTCCCCCCTTTTTCCTTTTTAATGAGAAAGAATCATAAGGTTGGAGTAACATGGGAGAGCGGTGTTCTTTTTTTCTTGAACACTTGCTAAATAGGTAAGTTTGGATAGACCTTATAGATGTAGAATAGTGTCTTATGTGCTGTATGTTTATTGTTTTTTAAAATTATTTCCATGCTTTAAATTATGTTCAAGTGTTTTTAAGTGGTTGAGAGCATGCAATTGGCCTGAAGAGCATGATATGTTTGGTTATTTTGAATAAGAAACCATATAATTAAATATGGTATGTTTAATGTGTAATTTGTTGCTTTGGGTATGGATTTATGAAGTATGGATGTTAGGTGTGATTTGTGGGAAGTTTCATGAGTTATGAATGTGATTAGATTTTGGTTGAAAACATATGTATATTCAAAGTCTATTTTATCTAATGGAACCAACCAACTAGTATGGGGTAAAGCTAATCAACTAGTTTATTGGAAATTGGTAAATGTTTTATTGTAACACTAGTAAGTTGGTTAGGCTTTTAAATGGTCTGTTGGTGGCACCAGTTGACTATTTTCCTATCACTTTTTTTCTCATAATTTGTTTCCGAGACCAGTCTACTAGTCTGGCACTGTTCGGTTGGTTTGCCTGTTACACCTTATTATTCTCTCAGTCCATTTTCTAGACCAATCCACTAGTTTTTGGGACTAGTCAGCTGATTTATCTAAAATTTTTGGTGTAATTTCTTAGGGTTAGATTCCTTACTTGACCTTTGGCCTTATTGAACCATGATTAAAATGGAAATAACCAGCTTAAGTATAGAGGTATAATATATATTTAAATGTTGGCATTTAATAAGACATTATTGATTAAAGTATAATATAATGACTTTTTTTGATAACTTTCCCTTGTGGATCATATGGTGGTCTTAGTCCTAACTTATTTTTGTGAGTTATTTTGGCTAGCTATATTGGGTTAGTTAGTGAGTTATGTTGGCTAGCTATATTGGGTTAGTTAGTAGTTTCAGTCCATCTTGTTTTTTGTCAGTTGTGCTAATTATCTATATTGGGTCATCTAGTGGTTTTATTCCACCTTATCTTGAGTTGTGTTGGATATTTATATTGGTTCAACTGGTAGTTTTAGTACACTTTATCTTGTGCTATGTTAGCTATCTATATTAGATCAATTGGTGGTTTTAGTCTGCATCATCTTCAGTCTTGCTAATTATCTATATTAGGTTAGGTGGGGATTCTAGTCCACCTTAGCTTAGATTATGCCAATTATCTATATTGAATTAGCTTTTGGTAGATAGTCTAGCGGATTGATTATGGAACATGGTTATAGGTATTTGATATGAGTTGAGAATGGGGCTATAAATTGTTTGCATATCCATGATAACATGTTGTATGTATGCATGCTTTATTGCTTTATACCATGATTAGTGTGTTTCATGTGACCTCTATAAGGGAGGTCTTATACACTTAGTACATCGATATATTATATTGCACTTGAAGGTAACTTGTTGTAGGTAATTGTGGAGGGTGCTATCACTCTGTATGCTGAAGTGGCTATAAAAGAGTGAGTTTATTTTAAATTCTTGTGTCCTATTTTCCTTTTTGGCTGTATCTTTTTAGGAGTGGTTCTCCACAGCTTATCTTATTATACTATTATTTCTTCTGTTGTTCATTATTTTGTAACTTATTTGTGAAATGTTTTTACTTAGCATGAGAAATGTATAGGTACTGGACTCGTGCTAGGAGTGATGATAGTACCTAGGTTTGGGTTTTTGCTTCCATAAGTCTGTAGTTTTAAACAAAAAATTTAACTTTTCTTGGAATGTTACAAGTTGGTATTTGAGCTTTTGATTTAAAGTTGCATGTTCTTATTTCAAAGGATTATACCCTAAGTATTTTGAAATCCAGATTAGTTTTTTAGGATTTCGTCGGGTAACCTAGGTGGCCTTCGCGGGACTATGTGTTTGTAGTCTTGTGCTGAAGCACCATAGTGATTATTATTTTAACATGAGTTCTATTTTGTAGCTCATACTCATAATTTATGTTCCAAGGATTGTCGTTACACCCATCTCAAGGATGCTGTTGCCTCCATCATCAATTTTGTTCAATAGCAAACTCAACAACCTCCAGTTTATCTGTAACCTCCACCCTTGCCTCCGAGGCTACCATAGGAGGTAGTTATTACTGATGATTGGCTACATAGACTTAATGGTCATCACTGACCTATATATCATGGTTAGTAGGATCTATTTGTTATCGAGGCTTAGATTCAAGATATGGACAAGACCTTCGAGGTAGTAGATTGCCTTGAGGCGAGGAGAGCTAATGTGTTAGCTTACTTTATGCACGCAACAACAGATGAGTGGTGGGTTGTTTGTCATGCTTAGAGAGCACTTAATCGAAGTCTAAGGCAAAACCAATGATGCCTGAACAGAATTGGAAGAGACTTTAAATACATGTAGCCAATTTTATGACACTTGATGTTCTAAATGGAGCAACAAGAAGAACAAAAATACAACAAGGGAGACACATCGGATAACCATATCAAAACTCTTGAACCCAACCCAAGTTACTACCACTGCTAATAGAACCTTGTGCTGCTCATTGAATAGGGAGGAGACCATAAATTAGAATTCATTTATACAACAGTATTAAATAAACCCACTACACAAAATAAATCATGTAAATATTACATGGAGCACATAGAAGATGTCATGGAAGAGATCATAGAATAACACATCAAACAATGCATACCATAACTAAATCCCAATTTCATGCCAAAATTTATATCATACCATATGACACATGCTCATCATATCAAAATTAACCATATTATGACTATTGCATTCATTCTATTATACCAAGGGTGTCCTACAAAAAGGAAAGCACCAAACCATAATCAAGCCATTTTCCAATAACCACCTCTATGCCACTCATCACTACAAGAAGGAAGCAATAACACAATTACCGACTAATATACCAAATTTAAATAGTGTATGGAGCTCAATATTAAAAAACAAACCAAAACCAAGTAGTGCATGGAGGCAACTACCAAACTAACAAAATAAAACCAAGTAGTGTAGGGAAGTAACTACTAAACCAACAAACTAAAACTAAGTAGTGCATAGAGGAAACTACCAAAACAAAAAAACTAAACCAATCTAATTAAATCTTCATACAAGAGTTGCTTTTTTAATTAATAAAGGGGATACGATAAATAATTTGGAGATGTATAAAGTACATTGGTCATAATAGTGTACAAAAACAACACTATACCCTTCTAACAATACAACCCGAAGACACATAAAGTACACCAGTCATACTGGCGAACAAAGGCAATATGGTACCCTCTCACTTAAATCACCTAATCCTTAAGTATCGATACCTCCTATAGGGCCCATATGTCACTTATAGGGTATATTAGGGTCTTACTAGGGCAGTATGGCACACTAGTGATGAAATGCCCCAAAACTTTAATTTTAAGAATTTTAGTTAAATAAGGATTTATTAGGAAAATTAATTAAAATAATTATTTTTATTAAAATAAAAAGAAATTAATTAGGGCAAATAAAGAAGAAAATAATAAATATTTTTATTAGAAAAATTTGGGTATTTTGCTGATTAAAATGAAACTTAAGAAAAATCTTTCAAAAATCCTAAATTAGCCAAAAAAAGAATTAAATATTATTTTTAAATATCCCAAAATACCAAAATAATCCAAATAACCCAACTTACCTATTTTTCCTTTTTCCTTTTCCCTTTTCTTTCTTTCTTTTCCTTCCTTTTTTCTTTTCTTTTCTTCCTTTTTCTTCTCTCTTTTCTCTTCTTTTCCCTCGAATTGGGCCTACCTTCCTGCAGCCCGTTTCCTTTCCTCCTCTTTTCTTCTTCGGTGTGGCCCAATCTAGGATGCTGCATTTCATCGTTTTTTATAGCCGCCCGACCCACCGGTTCTACTTCTTTTCTTCCTAGGCCGCCGGTCTATGGCCCATCTCCTTCCTCCTCCTTCTCCTTCCTCGTTGACCTTCAACTCCTCCCGTGCTCCCGAGTTTTTCACCACCGATCACGCCATTGACCGGTCGTTTCTCTTTTCTCTCTCTCCTCTGACTTGCCAGCTGTTTTGACCTAACCCACTCCCCTTTCTTCTTACTTGATCTCCCCCCTTTTTTCTGGTCAATCGTAGGCCACAACATAGTCGTGTGCCGGCCTGCCATCACTGTTGGTGAACCCTAACCTACCTTCCCTAATTTTTCCATCCTCCTCTAACCTTATCCACCTCCAATTAGCCTATATATATATATATATATATATATATATACATACTCCTTTAGTAGTCAAAATCGAAACCTTTTCGCAACCCAAAATTTTCCGACCTTGCCGCCACTGCCTAATCATAAGTATGTTCCGTCATTGTCGACCAACGTCGCTGCCCACACCGCCCACCTAAGCCCTCCCTGAATCATCCTCTACCCAACTATACCTTCTTCCTCCCTCAATTTTCCTTGCACGAGCCACCCGGCCGTGCAAAGTTTCCTTCTCGATCAACCACTTCTCTACCCCTACCATCCTTCGCACCACCATCCACCACCACTACTGTCGTAACCACTACCCCTTACACTCCTAAAAATACCTATAGACCTTCCTCTATCTCTCCTACCCTTCTTTTCCTCTTCCTTCCTCTCCTCCTCTCTTTCTCCTTTTCCTCCACTTTCAGCCACCACCGCTGCCGCCGTGCGCCACCACCTTTGGTAGAGTCACCACCCTCATACCATTCCTCTCCATCTAGGCAACCATAAACACCCCAAATCCCAACCTCATTCTCCCTCTCTTTTTCCCAGATCTCAATTTTCTCTCTTCTCTTCTCTTTTTCCGGCTACCGTCGCCGCCGCCGTGCACCATCGCCGGTGCCGCTTGCCATCACTAACCCAAGGTGGTACCTTAGACCCTTTAAACCCTTGAATCCTATTTATACAAGATTTATTTATTTAATTTTTATATACTTCCATTAGTTAGATTATATTATTATTACTACTACTACTACTACTAATGTTATTATTATTATTTCTATTAAGGGTCAAAGCCCTATTATATTTTTATTTCAATTATTATTATTATTATTATGTGGTATTATTATTATTATTATTATTATTATTATCATTATCATTATTATTATTATTATTAGTATTATTATTATTAATAGTATTATTATTATTTTAAAGTAGGGTTGAAACTCTACTTTACATTATTTTTGATTTATACTACTACTACTACTACTACTACTACTACTACTATGTGGATTTTAATTTTATTGCTTCCATTTTTATTTAAAAAGTGAATTTTGGAATGTTACAAGTGATACTAAGCCAAAATGAGAATCATACTTCATCTCTAGGGTTAGCTAACCCTAGAGAATAACCCACTATTAAAGCTCGAGGTCTTCCACTTTATCACTTAATACACAACACACACAATTCCATACTTAACTGTTTTCCCCATATTTCCAATTATTAAAATCAATCTTTAGGTTAATGTTCCAAGAACAAGTCAAAGTCAACACTAAAAATCAACCTAAGAATCCACCTAGGTCATCCTAGTTCAATTATTCACATTTAGGTACATTAATTCATAAATGATCAAAATATCCTTATAGGTGATTTATTAATTAAATTCTCACCATTATATCATTTGTTATTAGAATTACATAAAATTCATGGCATAGATAATTAACTTTAAAATGAAACATTTAGAAATGATAAAAAATACCATTTTACCTCTAAAGTACATTTAAGACTATTTTGCATATAAATTGTAATCATGCATATCTAGGATATCATATTTTACATGCTTTTCACAATCAACATAATATAATATGTAGTAGGCTTACTTGCTAGAAAATTATATATTTCATGTAAAAAGACTAAAATATGCTTCGAACATGCAAAATTTTAATAATTTATAACTTTGACTAAATATTCTCAAATCTCAACATGTTATATATCATACGTTAAGTAAAATATGTGAGAATATCAATGGTGAACTCCAAAATAGCAAAGGAGGCCTTAGTTAGGCCAACCTAGCCCTTAGTCGAGTTACCTGTATAACGCATGCATAATTATTTCGCCACAAACAATCCTATTCTAATATGCTATCATACATACATCAAAATAAATAAAATTTATCATGTTCTTAGATAAATTCACATTTTCACATACTTAGAGCAAAATGATAAAAATAATATGGGCATGCTTATTTTCATGGAATTATAAGAAAGCATAAATTTCACTTAAACATATCATAAAAACCCTAAACATACTATTGCATGGTTTTTTACACAATTAGGAGGAGTATTTGGGTTTCCTTCTTCCAAGCAAAAATGTAAAAATAAGAATAAGAAAACCACAAGCCTTAGCTTTCAACTATACCTCATTCTCCTTAAAATCACAAAACCTAATAAAATAATTAGAATTAAAATAAAATAATAAAACAAAAGACAATAAGAATAATCATCAAAGCCAAAGGAAAAGAGCCATGCCCAAACAAAAGGGGCGGCATAAAAATAGAAAAAGGAAAGGGCAACTCTCTTCAATTTCCTCCCAAATCTAACACACATATATGTATATATTTAAGAAAAGATAACAAGGCTATATAAATGACCAAGAGAAGAGGAACCAACAAAGAGAATGAAGAAAAGAGGGAGGGGTTTCGGTTTTAAGCTTGGAGAACAAAAGGGAAGTGTTCTTCAACACTTAGGTAAAACTTAAAAGAGAGAGAGTAAAGCAAAAACTCAACAAATGATTGAATGATTGAAGAACCAATGCAAAAAGGCATAAAGAGGGGTAATATGGGGTTTGAACATCAATAAGGAGGAGAGAGAAGAGGCTGACCAAATATTGCTTCTCCAACACTTGAATGAAGAGGTTAAGTGTACATATAAAGTGTAAGAAAGTAGCTGAGAGGTGATTATGGCTAAGATAATGGACCAAGGTAATAGAATAAGTAATAATCTAATCCAATCTTAAGGGAAATAGTTAGAAAGTTGACAAGGATGAAAGGAAAGGCCCAAAAGATCAAACAACACAAAAGTGCTCATAAAAATCACACACCTTAGTGCTTGGACGAGCCAAAATCACCGTTGGAACCCCTTAGTGCTATCAGCTTTGCCTTATAGGCTTTGGTTGATTGCCTAATTCTAAAAACTCTAATATTTCATTTTTCTAATCTAGTTTACCAAATACATCATCTACCTTAACCCAAACACACATAATAAATACATTAAGCACATGTTATTCACCTATTATTTTCGTGATCAGATTCACAAAACACATTAGGTTGTAATTAATTTATAAATTAGGGTGTATGGGGAGCAGGGTATTATAGTACCAAATGAAATTTGTAGTGAGTCGGCATGGTACACCTACCGACATAGTCTCCGATCATGATTTGAGGTTCTTTTTGCACTATGAGGGAAAATTGCAGGAGACTATAGGCAGAAGGTTGAGGATGAGTACCATTTTCCACCCAACTATAGGTGCTTAGATGGAGAAGATGATTCAAACTCTATAGGATATGATGTGGTCTTATATCTTGGAATTTCATGGCAGTTGGGAGGATATATTACATTTGATGGAGTTTTTCTATAACAACAATATTCACACTAGCATTAGGATGACATCATTTGAGGCACTCTATGGGAAGGATTTACAAAGATGATTGGAAAGATGACTCAATAGGTCAAGTTGTTTCAGGATAGGATGAAGGCATCTTAGAGTAGGCGTAAGAGCTATGTTGATTTGAGGTGGAGATTGGATTGATATAAAGTAAGTGATAAGGTTTTGTTGAGGGCCTCACCTACTAAGGGCATATAGATATTTGGTAAGAGAGGCAAGTTTAACCCATGATATATCGATATGTACGATATATTGGATAGAGTTAGCAAGGTTTCCTACCATTTAGCATTTCTATAGAATTAACCCATATTCATAATGTATTCCACATTTTGCAGCGGATGAAGTACATTATATATTCGTTTCACATGATCTAACCACACAATATTAAGATTGATGAATCATTATATTAGAAGGAGAGGCCTCTAAGGATACTTGATAATGTCTAAGATAATGGATGATTTATCTTTCACAAATGCATGATCTTTGTGTTTGATTTGTAGAACAACAATTTTGAGTACAGTAGGAAAAAAATTAATATTGTTGATAATTCTTTTAATTGGAAGGTTTTGAACTTCTCTAAGGTCAAAATAATTTTAAAGATAAATCACTAATTTCTCTATACAGTGGCTTTTAAAACTCACTTAAGATTAACCTCACTTGAAGAGAAAGTAGGAAGATAGAATGGCTAAGAATTTTTGACTCAAAGTCCTTTCATTTCATTAGATGATTAGGTTAAATAATGACTATCACCATCTAATGTATAAGTGTATATACACACACATTTGAGGCCCAACCTAACCTCCATTAATTAAGCCCAAATCAACCAGCCTAATTAATAAATATTTGAACCAATACATGTCCATATAGTATATATAGTGAATTAAAATTATAATGAAAAAATATTACAAAGAGTACATAAAACCTAATCATGATAGTACATTGAATAATCAAGTAATCAAACTTTATGTCTTGTAGCTTTTTCTTCCATATAACTTTGTAACTCTTGCATTACCATTTTATTTTACACTAGATATTGTTAGTGAATTCTTCTTCTTGCAAATATATGTAATAATTGCAAGAATCACTTAATGAAATATTATTAAGGTTATTATGAGTACATTCAGGATTTTTAAGAATAATTGGTGCCACCTTTATACATACTAACTTTTAACTTTCAATATGAGAAGAATGAGATGGAGATGCTCCTGCATCACTTGAAACCGAGATGAAGAAGATATGATCAAGGTTCATACCAACAATGAAGATCCTATGGAGTCATCATGGAGTTGAGGAGGCTACTTGGTAGAAAGAGGTGGAGATGCATAGTGATTTACTTTGTAACCTAATACTTATATCGATTCCACCTTACCCTAACTCTCTAACCCTTGATCAATAATTAAACTATCTTAACCTTATTCTAATCCAAAAACTGAACCTATTATCTTATCTTTTATTTTCCCTCTTTTCCCTTTTCTCTTCTTTCTCTTTTTTTCCTTCCTTTAGTCAACCCTTTTTTTCCTTTTCCCCCCTTCTTCTTGCTTGAATCATTATCCTTAGACAATGCTTGCCATACCCCCATCACTTCCCCATCACCTTTAAAGCCATTCCCAACTCCTATGGAGGTAGGATTGGGGTTGAAAAATCTCACCCAATTGCACCCAGTCTCCCCATCTCTACATGCATGTATATGCATACATATACTAGCAATAAGTTCCCCCAAACCATAGTTTTCTCCCTTTGTTTTCTACAGAAACTCCACTTCCAAAGCATCATCTTCGTATTCCTTTCTCTCTTCCTCACCGTTACCAAAATAAACCCAAAAAACCACCATTAGAAGCCCTCACTGAAGTACCCTCACCTCCTTCGATTACTTTTGACACCCCTACCCCCAACCAATGGCCATTAACGCTGGTGCACCATCCCACATATCGGCCAAAATCACTGCATATCCCTCCTTTCTTTCCTTGGTTATAGCAACAACAACCGAACACCACCTTCACCATTCGGCCACACCAACCGCACCACACCCCTTGCTTTCACTAATCCAATTAGTGCACACCACCTTAATTTGGCCATTCCCACTAGCACACATTACCCTCCTTTTGTTGTTTCCACCATGGTTTCCCTCCACTCTTTGGCCTATTTGGTGTTGCTCACCACATAGCAACAGTAGCTTGTATCATTGCTCCATCCTCCCTCTCGTCACAACCCGTTGTTCCTCCCTTTTTAGTTGCGTAAAGTTTCCCAAACACTCACCTTAGTTGGTTCAATTTTTCTTCACTCTTTCACCCTTTTATTCCTTAAATTTTCCTTAATTATGTGGTTTAATCCTAATGGTGTCCTATTATGATTTATTAGGTAATTTTCCTGAGGTTTTGAAATAGGTGGGATAGGATTTGCGTATTTGTCTTAGTCTTAGGTTTTTGGTTGCTAAGTGTCATGAATATTTTGTGTTATACCATGTTATTATTATAATTAATATTATTATAATTTGATTTAATTTATGATTTTTAATGCTATGATATGCAGTTGATATTATATTGATAGAAAATAAGTGAAGATTATGCAATATCGTTATTCTATGTAAAAAACTTTCGGTGTGATATATGGTTGTAAAATAGGTTTATAAAGGCATGATGAGTGTGAAATGAGTATAAGAAAGCATATGGATATCAATGGTTGATTTGGAAATAATGTTACCAAACACATAAGATTTGCATGAAATAAGGGTTTTATTATTGGTAAGAGCATTTTGGTCAATATAGGTTAATATGAGAATCATGGTATTTTAAGGTGTTATATCATCTAAAATATGCTAAGGAATTTATATAGTGTTTAGATTAGTTGTAAATAACCTATATTTAATAAAGTATAAAAATGGTTTGATTTAGGAATAGTAATCCTAAAACGAGAAGGTTATTATCACATGTGTGAAACGGTAGAATTAGACTACTATATTTGAATATGTTATTAATATTAGTGTTTTGGGAATTAGGGTTTATAAGCCTCAGGGAGTGATAGCTCTTAAAATAGGGTTGTTATCGCATATACAAGACTTTAGAGTTATGCCTTGAAATGTAATAATAATAATAATAATAATAATAATAATAATAATAATAATAATAATAATAATAATAATAAGTAATAATTTTGGTAGGTAAAAGAGTAACAATAGAATAGTTATGATAAAAGTGTGAAATTAGGATTTTTGGGGAATAGAAGGGCCTGAACCCTAGAGAATGAAATTAGGATCTTTGTGATCTGCTTTACCTACAAATTTCAAATAAATTATAAATAAGACATTATTCATTTAAAGTAAAAGATCATGTGAGTCGGGCTGAGGTGTTTTATAGGTTTGTTCCATCAGACAGTAATAATGGCTCAGGTTTGTTGTCCATGAGAGGTGTTTTAGGTTCTACTTGTTTAAGTATATTGGCTCAGGTACATGTTGCGTTGAGACGTATTTTATGGGTCCGTTCCATTAGATGATAATAGTGGCTCAGAAGTATTTTTTTTTCCTGAGAGATGCATCACTTCGTTCCACCGAGTTAAGAATAGTGGGGGCCTAAACTCAATGTGAAAGATAATACAATTTGAGATAATTAACCTAATGGATAAGATATTAATGACTTAAAATGGAAGAGTACGTGAGTTAGGATTGAGGTGTTAGATCCGTTTTACTCGACAATAATTGTATCTCAAGTATGTTATCCATGAGAGAGGCTTTAAACCGATCTATCGATTTAAGAATAGTGGCTTAGGAGCATTTTTTTTCCTGAGAGGTATTAGATCCATTCCACCGGTTTAAAAATAGTGGAGTCCCTATACTCAATATAAATAAAAGAGTGAAAATTGTTATATCTAATAAAGAGGCATGAATCATTTCTTACTTTGTGATATTTTATTTGTTTTACTGGTGTATTTATTTATATATGTGAATGCATGTATTTTAACGTATCCTTGACTGGATATTGTTGTCACCTTGCTAGGTATATAGTCTACCGACCATCCTTTTTATAGATGCTCCTTATTCCTACAAGCAGATAACCTTGATGCTTTTATATAGGTCATTGAGGATTAGCTAGATGATTTTGTTACTTATGATGCGGTGTATGGGGTAGAGTGATTATTATGTACTAGGAATTTGAGTAAAGAGTCATGTTATCTAGGTTATGGTTTACCCAAATACCTTTTTGGATTCTTATATCTATGGTATCTCTTTGTTTGTATTTGTCATTTTATTCAGATTAAACCTCCAAACTCGTATTTGTATTTATAATTTTTTTATACTTATCTTGATTCACATCTTAATGGTTTTAGCTTTGTGATTGATGTGAGGATGGTATGCTAAGTTAAAATTATGTCAATTTTTGTGGTAACACCTGATATTTTAATTATAAGCTTCCGCTATAAAGCAAAATTTTTAGTGATAAAATTTGGGGTATTACACTTTATCCTGATCTATTTGTAGATGGTGTGTGTTCCTTAGTATAGGGGTTTCTTGTAATGGGATAGCCCCCTTTTCTCTACGATTTTCTTAATGATTGTTCATAGCCAATCACACATGTTTTCCTGCCATGCTATTTTATTTTCGACTTCAAGGACAAACTTTATTTTTAAGAGGGTAATGATATAATACCCTTTATATAAAAGTATTTTTATATAATTTTGAAAAGAAAAAAAATTATAAAAAAAATTATGAAAAAAAGATAAATTGGGGAACTTATCAATCAATACATCAAACCAATTAACTAGAAATTTGTTGCTTCTTTTTGCCTGTTATGATGAACCAACCGAATGGTACACTAAAACTAGTCAATTGGTTCTACTAGAATCATGATCTCTATTTTGGTTTTGACTTCAAATATCTTCTAAACCTCTGCCTAGACTTGGAAATATGTTATATGTTTATTATAAAGGATTTTTATAGGGTTTTAAATCCTCATTGCATATGAATTTTGGATTTAGCTAAAATATATCTAGATTTTCCACTTTTTCCCCTTTACCCCCTTTCCACTTCTTCCCCTTGATTCCTTTTCCCCTTTCCCTCTACCATATAGTTGTTTCATAGGTTTTCCTTGTAATCCAAGGTCCCCCCTTTAGCTTTCTTTTTCAACTAATCTAAGTGTATTACACTCAAAATTTATGAACTAACATTTTTCTTTAAAATGAGTTTGTAGAAGCCAAAACTCGAAATGTGGGGATGCTACACTACATTTAACATAGAAGAGGTACTCCCTATACTTAATTTATGTAAGCTGAAAGGAAAAAGTAACCTCGTACTTAATAATCAAGTGTGGGAAGTACTTGATTCCACCATAATACAAGATATAAAATAGAGAAAAAAGAATATCTATAATAAAAATAGAGGACATAAAAGTCTAGAGAGAGAGAGAGAGAGAGATTCTAGATTTCTAGATAACAAACTCTAGTTCAAACCTTATCATGCTCATCGCAAGTAACACGATGAAAGTATTAAATTAGTTAGTACCATAAAATATTTATACAGTCATAATTGTCCATTGAAGAGGTAGGTGACCATGAAACTAAAACCATCAATATAATGGTACTAAGTAATCCACTATATAGTAATAAACATGTAAATATCACATAGATCACAAACAAGGTATCATAAGAGGAACATGACATAACATCTCAATAACACATGCAATAGTGAGAAAGATGTTACCTATAATAACATAAATATCCCTACTAATACAACCTTATCATGTCATTATCCTTAACGACAAATAAATCTCATAAGTGATTATAATCATTCCAATTATTTATTCACGTCAAGTTCAGGAGGAGCTACTATGATTAATCTGGTGGAATAGACTAAAGCACCACCTAAGGCAAAAATGTTGTTGAGTCACTATTATCGCTTGATAAAATAGACTCAACACCTCCAAGGATAACACACTCATGAACACTATTCTTAAATCAGTAGAATCGTCCAAAGCACCTGTTGATAAAAAAGTCTTTTGAACCATTATTATCTTCCAGGGGAGCGAAATCAACATCGTGGTCCTAACTCATGTGATATTTCAATTTAATTGTTAATGTCTTATTAAAAATTATAGTAGAAAAATCCATAAAAAATAAAATTAAGGGTAGTGCACATGGACAACTGCTAACTCTCCAATCTAAAATCATTCAAATTACTTAGTCATATTGAGTTCAAGGATCCCACTATTCCGTATTTGATGGAATGGGTTGAAGCACCTCCTAGTGTAAAATTACTCTAAGCCACTATTATCATGCGGTGAAATAGACTCACCAATTCCTAGGAAAAAATAATCCTATCAACTATTCTCAAACTGGTGGAATGGTTGGAAGCAATTCTCAGGACAATAAGCTCCTGAGACACTATTATCATCTGGTGAAACGAACTCAACACCTCAGTCTCGACTCGCATGGATTTTTCACTTTAAGTAATAAATATCTTTTTAAACTGTGGTGTATCTTAATGTCATCATGCATACGTAAATATAAATATGCAAGGCTCATACAACATACTTAATATAAATATGCAAGACACAAACCGCACAACCAAATGATGATTGGGTCATTCCCTAAGGATAAGGCCACAATTCCCCTATAGAACCTTAATTCTACAAGTTAAGCATAACTTCTCTCATATGGCTCATATAACCTCCAAATTTGGTGCATCATCCTATATTAATATTATTAACAACATATCTCAAAATTAAGGTCTAACTCCAACAACTTATACATGCGATAATGAGTCAGTTTGCCTCTAGGGTTACCATTCACCATTCAAGCCATTTTATTATTTTATTAGATTTATGTTGTTCATAATTACTTTGAATATCTCACGTAACATACTTAGCATATTTTAAAATCATTTCCACTTTATAAACACTAAAATTCCACATTTAATCCATATTAATCAAAGTAATTTTATCTTATTGAAAATCTCAAAATATCACTTTAGATAACTTGTATCTTAATCAACTACCATTAAATCATACTATTATATTCATGGTTACAAAAAAAATTTATCACAAGCGACATCACATAAGCTCTTGCTTTTTACAAAATAACCATGTTTCCATAGTATAATATAACATTGTTATAACATAATATCAATAAACCAAATTATGAGATATAATAACACCAACATGAGAGTACACACAATTTACATATAGCGTTCAAAAATCCTAATTACAACATGTATCCTTCTTACTTAACCATTTTACTCATTTTCAATTATTTGAGACAATTATAATAAAAGTTAACAATAAGGTAAACTTAATAATCTACTAAAACCATCCTATGTTCAATGTATTACATTAAGGCACATTAGGTCAAAAAAACTTCCAACATGCCATTAAGACCATAATTACCAAATTATCATCCATTTAAATGCTAATTTTATTTTATTTACTAATTTGTTATAAAAAGACTAAAATATGATAATTAACATTTTTTCGCATGAAAAAATTATTATACATGAAGAATGACTATTTTGATCTTACATAGGATTTAACACATAAAATCATAATATGCATATTTAATTAATCAAAAATCACATATTTCCTTACTTAAAAATAAATAATACAAATTAGATATACTTATTTGAATACAAAATCAAGGAACATTGATGCAGGAGCAAATGATCAAGATTTAGCATTTATTATGTTGGAACCTATTATCCTCTATTTAGATAGGATCCCCTAAATTTGAAGACAAATGGATAACTACATTGCTATGTATAAACGAAACTTGCGAAATAAGTCACTAGCGAGAGAGAGGTGTGCACGGTATGTATGGAGGGAAAAAATATGTTGCGTGGAAGGATTGAATGTGGAATCTGCATAAGGAGACTATATTTGATACTTTGGATGTGTAATATTGATTAATATCACGTGTATATTAGCTAAAGGGATAAGGAATTCGAATTAGTCAAAAAGTAGTTTAATTCTATCTTTTAGGTTTATCTTATACTATCTTATGAGTTGTATTTGGAGTAAGGAGCGAGCCACACCTTAATGGGTAAATTTCTATAAAATTTTTAGGCTTGTAATATTAGGAAGGTAAAATTTTTATAAAAACCATAGGACATAATACACAAAAGAGAGACGAAAATTGATGGAAGTTGTAAGTTTTTATTTAATTGAATTTTGTGTGAGTTCTTATCAATATTAATCAATTCTGTATGAGTGATTATTATTTAAATCCTTAATCTCTTTGTCTATATGAATTATATATTAATATATATCCTTCAAACCCTCCACAAAACCCCACGCTATTCCAATCCTAATCATCATATTCAATCACCGTCATCATCATCTTCAATACTCATCTTAAATCTAATTTTCTTACTTGATTTTATTTATTTCCAAACCTTATATAATAATATTATTATTATCAAATTATCATCCTTATAATATTAAATTCAAATTATAATAATCAAACTACCATATTTCCAATCGTTTATCATCATAATATTCATATCAATACTAAACCCTAATCGTAAACCCTAAACCTAGCCCACGAACCAAAAAATTCCAAAACCTTTATCATTCGAGCATCATCATCATTAATTATTATTTTTCAAATCATCATCATCTATGAACCATCATATTCCTTTTACAACCCTAATTGAACCATAAAGACACTCAAAACACATCAAATATTTTAAAAGACCAAAATATTCTTAGGGCATAAAATGATAATAATATTACTAAAAAAAATGTCTAAGCATGATTAACCTATTATATTATACATTTATATCATGCATAATTACTTCAGGCCCTTAAACCTATTATAACATACTTTTGTACACATAACCTTTTAACAATTTAAAATGCTCCATTTTATATAATTTTATGCTAATCATTATTGGGGAAAATCTATATGACATAACCATACATAATTAATACATTTTACACATCAGAAAACTAGTATGCTATTATGTAATATTTAACATTTTAGTAAAGCATATGATTACTTGATTTTAAGCAAAAAAGTATGAATAAAAGCAACCTACTAAAAAAATATAAGGATCCATTAAACCTCTAATAATAATACTCAAAAAATAAAAAACCAACAACACATTAGTCAAGAGTACCAAAAAGAAACACTTAACAAAAATTCAAGTAAAAAGAAAATGTGCATGGATTCATAAAGGCTAAGGGGCAACGTGAGCCATTCATACAACACGGGTAGGGTTGTGTGAGTTGGTCACATAACTAAGTAGGGGTGCATAAAGGAGGTGATGAAAATATATTAGCTAAGGGGAAGGGTGAGGGTGGTGGGTTGCTGGTGCAATCTACTAGCAATAAGGTGGTGGTTAGCAAGACAAAACCTGAGTAAAGGTGGTGTTGGCGGTGGTTCCTTGATGTTGGTGTGTTGGGGGCAATATGGGTGGTGGTTGGGTGGAGGTTAAACAAGAAATAAAGGCTAAAAGGGTGGATTTGGGAGTTGGGTGGTGGCGATGGGTTGCATGTAAACTCGACATAGTATGAGCAGAGTGGTGTGGGGGAGCTATGTGGCATAAGGCAAGGGTACGTGAGGTCACGACACTATATAGGCATGGGATGTGTGTTTTTTTATGCAACTAATTAGGAAAAAGCATAGCGAGTTGGTATTGGGTGTTTAGTGGTTGGGGATAAAGGGGATAAAGGAGGTTAAGAGGGAGATCTAGGAATGGTGGATGGTTGATGGTGCGAGGGAAAAATGGTGAAAATGGAACAAAAAATAGGTTGTTTAGAATGGAAGAAAATAAAGATGGATGGAATGGGTGGTGATGGTTGATGGTGATGATGGTTCAAGAAAAAAAATAGAAGTAGGGGAGATATAAGGAATAAGATGGTTCGGGGTGTTGAGTTGGAAATATCCAGACAAAATAACAGGGGTTGAGAATTTTATTTCCTATGAGATTGATGGTTAGAACAAGGAGGTTTAGGTGTTGCATGAAAAATGGAGGGAGACATGGGGAGGGTTTTGTGGCAAATAAATGGTATGGAAGGGGAGGGCTTGCATAAGAGAGATAAAGATGGCAATAGGTAGGCTAAACTAAGAGTATAATTGTTTTGTTTTAGGTTTCATTTGGTTAATTTAGGGTATCTAATTAAGGGAAAATTAATTTGTTAAGTTTGAGGTTTAAGATAAAATAAAGGTAAAATAAATATGATAACTTATTTAAGAATTTAAGTTAAATTAACATGTGGGTTACAGATAAAGGGTTAATAATAAAAATAATTAAACCAAGGCTTTAGGGTTAGGTTTCGAATAAAAGGCTAAAAACTCAAAAATAAAGGTTAAGAAGTTTCAGGGTGTTACACCAAGATTCCTTATTCCCCCTTAGTCATTGTTTTACCCATCTAGCCACACCTTTCACCCTTTTAATTGCCCTTACTCAAGTAGTTATCTATACTTGTGTCTTGCCTTTAGATCCCCCCTTAGTTATTGATCTCGGCCTAGACCTCCTCTTCTTTCTTTTGTGCTTAGTTGATCCCCTCAGCAACCCACATTGAATCTTTTCTCTTTACAAGAAATTCTCCAATTTTTCTTCTCTTCCTTCCCTCCTTAACTTCTTCTCTCCTTCCTTTATTTCCCTCTTTTTTTTAGTTTTGTTTTTAGCTCATTATATTTTTCTAAATGGATTTCTTTGATTATTAATTAGGTGATGAAGAATCATAAGGTTGAAGTAGCATTGGATATTAACTTCCTTGCTTGAAAAGTTACTAAATAGGTAAATTTAGCTAGACCATGTAGATGTAGAATGATGTGTTATGTGTTTATTTTTTTAACACGAATTCCATAATTTACATTATTTTTTAAGTGTGTTTAAGTTGTTGAGAGCATGAAATTAGCATTAGACTCATAATATGTTTGGTTGTTTTGAATGAGAACCCCATGGATATGAACGTGAATTGATTAAGGTGTAACTTTTTATTTTGGATATAGATTTATGAAGCATGGATGCTAGGTGTGATTTTTGACTAGTTTCACATGCTATGAATGTGTTTGGATTTTGGTTGAAAGCAAGGGTGTATTCAAATTATGTTTTTCCTAATGGAATCAATCAACTGATATGGGATAAAACTAGCCCAGTAGTCTACTAATAAACTAGTTTTGACCTACTAGTTAACTAGTTCACTAGAAATTGGTAAGTATTTTACTATGGCACTAGCTGACTGGGTTTTCTATTACCTTATATATATATAATTTATCGCTAGTTGGCCACACTAGTGTTTTCTTATTTCACCTTCATTTTCTCTTGGTCTATTTTTGGATCCAATCCACTAGTTTGTAAGACTATTTAACTAATTTTCTTAGGGATTTTCCATGTATTTTCTCAAGGTTAACCCTAATGGTTGACTTCTTTGCTTGACATTTGACCTTCTTAAATTTTTTATTAAAGGGGAATAAATAGCTTAAGTGTAGAGGTATGATATGGGTTTAAATGTTGGCCTTGAATATGACATTCTTAATTAAAGTGGAAGATAATGGGATTCTATGTTCCCTTCCCCTTGTGGATCAATTGGTGACTTTAATTTACCTTATTTTTGTAACTTGTGATAGCTATCTATGTTGTGATAGATAATAGTTTCAGCCCAACTTATTTTTGTGAGTTGTACTAACTATCTAAATAGTGGATCAAAAGATTATTTTATTTTTGTGATTTGTATTAGTTATTTATATTAGGTCAGCTAATAGTTTTAGTTTGTCATATCTTGAGCTATGCTAGTTACCTGTATTGGGTCAACTGATTATTTTAGTTTACCTTATCTTGAGATATGTTGGCTATCTATATTATATTAGCTAGTGGTTAGTCCACCTTACCTATTGAGTTGTTCTAACTATCTATATTGTGTTAGATGGTGGTTTTAGGCGACCTTATCTTATATTTTGCTAATTATCTATTTTAGATTAGCATATAGTAGACAATTCATCGAATTGATTATGGAACATGGTTATTAGTATTTGATATGAGTTGAGAATGAGGCTATGGGTTGTTTGCATATCCATGATAGCATGGTGTGTGTATGCATGCTTTATTACTTTTATGGCACACCCTATGTGATGCATTCTACCTTTACAAGGGAAGCATTGTTTAGTTGGTATATTGGTATACAGATAATGCACTCACAAGTAAATTTTTGCAAGTAATTGACGAGGATGATATCAATATGTATGTTGATGTGCTTGGGTAAGAGTGACGCCATGATTTAGATTAGGAGCTATCCAATTGTCCTTGGTGGTATTTTTTATACCAGATATTTTAAACACTTGTGCTTCATTTCCCTTTTTAGCTGTATCTTTTTTATAGTGGTTCTCCACAACTTATCTTGTTATCTTAGTATTACTTTTGTTGTTCTCTATTTTGTGACTTGTTTGTGAATTATTTTTCCTTTCCCTTATCAGGAGAAAGGTACGGATACTAAAATTGTATTAAGAGTGACGATAATATCCATGCTTTGAGTTTTTTCTTCCACAAATCTATACTTTTAAATGAAATTTTTTGACTTGATTTTTTTGGGTGTTACATTCTCTACCATTACTGATGAAAGAATTGGTGATTTAGGCCACACCTATTATGTAACTCAATTCTAATTGCCACATTCTCTAATTTCTTTAACCTCGATGAGAGAACAATGAACATATCAATTAGAGGCATGTTTCATGGCCTTCTTTATGCTCTATGTGCATCTACCATCACAATCTTCATCAAATTTCTAAACCCAAATGTTGTGGATGTTTCTTCTTCAAGGATAGTAGTTGTTAATCTTGAGGATGATGTAATCTTATTCTTATAGGCAATATTATTACAATTGAAAGAAATAAATTTGGAATTTTGAGAAAAAAGGCAACAAAGAGAAGATTATAATGTGAAGTGGATAATCAGAGGAACCTTATCATATACCTATTTACCGAGATGTATAGTCCAACTCATTGTAAAGACGGAGGAGAAAGAAAAAAATTGGGTGGGTATAGATCATATGGTCGATATTGGTTGTAAAAGATGATAACAGTAAAGCCCTTTAGCTTGTATAAGATAAATACTTCATCGAAACTATCTCTATGTTTGATATTGATTTGCAATTGTGATAGTTTATTGGATCAATACTGTTGTTTGCTTCGAGAAAGCTATCGTATTTTATTGAATTCTATTCTTATGGTTTCCTGCGTTGTCTTTGATAGTGATTATATTTATGATCTACTATATAGGATCTTGGTGGGTTGGTTCCATAATGGAGGGGAGATCATGTGTTGTATGGACAATAAAGAAGAGTTAAAGAGAGATCATAAAAGTTTAGAAATGATAACTCATTTTTAAAGGGTAAGGGTAAAATGAATTTAAATAATAGTTTAGACATGATTAGTCCTAAAAGGTAACAAAAGTTTATTTAGTGCAAGAATTTATAAAGTCAAAGTTATTATGTATTTTTTTTTTAAATTTAGAGTTATCTAATATATTAAAAATTATTAAAAAATATCGGTGCGTGCATTTAATCAAGAGCATGTACAGATTATTATTATTATTTTATAAAAAGCTTAAGACAAAAGGGATTAGTTAAGAATAAATAAATAAACAGTGTCACGTGAATGTCACTCATGCTCAGTCATGCGTGGTCTAATCTAATAATACATGGAATATTAGAATCAATTTACCTCGCCAAGGCCAAGCACTCTAAATATGAATACGATCCCTCTCAATGATACTGTCCCTTGACCAAATTCCTATGATGCTCTTTTTTTTATTTATTTTTTTAACACACTCGTACTCCCCCATTACCATTAGCAGTAAATTAAATATAATTAACTAACTTGGGTCCACCATGGCCTCCGAGCCGATGAATGAATGCTGTCTCAGCTCAGCCCCCTAATTCCCTCTCTCCGGACCATAACCGGTAAACCTGTAGGCATGTTGACAAAAGAGGAGGCAAAACAAAAGTGGGGGCTGGTTAGCTGCAAAGCAAAAAAAGGTGTTAATGACTTTTAAAATAGAGGGCATGAAAATAAAATTGAATAGCAGAAGGAAATAAATGAACTTTTGAGGAGGGATATTTAAGCATTGCTCCATTCGTTATTAAGATAATATCTTTTTAATAATTTATATACCCATAAAGTAATATTACAGTTGATATCCAAAAGAAACGACAAAAATTAAGGATAAATATAATAAAAGACTCTTAACCTGTTTTCTTAGAAAGGGCGTAAAATATTCGACAATCCTTTATTTAAGCACCGCTAAAACTAAAAATATCTTATAAAACAATTAATCATACTAAATTGATCATCCATTATAAATATCATTTTATCCATTATAAATATCATTTTACCCTGACCAATTATTAGGTTAACCAAAACACTCTCCATTAAACGATGATACAAGGAAAGAAAAAAAAAATTGCTTGACTTGGGCTCAACACCTGAAGACATTAACAAAAATAGTCAAACAACAGAAAGAAAAACCAACACCCTAATAGAACCCAACCTCACCCAACTAAAAGAGACAATTCTTGCCCAACAATCTACTCACCCGCCCCGAAGGCTCTACCACACCACCAAACAGTTCACGTCCGCAAACCGAATACATTACACATGGAGTATTAGCCGCATATCCTATAACCATACTGCAAACCAAAAGAGTAAAGAATATTTTTACTCTTGGTTTAATTATAGTATTGCCTTGTGCGTCTACCACACAATAAATTCAAATTTGCAGACGCGGTTTTAATATTAAAACCAATAAGAGCTTATAATATAATTTAGTTTATGTTTAGATCAGAAGAAATCGATGTGAATGAAATTGTTAACTTTGTTTGACTACCTACTCAACAACCTTTGTCTAGATTAGCAAAGGTTAAACATTTATCCCAAATTAATTCGTTTCTCGTAATCTTATTTTGAGATAGCCGGTGCAAAGGATACAACTTATATGTTATAAATTTTATTCAACTTAATTTACCCCAATGTAAATAATCAAAATAATTTTAGACTATTTTAGATTAATATTATTAAAATATTATTTTAAAATACTCATTCCTATTCACCTTCATTTCTCTTCTTGTTGACTTTTTAATTTTACTACCAATTCATTTAATCTAATCGAAACAAATTATTAGTGATTAAAGTAAAAAAAAAATTTAAATCATAAAAATTTGAGGTTTAAATCTTCTTTATTGATATTGTGTACTTTAATGCTAATTATGATACTTATATGACAATTTATAATCATCTATTAAAGTGCATGAAAGAAAAAACAAAACTAAGATGGAAAAGGTATACAATACAGGGTTGACTCCAACGACGAAGGATTAGAAAATCAAAAATAATTACTGGATGGCCCTGTGGGCTATATAGTATATGATTTTGTCTTTGTATAAACAAATATAAAGAAATAGCTTTTAAATTTCAATCTAGTGCAGAATCTTGATACATAGGTCAAAGATATGGTTTTATATAAGATATATGGGTCAAAGATATCGTATTCACTTTTAGGCTATTAAAGACTCTAAACAGGGGAGATCATGTGTATGATTATGTTTGTGCTTATCGATAACGACTCGTCGGTGATGATGGGTGATGAGTTTAGAACGTCCGCAATGCGCTTGTTCTTGTATCATACGTTGGGGGAAATTTATACCGTATTACTTGTTTTAAGGTTTAATAATGTACAACATGTGCTATAATATATTTTAATATTTATTTTTTTAATTGATTAATTTTAATTTTATTTTATTAATATTTTTGAAATTTTACTTTAAAAGTAGGTATTTATATTAATATATTTTTGATAAAAAAATTGATTAAAAAATTGGTACATTAATAATAAAAGATTAGTTTTAAGTAGAACAATAATAAAAAATTATCTCATTGGTAAAAAATAGGCACATTCGTGATGAAATATTCATTTTAAGTACAAGAATACCAAAATATCAATTTGCGGGTGAAAAATCAACACATTAGTGGAGAAAGATCAACATATTAGTAGTAAAAAATCATTACATTTGTGGTAAAAAATCGGTACATTAATGATAAAAGATTGGTATATTAGTGGTGAAAGGTAATTTTTAAGTACAATAATGGTGAACGATCAACTCGTTGATAAAAATAATAATCCAATGATGGTGAAATATTGGTTTAGTAGTGGTGAAATCTACTTAAATGTATGATGATATATATATATATATATATATATATATATATATATATATATATATTGTACTTGTAAAAGTTTAGTACATTAATGATGGAAGATCAATTCGTAAGTAAAAAATCAGCACATTAGTGGTAAACAAATCAATACATTAGTGGTAAAATGTTGGTATATCATTAGTGAAAGATAATTTTTAAGTATAATAATTGTGAAAGGTCAACTCGCGTGATAGTTAAAAAACTAGTTATGTGATAGTGAAAAATTAATTTAATAGGGGTAAAAGATATTTAAATATATGATGAAATATATATAGATATGTAGTTGTAGCAAAAATTCAATACATTAATGATGCTAGTAAAAAATCAGTACATTAGTACTGAAATATTAGTATATTAGTGCTCGTTTGTTATGGGGGTAATAGGAGTGAAAAAATTACCCTTATATTTTCTATATTTTGTATAACCGATTTAAAATTAAATATTTTTATTCTAATAAATACCTGTTTTAGATCTTAATTTGATCTAAAATGGGTATTTTATTAAATATATATTTATTATTATTAAATACTTAATATAAAAGATATAAAATAGTGGAAATTTTTTTCCCATCCCTATTACTCCCATACCAAACAAGCCCTTAATGGTAAAAGATCATTTTTAGATAGAATAATTATGAAAGATTAACTCGTTGGTGATAAACTAGTGGTGAAAGTAAATTAATTGTGAAAGATCAATATATTAGCTGTGAAATATCAATTTTTAAGTAGAATAGTAATAGTGGCGAATGATCAATTTGTTAGGAAAAAATTAATGTACGAGTGGTGAAAAATCAGTATATTAGTAATAAAAGATTATTTTTAAGTAAAATAATGGTAAATGATCAATTAACTGGTAAAAAATCACACACACACAAATATATATATATATAATTAAAAGTATATCAATATAGGTATAAATCTATAGAGAAATTTTTTTAGAAATATTATGGTATATATATATTTTCTAATAATTATAGTAAGAGATATTTTAAGATTTTTTTAATAAAAAATACGGACATCATGTTAATGTCGGTCTATTGCACCTATCTTCTATATTTAACCAGTCGTATGGTATATATATTATATGTTGGGCGAGCATCAAAATGGATATCGGGAGAAATAAAAAATAATGATTTTTTAAAATAAAATATTATTGTATATACTTTTTTTTTAAAAGTGCAGAAACAAGAAAAAAACTTTGGAATGAAGATGCTCAACCAAATAGAATTTTAAGTAACATAATTGTGTACTTATGAAAAAACCTCACTTTTCTCTACTATTTTTTTTAATTTTATAAAAAAATTAAATCTACTCCAATAAATATGTTTTAGTTTTAAAAAAATTGTACGCTAAAATTTTTCTTTAGAACTTTTGGCTACATCGTCTATATATTTTTTTAACTAATGAAGATAAATTATAATTTTGAATTTACATTAATTATTATTACAAATATTTTCTAAAACACTTTAAATGAAATAATTTTATTCAATATTTTTTAAGATTAATAATTGTAATTGATGTTAATTTATTCATAAATAATTATTTTCATCAAATAAAATAATTAGAGTTAAATATTTTTGTAGATAATTATTATTATGTTGAAATATATTACATAATATTAGAAGATACAAACAACATTGTAGAATTATATAAATATTATTACAATATAAAATACCAAACTAATATAATAATTAAATAAATATTATAACATTTAAAAAACATTGTAGGAACGTATAAATATCACAACATTTAAATAGCATTGTAGCACTACATAATTGCTACAACAAAAAGTACCAAATTATCATAGTGATTACATAAATAAAAAATAAAAAAAATAACTACTTAAGTACATAAACTAGTTATTTGTTCCCAAAAATTATTGAATTTATTCCACTAAGTTAGATTTAAATTGATGATAGATCAAACAATCATATACTTCATTAGTTTTTTGAAGATAAGAATTGATGTCGACTATCAGACCATAATACTTAGTACAAAAATTCTAGACTATGACTAGTATCCTTACATATTAAGACTCTGGTCTCTAAGCATGAATCCTATATTGTATTCTCTAGAACATCCATAAAATCACCTAACAAACTATAATAAAAACACATTTAGGATTAAATTAAATAATTTTTCAAATGATAAAGTAATTTAAGGGTGAAATAACAAAGGAAAGATCAAACCAAACCAAGGTGGATGTTTCAGTGGAGATACGCACAACGAAAGGAGGGGATCAATGGGATATGTTGAGGAGATGGGTGGAGCAACAATAGCTTGTGTTGTTGTCAAGAGATGTGCATCGGTATGGGAGTTTGAAGGAGTGTTGTGGGTTGTGATGGTCTTTACCAAAGGTGGTGGGAGTGCTATGGAAACTTTTACAGAAGGATGGGGTAGGGAAAAGTGGGTTTTGCTAGTACAAGGGGTGTTGTGGTGATCTTGGTAGATGGTATGGGTGAGGGAATGGTGAAGGCTACCAATTATTAGGTGTGGTGTTTGGTATGGGCTGCCAACAGAGGTTTTTTTGGGTTGTTTTGTGATGGTGAGGAGGAGGGAAATGAGAAGAGTAAGTTTGTGTTGGTGGTGTTAACTTCAAAAAACAAATTAGAGGAAGGGAGGAATTAGTTCAGGGAATTTAATGTGAAGTGTGGAGGCACATATATATATATAGACACACACACACACACACATACACATGCATGTGAGGGAGGCGGGCAGAGAAAAAGGTATGTTGGGAAAAATTTGTTAACCCCAGCTCACGAATGTAGGAAGTGGATGTAAGAGTTGATGTGGTAGGGTGTAAGTCATGGTAGGGGTTATGGATAGGGAGGAAAAAATGGTTCGCATAAAGGGGGAATGAGGGAAAAAGAAGGCTAGATAGGGGAGAGAAATAGGGGAAGGAGAAAAAAAAAAGAGAAAGGGAAAAATTAAGTTCATGGTTAGATTTATAATTAGGTTAAAATAAATTAAGTTAGGGTATTAGGATAAATTAATTATTGACCATCATGGGTTAGGATTAGGTTGAGAATAAATATTAATAACCTAGAATAAAGATTAGGGTTAGACTAATATTTAGGGTTAGGGAATTATGGTAGGGTAGAAATATTAATTTTTTGAGATTATAATTAGGTTAGGATATTAATTACTCGAAATTAGATTTAGCTAAAATTGGGGTATTACAACCCTATGTAGATAACATCTACTAAATATTAGCTAATATGATATCCTAGGTTAATATTATGTGATGAACTTCAAGAACTCAACCTTTATAAATGTTTTTGAACATTGGCAAGCAACCAGAACATTAAGGTCATTATTTGAGCCAAAACAACCAAAACAAAGCATACCATGTCAGTAAATCTTCTAATGTAATAGTGTCTAGCATGATAGTTCATGCACCATATCCACCATGAAAATATTAGTCTTCCCATACAACATAATTGTTTATCCACCTCTAATACATACAATTGATAATTCATATCATACTAGAAAAGCCACATACTTCTCCTAAATGAAGAAGGTATTGAATATCATCAACATTTGACTTTCTGAAGTATTATGACATAATCACCTCATTCACAACTCCAACAAAGTGCCTCAAACATTATATTATTATGGTGTTTCAATGGACACATGTTTATTGTGCTTACTTTGGAGGGGTAATTGAGCCATATGAAAAAAATACTATTGTAGAGTATGGGTTATACAAAGGGCGAATTTTATTTTAAGTATCTAGGAGATCTCCTTACCACATCTACTCTTGTGACCCGACATTACAAACTAATTTTTGATAGAATCATGAGTAAGATCAAATATTGGAACTCTAAGTTTCTTTCCTATGCAGAAAGATTATAAGTGATCAACATAGTTTTGCTTGATATCCATCATTTCTAGGCATAAATTTTCATTATTCCTAAGAAAATTATTCACCAAATTGAGATAATGTAAAGAAGGTATATTTGGATTGGTTCAAATGAAATAAATAAGGCTCTTGTGTTCTGAAAGACTATTTGATTACCTAAATTTGAGGGTGGACTAGGAGTGCGCAACCTGTTTTGGTGGAATAAAGTAGCTATATGAAAGTAGGTATGGCATATAATAGAGCACAAACAGGGTCTATATATCCAATTGGCGCATGAAATGTTTATGAAAACTTCTTGATTTTTTCTTTTCAATCCAAGCCACATTATTCTGGGATTTTTAGGAAACTTATTAGCCTCAGAGATACTCTCCTCCTACACTTGGTAAATCATCTTTATATTTCTAGGGATAGTTCAAAATCCAAGCTATATAACCTTCCTCATCCTAGAGGTGATAAGAAAACTTAGGCTTTGTGTGTATGGTAGAATGATGGAGAATTTAATCATAAAATAATTAGTTAGATGATCTAACACCAAGTTATAATGAATAAAGATAGGCTCATTGAATGGGTGGTTATTAAAGACCATGTTTGCTTAATATGCGGATTTGAAAGTCAAGACGTAGATCATTTTATATTTCAATGCCTTCTAGCTCAACATTAGTGGTTGAATCTAATGAATTGGTTTCACTTTAATACCTCCTTGAGTACTTGGAATCCATGTAAGGCATGATGTTATGTAGCGATTAGAAGAAGAAGAGGATTACAAGGCATATTAAGAGTTGTTCCAGCTTCACTTCTATACATAATTTAGATATTAAGAAATGTAGATGTGTTCCAAGGAAAGGTTATGTGCCCCATGATAGTATATTTCATCTAATTAAAGATATACACATTAAAATTAATATTACTGCTAGAGCTAAGTTGTATAGTCAAATATTGAAGAAAGTAGACAACTTTATATAGTCCAACGCCATCTGTACTTCACTGCTCCATTTTAGTATAAATGAAAAGTTTATTAATTTCCAAAAAATATGCACACATTTTTATCCATGTAATTATTATACATGTTGTGATATATTGTAATAACTTATTAATTAAAACCTTAATTTATCTTATTTTAAAAGAAAACCTAATATTTTATGTGAGTTTAACCTTGAAAATTTCCAAAAATATTTTTATTTGAGTATATTTTGCTTTTTGTACATAAATTTATGTTTTATTCTAGTTTGAAGTTGACATAAAGTAGTTTCAATAGCTATTTTCTTGATTTTATGCTTACATGCACCCTTTTACCTATTTACTATTTGTATTTGCAATGTTTCTAGTCAAATTTTCAAATCCTTATAGCAAATTTTTTTTAACATCATTTTTAGGTCTCAAATTACTTTAAATATGGATTTATAAATTTTGGTTAATTTATATTTAATGTTACCATTTATTTTTAAATTTATATTGAAAAGGTGTATTTAATTTATTTTAGCTTAAAATTGTTTGATTGGATGTAATAAATTAAGTTTTGTGGTAAGTGATGGAGATTAAAAATAATATATATGACTACCTATATCAACAAGGTATACATTTTTTTCCGAAAAGTTTGTATTTAAAAAACTCCATAGTTAAATGTGTTCGGCTTGGAATTTCTAAGGACATGTAACCTCTTGGAAAGTTTTCTAAGAAGTGTGTGATTGTGGAGAAAGCATGCACTAAATTACCCGTGTTGATTTGCGAGGTCAATAGTCAATATCAAAAGTGTTTCTAGTAACTACTTGTAATTAGTGCAGTGTTAGGATGTTATAATGAAAAGTTTTTATTAAATTCTCAATATTTTTTATATTTATTTTTCGTAAATATTTATAAATTTTATATTTAAGCTTTATCACTATATTTATGCTTCAAATATTATTATTGGTTCATAAAAATTTATAGTTGAATTCATAGTATTATTTTGAGGCTTTCCACAAATTATTGTAATTTTCTATGTTTATTTGCTATTTTCCTAATAAAAGCCTATTTAATAGGATTTTCTTTATTAAAATTATTTTATTAAAGAATAATTTTTTAATGGAATTAAAATTATCCTATACACTTTATTGATAATATTTTTTGCTATTTAGTTTTTATTTCATTTTAAAGATATTTTTAGGCATAAAAATATTTTTTAAGTACTTTATCTACTTTTTACACTCTTAGTATTTTAAACCTTTTTATTTCTTCTTCCATGACTATTATTAACCAAAGAAAACTCCTTAATATCCTTAAAAGACATAACACAACCCTCTTGGCTTGTTGTCCATGCTTATCCATGTTATCGATTCATTTTCTTGCATAAAGCATGCTTACACACTAACTACCTATTGTTACACCTATTTTTAGCACTCAGGCACCTCGCAATTTACCATGGCCAAGAAGGCACCTTCTTATGGTGAGCATTATTTTTGTTTTGAATTTTTAACCCATTTTTCTCTATTTTACATCATGTTCTCTCTTCTCTCTTCTTAATTTCTTCTAAGTTTTGAACACATATTCTCCTTCTCCTACTCCTATTGGGAAATACTCCTCCATCCTATTTTATTCATTTCATTTGCTTGATTATTTTTATACAATCATTTCTTTTAATTCTAAATGAGTTTTATTAAGTAATCAAGTGTTAAGATTTAGTGAAAGTGAAGAAAAAGGCCATGTTTTTCCCATAATTCAATTTCATATTCTCTAAGTTAAGGGTTGATTTCTTTCTTCTATACTCAAACTAAATTTATTCTACTTATTTTTAAATTTTAATGATTTTTATTAAACTTATGATAATGTTTTGTTAAAGGTGATAAAGGCTTAGAGGGGGTGCTCAAGCTTAGTTGTTTTTCTTTTTATTTTTTTATTAGATATTAAGAGCTAGGCAATATATTTTTTACCCTTTAGATATAGAAATTTTTGTGCTATATGTATATTTATTTCATTTTCATAAAAGCATGTTAGTATGTTAATTTCAAGCAAATCATGATAATATAATTTAATGTGCTTTAAGCATGTATATTTCATTTATAGTGGAAAAATAGTATGTTTAAGTCTTCTTAGAATTTCAACCATTTCAGTACTTTTTCCCTCATGTTGTGTTTTTTTTCAAGCATGTAGTATAAGTACATCAACATATGCTTATATGAAAAAATAAATGAAAAATAACATGTATGTAACATATGCAACTCTTGATTTATGGCCTTATTTTTGAGGTTTTGTTACTTTAATTGTTTAATCATGCTAGTACATGTATATTAATTTACATATGTTATTGCATGCTTTTTGTGCAAAATAATGAATATTGAATATGTTATTTTATGCTCTATCCTTAGTCCATGAAAATTTTGGTCTCTCTAGCCATTTTCATTAAATTTGAGTAATTCCATTGTGTTTCTCATGATTTTTGACTTAAACTTAAATATATAACATGATTTAACTTAAAATGGTTTAGGGATATTTATTTTATAAGTTTTAAAGTTCTTTAAGATGCCTAAGAGCATTTTTTTCCTTTTACATTAATTCTAAAATTTAAAAAAATTAATAGTGTATTTAAGTGTGGAAATATTTTACGCACATAAAGGGTATTAGGTTAAGTATATTAAATAAATACTACTAGAGGTTTTCATGAAAAATGGATATTTTAAGTAAAAATGACATTTTGGTTATTTCACATTCATTTTAAAAAAATTCTAGAATTTTCAATATTAATAAAAATAACCAATTTAAGGTATTATCACATTTACCTAAGTTTTATGTGAAAAGGAAAATTTTTTTTATAATTAAAAGTGTTGGAAATAAATATTATTAACCTTAGGGTTAAAATCATGAAAAATGGATATTTTAAGTAAAAATGACATTTTGGTTATTTCACATTATTTTTAAAAAAATATAGAATTTTTAATATTAATAAAATAACTAATTTAAGGTATTATCACATTTACCTAAGTTTTATGTGAAAAGGAAAAAAATTATAATTAAAAGTGTCGGAAATAAATATTATTAACCTTAGGGTTAAAATAACCATCTTTTATGAAAAACATTTCAAGGAATTAAATTGGAATTAGAGGACCTTTAGTGATCTTAACTTAATTGTTAACTTTTATAGTTAACCATTGACTTTTTAAGTGTTGAATTTTAAGTAAAGTATTAGGAATATTTCTATGTGTTAGGATGACATTTTATGCATAATGATTAGTGTCGTTTTTTCCTTTATAGGTCTAGATGGTGATAAATATCAGATGATTTCATAAGTAAAATGATTAAGTGGAAAGAGAGATACATTAATATCATAAGTGTCAAGTGTGGTCTTGTGTCAAATGAGTGTCTATAATTTCATAAATAAGACGCTAACATTTAAAATGAAAGAACACTTGAGTCAGGATTAGAATCTCATTATCCTCTGTTTGGCCTTTGAGGTTCAGGGTTATGCTTATGCATCCCTAATATTAGCCTACTTACTATGCTATCTATAGTGATATCCTACATCTACTCTATAGAACTTGTCAATAGGTCTAAAAGGCTATGATGCATGTAGTTAAATAATAAATTTCCTAATTTTGGGTATAACATTATATATGGATCATTGTGCTCAATTAGCCGTAGACATAATTTATCATCTTAGCAGGGCTCGTGTTCTCAATTAGCTTTGGGTAGAGTTTTGTCTCTAGTCTCATAGTGAATAGATAACAGTAGTATAATCACTAAGTATGGAAGTTAATATGACTTTTCATTTAAGTGTTGCCTAATGAATATGTTATTGCTTAAATAGTGCCATCTCATGAATGGTGCAAATGTTAGTATCATATGATCATATGTTAATGTTATTGCATGTTTTTGGCTTATGTTTTCACATGTGTTACCTTATGTGATATACCATGTCTTTAGGGTAGATGATATTATTCAATACAATTGCATATTGAGACTAAGCTATTTAAAATGATGTGTCATAGGGGTTGATGATAGCCTTGTTGATTTTGATATTGTTCTTGTGGAGGAGTGATGACCTTGGGGTCTGGGTGTAGAGTTATAGATATCTAGTGCTACATGTGTCAATGTGATTTCATGTCCTTATAACAAACTCCAAACTCCACTCCTGAAAATTTTCACTTGGAAATGGATATTTGTATATGATAAAACCAAAATGAGGGTTGTTACCACCACAATCCATCACGAAGAGAGGTGTCATCGTCCACCTAACTCCATGTTGGATGTAAGGCTAAAAAATTTAGGAAACCATACAATAAAATGAAAAGAATAAAAAGGGAAATACATAACAACATCATTAAATTTTATAAATGAGACATGATTCAAAAATAGAGGAGGTACTAAGAGTTTAATAAGCAAAAGATTCAGATAATTCTACTATAGGTGAAATTTCAATTCCACCTAACTTAACCAAATGACTAAAAGGATTATTGAAGCATAAAATCTATTAACCCACATCAAAGTTGAGGCAAAACCTACAAGTAAGAAGCTACTCATCCAATGCAAATAAGGTGAATAGTGATTGTAATAAGGTAATATCAACATGGTAAAGTATCGAGTAAATCAAAACTACCTAATACATGTAAGATACAGGATGCACATAGAGCTATCATAAACAATGACACATGATAACTATACATAGCTATAAATTTGATAAAGAATGCACTATACATTTTAATAACATCAAAGTCATAGTCATACAATGACCATGAATCAGGATAAAGGAGAAATCATGCGATGTTAATATTTGCACTTAAATACACATATAAGACCACATAATGCATCTTATGAGTCAAACACTAATACATGAACCACCCATCACACCTAAACATCCATCCAAGGGCATATTAAAACACAAATGATACCCACTAACAATATAAGGACATTATTATACTTCATTTTTGTAAACCCTAATTGGAAACCTAAGTGCAACATATTATTTTATATGATCATGATCACATAAATTATAAGTGGATAATGTGTGTTCAAGGTGTTATTTCTATATTCTTGGTATGGGGTGGAAGTGTATTAGATTAACTAGGTTAAAACAAATAAAATGAGGTTATGTGGTTGACACTTGATTGAGGTGTTGAGTCATATGGTTGAGGATCGATTGGGAGAAAAAGTGCATCAGGGGGTTGAGTGGACGACTAATGTCAATGTATTTCAATTTGTGTGAGTTTTGATTTTTTTTTGGCCTTTTGTGGTCAACCATTTAACATTGTGGGTCTTCCCATGACCTTCCTTACCTTGATAATTTTTTTTATTTGATTCTCTCCCTTTCACTAATATTCCTACCCAAATCCACATTACCTTACACCCCACAAACTCTTTTACACACTATACCTTCCCCCATCACCTCATTCATTCAAGTGTTAATGAAGCATGCCTCAAGTTAGATCCCCCTCTCTTTCATTGTTGATATTTGAATCCATTCACATCATTATGCTCTAGTTTTATTTTTTATTTATTCAATTAACACTTGGTGCATTATGCTCTCTCCTCCCTCAAGTCAAATCCCTCATCTTTAATTTTTTCCCATGTGTCAAAATATTCTCTTGTTCTTCTTCTTACCAAAACAAAGCTCTCCTACCCTCCATTATCCTCTTCTTTTTTTCATTATATTCCTCTACTCCTTTGTCTATATCCATTAAAAATTATTAATTATAAGGGTTTTAGATTTAGAAAAGGGTAAAAAAATCCCATCCTTTTCCCTTGCTCTTTGTGTGCCACCCTAAGCTTGGGTATGGCTCCTTTTTCTTATGTTGTCTTGCCCTTTTTGTTATTATTATCTTTGTTATTTTAAGTTTAGTGTTTGCTAATTTTTAGAGGTTTTGTAATTCAAGGAGAAGAATAAAGGATAGTTGGAGGTTATAGCCTTGATGGCTCTTTGCTTATCTTATTTTTCTTAGAAATGAGGTAAACCTATTCGTCTACTAATATGAAAACCATATGGTAGTATGTTAGGGTTTTTTATTGTTATGCTTAAGTGTGATTTATGCTTTATTATGATTTTATAAAGTTTTTTAACACCTCAAAATTTGCTACTGAGATATTTAATTTTACGGGAGCATTAATAATAAAATAGTTGTTGTTATACCGCATCTAACATAGAAACATATACTTCTTACACCTAATTTATATTAGATGCAAGGCTAAAAAATAACTCAAACTTAGATATTAGGATTGGAAAACACTTGATCCTATAATGATACAATATTATAATACATAGTGAATATAATAGATGTAATAGAAAACAAATGACTAAAATTATATAGAGGGATATTCAAATAACTAACTACTAATATCAACCCAAATAAACACTTGCTATAGGTAATCATATCAAAGCATTGAATCAAAAATTACTTGTAAAACAAGGTAGCATTTGCTCGTGGGAATGTGTAATACCCACAAAAAGAATGATTGGTATACTAGGTATTGAGCAAGGTAATAATACACATATATATAAAATAAACCATGCATAACACGTATGGATCATATAATAGGAAGGATATTATACATGCATAAATGCTCATGATATGAGATGACTCAAAAGAAAACCACACTAAGGTTCATCATTAGGTGATTGCATTATTCCATTTACTTAGTTACTTTGAGAGCATAGAACCATTTGTAATACAACCACTCATCTCCTCTTTCCTTTGTATAGGGGAGAAAGATAGTCAACTTTATCGATATTTAATATATACTTTCCTCTTTTCACCATAGATGAGAACTCTCAATATTCAACTTTCATCGAACTCCACTAATGTCATTCACAAACTCCCATAAATTACCACCATCTCAATTATGTAATTTTACTTAATTTAAAAAATTCAAAACACCAAAGATGGTCTAGGGAAAATCACCTCAAACTCCCAAACACCTAAATATCCCAACCCCAACCTTTATCACAATATTTATAACCTAATGGTGTGGTTATAGCCAGCATTTAACTTAAACTCTCTCATTAACAATTGTAGTATTAGTAAGAAGGGTATCATTCCAGGCCAAGGATTGATAGAGATCGCATGTCTAGCTAATATAAAAATAATACAATAAAAGTCTCTACATCACACAAAAGCAAATGATGAGAAAACCACAACTATAAGGGATTCAAAAATATAGAACAATAAATAAAAAACAAATCAAATGAGAAAATAAATATGGACAAATGTAAATATGATAAACATCCTAGGGAACATAATTTTACTACTATATTAGGTTAAGATAAAGAAAATAATTACTGCATCACATATTAGCCATGAGAAAGAGATTGACTAAGTTGCAAACCACCAACCGAATCCAAAATGACACATGAAACATATAAACAACACTTTAAATAATCACACATATAAATAATAGCAATTAAAATAGAGTCATAGAATAATTTCATGATAATTATGGAAAAAAATTTGGAGGGTTGATCATTGTTTTAATTAAAAAACATGAAATTTAGTGTTTTTATGCCTACGAACTTGGATTGAATCTCAAACTAAGTTTCTCTCAATTGGATACGAGTTAGAAGTATTATTTGGTATAAAATTAAATACTAATATGTATACTTTCCAAAACATGTTTTTTACATTAAAAATGTTTAGTATTGAAGAAGTTATGGTCATTTCCCTTAAATACGCAACCTATTTTTCCAGCTCAAGGAGCTTAAGCATCGGGTTTGGGGTTGTTATTTGTGTTTTAGTTATTTTTAGTGTGTTTTAGGGATTCTAACTTGTTTTTTTACCACTCTTAGGTGCGAATTGACACATAATATGATATCCTTTAATTTGATATAATTAGAGTTATAAGAAGCTGAAGATTTAAGTAAAATTATGATTTTATGTTGAATATGGTGCACTATTCATTAAAGATATACATGGTGTGTTATTTGTTAATGTTTATTTTCATCATTCTAATTAATTTTTAATCATGACTTCATCACCTTTCTCATGACATAAGTAGGATTTACTCAAGATTAATGAAGATTAGACATAAATTTTCCTAATTAGACTTAAAAGGCTAAAATATGGAATATATCATTAATTTTAGTCAAACTTTGCTTTTAACCTTAACTTGGTCCATTCACCATTGAATTATACAAAAAATTTGATCTTAACTCTAATTTTGACTTTCATCCTTTTCCCATATATAGTGACTTTTTTTAAAATTGCATATGACCTTATTTCATGATTTCAAACTCAAATATGATTTATATTTTTCCTTAAATCAAAACCTAAGTGATATTTTGGAATTAAATAATATCTTACATAAAAATTATGGCACTGTTACACCATATGTGTTATATGATCAAATTGTTGTGTTACATTTAAACACAAATCAATGTTAATGTTTTGTATCGATATGTTTGAATATGTAAGACATATACAAATGCTAAGGGTCAACACAATATAAAAGTAAACACTTGAGTCTATAGACCACGAGGCTATCAATATTATCTTGGTACCTTCTTTACTCTATATAAATCAAAAGTACATTGTAGATGTTGTATACACTTAAAGATTAGGCTACGTAGGTTGGTTTTATCAATATTGTAGCATGGATGACCATTCCCCTAAGAACCTACTCAGGTCCAAGCATTCCTCTAAGAGCATTTTAGATGTTTTAAAAGGGACCAAATAACCCCTAAGTATTGCTTAGGTTATTTTAGATATTTTTGTTACCTTAGCTAATACCTCTGTTAATGAGTGAATATAACCTCTAAGGTTTGGTTTTTAAACATCAATAATCAATTGGACTATAATGCTTTACATGCCTTAAAATTTTGATTTGTGCTTATTTGCATATGATTGATGATGAACACGTCGTTATGTGAGAAATATATTGTGTTGCATGTTATTTATACTTTTGTGTAGTAGTTTAATCTTACCATTAAGTGAGTACTAACATGTCCATTTCATGGTAACTACCTAATTGAAATGGGTAGATGATGAATCTTGTTTATAGGATTTTGTATCCCTAGTAGGAGAATACTATGACAACCAACTATTTGGCGATGTGAGTTCGGCTTGTTGGGGAGTGATGTTAGAATAAAGTGAAGCTAACCGACACCTCTTGAATGTATAAATATTAGAGTTTAATGTTGATGTCGAATATAGTACTTTATCAAAGTTTTAATATTTTATACTCTCCTTGGGATAGGATTGATTTTGGTTGTTTCACTATTCCTTACATTTTCAAGAATTTTCTCATGCTCTGATTCTCTATAATAAGTCTTATACTGGTCTCAGGTTAGGTGTTTGTTACACTTAACTCCTTGGGGTATGAGATTACTTTAGCCTTACACTTGACATGGACTGGGGTATTTATTGTACCTCCTTCATGTTGGATGTAGTGCTAATACCCTATATTTTCTATTTTTCTTCAAGAAACTCTTTCCCAAAAACCAAAATTTTCTAGCAATGAAAATAGGGGTGTTACAAATAAGATCATACTCAACCTCAATTCCACTCTAATATCTAACATCCCCATTTTATAATAAAAGGCTTATAGGTTAAAGATACGAATTAATAAGTTTTTAAATTTAAAACAAATGAGACTTAAATTATTTTAAATACTTTCACTAAATCTTAAGTAATTTTTATTATATGAGACACTAATATAAGATGAGTGAATAATGAGGTGAAAAAAAGAAAGAAATAAAATAAAAGGATACTTTCTCTCTCCACTTTCAATATCTTCCCTAACTTCATCACTCTTCATGTAATGTTGTGTTATCTATGAATCCTCTTTGGCAAATTTCGGTGCTTGTTGTTAAGATAATGGGGTGAATGACTTGAGAGGAGTTGGGTGTTTTTTCATGGCCTAGTAGAAGAGAATGGAGATCAATGGGTATCTTAATAGAGTTGTGGATGATATGTCTTAGTTTCCATGTATTCATTTATCATTGGTGGACTTTACATTTTCATTTATTACATTTTTTATTAGTCATCCATAGTGTTCACTATAATTCCTACCTCCTTTCAAGGGAAGACACCTTTTCATTTCATTAACTTATAGTCACATAATGAAGAGTTCTTAACCATTGTCAAGTAGCCTTTTTTCACCTTTGGAAAATAACTTCTTATAATTGTTAAAAGATAAAATAATATAAAGGGGGACTTCAACAAACTAAATAAAGTGAAGTAAGATAGATTATTTAGAAAAAGAATATAGTGAAGAGAATAACACATGATACTACAACAACATATTCATATTAACAAGGAGGATTTAATAAGCTAAGAAAAGCCACTTTTAGATCATTATTCTCATCTTCTTCACCGTGAACAATACTCTTTATAACATAAGTCTAAATTTTTGTGGATAAATGTAGGGATAATAGTTATAAATTATATTTTTCCTATTAAAGTGAAAGAGAAACAGAACATGAGAATATATTTATGCCAATGAAGAGGTGTCAAGAACTCATCATTGATCCCTAACAAACACTATATTTTTTCCTCGATTTATATCATAACATGTTAGGAATAACATATAATATAAGAGTTAGAAAGAATTTTGGTAAAGGATTACAATATCTTTCTAAACGTGTTGCTAAAGGAATTACCATTTAAAGAGGTTCCAAAAAATTTCATCAACTTGAAGTTTAAAGGTGAAGATTTCATGAAATTTAAACTTGATGTATTCCATGTTGAATAAATAATGAAGGAATTAAAGGAAATGACTCACCTTGAAAATTTTCTTAAAGATTAAAGGTTTCTCAAGTCCAGTAGAGAAATTTTGATATGAAATCTTCTCAATAAGGAGATAATTATGCCAAAACATGTCAATACTTTTAAGATTGTATTATTCTCACATTGGAAATAAGGAAATTTAAACTTATGAGAAAATATATTTACCCTAAAATATAGATATCATTGGAAAACTTATTAAATTGGGAGTTTAAAATATTTTTTGGGTGTTAATTTTGGATTTTTAATATAAATTTATGTTTCTTTTATTGTATGATGGTCAAGCTAAATTTTTATTCATGAAATGAATAATATTTGGCATGTTTATCTTTTATATATATATATTGTGTCATTTATATTTGGTGTGTGACTAGTATATCTAACATGAATTGGTGTTATTTGATCATATTTAGATTCAAATTATCTTATTAGTAAGGATATTAGTTGAGGAGGTAATCATATGACATACAAATACTCATGTAATGCACATTGAAATCATGTGATGAGTTTAAGTAATACTTGAGTTTTAATAATTGGTTCTCTTTGTGAGATTTCCCTTGTTTATGTTTTTTACATGACTCATAAACTAGAGACTCTCACTTCAATATATGTGTGAGTTAAATAGAGTAGACTATGAGTGTTCATTATTCATATCCACATTCAAACCTCACGCTAACATCAATCAAAACCCAATCAAACCCATGACTCTAATTCATTTATTCATCTATCATTCGTTAAACCATAACACTCACCCTCTATTTAACATATATACAAGTTAAATAGAGTAGTTTATAAGTTTTCATCAATCACACCCATATCCGAACCCCATGCCATGAAAATCATAAACCTTAATTCATTTTTTCATCTATCATACATTAAACCCTAACCTTTTTCAAATAGCATATTTTTTTTTTAATTTTAGAGAAAAATTATCCCATTCCATAAACTATCACTTCCTACTTTTATCAAGGGTTTTATTAATCCTCAGATGATTGAAAAAGGTTATCTATTGAAGCATCACCATCAAACGTCTCTACTTGTTCCTATAAATAAAGATGTGATTGTAAAGAAAGTTTTATTGATTGATAATACTAAAGCTACATTGGTGATGAGTACTATTGCCTTTTAAAAAAAATTATGGTTAATTATATAAAATACTTCATGACAATCGACTAATAATAGTGAACACAACCTCTATTAATCGTATTCTTAAGGTTGTTGATGATGATAGAATGAGGTATTTCTTGATAACAAAAATTACAAGCTCTTATTCCCACTTAGTGAATCTATCAAAATATAATTTTATTAGAATATTGGATATTATATTGTTAGCATATAAGTCAGTGAGAATTTCTAAGAATAAAAATTCATCTTCATATGTATAATGAAAGTGGATATCCATATGAGTTCTTTCAAGGTATTCTTCATCAATTTCCATTAGTAATATTGTAGACTTCGTTACATCATGTGTTCATTTAGTGAATGTATTATCTCTTCCTCAATGACCCTTATCACTCCTTTTTAAGCAAATAAAGGCAAAAAGACAAAGGATCAATTATCTTCTCACTATTTTGTCATAATTAAGGGGTATCTTAGTAGGCATTATCAATTTATTTGGCATAATACTTCCATTCATGGCTATCCTTGATGTTAGCTACAAAGGTTAATTTTACTAATGGTATGATACTCTTTAATAGAGGGACATTCAATCAGTCAAGTTGCTCGTGAAGAGTTTTGGTTTAAGAGTGAATCTACAAAAGTGCACCACATTTTTTTATAGGCTTGAAAATCAACTAAAGAAGATATATACTACTTTTCTAAGATCTCAAGTGCTTAGATATACATTTTTAGAAAATAACTTTGCAAACACACAACTGGTTTGCTCACCTTTTGTCTTATGTTCTTAGGCTTCAACTCATTAAGCTAATTTTTTTATCTCCATATGTATTGAATAAAAAGTATTTTTTATGCCTAAAGAGATCATCCATAAATTAGTGTAGCAACTATATCTAGAATGGAAATCAATAAATGTCTAGAATAACACTTATAGCATGATACTAGATTTGTAAACATAAGGTAGAAGAAGGCCTAAGAATATTAGAATCTGAGTGCCACAAATAAGATCTTTTGGAATATAAGTGAAAGATCCACCTTCGATAAAATGGACTCACGTGATTTATCTCAGGAGGGAAATTTTGTGGGAGCATGTTCCTTCTTCATATTGATCCTTGTTATTTCATAAAGTTTTGTTTCTAAAGTTAATATTTCCTCCTTTGTTTATGGACTCAAGCATCAAACCCTAATCTATTTGATGGCCCTTATTATATGAATACATTTTATGAAGTGTTAATACCAAAGTTGTAACACCCTCATTTATTACACTACCTATAAATTTCATTAAAAATGGTTTTAGTGCTAAAGAAAAAGCAAAATGTGGGGTGATAATACTATACCTAGCCCAAGATAGATGCATTGATGTCTACCTTATATTAAATACAAGGCTAAAAAAACCATAATTAATATTAGAGTGTGATGATAAAATACATACAATAAGATACCAATGGGTTGGGTCTAGATCGGGTCTCACCACACTCAAACCCAAACTTGACCCTAAACCCATCAAATCTCAAAAGTTCAGGCCTATACCCACTAAATATAGCAGGTAAATGGGTTCTAAATGAATCCAACTATTTTTTTAAATAATAATGATTAATAATCTATGTAAATACAGATACATATATATTTCATATAGCTTAATATATATTTTTTGTTAAAAAATCCTCTGAGTGAAAAGATAAACATTTAAAAATAGTTACTTTAAATTTTAAAATGGTGTTTTAATACTTTTGAAATAAAATATTATACATATTGCTTATAAAGTAAATACACAGAAATAAAATTAAAAAAAATTGAGTAAGAAGCTCAAATAAAATTAAGACAAGGATGAAAAATATAATATTAGTATGTATTTATATATGTGTATATGTATGTATACATATATACTAAACGGGTTTGGAAGGTCGGTATAGATCATATTTGGGTATAGGACTACCAGAGCCATACCTAGACCAATTTAGGTATATATAGATACATCCTTAAAACAGACCTATCGGGTCAAAAAATTATGGACCCAAACCAACTAAAAATGAGGCAGATTTTACATATTTGGGTTAGGTTTAGGACTTATTGTCATCCCAATTGGAGAGTAACTATTTTCACCTAACAACCATAAATTGAGCGAATAGTCCATGTAGTTGATGGTTTAGGAAGTTACAATGATGTATTCATCAATTTAATTGATGTTTCATTCATCAACGTGCATATTTCATGTTTCAACACATAATCAAATCTTAACATTCATTTACAAGAAAATTTAGCATATCAAAACATATAATCGTTTTCTCAAGATTTCTATAATAAATCTTTACAATTCTTAGCATACAATCCAAGATTTAGAATCCCATTAAAATCATATCCTATATATATCATTTATCTCAATCATTCAAAACTAGTCATTGTTTAACCTATCATGATTTTGTGCATAAAAACTCATGATTTTCACATTAAACTTGCATCAAATATATTTTTATAATTTTTCTCATATATTAGGATACAATATATCAAAACTCTAGAAAGCTATCTCATGTCATGACTTAACTAAAAAACTTTCTCTTATGTCTTAAAAATCTAGAAAATATGGGTCTTCAATATACTTTGATTAAATATATTCAACAAAAAGATTGTTATAATTGAAATTTTACCCATAATTAATTTGGAGGCTCAATACCATATCATAAAAATTTAATAATAGGATTGTATGATCATGCAAAACCAATTAAATTTGTATACTTATATACTATAAAATAACATATTATACATTAAAATACACAACAATTACATTCTTAAGCTCTCATATAGTTGTTGATTGAGTTTTATCAACTAACATAAATTTTTGAAGTCATTTTACATATTAAGAACTATATTCAGTTAACAATATTAGAATTAAATTATCAAATGAAAAGTAAAAGTTACAATGTAATTATAGGTAGAGGTAACATACAACTCATCATGTTTAAAATATATAATGTAATTATGGGAGCCTAAATTATCTTCTATGGCTTCCTAGACAGTGAACAAATTATTAAAATTAAGATAAACATTGCAACATGTTCTCATTTCATTTGATCCTTCCATACCCTATAATATTAGCTTAGTTTATGATAAAATCAGACCTAGAGCCCCTCGTGTGTTTTGGTAGAAGGTAGTTTGGAAGAATAATGCAAGTCTGAAACACAAGTTCCTTCACTGAATTGTTGTTCACTGTAGATTGCCCACAAATGATATTATTAGCCAATTTTCACACATTGAAGACCCAGTATGCTCCTTTTGTGATGCTACCGAGACACTTTTCCATCTCCTATTAGATTTTTCGGTCATGAAACATCTATTACATAATGATTTTGCTAGCGCTGGTATTTGGGATCTAGTTCACAGTTAGCTTCGAGCTATTAACTGACTAGCTTGTAACCTAAGAATATCTAAGAGGAAAAAACAGGTGTCTAGAACCTTAATTGCAATGTGCATCAATGGATGTTGGCATGCCTACAACTCTAAAATTTTCTCCCATGAAGAATGTAGTTGGAAGGAACTTCTCAAGAAATTAATATACATAGTTTCTGCAAGCTTTGTTTCCTCCTATAAAACGAATATTAGTGCTTTTGTAAAAATTTATTTGGATAAGTTCTATGAACTAAGTTGTAATTCTTCCAATAATTAATAAAATGACATAAATTTTGCTTAAAAAAGGCAATAATGTTAGCCATAAGAAAAAAACACATGGTAATGAAAGCAATAATGAGAGGATAATATTTTCTATCATCTACGAGAATAAGACAAAAAGTATGATATTGGCTTTCAAAATTTTGACATATCAAGAAAAAACATAAAAATAGAGACAGAGAGAGAGAGAGAGAGGAAGAAGTTTTGATAATATGCACACACGTTAAATTATTATATGAACTATGTGTATACCATAAATAAAAGATTATTAATATTATGAAACTAGCATGACCATAAAAAATAATAAAAAATATTAATTTTGGATTAAATATAATTTATAATATTATAAAATTTAATATATTTATTTTACTAATTAGATGGTGATTATATTCTTTACCAACATTTTACTTCAACAATCGAATTCATTGTCTTAGTGGTATTTTGGTCATATTTTCTTTGCTTCAACTCATTTTCAAGACATGTTACAAAATAACATAGGGCCAAGAAACAAATGATTAAGCAAAAAATATATGCAGAATAAGAGGAAAAATATATTTGGAGATAAATTGATAAAAATCATAGTTATTATGTAAACTTTTAGGATTTTAACTATAATCTTAAGGTTGTATTACTATTCAATTGTTTTTATTCTATAAAATAGTAAGATTCTATAAGTATTTGAATACTTTAATACTATCTCTATGATTGTAGATCATTTTATGATTTTTAGATTATAAGATTGTAGAACCGTATGATTGAATTGGGATTTTGACAAATATGTTCAACACATGCTCAAGTAAAAAGTTTAAACAAAGTAAGATCACACTTTTCCTCTTGAAGCCCAAAATAATAATTAGAAAAAAAATTCCCCTTCAACTATTGGATTAAGAAAATTCACCACCTCAAGTGACTCAGAATTCACTATATTAATCATATTTTAAATGCCTAATTTTGATTCCCTCCAAATCCACTCCAAAGTTGTTTAGAAATTTTGATTTTTGATGAAGGATTATATTAGATACTAAGAAGTTATTTGAATAAGAATATTGAGAAATTTTAGCTTATTCATACACAAGCAAGTCAAAGATGTAATACCTAAGTTTTAGCTTAAAATAAATTTGATATATAATATGTTAGGATTTGGATCATTAAGTCCTAAGTTATGAAAATAATAAATTTGGAGATGTCTAGGTGAACTAAGGATATTTTGGTCTTTTTGGTTTGTATATGGAATTTTTGTGTGGTATAAGTATAATATAGGTAAAAATATGATAATTATAATTTTTGAAGTTTATTGATAAATTATGAATAGAATAATGAATGGTTTTTATATAAAAAAGATTAAATCATCAATAGAAACCAAAAGGGTAGTGCCGATATTTTATGTGTGAAATATTAGAATTATGGTACAATTTTAGGATATGGTATTTTTAATGATATATTGGAATAGTGTGTTAAATTTGGTGAATTGGAAAGCTTTATGGATGGAATTGTGGTGTACTTGTGAATTAGATTTTTATTAAGGGCTTTGTCCTTTTTCCTTATGTAATACTACTTTGTGCTTGTTGGTTTACCATATATATTATCTTTTCTTCATGTGGTTATGACATGTTTAATTTTATTACAATTTATACATTTCTAAGTACTTTAAATAAATAAAATTGTTGGAATAAGTTTATAATAATTAGAGATCCTTGTAATAAGTTTTTGAGTAGCTTTCCTCATATTAAGTCAATGGTAATAAAAGTGGAAGTTTGATGACATTAAGTAAACCAAATGGTGCATTAGTTTATGATAAGGGTTGTTTAATGTTTTAATAAAACAATACTACTTAAAGAGGAAGATCACATGAGATAGGAACAAAATGGTTCCAAGTGTTAAAACAATTTGATTATATTGTCTGGTCCTAATAGAAATAGAGGACCTAGATCTACTCTATTTAACTAGTCCACCAAATTATAAGGGGTGAGCATACTTAGGGGTTAGAGGTTTACTAGGGGTCCAAGTGTGTTTTAAACTGGATGTGAGAGTACCTGTGATATTGACTATGTTTCACCCATTTGCAGGGAAAAGAAAGAGTTTATAATACCAATGGTTCCTTAATGTTAACATGACTAATTAATTATAATATTGTGATCACCTAAAATTGAACCTTAATCAGTTTTTCTTTTGATTCATCTTATATCATGAGCATATACTCATGTATAGTATTTTATATTATCATATGATCATGTTTGATATGTCTTCTTTATTATGTTAATAAGTATTGTTACATTACTTAGTATGTAGTGCACTAATAATTTTTTTCATGGGTATTATTCATTCCCATGAGTGGATTCTGCCTTATTTGCATGTATATGTTGACTTAATGATTTCATTGTGCTTACATGCGGTAAGCATTTTATGGGTTGGTTTAAATGTATGGTTACTTAGATCTCTCTCTCTCTCTCTCTCTCTCTCTCTCAGCTTTTATTCTTCTATTTTCCATCATATTTGTTATCTCTCTGCTTTGTTATATTGCATCATTGTGGGATCAAGTATTTTCCACAAATGATCTCTATATACGAGTTACTTATTAGCCTTACACTGAACATATATTAGGTATAGGAGTGACTTTTCTATGTTAGATGTAGCAAAACACCCAATGTTTTATTATTAATGCTTTCTTAAAAATGAAACTTCTCGGTGGTAAATTTTGGGGGTATTACAGAAAAGGTTGAAGATACACAAATGCATTATTTGCAGCTACTTGCTTATTCAAAGTTGTGGGTTAGATTGTATTGTTCACACATGATCAATCATTCCCCTCTTTTGCATGATAAAAGAAGGCTAAATGAAGGAGGAAATCAGTTAGTTGTGTCCTCCTAAGCTACTAGTGTAAAGGAAACAAGTGAGGTTCAACTAGAAATAAGGATGGAGCATTACAAAGGTAGGCCATCACACCACCCATCTTTAGTCCAAAGTGGCATGACTTTGATCCTTCTAGTGCCAAAATAATCAAGTTAGGAAGGTGATTGTATAATATAAGCATAGTTTAAGTGATTGCATTAATTGAAAATAAAATTATTCATAAAAATCCACATGCTTGACCACCATGCACCCTCATTCTCAAAACCCGTTCTAAGATTCAAAATAAAGGTTTTGATAATTAATTAACAACTTATAACAAATCAAAACCAATTATATAGCCCTAATGAAATTGTGCTTATAAAATTTCCATATTACCCTTAAGGTATAAGTATGAAATATATTGTTAAAATACATATACACCTCTCATGGAAACTAGGGTTTTCAACCCCTCAATTAACTTCTCTCAATTCTTTAATATTTGTTCTCAATTATATTTGTTTCCTTCTAAAGTTATCAAATTAGATTACTAGGGTTCTAATATTATGGGGTATTATAAAAGTCTAGTTGACAAATTGTGATAGAGAATATTTTGGTGTCCATTAATTGTTCAAGACATTATTTCATTCTTTGGATTTCAAGGCATAATATATTAAATATCATAGATTTGATTGCTAGTAATAAAGTTACTTATGACCTTTCATGTACTCCTTGTTTAGTTGCCTTGGAGATAGTTGAGTATTTTTCTTTTCTTTTCCTATAGTGCCTATATTCATTTTACATTTCAAAGAAGTTAAACCTTGCTGGTGGCCGTGGAGATAATATAAGATGATTGGTTGAAAGTTTTAGCTAAAAGTAGTTGACGATGCAAGAAGATGAAACATATACTTGTGGCTCCATTAGTTTCATGCCTATCCATCAACATGGTATACATGTTTCTTAGGGATGATGTGCTACTATTGTTGGAAGATTAGATATACTTGTATTCTTAGTGGAGCTACATTTGAATTGGTTGTATATTTAGTGTTAGGTTGTAATACTATTTTTTTCCGATAATACAATTTACTCATAGTTATGAAAAAGATCCACACAATATCAAGGTGTGAAACCTCACTATGAATCTCATTTAAAAAAAGGGTCAATTGTGTTCATTTTTGATGAAAACTCTCACATATTTGGCTACTTTTTATGAAGTTTGATTTTAGGAAGAAAATTTTGAGTGTAGCTTTACTTAGTAAACAATATTACATTATTTTAATTCTCTTTAGTTTTCCCTTAGACTAATCTTTTACATATTTCTTGATATTAATTTTAGAAACATTTGTGCATAAAAAATCTAAAAAAACATGATATTAATCCTTTTAATTACATTCACTGGGATTCTGGGAACATTAAGGGTGTGTTTTGTTTGGGAAAATAATTTTCTATATTTCATTTCCAATTTTTTATGAAAAAAATAGCTCTATGAAAAATTAGAAAAACATATTTATTTTTCTAAATTATAAAACTATGATTTAATTTTAAAATTTTAAAAATATGTTCATATTTTTCTAGATTGGATAATGATGATGATAATAAAAATAATAACTAATATTCTTCTTATTAATAATATTGTTAATTTAAATATTAATATTAGCAATAAAAATAATAACAATAACATTAATAATAATAATGATGATGATAAAAATAATATTAAAATCCAAAGTCATAATAATAATAATAATAATTTAACCTTGAAAATAGTTACGATAATAATAAGATTAATTAAAATAAGTATAATAATATAAATTATAATAATAATGATAGTAATGTTATCATTAATATTATTATTATAGAAAATAATAATAATAATAATAATAATAATAGTATTATTTATATAAGCAATAATAATTATAGTATTGCTATTATTATTATTGTTGTTGTTGTTGTCGTCACTAACATAAATAATAATAATATGTTTAATAATAATAATAATATCATTTTCTTAAAAATAATATAATAAAATTATTATTATTATTATTAAATATAAAATAGTAACATTAATAATAAATTTATTATTAATATTAATAAAATTATTATTAGTAGTAATATTAGTATCCATAATGATAATATTATTAACTTGATTATTAATATTATTACTAATAACCAATCAATATTAATAATTAACATATTATTATTTTATGGATATTAATATTAATATAAATTAATAACACTATTAATATTAAAGTTAATAATATTATCATTATGAATATTAATGTTAATATTAATAATGTAAAAATGTTATTAATTATGTTAATAGTAATAATAATATCATTAGTATTATTTGATTAATAATGTTCGTGAAAAATATTAATAAAATAAACAAAATATTATTATTATGATTAAAAATAATACACATAATAATAATACTGAAAATATTATTATTGTTAGCATCATTATTATTATTATTATTATCATTGTTAATTTTTAGATTGAAAAACTCAGAAGATATAGCCTAGGTTGTTTTTTTTAACAAAGTTAAAAAAAGGTGTATTTTTCAGTTTTAAATAAAAAATACTTTCTAAAAAATATCATTATTTTCCAATATTAAACAGCCCAAGAATTCCCAAGCTCAACATAGGCGATGCTCAATCGAATATAACAAACGGTCCCAACATCATAATCAATTACATAGATCAAAGAACACAAGTTGCCCTCACATTTGACTTGAAACTTGTAAGACAAGACTAAGAGCAATAATATAGCCGGTAATATTCTTGGTCTGGTGTGCTCTATATACCTAAGAGAGATTTATAACAAGCGAAGGAGGAGGGCCATTGACATCCAATATTTACTTTTATACTGAAATTCACATAACTCCAAAATAGTCACATGTTCACTCTCATGAGTTATGACCTTCTATCTTACAGTTTAGGAAATCATGATGCCCTTCTTCCTTTCCCTCTGAAGTCACTCTGTAAAGCATTAAAATCATCCTTTTTTTGTTTCCTTCCTTCAGTCACACAACTAGACACAAAGAACTACGAGTCCCAAAACAAAAACCCGAAACCCGAAGGCCTACTCTCGCGCCCTCTCTCTCTTCTTTCTGCTGCTGCTGCCTGCAATAACTACCGTTTGTTTTCTGCCCGCTGATAAATCACTTTCTCTTATAGTGGAGGGGAAGGCGGAGGCAGAAGCAAGGAAAGCAGGAAGAAAGTAAGAAACCCTCCCTTTTAGCAAGTAGCTCTTATGCCCAAATGAAAGTACTCCTTTTTCCTTCTTCTTCCTCTTTTTTTTTCATTATCTATTTCTTAATTAATCTAGGCTAGCTATGGAAGAAACAGAAGATTGTTATAAAAACAAGAACTGCGTACCGCAAGGAGCGAGCTTTAGGGGGCGAACCAGGACAAGGAGGGCTGCATATCATAACTTCAATAATCAGTATCTTTACTATGATTACCCAAATAATAGAGGAGTTGGGATTTTCAATCAGAATTTCCGGCAGCAGCAGCAGCAGCCGCCTTCGCCGAATAACCCAGCTCTCCTTCCATTTCCTCCGATACTACCGCTGCAAATAAACCCGGTATTACCAAGTCAACTACCACAACTACATCAAAATCAGAGGCTATTATGGTCAAAAAATCATCATTTTCCAAAAACTTGCTCCCAGAAGCATAACAAGATTCTCTCTCCTACTCTTGCCCCTCTTGCTCCTCCTCCTTCTCCTGCCCCCGCCATTTGTTATGATGCCCAGGCCGACTTCCACTCTGCTTCAACCCTTTCAAGAGGTATATACATGTACATATGTAAATACGGGAATGAAAGGAATAAACTATTTTAGGATGAACTGATGATTTGGTGAGAAATATGAATTTTGCAAGCTTTATTAGTTCTTTCAACTGGTTACGTATTTCTTTTATGTGGGTTGAAAGGAAAAAAAATATTATTAGTAACGTAAAATATAGACAAAAATGAATGTTTGCATGTATTATGATCTAACTTATGATTTGGTAAGAAAGAATCAAAATTACTGTTTTATATGTCCGTTTCTTTTTGGGGTGGGAGGGGGGGATGAAAAAGATTTGTAAATTTTATTCCTTTATATACACCTCCTCCGTGTGCATTTTTTAGAACTCGTTTTCATTTGTTCAATAACAATCTCATTATGTTGAGGATCTACGCTGGTAGCTGTTAAGTTGATGGGCATGGAATTTCTTAATAAGTCATTGATGTTGATTTCCTCTTTTCACATGTTCAAAAGCAGCAGAAGCTGATCACAAGGGGATTCAGCAACAACTTAAAACACTCAATGTTAGGAGTGCTGATGGTTCTACTGCTTCACAACAACAACAAGAAGAGGAACGACTGGTAGCTCCAAGGAGACCAGATTCTGGTGGTGTTGAAGGTCAAGTTATCTCTCTCCTTGCCAATCACTTCCGCGTACAATTTGATCCATCCCAAAAGATCTTTCACTATGACGTACAAATATCTCCAAACCCATCCAAAGAAGTTGCTAGATTACTAAAGCAAAGACTAGTTCTGCAAGACGACACGAACTCCTCTAATCCCCTCTTGGCCGGAGCCAATCCAGCCTATGATGGTCGAAGAAACTTGTATAGCCCGATTGAATTCCAAGACGACAAGCTTGAATTCTTCATCAACCTCCCAGTTTCCACTACCAGATCAAGTAGTGCCGTGTGGCAACAGCAGCAGCTCAAGCTATTTAGGATAAACATAAAACTTGTGTCCAAGTTAGACGGTAACGATTTGAACAAATACTTGTGCAGAGAAAACAATGACGACTGGAACCCACTTCCTCAGGACTACCTTCATGCTCTGGATGTCGCTCTACGTGAGGGTCCGAACAAGGAGTGTATTCAAGTAGGAAGGTCTCTGTATTCGAGTTCTATGGGAGAAGCTAAAGAAATTGGAAGAGGAGCTATTGGATTAAGAGGATTCTTTCAGAGCCTTAGGCCTACACAGCAAGGACTTGCACTTAATGTGGATTTCTCGGTGACTGCTTTTCACGAGAGCATTGGGATCATACCGTATCTACAGAAGAGGCTCGACTTCTTGCGTGACGTTCCTGAGGTACGGATGAAGACTTTGTATTTGTGGGACGAAGAGAAGAAGCAAGTGGAGAAAGCATTGAAGAACATGAGGGTGTTTGTTTGTCATAGACAAACTGTCCAGAGGTACAAGATTTATAGCTTGACTGATGAAGTAACTGAGAATCTCTGGTTCGATGATAGGGATGGCAGGAGATTGAGGATTGTAGATTATTTCAAGGATCAGTATGATTATGATATTCAGTATAGGAATCTGCCTTGCCTACAGGGTAGTAGGAGTAAGGCTTGTTATCTTCCTATGGAACTTTGTGTGATTTGTGAAGGACAGAAGTTCCTTGGAAAATTATCGGATGATCAGACTGCCAAGATTCTTAAGATGGGATGCCAGAGACCCAGAGAACGGAAAGCCATAATCAATAGAATCATGAACGGACCGATTGGACCGACCAGGTGTGCAGGGAAACTACTTTCCTTTTTGGCGTTAATGATTAACACTAGCCCGTTTGAATGATCTTTTCTTCCTTGGGTTACTTGTATTAATCTAATCTAACATAGTGTGTTTATATATGCATGTATGTATCCAGTGGCAAGAATGAAGGAGAATTTAAACTAAGCATATCAAGGGAAATGACACGGTTGAATGGCCGAGTTCTCCGACCTCCCAAGTTAAAGCTCGGTGCAGGGGGTTTAGTGAAGGAACTAACCCCTACGCGCATGGATCGGCAATGGAATCTCTTAGGCAGTCAAGTAGTGGAAGGAACACGAATCGAGAGGTGGGCACTCGTGAGTTTTGGCGGTACGTCCGAAGAGAAATCGAACATTCCAAAGTTTATAAACCAGCTATCACAAAGGTGTGAGCAACTAGGCATCTACCTAAATAAATCCACAGCCATCCCCCTACAGTTTGAGCCAATCAATGTCCTCAACAGCACATCACTCCTAGAGCTAAAGTTGAAGAGAATCAAGAAGGCAGCATCCAACAACCTCCAGCTGCTCCTATGTCTTATGGAGAAGAAACACAAAGGGTACGGAGAGCTGAAACGGATAGCCGAGACGAGAGTCGGTGTAGTAAGCCAGTGCTGCTTGTACTCGAATCTCAAGAAGCTGAGCTCAAACCTGTTGGCCAATCTTGCTCTTAAGATCAACGCCAAAGTGGGTGGTTGTACGGTAGCGTTGTTCAACTCACTGACGTCTCAGTTCCCACGGTTGCTTAAGCCTGAGGAGCCGGTGATATTTATGGGAGCGGACGTAACTCATCCTCACCCGCTCGACGATTCCAGCCCATCAGTCGCGGCGGTCGTAGGCAGTGTAAACTGGCCTGCAGCAAACAAATACGTCTCCAGAATGAGGTCCCAGACGCACAGACAGGAGATCATCGAAGATCTCGGAGAAATGGTCGGGGAAATCTTAGGTGATTTCTACCAACAAGTATCAAGGCTGCCGACGAGGATCATCTTCTTCAGGGACGGAGTCAGCGAGACACAATTCTATAAAGTCTTGAAGGAAGAGCTCCAATCCATAAGAGCAGGTTGTGCTAGGTTCTTCCCAGGCGCCGGTTATCGACCCCTGATCACGTTCGCAGTAGTTCAAAAGAGACACCACACGAGGCTATTCCCCGATGAAAACGATCCTTCCTGCTGTCAGCTTTACGACGAAAACATACCCCCAGGGACCGTGGTAGACACGGTAATCACGCATCCAAGGGAATTCGATTTCTACTTGTGTAGTCATTGGGGCGTTAAAGGGACGAGTAGGCCAACACATTACCATGTGTTGTGGGATGAGAGTAGGTTTACTTCAGATGAGTTTCAGAAGTTGGTTTATAGTTTGTGTTTCACGTTTGTTAGGTGTACTAAGCCGATATCTATTGTCCCTCCAGCATATTATGCCCATCTTGCTGCTTATAGAGGCAGACTCTACGTTGACAAGTCGGAAAGTTTGGTATCGGGTGGTGGTCTAGGAGGGTCAGGTGATTCTTCTTCTTCTTCCTCCTCTTCTTCTTGTATGTTTTCTCGTCCGGCACCTCCTAAGACCACTCCTTTGCCGGAAATTAGTGATAATGTAAAGAAGCTGATGTTTTACTGCTAATTGTATATAATTATTTTATCCTTCTTGTGTAAATCATATCATTTGTTGGAAAAGTGGTTTCATTTAGAGGTAGCCTTGTTATTCTATATATGCATTCTTGGGTTTTATGTAATTATGCGAAAGGTTGGTCACTTGGAGCATGCACGCTACCCACCGTCAGGCCACCGGGAATCAAGAGAAAGAAGAAACGAGCGTCGGTCCTATCGCGAGTTCGAATTTGCCTTTTTGAAATGAAGAGAAAGGAGATTAAGGGGCATACAGAGCTGAAAAAAAGAGTAGAATCAAGTTTATTATACAGAAAGAAGTAGATGAAATCAATCAATATAAGGCAATGGAGAAAGCAACTAAACACTGAGGACCAGCTTTTTTTCTCTGAGTTGTCAAGGTGTATATTGTAATAGTAGTATACTTCTTTCCCCCTCCTATTTCCCATGCATGCAAAAGTTAAAAAATAAAATAAAATACTAAGATACTAATAAAAATAATAATTTATGGTACTGAAGGGAAAAGGAAGTATCAATGACAAAGTTCTGTGCTATCCCAACTTAACTGCCTTACTCTTGACTTCATGTCATTACTAGTACTACGCTGCTGCCACTACTAGTGCGTGCCCCGGCCCCCTGCCCATAAAGCCAAACTGTGAAACAAGAAAAAAGGCAACAAGAATCAGAAGGTTATAGGATATGATATAGTAACAGGAGAGGTCTGCCAAAGTAAATAAGAGAAAGAGGGTAGAAGAGACTAGAGAGGGAAGAAGTTAAGATAACAGTGCTGCCGAGTCTGACTCGCACACTTTTTACCCTTTTGTCTCTTCACCTTAAGGGGTCATGTGTGGTGTTGTGTCTGTGTGTGGCCACCATATGAACTGGATCGAATCTCTCTGCCAGCCTTTTTTTATGTCCTTCCAAGTGTTTTCATATCATACTGTTTTTACCTCCCAAGTTCCCCTCGCTGCCATCTGCCTGCCTATGCACGGAGGGAGAGTGTATGTCTGCGTGAGGACTGGCCGGAAGAAGTAAGGTTAAAGGACCATACAGGCGACTGCTCGAGTTGGTGGAACGCGCGGAAGGAAGAGAAAAGCCCCTCCCCCCATCCCGATGTACTATAGAGGGTTTTCAGGTTCTATCTAGTGTAGCTAGTATTTGCAATGTGATTCTCCAAGTTTTCACCCATTTCTTTTCACCCGGGGTTGGCCCAAAACAATTTCCTTACCGGTCTCGGCTCGGTATATTTGAAACTTTATAATATTGTGTCGGATTGGACAAATTATTAATTGTGATTCGACAATTTTAACTCCCTTTCTTTTAAAAATAAATAAAATAAATGTATCTTGAACGAAAGCAAATTACTGAGGCGTGTGTGGGTTTTAAGAGGGATTTCAATCTAAATAGAAATACATATTTTCCCCTCAAAATATATATCTCCTAAAACTATAAGTAATAATCTGAGTAGTTCGGTCAGGTTTGAGTTGTGTTATAATAGGTAGATTGTTTGAGAGTCCTTTTCTTGTTAAAGGTTAGATTTAGTTATTTTAAATTTGGATTATTTTAAATTACTTTATTATTTGGATTGAATCATTATAAATTTGGATTATATCAAGCAAATTTATAGGGTCAAATGGAATTTGTGTAGAGTTAGTTCGAATTCAGATCATTTTAGGTTACTTTGTTGGGTCAGATTTCGCCAAAGCTAGATCGTATTTGAGTGTTTTTAGATTCAGGATAATTTGATAAGTCGGTTTTGAGTAACTTGATTGGTCGGGTTAGTTTGGGATAAACTAATCCTGGATCGAACCACTTCGAGTTTGAGTCAAACCAGACATTGACCACGAAAATTAATCCAACGCACTAATCTTGTAGGAAAGCATTAAGCTTGACATTACGTAAGTATGTAATTAAAGATATGCTATTAACTACTACTTGTTTATTATTATGAGTGACTAATGTTGTGATTTTATGCGAAAAAATTGATACAATTAGAATATAATTAATAAATGAGTATATCTATAGTAAAAGTAAGAAAAATAAATACAATTTATAAAATCATATATTTTTAGAAGCTTTCAATAAATAATAAGACGTGTGTAATTTTATTATTTTCATAATTGTTTAACATAGAATTTGGTCTTGTTAAGTTAAGTTAATGTTTGGGTTATGGGTCGAGTTACTTTATTAGGATTAAGTCGATAAGTTTATTAGGCTATGTTAGGTTGAGTTTTGTGCGAATCGGATCAACTTTTTATTAGTTCTACCTAAAACTACCTAGCTTAAAACCTCATTTATTTTGAATAAAAATGAGTATGGTTTCAGCTGCATGCAAAGATCCAAACAAATCCAATTGTAAGCAATTTCACTTCCACCGTTCACAAGTTAGTGTATCTCTTTAACCTTCTTTAATGGCTAGTGATCAAAGTAGCTATTTGCCCGTTACTAGCTATAATGTTGGCATAAGTCAGCATTTAGTTTAGGCGAAGAGAAGGTGTAGCTGAATGGGGAATTTGTATCATGTAGACTAAAAACAAGTTGGTCTCAACTATTTTGAATCAAGAAAGAAACATTAGTTTTTAAGTTTGATTTGCACATCTAACAATTTTTTATTTGCAACAACAAAAAAATCGTATGCCCATTCTATCCTTCCAAAATTATCCATTTACATGATATTAATCATGTTCACTCATTTTAATTTTTTTGGGGTTTCGAATGTTTTCTAATACTGAATATTTTTATATATTTGGGTTTCTAAAATGATTCCATACATTCCCATAAGTTTTCATGATTTATTCAATTTATTTTTTATTTTTCCCCAGTAAATCTACTTTTAGACTTTTCTTACAGTTTAATTATATAAAATTAATTTTAACCAACATCCTAAGTACCTATTAGAATCCAACTAGCCCCCTAACTAAATCAAATAATATTATCACTTTGGATTTTTTTTTTCTTATACCACATTAACTTAACCAACTTGTCTTCTGTGTTTTGATCAAGTGTGAAGCAAGCAACCTCAACCCATTGTAACGCCTCCATTTTCACAATCATAAAAATTTGTTATTTTGGTAAGAGTTGGGGATGAAATTGATTCATCCAATATGGGAAAAGTACAACCAATACTTAACCCATATTGGATGTGAGATTAAAACTATTTTGATATATCAAAGAATCAAGTGTGACTGACACCTAACCCAATACTAATATAATATTTTCTAAATTGTGAATCAAAGCACAAGAAAACTCTTTAAATGATAGAATCCAAAACAAAGATTGAGAAGCATTGAATGTTTAACTTCACAATGAATGGTAAAAATAAATTCAAGAAAACAATGAAGGAAAATAAGTGTGGTAGCCTATGCAAAGACTTATGTTGCTCCCTATTTAAGGCTTCACAAGAGTGGGTTTCTTGCAAACCAAGGCTAATCCCTTCCCAGAATGAGTCATGTTCATCACAACACCGCTATGATGTTAGTATGATTAAGTACTTTACAAAATCTGGCTCCTATGAACACTTAAAATGCAATTCATGAAATCACATACTTGCACACATCGCATCTACATGTTCTTGCACTTTTGAGCAGCATAATGTAGATAACATCTAATCTCTTAATAAAGTAATCTTGGATTTTTTTTTACACACATACATATATAAACATCTCAAAAATCATTATTAAAGTAAGATCCACACATTCATCATCTGATGGTAATAAAACCATTTACACACTTAGATTGTATACACTCGCCACACATGATTTATTACCAAGTCAACAAATAATACACATATAAAGATCTTAGGGAAATTCTCGACCCTAAATAGGATTTGAGTGGATGTTTAGCCCCAAACAAGCTCTTAGGGATGCTCATCCCTAACCATCACAGCTAGAACACTCAAATGCAAATTAATGCATGGATGATCACAATAAGGAAACTCAAATGTAGTTTAATGCATAGGCCATCACAAATAGGAAATTCAAATATATGGGTCATCGTAGCTAAGAAATATCATATACACGAGCCACCATGACCACCCAATCTTAAATACACAGGTCATCATGACCAAGCAATCTTAAATAAAAGTTGCAAGACTCTTGTGTCTAACATCACATGGAAACAATATAAAACACCAAAAGTGTTTCATATGATAATATCAAACACATACAATGTTTATAAGTAACACCCAACTTTCATCACATGTCACTAAACAGGTGTTCATCGACTTTATTGTACAGTTAGAAAAATGTTCCTAGTTTACACTAAACTAATACATAAGTGTTATTAGGTCACACCAAACTTAGCTTATAGTTGCACTAATTAAAACATCCTAAAAGAATCACTTTAAAACTCAAAAAGACCATGTTGGGGATGAACAAGCCATAACATTAGGTATATTTGAGTTCAAAATCACAAAATAATGTCATATGTAAATTTTCGAAAAAATTACTATTTATGGTCAGTGGTCAACTATAAAATTTAATAGTTAAGGTCATGGTAAATGGTCCAACTTTGACTTCTACTATTTACAAATACAACACTTTTCCCTTTTGAGGCTAATTAACCTCATATAAATATGATTAATTCTTCAATAACTCTACTTATGGTGATTAGTCAATAATTAGTAAATAACAATTTAAATACTGATGAAGAACATGAAGAATGTGAAGAACATTCAACTCCTTTTTACAAAACTTCTTCACATTTTAATAAATCATAACTTGAGTTATATTAATCCAAATGACAGTGTATTATATATATATAAATTTATAAAAGTGCCAACAAACATCATGTAATATTTATAATAACCTACAATCAACTCTAAAAAAAAGGAGCTCAAATCCAAGCTTAATCAACATAATATCAGCATTTGACAACTTTATGCACTAATGGAGAAATGATCATAACATTTTTACATACAAATTGAAATCATGAACCATAAAATTTGTGACAAAATAGACACACACACACACACACACACACATATAATATGGAACCTTAATTGAATCAACCCATCCATACAATTAAGAGTAATTCATTCAAAAATCTACCTTAAAATTTGCATGTTTAAAAACACCATTTGTCATGATTTCCTTAACCATTTATTTATCAAATATTTCAAGGAATTTTTTTTAAATATTTCTCATACTTATATTCTCTTATTAAAAACCTATATACGAATATCCAACCATCAAAATACTTATATGATCCATATTACAAAATATATATGATCAATATGCCAAATCTACCATAATTCACAAAAAGAAAAAAAGAAAAAAAAAAGAGCCAAAAGAGAGTAAGGCCTCACACCACCATTAACATACCAAAACATCCTGAAAAACCCATCAAAACAACATAGAAACCAAGTAAGAACCATTTTAAAATATAATCAAACTAAAATAGATTAAAACCAAATAAAAAGAAAATATTGTTGTAGCACCTTAAAATTTACTACTAAAAAGTTTTGTTTTACGAAACATAATATTAATATAATTAACTGTTACCATTATACTCGACATAATTACAACTTACCATACCATTCTCATATCGAATACAAGACAAAAAATTACAACTTTAAATAATATAAGCAAGAGAACAAGATAAATTTCATAAATTTTATATTAGAGTTCAAAGATAAAACTATGAGTACAATATAAGCAAAATACAACAAAGGATATAGAATGGATCTATTAGTCCATAAGATATCTAGACAATAATATGGCCGCCAAATAACATCGACTCTATGCCCAAGCCCCGTAGATAAATCATGGCTCCATAGGAAGTGCATCATAAATAATAAAATAATTAAGGCAGTCTTTAGTAACCACTACATCAACACTTAGGTCATTAGCTCATGGAAATAAACAACACCCATAAAAAAAGGATGATCAATACTTCTGTATTGAGTAAGGCAACAATATCATCCATAAGAAAAGGACATATATATAACATAAGATTGCATAAAGAAACCAAAACGTACATTATTTATAACATGAGATGCCTCAATAGAGGAACCAAAATAGAGTTCCATACAAGATACACATACTGCATACATTCCATTTACTTAATTACGTTGAGTTTAGAGACCCCCACTATTCTCATATGATGAAGTGAACAGATACAACCTATCAACCCCCAGGGCTCGCCACTATTCTCATCTTGTATAATGGATAGGTATAAATTTAGGTGTAAGATGCTTTCAACCATTATTTGCGTTTGGGGGAATATGTGGGTATAAATCTTAGGATAAAATAGTCGTGACCACTATTATTATCTAGTTGAATAGATATATACAATTATTAGAGAAAAATTCTCCTAACCACTGTTCTCGTTTGGTAAAATAGATAGGTACAACTCCCAGGGTAAAATACTCCCAACAACTATTATTGTCTGATGGAATGAACAAGTATAACTCGATCCTAACTCACATGGTATTTCACTTTAAATGCTAATGTATTATTAGACTAGTTATTTATCTCATAAATGTTATGCACACTAATCATAAATAAATAAGGCACATAAATCATGACCAAAGAAAAATAGATTATTTTTCAAATAGAAAGACTACACCACCCCTACAAAATCCTAATATTACAAGATAATAATAACTCCCTCTATAAGACTCAAAAAAAATACCAAATTTATCCCAATATCTAAAATTATCGTGATTAACAACATATCCAAAAATCAATGCCTAACTCTAATATTTCATACATGCGATAATGATCATGCCCCTATGGTTAATATTTCCAAGATAAGACGTTTTTTCATTTTAGTTGTCTCATGTTACTCATAATTAACCCAAGAATTTCACATAGCTTACTTTTTAAGTGTTAAAATCTACATTTAACCTAACTAACTAAAATATCCCTATTTTACTTAAATGCCTCAAACATCTTTATATGTAACTTATATAGCACTCAATCTACCCTTTATCATGTTATATATGAGATTAAATATATAACCCTCAGCAATTACTATGCAACATTTATTTTCCCTACAAATATCATGAAAAATATCAAAATAACCTTAATATAGCAAACCACCAAAACATTTCACTAAATTCTTACGAGTTCCAATGTTGGAAACTTCCAACCTTCAACATATTTTTTCAATGACAATACTTAATCATATTAACAATACCCTAACTTAATAATACAATAGATCATGCATACATGCTAAGTTTACAAGACAAGACTTGATCAAACAATGTCACACGCGCTCATAATTTTATATAACCATCATAGTTCCACCATATGATATAACAATATCATGGTATAACATTAATAACATGATTTCCTACAAATAGGCTATACTGATACAATTTCAAGAAAAGAAAGAGTATTAATATAGTATTGCATCAAATAAGCACATAACATCCAAAACCTTTAATTCATGGCATGCATCCTTACAATAACACAACGTCGGTATCTAAGAAAAATAATCCTAATCACATACCCCCAAAATCACTATAGGGTCACCTAAAAACTAAGAAAATCCACAGTTAGAGATGTAAGGAAAAAGGTTAGGAAATACAATATAGAGAGGAAGGTAAGGAGGGAAGAAACAAAGGGAAAGGGTTGACTTGCAAGGGTCGATCGGTGTTGGGGTTACTTGAATGAATATTTCAAATAACAATGAGGGAAGTAACAATAGGAGATCACATTGGGAAGGGGGAAATTCAAGCTTGATAGCATGTAGCATAAGATCGGTAGTGTGAGGTGCATAAGCTCAACCAACACACAACAAGACTCAACATATAAGGTGCACAAGCTCGACAACGACAACTCAATCTCAGTAATGGTAGCATAAGCTTGGTTGAGGTGTCATAAGATTAACAAGGTCAACACAATATCAATGAGATAACCACAATATTGAAAAAGGATAACCATATGCTTGGAAAAGGTTAACTCAAGTATGATCAAGGTAGCACAAGATCGATAAGGATAAGAGGCATAGAGGAGGCTTTGTAATATAGAGATTAGACGTTGACTAGGTTTGTTTCTTGAATAATTAATACTAGAGGCTGTGAGTAAGCATGGAGAATGGATGTTGAGGGGGTTGGGGTGTGTTTGTCTAGGAGTGTTAAGTCAAAATTAGTGGTGGTGATGGCTGTGAAGAATGATGATGAAACAAAAAAAGGAGGTGGAGGAATTGATTAAAAGTTAGGGAGAGAATTTTAGTGCAAAAAGGAGCATATAAGGCTTGTTAGCTTGCAATAAATGATCAAGAGTGAGAAGGAGAAGATTTAAATGGTTGAGGTTGTGTACAACAATAATGGTGTGAGGGATTTAGGGAGTGAGGTCAAGTGGTAGCGTGAGGATGTAGAAAACAAGAGGATAAAGAATGGGAACAAGATTATGGTGTAAATAAGTGAAAGAAGGGAGATTGAGTATGGGTTTGGGGAAAGGTTGGATGGTTTGGTCGCATTAACCAAACCGAAACAAGGTTGGTTAGGAAAGGGGACAGTCACAAGGGGGAAATGTGGCTAAGGGAAAAAAGAAAGAGAAAATGGAAAGATGGAGAAGTGTTCTTAGAGTTAGAGTGAGGATTAAATTATTAGAGAAAGATTAGGATACTAATTACCTAAAATTAGGATTAGGTTAAATTTTGGGGTATTAAAATTATCATAAGATAGGGGAGGATTATAGATCTTATTATGAACTTAAAAAAGAGCATAAGAGATTATGAAAACCTCACCCAAACTAGGACTTCATCTTTTTAGTTAGAAACACCGAGGAGATAAATCTAAGTCTGGTTTGAAGTTCTAAAGGTTAAAGGTTGTGTATCAATGGAGGAAATGTTGAATATAAAGGATAAGGAAGATGAAGATGGTTTTATAAAGATGAAGGAGAAAATGGAAAGATGGAAATGGATTGGTTTGCACAAGAATTCACATACACAACACACACATGCAAACTAAAAAAATGTGTAGATTCATGCACTTTTGTCATGATTGCATGGACACTTTTGTGGAGGTGAACAAAGGAAATAATTTATGCCCATGAACAAATCATATGAGGTGGGAAGGGGTTGTATGGTTCGTGTCCAAGGAGGAAGAAATAGGAGATGAATGTTAGGTCTTGTGGTATAGTTGGTGGAGGAGGAATATGATTGTAACACCCCCAAATTTACTACTGAAAAATTTCGTTTAATTTCAAAAAGTTTATCGGAAATAAGAGATAACACTTGTAAATTTGGGGGCGTTACCGCCACACTTAATACCAGAACGGTTCACTCCTACCGTCCCGGTACTAAGTGCTAAGGCTAAAACAGATTAACCAACAAATACGAGTTGTTAGCATAACACATTCATGGGTAAAACCTAAGTAATACAGAATCAGAGTGCGGAAGTTCAAAGTACAATTTAAGATACGGTTTAAGTTTTTTGCAAGTTGAAACGTCATACACTTAAGAAAAATAAACTTAAAATACATAAGAAAGGTGAAGTGATAACAGACTCCGGCCACGCCACTCTCGATCCCCAACCTGGGTCCGAACTCAGCTCTTGGTCCCGCCCAACGCCTCATAAGCGTCGTAGGCATCAATATAGAGTCGCCTACCTACACTAGATCAGTGGGGCCTTCTGCTCGTGGGAATGAGCAGCACCCATGAAACGGGTGGTCAGTACGCTTCATACTGAGCAAGGTAACCGAATAACTAAGGCCGAACAGACAAAGTACACAATACAAGCATGATCATACAGGCACATAAGAAAATACAAATAGTGAGGCCGATTATGTTCCGATTAGACTTATCCTTTAAATCTCTTATTACCATACTCAATTCCACATACTCTTTATTAATCCATGTAAGTGCGGGTGCCCCACTATTATAGCCGGTGGACCGAAGATATGTACAGGGCAGAACGCTCCTGACCACTATTATTTGCCGGTGGACCAGTCTAGCCCCGACTCACATGGTGTTCCACTGTAAGTATTTAGTATCTTTCCCATGTCTTATCGATTTTATATTTGGTTTGCTGAGTGCGGAAACCCCCACTATTATAGCCGGTGGACCGGAAATCATACAGGGCAAAACGCTCCTGACCACTATTGTTCGCCGGTGGCACAGTCTCCAGGGCACCCCGGCTCCTAGCCACTATTATTCGCCGGTGGACCGGTCTGGGCCCGGCTCAGCATCTTCCTCTTTAAGTGATTAGTATTTTATGATATCTTTTTCAACAAGTTACCGCCCAAGACATGCATGGCTAACTTCAGCTATACTCATCCTCCAAGAGGGCTCGTCTCGTATCTTGAGACCTTTGTGCCTCCTAACTCGCCCGACATCCTCCCCTGAATTAGCTTACTCACTCCGAAACCCGTCTCCTAAGTGTGTGGGTCTGGGCCCACCCTTTTTACCCCAAAGTCCACTCACTACCTTCCCTTAGGGTTTTCTCCAAAAAAACCCAACTTGGGCCTATGTGGCCCACCTTTTCCTGCCTCGTGCATCCAGAACCTCCTAGCACCCTTACTGTAACACCCCCAAATTTACTACTGAAAAATTTCGTTTAAATCAAAGTTTTAGCGGAAGCAGGAAAATTAAAACCGTAAATCCGGGGGCATTACCGCCACACTTAGTACCAGATCGATCCATAACTACCGACCCGATACCAAGTGCTAAGGCTAGAAAGAAATAAAACCAGAACAACCATTCATAAACCACGAGTTCTACAAATCAGAGTGCGAAGGTAAAAGTTACATTCCGAAATACAATTTAAAAGGTCCATATATCAGAATACTTAAAATAACGGAATAGCAAGATACGATAAAACCCTTGAAAAGTTAAATACAACATTTGTATCCTCTAAAGACAAATACGATTAAACCACACGATTTTCGAAGGGTAATTATCCGGACCACTTACTCACTCAGATCTAGCCTTCCACCCCAATTTAGTAAACGATCAAGACCTGCATCAAAGGTCTGCTCCCCACCATTGGTGGATCATCACAGGACCCATTCAACCAGTGTAGTATCAGTACGGGTCCAGTACTGAGTAAGGGCGTAGGTGCCAAGGCCCACACACAAAGATGCATAACATAGCAGACATAGCATAGATACATAGATCGAATGCAATAACACATATAAACCACACAGGTTACAGACCAAACGTCACTTTTCTTTTATCAGGTCTCTGAATATAATCGATCATCATCTTGTCCAGACCCTGTGAGTGCGGGAACCCCACTATTATAGCCGGTGGAACGGTCGCGAGGGCCATGCCCTGCCACTATTATAGCCGGTGGAACGGTCGCGAGGGTAAGATACCCTGCCACTATTATAGCCGGTGGACCGGTCTGGCTCCGACTCACAAGGTATTCCACTGTAACCATTTATATCTTTCCCATGACTTATCACTTTTACGTTTAGTTTGTTGAGCACGAAATCCCCCACTATTATAGCCGGTGGAACGGTCGCGAGGGCTTATGCCCTGCCACTATTATAGCCGGTGGAACGGTCGCGAGGGTAAAATACCCTGCCACTATTATAGCCGTGGACCGGTCTGGGTTCGGCTCAACATCTTTCTCTGTAAGTCGTTAGTGTCTTAAAGTATCTTATTCGAGGGCATATCTTTGTCATGCATGGCCAGAGTTCTCAACACATCACATCAAGACTGACGACATAATCGTACTATCACATGTTAATAAAACATAAGTACACGTCTTGTTTCCAAGCCACATTACCCACGAAACGAGTAAGATAACGACATTTAGAATACAACGCAGCATTCATATAAGGCATCCACAGCACATAGGACACAGGTCACACATCCAATCTTATCTATATCCTCACTCGGTTCAGGTTACCGAGCTGTCTCCTATGCTTATATTAAGCCACTAACACCCTTTGTATTTAACATACTTCTCGCATCGGAAACCCAAATCATGACCCTCAACTCAACTCCCCCACATACTTCACTCTTCCCCATAAATTCTTATTATCTTCCTTTTTTTCTCTACCTCCTCAAATTAGGGTTTCCATCCCAAACCCTAGTCGGTCCCTATGTACCCTTATTTTATCCCACGTACTATTTTTCACCTCGAGCCTCCAATACTCCCAAACAACTTTCCATTACCTTCCCTACGCCCCAAAGTAACTTTCCATACGTAAGGTTCGCCCCCATGCGGACCTTAACCACCCCACGCAAACCTTAACACTTCCACCCTGCCAACTCTATCATTCCCATGCAAATCCTAGTGTTCCCCAAGCAACTTTACTTTCTCCCACTCTTCCATTTCATTCAATTCCCCCTTTTTCCTCATCATCCCCCCATTATGAATTCCTTAGTCGTCCATACCTATGTTAACCAGCGTACTTCCCTTTGGTTATCTTATTTGCTTATTTTTCTCTTTCAAAGCCCCCACTCCACAACTCCTCATCAAAACATTCTAACGTGCATGTCACATCACACCATATCATCCTTGTATCATGCCATACTAGTACATATAAGCCAGAGTACGGAAACGTACCTCGGTTCCATGTTGCGCTACACAGTAGAACAGATAACATACACGTAATGTAGCATATAAACCACACGAGGCATCCAAGGCAAATAAAACACGTAATACACACAAGCGGCCTTAGTTACGTCCTTACCTAAATCGGCGCCGGGCTTGGAGCACGCTCCTATACCTCCGGTGGTTTGACCCGATTTACCTATAAGAGGGAAACTTATGGTTAATCTCCCTCTACCGAAATTATCAAAATTCCTATCTTACCCCTATCATGGCCTAATACTAACGCTGATATTAATAATAGGGGTTTATAAATTAAGGGTAGGGTTATTACTATTCTTACAATAGCTTAAATGGATTATCACTAATTAAAGTGGGTTTTAGCAATCCAATACTAAGGAGAGGGTTTTCACAACATTAATAATAATTACCAATAATACCTACCATAATAAGAATACTATTTATAATAATAGTGCTCCTAATAAAAATAATAATAGCTATAATGGTAATAATGATAATAATGGTAATAATTGAAATCATATTAGCATCAGTAATAGTGCATTATCGATAATAATAATAATAATAATAATAATAATAACAATAATAATCGAGTATTTGTACAACCATAGTCGCTTAGGTGACAAAATCAATGATAATGTTAATAATAATAATAGTGATAATATTAATAATGATAGGAATGAAGACAATAAGAATACAAATAATAATAATAATAAATACAATGAAAGTATTAGTAATAATATCAACGATTATAAAAATAATATTAATAAGGATAATAAGAATAACAGTAATAATCGATAAAATAATGGACGCGATAAACACAATAACGATAAAACACTGATAAGAATAATTGTGATAATAATAATAACCATACTAATGATAATAATGATAATAGTAATAATATTATTACAATAATAATAGTAATATGGGTAATAATGGTAATGATAATAATACTAATAATAGTACTAATAATACTAATAACAACGGCCATAATAACGTTGATAATAAAATAGTAAAGACAATAATAATAATGATATTAACAACAATCCTACTACTAATAATAATAGTAATAGTAATAGCAATAATAATAATAATAACAACAACAATAGTAAAATAACAATAACAATATTAATAATAATAATTATACTAATAGTAAAATAATGACCATGATAATAATAATAGTAATAATAATAACAATAACACAACCCTAAGAATAATAGCAATAATAATAATAATAACAATAATAGTGCTAATCACTAACAATAGTAAAAATAACAATAATAATATTAATAATAACAATAATAACACTAATAGTAAAATAATAACAATACTAATAATAATGGTAATAATAGTGATAATAATAATACTAATAGTAACAATAATAATAATAACAGTACTAATAATAATAATAATAATAATTAATAATAATAATAATAATAACATAGCCATAAGAATAGCAACAGTAACGATAATGATAATAATAATAAAAACAATAATAATAGTAATAATAATCATACTAATAATACTATTAATAGTAATAACAATCATAATATTAATATTAATATTAATACTAATAACAATAATAGTAATAACACTAATGGTAATGTTAGTAATAATAATGCTTAATAATAATAATGATAATAATAATAATAATAATAATAATAATAACAACAATAATAATAATAATAATAATAATAATGATAATAATAATATTAATCATAATAATACTAATAATAGTAGTTAATAATATTAAACCACTAATCACTTTTATTTATTTATTTATTTATTCATTATTATTATTTACTTATGTTATTTATTTATTTATTTTTATTTATTTATTTATTTATTTATTTATTTATTTATTTTTTAAGGCTTAGGGTTCAGGGTGTTGGCAACCTGACAAAGGTGGTGGCGGCGGCGGCGGCGCGGCGGCAGCAGTGGCGGCGGCGGTGGAGGAAGGGAGAGAGGGGAAAAATGGTGGTGGAGGCTAGGGGAGGGAAAACCAGAGGGAAAGGGAGGTACGGGGTGGTAGGGCAGGAGCTGCTGGTCGTTTTGGGGGGTGGTGGTGGCACTGCAAGCGGCGGTGTGGCCGGCGGTGGCGGCGCGAAGGTGGCGCAGGGGCTGGGAGGTCGAGGTTGAGGAGGGATTTTCGCACGGCCAGGGCGGCACGTGCGGCGCGAGGCAGGGAGAGCTAGCAGTTTGGTTGTGTAGAGGGAGGTGCAGGGAGGACGTTGGTGGCACGGGCAGGCGGAAACGGCGGCCGAAGGCGGAGGAAACGGCGACTGAAGGTGGGCGGTGCGGCGGCTTTGAATTTCTGGGTTTCAAATCTCCAACCCGATTCAGGCCATCTCCGGGGCTATTTATAGAGGGTTTGGAACGGGAAAACGACGAGGAGGCGAGGGAGAGTCAGAGGGTAGGTGGAGACGTGTCCGGCGAGGCTGACCGGAGCAGGTCTGCAATTGCAGACCGAGACTCGCCGGGGAGAGAGAGAGAGGGGTTTCGTGCGGGAAAAATAAATGGATCGATTAGTCAAATCTATAGGGGAGACAACGAGGTGGAGAAGGACGAAAAGACGGGAGCAATGGCGTGCCGTAGAAGCTTCCTTCTCCGGCGAAAATCTCGGGTTGCAGGTGGCTGGAGGTTGAAGACGACGCGGGGCGGGAGAGAAAGAAGGCTGGACCGGCGGTCCAGCGGAAGAGAAAAGAAAGGAGGAGACGGGGCGGGCCGAACCGGCCAGGGGAAAAAAAAGGAAGAGGGGCGCAGGAGGGGAACGGGCCGCGAGGGGGGGGAAGGTGCTGGCCTGGCAGGCCGGCCCAGCCGAGAAAAAAAAAATAAGGGGGAGAAGGGGAAGAAAGAAAAAGGAAAAAGAGGGAGAAAAAGGAAAAGGGAAAAAGGGGAAAAGAGGGGAAATTAGGGGTTGGCTTAATTAGTATAATTTGGGTAATTAGGGGTATTTAATAAAATATAATTATCAAAACAATAATTGAGTTCTATTTTTAGGTTAATTTAGGGATTTATGGACAAATCTTCTTAATTCCATTTTGATTAACAAAACACTTAAATTTTTCTCTAATTAAATTATTTGTAAATTTTATATTAATTTGAACTATTTTATCCTTCCTATTTTTAATAAATTAATGTATTTAATAAATTTCTAAAATAAAAACCTTAATTAACTTAAAATACCACAATTCCTCCTATTTACACACTTATAAATTCCTTCTTGATTTATTCTAATTAATTCCCGTTTATTTCACTAAAAGTAGTTTATTTTAATTAATTTCCTAATGATTCCTATTCGGCCATGATTTTCTAAATTAGGGATTTTGGGGTATTTCACTTACACCTTACGACCCTTTGGTTCAACCCTCACTCTCACTTATTATTTTTAATTTTCCCCCTTTTCTTCTTGTCACCCTCTAACTCTAGCCTAGTCTCCTACGCACCCTTATTTTGGTCTACGTACTATTTTTCGTGCGAAGCCCCCAAACGCCCAAACGATACTTCTCTTATCTTTCACACACCCCGAGGCATTTGTCTGTACGTAAGGTTCGCCCCATGCGTACCTTAACCTCCCCATGCAAATCTAGTTCTCCTATTCCTTCTTTGATCGACTTAGTTCCCCATTTTGTTATTTCTTCCCAAATCTTTTCTTCCCTGTCCCCAAACTATGTCACCACACCAAATTCCCTAGCATGCATGTCCTAAGGCCACAATACATCATAAATTGAAGTACATTCACATTAAACATAACACAGGTAATCACACAGACGTACCTGGATCCATGCTGCGCTACACGTAAGGCATATAGTGACATTTGAAGCATAACACATAAGTACATCACATGAGCATATAAGACATCCACAACCAGTAGTTCACATATCACACAAGTGGCCTTAGTTAGACCCTTACCTAGATCGGCGCCGGGCTTGGAGCACGCTCCTACGCCTCCCGAAAGTTCTCACTTGATTCACCTATAAGAGGGAAATACTATGAGTTAATCTCCCTCTATCGGAAATACCAAAACCCCTATCTTACTCTTATCATGGCCTAAAACTAAGGCTAATATTAATAACTAGTAGTTGATAAATAAAAAAGGTAGGGTTATTATTATTCCTAAGATAATTAGTTAAAATTTTCCACTACTCGGAGTAGGCCTTATCATTTTTGCCGTATTATGGTAAGGGTTCCAATAATGTTATTAAAAGTATTAATAATAATAAGAATGCTAATAATAATGATAGGAATAGTAATAGTAATCGTAATGATAACATTAGTGACAAAAAAAATCATGATAAGGATACTAAAACGATAATATTAAAGGAAAATAATAATAATAATAATAATAATAATAATAATAATAATAATGATAATAATAATAATAATAATAATAATGATAATAATAATAATAACAACATAGTAGTGATAATAATAATAATAATAATAATAATAATAATAATAATAATAATAATAATAATAATAATAATAATAATAATAATAATAATAACAATAAGGATCACACGATGGTAAATACGGTTAGGGTTTTGGATATGGCGAACATAAAGATAATAGAAATAATAATAATGATAATAATAATAATAATATTAGTAGTAGTAGTAATAATAATAATAATAACAATAATAATAATAATAATAATAATAATAATGATGATGATGATGATGATGATGATGATGATGATGATGATGATAATGGTGCTAATAATAATAATAGTAATAGTAGTTACAATAGTAACACTATGGTAGTAATGATAGTAATAATAGTTGTAATAGTGGTAGGAATACCATAATAGTCATAATAATAGAGGTAATGACCACATTAGTCATAGTTGGAGTAATGACATGGTAATAATAACAATAATAGCAATAATAATAATAATAATAACGATAATAATAATTATAATAACAATAAGAATAATAAGAGTAATAATAATAATAACAAGAATAATAATAATATTAATAATAATAGTGATGATAATAGTAGTGATAATAATAATAAGGATAATAATAGTAATACTAGCAATATTAACAATAATAATAACTTAATAGGGTCTTGTATTACTTAATACCATTAATTAGAAGTTCTTAGGGGTGATGTTAGGACCTGCTAATAATAATAATAACAATACTAATAAGAATAGCAATTATAGTAATGGTATTAATAATAATTAGGTTAATGATAATTATAATAACCTTAATAATAATAGTTAATAATATTATTAAAATTTATTAACCATTTCTATTATTCCAGGTCTAGGGTTTTAGGGAGTCGGACCACCTGGCTAAGGTGGTGGCGCCGGCGCCGACGCAGCGCCAGCGGCGGTGGAGTAGGAAGAAATTGGGAAAGGTGGCTATGGAGGCTAAAGGAGGAGAAACTAGGGGAAAGTGGAAGTGTAGGGTGGTAGATCAGGAACTCCTGATGGTTTTGGGGGGTGGTGATGATGCTGCAAGTGGCGGTACTGCCGGCGGCGGCGGCGCGAAGGTGGCACAGGGCTGGAAGGGTCGATTTGGGGAGATATTTTTGCACGGCCGGGGCGACACGTTCGGCGCGAGGCAGGGAAGCTAAGGGGGTTGGTTGTAAAGAAAGCGGTGTAGGGAAGGTTTTGGGGGCAAGGGTAGGCGACAGGGGTGGCTGACAGCGGAGGAAGCGACGGCTAAAGGTGGGGCAGCGCGATAGTTGTTCCTCAGGTTTCTAGGTTTTTCGAACCTGATTCCGGCAGAGGTTAGGGATATTTATAGGCCAAAGGGGACGGGAAACGATAAGCTTTGAGGGGGGAGATTAGGGGGTTAGGATTAGGGTAGGTTGTCCGGCAGAATTGGCCAGTGCATGGTCTGAAAATTTTCAGACCATGATTCGTCTGCACAGGGGCTTACGTGCGGGAGAAGGGATGCAATGATTGATCATGTCCACAGGGAAGTCAACGGGGATAAGAGGGGAAAAATGACCAGTGCTAATGGTGTGGCGTTGAAGCTTCCTTTTCCGGCGAAAATTTCGGGTTGCAGGCGGTAGAGGGAGGAAGACGATGCGGGGTAGAAGAAGTGGATTGGACCGGCGGTCCAGGAGAAAAGAAAATAAAGGAAGAGAAGGGCCGAACCAGCCGGGAGAAAAAGGAAAGAGGCGCGGGGGCTGGGCCTCGCGAGAGAGAGAGGGGAGGGGATTGGGCCTAGCAGGCCGGCCCAGGCCAGGGAAGAAGAAGAGAAATAAAGGAAAGAAAAGGAAAAAGAGGGAAAAGAAAAGAGAAAAGAAAAAGAAAAAAGAGGAAAATTAGTGGTTGGATTAATTAGCATGATTTGAAGGAATTTTAGATTTTTAATATAATAATTATATTAAAACAATAATTAAATTCTAATTTAGGGAGTTTTGAAGAAATTTTCTTGAATTCCACTTTAATTAGCCAAAACCCTTAAATTTTCTTCAATTAAATTATCTATAAATTTTATGTTAATTATAAACCATTTTATCCTTATTAATTAAAACAAAGTAATTTATTTAATTAATCTCCTAATAATCCCTTATTTGGCCATGATCTCCTAAATTAGGGTTTTGGGGTATTTCAATGATAACAGTGGAGGGAATATTGAGGAGGATGAAATTAACTAAGGAATGTGTCTTTGGGAGGCATATATAAGGGAGGTCATGTGTTCATGGATTGATCAAGGGGATGCAAGTGGCATGGGTGGAGCGGTGGAATAAAGGGGAAGAATTATACTTGGAAAGTAGTGATAAGTTGATGGGGAAATATGGTAATAATTAGGGGAATTTTAGTAATGATTATGGAATATTTGGGAGATGAATATGGAGAAGGTTTATATGGGAAAAATAAAAAGCATAAAATGGAAAGGATAAAGGTGATGTTTTATGGCTTTGGTGGATATAATAAATAAGGACCATCTAGGTAGAGTTAACAAGTGTTAGGAGATGATAATTATATAAATGATAAGGAATTTTTTATGGGATACTCTTTAATATTGTCTATGCCATTAGAAGCATAACTAATGGGTTCTTGATGAGCAAAATAAATGTTTAAGATTAGATATCGATGAGTACAAATGGTTTAAATTAAGTTGCACAATGGTTACATAAAATTGAATTAGAAAAATGTAAGATTCTATAAATGATTATATTAGAAAATGAATAACAAAAACAACAACAACAACAATAATAATAAATGTAAAATAGTTTTATTTTATTTTTAACTCTAATATATAAAATTATGTTGACGTCTATGGTTTTATAAATTTTTGGTAAGTCAAACCTCAAATGAGACCTAAAATGTAAAGAAGCACGAAATTAAGTGTGATATTAATTTTTTTCCATAATATCCTTTGATAATTTTGAAGATTATTAAAATACTTAGAACATGATTTCAATTATTGATAGGTTAGAGTAATTCAGAAGAGGTTGGATAGAAAGAATTTTCATCAAACTCAAAATCATAAGAATGGTTAAAAAAATGATGACGAAATGTTTGTAAAACATACCTACGGTTTTTAAAATCTTAAAGGATGTAACAAAATTTATAATAAAATTAAATTTATTATGAAACCATAAAGATCTTGAAATAATCTAGGTTTTTGAAATTTAGGGTACTAAACCCACTCCTCCACTTAATTGAAAGTCAATTTTGGCTTAGGAAGGAGTGGAGATTTTGTGTCCTTAAGCCTCCATACATACCATACAAGAAATCCTCACGTTCTTTCTTCTCTTTTTCCCTTTTTATAAGATAAATAGACTGGCATGTTTTCAGCCAATTCTACCTCCTTTCTTCTTTATTTTTTTTTACTTGAATTTTTTTTTTATATTTGCCTCTATTTCCCAACTTTTCCTCTTAAATTTTCTTAGTTTTTAGGTCATGTTTGGACATAAAAAATTTTGCTACTAAACATCTGTTTTGGCATTTTTTCTAAAAGTATCACTATTGTAGTGGCATATGTGCTTCAACTTATACCTCCTAAATCCCTTTATCTTAGCACCTAATTTTTTTTATAGTGTTGGGATTTAAGGTTTAGAGGAAGGTGGAATCATAATTTTATTTTTCATGGTGAAAGATGTGGTCAAAGTTTAGGAGTGTTATTTCTTAAATATTGCTAAGTTAGGTAATATGATTTCCTTTTTAAATATATAACTTCTATGATTATGTTTTAATTATATTTTATGAGCATAATTTTGTCATGGTTAAATTAATGTATAATATTGTAAGTAGTTATGTATAAAAAAGCAAGAAAAACATTTAATTTATACCATAAACCATGTAATTAGTGATAGGTTCTAATTTTTTCTCTTTATTTCATATAAAATATGGAATTTTGTACTTATAATTTTTTCATTTTGAAGGTTTTATATTAAATATTAGGAGGTATATTCTACCATGCATTTTTCAGAGATTGAAAATTTGAAGTAAAAATTTATGGCTAAAATCGTATAAGGTTGCAATCCCGACAAATGCTAAAAATTTGTGCGGCACTCAATTTTATAAGTTTTTTAAAAGGTATTTTGGTTTTTTGAATTTTTTTCAAATATTATTTCATATATTTGATAGTTTTTAGAAGCTTGCATATGAATTTGGTGGGACTCGGAGCAAGTTAATATTTGACCTTTTTAGTAAATGTTTTGACTTAGGGTAATATTATCTTTATAAGTTTTTTTAAAAAACTGGGTGGATAATTTTTTTATTATGTTACTTATTTAAAGTTTGATATATAATATGTTAGGGTTTGGAATTTTTAGGGTTTAGTTATATTTTTTTACAAGTTTGATGGTGTTTGAGGTGTTTTGAAGGAATTTTAGTCAATGTACTTTGAATCTAAAAATTAGGGTTTCATGAATGTTTTTTGAGGTAAAAAAAAGGTAAGCATCATAAGTGAATTAATTAAGATAATAATGATTAATATAAGTTAGGATTTTATGGTAAAATGACATAAAATGAATATAGAACAAACTAGGGGTAAAGTCATTATTTATGTACTTAATTTTGTGCTTAAATTCTATTTTGTGTTTAATTATGTTTAATATGAAGTTTTTAAGTGATATCTTAATTTTTTTGAATCAATGAGCTTAATTGGTGATTTGATGAAATAAGTGGAAATTAGGGTTATCTAAGGATTTTTTGGTCTTTTTACCTTTGTTATAATCTTCTTAGTTCTTGTTTGGCTTTAAAATAACATAAAGGGCTTCCTAATGTGATTATGAGTTATATTGGTGTAATTCAATAATTAGATTAGGGTTTCATAAGACATTTAATTATTATTTTATGTATTGTTTTATATGTGGAATGGTTTTTTCAATTGGCCTTATTATTGTAATTCTAATAACATGTTTTAAAGTATAATTCATATATTATGAAGAATTGATATTTTAAAGTATTTTAATTTGATCATGTAAGTGGTTATAATTATCTTAAAATATTACAAGTGTTAAAGTGGATCTGTAACATTAAAATGGGTTGTAATGGCAAGTGATCGGTGGAATTTTAATTAAGTGAAGTGGTTAAGTGTGTGAGATAGTGCTAAGTGATAAGTGTGATTATTATGATTGAATAAAAACATTAATGATTAAAGTAAAAGATCACATGAGTCAAGATCGAAAAAGTGATTGTGAACTTTCTAATTTTAGTGTTCTAGTTCTGTTGGAAAAAAAGGGCTTTAATGTATTCTATGTAAGTCCAATCCACCAACTAATAGAAGACGCACATACTTAATGATTAGGAGTCTAATTTTAGTCCACGGGTGTGCTTTACCCTAGAAGGTGTTTTATGGCTACTCCTTTTCACAAGATATAATAGTGGTCCTCAAGTGCTTTGCATTAAAAAGTGCTTAATGCCTACTCCATTCTATCAAATATTAATAGTGAGGTTTCTTATCTCAAAATGAATAAGAAAATAGAATTGTGCTGTCATTAATGTGAAGATTCTAGTATTGTTTTCTCTTAAGTCTTTTTCCTTTTTTTGTACATAGTGATTACACAATTATGTTTCTCATATATCGTATGTTTGCATGTTGCCATTATCATGTGTATTCTTACATGATTATCATGTCTTATGTCATTTATGTGAAGTATGATATGTCTCTTGAGTGATTATATTATTTTGTATGTTTTATATTGACTACTTTCTTATGGTCACTACTCATCCAAATGATCAAGTATTGCTTGTTGCTTTGTTGGTATTTGTTGATATTGGTGTTTTTGATTTAGGTTATTCAGATCTCTCCTCTGAACTTTTACAGTTATTATTAGATTAAGAGTAGTATTACGGTTATTGGGTTAAGAGTAGTACTATGGTTATTCAAATCTCTCCTCTAAACTTTTACTCCTATGCTTTCCATTAAGTCTATCTCTCCTATTTTATCATGTAGTATTTTATCACGTGGGATCAAGTGCTCCCAGACTTGATTGTTAGGTACAAATAACTTGTTAGCATTACACCCAACATAAATTGAGTTTAATGAATACCTTTTCTATATTGGATGTGATAGTAATATTTGCATTTTTTCCTTTCATAAAACCTTTTTGAAAGAAAATTTTTAGTTTTTGAAAATTAGGGTGTTATAATAGATGATTTAGGGAAATTTTGTTGATGACATTGCTTCAACTAGGCCAGGAAGATGGTCAAACAATGAGTTTGGAGGATGAGGATATGGCAAAGAAAATAAAGGAATTAAATACGAGTTTTTCTTCCAATTTGATTAATTTGTTTTTGTTTTTCACAAATCACTAAGGTTTATAAAGATTCAATGTAGAATGCAGGCTACAACAATTTGACCTATGATAAACAAAATATCATAGGAATAAAGCAAGAATAGGAAAATAAAAATAGACAAGAGTGATTTTTCATAAATCTATATATATATATATATATAAACGGAGTTGTCTAGCAGACAATATACAAATAAATTTTCCCGCCTAAACTATATCCATTATTACTAATCATAAATTATTGTATTATTGCTAATTAATAGGATGGAATAATTAATATAACTATTTATTAATATAATGCGACTATTTATCTCTTATGTGCATTAAATGTATATAACTATTCATTTGCTGCACATATGTCAAACAATTAATTTTAATAAAGTATTAACTATATATTTTCTAATCAAATATTTTCTTAATTTATTATCCGAACATATGCAGGAAACTATTCATTTACTACATATTAATTGAATTGTCGGAATATTCATCTCTTGCATATTAATATATAAATAATTAATACACCAAAGTGCATATTCATTTGCTTCACATGCATATATCCATTAATACAATGCGACTATTTATCTTCTATGTGCAGCAAATGTATATATTATTCATTTGTTGTAGATATGTCGAACAACTAATTTTAATAAAGTATTAATCAAATATTTTTTTAATTAATTACCTGAACATATGTAGCCAACTATTAATTTCCTATGTATTAATTGAACTGTCAAATTATTCATATCCTACATATTAATATATAAATAATTAATACACCAAATAAAGTGTATAAACCAGTCAACCAACACACATGCATCTACTGCCATTAATACAATGCAACTAGCAAATACATATAACTAATTTTAATGAAGTATTTTTTTAAGGTTAGATCAAAATCAATCAAATATGATGATGATAATGATGATAATTGTTTATAATAATAATTTTATTATTTATTATTAATAATATGACTATTATTATTAATATAACTATAATAATTATAACTATTAATATAATTAATACTAATATAATTATTTATATAGTTTTGATAATTACTATTATCATAGCTTATTATATAATGACGATAATTATTATTATTATAATAATGAATATTAATATAATTGATTATTACTATTATGAATATTATCATGATTAATAATATAATTATTATTAAAAAAACTAATAACATAATGACAACATTGGTTATTATATAAGAACAAAGTTGTTTGGCAGACAATATACAGACAAATTTTTCCACCTAAATTATACCTATTATTACTAATCATATATTATCACTGTCATATATTATTACTAATTAATAAGGTCAAATAAATGATGAAAAACTCCTACGTATTAATTGATTTGTTAAACTATTCATCTGTATAACAACAAAATGATATTCATCTCTTGCGTATTAACTGAGATATTCATCTATTGCACATATATCGAACAACACATATTAATCAAGAATTTTCTTAATTAATTATCTAAAAATATGCAGCCAACTATTCATCTCCTGCATATTAATTGAGTTGTAAAACTACTAAATATATGAATACAACTATTCATCTGCTGCACATATGTCGAACAATACATATTAATCAAGTATTTTCTTAATTAATTACTTGAACATATGCAACCAACTATTCATCTCCTTCATATTAATTGAATTGTCAAACTAATGAACATATGAATGCAACTATTCATCTCATGCGAATAGCGAATTCATATAACTATTTATCTTCTATCATTAATACAACACAACTATTTATCTCATACATGCAACAAATACATATAACTATTCATCTGTTGCACATATGTCGAACAATACATATTAATCAAGTATTGATTAAGTATTTTATTAATTAATTACTTGAACATATTCAACCAGCTATTCATCTCCTACATATTAATTAAATTGTTAAACTATTCATCTCTTATATAATAATATATAAATAATTAATACACCACCCGTGCATTACACGAGGAAATGTAACTAGTAAAAATTAAATAAATGAGTACAGATCTCTCTCACAATAAATGCCGACAGCATAACTATTCTCTCTTCCCTCACTACTCTCTCTTCTCTTATTCAGTAGAAAATTTAAGACCATGTAATTAATGACCGTAGAGAGGCAAAAAAGAGGTGAACTTAGATTTATGGAGTCTTAGATCTAGCAACGGACAAAGAAGAAGAGGACGAGTAATGTGAGTGTATGTTAACGGTAGGATTGATCATGCAAAATTCGACTTTGTCGAAGCTGGACATGTGGATCGACGGAAACGTGACAAAATTGTAGCTTGTGCATTAAAATTAAAATAGATGGATATCTAGTACAACGCAAGTTTAAACATGGGTACATAATATATTTTTTCATAAATACAAAGATATGCGGTGCATCACTCCAACCAATCATTGAAAAAATTAGGCAAATAATACATAAGGCATATCCAAAAAAAGAATATTAGTTAGATAAAATATTATTACTATTACTATTATTATTATTATTATTATTATTATTATTATTATGATGTTGTGAAATGCACTACATGTAGAAAGCAAAACTTTATATTCATTGTTGTACCAATAATAATAATAATAACAATACCCTGCATGTTTTTAAAAGAAAGTTGTATTTGGTAAAAGAAAATATTTTATAAGAAAATTATGTTAAAAAGTCAAATTTTAATTTCATTTTTATCTATTTTTTGAATTTATTATTAAATTATTTTCAAATAAATGATATAATTAAAATATTAAAATTAAATTTATTAGCTCCTAAAAAACACTCGCTAGTTTTACCAGAGCAAGCTTAAGTAGTGCATAAAAAGAGATAGTTCCTAGAGAACTACAGAAGTATATGACACGATTCATAAACAAATTTAGAAAAAGAGCCACTTGTTACTTACGGAACAAAGGAACCCTCCCGTGGTGGCAGTGGTGATGAGCCCGAGTTCACTCATGACAGTGGACCATGAGCTTCGGATAGCACAAACATGGTAATAAAAAATTCACTGCTGATCATAGATACAGGCGCTTGGACAAGCAGCATTTACACAACATACAAATTTCAGAGGAACCAAAATATAAAGGCACGAAGGGTTCTTCTGTGGTTCTCTTTTTGCTTCCTCCGATTCTCACGAAGACATGGACGGTTTTGACGCATCATTCTCCGCTTCTAAGCTTGCTTTACTGACCCAGAGATCCGGGAATTCGACCATCTAGATTCAAGAACCTCCGGGTTGCACCCTGCTTTCACGGCTAACAATCTGGCATGGACACCTTAGCATTAAGTGAGACACCATATTCAGAATAAATTATAAAACATATTAACAAGCTTTGTACGTAGAAGTAAAAATTAGGTCGTCTCAGGTTATTATTGGGTTAAGTTATTTGTTGCTCATTTTTTTTACGTCAGTTGCGAGTCGAATTGTATTATTTTAAATTCGAATCATTTTATTATTCAAATCAAACCGGTTTTAGGATCAAGTCATTTCATGTTCAGGGTATATTGGATCAAATTCAGATTATTTCGGATTAACTTGACAAATTGTATCGGATTTTGGTCCAATTAGTTTATATTCGGATGATTTTAGGTTCGTGTTAATTTATTGAGTTTAGATTAGTTTAGGTTCATGTCATTTTGGATTAACTTGATATATATGGTCATTTAAGGTTCTGATGAGTCACGTTAAATTCGGACCGAATTAATCTCAAATTGGATCACTTTAGGTTTGGATCTAGCCAGATATTAACCATCAAAATTAGTGCAACTCATGAACCTCGTAAATAAGCATTAAGTTTGACTTCATGCAAATATGTAATTAAAATATATATTTTTAGCAACAACTTATTTATTATTATGACTTTATAATGTTGTACTTTTGTGTGAAAATGGGTAAAATTATTATGTCATTGGTGAATAATGATGTTTACAATAAAAGTAATAAAATAAGTAAAATCTACAATATATATAAGCATTAAATGAATTGTGAAACATGTATAATTTTTTATTATTATCCTAACTCGTTATGTAATCCTCCAAAATTTTAGAAAACCTATAATTTAATAAATAACTTTTATTTGGAACAAATTAGCTTTTAAAATTATTTAGTCTAATTATTTTATAGATTTTGAGTATATAAATTTGGATAGGAGTATTTAATAAATTAAAAAATATTTTTTTTGTTATTTTATCACATTATTTGTATTTAAACAATTTTTCAAACTAATATTTTACTAAAATTAGCCTTGTTGAACTAATATATTAAATTATATTGAATTAAATTATTAAATTAAATAATTTATCAAAAATATTACATTTTATTATTTTCTAAATTAAATTAAATTATTTTTCCCTATTTTTCCCATTTTCCTTTTCTTTCCTTTTCCTTTCCTTCTCCTTTTTCCTCCTTCCTCTCTTTTTCCATTTTTCATTTCCTGGCTTCGGGCTGCCAAGCCTCCCCTCCTTGCGCCTGGGCCGATGGCCCATTCTCCCCCCCTACACGCACCAACCAACCCAGCCCCTGCCCTTCTCCTTCTTTTCCTTTCTCCTTCACCTTGGGCTGGCCCACCTCTTCTTTTTCTTTTCCCTACGCCAGTCCGATCTGGTCTCCCTCCCTCTCCCTTCTTTCTTTCTTCTTCGACCTCTACAAAAGACCAGTATTCATCACCCTACCACCTCAAATGCCATGCCCGACCACTGAGACACCTGCAACCCCTTGCTGCCACCACTACAACCCTCTCTCCTGTCATTTTCTTCCCATTCTCGGACCCGGCCAGCCCTACAGACCAGCCCCCATGCCCTATTTTTTTCCCTCTTCGTCTCCCCTCCTTGCCACCCTACCACCTCCCCTGCCAGGCTGCCACCGGCCGGCCAACTGCACCCCTATTCTCCCTCTTCTTTTTCTTACCCTCACCGACCCTTCATGTCCCATATTTTTTAGCCTTCTCCTCCTTCCCCGACCTCCTTCTCTCATTTTCTTCCTCTCCCATTTCCACCCCTGTTTTTGCATCGCCACTCTCTCCGCCGCTCCAGCCGCCTCACTAATCCCCTGTACTGCTCCTTGCCACCTTCCAACTCAACCTTTCACCACCACAATATCCCTCTCAAGCCATCCCTCAGCCCTTCTTCCTCTCCACCTATTTTTCTCTCCATTTCCCCCCTTCTCGGCAACCCATTTGCAACCCCACCTTTCACCGCCATCTGGCCGCCTTTGCCACCACCCAACCCACCATTAAACTCCCTACAACCTCCTCTACGACCCCCATACATTGTTTGGCCTAAACAAGCCCCCGAACCCCTTCATTTTTCCCTTCTCTTTTCCTTCCTTTTCAGCTCCTCCACCTCGACCCACCTCGGCATCCACCTTCGTGGCCTTGCTGCCGCCGCCACCGCCGCCCTTGGCCGCCTTGAACCCATCCCCGACAACCACCTACACCCCCTCTTCACTCCTACACCATTCCCTTTCCATAAATCCTCCCCCACCTACCCTCTTTTCTAGCCTAAAGACCCCAACCCGAAAACACCCCTTCCACCCTCTTCTTCATGCAGCCTTCGACCCCTCCACCCTTATTTTTACATGCAGCTCATGCTGCATATGCAGCATGAGTTTCTGCATTTATTGGCCATTTTTAATAAAAATTTTAAGGTATGATAATATTTAAATTAATTATTTCCTTAAGTAAAATTTATAAAGTCTTATGTTTTGATTTTCTTATTTCTAATATAATAAATATTGATATTATTTTTAGGTATTGGTTTTGCTAATCAAAGCTTGAATCTTTAACCGGGGTACTGGTGAAATTCGATTTTTGCAGGAATTAAGGTAATCGTTAAACCCCACTTAAATGCATGGATAAACGTATGTTAGCACATTGGGATTTTTAATATGTTATTATGCTTGATATTTGTGGTTTTATAATATATATATATATATATATATATATATATATATATATATATATATATATATATATATATATATATATATATTTGCTTGTGTTGATTAATAAAAGGAAGGTATGCTAGTTTATGTGCTATGTGTGGAGACATTGCTTAGGGAGAGAGTTTGGCTATTAATGAAAGTGTTAAGTACTTATCCTTGTTATTTTATGTTATTGTGACCATTTATGCATGAATAATATTATTGTGAGCCCTAGGGGCATTTTAGTAATATTCCTTGTCCTAGATTATGGCTTAATAGGTGTGGGTACTAATAAGTATTATATTAAAATATAATGGCTGGTGGATATCGTTAATGGAGTATTAATATTATCAATTTCATGTAGTGATAATAATTTAATAAGAGTGGTGTAATAAAGGGGGTAAAGTAGTAATTTTGAAGGCAAAAGGGCAATATGGTAGTTTTACAAGTAAAAAGGGGTATTGTGGTAATTTTGGGAGTTAGGGGTATTATGGTAAGTTTGGAAGTAAAAGGGAAAATGAAATTTTATGAGTAAAGGGGTATTATGGTAATTTTGGGAGTAAAGGGTAATATGGTAATTTTGGAAAAGAAGGGCAAAATAGTAACTTTATAAGGAAAGATAAAAATAGTAATTTTGGATGTAAAAGGGTAAAATAGTAATTTGTAAAGTAAAGGGGGTGTTATGGTAATTTTATAAGTAAAAGGGTATTATGGTAATTTTGTAAATAAAAGGATATTATGGTAATTTGGAAGTAAGGGGTAGAAGGGTAATTTGTAAATTAAAAGGATACTTATGGCACACTTGGGAGTAAGGGGTAACTTGGTAATAATGATAACGACGAAGGATAAATTGATAATTAAATTATGATTATAAAAGGGTAATTGGATAATTATAATAATAGAGAAGGGTAATTTGGTAAATTAACCAATAAAAGGGCATTATGGTAATTTTAATAATGGAGAAGGGAAATATGGTAATTATAATAATAGAGAGGTGTAAATTGGTAATTATAATTATGGAGAAGGGTAAATTAATAATTATAAATATGGAGAAGGGTAAATTAATAATTATGAATAAGGAGAAGGGTAAATTGCTATTTATAATAATAGAGAAGGGTAAAATGGTAATTATGATAATGAATAAGGAAAATTTGGTAATTTATCCAACCAAAGGGTCAATTTGGTAATTTAACCGACTAAAGGATAAATTGGTAATTATTTAACCAATTAAAGGGGCAAATTGGTAATCATGATAATGAAGAAGGGTAATTTGGTAATTTATCCAACTCAATGGCAATTTAGTAATTATAATAAGGAGAAGGGCAATACGGTAATCTAACCAACCAAGTGGGAAATATGATAAGTGTAGCAAGTATAAGGGGTGAATGGTGATATAAAAATCGTAGGACATAACTTGGTAACCTAAACCGAGTAAAGGGTAATTTGGTAAATATGCAACATGAAGGGTAATATGGTAATTTGTTAAGTAAGGAAGGGATGACATAGTAATTATATAAGTAAGGGACAAATGAGTAATTTGTACCTAACATGTCGTTGTGATTGTGGAATTTCATAATATGACTCAAATAACGTTGATTAGTAAGGTAAGAGTATTTGATAATTAGTAAGTATTATGAGAACGAATCCTAATTCGGAATTATATGAGATTATGATGGCCTTAATGATTTCTCTGTATTATCTTAGATAACTGCCTGAATAAGAAACGACTAATGATATCAGAACGATTGAAAGTGAATAAGTATCTGATTATTGTGTTTTTCGTGATCACTTTAATTAAGACACTAATACTTAAAGTGAAAGACCTCGAGATCGGGAATGGTGGCTCTTTAGGGGTCGCTACCCTAAACACGTAGTTTAGCCCACGATTATTCTAGTATTTGCTGGTGTGACTTTGTGCCCCAGCTAAGCCCTATATCTTACTCTATCTAGCTCTACGGACCTATTTAGGGGGTATGAATACTTATGGATTAGGTGTCCTTGTTGGTAGGGTATTGAGTAGCTTTATGCACAGTACGACTAGGGTACCTTTGCGTCTCTGGGTTCGTGGTTGAATGGTACTGAGTAGCATGTATGCACCAGTACGACCGATGTACCTTTGTGTCCCGAGTTCTTGATCTCCCGTTCGAGGTAAATAAATGGAATTGTTGTGCTGATTAAAGAAAGGAAAAATACTAATAATGAAAGTGAAAGATTAATGAGTCGGGCCCAATTAACTTATGATATTGAGTACCGATCCACCAGTTATAATAGTAGCCCAGGAGCGTGTCGCCCTGGCAAGTGATTATGAGTACCGATCCACCAGATATAATTGTGGCCCAGGAGCGTGTTGCCCTAGCAAGTGATTATGAATACCGATCCACCAGACATAATAGTGGCCCAGGAGTGTGTTGCCCTGGATGATGTTGATATATATTCCGATCCACCAGCAATAATAGTAGGAGTCTCGAACTCAATAAAATCAGTCATGGATGTGAATAAAGTTATGAAAAAATACTAATCACTTATAGTGGAACACCATGTGAGTCAGGGCTAGACCGGTTCACCAACAAATAATAGTGGTCAGGAGTGTCTTGCCCTAGAGACCGATCCACCGGCATATAATAGTGGTTAGGTACGTTCTGTCCTATAATTGACCGATCCACCGGCTATAATAGTGGGGTTCCCGCACTCACATGGATATAAAATATGAGAGTTGATTGAATAATGATGAACTAATGGCTTAAGGCCCGAATGTATTGATTTTGCACTATGACATGGCTTAAGGCCCGAAAGTATCGATTGTTCATAATGACCTATTGATATCTGATGTGATTGTTAATTATGTGAATGTTATATATACACATCTTGTTATATATGCATATAGCTTTGTATCATGTGTGACATTACGTGCCTACTTTTAAGTGTGATTTTAAAGGATTACTCAGTATCCTAGTACTGAAGGGTTCCCTTTGTGGGGCCCCTGCCTGTTCAATGAGCAGTGTCCCTTGCAGGTCTAATTTCAGGTGCTATTCAAGTGGGCACCGGAAAAAAGCGTAAGGATTATTCGGCTTTGAGGGTTTCATCATTCCTCTTCTATTATCTGGTTTAAATGAAATCATTGTTCTTATAACCACCATTGGTAGATTTTACTCTTGTAAATGCTTACTTGCGCTACTTTGATTTTAAATATGAATTGAATTTCTAGCAATTGATATTTCATTCTTTAGCCTTAGCACTTGGTACCAGAACAGTATGAGTGAACCGGTCTGGTACTAAGTGTGGCGGTAATATCCCCAAAATTCACAGTTTGTTATTTTACTTTCGCTAATCTTTTAATAAAATGAAATTTTTCAATAGTAAATTTTTGGGGTGTTACAGGTTAGTATTGAATTTAGCCTTATCAAGTCAGGTTGATTGCGGATCAGGTTGGTGGTGAGTTTTGATTTAACTCATGTCACATATTGGGATCGAGTCAAATCAATGAATTTTTCGAATTTTGTTAGATCATACCGGATTGGGCCAATGAGGTCAACTTTTGTCTGTTTTGCTTGTATAACAAGAAATGGAAGAAATTATTTGAGGATGTAACATTCATATGGCAGTGTCATAGCTCATACGATTATTGTTAGGGGTGAACATAATACAATTCAAACTGTAAATTAAGCTATAATTTTACGATTTGGTTTATAATTTTTTTTAAATGGTTTGAAAAATTAAATTATGGTTTATAAAGTATAAACTATATGTGCATGCGTGTATATTATTTATAATATTGCCATCGAGTGAGTATTATTCAATATAATTCAAGCTAATAGCTATAACAAGATTTTTCTTCATTATATCTCTAAAAGTATTCATGCTTATAAATATACTCAAAGTAGTTGGAGAGTTGATTAAATAATATTGTAAGATTTGCACATTTTTTGAATTGTATTTCTATTTTGTTTTTCCTACAATTACAAATATAGCTTATATATAAACAATAATTATATATATATAACTATATCTACATACATTTATAGTGTGATAGATATTTCTATAAAAATAACATTTTTAAACTATAATTTAGTATTAATTGTTTATTAGTTTTAATTATTATAGAAATATTAAAATCATTTTAAGTTTAGTAATTAATTTTTAATATTTAATATACAAAATCTATATTCCAAACCAAACCGAACTATAATATGGTTTGGTTTGAACCATTCAAAAAATTATTTGATTTGGTTTGAGGTTTTTCCGAACCAAACCTTATTCACGCCTAATTACTGTTGACCAAGAAAATACCTATCCCTAACGACTCACGAGTGGTGAATCCATCATCCTACTACCTATTTAATAGCTGACAATATTTATGTACGTAGTATTGATAGACTAGATCAACGAAATGTGGTCACAAGCAGAGCTGCAAGGTCATAACTAACGGGATCTCGAGTACCTCAGCTCAACATAAATTGTATCCCAACTCCCAAGGCGCGACAACAGAGAAATCTCCGGTGCAATACCACCATCACTTCAATCTCGTTTTCATTCAGTCACTTACCTGTTTCTCTTTTGCAGAAGAACGCCTGCCCTACATTTTCCCTAACTTCAAATCATGCATCAAGGCATTATGTTCAACCTCCTCCTCAAAGTTGCCACAACATCTTTACAATTTTTGAGGCCTGCCAGATACCAATGCCAAGGTCTCCAACAGAACATGCAAAAGAGAACAGCATATAACTCACTTATCAAAGAGACGGTACACAGACCAACTTAGATATAGTGTACATATAGTTATCAACTTTCTGCCTCAAAGTCTTTTCTGGTAGATCCAGAAAAGATAAATCAGCAAATACAATCATTAGGCATGGCATTCAAATTTGAGTATAAGATATTCTTTGTTAGGCTTGCAAAATATTTTTGCTCAGCATACAGTTTGTCTTTGAAGATGATATCCTAAATTATTTCCAGATTTTAGCATTCCATAAGACAAGGTACATATTCCATCAAATATAAAACCTTAACAATAGCAGCACTTTCCATGTTTAAGCACAAAAGCCCAACCTACTTTTATGACAGATCAAACTTGCAAAATAGAGAAACGGATCTTCCACTTCCACCTGTAACTTGTACGATCTCTCAAACACAAACAGAGTCATAACAGATGGCAAATGTAATCAAATAAACTTCTAGCACATACCCCAAGACTGCGAGGAGAAATCAAAATCAACGTAAAGGGCTCAAATCATTGACATGTGTGATATATACAATAACTGCCAACGAATGGCTCTCAAAGTATTGACTAATTCACAAGCCTAAATTGCTATGCCACGGGTAAATATAGATTCTCGCATCAATTTAAACTACAATGCTGCATTTGCTAGTAAGATGCCAGAACTTACATTGTACAGTGTAATGCTGGAATGAAATTAACTGTTGTGATTATTTGTTCAAGATAACAGGAATATTACCCAACGAGAAAAGTCATTTTAAAGGTACTTGTTAAATATCCATAATTACTGAAGAACCTAGTAGGGACTGAACATGTAAGTGTTGAGGAGGTCTTATGCATCAGTTCCACAAAAATTTCATCAAGGATGGTCCACGTCACCTCATTTCGAACTGAAGACATACTAGAGATGCGTCCTGCTATCATATCATCAGCCAAGAACGGCATTTTCTTCAAAATACCTAGCAAATGATCCACTTTGTCTCATTGAACCACAGCATGCTGCGGGGAAGAAATCATCATTTCCAAAATAGACAAAGCCTCTCCATTTGATGCTTCCATGTTATAAGACCTGCAACTGAAGTAAAATACTACAGTCATCATGGTGTCTATGAGCACGACAAATGAGTACATGATCACCAGAAGCGGTCCTTCCCATAACCTGGAAGAACCACCGCCATAGCTCAGTGTCTTCACTCTATTTTCAAACAATCCCTGGACAAAAGCTGTACCGATGGTTGACCCGAGATACATTAAAAGACCAACTTGAGTCTGACCTCTGATTAATACATAAGATCTTAGCAATGCCTGAGAGCCAGAGGCATCCTCTAGAACTGAGATCACAACTGCAACATTGCAGATAATGATGGCATTAGCGAAGATAGCCGAGAAAGCAAGCCCCATGATCAATCCTGGATACACGAGGAGATCACCCCTGATTCCAACTATCAAAAAGACGTCAAGGGCGGCAACAAGAAGTACCAGGAAGAGAGTAATCACCCCAACAATAACCATACACGCCCATATGTATGTAGGGACTATCCGCTTCCAAATCTTTCGAACAATCCCATACAGCTTGGAGGCATCAAACTGCTTCTTCGAGTAACTACAATCTACAGAGTATATAATTGCAGCTTTTGACAGTAACAACAACGTTATGTAGAGAGGGTAACAAAAAGCAGTTGAAATAGCCATTTCAGAAAATCTGTGGCAAGAATGTTTTACTATAGGATTCAAAGGCAACCCACTGGTTCTAGCAATCAACAGCAACCTTATACTTAATCTCTTCACAATTGCATGATCGACTAGAATATTTGACAGCGAAACAGCAGACACAGGACAGATAAGTAATGCCGTGATACCCATAAACCCTGAACAATTGAACCTCAAAATCCTAATTGTTTCCTTCAAAATCTCTAATGCACTCATTGAACGAAAATCATACTGATGCTGCAAACGAAATCCACCCCATTCAGAGCGAGGCAGATTTGATCCCTCAGATCCTTCCAGTTGTACCCTCTCCGAGCTTTTTTTTCTTCTCTGATCCTCCATTAATTCCCCCAATTCTCAAGAACCCAGGAACAATATTCGTAGAGAAAACTTAACTTCCGAGTCCCGAGCTACAAAAACTATTTTACCGATTAAATAGATAGGGTTTAACAATGAGATGTGGGTAGCACACTATAAACCCTAGCGATCACTAATAGAGGCCGTGGGAAGTTGGAGTACCTTCAAAAACGTGATGGCGCGCAGCAATTACCGGGCGTTGCGGATCGGTTTGGAGGAAATTATTTCGGGTTCCGAAAATCTAGTGAACTCCCATTGTAAAGGGTGCAAATAGAGAAACAAAACAGTGTTCAAATAGTACTCTCATGGCGGAACTAAGGCGGAATGTGAGAGGATAGGGAGTGGGGGAGACATTCGTGATGGAGATCGGAGACTTCGGAGTGTATAGCTTTGAGTCATGACCGTAGAGCCATCAAAAGTTTGACCGCACTAGCGTAACCCAACAAATAAGATTATTGACTTAGTGTATCACATAAGATAAATTCAGTAGAACGAATAAATCAACTTAAAAAAAACATTTACATATTATTTATCAAAAATAATTATTTATTTTAAAATTTTAAAATTAATTTTTTTAAAATAAATAATCATATTACATAACTATTTTAATAAATAGTTCCAAACAAATACTTACGAAGTAAGATAACTAGACATTTACTTTAAAAACAAGGAATAAGCTTAACAATTTTAATACTATTAAATAGTTTATTACTTATGTCTAATTTTCTGATGATTTATTGTACTTATATCATATATTTTATTATATAGTATACTTTAGTATTACAATACACTTTATTATTAATGATTGTGAGTTGTCTGATAATTCATTTTTCTATTATTTGGATAAAATATATTAGTGTGATCATGTTACATAATTTTATAATTATGTTTGACTTTTTGGTAATTATTTGATATATTTTGATTATTATAGCATGTACTTTATTATGTGTTATATTAATATAACTTATGATTATGCTGCATATTTTAGTGATTATGTCTAATTTTGTAGGTGATCATTTAGTATTTTTTGGTGATTATATTTAGTCATTTGCTCTACATGATATAATACACTTTGTGATAATGACACATAATTTATTCAACTTATTTTAAGCAAATAATACAGGAAAAACATAACAAAACCCCAACAAAAAAAGTATATATGTGTAGATAAAATAATCACATGAGCATCCAAAATAATCACCTTAGGAATGTGGTTTAAATAATTACCATAAAGGAGCAAATAATCGCCCGATTTTTTCTCTGGATATGTATTCTTATATACACTAAGGTGTATTATCGACGCTTTGTCAACCTAACTCCTTAAAACCTAAAAAAAATATCAGCTAAATGTTAATCCAATAATAAATGCGTAATAGCTCCAAATTAGTGGTGGATAGTAGAAGCTTGAAATGATTGATAATACTACCTATATAAATAAGGTATATATAATTTTTTTAAATATATATTCTTGAAGAACTTCACAATTAAAAGTGCTTAAATTTGAGTAATAAAGGATGGGTGACATTTTGTGAAGTTTCTCGAGATAGATATGTGAGGTAAATCATTGATCATGAAAGCACTCTAGAGTAACACCCTACGGCTCATGTGGGGTTGGGGGTACTTCGACCGCAAATTGAACTTGGATGAGTCAGTTAGTCACCTAGCAAGAAGAGGGGGTGTATGTAGTACCTCCAAATTAATAGTAGATAGTAGAGCCTTAAAAGGATTGACAAGACTACCTGTATAAACAAGGTATACCTTATTTTTGGGAAACTTATCATTGAAGAACTTTCCAATTAAGTGCGCTTAATTGGAATGTCCAAAAATTTACTATTAATTTTTATTTTATTTTAGCATAAGCATAATATTGATATAATTGGATGTTAGAGTTGTAATTGATATAAGTCTGGCTTACCATACCATCCTTACATCGAATATAAGGCAAAATACTTAGAGCTTTAAACAAGATAAATAGAGAACGAAGTAACTTTTTATATGACTTAAAAAAGTGTTTGGATATTATTTATGAGTACAATATAAACCAAATATAACCAAAAGGGAATTCATTGGAACTAAGAGTCTAAAAAAGTATCCAGAAAAAAAATTAGTTATTGAATATAATGTTAACTTTACATCTGAACCCTAAATTATAATATAATAACTCCTCTATAGACAAGGCACCAAAAGCACTAAAATCACTAAGACATTCTTTAGAGACCTACACAACAAAATCTGGATCATCTGCTCACAAAAATGAGCAATAACCATAAAAAAAATAATTACGTTATGTACTGAACAAGGTAACAATACAATAATAGTAAGGCAACCAGCACACATAAGATTACATGGAAATATAAATTATGCATATTAATAATATCATGAGGTGATTCAAAAGAGGAGTCGACAAAGTTCCATTATTAGGTATACTTACAATCCATTTAATTTATTACGTTGAGTTCATTATTCTCATCTAGTGGAATGAATAGGTACAACTATTAGAGCATAACGCTCCTTACCTCTATTTTCATCCAATGGAACGGATCACTAAAATCTCAAGATAACACTCCTAGCCACTATTCTCCTATGGTGGAACAAATTCATGAAACTCCTAAGGCAAAATGCTCATAGACACTATTCTCATTTGGAGGAATGTATTGGGAAAAATCTCAAGGCATAATGCTTCTGACCACTATTTTCATCTAATAGAACGGATTGGTAAAACTCGGTATTAACTCACATGATCTTTCACTTTAAATATTAATGTATTGTTATACTATTGATTATTTTGATACTATCATGCAAACTTATCATATATGCAAGGCACATACAACACATCCAAAAAGTGGTTTGGGTCATTCCTTACTCGGAATGGCTACAATGCCCCTACAAAACGCTAATTTCATGAGATAAGTGTAGCTTATCCAACATGACTCATGTAACCACCATATTTATTACACCTTCCTAGTATATTATTATTGATAATATATCCAAAATTCAAGGTCAAGAAATAAATTTTTACACATGCAATAACGAGCCTATCTCTAAGGTTACTATTCCTAACTTAGGTCATTTTCTCATTTATTTAGACTTTTATTGCTCATAATTACCCGATTATTACATGAAACATACTTATCATATTTTAAATCCATTATCTCTTTAAGAATATTGAAATTCTAAATTGACCAATATTGACAAAAATACCCTTATCTTACTTGAATGCTTCAAAGTCCCTTTTTAGATAATGTATGCCCTACTCAACCTTCACTTGATCATATTACTTCTGAAATTAATTTTAATATCCTTGATGATTACCGTCCTATATTATTTTTCCCAATATCATAAAAATTTCCCAAATACGCTTAAGATAACCAAAACATCCAATTTTCACAAAAAAAAACCTATGAGTCTCAACATTATTAATTTTCATCTTTCAATATTTATCATCATGATAATCCTTATCCATTTCATATTCCATTATCATAACATAATTAAGACAATGGACCACGCCACCATACTAGGGTTTCAAGCTAAAGATTCACCGAGCAACAATACATAAACAAATGCCTTTTACAAAATGCTCACTTTTCCATATACAATACATCTATATAATCAAATGACATTAATAACACAACTTATGACATATAATAATACTAAGCATGATATTAAATAAAACTACACATATAGCACCAAAAATACTAAGACAAGTATCCTTACCTAACCTTCACTGATCTCTTAGCAAGTATAACTCTAAGCCTCCTCCTCAAGTCCACCAAAAAATCACCTAAAAACCAAGAATAACAAAAGGTTAGAACTTATAAAAATAAGCTTAGAAAATATTAGGCAAATGAGTTAAAAAAAGAGCAAGAACCAAAGTGAAAGAATGATCTCAAGCTGTGTGAGAGTTATGTGTTGATGGATGTTATTTACGTGAGATGTGGGCACAACTGAAAGGGTTTAACATGAGTACCTCATTCAAGGAGTGGTGATTTGGCTTGGTGCATAAGTAGTAGGCGCAAATGGAGGTAGCCATCGCGAGCTGCTCAAGTTGGGATTATTTGTTGCTTAAAGGTTGGGCAGTTTTGGGGGTGTTGATGTGAATGGTGTGAGCAGACAGATGGTGGAGGCACAAATAGAGGGATTTTAGGGGAAATTGTAATCCAATAGATCTTTAGAGTTAAGGAATGTGATAATGGTGGTGATGAATTTATACTTAGATAGGTTGAGGTTGAAGGCTAAACATATGGGATTTAGTCGGGGAAGGAGAAATCCACACGAGGAAGAAGAAGAAAAGAGAAGAAGAGGGGAAAAGGAAAAGAGAATAGGGAATAGGGAAAAGAAAATTAGGATTAGGGTTAAAGTTAGGTTTAAATTTAGGATTAAAGAATTAGGGTGAGATTTAGAAAAAACTATTTACTTGGGTAAGGGTTTGGTTAAATTTGGGGTATTACATTAACTTAAAGTAATTTAATGACGGGTGACCTCTTGAAAAGTGTGTGAGTGATGAAAAAATACACTTGAAAAGACTCGTATTAGTTGGTGGGGTCAATCATTGATCCTATAAGAACTCCATAGTAACAACATATGACTTGTGTGGGGTTGGGGTGTTACAAAGCGGACTAATTCAAATTCAACCTGACCTAAATTTAACCCACAACTCAAATCAACCCAAAACTCAACATAAATCTGACTCTTTAGCTACCCAACTCAATATCAACTTAGACCAACAAAATCAAATTCTTTGATAACTAAAAAAATATTATACATATGTTTTATTATTCATTTAAAACTATTAAAAGTATATTATGTTTCTATTTTTTTTACTTTTATCTTGGATATCCTTAATACTCAACCATATTCTAAATCTATCAATGTTTATGCATGAAAAAAACATCAAAATGTCATTGTAACATAATAATTAATAAGTAACGCATTTCAATCACATGTATACATGAATCAAACTTATGAGATTAATAAAGTTTAACTAATTTTGGTGGTCAGGTACACATTAAATTATTTTTGAATATCTTTATCTCATTTAACTATTTATTTTTGCAAGCCAAAAACTTATAACACATACATAGAATGGACTCGACTCAAATTAATAAATTGACATGAATGAACTCAAACCCTAAATAATTGGAATTAAATCCATCTCATGCCGCTATATTAATCCAACTTGATCGAAACTAGAAATGATATGATTCGGGATTAGCTTGGTCTGAACCTGACCCATCAAATTGACCTAAAATAATCTAACCCGCCAAGTTAACCCAAAATTACCCAACAAAAATAGCTCAAACTTAATGTAATACCCCAAAAATTTGCTTAGTCTAATCCTGCATCATTAGCGCCCTAATCTAATACTAATCTCATTAAATCTTATATTATCCTTAACCTATCCTCAATCCCGAAACTTTAACCAATTCCAAAAACCTTAACTTTGATAAACCATAATTTGTAAAACAAAATCAAAACACGCTAAAATTTTTGCTAATCCTAATTACCTTTAGCTAATCTAAAATAACTCTTCTTTGTTCTTTTTCTTTCTCTTTTTCTTTTCTTTTCTTTTCTTTTCTTTTCTTTTTTTTTTCTTTCTTCTCTTCCTCTTGCCAAACTTGAGCTGCAACTCTTGAATCTATGCAACTTGCACCATCCACTTGCACCATCACCTTTCTACATCTATCACCCATCACCTTACCTCATTTCTTCCTTTTTCTTCTTCTCCTTCTACACCCTTATCCCTGCCCAACAGTATAACCATCGCACACTCCACACACATCCATCTTCCTCTGCCATTTTTCTTCTTCTCATGCAACACCTCAATCAACCATGACCACCCTCGCCCTACAGCTACTACCCTACCCTAACCATCCCCTGCAACCATCACCATCACCTTGCAACTGCACAATCACCATCATCATCGTCGCATGCCAACACCCCCTGTTCTTTTTCTTCTTCTCGACTCACACCACACATGCACACATGTACGTATATATATATATGCCTCACACCCTCCTTATTCCTCTTTGGTTTTGCCTCACCCTACTCATATTTGTGCCAAAAATCCATTACCGAGCTCCCTCTTCCTTCTCCCTTTCTTTCTTCTTCTTCTTCTTCTCCTTCCTCTCCTTGTTTTTGGCTTTTGCACCACCATTTCCCCCACCATGCACCACCTCAGCCACCACTTGTTGACCTTTAGCTGATGGACCAACACCAAGGTCGCCCTAACCTCTCCCTCATCGTCGTCAGCCATCGCCGCCTACCACCACCTCTTTTCTCTTCTTCTTCCTCTCATGTGTTGCAGCATTACAAAGTGCACAACCATGCAATGCTTAAATCTCCTACTGTACAGCTGTGCAAACCCTGCAACTTCTGACCGTGTATAATTTATCCTCTTGCTTGTTTCTACACGGCCATGCAAATTTCGCACCACCTAGCCGTGCACCTTGTTTTCTCATAACCAGAACCTGCATCGCCTGCTACACAACTGTGCAACCTCATTTCTTTGGTTGTGCAACCCTATTTTCACCCCCAAACCTCAACTAAACAACACTAAAATTTAACTATAGCTCCACCACATATTCCTCTACACATCCACACATCTCAAGCTCCCATTTGACTACGCTTATGCCTATTTTTATCCTCTTTACCTTGATTTCTCCTTCAGTTTAACTCTTCGAGCCTAACTATCAATTTTATTATTTTACTAGGTGGTATTTCGGTAGCTTCAGAGGAGGAAGTCTAGAATTTGCATGCTTAGAGCCCGGTGTCCTAGTTGGAAAGGATACTATTCGATACTCAAGACTTTTTATGATGTTTTCTTGTATGGATAAATGTGTTTTTCATGATATTGTTGCTATATTATGTAAAATATGTTGATATTGATAATTTTTGATGATATAAATGTTATGTTGAAAGAAAATAAGAATTGTTAAGAGATATCATTATGTTATGATTTGTAACAATAATATCATATTTGTGAAAATACACCTTATGGTATGAAATATGGGTTGAATGATGACAACATCACACTTGTGGAAATATATCTATAGTATGAAATATGGGTTAAATGATGATCGCATCACACTTGTGGAAATATATCTATGGTATGAAATATGGTTTGAATGATGATAATGTCATAATTATGAAAATATATCTTATAGTATGAAATATGGGTTGAATGAGCTATGGTAAATGGGCTTAAGGTCTCTCATGAGATATGATGATAAATGGGGACTTGGAGAAATAATATGTATGGAAGGTATAAGATTTTATAAAATAAATGTTTTAATTGTGCTTAAAGGGTAACTTGGTCATTATGGGATATTAAGGAAGTTTGGATAAATTTATGTGTTAAGAGGTTTAAATTATGACAATAATAACTTGAGTAATTCATGGGAGTATTATCGCTATTTAGGGTCCATAAATGTTTAATAGTAAATTTGGGGCAAGCTATATTGAAATTTTAATATTTTTATTTCATATTTAGGGTTTAGAGGTTATCTATTGGAATTATAAGTCATGAAAATTTCATGGGAAGTGTTATGCCAATTCTATGGAATATGGGATTGGATACTTTAGTGATTAATATATTGGAATGAGATTATTAAAGCAAACTCATGGGAATTAGGTTGTGCATTTTGGGTATGATACTAATGATGGGATTTGGGTGATGAAGTAATATAATGTGAGTAGAACAACCAACATAGGAGAATGAAAACTAAAGGAAGTGTAATTAGGGTTTGACGGGACTTAAGGATTTGGACCTATATTATATGTATATCTGTTTGACTGTGTCCTATGCCTGAGAATCAATCTTGAATAAGAAACCAATCACTTAAAGTGAAATATCACATAAGCAGGGTCATGGTGATTATTTTTCTAAACCTATATATATGTATCCCGTTCCACTAGGAGAATAGTGGCTCGGGAGAGTTCTCTCCTAAGATGATGTTTTTAATCTCCGTTCCATAGGAAAAAATAGTGGCTAGGGCATGTTGTCCCTAAAAGTTTCAGACCGTTCCACTGGTTTAATAATAGTGGTATCCCTACTCATCGTGAAATAAAACATATCTTCATAACCTATGATAAAGATATTAATGATTTACAATGGAAGAATACGTGATTTAGGACCAAAGGGGTATATTTTCTATATGTATATGTATTCCCATTCCACCGGGTAGAATAGTGGCTAAGGAGCATTCTACCCCGAGGATATGTTTTAAACCTCCGCTCCTCCGAAAAGAATAGTGGATCGGGTGTATCGTCCTCGAGAGTTTCATACCGTTCCACTGGTTTAAGAATAGTGGGGTTCCTATACTCAACGTATATAAAAGAGTGAAAATGGACTATACTTAATAAAATGATATGGATAATAATATGCCTTATGATATGTTTCATTTACTTGGTTATATTCCTTTATTATCTAATATATAAGCATGTGATATTTATATTCTTATGTTGATAGTATTGTTCCCTTACTTAGTACATACCATACTGACCACCCGTTTTATGGGTGTTGCTCATTCCTACGAGCAGAAGGCCTTGGATCTTATATGCAGGTTTTAGAGGATTGGGTAGATGACTTTGCGGCCTATGACGCCTTATGTGGGGATGAGTGACTCCATCTATGTCGAGGTCGGGTGAAGAGTATCTGTTATCCGAATTATGTATTTAGCTGGATAACCTTTTTGGACTCTTGATCTATGGTATCCTCATTTTGTATTTTGTATTGTAATACTCGAAGTAAAACTCCAAACTCGGTATTATACTGTAAATGTATTTTTTTTATAATTTCCTTGTATTACCTTAAATTTTTATCCTTGTGATTGATGTAAGGATGGTTACATAAACCAGAAATTATGTTGATCATAGCAGTAACCCCCATTATTTTACTTAGTTACTTCCACTACAAAACGAGATTTTTTAGTAGTAAAAATTGGAGTGTTACACTTAACTCAATCTAACATGACAAATTAACTAAATAGAACTCGAATTTACAATTAATCAAGCTAACTTGACCTAAAAAATTAAAAGATATGAAAGAACCCAAACCAGAGATGACTCAACTTGACCCATGACCAACCTTAAAAAAAACCGATTACCCCCAAACAACCAAACCCGCCTCGTCTAACCTGATTGCCACCTCTAGATATCAAATAACATAACAAGTGGGGAATAAGATGAAAATTAAATGAGCAAAGAAGAAGAGCTCTCACCACTAACATTTTTACACTACCACTATCCCATTGGGAAAATGATGGAAGTGATAATATACTCTAGACATTGTATTTGTGGCATATATTTATAATCAATAGTTTCATTAATGGATCTATAATTGGTGTAAAAAAGTATTTTTTGGTAAATAATTTATCAAAATGAGATGACATAAAATGATATAAAGTTTAAAAATAGATTTATTATTCCATATTTTAAATTTATTTAAAATTAATTTATAATAGATTGTGTAATATCCTGAATTTAACCTAATCTTAATCCCATGTAATTAGTATTTTAATCCATCATAATTTTGTAATCTTAAATTTTTAACTAAATCTAACCTTAATACTAAACCTTTCATCATTTTTCTTTTCCCATTTCTTCTTTTCCTTTTTTCTTTCCTTTCTTCTTCTCATTTTGTAACCATAATTTTGAATGCTATATGTATTTTGTGTGTAATATCATGTTGGTGTTATTATATCTCTTAATTCACATGTTAATATTATGTTATGATAATGTTGTAATATAATATGAAAATGTGGGTATTTCGTGAAAGCATGAGCTAATATGATTAACATACGATATGTTTTATCTTTAAATACTAAGTGTGGTAATATGACCTATATATTTTATAGAGTGCATAAAATGGGTAATGATTTTGGTTAAGTTGTATGGATGCAATAAATTTAGGGGTACGAAGTAATTGGCTTCGAACTTGTAAGCTTTTTTTGTGAAAATTTGGGTATTATAGCTATTGTAAGGGAGTTTTAGTCATTTGATGATAAAATGAAAATGAATAATGGCATGCTGATATTTGAGGGATTTTTAAATTATTTCATGAGTAATATAATCAAATGAGGGTTGAGTAAGACACGAGTTGCCTCAACTGATATTTGAGGCTTTTGGTAAGATAAGGGTATTTTGGTTAATATAAATACAAAATTTTGGTGATTATAAAATGTTAATGGATTTAAAATATTATAAGTATGATACTTGTAATATTAAGGGTAATTATGAATACAATAGGTAGGCTTGTAATAAAATGGCTTGAATGATAAATAGTAACCCTATAGGTAGGATTGTGTATCGCATGTGTAAGATGTTAGACTTACACCTTGATTTTAAGATATGATGTTAATTATAGTATTTTAGGATGGTGTAATAAATTTAATTATAAGATAGATCCTAAGAGAGAAGTCTTGTAAAATTAAGGTTTCTTAAAGGAATTATGGTCCTTCTCCCTTGGATGATAATTGGTCTTGTATAATTATGCTAAGTCTGGATTATGTATCATTTATATTTATAATTATGTCTATTTTTTGACATCAAATAGTGAATATTATAATAATACATTAATATTTAATGTAAAAAATCACATGAATCATGATCAATTGTACCAGTCTGTTCTACCAAATGAGAATAATTAATAGTTGCATTATGCCCTAAGGTTATACTAGTCCGTTCCACCGAATAAGAATAATGGTTAGGAGAGTTTTGGCTTAGGGTTGTATATTGTTGATACCGTTTCACTAGTTGTAAATAGTGGGGGTCCCTGAACTCAACCTAGTACAGAAATGGGAGTATACCTATTATAGAATTTTTTTCACCCCTTTCTTGAGTCATATCATGATATGACTTTTATGCATAATTCATCTTTCCTTTTGGCCTAAGTGTTATGCATGCCCTTTATCTATCATTTTATTGTTACATTAATCAGTACATAGTGTACCGATCAACATTCTTATGGGTGTCTATCATTCATACAAGCAGATGGCCCATATTTCTCTATGTAAGCCGTTGAGGATTGTTTGGATGACTTCATAGCTTATGATGCTTTTCCTGGGGACGAGTGATTATATTATTTTTGGGGTTGGACATAGATTCATGTTATTCAGTTACTAGTATCTTTTTGGATACATTTTTGGGCTCTTAGTTCCAATGGATCCCTTTGATTTTATTTTTTATTATAATGAACTTAGAGTTAATTTCCAAATGTTTAATTGCATTTTATGAAAATATTCTTCATTCTCTGCTTATCTAGTTTTAAGTTCTATGTATTTTTGCCTTATATTCTATATAAGAATGGTATGATAAGCCACACTTTTTCGAGTATGGCAGTAGCACCCAATTATATTATTATTACACTTCTGCCAAAATAAAAATTTTATTTAGTAAATTTTTGGGTGTTACAAATTGTGATATAAAATAGTTAAAAATATTATTGACTTTAATAATTTCGATCACATCATGTACAACAATGCGGTAGGTTTATTTTTTTAAAATTACGTCTTTATAGTACAACTAATAATGTTCTTATACAATAGAATACTCAAGCTTTAGCATCTTTAACACTATATAAAAAAGCATATTCACAATATTAATAGTATGAAGTCTATACACTAAGATATTTCAATGTTAAATTGTTGTGACAAATTTCAATTTATACTAGAGAAATAGTAAAGAGGGGAGAAGTGAGATAATAAATGTGAACTAAAATGAAGAAATATAAGCTCTAAGACATGTAAATGGATGATTTTGATTATATAATTTTATAAAATATATAAACCACTAGAAAGAGTTACGTAAGCTACATAAAGCACCGATAATTGTGTAAAGACATTTAAACTAAACAATCCATTGAGCATCTTAGAAGTTTAACTATTTTCTTCTTATTTTGCAATTCATTTGCCATATCCTTTTTAATACATTTCCTATCATCTCAATAACCCTATAAGAGTCTGATACCTACCGCATATAGCATATACTTATTGCATCATCTTTATCATCATTGTCATCATCATCACAACCACCACCACCACCATCATCATCACCATCATGATCATGATCATCATCATCATCATTATTATTATTAGCAAGGCTTATGAGTTTCATACATTGAGACATGGTATGCATCCATGATTTATTTTTCTTTCTATTTAACTAAAGAGTTCACATAGTTGTCTCATTTTGTGACTCTCTCAATTAATTGTATTAGCTAGACATAACCAAAGTGGTTTTTTAATTCTATTTTGGTAATTAGCTATAATATGATTATGCTCGTATCAATCCATTGTCCATTGTGTATAAATACCAGATATCAATCTCTACAATAATGAGCTTCTTTAATAATAATTATCCTTCTAATTCTTCTTATTCTACTATGTTTCTTTATCATTAACATGTTATGAGATAATGTTAAAAAGTGTTGATATTTTTCATGTGCAAACACTGGTATTGGAGCAGTGGTGTTGTCATTTTCTGAGTTTGATCTAGCTACTAGCCTATTCCCTTTGTTGGGTTTAAAATATGCTGGATAACCATGTAGTTTATAACAATGGTTCATTGTATGGCCTATGATCTTACAATATTAACATAAATAAAGACTAGGTTTCCTAGATTTCTATCCATTGTTACCTCTAGAAGATTACTTGTTTTGTTTAATGCTAGAATTTCAATTGTAAGCCGCTAATACTGCTAAATTAGACCGAATGCTAGTTGGGTTGTGTACTAACCACTGCTTATCTTATTACATTATAATATGATAGGCTTTGCTCATTAGAGGTAATGTAGTATTCATCAATATATTATCTCTGATATTATTATTATAGGAACCATTTACTCCCATCAAGAACTGGATGATTTGCTAACTTTCAATCAATTTCATTGAACCCTTTATTGAACCACAACTAGGATAAGTGAATCCTTCAACTAAACAACTACACTCATCCAATAACGAATTCATTTTAGTGTAATAATAAGAAACATATAAGTTTTTTCGAAATGTTAGATCTAACTATTTTTAGACTTCATAAATTTGAGTGCTATTGACATGAGAGAATTGTAGCTCTGAATCTATCCATATAGTTACCTAGATTTTATAATAAAAAATAATTCTAGAAATTTTAGGACTCACATATTGCAATAACCAACCATTACCATATTATCACATTTTTTTCCCATTGCTTAGTTAATTGTGGATTTGTTGGTTTTCAGCATGTATTATTAGCAAAGCCTAGTTTAATCTTTGTAAGCAAAAAATCTTCACAAGAACGACTTCATTGATGATAATTATAGATTTTAACAATTATGTTGATATATTACAATTTGGTTGATTAGAATTATGAAGATACTGTTCATGTGATGATGTTGTAAATTTTAAGAGACATTAGAGTACCTTGTTGTTAGACATATGGTTCCTTAATTGAATTATGAGAATAGTAAAGTATACTATAAGAATTATTATTTCCTTTTCCCTCACTTAACCATAAATCACCCTATAAAATACTCTACAACATAAAACCTACAAATACACATATTAAAATCTTTGGTTGTCTATGTTTTGTCTCTACCTCATATGTTCAGAGAATCAAACTAGATCCTAGAGCAAAACTATGCGTGTTCTTAGGATTTCCTTGTGGTAAGAAAGTATATAAGGTCATAGATTTACTATACAAATAAGTTTTATCCTCAATAAATGTTATGTTTCATTAGCAATAATATTTGTTTCATCACTTATCCAACATTTATCCACAACCCTTCCTAGTCATAATTAATGACCCTTCTCATTTCATTTTTATACCTACATCTACTTCTAGTAATCTTCATCATTCATATCCACAGATTCCACACCTAAAACTCATCCTTCATTGCCACCTATTTCATCTTCTTCTCACATATCACTTGCACCTATGCATAAGTCAACTTGTCCTCACAAACCTCCAACTCACTTTAAAGATTACATTTGTCTTTTTCCCCAAGGTTCTTATGTTGTTGTAAACTTCTCATTGTCCTTTTCTCTTTTTTTCCCTCAATCTCCATAATATTATGAGCCCACATGTTATTCAGAGGCATCATTATATTCCACTTAGATTACTATTATGAATATAGAAGTAACAACCTTGCAAGAAAACAAGACATGGGATGTTGTTGATCTTCCTCCCAATAAGAAACCTATATGGTGCAAATGGGTGTATTAAGTCAAACCCGGGGTTAATGGTGCTCTTGTAAGGTATAAGGCTCACCTTGTTGCTAAAGGGTTCACATAAAAGGATAGGGAATATTATAAGGATAATTTTTCTCATATTATCAAGATGTCCACAATTCGATGACTAATAGCATTGGCTGCATCTAAACACTAGGAGCTATTTCAACTTGATGTCAACTATGCTTTTCTCCATAGTCATCTTCATGAAAAAATTTACATGTCTATGCTTGACGGTATTCCTAATTCGAGTAATAAGGTTTGTAGGCTATGTAAGTCCTTATATAGTCACAAACAAGCCTCTTGGCAATGGTGTGCCAAATTAAATGTTGCACTAACGCATGATAGTTATGTAAAAACCAAGAGTGACTATTATTTATTTATTAAGAAGCATATTGTAGATATCAATATTATTGTTGTTTATATGGATGGTATTTTAGTCACAGGCGCTAATATTTCTGAGATTAATCATTTGAAGGCGTATCTACACTCTAATTTTTGTATCAAATATATGTGCATTCTTCATGACATCCTAGGTCTCAAAGCTACCCATTTACCATAAGGTATTTGAAATATCCCAAAATTATAATTTATAAAATTATATTTAAATAAGGATTTATTAGAAAAATTAAATAAATATATTATTTCATTAAAATAAGGGGACTATTTAAGGCAAAATCAAGAGGAAAATAATAAAGAATTTAATTGGGGAAGATTAGAGTATTTGGCTAGTTAAAAATAAAATTTAGAAAAAATTACCCAAAATATCCTAAATTAATATAAAAAGGAATTTAATTATTATTTTACTAACTTTTATTATTTTTAATTATTCAAAAATACTAAAATAATCTAAATACCCCCAACCAACCTATTATTCCTTTTTCCTTCCTTTTTCCTTTTTCTTCTTTCCTCTTTTCCTCTTTTCCTCATTTCTCCTTTTTCTTTTTCTTTCCTTCTCCCCCAGATTAAGCCTATGCCCCCTAGTGGCCCAACTCCCATCCTTGATCCTCCTTTTCTTTTTCCCCCAACGCGGCCTAGCCCATCGTCCCTTCTCCGCTCCCCCTCACCCGCTTGGTTCCCCCTCCTTTTTCTTTCTTTTCTTTTTCCCCTAGACTAGTCGGCCCACCCGTATTCTTCTTCCTCCCTCCCCTCCCACGCACGCAGGTCGAGCCTGCAACTCTGCACTGTCTGACCTGCCCTGCCACCATACCGCCAGCCAACCACTCTCTTCTCTCTCCCCTATCCCTTTCATTTCAAAACCAAGCCCAAACCCCTACACTTTCCCTCATGTGTGCCCCTTCTCATTTCCCTTTTCTCCTCCCCAACCAAACCTGCCACTGCCGGTCGACGAGCCCTACCTCGCTTTCCCCTTTTTCATCTTCCCCCTTTGTCTTATCCTCCCTCTAATGGACTATAAATACCCCCAACCAATCTCATTCGGCCATTTTCCCCTGCCTAGAAAATCTAACCTCCTTGTGCCACTGCCGCTTCAGACATTGTCCCCGCCACCGTTGCTCAACACCGCCGCGCAAAACACAGCCCAAAACCTTCCCTACACTACCCTCCACCGAACCATACCACTCACCACCCCTAGTTCCCCTTACACGAGGCACCCCAATCGTGTAAAGTTGGCTACCCAACTTGCTGCTTTGCACCCATCGCCACCCCTCTTGCCACTGTGTGCCACCTTCTTCACTGTAATCACTGCCTCTCCTGCCACCCAATCTACTCAGCAAAGACTCCCCTACCTTCCTTTCTTCCTTTCTCCCTCTCCTTCACCCTTCTTTCTTCTCCCCCACCCTCAGCCACGACCACAACCACCACCTGCGCCGCCACCACCACTCCAACCCTCTCAAACCATAGAGTCCACCACTACCACAACCATCATCTCCCTCTCCCTCTTCTAGCCCCAAAAGGCCACCTCTCCAACTCCCCACTGCCGCCGTGCGCCGCCACATGCCACCGCCTAACCACCACCACCACCAGGTTGTTTCCTAACCTTCCTAACCCTTAAGTATAATTAGTGTAATTATTATATCATTTTATTAGTGTTTGTTGTTGTTGTTGTTGTTGTTTTTGTTGTTGTTGTTATTATTATTATTATTATTATTATTATTAGCATTGATGTTATTAGTATTATTATTATTTGAACTATTATTATTATTATTATTATCATTATCACTATTATTATTATTGTTGTTGTTGTTATTGTTATTATTATTATTATTATTATTATCATTACTAGTGCTATTATTATTATTCAAATAATTATTATTATACTATTATCACTATTATCATCATTATTATTATTATTAAATTTATTATCTTTAGTATTTTAATAATATTAATAATACCTTATCATGGACCAATATAACTACCTAAAACTATTTTGACTAATAATAGCATGATTAACCATATTAAGAATAATGCCCCTATTTTTACTAATAAAGCTACTATTATTATTAATATCCCTAATACTAGGCTATAATAAAGGTAAGTAGGAAATAATGAAAATTTTGGTAAGAGAAAAGTTAATCCTAGTATTTTTCTCTTATAGGTGAACCAAGTCCAAACACTAAAGAGGCGTAGAATCGTGCTCTAAGCCCAGTGTCATTTTAGGTAAGGATGTAGTTAGGGCCTGTGTTGTGTGCTTTGTATTCCATATATTATGATATGTTTGTGTACCTTATGTGATTATGACCACTTACTTGTAGTGCAGTGCAAAGCTAAGGTATGTTTATGTGTTCTCCTTATGGCATGTGTAAAATGATATGTATGTTGTGCTTGTGGTTCTTATGCGATGTGGCCCTTTAGGACATGCATACTAGGATGCTTTAATGATATGGTGTGAGGGTGAAAGGATAAAAAAGGGAAAGGGAAATGATTTAACTAGAGGAAAGTAAGAATGACCTATGGGTCTCATGACTTATGGGTGAATAAATAAAAGGATAATATGGAAAAAATAATAGAGTGAAGTGAATCTTGCATGGGGAGTCTAGGGTTTGCATGGGATGGATGATCTTTGTATGGGGATGATCCTTACGTGGGAAAAGTTGACTTAAGATTTAAGTAAGGTGAGGGAAGAGTTATTGGGGTAATTGGAGTCCATGGGTGAAAAATAGTACGTAGGTTGGTATCATGGTGCATGGGGAACTTGGCTAGGGTTTGGGAGGAAAACCCTAAGTGGAGGAGATTGTGGAAAGGAGAAATAATGGAGAGGATTGGAATATGGGGTAAGAGTGGAAGGATGTCACATGGAGGGTGAGTGTATGTGTCATATGGAAGAGAGGATGGTAAGTGAGAGTGATGGGGGAATAATATATAAGAAAAGAGAGGTGCTAGGGTTTGGGGTGACCAACTAGGATTTTATGGTCGTGTATGCAAAATGGGAAGTAAAAGTGGGATGTCTGGGGATGAATCAAATGAGGTGATGAGTTGGGGGAAAGGAGCATGAGTTGGGTGGGATAAATGAAGGTTGGGCCATATGGGCCAAATTAAGGTTTTGGGGAGGAAAACCCTAGAGGGCGATAGTGAGTTGACTCAAATGTATGGGGAAGTGGGCCTCGACCCACGTACTCAGAAGTTAGGTATTTGTGGTAAGAGAGGAAAATAGGGCAAGGATGTTTGGGGTATTAAGAGGTGTAAAAGTCCCAAGATATGGGACATGCCCTTTTAGGAGAATAGGAGTAGACAGGTTGTGTGAGTGGGTAGTCTAAAGAACATGCATGTTTAGGGTGAAAACATATATTAAATAAGACACTAATCATTTAAAGTGAAAATTATTGAGTCTGACCCAAACCGATCCATTGGCATAATAGTGGCCAAGTGCCAGGTGCCTTGAAGACCGATCCACCGGTGAATAATAATGGTCAGGAGCATTCTGTCCTGTATGTTTCCGATCCATTAGCTATAATATTAGGAGATCCTGAACTCAATAAGCCAAGCCCTAAGTTTTTTATAAGACATAGAAAATATACTAATTACTTACAGTGGAACACTATGAGAGTCGGGGCCAGACTGATCCACCAGCATAATAGTGGCCAGGAGCATTTTGCCCTGAAGACTGATCTACCATCAAATTATAGTGGTCAGGAGCACTCTAACCTGTATGTTTCCAATCCATCGGTTATAATAGTGAGGTTCCCGTACTCGTATGGACTTATAAAGAGCATGGTGTGAAATGAGTACATTGATCAGATATCTAATAATTAAGTTATTCGGACTGTAACACGACCTATGTTATCTATATGTCATGTATGGTTTATCTGTATGGTTATCTGCTTATATTATATGTCTCTTATGTATGGCCTTAGTTGCATGGTTACCTTACTCAGAACGTAGCGTACTGACCACCCATTTCATGGGTGCTACTCATTTCCACGAGCAGAGGTCACTTCCAAGCTTGTGAAGGTAGGAGACGTTGTTTTCAATATCTATGACACTTATAAAGTGTCAGGCAGGGCTGAGATTTAACCTTCTTAGACTTATATTGGGGACCCAGGAGCGATGTAGACCTGCCTCTTTTTATTTCTATTTGTGTTTTATTTTATTATAACTTTTATTCCCTTTGGGGGCCTTGACTACGTACTCTATTTCGGTTGTAATGACTTTTAATCACGCACTCTGATTTTCCTGTTATGAATATTTCAGTTTTATATGGATCTCTATTTTAAGTGTGTTTAATTTTCTTGTAAAATTATCCTTAGTCTTGTGGTTGGTACAAGACTAGTCGGGATCCAAGCTTATACTAATCACGGCGGTAGCACCCCCATGCTTGTGTTTGTTTAACTAAAAAAAAATTTCAACTATGATTTTGAGGGTGTTACAGTATTGCTCTTACACAATCCAAATTCACTCAATACCTATTATCTAAAGCTCTTTGTCATGTTCTATAAGACCTTAAATCACCCCAAATATGTCATTCTTCTAAAAGGGTATGATCAGCTAGAAAGTCTGATCAACCAGTTTTACTTAAGTAAGGATAGGAAGGATATGATTAGTTGGGTCTATGATGATAAGGAGGTATTTTCTGTTAGATCCTTTTATTAGACCTCTTATTAGATATTGTATGGGGATGATTTGAGAAGTAGCATCTTCAGCATGATTTAGATTGGCATAGCACCTCCGAGGATCAAACTTATTACTTGGTTTGCCATTCAACGGAGACTCAAAACAAGAGATAAACTTGCTAGGCTTCATATTGTTGATATAAAGGAGTCAAGATGCCCTTTTTACAATTTTGAGTAAGAATCGGTCAACCATATTTTCCTACATTGTACAGTAATAGGGAAGATCTGGTATAATATTTGTGATTGACTTGGATGCATGTGGGTGATGTCGGGATCTACTAAGGATAACGTTATTACTTAGCTAAGAGGTAAAAGAAGGGGAATGAGGGGGGAATTTAGAACGCGGAATTCTTCACAATAGCGGGAACTATATGGAAATTCAGGAATAAGATAGTGTTTGAAAGTCATTAAGTATGCATAAGATGGATGGTTATTCTCATCAAATCAAGGACTGGCTTTTGGATCAAGAATAGAAGAGAGGAATTTCCTTATAGAATCGATGAGGTGGTTCTTAATGTGTAGGTCGTCTTGTGATTCAGGGGTTCAGAAGGGAGTTTATTTCTTTAGTTAGTTCTCTCAACTTTTACCATTCTATTTTATTTTGTAATCCTTCCTCTCAATTATCAAAAAGAAAATGTACACATGTTCAACTCAACTACCTAAACCTATTTTAACTAATAATAGCATGATTAACCATTTGAGAATAATACCCCTATTTTTACTAATAAAGCTACTATTATTATTAGTATCCCTAATACTAGGTTATGACAAAGGTAAGTAGGAAATAATGATAATGTTGGTAAGGGGGAAGTTAACACTAGTATTTTCCTCTTACAGGTGACCCAAGTCCAAACCCTAAGGAGGCATAGGAGCGTACTCCAAGCTTGGTATCGTTTTAGGTAAGGATGTAGTTAAAGCCTATTATGTGTGTTATGTGCTTTGTATGCCATATGTTATGATATTTTTTGTGTACCTTATATGATTATGACCATTTTCTTGTAGCGTCACGTGGAACTAAGGTACATTTATATGTTCTCCTTATGACATCTGTAGAATGATATGTATGTTGTGCTTGTGGTGCTTATGTGATGTGGCCCTTTAGAAAATGCATGCTAGGATGCTTTAATGATATAGTATGGGGTGAAATGATTAAAAGGGAAAAAGGAAAATCAGTTGATTAGAGAAAAGTAATAATGACCTATGGATCTCATGACTTATGGGTGGATAAATAAAAGGATAATATGGGCAAAATAAGATAGTGAAGTGAATCTTGCATGGGGAGTCTAGGTTTTTCATGGTATGGATGGTCTTTTTATGGGGATGATCCTTGTGTGGGAAAAGTTGACTTGGGGTTTAAGTAAGGTGAGGGAAGAGTTTTTGGGGTGATTGAAGTCTATGTGTGAAAAATAATACGTAGATTGGTATAAGGGTGCAAGGGGAATTTGGCTAGTGTTTGGGAGGAAAACCTTAAGTGGAGGAGATTGTAGAAGGGATAAATAATGGAGAGGATTGGAATAAAGAGTAAGAGTGGAAGGATGTCACATGGAGCATGAGTGTGTGTGTGTCATATGGAAGAGGGGATGATAAGTGAGAGTGATGAGGGAATAACATATGAGAGAATAGAGGTGCTAGAGTTTGGCTGACCAACTAGGATTTCATGGTGTCGTATGCAAAATGGGAATTAAAAGTGGGTTGCTTGGGGATGAATAAAGTGAGTTGATGAGTTGGGGGCAAAGGAGCATGAGTTGTGTGGGATAGAGGAAGGTTGGGCCATATAGGCCAAATTAGGGTTTCTGGGAGGAAAACCCTAAAGGGCGATAGTGAGTTGACTCAAATGTATGGCAAGTATGTCTATACGTATTAGGAGGTGTGGAAGTCCCAATATATGGTACAAGCCCTTTCAAGAGAATAGGAGTAGACGGGTTGTGTAAGTGAGTAATCCAAAGAACATGCATGTCTAGGGTGAAAACATATATTAAATAAGACACAGATAAGACATCAATCATTTAAAGTAAAATATTATTGAGCCAGACTCAGACCAATCCACCGACATAATAGTGGCTAGGTGCTGGGTTCCCTAGAGACCAATCCACCGGTGAATAATAATGGTCAGGAGCATTTTGCCCTATATATTACTATTCCGCATGCTATAATAGTGGAGGATCTTGAGCTTAATAATCCAAAACTTGAGTTATGATAAGACATGGGAAAGATACTAATTACTTACAATGGAATACCATGAAAGTCAGGGCCAAACCGATCCACTGGCAAATAATAGTGGTCAAGAGCATTCTACCCTGTATGTTTTCGATCCACTGGCTATAATAGTGGGGTTCCCGTACTCGCATGGACTTATAAAGAGTATAGTGTGAAATGAGTACATTGATCAGATATCTAATAATTAAGTTAATTAGATTGTAACATGACCTATGCTATCTGTATCTCATGTATGGTTTATCTGTATGGTTACCTGCTTATGTTATATGTCTCTTATGTATGGCCTTAGCTGCATGGTTACCTTACTTAGAAAGTAGCGTACTGACCACCCATTTCATGGGTGTTGCTCATTTCCACGGGAAGAGGTCCCTTCTAAGCTTACGCAGGTAGAAGACATTGTTTTCGATGCCTATGACACTTATAAGGCATCGAGCGGGGCTAAGAGTTGAATTTATTGGACTTGGCTTAGGGTCCCAAAAGCAATGTAGACCAGACTCTTTTTATTTTTGTTTGCATTTTATTATATTGTAACTTTTAGTCCCTATGGGGGCCCTGATTATGTACTCTATTTCAATTGTAATGACTTTTAATCACGCGCTCTAATTTTCCTGTTATGAATATTTCAATTTTCTATGGATCTCTATTTTAAGTGTGTCTAATGTTCCTGTGAAATTATCCTTAGCCTTATGGTTGGTACGAGACTGGTCGGGGGTAAGGCTTGTACTGATCACGATGGCAGCACCCCCCATGCTTATGTTTATTTAACTAAATAAAAAAAATTTAACTGTAATTTTGGGGGTGTTACAGTATTACTCTCACACAATCCAAATTCACTCAAGACCTATTATCTAAAGCTCTTTGTCATGTTCTATAATACCTTAAAGCACCCCAAATATGTCATTCTTCTAAAAGGGTTTGATCAGCTTACGTTACATGCATATACATATTTAGATTAGGCCTCTTGCCTCATTTCTAGGGACTTACTATCTGGTATTTTGGTCCTCCTAGGGAAATCCCCTATTAGTTGTAAATCAAAGAAATAGGGTACCATCATTCTTCTTTAGAAGCTAAATAAAGAGTAATGTCTCAAGCAGCTACTAAGGTCATGTGGTTGATTAATATTTTAACAGAAATGGGCATTTCCTCTTTGAAGCCGGTTACTCTCTACTATGATAACCAATTTGTCATGCATGTTGTTCACAATCAGGTCTTCCACGAGAGAACAAAGCATATTGAAGTAGGTTGTCTCTTCACTAGAGAGAAATTCATGGATGGCTTTTTATAGCTAACTTATCTTCCTAGTCATTCTCGGTTAGTAGATGTATTCACAAAGATATTACCTTCTCGATATCATAAGGAACTAATCAGCAATCTCAACATATATTAGGCGTCAATAGGTATCCAAGCTAAGCTTGAGGGTATATTAGTTAGCCATAACTAAACTAGTTTGTTAAGTCAGTTTTGGTAATTAGCGATGATATGGTTATGCCCGTATCAATCCATTGCCCATTGTGTATAAATATGAGATGCCAATCTCTATAATAACGAGCATCTTTAATAAGAATTATTTTTCTAATTCTTTTCCTTCTACTTTATTTCTTTATTATTAACACCTTCCAACGTATCTCAATTGAGTGGTATATTTAATTGTCACGACCGATGAGAAAAGGAGAAAAGAAACTTCGAGTGGACGATTAACTCACATCACAAGTATTGATTAATTGGAAAGTTTGCAAATAAATACATGCACCTCACAATGACTAATTTTAAGAAATCAATCTAATGACTAGTGGCTTTCTTAAATACATCGACTTTCTAAAGACGTTCATTCGCGATCCGGCTTTGGTTTACTCTGGTTCTGGCAGCAGGCAAAATATAAAAAGTGGAACGGAAAACTAATGCTCCTCGCATCAGCTACAAATGCTGGGGCTTTTGATCATGGGATTGTTTCGATGAGATCATGACAGGCAAGGTTATTGGGGCCAAGTCCATCCTAGATACCGGACTTATTAATTGAATGATTTTGGCCCGGAAGCAATATAGGAGCCCACGGAAATTACGCTCGAGGTATGGGCCATTGGTCCTCTCCTTCCTACCCAGTGAAGGCCGATAGCTCCTCTTTTGTATGAGCTTGCAGTTGCAGGCATCATGTGATGTGCTGGAACTGGAAGAGTACTACTGGACATCACGCGGGGGATTGCTGTTTATGCAAACTAGTCACTCGTCATTCTATTTATAAGAGCGTATAAGGGGTATTGTTATATGGAAAACGTATTTTTACTCGGCGGAAAACAAATACCGAAAGTAATCTTTGCATCGGCGATTTTTGCCGAAAGCAGGCCAAGACATCGGCAAACACTGCCGATGCACCAAAAAAATTTTTTTTTTTTTTCAATTTCGGCCGAAACATATCGGCAATTATTGCAGCATATATATTTTTTATTTCGGCCGATATATTCGGCAATTTGTACCGAAACCAGCCCAGGGGATCGGCAATTTTTGCCGAAACCGGCCCAGGGGATCGGCAACTTTTGCCGAAACCGGCCCAGGGGATCGGCAATATCTGCCGGTTCACCAATTATTATTATTTTATTTTAATTTCGGTCGAAAAAAGTTTGTAAATAATTATTATTTATAATTAAAAAAATCGTAATTTATATAAATATTTGATACAAAATTAAATTAATATATTTATAATTAAAAAAATATAAGATAAGGATAAAATATATTTTCTATGGAGTAAAATTTTGTTTTCCAAATAACAAAAACGCTGATTCTGTACACAGTAAAAGTATCGCGTAATTCTGACAAAATAGTCTTACCGTACTGTTGGTGTTTCGGCAAACACTACCGATGCACCAAAATTTTTTTTTTCGGCGCCAGTGCATCGGCAATTTTTGCCGAAACCAGACCATTCCATCGGTAATATCTGCCGATTCACCAATTATTATTATTATTTTTTTTAATTTCGGCCGAAAAGTTTGTAAATAATTATTATTTATAATTAAAAAAATCAGAATTTATATAAATATTTGATACAAAATTAAATTAATATATTTATAATTAAAAAAATATAAGATAAGGATAAAATATATTTTCTATGGAGTAAAATTTTGTTTTCCAAATAACAAAAACGCTGATTCTGTACACAGTAAAAGTATCGTGTAATTCTGACAAAATAGTCTTACCGTACTGTTGGTGTTTCGGCAAACACTACCGATGCACCAAATTTTTTTTTTCGGCGCCAGTGCATCGGCAATTTTTACCGAAACCAGACCATTCCATCGGTAATATCTGCCGATTCACCAATTATTATTAATTTTTTTTAATTTCGGCCGAAAAGTTTGTAAATAATTATTATTTATAATTAAAAAAATCAGAATTTATATAAATATTTGATACAAAATTAAATTAATATATTTATAATTAAAAAAATATAAGATAAGGATAAAATATATTTTCTATGGAGTAAAATTTTGTTTTCCAAATAACAAAAACGCTGATTCAAAGATTGTACACAGTAAAAGTAACGCGTACTTCTGACAAAATAATCTTACCTGACAATGAATCATATTATTGTTGGTGTTTCAGTAACGCGTACTGTTGGTGTTTCGGCAAGTTTGGCCGATCATATACAATGAATCGAAGGTTGCTAGCAGGGATAGTAAATGTCTGTGGCTTCTGCAAATAGTATTGTAGGACGGTACGTAGAATAAATTTACTGTTGCATATCTTTGTAAGTAAAATAATTGTACGATGGTATGTTAAGCTCGTGAGGGATAGGAACATGAAGCCTTGTATATAAAGGAACAGCTTACCCGATCGTATTCTTCAACTCAATATTTCTATTCTGCAGAAACTTTGTTAGTTGAAGGTTGAGATATAATTTTTCAATATTTGTCAAACACTCACAATGAATAATGAATTTGGAAGTTCTTCAAACTACGAAGAGTTTGAAACTTCGATAGGGTACGATGATTTCGGAAGTCCGATGAGCTACGAAGATGGGGTCAGAACCCCATCGTATTACGATGATAGATTTACAATACCGAGAAGCTATGGATATGCAGAAGATACGCAAATGCATTCTCCCAATATTAATTACAACTTCAACGAAGAGGTAAAATATTATTTTTTAAGTATTGTAAATTGTGGCGACAAAATTAGTTACATGAAATTTATAGTTTTTTGTTATTATATTATTATGGTAAACTCTTTTTTTCAGGACATGGGGAATACATCTTTTACGAGTGAAAATTATCAGAGATTTTTTGTAACGGATGAAATATTTTCGGATCGGGATGAACTTGTGACATGGGTTAAGAAAATGGGTAGAACTCATAAGATGATTTTGATCATCAAAGGTTCTAGAAAAGGAAATGGTATAGGGGCGGGTAGAGTCTCGATAAGATGTGAACGAAGTGGTACGTACGTCCGTACTAGACCAACAGATACCGAAGGTGCACGTAATACTTGTTCAAAAAAAACCGATTGTCCTTTTTTTATTATTGGTGTTGAAAATAATAATGGTGGATTGCAAGTGGTAGTTAGGAACGGGACACACAATCACGAATTGGCTAATTATGAGCAAGGTCATGCTGTTCTTGGTAAGTTAACAGAAAATGAAGTTCAATTTGTTGATGAACTTATTACAGCTAACGTGAAGCCACGACAAATCATACCACTTCTTCAAAAACAATTTGAAGGTAATGTGAGTATGAGGAGGCATATTTATAATGCTCGACAGAAGCTTAGGTCCGAAGAAATGGATGGTCAAACAATGTTACAGCATGTCATGAGTATGTTGGTTGAGAATAATTATTTTCAGTGGCATCGAAGTGAGCCTCAATCAAACGTAATAAGTGAGCATCTGTTCGCACATCCCGTATCTGTTAATATTTTACGTGCATTTCCTTTTGTTTTACAAATGGATTGCACGTATAAGACAAATAGATACGGAATGCCCTTACTTGAAGTTATTGGCTTAACACCAACACAATTGAATTTCAACGTTGCATGTGCATACATGTCATCTGAGAAGGAGGAAAATTATTTATGGGTGCTTGAGAGATTAAAGACCTTAATGGATCCATATATGCTTCCAACCACCATTATTACCGACCGAGAACTTGCTCTAATTTCAGCTGTGGAACATATTTTTCCTACTTCAAAACATTTATTATGCAGATTTCATGTGAATAAGAATGTCGAGGAAAAATGTAAGAAACTTTATGGTCGTTCATCGTTCGCACGTGGTTTTATGTCACGATGGAAAAATTTGATAGATGCCACGGACGAAGAAACATATGAGGCACGATTGTTGTCAATAGAGGAAGATTACATAAGCATGCCCAGTCTAATTTCGTATCTCAAGACGAATTGGCTACAACCCTACAAACATAAAATTGTTGCAGCATTCTTTGGTGACGTGTTCCATATCCATCAACTTACAACGAATAGGTATGATTTATATTTTCTTGCAACCGTGATAGCTGATTGAGCTTATTTTATGTTGATAAAGTTAAGTAAATAAATTTTTGTAACGAACAGGGTTGAAGGAGCTCATGGATCTTTAAAAAGATTCCTGGAGACATCACGGGGCAGCTTCAATACAGTCCACAAACAAATGCACACGTTCCTCGAATTACAACATGATGAGATAAAAGCATCGCTTGAGAGGTCTCGGTTCAACACTCCTCATTTTGCTACAAGTGATCTTTATGCCAATATGAGGGGTCATGTTTCTTTATATGCAATGGAGTTGGTGAAGAACAAGTGTCAGAGACTTGAGCATGTAAGTAGGAATGATGATTTATGCGGATGTTACATGCGTCGTACGCACGGGATACCGTGTACGCATGAAATTAAAACATACATTCATAACTACATGTCAATCCCCCTGTCGGCTATTCATCCGTTTTGGAAGAAACTCGACATAGATGGACCCATTACTCCACCGAGACCCCAAGAACCAGTTGATGTCGCATCTCACTTGCTCCATATTTCGATGGAATCTGTTATGCGCCAGCCACCAGAAATACAGAATCAGTTGGCTAGAGAGATATTTAATATTGCAGTTCCCCAGAGAACACCTTTCGACGAGCCACAAGTACGGCAACACAGGGGTCGACCAAGGAACTCCACTAGAAGGGAACAATCTAGTTGGGAGTATACAGAACAAAAATTTTGTAGTCGTCCTAGATCAACTCAACATCGGGGTCGGGGTCGGGGTCGGGGACGGCAATCGGCATTTCTGTCATCAGGCCAATTTCAATTTCCATATGTGACTCAAATGAATCGACATATAGTTCCTTATATTAGTAGCTGGTGTAATGTTTTAGGAGATGGGAATTGTGGTTTCAGAGCATTGGCTTCTATTATACTAGGAGATGAAGAACGATGGGTTCAGATTCGTACGGACTTGTATCATGAGATATTGGTGAGACGACAGTTGTACGAGAATGTGTTCGTCTATGAAAGCGTTGATCAAGTTCTTAATACTATTGCCCACTGGGAAGGGCCAGCTCCGATGGCACACTGGATGGAAATGCCTGATATTGGTCATGTCATTGCAACCCGTTACTGTGTGTTGTTCGCATATTACTCATTGAATGCATGCAGCTCATTCCTACCTTTAGTGGCTATGCACGGAATTCAAGGTCCTGAAACTGAAGTCACTATATTTTTCTTGCAAGACATGAGTCACTACATATCGGTGAGCACTAAGTTTAATGAAGAATTTTTCCATTTCAATATGATATGAATGGCTGACATAATAGTTTTTTTTTCTACAGGTATATCTTCTGGAAAGTTTTCCACTCCCACCAGTACATACCAATTGGAATAGATATCGTGATAGCAGCGTTTCAACATGGAATATGCAATATTCTTCAAGATTCGAACAATGGCGTGCATTGGTAAACGATGACACACAAGACCCTCATCCTTTATCTTCGGACTCAACTTTAATGTAGAATTGTTGTAATTAGGATGGTACATTTATTTAAGTTTACATCCTTTGTAACATGTACGTAGTAATTTTATAAAATATAGTATAATTTCTATCACGAAGTTCTAAACTATGGATATATAAAAAAACACTTGATATGTTTTTAAATTTGAACACAAATAGTCAATGGTAAAATAATAAGGACAGGTGGTATTAATTCTAACAAACATATGTTAATGTTTTCACATAACAATACGGTAATACATGAAGTTCATTACAAATGGCCACGCCGAGGTGGAGTAACTCCTAAATCACGCACAAGGGTTTCGATACATGTAACTAACTGCTCATAATTTGGAGCTGGCTCTCCCCTCCAATACAATCGACGAATAGTTTTACGTGCTTTGTTCAGACGTTTTTCGGCTGGTATATGATGATCATCGTTCGCATGTTCAGCCAAATATTCTTCCGTCGTAGCCAATATATATCTATGCGTTCTCGGAACATACCAATCCATATAATCATCGGCCACTTCCCATGGGTATTCAACAGCTGGTCCAAAAACATCCGGGCCCAAAATATGTTCATACCTCAAGAACCATTGCCCGAGCATGTGTGCATAGTATACTTTGTACTTCTTCAGGGAAGGACCTCTGTATGAGTTTCTATTTGGCTTGATGGGCTCCTCAGGGATGACTTGTATATAACCGAATTGTCGTGTCACTCTATCAGGCATATGTGGTTCAACTTTGGCCAAACAGTGTATACAACCGTGATAGAATGCCATACGACAATATATATATGGATCAGCAACTCCGTACGGATCCCAATTGACCTTTCACGAAAATATTCAAGTAAATATGGATATCACAAATATAATATAGGAGGATAAAATAATTGATTTAGCATACCTTCGACGCAGACATAACATCAATCTTTGCCCGAAAGTACTCGAGTGTCTCCAATTGATTTTCGAATTTCTGGCCACAAGACCACCTCATACAACGAGGATGGTCTGGATCATACCCAGATCTTTCCACTCCAAACCCAGGAAAGTACTCATATATCCACGTCTGTCATAATATTCGATTGTTAGCCATCATAATGAATATAGAGTATGGCATATATGTATATATATATTGATTATAAAATTACCTGTAATAGAGTCATGCATCCAGACAATTGAGCAGCGTCGGCTCTAGAAGCCATGCCAAGCTGTCGATATAAAAAAGCAAGTGTGGCTGCACCCCATGCATAACCTTCAACCTGGCTAAGATCTTGAAGGAAAATGATAAAGTATGGATTAACTTTATCAACCGTCTTATCGACAAACAGCGATAAGCCGATCAACCATAATGTATACCCGATCGCTTTTGCTTCGTCCCCTAACCAGTATGATTCACATACTTCTTGCAGCCATTTAAATGGAAGCCCACCCTTTCGAGTGACTTCATTCACTTGCATTTCCTCCATCCCAAATAAGGCACCCATTGCACCAATCATTTGCCCACGCGTGTCCGCCGTCATGTCCAAATGTAATGGATGACCATCAACTCGTAGCCCTAATATACGATGTACATCTAAAAGAGTGATCGTCATCTCCCCCCATGGCATATGAAAGCTATTTGTGTCTGGTTGCCATCGCTCGATAAATGCTGAAATAAGCGGCACGTTCACATGTTCAAATGTGCAGGATGGAAGGTGTGATAATCCTGTTCGTCGTATCAGAGCGAACATCCTATCATTGACACTTCCTAGAAAACTTCTTAAAACCTCCTGCCTCGTGTGGATCTTCGGACAACCCCGATCCTGATCAATACAACAAGCAAATGTAATGTGTACATATGATTGATTACATATAAAATAATAATTAAGAAATAATGGATATATTAAACTTACCTTTCCTAACCATAAATCTAAAGCTACGTGACCACCAAAGCTAGGAATCAAATCAGGAATTATTGGACCTCCTGGACATGGCCCAAGCAAGTATCATTCATCCTTTAATTGTATACTCTCTTCATCATCACTATCGTGACCAGCATCACCAACATCCCTATCATGATGATCTCTATCCTCCTCCTCCTCCTCTTCCTCCTCCTCCTCCTCCTCCTCTTCCTCCTCCTCCTCCTCTTCCTCCTCCTCCTCTTCCTCCTCCTCCTCATCATCATCATTACGGTAGAGTCTCGATGACGATGCTCCTCCTCCTCCTCCTCCCATAGCAGGCTGCGCCGGTGAGGTAAGAAAATCTATATATTGTGTAAGATATGGAAAACCTCCTGACTCGGAACCTCCGTACCCGGAACCTCCATACCCAGCACCTCCAACCCCAGAACCTCGATACCCAGAATCTCCAACCCTAGAACCTCCAACCCCCAAACCTCCAAACCCCGGACCTCTTGCCCCCAAACCTCCAAACCCCGGACCTCTTGCCCCCAAACCTCCAAACCCCGTAGTACCAACATCAGCCACAAATGATGGACGACCTGCATAGTCTATAAATGATGGAAATTTATGACCTTGTTGACTAGACGATGGTTCTTCGCGAACTTCTGCATATTCTTGTTGTTCTGATGCTTCTTCCGGTTCTTGTTCTCCAGATTTCTTAGATCGTCGTAATCCTTTGGTAATACTCCTGCCGAAATTTCTCAAACGAGCCATCGGCGCAGGTACCTCAGTACCAGTTCTGTTACGTCGTGCAGAAGCAGTCACATGCCGACCATCGGTTATATCTACTACATTGTCTTGTCTGCGACTCATCTGAATTTCAATAATAAATAAATAAAGTCATTTTAAATTATGTATATGAATTGAAGGTAATACGTGATAACATAAATATAACCTAATTACATACATGAAATTAATATCATTAATAAATATCAACTCATATTATGATAGCCAAAGAGATCTGTATACGCAACCATATAACTCAAATGCAATCTCTTTACATTAATCCTCTACTTTATTCATTACATATATCAACAATATTTGTATTACTTAATAGTAGGAGTTTAGTATAATATAACAACTAAAGTATACTTAATTATGGTATGTCCTCATCTATTTTTTCAATAATCCAACCAGAATTATCCAAATATATTCCATACAAATTAGCAACATAATTAAATATAATTCAAATATAAACATATTTTATCTATTATAAATACATTTAACAAAAATATTAAACAAATCTAACCTATTATCCTATCAATATAATTAAAAACATTCACAAATAATCCCTATCACATAATAATATTTAACATATTTAATGAAAATATAATTAAATGTAATAAACATCTAATCATATATAAATAATACAATAACATAATTAACAACGTATTAACAAATCTATAAACATAATAAACAAATTTAATCAACTTAACCATAATTAAAATCTTTAATTAGCATATATCATTAATATACCTTAATTAATATATACAAATTACACTTCAAAGATATAGCCAATACCCTAGAATAGAGAGATCATTTACCGAATCTATATTTAGTTAAAATATTTGTGCATATTCAATATAATTAATAAACCATAATTAATATATATAATTATATATCCTACAAATAACCAAAACTATAACATACAGATATAATTTACCAAACCCATATTTCATTACAATATTCGAGTAAAATTAATATTATTAATAAACTATATTCAATATATATAATTTTACATCATAAAAATAACCAAAATCCTATAATAGAAAGACAATTTACTAAAACCTATATTTAATTCAAATATTAGAGTATAATAAATCTAAAAATATATTTTTCTAAAATTAATCAATTAACCATAATCAAAATATATTATTAACATAATTAATAATTAACAAATTATTATTAATAAATATAATTATAATCATTAACATAATACACGCAAACCTATCTTTAATTAAATTATGACAGCAAAATTAATATAATTAAAAAAACCATAATTAATACATTTAATTACAAATCAAATATATAGCCAATACCCTACAATAGAGAGATCATTTACCAAACCTATATTTAATTAAATTATGACAGCATAATTATTATAATTAATAAAACATAATTAATATAAATAATTACATATCCAACATATAGCCAATACCCCACAATAGAGAGATAATTTATCGAACCTATATTTAGTTAAAATATTAGTACATAATCAATATAATTAATAAACTATAATTAATATATATAATTATATATCCTACAAATAACCAAAACTATACAATAAAGATATAATTTACCAAATCTATATTTAATTAGAATATTGGAGTACAATTAATATTATTAATAAATTATAATTAATATATATAATTTTACATCCTAAATATAATTAAACTTCGTTATTAAATTAAATTAAATTATTATATATAATTAATCGGAACCCTAATCCAATTAGCGGAAAGTAAGCCAGGAGACCCTCATCGGCAAAAATTGCCGAAACAAAGCCTTCCCTTCGGTCGATTCTACCGAATCTCATGCATTACATCGGCAAAATTAGCCGAAACCTCGCCCTCCCATCGATAAAAACTGCCGATGCTCAATTTTTTATTTTTTATTTTTAATTCGCCGCCATGGCATCGGTAATTATTACCGAATCTCATGCCTCACATCGGCAAAATTAGCCGAAACCCCTCCCAACCTTCGGTTGATTTTGCCGAAACCCCCCCAGTCTTCGGTCATTTTCGCCGAAACAGACCATCGGCTTTCGGTCTATCTCGCCGAAACCTACCAGATCTACTTAATAAAATAAAAAAATTAACAGATCTAATAAACAAATTATTATAATTATATATTATAAATTAAAAATTAAAAATAAAATAAGATACTTACCTTCGGTTGCTTGTCGGGAGGGAGACTTTCGACTGAATTTTGAGAGAAAAATAGAGAGAAGAGAGAAGATAGGGAGAGAATGTCGAAAATCGAAATGGAGAGATAGTAGAGGAGGAGGGTCGGTCAGTCGGTCAAATAATTGTTTCTGCAGCGACAGGGGTAAATTAGGAATTTACTGCGCAAATGTTTTCTGCGCAGTAAATCTTTGTTTTCCAAATAACAGTTTCGTATATATATATATATATATATATATATTACTCCAGTTAACAAACTCCTAGCGCTGAACTTGAATTATAGAAAACGTTAGGTACTAATGTGGAAAGAAATTTTGAATCTCTATATGATTTCATTGATAAAAAAAAATTAAAATTTATTATAGCATTATTTTTTTAAAATGTTAATAGTAATAATCGATCATCTCACCTATATGTTGTTAATCCAATGCTCTATAAATTAAGTTATTTTCATTAATTATTTATTTGCTTGTAATTATTTTTTATATAGCATATACATGCATGCATTAGCGTTGCTAGGTATTTTTAATGGTGTCCCAAAACACCATTAAAATCAGATAAATAATATAGAAAGACTTTTTGAATCATAAATCTACATTAATGTAGTGGTTTGTGTCTGCTATGCGCTCATGGGATTTAATGTAGAGGTTAGGGGTTCAAACACCAATAAGTGCTTCTTCTTTTTTTGACCCAAGCACTACATTTTTATTTAATTTTCTTAAATTAAAAAGAAAGAAGTAATTTATAAGTTAAAGTTCTAGTTATCTTAATATACTTTTTTTTTTAATAGTTATCGTCCGCCCATAATTTTTCTAAATTTTTTAATTATTTTTTGTTTTATATCAATTGTTATTAAAATAAATATAATTTCATTAAAATATTTAAAATATATAAATATGAATTATTTTATTTTATTATATTAGGTATTGAATATGATCCGATAGCAATACCATGATTCGAAAACTCTCGCTGGGCTCCTATTTGGGGCCCCACATTATGAGGGCCATCCCATAGGCGGTAGGCCGTATCTACTTTTACCTTTTTGAGAGCCGACCCCGCAAACACTCCTCAAGAGAAAAAGCACCAAAGGCTTGTGAGTCACGACTCGTGAGTCAGGAGTCTCATGACCGAACAGTCGGACAAAGAAATAATTATGTCTCTGTTATACTTAAACAAAGAGGCATTCCTTATCTTGCTACTGCTACTGGTAGCCTAGTACTACTTGAATCGTTGTTAAGCAGAGTTTAATATATAAAGGTGTTCTTGTATATTAATATATACTTATACACTTAAATATAAAAAATAATATTAATATTAAATATATTATATATATATATATATAAATTAATAATATATATTTTAATCATTGTTTTCTGTCCGTATATTTTAATTAAAAAGTAATATTCTATATTTCCTCCCCTGTCTTCATCCGTTCCGCGGTTTCAAGAGGAACCAGTGAACCACCCTCTTTTTTATTATCACTATTCACTATTACTATTAGTATTATTTTCGGTTTTAGAAAGTCCGCACACCCCAGCCTCAGGTTGGCTTCCAACTAAAGCATCCCGTCTCATCGCAATTTATGCAGTACTACCGGTCGAATAATCTTTTACCATAGAAAGTTAAAAACGGTGAGCATTTTTTTTATATAACAAAAAAAATTTTACCAGAAATTACCGGAAAAACAAAAAAAAAATATGATATCATTTCTAAAAAGATTCTCTATCGACAATTTTATAGTTTAATTAAAGTTTATTTTAAACAAAGTATGGAAGAGAGATAAAGAATAAACTTTATATTAAAATAATATATATATTATCTAATAAATACACATCTTTTTTTATAAAGAATAAGCATCTATACAAGACAACTTCACATGTTACAATTGTAAATCCAAATCTTATATTGACAAATACACATCTGGTAAAGATCGAATACTCATCCTATACTTATAAATACACGTCTTATTTAAACAAATGTGAATCACATAGTTTTAAATGTACATCTTACAGTGGTGATTACACATCTTATATCGATAAAATCACACCTTATAGCAGTAATACATATGTTATAAATACAAATCTTATATAAAAAAAATACACATTTGGCTTGTTTATCATAATTCAATTCGTAACTCAACTCGTTTAACTATTTGACCTTTTTGAATGTCAAACAAACCAAATCAACTTATTTAAGTATGTAGTTTGTTTAAAGGCTCGTTTAACTATTTGACCCGTTTAGTAGGTAAATTTTATACAAGCTCAACCTATAAACAAATGAGCCGAGCTTATAAACAAGATAAATTGAACTCGAGCCAAAATTGAGTCACCCTATGAACAAAAGAGTCGAACCTCTCTTAGTTGAAGCCCGACTCGTTTAATAAACAAATATAAAAATAAAGCTCAGATTTGATTCGTTTTTCTAAACAAACAAGTCAAGCTAGGCCAACTCGATAACTAACTCAGATTGTCAACAATATTAGTTTTATGGTATCTCACAATTGGATTTTGGTTGTTGTAGGTCAAAATTTTAGCTATAGATGATGAAGGGTCATCATTAAGAAATAATGCATAAATGATCAATAGGGTGTTTACTTTAAGAGCAACAATTTTGTGGAATGCTACTTTTACAAAAGAAGAGGATGAATATGTGGAATTCAAATATGTTACATGTAACACGTATATTTTTTACTATCAAAAAATTTTATTTTTTAAAAAGTTTGTAGAAGCAGAAATACGAAAATATTCCTAAGAAAAATAGGGTGTTGTCATTGCATTTAGTGTTGGATAAATGTCCTACCATCCATCCCATGTTAGGGTTTACAAAACCAAGACCATGTCAGGTCCAAACCAATATGAAGTACATAAAAAAGCATTCACATAATAGAGAAATATAAAGGACAGTCTAGGTCTCTCAATGAACAATAAACACATAACCACCTGAACATCCATGCTTGCTTTGCCCCATGCCTAACATATACATTGGTCGGTAACTTGACACCCTCAATTACCTGCACAAAGCCCTTTACTTATGGGATTAAGTCGATGATCGATTAAAGTAACACGTTAGTATGCTACTTACTGAGTAATCAAAGTTACCTGAAAAAAGAGTTTGTGATGCACATATGGTCATAATAGACATACGAGTTATGATCGTACACATTAACAAGTTTATGCTATAATATACTAACTCAAGTGCTTTACTTTACTAACATGGTATCTTCATCATGGTACTCTATACATGCATATTGAAGTAGATAACATCATACTTAACGATATACATCGAATTCATGGAAAGTACCATGCTTCACACCAAATGTTAGAAATTTATGATTCATCATACTTACCACAAACATCAGAAATCATGGATAGCAACATATGATAATGTGAAATAACATACTAAGGATGCACACTACTTAAGTAAGCTCTAAGATCCATTCCAATTAATCATTATTGAGACTCTTATCGCAATGTTGTATAGTAATTAATTTATATTTATTTATATGAGCAATAGATTGGATCATCCCGCATGGTCTCTCAATGGAAGCCAAACCAACAACCAATGGGCATAAGTCTAGTCGAAGTTAAGAAACCATCAATTGATATAAAGTTCGGCTGAAGCCAAATAAATAACCAAGGTGACCAGACCCTTTAGTATCGATATCCTAGTAGTAAAGGCATAAGGATCGACTAGAATCTAGCCTAGAGGCAAATATCAAAAATGTTAGAAGGTAGAATAACATTCGATAGCTAGTTAAGGACCGGATAATCTAGTCCCATAAAGTACTCTATGATCTTCTACTTTAAGTGATATACCAAAAAAAATTGCATAACATACCAAGTCAACCATGGCCACATAATTATTCCAAATTATCCATCATAACCCACCAAGATTACTTAGTGGTGGCATCTTTAATACCTGGCCAATTTAATCCATTAATTGAGTTAATTAATTCATCCCAAGAAGTAGATTTCTATTATTCAAGAATTATATCATGGCATAATATCAAGTCTCAAATTCTTAAAAGGTCAAAATATCAAAGAAAGCATTATGGTTCAAACAAGTTGATTGGTTCAGTCAAACCACTCGATGGATTCATGCTAGGACCAAACCAAATAATACCACATACAAACCAATCGATGGTTTTACATAACCATTCAACTCTTCTAGCAACCAATCAATCGATTAAACTGAACTAGTCAATCGATCTATGTAAAAAAGTTTGACCGTGCATTTTCACACTCAAATTTAGGCCGTAAACACCAACCATAACACATTCATATCATTGGACACTTGTAAAAATAAGAATAATCATGCTACATTTCCAACTAAACATCAAGATGCATGCATAAAACTCACATTTTCCCAAAATAATTGTAACACCCCCAAAATTCACTACTGAAAAATTTCGTTTTATTTGAAAGAGTTAGCGGAAGCAAATTATAAAATTGTGAATCTTGGGGATATTACTGCCACACTTAGTACCAGACCGGTTCACTCATGTCGTTCCAGTACTAAGTGCTAAGGCTAAAGAAAAATGAAATACAATTTGCAAGAAATTCAACATACTTAAATCAAAGTAGCGTATCAAATCATTTACAAGAATAACATCTACCAATGATGGTGAATTTAACAACATTAGCATTAAAACCAAGAATTTAAAAGAGAAAGAGAAAAGTCCTAACGGTACCGGATAATTCCTTACTCTCTTTCCCGTAGCCCACTTAAGTAGCACCTGAAAAGACCTGCAAGGGCAGTGCCCATTGAATAGGCAGGGGCCTTACGAAGGGAATCCCTTCAGTACTATGGTACTGAGTAACCTTTTTAATACCACACTTAGGCCCGCAATGCAACACATAATGCAAGCTATATACATATGTAATCAAAAGTGCATACATAACAATCACATATATAACAAGTTATAAGTCACGATCGATACTTTTGGGCCTTAAGCCATGTCATAGTGTAAAATCAATACATTCGGGCCTTAAGTCATTATTCCATCATCATTCAATCATTCTCATATTTTATATCCATGTGAGTGCGAGAACCCCACTATTATAGCCGGTGGATCGCTCACTTATAGGGCAGAACGCACCTAACCACTATTATATGCCAGTGGATCGGTCTCCAGGGCAAAATACTCCTAGCCACTATTATTTTCGGTGGACCAGTTTGGCTCCGACTGACGTGGTGTTCCACTATAAGTGATTAGTATTTTTCTATAACTTTATTCACATACATAACTGGTTTTATTGAGCTCGGGACCCCCACTATTTTAGCTTGTGGACCGGAATATATATAAAATCATCATCCAGGGCACAACGCTCCTGGGCCACTATTATATCCAGTGAACCGGTACTCATAATTACTTGCCAGGGTAACACGCTCCTAGGCCACTATTAAAGCCGGTGGATCGGTACTCAATATCATAAGTCATCTAGGCCCGGCTCATTGATATTTCACTTTTGTAATTAGTATATTTCCTTTCCTTAATCAGCACATCAATCATATTTATTTGCCTCGGACGGGAGATTAATAACCCGGGACACAAAGGTACACCGGTCGTACCGGTGCATATAAGCTACTCAATACCCTTCAACCACAAACCCAATGACACAAAGGTACCTTGGTCGTATTGGTGCATAAAGCTACTCAGTACCCTACCGACAAGGACACCTAATCCATAAGTATGCATACCCCCTAACTATGTTCGTAGAGCTAGAAAGAGTAAGATATAGGACCTAGCTGGGACACAAAGGTACACCAGTAAATACTAGAATAATCGTAGACTAAACCACGTCTTTAGGGTAGTGACCCCTAAAGAGTCACCATTCCCAATCTCGAGGTCTTTCACTTTAAGTATTAGTGTCTTAATTAAGGTGATCACAAAGAGCACAATAATCGGATACTTATCCACTTTCAATCGTTTTGATATCATTAGTCGTTTCTTATTCAGGCGGTTATCCAAGATAATACAAAGAGATCATTAAGGTCATACAAATTATCAGATACTCTTACTTGGCTAATCAAGATTATTTAAATTATATTATGAAATTCCACAGTCACAACGACATGTTAGGTATAAATTACTTATTTACCCCTTACTTATCTAATTGTTAAGTATTCCTTCCTTACTTGACAATTTACTCCATTCCCCTCCTTGTCACATAATTACTAAATTACCCCTTCCTCAGTTTAGGTTACAAAGTTATCTTCTACGCTTTTTAGATCACCATTCACCCTTCATAATTGTTAACCTTAAAATATTTCCCTTTTTAGTTGGTTAGATTACCAAATTGCCCTCTCCTTTGTTATAATTACTAAATTGCCCTTGAGTTAGATAAATTACTAAATTACCCTCCTTCATTATCATGATTATTATTTTACCCCTTTAGTTGGCTAAATAATTACCAATTTACCCTTTTGTTGGATAAGTTACCAGATTGTCCTTCTCCTTTATCATAATTACAATTGTACCCCTCTCAATTATTGCCATTTTGCCCTTTTCATTTATTATAAATCCCAAATTACCCTTCTTCATAATTATAATTATTAATTTACCCTTCTTCATAATCATAATTACCAGTTTACCCTTCTCTATATTTATAATTATTAATTTACCCTTCTCCATTCTTATAATTACTATATTGCCCTTCTTCATTATTAAAATTACCTTAATGCCCTTTTATTGGTTAATTTACCAAATTACCCTTCTCTAATATCATAATTACCGAGTTAGCCCTTTAGTTGGATAAATTACCAAATCGCCATTATCCATTATCAGAATTACCAAATTACCCTCTTATTGGTTAATTTACCAAATCACCCCTCTCTATTATCATAATTACCATTTTACCCTTCTTAATTATTATAATTACTATTTTACCCTTCTCCATTATTATAAATACCAAATTACACTTCTCCATAATCATAATTACCCTTCGTCGTTTTATTAATTACCAAGTTACCCCTTACTCCCAAGTTTACCATAATATCCTTTTATTTACAAAATTACTCTTCTACCCCTTACTCCCAAATTACCATAATATCCTTTTATTTACAAAATTACCACAATACCCTTTTACTTATAAAATTACCATAATACTCCATTTATTTTACCAATTTACTACTTTACCCCTTTTACATCCAAAATTACCATTCTTATATTTCCTTACAAAATTACCATTTTTCCCTTCTTTCCCAAAATTACCATGTTACCCCTTTACTCCTAAAATTACCATAATACCCCTTACTTATAAAGTTACCATTTCGCTATTCACTTATAAAATTACCATATTATCATTTACTTATGAAATTACTGTTTTGCCTCTCTACCTCCAAAATTACCATATTGCCCCTTTACTTGAAAAATTACCATCTTTTCCATTACTCATAAAATTACCATAATACCCCTAGCTCCCATAATTACCACAATACCCCTTTTCACTTGTAAAATTACCATATTGGGCTTTTCCTTCAAAATTACTATAATACCCTTCCTTCTCACAACTTGCAATTTTATCCTTTTACTTATAAAATTATCATTTCACCCCTTTCTTTTGAAATTACCAAAATACCCTTTTGTTTACAAAATTACCATTTTACCATTTTCTTTCAAATTTACCAAAATACTCCCTTACTACAAAATTTTCAAAATACCCTTTTCACTTATCAAATTTCCACTTAACCCCTTTATTACACCACTTTTATGAATTTACCACCAATACATAAAATACCAATATTAGCACTTCATTATTATTATTTAAGTCCACCGATTTGTCATTATTCAACATAATACTCATTAGCAACTACACATATTAGATCACATACTTCATAAGCATATCACTAAAATACCATTAGACAATAATATTATTCATGCATTAGCAACATAATACATCATAGACAAGCATTTAACATTTCCATCAATAATCAAACTCCTTCCTTAATTATCATACCTACACATGGCTCAAAGGCTATCATACTTTTCCTTTTATCAATCAATATAAACAACCATCTATATATCATGCTAGGCACACAAAACATGCATAAAATCATACTAAAATCCCTAATGTGCTAGCATAAGTTTTTTCATGTATTTAAGTGAGGATTAACAATTCTTAATTCCGCAAAAATCGAACCTTACCGGTATCCCAGTTAAAGGTTCAAAGCTTAATTAGCAACTCAACACCTAAAAATAATATCAATAAGTATTATATTAGAAGTAGGAAATTAAAAGGATAAAAATTTATAAAAATTTATTTAATAATAATACACTTTAGTTAACCATTAATATACCTCAAAATTTATCCAAACAATTTCTAAAACAATGTGGAGCTCACGTTGCATGAACAGCGTGAGCCACATGCAGGATAATGGGGTAAAAAGGGTCGAATGGGGTAAGGTAGAAGGGAGGAGGGGATGGCTCGGCTTAGTGTCTTTAGGCTAGAAAAGAAGGTAGATGGGGGAGGTTTCAAGGCAAGGGAATGGTGCAGGAGTGAAGAGGGGGTGTAGGTAGTGGCTGGGGATGGTTTCACGGTGGTAGAGGGTGGCGGAGGCGGCGAAGATGGCTGCCGAGGTGGGTCGAGGTGGCGAGGCTGAGAAGGAAGGAAAAGAGGAGGGAAAAATGGAGGGGTGCAAGGGATGTTTTCAACCAACTAATGCATGGTGGTGGTAGAGGGGGTTGCAGGGCGTCGAACGGTGGGTTGGGTGGCGGTAGAGGTGGCCGGACGGCGGCGAACGGGGCGGTTGTAGGTGGCTTGGCAATAAGGGGGAAAATGGGGAGAAAAAGGAAGGGGTGGAGAAGGGAGGAAGTGCAGGGCTCGAGGGGCGGTGTGGTGGTGTAGGGCAGTATGAGGTAGTGGTAGAAGGCGGCACAGGGGGTCAGTGCTGCGTTTGGAGCGGCGATGAGCAAAAACGGGGGAAAATGGGGGGAGAAGGAAGGAGAGAAGAGGGAGCTCGGGGAAGGAGGAAATGCCTCGAAAATTATGGGGAATGAAGGCTGGTGAGGATAAGAAAAAGAAGAGGGAGAAGTAGGGGGAGTAGGTGGCCGGACGGGCTACAGCAGGGTGGTAGGTGGTGGTTGGTTGGCAGGGGAAAGGGAGGGAAGAAGAAGGAAAGGGAGATGGGCATGCGAGCTGTGATCCAAGGGTCGGTTTGGTTCAAAATGGGAAAGAAAATGACGGGGGAGAGAGGAGGAGTAGCAGGGAGGTAGGTGGTGGTGGCAGTTGCAACAGGCATGGCGTGCTAGATCATGGTGGAGGAGGTGTTGGTCGGGCGTGGGAGAAGAAAGAAAGGGAGGGGAGGTGCGAATGGCTGGACCAACGCAGGAAAAGAAAAAAAGGTAGGTCGGCCGATCCAGGGGAAAAAAAGAAAGGAGGGCCGGGCTGGGTGTGCCATGCGTGGGAGAAGGAGGGGCTGGGGGAAACGGGCCTGGCCCAAGCGCGCAGGGGAGAGGAAGGGCTGGCCTGGGTGCGGCAGCCCAAAGCTAGGAAGAAGGAAAAAAAAAAGAAATAGGGGAAAGGAGAAAGAAAGGAAAAAGTAGGAAAAAGGAAAGTGAGAAAATTGAAAAAATTTAAAATAATTAAATTTATAAATTAATAGGATGTAACATTTTTGATAATAAGTTTATTTAATAATTTAATATAATATAATTAAATATATGGGCTTAAAAAGGATAATTATAGTAAAATACTAGTTTGGAAATTTGTTTAAATAAAATAATATGATAAATAGAAAAATATTTATTTTTAATTTATTAAATACTCTTATCCAAATTTACATACTCTAAAATCTATAAAATAATTAAAATAAATAATTTTAAAAGCTAATTTTATTTCAAATAAAAGTTATTTATTAAAATATAGGTTTTCAAAATTCTTGGGGGATTATAATAATAAAACTCAAAGCACGGTTTACAACAAGCACTACTACTATTAAGAAATCATACAAAAATTGAAATTCCAAATCTACACCAACCCACATGCTCATTTACTCCATAACACAAAGGAAAAATTACTTACCAACTGAAGCTTAGAAAAAAGCACACCAAGTAGGGAAACCCTTAGCTGAAAATGTCAAAACCTTAAAACCTTAAAAGAAGAGAATTAAACTCAGTAAAAATATTTTTAAAAATATTAAAAATAGAAACCCAACAAGAGGTTTGTAAAATTATAAAAATAAAATATTTACCAAAATAGAACATCGAGGGAAGAATTCAAATCATCAATCTTTTCCTAAATCTAACTCTAACTTGCTTAAGAGTAAAATAAAAAAAGATCTAGAGGAATGATTAGAAGAGGTGAAAAAAGTCAGAGTTAGAGATCATGAAGAAGAATATGAGTGAAGACACAAGAGAGGGAAAAGTATAAATAACTTGGTGGTTGAGAGAAAGTGAGAACAAATAAAGGTTATGGTCGATAATATGCCCATGGTCTGATGGAAAATAGAGGGGATATATAACACTAAAACCAATGTTCATAATGTTCATGTGAACGTCCTCCAAAACATATATTTCCAAGATTTATATAGTCGACTACCATTAACTAAATGGATGATTTTCCATTGGACTTCTTTGTTTCCCAGGTGGAATGTGCTTGTGGAGAAAGTAATAGGGTGACAAATAAACTAGCAAACTTTTAACTTCAAGTGTTGCAAGATTATTTATTTTTTGATGTATACCATGCCTTTGTATCTATTATTGTAGAAGATGACTGAAAGAGACCTAATCCCAAGATTTGTAAACTCTATGATTTAATGTATTTTTTTTATTTGCTACAATAAATTAATCAAGCAATCAATTAATAGTGCTATTATCTTATGATCCGTCTCACAAACATGTACACCCCATACATTTTAAACAAAGCAAATATTGTTAATTAATTTGATAATACTCTCATAATGTGCCAATCTTAACCAACTAAGTAGTCTTACGCTGAATTGAGAATTTAATCTGTCAGTAACCTTCTTTTCTTATAGTATCTTGATATTGGTTCGTAAGTATATGATCATAATTACCATTTGCATGTTGGTATATTTTATTTGATCGTATGTGACTTTGTATTTTTACCTTTATTACAAATGCTATATTTTTAATCCAAATACTCCTCATTTTGTCCAAGGGGCAATCCTCATGCGTAAACTTATAAACACCATTTGGACGCTAATATATTTTATTTGATCGTGTGTAATTATGCATTATTTTTTACCCACACACACATCTAGGTTGGCAACATGTATTTTTTTTCCTTAACAAATTTGGACATATATCGTTAAATATAGGTAAATTTGGATAAAATATAAGTAAATGTCAAAATATATTGACCAAATTGTATCCTATTGATCATTATGTATATAATTTTATTTCTTTTCACGCATCAATAAGACAAAAGATTGATTTATATCAGAAATATATTGGTATGTCCGACCTTATTTCATTCCATGGTTTTCATGCATGTTCATTTTAAAACTTAAAAAGCGTCATTTCTCTTTTCACATGAATAGCAATTCACAAGCAAACAGTGCCAGAGAATAGAGACAGAGGATGCACGCACCAATTATAACTGTAGGTCCACATGAGTTGGATTGGTCTTTAATTGACTCCATTAATTAACCCTGCACATCTCACTTGCCCAGGTTACACCTGTTACCAACTTACCACCACGACCACTAATGTTCTTTTCATGTTCAAAACAAGGTCCAGAAAATAGATTTTTTCCTTCACGAGCGGAGGCGTGGTCCAGCAATCAGCGTCCCTTGTGGCCATGCGTTGCGTACATATTTACGTGTTATTGAGGTATGGTTTCGGAAAGAATTTTAACTTCATTTTTTCAACTATATTTTTTATAATTATTTTTGTTTAGTAACTTTATTTATTAAATAAAGTGTGTGTGTGTATATATATTCTCAAATTATGTCTAAATGTGTTATTGATAAGGTGTGATTAGTTATAGATCCTCTTAAAATCCTGCTTAATAAAAAAATTGTTAAAAAAAATTATCATATAGGTAAGCTTTTAAAAGTCTAATAAAGAAACATTTTGGTAAGTAGAATCTAGCATTTTTGAAATTTTTTTTAACCCAAATGAATTTTATTTCATTTGTGTATAGATGTAATTACCATCAACGTATTTTATCAAATAATTCTAAAAAAACAATCAACTTGGTAGGTTAAAGATATAACTCATAATAATTTAGAAAACAATTAACCTTTTAGCTATAAGCTAGTTTCCAACTAATTGTAGCCGGCAGACTCTTAATAAAACATTCTAATTATCTTATTTATATGAATTTCACTTCAACATAATTAAATAAATATTGTTTTCTTCATGGTTAGTTACATTTAAGATGCGTATAAAGTGATATCTAAAATGAGAATACAATAAATTATTCTAAATTGTTGGATCACATGATTTAACAATGTGTGTGTGCGCGCGCACTCCACCTATTCTTTAAATAATTATTATTAGGTATTTTAAAGATAAATTATGACCGTTATTTTTTTTTCCAAACTATAAAATTATAATATATTATGATATAAACTAAAAATATAATTAATATATTTATATTATAAATATTTTTTTATTAACATATATAAATGATCAAAGTTTATCTTAAAAATATATGATAAGAAATATTGAAAAAATCATGGAGTATGTATGGTGAAAGTCATATACATATATGATAATTAATATTGATCGCTGAATTAATATTCATTCAACGATCAAAATTTAACCAATACCTAACCTAAATTATAATCTAAGTCCAAATCCAACTTCAAGCTCAAGACCAACTCATAAACCCTAATACCTATAACTCAAACCCTAAGTCGTACACCCCAAACACTACACCATAAACCCTAAACCTTAAACCATAACCCCAAAATTTAAACCCTAGACCCAGTGGCGGAGCTAGGGGTATTTTATGGTGTCACAGGACACCATGAAATTTTGGATTAATAATAGTTTTCATATATAAAATAACACATAACTTTATTTGGCTCAGTGGAGGACACCATAGGATGGGGCATTGAGATCAACTAGGTCACAGGTTCAAGGCCTTATGTTGTATGTTTCCATTATTGTCTCTTTTTAATCTTTGACCCATTATTAACATATCACACATTCAATTATCATATATCCTATTATTATTTTATTTTTATTTCATTTATTAGTAAAATTATACTTAAACATATCATTATAATATATGTTAATTGGTAAATTTAACTATTTGAAAGATTTTATGTTAGTAGCTCTTATTATTATTTGATAAATTGCTTTAGTTTTGGTTAATATATGAATACATACCTTAAACTTTTTTCCTTATAATTTTATCAAAAACAAGTTATGAAATTGTGTGATTAAATGGAAGAGTGAATGATATTTTTGTGGGGTTTTTTAATAACATAGGATTTAATATTACTAATTATAATATTATTTTATATTTTTTTAATATTTTAATGCTATTTATTTTTTTAATTATTAGAATTTTTTTTACAAATTAAAAAAATGTTCTATTATTCAAGTTTAACTAAAAAAAATAAATATTAAAAAGCATCATTTTAATCATCTAAAATTAAAAAAAATTACTAAAGTAAAATAAAAATTAAAACACATAATACATAAATTAAATTATTTAAGATCCCTAATATATAAACAGATGTAGGCTAAATATTATAGTAGTTAAATAATTTTTTTTATCATTCTTATTATATATAGGACACCATGGAGCTAGACTCCTAGCTCCGCCACTGCCCATACCCTACACCCTTAACACCAAACCCAAAACCCGAAACCCAAAATCCAAAACCCTTAGCACTAAACCCTAGACCTAACCCCTAAACCCTAATCCTTAACCCATAAACTCTAACACAAATCCTACACCCTAAACCCTAAGACTTAAATCTTAAAACATAACATCTAAGGCTAAATTCAAAAACCTAACCTCAAAACCCTAAGCATTAACCATGAACACAGCTAATCCCTAAGCCTTAACCCTGAACACTAACCCCTAAGCCCTAAGCCATACAAACTAAATCCTAATTTGTAAACTCTATACTCTAAACCCCAACTTTAAGCTATATGAAATAAACTCTAAATCATAAACTAGATGAATTAAAGCATAAATCTTTAACTCTAAATTTAAATGTTTAAAATCTATAATGTTTAAAATGTAAGTCATAAATTAAAATAATATAAAAACTATAAACCTTAAACCATAAAACAAAAAAAAACAAAAAGCTTAAAATAAATCCTAAATCATGAACAAATCTAAAAAAAATATAAAATAAATAGAATAAAACCTAACCTTGAATAAATTTAAAAAGCCTAAAATAAATAGAACATTCCCTAAATCCTAAATCCTAAACCCCAAACCCCAAATAAATATAAAATAAATGGAGTAAATTACAAATCCTGTCAAATCTAAACAAACTTTAAATAAATAGAATAACCCCTAAAAAGTATAAAAATCTAAAACAAATGGAATAAACTCTAAACTATGAACAAATATATAAAAAAACTGCCCTAAACCCTAAGCAAATCTAAAATAAATGGAGCAAACCATTAATCATAAGCCCTAAAAAATATAAAAAAATAAATTAATAGAATAAATCCTAAACTTACACATATCTATGTGTAAAAAAAATTGCAACAAAAACTTCTTGGAAGAAAAAAAAATCCTAGATAATAAATATAGAAGCATAAACTCTAAAGGATAAATCATAAATTGAGATGATTTTAAACTTTAAAATAAAAAGGAAAGAAATTATTATCTTATCTTTAAATTCCAAAACTCATAAATTTAAAAACCAAGATTTTGAAAATATTAATTTATCTTTAAATTCCAAAACTCATAAATTTAAAAACCAAGATTTTGTCAATAAAAAATGGGTATATTATACTTGAAATAGGATGGAACAAAAATTGACAACAATAACTCTCTTATAGGGGTTCGAACACGAGCCAAGCCATGCATGCAAAAGGATATTAACTGCTAGGTTGTATTGTATGGTTTGTTAGATCTTTCAAATATGTTTATAAGAAGGCTTTAATGATAAGGAAAAACAAAAAAGTACAAGCGTGTGTGACACTGCTTTATTGAAAAATTTGTTTAAAACGAAATGATGATCATGCCCTTATGAGGTTTCATTAATAATATCCATACCTCCTTCTTTCCTTTCTTATATAGCTATGTTCTAGTCTTTACCGTTCGTCTGAAGGATCCAACGGTCATCAAATGTTCTTATGTGTGTACACTAAATAGAGTTTGTGTGTGTGTGTGTATGTACATCTAACAATTTCTAATTTCAACCTTTATTTTACCCATTTAATTGTGTATAATTATTCTCATATTGGTACTTTAACTTGTATTCTCAATTTCACACCTAAACTTTACCCCACCATGCGATGCACACAATGGATTAAACAAACAAGCATTAATGGTAAATTCCCCTTCTTCTTTTTTGGTCCAAAGCACTATATTATTTTATTCATTTTACAATATAAGACATATTTTGTTGCAAATTTTATTTCATAATATAAGTTATTTTTATAAAAATATAATGACATATTTATAAAAGTAGATGGCTTTTTGTTTAGCATATAAGCTATTTTAAAAAAAATGTTAGTTACCAATTGGTTTTTGAGCTAAGTCACTAGCCAAAAGTGAGTTGATAATTTATTTATTTTTTCATCACCCCAAACACATTTAATATCATTTTACTTAGCAACCATGTGTGTTTTTATTATTTTCTTCAAGTAACATATGTTTTGAAATCTAATTTTACTTTAGTAACACTATATTAATATTTTTATTTTAGACAACTTAAGAATTTTAATATCACGTACTATTGTTTAGAAAAAACTGTACATACATACATACATACATATATACATACATACATACATACATACATATATATATATATATATATTTGTTTATTGGAATAATGTATAGCATATTAAAAAATAAACAACACCAGAATCTCGTAAAATTCATAATGAAATTATAAAACTTTAGGAAAACATAAATGTTCGTGAGTTTTCAATTAATCTTAGGAAAATATGTGATATTAAAAAATATTATTTAAGTTCTATAAAACTAAAAGTATTAATAGAATGATACTAAAATAAAAATTACATTCAAAATATATAATACTTAAATAAAATTATTTGAAATGCATGATATCTATATTAAATTAGACTAATTAGCTATTTGGTAACCCCATATATGATATGAAATATAATATAATTTGAAATAATAATATGTTTAAAGTAATAATGATGCTTTGTAAACACATCTTATTTATGTATTAAAATTGTTGAAGTAATAATGGTTTTTGATAACCTGTGTATATTGATACATTTGGACACCTGATACTTTAATAAGAAATATTTTTATAATATTTCATTTATTTTTCTATGAATTTAATCTTATATTTTTTTCTTATTAATCAATTATTAACATAAATATGAATAACATTAGCCTTGCTTATTTAATATTTTTAATAATTATCATCAACATTATTTTTAATATTTACTTACAATTATCATTAACATTATTTTTAATAAATTTTTATTTCCTATCTTAGGTTATATTATTCTCATATATAATTTATCTATCAATAAACTAAATATCAATGGTATTGATTAGTTATTTTTAATTATGAATAATAATATTTTAATAATCATTGAGTTATAATCATAGTAGATACTATTCTTGCAAGTTTTCTATTTAAAATAATACTTCATATTTTTATTGATTAAATAATCATAATTAATATTAATAATTTATCATTACTTTTAATAGTTATCATTACTAATTAATTTATTATAATTATAATTAATATTATTTGTATCGACTAATCAATGGCAATTAATATAAAAATATATTTATTAATTTTAATTAATAATTATAATAAACATTTTTCTTTTTAATTAAAATTAAAATTATTATATATAATTATGATTGATATTACTCTTATAATCTATTTATCGAGCAATAAAATTTATATTATTTACATTGAATAATCATTTAAATCTATGATTAATGAAAAATTATTCGTGAATAATTATATATTTTTAGTTGTTATTATATATTTATATATAATAATAAAAATATTAATTTACTATTAATAGTTATAATTAATTATTTAAAATTATTATTAATATAACAATTATTATTAATTTGTAATTATAAGTAATAATAATAATGTTTACTTATAATAAATATTATTTTTATTGAGATTTTGCTTATGTTTAATATTAATATCATTTTTTATATTATAATTAATAATTATAACTAACATGATTCTTATTAATTAATTTTTAAATTACAATAAATAACATTTATGTTAATGAATTATTTATAATTATAATTAATATTCTTTTAATAATTATTAGTTTAACTTTATAATTAATATTTATGTCATTACCTTATTATTCTTATCAATTATGTAATTATTATTAATATTATTAACACCTTTATTATATATACATAATTTTTTAACCAATATTATTTAAAATTTTTAAATAATTATACTTAATATTATTTATAATAAATATGAATAATAATATTTTGATAAGTTTTTAATGATCATTGAAATTTAAATTATTTTTATTGATTAATTATTTAAATTATAAGTAATTAGTTTTCAGTTGTAAATTATTTGTACTAGATAGTAGGACAGTAGGGATGGTGGATGGATAATTAATAATGGGTATATTAATAATAGTGCAATTTTTTTAGATATTTATTAATCCTTCACTATAAAAGAAATTATTTTAAATTTAATTACATATTTTAAAAACTAATAAAAATAGTTTTTTAAATTTTATATAAACTTATATTAAAAAATAGAAAAATATTTCATGCTTAGATAATGAAAGAGAAAAAAATTATGAGATTAAAAGTGATTTTTTTTATTTTATTGAAATGTTTTTTTTATGTAAAAAATTAGTGCTAGAAATACTAATTTTTTAATATGGATTAAAAAACATTATTATTTACTCATGGAAAAAATAATATGATGTGTATGTGCGTGTATATATATATAATAAAACTTTAAAAATAATACATAATACAAATAACCAAAATTATGTATAAAGTAATAATATAAATAATGAAGATATTATCGAATAGACACTAAATGTCATGCTATCAAGTGAAAGTAGATTATATTATTTATTTATTTATTTTTGTTATTAATATGAGTGTGGGTGGCATACTAAGTGTTTGTTTGATATATTATATAAAATTTAATATGATATAAAATAATAATGTATTTAAAGTAGCAATGATATTTAGGAGAAACATCTTATTTATTTCTAAAATTATAATAGTATTTGATAGCTCATCTAATCTCAAATAAATATATGTATACTGTTAATTTTAAATATTCTGTATTTAATATATAACAACGGTCGAGTAGATTTTAAAAGCATATATGCATAATAACATAACATAATTAAATACTTAATGAAAAATAAGTCTACTTGTAAATAATAATCCATTAGTACAAAAAAGAAGGTCATTGTATAATTAATTTTTTATATAAAAAATAAAATTATTTTAAAAAGAATAAAAGCATACTTTTTATTTTTATTCTTATTTTATTTATTTATTATATATACATTAAATATTTTAATATTTTTTAATTAATCGTTAAAGTGGAATTTTTTTTTGTTACTTCCTTAAAAATTGTACAAATTAATAGACAAATGTTTTATATTGATGAAGTACAAGATATTTGGCAAATATATTTTTTTATATAAAAAAAGTCATTTTATCATAATATTTTTTTTATTAAAATAATATTTAAAAAAGTTAAAATATTATTTTTATTTTTAATTTATTATTATTATGCATGTATTTAATATTTTGATAATAAATAATATAAAAATAATTTTAACACAACTTGCGTTGCGTAGGTATCATGAGAACCACCTCTTTTTCTTTTTTTTTTTCGGTTGCAAAATGTCAAACCTTTTACGGTGGCCTTAGAAAAGGACAAGAGTCCTGACCGACCGCTACATCCCAAATTTCTACTCGAATCTCCATGTTACCTCATTTTCCAATGTGGTCGTGATGAGTGTTGCGATTATCTGAAGTTTAGATGTTTAATGTAATGGCATGTCCTTTTCTCGTTTACGTATTTTATTTAAGACAACCATATCCCATATGATTATTATTTTATTATGAGAAAATGCCTAAGAATTTCTCAAACCTTTATTTATTTTTTTGTCCGTGTGATAACTTCCTAATGAAAAATTTTATTTTTCAATTATTCTTTTAATTCACTTTCTATAACTTTGTTTGTGCTTATTTTGCATATTTTGGCTAATAGACATAAGTACACTAGAATCACATATATATAGATAACATCATAGTTAATACTTTTAGTATCCCCCCTTTACGGTATGGAATGAAAACATATCTATAACAACAATTTTTTTTAATAATAATATAAAGTATATTAACATAAAAAATGATATTTTATATCAATTAATGTAATTTTAAGATGACATTAAAAGCTTTATAATTTTAAGATGAATACATGACTATCATTGATTCATTCATCCATTGAAATTATTGTTCTTAAAAGACAAGAATAAGTCATGCCTAAATAAGAAGAAAAAAGGGAGAATAAAAATAAACCAAAAGTAAATGAAGAGGGAAATCATCCAATCGGTTGGATTTCATGCCCCTGCTATAAAGATGTTGAGTGTAGAAAGAAAAATAAAAAGAAAAGAAGGAATATAGTGAGAGAATAGAACCCGTGACTCTGCGAGTAAGAAAACTAGCAACATGTGTTCCTATCATGTAGTCAAAATACAGTAGCGTTGGTTGTTTAAATTATTTGATATTTGATGTAAAAAATTAATTAAATAATTCAATATTTTTTTATAAATTAAATATTTGATCTGACAAATATAAATAATATCTTATCTAATAAATTATATACATATACGTACTCTAAATACTATTTCCTTTTTATAAAATTTTATTATATATAAGCATATATGTGCATGCGTGTGTAACTTGAATAAGAGTATTTATTATAAGTGTATTTTATACTTTTTAATTATTATTTTTGATTAAATATTATCTAAAATTTAGGATTACTAATTAAATACCATATAAATTAAGACTCAAATCATATCATTAAATCACATCGTTTCAAACGAGATCAATTTATTATTAATAATTTTAGATACCCAACTAATTATTTATTATCAGATCCAATTTTTCAAATATCTAAAGCTTCCTTTTTTCCCCCGCATATTGGATCTTTTAAATATCTGAAGTTTTTTTTACTAGATATTCAATCCATAAATACACTTAATTAGTTATGCCTATATATATATAATGGTCTTTAAGATTTGAGAGCCCCGTGCAAATGTTCATTCTACACATTGCTTATATGAAATCTCATATATTTCCACATTCATTAAACGTATTGCCATAATTTTATTTAGAAGCAAATTTATAGAGAATTGTTAGATTGAGGACATAAGGGAAACAAGAATAGGTAAACTAGTTAATTTTTTATTAAAACACTTGAGTATTGCCCTTTTGTGTTCTCAAAATAATTTCTTAGAAGGAATTGTTATACAAAACAGTCAATGGCCGTTACAAGTCTATTGATAATATTTTAGCTTTCTAAATTTTAGAAAATTAATACTATGTATATTTCAGTATGCTTTAGTGAAAGTAGAACATAAAATCGGAGAATGGATAAATTAAATTTAATAGTGTGTTTGGATTGAGATAAAAAGGAGGTTAAATGGAGCTGAATCAATTGATTCACTCCGTTTTAGTACAATTTTTAAAAACTCTACCATGGTGAATCAAAGTTAATGTTTCACTTCGATTAACCTTGTTTTTATTAACTTTTAATTTTGGAGGTAACCGAGATGAAGGTGAAAGAATAAGTAAATTTTTAATCTGATAGAACTAAAATACTCTTTAATAGGACTTATCTATTTAATACAAGGATATAAATGTTATTTGTTTTTTTAACTTTTATTTGCTTCAATTTAAATACAAAATTTAAAATATTTATTTCAATTTATTTACATTATATTAATATTATTTAAAAATATTTTAAAGTACTTACTTCAATTTATTTATTTTTTCATTTTTTTAATCTAAATTAATTTTTAATATTTATTCTGATTCATACCATAAACGAATCTCTGCTCATGAATGGAAAAGAAAGAAGTGACGCGACGCCACCAACTGTCGTCTCCTACCGCAATCACTGAGCTGAGGGAGACGATGACCGAAAAAGAGCCATAGCTTAAAGCAGCAACCGAACAAACACCGTAAACTACAAGGCATAATTAATAACGTCATAGATAATAAAAGTCCCTTTTTTTTTCTCCTCTATCTCATTAGTTGGCTTCCATTTACATTTGATGACAAAGCTAAAAGCAAGATGAAAATAAAATAACCCACTCATTCACGCACCGGTCAAGTCATTATCACTCTCTTCATTCTCCGCTCACACTCGCTACTCTTTTTCTGGGTTATTACCTATTACGGTTACAGACAGATATCGGTTCTCCACCCCCAACCCCAAGTACATAGAAGAGAGCCAAAAGGAACCGAAAGAACCCCCTTGGCAGTCGGCCCCTCCCCTCCCCTCCCTACTCTCTCTTTTTTTTTTCCTCCTAATATCTAACCCACCATGACACGGGTTATGATTGAGTGAGCCAGACAAAGAGCTTCCTCGCTGTCTCCAATTACCCCCTCTCTCCTTGTAAATCCCACATTCCTTCGTTTTGCTTTCTCTTTTGAATACAATTAACAGCTCCTTTTCCCTTCTTTCTCTCTCTCTCCATTTGATTTAACTTCCGAAAAGTAAAATCTGAGAACAATGCTCCCTCTGTTTGGATGATGATACTGGGAAACAGTGATCCGAGTTCATCTTTCCCGGAAGATTAGGGGAAGTGGGAAAAAAAAAAACATCGCATAATCGAGGAGTTGGATCAAAACTCCCGCTGCCCACCAGCTTCCCGGGCTATGCTTACGTCCCGTTAGGCGTTAACCCATTCTCTCTCTCTCTCTCTCTTCCTCTTTTGGCATTGCATTTTCGGGAGGAAGGTGGAAGTTAAAAGTACAATGAGGAAGCATGGATGGCAACTTCCGTATCACCCCCTTCAGGTACCCTTCTTCATTAATCCTTCGGAACTTTCCCCTTAACATCTGGTTTATGCTTTTCTAGTTCCCCCTCCCCCGTCTTTTTGTCCCTCCCTCCCTCTCTGGGATGCTAACTCGCAGGTTCCTTTTCTGTGAAGGTGGTAGCCGTTGCTGTATTCTTGGCATTGGGTTTTGCTTTCTATGTCTTTTTTGCTCCTTTTGTTGGAAAGAAGCTGTATCAGTACATTGTGATGGCGGTTTACACTCCACTGGTGAGTCAAGTTTTCATCCAATGGGACAAAACAGTAATTTTTTTTATTTGGTTTCGATTTATTGCTAAACTTGTACAAACACTTTTGTGCTGTTTCAAAACTTGCATAGATCTGTGTCTTATCTATTTGTTGGCTTCTGATTCGTGTGGTTCGTGACTCCTCTCCGAATTGGACTGCTTTCCTTTTTTGAATCCTACTCCACATATCATTTTCCTCGCATCATGCATCCTATGATAGGGGCTGCAGATGGATCTTTTCTTTTCACCATCTACGTTTTACTATTTAGTGACATAACTTAATCATTTTTTTTTCTTTTATTCATTTGTCGCTTATGTATCACCAGTTACTGAGTGATATTTAACCTAAACATGGAAGCCCTTTACTATTATTCTGCTAGCTGATCAACTTCAAAAGGCCACTCCTATTTTTGTCCTGATTCCCTCCATGGATCATTACCGCGTTTCTGTTAGCCCCCTTGATTGTGTTATGCGGACCTGAACCACAAGACTTGGTGGTACTTGCGAGTTAGGTATTAGTCTACACCAAGTTAACCTCATCAAATATGACCTCATTTTATCATCTCGCTTTAGCCATGTTCATGATCACCGGGCGTGAGAGGTCTGCTTCCTGCAGTAGTGTAATGAAGTTCTGCTGCCTTGCGTTAATTGACAGTTGTTTATCGTAGAGGTTGAGGGAAGAAAAAAATTGTTTGATTGGGACGAATCCCCTGCTGGTGATTGAAAATGTAGAAGTTGCAGACTCCTGGAGGGACTGCTTTTATTTCTTCTGGAATTCTTAATATGCACCAACGTAAATTTTGGTACAAGTAAGACACATTGCTGTCTGTCTGGATTCTCGTGAGTGTTGTCCCAAACCTTCTTACATCAGGATCAATGTTTCACTTTGAGCTTTGATAGACAGCGTCCAAATTCTTTTTTTGCCTGCGACAATTGCAAGCATGCAACATTTTCCGATCTATTTGTCTGTTGTAAATGTGTTAACATTTATACTTGCAAAGCCATATTATAACTTGTGAACAATTTTGGGCTGCGGGAAGCTTTAATGTACAATGAGGGAAGACAGCATATAACAAAGCCAGGTCATTAACTGCGTATGAAGATGGCACCTGATACCAACTTAAAGATCGTCCATCAACTTGTATTTCTTATACCAGTCTTCGTGTTGCAGATTGCATGTGTTTTAGGCCTGTATATCTGGTGCGCAGCAGCTGATCCGGCTGATCCAGGAGTCTTCCAATCCAAAAAGTACCTAAAATCTTCAGGTAATAGAAAATTGACCGAGACCAAGGATTCTGAATCCAGGAGGCACTCAAATGCAACAATGCAAGATCAGATAGCTGCAGCAAAGGGAGACAAGTCTGTGGATAAGGATCATAAGAGTGCAGAAGATTATGAAGCTGAGAGTGAACTGAAAAATACACCATCCAACTGTGCATCTTGTATTCTGGGAGTGGTGTGTTGTCCTTGCACGGTTCTCTGCAAGTGCATGAAAGCCAGAGAAGGATCTTGTGAGCAGCAGATGAGTGAAGATGGCATGTTCTATTGTAGTTTATGTGAAGTTGAGGTGATTTACTTTTTTATGATCATCTTGATCCGTGACATATTACTGTGTTTTCAACTTCCTTATAATGCCAAAAAACTGAAGTAGAAGGACCCAGTCATTATTGATATGCGACTGAGTGTTTGGGTGTTCCCGGGTTTGTAATATCGTATATTTTCTTATATACAAGGCTCCCGTTCATCAAATTTCCTGTTGCAGGTTTTCAAGTACAGCAAGCACTGTAGAGTTTGTGATAAATGTGTCGACAGTTTTGATCATCATTGCCGGGTACCTACCAGGCTTTCTAAATTAATTCATGACTGTGTCAAGGTTACGTAGCCATATTTCTTATATCCTGTTTTTGCAGTGGATCAACAACTGTATAGGCAAAAGGAATTACAGGAAGTTCTTCACACTTATGGTTTTTTCCCTTCTGCTGGTAAGGTTTGCTGTGTTGAATGACATCCCATCTCAGTTCCAAAAGGAAAACTCACGTGATATTTCTTGTGTGTGGTGTTTTTGATTATATACAAATAAGAATGTTCATAAGCTGTTCCTCGTGTTTGATATGGCAGCTTATTCTGCAATGGTCAACGGGAATTCTAGTATTAATCTGCTGCTTTCTCAACCGAAAGAAAGTTGATACAATTATTGTTGCTAAGTTGGGGAGCAGTTTCTCCATTGTGCCCTTCATCATTGTTGTGGTCTGTGCCCTGCTCTATGGACTTATTCGGTTGTTTTTATTCATTTTTTGTTTTTTTTTGAGTTTTTGCCTCATCATGAGCCCTGAAGCCATGTGAGAAGCTCATTTCCGAATCAATATAAGTCTGACAATGGGACAATGTATTTAAACAGGCTCTTTGCACTATCTTGGCCATGTTAGCAACCTTGCCAATCGCTCAGCTGTTCTTTTTTCACATTCTCCTCATAAAGAAGGTTAGTCTGGTGTATCCTTTATTTCACGAGCACTGGCGATCAAATGTGAGGTTCAGAGTTATGTGGTAAATGTGCATTTTTCTTTCTCACTGTGCTGAAGCAGGCTCTGTGTGCTGAGTGAAATAACATATATTATTACCGCCAATACTGTGTCTCATATGAATCCTTTGTCTATTAGACCCACAAATAATTCTTTTCACACATCTCAACATGCATGCTTTCGTTTGACCTCCAACCTATTCTGTATCCACGCTACGAAATTGCCAGGGAATCAGCACATATGACTACATTATAGCTTTAAGAGAACAGGAACAGCTAGCTGTGGGAGGCGGACAGAGTCCTCAGATGTCTCAAGTTAGCTCCCTTACTGGATTAAGCAGTGCTAGTTCTTTCAATAGATTTCATCGAGCTGCATGGTGCACACCTCCTCGATTATTTTTGGACAATCAGGTAGCTTTTTTCTTTCTCGTCCTCCACATATGCGTGAAAATTTAATGAATGTAGTCTACCGATTATGTAGATGCAGAGAAAAAGTGCATATGAATATATGATAGATTATCTACACAGGTCATAATTGCCCTTCACTATTGGCTGTTATTACCCAATCATACAAACTATTTTTACTTTTGAAGAAATAACGATGTTTAAGGCCCCTCCTTTTTTTTTTGCCTTAACAGTATGTAGTCCCTCCAGACACTGGATCTGTAAGTTCATATGGGAAGAAGACCGTAAAGGAGGAACCAATCAGGAAGAAGAACCCTGCTGTGAAAATCAGTCCGTGGACTCTGGCACGTCTGAATGCTGCAGAGGTCTCTAAGGTTGCTGCTGAGGCAAAGAAGAAATCCCAAATCCTGAGGCCAGTAGTGAGACGAGGGCCACCCAGCCTAGAAACAGATAGCAGTATCAGTAGCAGCAGACGGAGAATGGTTCCAAGGCTTGATAGCAGGAGGCGAAACAGTAAAAGGATAAGACTCCCAGCAGATTTGCCCATCGAGTCACTAACAAGTGCGTCAATTAAAGTATCCAACACACATTGGAGTAATCTGAGAACAGATGCGTCAATTAGTTTGGCTCCTCTTCAGTTGGAAGCACGCAGTGCCTTTCGCACTGGTCTAGACATGTCAAGATCTGCCAACGCGGTTGCTTCTTCACCTGAAAGCAGTTTGGAATCCCCTGATATCCACCCATTTCACGAAGAAGCTGAGGCGCCAAGGCACCTTACTGGATTATCAGTTGCTGGAGCGCCCGGCATATCAGGATTACGATTGTCAAGGTCAGCCAGTGATGGATATGAAGCTTCTGGCGGAGAAGATAGTGATCGTGTTCCTAACAGGGCAGTTCAAAGATCGGCCAACTGGAGCAATTTGCTTTTTGGATCTAACCGGGCTCCAAAAATCAATACATTAAAAGCGTCATCTTCATTCAGCCAGGGGGTAGATATCAGGAAGCCCTATCCATGATAATCTTGAGATGATTTTCTTTTGGATTGTTAGACAGTTCGTGTTCTCTCAGTCGAAGGGCCGAATCTCAGTTCAAGTACCAAGGTCATCCTCAAGCTCTGTGAATTAGCTGTCACGGACTAACATTGAGACAGTGGGATGACTCATACTTAGACCGGCATGTTAAGCACCACCTAGCAGTCCAGTTATCTTGTTCCTCAGTTATCAGGATGCCCAGGACAATAGGCCCCCGACGGTGCCAATGCCAGTGATCCCAATCATTCATTGCTTCCGTGGAGGCAATTTTTGCATTTGCACATACGTACACTTGGCCTACTTTGTTGCATTTTGTCGATATTTTATTTCATGTATACCAATGTGTGAAAAAAGTCTCAGGATCCTTGATGATATTTTTATATGACGATCTACATACACCGTAGGGAAGTAAAAAGCCGGTTTGGCAAGTAAGAGCATATGATAATGTGTCACCGGATGGCAGAAACATCCATGGTGAAAGTTGTGTCATTTACCTTTGGTAGATAAGCCTGTTTAATGTGAAAACAACCGACAGATAGATATACTGATGCAGGGTTTTTCTGGGCTTCTCTCAAATGGTGATCCAAGATTAAGGGTCGTCTCCTTCAAATAAAATAATAATGATAATAATAAATAAAAATAAAGGCTTGTCCATTCTTGTGTCTCATATTGTCACTTCCTTCATAATAATGCGGTACTTCTAAATTTAAAATCTTAACTCAAATCTAAATTTATTTATCTATCTATATAAATTTAAGTGCTAACTTTATTTTTAATTAATAATTAAGTGTTCTTTAACTAAAATGATATCTATCAAAATTTAAAACCTAAACCCACACCCAAATTTATCTAATAATGTATATATTAGCGAGCTTATTTTATTTTATTTTTATTAATAATTGTTTAGAGTTACTTATTAAAAATAGTTATCCAAGATAATTACTTAATTAAAAAAAATTAACCTAAAGAGTTATCAAAATAAATTATTATCTTTCATAAATAGTTTTGATAAATAACTTCAACCATGGGCTAAATAATATAAAATAAAATAAAATTATGACAAAAATACAAAAAAAAGTATTATTGGTAATATCATTATTAAATAAATTAAAAAAAAGTGTCATATTTTTTTCAAAAAAATTGTGTTGTTTTTCATTTGAATCTTTTATTTATCTATAAAAATAAAATTAGTATACTAGTATTTATATTTTTGATGAATTTGGATTTTGAATTTAATAGATAACATTTTTCCTTCTTTAAGGGTTGCTCCAATTAATTGCCTCTTCTACCTCAATGTTAATAGCTAAGACAAAGATGTCGCCTCACGCCCTTACCTAAGCGGTTCCCTGCATGATAATAAAATAATGTAGCTATTATTTAGATTTTTTTTACTATATAGAAAAAATATATTTTTTCCTATACTACCATGTCACCACTCCCTTGTCCACTTACTCCTATTATTTTCTGTCTCTCTTCTCTCTATTCTCTCTTGTCTCTCTCAGCTAACTTTTTCAACTCTTTCTTTTTCAGCTCACTCACTCTCTCGTCCACTCACTCTTTCAGCTCACCAGTGGAATCCTTGCAAGGTAAGTTAATTTTTTTTATGCAATACAAATATTATCTGATCTATGCGTGTGGAATTTTTTTTCAAAGTACGTTGGAAGGAACGATGATTTTAATTGGTGGAGGTTGGGGGGGGACCAACATGGATGGCTGGTGAGGTAGGGTTTTGTGTACAATTTCATGCAAAATTTAAGTATTTGATTATTATGTGTGTATTAATTATGTTAGTATTAATTAATATTATATATTAATTAATAATTACTATTATGTTTGTATGATTTATGGTTTGTTAATTAGTAATTATGGTTTGTGATGTAGATGATGGTTTTAGTTGGGTAGATTGGGTTTGGTAATTCTATCTGATTAATTAGTGTAAAATCTAATAAAATTTTGTCATAGGTTTGCGATTATTATGTTTTGTTAAATATATGTGTGTTAATTAATATTAAATATTAATTGATAATTTTTATTATGTGTGTATGATTTATGGTTTATTAATTAGTAATTATGGTTTATGATGTGGAGAATGGCTTTGGTTGGGTAGATGGGTTTGTTAATTATGTCTGTATTAATTAGATAATTTAATTATTATATATTAGTTATGTTTGAAATAATTATATTTGTAATCATGTTTGTTAATCATAGTTTGTATTACTTATGAAATTTTAATTATGGTTAAATCAGTTAAGTTTGTTCATTATATTTTCAGATATATTATACTCTATTAATTATGCTCTATTATTGTAATTAAATATGGATTTGTCAAAATCTGTCGGGTTTTTAGGGTTTCCGACTATTGTTTGGAGGGGTACTTAGGTTTATTAATTTTTGTTTGTTAATTGTGGTTTTTAATTAGTGTTAATTTGGTTGAATTTGTTATTGATATTTTTAAGTCTATTAGACTCTGTTAATTGCGTTATTGTATTACTTATATATGATTTGAAATTTATTAGATTTGTTTATATTTTCATTAAATATGTTAAATATTGTTATGTGGTGGTAGTTATCAGTGAATATTTTTAATTATATTGATTGGATAATAGATTTATTTTGTTATTGAAATTCAGATGAGTTGCATACGAGATAAAGTAGTAGATAGAATTGAAGATTGTCCTATAACTACATCTTCATGACGTAATAGAATGCGTATGAAACAATCTACTCCAATGTCTCATCTAAAAAGTTTGGAAAAAAGTCTTACAAGATGATGGAGTAGAGGTAAAAAAAGTAGCCAACAAAAACCAAAAGAAGCGTTAGAATAATAAGAATATACAGAACCTCTCGAACAAACAAGGTCTACTCATGTAGCTATACTATTAAAAACTGGACCGGATTGGCTGGTTCGACTGGTGAACCGGCAAATCGGTTGGGTCACCAGCTAGATTTTATGTACCGATTTTTAGAATCCTGAAACCAATGAAAATTGGTCGGACTAGTGAAAATTGGTGAACCGGTTAAAAAACTGGTCACAGAATCGGTTAGGATCCGGTCAAATTCATGTGTAGTTTAATTTTTTTTATATTTCATATTTTTTGACTTAAAAATGTACCATTGGTCCACCAATCCAAACCACTAGTCCGACCACAAAACCAGTAAACCAGTTAATTTACCGGTTTGATTACCGATCTGGTTTTTAAAACTATGCATGTAGCTTTTACCATTCCAACATTTGCTGACTATACAAGTCGTCCATCATTTGTAGCTGATGTTGGCATTTTGGGGTACATAGGTTTAGAGGTAGGGAATTTGGAGTTTGGAGGTTTAGGGTACGAAGGTTTGGGGGTAGGGGTTTGGAGGTTTAGGGTATGATGGCTCTGAGGTCAAAGGTTTGGAGTATGAAGGTTCGTGGGAAAGAGGTTCAAGGTATGGAAGTTTTCTATTATCCACATAATATGTATATATTCTTACCTTGATGACATATCCTGATATGAGATTATCATCATCCTCAGTTCACCCACCTGTAGTTGGTGGTTCTAGATCATCATTGGATTTGGTAGCATCATTATCCCATGTTACCGATCAACCGTTGTCATCAACATATGTGCGTAATGATGATGTTGTATGTCATGATGATGATGATGAGGACAACAATGACAATGATGACGATGACGATTGAGACATGATAATGGTGATGATGATGATGATAGGGATGTTGGTGAAGCCAGTGAAGATGAACATGATATACAGTTGAAGGATGAATGGTATTCGATGGGGCCATGTCCTGGAGGTCTAGTCATCCCTGATTTGATCACAAGCTTCGGCGGTCATGCCACTCTATATTTATAGTTAGGAAAGATATGTCTATCATATACATTATTAAATATTTGGCATTTTATTTGTACAGATATCATACATAGTCATCACATATGTTGATATTTTTTTTTCTAGGATCATGATTGTCCTAGGATCTACACTAGACAGGAGGTTCTGAAAAATTTTCTCGGAAGCGTCAATGAAAGGACGGTTGCTCTAATACGCCAAACAAGATTGTCACACCTTCCAGCTTGCACATTTGAGCATGCAACTGTGCCACTTATTTCAACATTTATTGAGATATGACAACTACACACCAATAGCTTTCATATGCCATGAGGTGAGATGAAAATCACCCTTTTAGAAGTACATTGCATATTAGGACTATGAGTTGATGGTAATTCATTATATTTGGAGATGACTACTGAAAAGCATAGGCAATTGATTGGCACAATAGGTGCCTTGTTTGGGATGGAGGAAATGCAAGTGAATGAAGTCTCTTAAAAGGGTGGGATTCTATTTAAATGGCTACAGGAAGTATGCAAATCATATTGGCTAGGAGACTAGGAAAAAGTGGTTGGGTATTTATGATGGTTGATCGACCTATCATTATTTGTCGATAAGTCAGTTGATAAAGTAAATCCATTCTATATAATTTTTCTTAAAGATCTAAGCTGGGTTGAAGGTTATGCACGGGGGAGCAGCCGCACTTTCTTTTCTTTATCGACAACTTGGGATGACTTCTAGAGCTGACGCTGCTCAAATGTCTGGATGTGTCACTCTATTACAGGTAATTTTACAATTACCATATATATATTACATACTTGGATACATTTAATGATAACTAACACAATATAATATTATAACGGACTTGAATTTATGAACTCTTTTCGGGGTTTAGAGTGGAAGGATCCCGGTATGATCCAAACCATCTTCATTGTATGAGGTGGTTTTATGGACATAAATTTGATAATAAATTGGAGATGCTCAAGTACTTTTGAGAAAATATTGATCATATTCTCATTATATTATGTTAGAGATATCCGTATTTAGTTTAATTTTTTTGTGAAATGTCATTTGGGATCCATACGAAGTAGCTTATCTGTATAAGGATTGTCTAATGGCATTATATCACGGTTGTCTATATTATTTGGAGAAAGTAGAATCGTATATGCCTAATAAAGTTATACACTAGTTTGGATATATATAAGTAATCTCTGAGGGACCTATTAAGTCTACTAGGAACACGTACAGAGGTCCTTCCCTCAAGAAGTATAAGGTTTCTTATGCTCACATGCTTAGCCAATGGTTCTTGAGGCGTGAACACATATTAGGACTGGATGTTTTTGGACTACTAGCTTAATACCCATGGGACGTGGCTCATGATTATATGAATTGGTATGTTTTTAGAACCCACAGGTATGCATTGGTAATGATGGAAGAATATTTGGCCGAACATCCAAATGATGAGCATAAAATTTGAACCAAAAGACATCTGAATGAAGCATGTAAAACTATTTGTTGATTTTATTAGAGGGGAGAGCCAGCTCCAAATAATTAGCAGCTAGTTATATGTGTTGAAAAATCTTATAGAGGTACTTAACCTAAGCATGGGTGTGAGGGTGGGCATGGACGTGGGAGTTTGTAATGACCTTGATGTGCATTTGTTTGGTTATGTACTTTGATTAAAATATATTTGTTACAATTAATGTTAGATAGTTTTTATTTTATATGTATTCGTTTAAAGTATAACTCAATCCACCTTAATTATGTTGAACTTTGAGACCCACTTAAATTGAATAAAGTACAAATATATTAGGTGCCATAGATTAGGTGCTTAAACTAACTAAAGTACAAATATATCGGATTATCATAACTAAATTAAGAAAAATTACAAATATTCTAGGTAAAACTCTTGTATGAAGATAGATGATGTAGCTCTTGGGTGTCATCATTAACCAATGAGCGTCAATGTTGCAATCTTGCAGAATATAGTGTATTCTATATTGAAACGCTATTGTCACAGTATCTACTCCAATTTGCATGTAGTGGTGTGAGTAGAAAATTTTACAAAAGATATACTTGTCAGACAAATTTTTTTTTAACAATTATGGTGAATCATAATATTTAAATGGAAAAAAATTCAGTGAATACCTATATACTGCTATATAATGACTCATGTCTTACAAAAAATATATAGTCACTTCATTTTTAGGAACTTGGATTCCATGTTGTGCCACTAAAGGTAGGAATGAACTGCAATCATTTAACGAGTAATATGCAAACAAAACACAACAACGGGTTGCAATGACATGTCTAATATCAGGCATTTCCATCTAGTGTGCCATCGGCGCTAGCCCTTCTTAGTGGACAGTAGTATTTAAAACTTGATTAATGTTGTCGTATACGAACACATTCTCGTACAATTATCATCTCGCCAATATCTCATGATATAAGTCGATACAAATCTGAACCCACCATTCCTCATCTCCTATTATAATATATGCCAGTGCTCTAAAACCGCATTTTCCATATCCTAACACATTATACTAGGTAATAATATTAGGAAATATATGTCGATTCATTTGAGTCACATACGGAAATTATAATTGGCTTGAAGACATAAATGACGATTTTCGTCCTCAACCCCTACCCCTACCACAACCCCAACATTGTGTTGATCTCAAATGACTAGAAAATTATTGTTCTATATACTTCCAACTGGATTATTCCCTTTTATAGGAGTTTCTTAGGCGAACCCTATGTTTTCGTACAGGTGACTCTTGGAGAGGTGTTCTTTTGGAACAGTAATATTGAATATCTTTCTAGCAAACTGATTTTGTATTATTGGTGGCTAGCTTATAACAGATTCCATGGAAATATGGAGTAAATGAGATGCAACATCTATTGGTTCTTATGGTATATGTGGATTTATTGGCCAATCTCTGTCGAGTTTCTTCTAGAACAGATGAATAGTCGAGAGGGGGATTTTCATGTAGTTGTGAGTGTATGTATTAATCTTGTGAGTACACTGCATGTAACATCTGCATAAATAATCATCTATACTTACGTAATTAATTCTTTCACACTCTTTATTGAACAACTTTGTTGCGTATATGGCAACATGACCTCTCAAATTAGCGTAAAGAGTACTTGTAGCAAAATGGGTGTATTAAATCGAGACCTCTTCAGCGATGTTTTAATCTCATCATTTTGCAATTCAAGGTACGTTTGTATTTGTTTGAACATAGTATTGAAGATGCCTCTTGATGTCTCCAGAAATCTCTTCAAAGATCCATGAACACCTTCAACCCTATTGTAAAAAAAATTAGTATATTAATTTATCACCACAAATATTTAAAAGCAAATACCATAGGAGATAAAATAAATTTCATACCTATTTCCTGTAATCTAATGAATATGAAACACGTCATTGAAAAAAGAAAAAAAATAATTTTTTACATATATAGTTGTATCCAATTCGTCTTTAGATATGAAATTAGGTTACACATGTTCCTCCAATGACAAGAGTCATTTTTTATATGTTTTTCCATTCATGGCGTCTATCACATTTTTTCATCGAGACATAAAACCACGTGTGAATGATAAATGGCCAGAGACTTTCTTGCACCTTTTCTCCACATTTTTATTAACAATATAATAAATGTCTTGAAGTGGAAAAAAATACGTTCCATAGCTGAAATTAGAGCTAGTTTTCGGTCGATAATAATGGTGGTTTGTAGCATTGATGGATGCATTAAGGTCTTCAACCTTTCAAGTAATCATAAATAATTTTCTTTCTTTTCAGATGACATGTATGCACATGTAACGTTGAAATTCAATTGTATTGGTGTCAGTCCAACAATTTCAAGTAAGAGCATTCCATATCTATTTGTCTTATACATGCAATTCATTTATAAAAAAATAAAATAAAATGAACATAAAATATTAACAAATACGGGATATGCAAATAGATCTTTGCTTACTATATTTGATTCTGCCTCACCTCGATGCCACTGAAAATAATGCCTCTCAACCAACATACTCATAACATGCTGTAACATTGTTTGATCGTCAATTTCTTCTGACCTAAGCTTTTGTCGGGCATTATAAATATACCTTCTCATACTTACGTTTCCTTCAAATTATTTTTGAAGAAATAGTATGATTTGTCTTAGCTTTACGTTAGCTATAATAAGCTTATCAACAAATTGAACTTTATTTTTAGCCAACTTACTTAGAACAATATGTCCTTGTTCATAATTTGCCAATTCGTAATTGTGTGTCCTGTTTTTAGCTACCACTTGCTATCCACCATTATTATTTTCAACACTAATAATAAAAATGGAAAATTATTTTTTTAGAACTTGTAATACGTACACCTTCGATATCTATAGGTCTAGTACAAACGTATATTCCACTTCTTTCGTATCTTATCAAGACTCTACCTACCCTTACTCCATTTTCTTTTCCAAAACCTTTGATGATCAAAATCATCTTATAAGTTCTATCCATTTGTTTAACCCATATTACAAGTTCTTCACAGTTAGAAAATATTTGCTCTATTATAAAAAAATCTCTAATAATTTTGAATTGTAAAACATGTATTATCCATACCTTGAAAAAAGAGTTTAACATAATAATATAATAAAAAGAATTATTAATTTCATCATGATAAATTCGTCGATACAATTTACAATAAAAAATATACCTCTTCGTATAAGTTGTAGTTAAAATATGGAGAATCCATCTGTATTTTTTCTGTGTATCCAAATTAATCGGTATTCTAAATCCATCATTGTAGTACATTGGGGTTGTGACTCCATCTTTGTAGTTCATTAGATTTTTGAACTCTTCGTAGCTTGTCGGAGTTCTAATTTCATCGTAATTTGAAGGGCTTCCAAATTTAGTATTGATTGTGAGTGTTTAAAAAAAAATATATTATTTTATTGAAAGATTTAACAAAGACTTTCTACTTCGGATGAAAGTTTTATATTGAAACGTAAACTTGATTTCTCAATGATGAAAAATAAAAATTTCAAAGTTTTTCCTTTATGTATACGCGGTTGAACTATACAGATTGAAATAAGACATAAATATTCAATGTTAGTATATCTATTCTTTTGACATAACAAAAATTTTTTCCTTAAAAAACAAGTAACCATTCCTTATAATCTGTAAAGCCGCATATTTGTGTTGGTAGGAGGCAAAGGGGCTCAGAACACAAATTATTGGGAAGGAACAATAGTTTTGGCTGGTGCAAGGGGGAGGAAACGAAAAAATATGCTGGTGCAGGGGGATGGGGAGCGGCAAAATATATCGGTGGGGAGCAGCAATAAATGCTGGTGTTGGGGGGATCGACAACTTCTGGCAATGTAGGGGGACTGACAACTTCTGTTAGTGTGGGGGGAGGGGAGGGAAGCGACAAATTTTGTCATTGCGAGAGGGAGTTTTCGACAAATTTTGTTGGTGCTATACAGGAAAAATGTTTTCCACACAATAATTCAATGTTTTCCAAATAAGAACAACCTAAAAGAAATAGTATATTAAATGAAATATCATGTGAATAGTTCCTATATATATCGATTGGATAGTTGCATGATGAAGTAATGTGCAACTTATCGATGCATGAGATAATTCAAACAATATTGTCTTACTTGATGTCTATTTTCTCATCTTTTTCATCGCTCGTGCTCCACCTCTGTCATGATTGAGTTCATTGATGTCATTGGCACCGCCCTACCATTGCACTACACCTTTGTTTTAATTGTTTTAATTCTTCTTCTTCTTCTTCTTCTTCTTCTTCTTTTCCAATTTCAAATCTAGAATTAATTTCAAAATAGATAGATTTCAGATCTAGAATCAATTTCAGCTTATATCCATATAGAGAACTAATTATAAATGAGGGAAGATCAATAATATTTTTTGATTAATTTTTTATTGGTGTCTATTCCATCTTTCACCAACAGTAAACTTATAATTCACCATTATTATTCTCATTTTTAATCATTGTGATTTAATACCATTTTAATGATTTTATATAAATCTTTCATCATGTGGGACTAAAATTTCACCAATGTTAAGTTAATCTTCCATCTCAAATGTGAATATATTTCACCATTATTTTATATATCTTTCACGATATTTGTGTTGGAAAATTTGAGCACAGTTTAAATAATTTTAGCAACTATTCTACTAATATTTAATCATTTGTATAGTAAAATTGATATGTTCAAAATTATTTCACATATCTTTCTCCATTAGAACTACTTTAAACATAATCATTCTTTTACACAATCCATTCTTTTACCATAACTTTTCATTTTTTTATTGTTGTTTCCTTAAAATTATACCAAAGTTCAACACATTTTTATTATTATCTACTTGAAATATTTCAATATTGATCTAAATAAATTTCACCAGTTTCATGCATATCATTTGCCATAGATATATATTTCACCAAAATTTAACTCACCAGTCACCATTTTTTCCTACAATTTATTAACAATGACGTAATACCCCATTTTCAGAAAACCCTAATAATTATAACCAATAATTTTGTGTATTAGTTATAATAAATATTATAGGGTATTATGAATTATTATTTAAAAAATTATATTAGCCTAAAATATACTAAAGGGTGCGTATTAAATTTTAACCCTAGGTTTGAGTCATGAATGGTATTTGTTTCGTCAAATAAACCTATTCCGGTAACCGGATAATTTTTTTATCCAGATACTTTGCTCGGTTTTGTACCTAAATAAATTATCCCTACATTATTATATTTTTCTTACCTCACCTTACTCTCCCTCTACCCTAGCACACCACCCTCACGTGACCCTCATACCACATGCCTCCCCTTCCATGCATGATTCTCTCCCCCTTGCTTTACTCTCCTTGTTTTACTCCTCCTTTCCCTACACACCATCCTCTTCTTAACCCCCACAACCCTTCATTTTGTGTCATCAATTAAAACCCCCAAACAGCCCACACACTCCCTCCTCCCAAGCTCCTTCACGCAAGAAAGAAGGCCCCATTATCACCCCTCAACTTCACCATTTTTCCCTACAACGCACTCCTCCACCAGACACATTTTCTTGGCAACTTTCACCTCCACCATAGCTGCATAAAGTACTGCTAGAACTACCCCTAGCTGCAGAAAGATATGCTGAAACTCCTCCCCTAGATGCAGAAAAATTTCCTATAATCACCCCAAGCTACACACAAAATCAACTACCGGCAACTTCCACCAAACCTTTCCTCTTTGCTACACCAACCCTCACCAAAGCCCCTACCTTTGCTATAGAAATAGATGTCATTCCTACCATCCTAGCTGCATCAAGAGATTCTGCAACCCCTCCCCAACCTGCAGCAACATCTACCAAAGCCCAACACACCCACCTTCGGTCATAACAACCAAAACTCCCCCTTGTGCTGCACCATTTTTCCACCATTGCTCACCCCCTCCCTTTAGCCAAATCCATTGATCCCATCCCCCTCATTTTAGCCTTCCTTTATGCTACAAACCCCCTATCAATGGAAGGTTTTACCGTTTCTAGCCCTCCCTTGCTCGGCAACCCCAACCGAACCCCTTTTTGTTACACAATTTGTGGCCGCACGACTCGTTCTTCAAACCCGGTTTGGTTTTTCCCATTCTTTTTCCTTTAAATTAACTTAACCCTTCATTTATTATATCATTAATTCTAATTATGATTTTTTAATTTTTCTTAGGTGATATTCCAGAATTTATGGAAGAAGCGGATTAGGATAAGCATGCTTAGAGACCAAAGCATTATTAGTAAAGATACTAGTCGATGCTTTGGGTTTTGTGTTAAATGTTTGTATGATTATGTATGTTATCATGTTATTATTATTATTATATTATTAAAATGAATGTTGATGATGATATGATATATTAATATGAATTATATGATAGAAAGGAAGTAAGAATATCGAAGGGTATGTCGATACGATGATATTACGCTAGGATGTATTTTTGTGGATGATGATAAATTGTGGGAGAGTAACATGGACCTAATGAATTATTATAAGTGGAAAATAATTATAATTAAGATGTGTGTTGAAAGAAATGAGGATTTGAAAATAATGATATTGAGGATATGAGATTTTCATGAAATACGGGTTATCGCTTATCTACAAGGGCATTTTTGTCAATATGGGTCAATATGAAAATTTTGGTATTTTAATGTGTTAGATGGATTAAAATATACTAATAATATCATGTGAAGTGTTTGGGAGTAATTATGAAGGTCATAAGTTCTTTCGATGAGGAAATAGCCTAGTTTGGGAATAATAGCCTTAAAATAGTAATGTTATTGTCACATGTGTAAAATGTTACAGTTAGGCCATGAATTTTGGATATGTTGTTAATATGGTAATTATATGAGCCTTATGGGAGTTATGACTTATGTGTGAAATTAGGGTTTTAGGAGCCTATAAATAGTAACTTTTGAGATAGGGTTATTATCGCATGTGTAAGACGTGGGAGTTAGACCTCGAAATTTGGGTATGTTAATGATAATATTATTTGAGGAACATATACTAAATTTGGTATATAAATGATCAATATGGGAAAGTTATGCTTAAATTGTGAATTTATGATTTTCGGGGGAAATAAGCATGTTAATCTTTGTGAACGGTCTTGTTATTTGTATGTTGATGTCTTTCCTTACCTTAATTATGTTGTACTCATAAATCAATTTTGAATAAGATATTAATAATTTAACTTGAAAGATCACGAGTCAGGACCGGTTTGTAACACCCCCAAAATTCACTCCTGAAATTTTTTTTGAAAGAATAAAGCGGAAGCTAGAAGAGAATTTGGGGAATGTTACTGCCACATCTAACACAAGATAAATGTCCACCATCTATCTCATGCTAGATGCAAGGCTAAAACCTGTCAAACAATTTCAGACATCTAAATGAAATCATCGCTGAGCTCATCAGCGGAACCTATGAAATAAATCCGAATTTGAAAAGCTTATCAGAGTACGAGAAATTGAAAGTTAATTACAATACCCTTGAAAATTTAAATGCAATACGCGTAACTTCCAAAGAGGAATACATTTAAACAAAACAAAACCCAAAGGATTAATATTCGGATTGCCTACTCACTCAAGTCAAGCCTTCCACCCCAAAACAATATCCGATCTTAAACCTGCACAAGAGGTCTGCTCCTCACCATCAGTGGATCATCACAGGACCCATTCAACCAAGGTAGTATCAGTACAGGTCCAATACTGAGTAAATCCCACTACCCTATCTTATGGGAGAGACGTAAACTATAACACCAATTGCATATTAATTCATGGTACAATGCGTTGATACAATATCATGCATACTCAAAACTCACAGCATAAATCTTGCCATACCCTATAACAACATATGAAGCATATGTAACATCCTATTTAAACATATAAGCGTGGTATAACCGAAATATAAAGTGGCTCATGCGCCTCAGGTAGAAATAATCCATATTATTGAAAACTCAATACGTGGCATACTCACGTAAGCAGCATGTAGTAATACAGATAATAAAAGTCGGCTATGGTCCGGGTATACTTATTCTTTTAGATCTCTAGTAAATATGATTGATTCACATCATAATCTTTATTAATCCATGCGAGTGCGGGAACCTCACTATTATGGCCGGTGGATCGGCCACTTATAGGGCAAAACACACCTAACCACTATTATAGTCGGTGGATCGGTCACTTATAGGGTAGAACGCACCTAACCACTATTTTATGCCGGTGGATCGGTCTGGCCCCGAATCTCATGGTGTTCCACTATAAGTACTTAGTAACTTTTATGTGTATTAACAAATTAGGGTTTGGTTTACTGAGCTCGGGATCCCCTATTATTATTGCCGGTGGGCCGGTCACTTGCGGGACGATGTCCACACCACTATTATTCGCCAGTGGATTGGTCACTTGCGGGACAATAGTCCACACTACTATTCCTTACCAGTGGATCGGCTGGACCCGGCTCAATACTCTTCCACTTTACATGATTAATATTTTATCTTATCTTATTCAGCAGAATTTTACCCTTAATATGCATGTCCTAAAAGGCCACACGACATCCATCATAAATTGCAGCATACCCATATTAGCACATACCAGACAAGAGCACGAGAACATACCTCGGTTCCAAGCTGCGCTACACAATAAAAACAGATAACATATAGGATGCAACGTATAAATCATACAAGGCATCCAAGGCCAGTAAAACATGTAACACACAAGCGGCCTTAGTTACGTCCTTACGAAACACCCATAAGTGGAGGTAAGTACAGACTTACCTGAATCCGAAGCTAGCTAAGCGAGATAAGAGGGAGAGAGAGATCACTAGCTTGAGGATCCACAATAAAGCTTTCCTAGATCGCCGATAGAAATCGAAAACTAAGTTAGAAACTATCCTATCGATCAATAATTCAATTATTATAATTAAATCGATACAAAGAGACACAAACAATTTTTCTTGGAAAACGCGCCCAAAACCTAGGACTCAAGAGCATAGCTCTATTAAGATTTAAGGTTAAAAATAAATCAAAACAGATTAATAAACATATTACTTGGGACATTTCAAATTAATTTGGAAAGCCCGAGAAAGAATAATCGATTATAAGTTAATTTATCAAAAATGACTTATTCATTAGGTTTTGCAACTAATTAGGAAAACCAACCATTTACATAGAACCGAATCCAAACCGATTAGATTAAAGAATAATTTAAATGATTTAAAACCCAAAGACAGAAATCGATTAGATAAAAGACGCATAGCAAAAATCAATTTTATAAAATAATCTCCGAAGATTAGGGTTTTTAATTCCTAAACTACGAAACAACCAAATCACTTCGATTACCTCAAATTGATAGTTTTAAAACACAATTAAACTAATTTTAGATAAATCTAGATAATTAATTTCAACAAAACAATCTTTCTAGTAGCCAATTTAAGACTATCCATTTTCAAAATGAAGGTTTTAAAGCCCACAACACAAACTCAGATAATTCAAATTAATTAATTCAAAGTAAAGGTATTAGAAAGCAATTAGGATCATTTCAACTATTTCTACAAATTTAATTTTAGAAAAACAATTACACATATGATCAATTTCACAATCCCACTTGAAATCTAGAGTTTTAGGCCCGAAAATACAATTCGGTTGAATTCTATTAATTAATCAAATTGAATGTTTATAAATGCAATTAAACATATTTTATAACATATCAAATAATCAATTGATCAAAACCAATAAAAAAATACCTAATTTGGCACAATTAGGGTTTTTGAGCCCGTAACACAAATCCGATCAATTCTTGCTAAAATATATAAATTGACGGTTCAGAAATGTAATTAAATGTATTCTAATGTAAATTATTTAGTCAATTGAATAAAACAACCCAATTACACAATCCAATTTAGTCCCGCAAGAGTTTTGACCTAAAAATCCAATTCCGATTAACTACGCACAATTTTCGCAAATCAACATTTTCGATATGAAATTAAATACATTTCAAACGATATTGTAAAATCAATTTAGTGGAACGACTCAATTACGCCACCTAATTTCATCACACACGAATTTTGACCTAGAAATCAAATTTTGATAAAACTTGCATAAATCTCTCAAATTGACGGTTCCAACATGAAATTAGATATATTTTAAAACATATTGTATAATCAATTTACCCAAAATAGCTAAATCGGACGAATCCGAAAAATTCGGGCATAACCCGACCAAAAATTCAATTTTCTAAATTTCCAACAGAAACCATACAATTAACTTATCCAAATCAATCTCACCGCACATATATACATAATCAAACAATTAATTTAGCCTGTCACAAGCTAAATCATACTCAATTAATCAAATCCATGTTAGGGTTTTTCAGAAAATTATACCAAACAAAAATAAACGAATCGGGACAAGGGAAGGCCAGAGAAGCTTCGTTGGAGGCCAGGAACAGCTTGCCGGCGGTCGGGAGGCGTCGACGGTGACCGGCGACGGCGGCGCGACCTCCGCGTTGCTGCTGCTGGCGTGTTGGCTGCCGTTGCGCGGCTTCAACTGCTCGCAGTTGTAGCTTCGACTGTGGTTGCTCGCGGTTGTAGCTCCGGCTGCGACGGCTGGCAGTGGCAGCTAGTGGAGAAGGAGGCGGTGAGGGAGGCTGGGGTTTTTGGGCGCAGAGAACAGGGAGTTGGGAAGCAGGGAAAGAGAAGTGAAGGGGGAGAAGAGAGAAAAGGGAAAGAAAAGGGGGGGTCCGACGGTTTTTTTTTTACTAAATACAAATATAAAATAAATTACTAAATGTTTAAAATTATTATTGAAAGATTTTATCTAAAATTTATTAAACGAAAATTATTTCGTATAGTTCCGAAAGCATAAAAATAATAAAAGAACTATATACAAAATTTCAGAAATATTTTCGGAAGAATTTACCAACGAATGTAAAAATTTATATTCTTTATGAAAATATATTATGAGACCTCAAAAATATTTAAAAGCGTATACGAAAATATTTAAGATAAATTTTAATAAATCGAGATTAATTTCATTAATTTCCGAAATCGGTTTTCCGTAAATCAAAAAGCGTAAAACAGAAGAAAATTAATTTCGGAAAGAAATTCATAAATAATATCTGAAAAACCTTTTTGATTTAAAACTTTCCAAAATATTAACGATTTCCAAAAACAAATAAATTTAAAGTCAGAATTATTTTCTACGGATAAAATTATTAAAATAAATTTAACTATTTAAGCAGAAATTTCATGATTTAAATAATATATTTCGTTAACAAAATATAACTCCAAAATAAAGTCGAAATCGCACGATGAAGTTATAATCGAGAATAAATCTAAAATATTAAAGTCAAAATACGAGAAAGAATGGGAATACATATTTTTAACCGAAAATTGAATTCATAAGTATATAATAAAATCATTGTCGTGAACGAATTTATCTAGAATGGTTCGCAATGACAACGATTAATTAAATTCAAATATGAATTCGAAATCGTTGATAAATCCATAAAACGAATCGAAATTAAAATAATTAATTGTTTACATCAAATTACGCTAATAAAATCATTAAACTTAATAAATCTGGATTTTAAAAATACGGGGTAGTACACAGTTGTATATATTCGTTCCACTGGATGATAATATTAGTCGGGCGTGTTTTGCCCCGAGACTATATTTTATTAACCATTCCACTAGTAAGAATAGTGGCCAGGAGCATTTTGCCTTGGGGTAGGAATAACCATTCCATCGGTTGAGAATAGTGGGGTCCCTGAACTCAATTTAAAATAAATCCCAATAATGATCATGATAATTGATATGACACTAATCATTTAAAGTGAAAGACTACGTGAGTCAGGAACAGTTGTGTATGTCCGTTCCACTGGATGAGAACATTATTCGGGAGTGTTCTATCTTGAGAATGTATATTATTAATCGTTCCACTGGTAAGAATAGTGGCCGGATGTATTTCCCGAGGTTGTATGTTATTAACCATTCCACTTGTAAGAATAGTGGCTAGGAGCGTTTTGCCTTGGGGTGGGATAACTGTTCCACAGGTTGAGAATAGTGGGGTCCTTGAACTCAATATATATAAAATAATGGATGCTGATATATTCTAACAATATGAATCCGGACTAGTAATTATCTTGTATTGCTTTTTGTATCTCACATGTATACTACTTTCCGCTGTGAATGTGTGCCATTATATATTTTTTTTTTGACTGTATTGTTACCTTACTCAGTACATAGCATACTGATCATCCTATTCATGGGTGCTGCTCAATCCAACGGGCAGATCTGCCCTATTTTGTAGGTGATTGATGATTGTTAGCTTGATGTGCTTGCCTTGGATGATCGCTAAACGAATTAGTAGAGGGTATGGTTATCCGGATATATCTATCTCTCTTTGGACTCTTAGTCCTCTATTTTCACTGCTTATTCCTTTCTCTCTATTTTGTATCCTGTATCACGGTGGAATCAAGTGCTTCCCACACCTGATTCCTAGGTATAAGGTTACTTTTTCCTTGTACCCAACATAGACTAGGCATAGGGAGCGCCTCTTCTATATTAGATGCGGCGTGACACCTCTACATTTTGTGTTTTGGCTTTTGCTATTAACTCTTTAAAATGAAAATTTTAAGTTCTAAAATTTTGGCTTGTTACAAATGATTCAGTTAAATTTCATCAGTTCTCTTCATATCTTTCATCACTAACAAACATATATTTCACTAAAATTTAACACATTTTCACCATCATTTTCCTACAACTTTCCCACATTGATCGAATTAAATCTCACTAATTTAGTTCATACATTTCACCACATACACATGTTTCCCCAAAGTTTACACATATTTACCTTCCACATATTTTAGTGAAGTTGTGTACAATTCAAAACCAAAGAAATTAGGAGCATCAACAATAAATAACAAAAAAAATTACATCAATACAAAATTACATAATCAACATATTCAAACAACAAATTTTATTAAGGGTGAAATTGTGATACTTAATTTCTTTAACCCTAATTACTTTACATGACTAGATTCATAATTCACTTCTAAAAATTCTATCATTGAATTTCATTATGTTAATATATAGTAAATTCAATATTTTTGTCGATCATTTAATTCTTTTGCGGAAAATGCATTTCATGTGATTCTTATGATTTTGTTATCTTCACTCTTTTTCACTTATTCAAAATTTGTAAGTCATTTCAAAAATACTTTTGTGATCATTAACTTAATCCATTGATTTGATATTCGTTCATTTTGCTCGAATCATTAAATTACAAAAAAAAATATTTTTTTGATTAAATGATTTTAGTCATTTTTGTTGCTTAAAGCCTTTTAGACTCCAAGACAATTCTAGTATCAAATATGTTTCAACAATTTTTTAAAAATTATTTTACATCCATCCAAATTAATTTAAACACTATGTTATTCATTTTGTGTATTTGTAGAAAAATGTGTTCTTTTGACTCATCAACTTTTGTCATTTTCACTCATTTTTTATTCAATGAGTTCTAAATCAACTCCAACATCAAATATTTTTATATATTTAGATTCATTAAAAAAAATTCACGCCTCTCCATAATTTGTTTTATATAAATTTTGGTAATTATTTTCTATTTTTTGATAAATACCTATTACTGTACTTTCTTTACAATTAAATTACCTAAAATTAATTATAACTAACCTCCTAACTATTTCAGTAGAATACAACCATTCGCTAAACCAAATCATAATTTTAACTTGGTTTCTTTTTATTCAACAAAAAATCTAGCTATACATACAATAATCATATTTATGACATAACCACCTACATACTTCCATTATTGTATTTCATTCAAGTATTGGACACACCAACCTCAATCTACTCTTCCTCTTGATTTCAAGTCATTTTTGGAGAAATGAGGAGTGAATTTTTGTGACACTATGTCCTCCATACATTTAACAAATCATTCATAACTCCTTTCACATAATTTCACCCACTCTCCCTCTGCTTTTCTCCTCTCCTTCTTGCTATCAAGTAATGTTATTTCACAGCTGATTTCTTTTCTGTTTTCCCTTGTTTTTTTATTATCTTTTTTTTTAGCTTTTTTTAATTCCTCCAACACTTATCTTCTATGTCCCCTTTGAACCCTTGGCATTTTCCTTCCTTTCCTCCCTCTTTTGGTTCGATTTTATTCTGGAACTGCTGTTGTAGTTCAAGACCTTCCTCCCCATATTTGCCCTGTTATTCTATTTCCTTTGGCTTCCTAATTTATTTTATCTTATATCCACAAAATTTATTTAAGTTTTAGTAATTAAGGTTTCGAGAAATTTTGAAGATTTTTGGTTCTTTCTTTGGTGGTTGAAGAGGCTTACTAGGAGGGTGTTCTTATTCATTTAATATGGGCTTAGAACTTTGGTAAAACAATTATTCTCTTTATATACTTGATTTTTAAGTGGTTTTTTGGAATAATTGAAATCATGATTATATGTTTAAGTTTTACAAGCATGAGATTTATTTCCTTTATGATTTTATGTGAAGCATGATCATTTTAAATTTTGGAATTGGAATTTACCCTATGTTGCATAGCAAGTCTGTATATGTGTGTTTTGAGTTTTTTTTTTTCATTTTTAAGGGTTATATGAAATATTATGATGTCTAATTCACTACACATTTTTTATATTTTAATTTTGTTAAGAACATAAAAAGTTATGGCTAAAATTGTGATAAGAGTCAAATCTCTCAATTGAGAATGATGATTCAGCTGAGAGTATGTTATGTTTTTTGAAAATTTTTTTCTAGATTATTTATGCTAGATGATTATAGTGTTATTGTACAAGGATGTTAAGGATGATGTTAAATACTTAAGTGCTGATTTAATGTCTTATAAAGCATGATTAGGATTTTATGAAGTTAAGCATGAAGCATGGTTGAAAATCATGAAAGTGTGTTATGAGGCTCTCTACCCTTAGGTGCTCCAGTTATTTTAATTATTTTTTAATTATTTCATGATGTTTATTAGGTATTTTAATTAAATTTTGATATGTAACATGTTAGGGTTTGAGCATGTTTATGGTTTGTTTTTATTATTACAAGTTTGAGCATGATTAATGACATTTTAATCTTTCCACTTACTTTCTAGAAAAAATATTTTAATCTCATGTAATTTGATGCGTTTGAAATGTTTAAAAAGTTTAATCCATACTAAAAATCTCATGTGAAGTCCAAGCAAATTTTATGTCTTAAAAATAAATATTTTATAATTTATGATCTAGGGATATGATTGGTATTTTATGTACAACAATTTGGGTTCAAATTTTATTTTTGTGATGGTTGTATTAATGTGGTTTGTTTAAATGTCATGATAAGTTTGGTGATTTGTAGAGTTTTATAGGTGGTTTTATGAGTAAATTGTGAATTGGGGCTCCTAAGGGCATTTTGATCTTTTATGATCAAAATGTGTCTAGGTGTTGAATAATTGGATATAAGTTAGCCTTAGTGTTCACATTTGGCCTCCTTCTTGACGATTGACTCTACGCCGATTATTTGAATAATTTAATATAACGAATATAATTTAATTTAATTGGTTAAGTGTTTAGGTTATGGCTTAATGCCTAACCCTAAACCTTCCATGACATTGATTTGTTGGCATCCTTGTAGTTAAGTATGATTGATTTGGGTATATTAATTTTATTTAATCGCCATGTGGATCTTGTTTCCTTTGTTGAAAAATAAGTTGATTATAAATAAAATACTAATAACTTAAAGTAGAAATGAAATTGAGTAGGATGATAATATCGTGCCTTAGATGTAGGCTCCCAAGCTCACTGGTGGACCTTTGGGGTCAAAAGGTCCATTTCTACTCTATAGGGGCTCCAAAAATTCTATAGGGAGTATCGATATTTAGAGACTTGGATTTTGATATTGTGTGGATCATTATGGCTTATGTCATAATCATTGACCTAAAAGAACATACTCTCAATTATCCCGTCTCAATGAAGATTTTTAGTTGGACTTGTATGATTAAGATAATTGATTGGATTGGTACCAAGTTGAATTGAATTTATCCATTTTATCATTATTACCTTAGTAAAAGCTTAATAATTGGATTTGGGGTGATGTTGAATTGTGTTCAGTCATTGTATTATTTTAGTTAGATATCCTATGTGGATTTTTTGATTGAAATCATTTGTTTGATTTGTTTGGTGGCAACAATAAACACCTATTTAAATTTTTTGGTGTTGACAATAAATATCCGTTTGAATTGTTTAGTGTAAATAATAAACACCCATTTAATTTATTGATTCATTCTGGATAAGTTTGGTATTTTTCATGGTTTTGTGTATTAATATGATCATATGTATACATATCCTTGGCAATCGCATGTGAATTATCTTGTAAATGTGATTGTGTATGTCCTTACTCCTATGTGTTTCACGAGACCTTATCTTAGAGTATATTATTTTACTTAGTATGCTTCATACTGACTTGTGTCATTTCATAGCCTCCTACTTATTCAATGGGTAGTTAACTTGCAAGTTTGTTGGTAGTGGTGACAAATTTTGGTTTTGAGGACATAGAGCGTAAGGCTATTTAATGTAGCTTGTAGTTCTACTTTGGGATTGTATTTTGTTTCCCTTTCATATAGTCTCCATTTTGGGACACCAAGTGTTTTGTAGATTTTTTTCTTGTTATATCTAACTTGATATCTCTCTTCATTCTTGGTTGGTTTTGTCTCAATCTTAGATTAAGTGCTAACCACACCTAATTGGCATTTGAGTTGTTTTAGCATTATATTTGGCATGAGTTAGGTACTATTCATACCTCTTATCATGTTAGATGTGGTAGTAACAAATAATATTTTATATAATTGTTTTCACTAGAATAAATTTTTTAAGCAATAAATTTAGGTGTGCTACAAAAATTTCAACATAGTTAAAGAAGATCAAGCAAGAAATTTGATTGAGGAAAATTGAAGATGTATAAATTTTAGCATAATCAAACAAAATAGATCAAGATTTTTTCAAAATGATTTATTTGAGATGAAAAGTGAGGGGTGTATTTCAAGGATTGAAGAATAAAAAATTATGGGAAAAAAGTGCCAGTAGAGATCAAATTTATTTGAGTAGAATAAAAGAATTAACAATTATAGAAAAGGTGCAGAGAGAAGAGGTGGAAGAAGAAGAAGGCACAAGGAAAATGAAGATGGATTCTTCTTGTGTTCATTACTAGTTCAAGTTATTTTTTTTAAATGTTCATGTGGAAACTAGGCATACGACACCCAACATATAATCAATTACATGATATATTTTTGTCTCACATGGCTTAAACAATTAAATTTTTTGGAAGGTGAACAACTTGATCAGATATTTATAGGTTCCTTTGGTTTTAGGCTGGAGGAAAGAGTTAGACCTCCCACGTGCACATATATAGGGGATTATTCAATAAGAACTAACTCTCTTAGTGAGAACTAGCACTCTCAGCTAGAGAAACTATCCACAATACAATAGGTGGTGGAAACTACTCTTAATACGTAGAGAAAACTATTGTAAGCAGGTGGTGGAAACTACTCTTACTATGTAGAGAAAACTACTGTAAGTAAATTAAGAAACTATAGTATTTGAGTGCTAAAAAAATGGTGGCATTTTTATAAATATTGCATATTTATGTTTTAGGTTTGAAAACTACCTACATTTGGTAGTAGAAGAAACTGCTATGAGTCTTTCAGAAAACTATAGTATTTGAGTGTTAGAAATAAAAATGATAACATTTTTGTAAATATTATATATTTATATTTTGGGCTAGGTGGTGGAAACTACCTTTGGTGGGTGAAGAAAACTACCACAAATATTTTAGAAAACTATAGTATTTTAGTGCCAGAAAAAAAAGCATTGACATTTTTGTAAATATTAGATATTTATGTTTTAAGTTTGGAAAATATCTACAGTAGGTGGTGAAAACTACTCGCAGGTGGTAGTGAAAACTACCGTAAGCATCTCAGGTAGGGATGAAAATCTGATGGGTTTTATTCGTTGGATGTGTAAATGGATATGGATGCGAATATGGAGGTGAGGAATAAATATTAGTCGGGTTTGGATATGGATACGAGTAAAGGATATTCAAATCTATACTTGTACCTTCATTTGTTTACCCTATATAAAATTATATTTTTACCCTTTCTTTATATAACTTTCAATATATTTTCTAAGGCTAAAAGTGAAAATATAATTAAACTAAAATAATCTAAGTATACGATTCTAACATTGAATGGTTTTTTATTTTAAATTTGATGAATTTGACCCAATGGATATATAAACGGATATGGAAGAGGAAAAAAATACCCACCAGATTTGGGTATGGATATGGATAGAGGTTTTCTTGTTAGATTTGGGTAATGGATAATGGGTATTTTATCTATACCCGATACGTTGTCATCCCGAATCTTACAAAACTAAGGCAATTCTCATTTTTTTTCTATAAATGGTGGTTCTCACTAGATATGCTCATATATATATATTATTACCTTAAATGTAACATAATTTTACAAATCTATATACTAACAAAAATGATTATACCAACTTTATTATTTTCATAGAATTAAATTATAATACATTTTATTGAAACATCACTTTTTTACATATATTTTATAAAATTTGAGTCCTTATCATCCAAAAACTTATATCATAGTCAAAATTAGTGTTGGTAATGAGATGAGGTGAGCACTTTTAAGCTTAAATCGTTTAATAAATGAGTCTGAAATAAATTTTGGGTTCAACTTATTTAATTAAATGAACAAGTTGAATGCAAGCCTAGTGCTTGAATGAGCTAAGCTCAAGAATATAGCGATGTAAAAAAGTTGAGTCTAGATTTTTTATTTTTAAGCTTGGCTTGCTTAATTAGCAAGTTTAAAATTAAAAGTATGAGTTTAACCTATTTAACTAAATAAATGAGACAAGCCGTAGCCGGTTGGTGATTAGCTTTGACACATATACAAGCTTAATTAGGATTAGTCTTGTTTCTTGGTGCTTAAATATGTGATTATATTCTTGGAAATTATAGTTTTTTCTTGTGCACATTGTATTCGGATAACAATTGGATAGATTTATTATCATTTATTTGTCTCTATTGATAGAAAGTTATAGAGAAATATTGGAAGTCTATGGGCGTAAATAGCAAAGTGTAGCATAACCAACCGATGAGGTCATAATTAAACAATTAGTAGTGAGGTTTGAGTAGTTTAGGTTTTAGATTTAAATTTCTGTTCATGCAATATATAGTATTGTATTTATTTATGTCAAATTTTAGAGTTATATGTTGGTTATAAATATAACAGCCTTTAAAATATTTTATGAAATAAAAAATATGAGTAGATGACACTCTCAAACCTAAAAAGAATAAAATGGAATAGACTACAAGAATGTATTATACAAGTTTCATCTTAGATGGCACAAAGAGGTTATGGATATACAAATACTAGGCATCAATTTCAAGTTATTAAGGATTTTTGATACTCACACTAACAAAGTCTATTATTCACACCGATTGTATTTGTTTGTCCATATTAATCTTTAAATTTAAATGACATGACATTATTATTTACAAAATTTCAAAACTACACCTAACTTCTTTTTTACAGTTTACTATAAAATAACTTACAAAATAAATCAATACTAAAGTATATACTAATAGATATCAATATATAAAATTTTAGATCCGATTTATATCAGATATTAATTTTCCAAAAAGACAATTAAACTCAGTGTATGTTTGAATATCTATTTCGCTTGTTTTTAGCTTATTTGACTTTAAAAAAATTATTGATTAATTTTAGAAATGTTTAGATGACCAATTATTTTAAACGTCAAATATTTTTTTAATAATTTTGTTAAAGTCATTTACAAAATAAAGTCCAACTTTTAGCTATTAGATTTCAACCTTTAGCTTTTAGCCAGCCATAAATACATTATAATATTTTTGTCGAATAGGCAATAATATTAAAATATATTGAAGTTTTTTTTTTCCATTTTACATCAACTTTACACTCTTCCTTATATTATTATCCCCTCACTATTTAATTTTATTATAAAATAATAATAAATATTGTTATTATTATTATAATGATGACTCCCAGTTTCTCACTCTTTTCTTTTTGCACCAACCTTGTCCCATTCACACCAGGATTGTTCACAGTTCAAATATCATATATTTCGAATATCTGATTGTTGGATATCCAAACTTTTGGATATCTGAAAATAATATTTGATTTGAAATTTTAAATATACGAAAGATTGGATATCCAAAATTTTGGATCGGATATTAAATATAATAGATATTATCTAAATAAATTTTCAAATATAAAAAAACACACCAAATCACAAATATATTTAATATAATCCAATCTCTTGAGCACATATCCTATCTGCTCATATAATACCCCAAAATTGTAAAACTTAGAATTTAATGATTAATCATTATTTGGAATAATTTTATTTTAAATCATTAATTTAATTATTTTGTGGATTTTTGATTTATAAAAATGGATATGATTTTTTAATAAATTAAAATAAATATTTTATTATTTTATCATGCTTTTTTATTTAAATAATTTTTCAAACTCATATTTTACTAAAATTATCCTCTTAAATTAATATCTTAAAATTTAATTAAGATTAATTTATCAAACTAATTTATCCATTTAAATAATTAAATACCCTAATTCTAAAAAATTATTTTATTTTTCCCTTTTTCTTTTTCCTTTTTATTTCTCTAATTCCTTCATTTTCCCTTTTTCTTCTTTTCTCCTTTTCTCCTTTTCCTTGGGCTGATCAACCCTCTTCTTTCTTTTTCCCTGCTGGACCGCTCGTTCCCCTTCTCCTCGCCGCCCAGCTTCACCTATCCAGCCCACTCCTCCCTTCTTTTTCTTCCTTCTTTCTTCTCCGGTTGGGCCAGCCTAACCTTTCTCCTTTTCTTCCTTCTTCTCCCTCACATACGGGCCGACCCACTTCTCCTTTCTCCCTCACCTAACTGGCCTGCCTACCTCCCCCTCTCTTCTTCTTCTTCCTTCTTCCCCCTACACATCTAGCCACACCATGTAGCACCTACTTCCCTTATAATTCCCCTCCTCTACAACCGCCATGGCAACCAACCTGCTCTCTCTCTCATCCCTTTCCTTCCATTTTTATCCCTACAACACCTGTACAACCCCCTCACATGCCCCCTTTGCCCCTCTTCTTCTTCTCCCTTATGCCACCATAGGCCACACAACCTACAACCCCACACCCTCACCTAACTCGTCCTCTACCTGTCCTTTTCTCTTCTTCTTTCTTTCCTCCTTCTCCTTTTCTCCCTTGTTTTTTGCTTCACCTCCCTCAAACATTGTCTCTACCACCCAACCAACCACCACACCAACCCCTAGCCTCCCCTACTTCCTCCTTAAACCACCCAATTGTCGCCACTAGCCCCTGCAGGCCACCTTTCTCTTCCTTTTTCTTTTCTTCTCCTTCTCAACCTCCACCCTACACCACAGCCTTGTGCCGCCGTCTCCCCTCTTCTGCCCCCGCCAAAGCCACCCCTTAACCCCCTAACACCTCCTCTACCACCTCCCTACCTCAACCTACCGAGATCTCCCCTGTAGCACCCTCCTTTCTCTCCTTCCTTTTTATTCTCCCTTCCTTCACACCACTTTTACAGCCCTTTTGCCGCCATCTTCGATCCTCAACCACCACCTACACCTTGCCATCTCTCCTACACCCAACCACTATCCTCACTCCCCTCCACACGCCCTTAATTGAAACCCTTTATCCTCACCCAAACCAACCCTTCCCCCTTCTTCCAACTTTCTTTTCCACCCTTATTTCCCCTTTTTTGTGCATGCAAGTCACGTTGCCATGTATCATGTGATTTGCTGCATATTTTGAATTAATTAACCAAATATTTAAGGTATAAAATAGTTAGTATTAGTATATATTTAATAAGCTTTTTGATAAAAAATTATTTTTTAATTTCCTACTACTAATATGCTAATTTTTATATTATTTTTAGGTACAAATTTTATTAATCAAAGCTTAAACTTTTTAACCAAGGTACCGATAAATTTTAATTATCCTAGAAATAAGATAACCATTATACCCTACTAAAATGTGTAGATGTACGTATGCTAATACATTAGGGTTTTGAGTATGTTTGTGTGCATATTATGTGATGTTAAGTATATTATGATTTGTAGCATATCTTGGTAGTTGAAATAAAAATCATGCTATATTATGAAATGTGTCATGTGTAGAAATAATGGTTAAGAAATGAGTCTTTTTGTTAATAATAATATTAGATGCATGCATATGTCATGATAAGCAGATATGACCATTTGTAGTAGAGATAATGTTAATATGAGCTATATGGGCATTTTAGTAATTTTACTTGTACATAGGGTGTGGCTTAAATAAGTGTGTATGGTAGGTGATAATGAGCATTAATAATGAATAATAATGGTTGGTGTTGTTAAATGATGCATATGGACCATAGGTGTTAACATTTCATGTGTTAAGAGTATTTTAATAATTTTAGCATAAGAAGAGTAAATTGGTACTTTGATGAATAAAAAGGGTATATTGGTAGTTTGGCATGAGAAATGGGTAACATCGTAATTTAATAAGTAAGAAGGGTATTTTGGGTAATTTTGCATGGAAAATGGGTAAATTGATAATTTTATGAGTAAAAAGGGTAATTTGGTAATTTAATAAGTAATAAGGGTATTTTGGTAATTTGGTATGAGAAGGGGTAATTTGTTAATTATATTACTATTAGTATAAAGGATGATTTAGTAATTTAACAAGTATGAGGGGTAAATTGGTAATTTACTAAGTATGAAGGGTAATTTGGTAATTTAACAAGTCTGAAGGGTAGTTTTAACAAGTATGAAGGGTATTTCGGTAATTATATAAGCATGAAGGGTAAATTGGTAATTTTATAGGTATTTTGGGTAATTATACAAGTATGAAGGGCAATTTGGTAACTTGGCAAGTAAAATGGTATTTTAGTAAATAGGCAAGTAAGATGGGTAATTTAGTAATTTTGTAAGTGAGAAGGGGTAAATCGGTAATTTGTATATAACATGGAAATTGATCTAACAAACCTTCATAATAAGTCATAAAAGGACATTAAATGATAATACAAGGGTTTATGATCTTAGTATCACTTGTTTAAGTATAACCATATATATTATATGGATAAGGATATTTCGGTAAATCGGTAAATATCATAAGGATAATTAAAGGTGGCAAAAGTTGACTCGACCTGATCCGCCTAACCCGACCCGACCCGACTAAAACTTGAAATGTTTAGCAACTCGGCCCGGAACTAACCCAATAACAATAAACCCGACCTGAACTCGACCCTACCCGATCCCAACCCATGACTTGACCCGACATAGACCCGATCCAACATTGATTTGACTCACTGTCAACCTGACCCAACATTGACCTGACCAGACATCAATATATAATAATAATAACAACAACAACAACAACAACAACAACAACAACAACAACAACAACAATAACAACAACAACAACAACAATAATAATAATAATAATAATAATAATAATAATAATAATAATAATAATAATAATAATAATAATAATAATAATAATAATAATTACACACATTTCATTATTCATTTAAAGCTTTTAAAAATATATTATTTTATAAATTGTATTTATTTTTCATACTTTTACCCTAGACATGAATTTTTTGACACAAAAATACAGCATTAAGTAGCCATAATAATAATTTAATAAATTAGTAACAATTAATAACATATTTTTAATTACATACTTATATGAAATCAAACTTAATACTGACTTACGAGGTTAATGAGTTAGAGTAATTTTAATGACTTACGAGGTTAATGAGTTAGAGTAATTTTAGTGGTGAAGGTGTATATTAAATAATTTTTTAATATCTTTTATCTTCTTTGCCTAACTACTTTTAAAATTTCACAACTTATAAACATACACATGCACTATAATATCAAATGAACTTATATACATAATCATTAATATTACACAACTAGCAAATTAGCAAATTATTAATTTATTATATTATATGCTATTACTTATGGTGTAAAATAATATTTTTTCTCTGATTCCATCATTCATGACATGTATAACAAGTTAACAAGTATCAATCTATTATTCGATCATTTTAATCATTGCTCCATGTTTTATATAATATACAATAAAATATTTTATGTATTAGCAAATTCATTTAACTTGACAAATGACAATATCTTCTAAAATTTTTCAACATCTTCCTTAACAAATAAGATATATTATTGACAAATTAAAAACCAAAGTATCATATGATTGTCTCTAATAATTACAATGTAATAAATGATAATTATACATTGTATAGCCATATTATGATCACCTTTATTTTATAAAATTATATATTTTAAAATAATCAAATATTTTAAATAATCAAATAAATGATAATAAATGATAAATATCTTTGTTAGATTGAATTATGAAATATTTTTTATTGTTAAAATATATAAATATATTTATTATTTACTTGAGAAAATAAAGCACATCTAATGTTCTTATTTCATTTATCTATACTAGTAATCTTATGATTGTCTCTAATATTTTTAATGTAATAAATGATAATTATATATTGTATAGTTATATTATGATCACCTTTATTTTATAAAATTATATATTTTATACATAATCAAATATTTTAAGTAATCAAATAAATGATAAATATATTTGGTAGACTAAATCATGCAATGCTTATTATTATTAATTTTTATAAATATCTTTATTATTTACTTGTAAAAATAAAGCACATCTAATATTCTTATTTTATTTATCTATACTAGTAATTTTATTATTGTCCTTGTTTCTAATATTTACAATGTAATAAATGATAATTATCTAGACATGAATTTAACTCAACCCATCAAAACTTGACCCGATCCTACCTATTAAGCTAACTCATAACTACTCAAACCTAACCCGTCAAATTGTACAAAGTGACCTGACCCATCAAGTTAACCCTAAACAACAGGGGCCCAATGGGACCAACTCGTCAAATTGCACGAAATGACCCGAACGGGCTGAACCCACCTAGTCAAGTTAACCACAAAATGACTCGAAGCCAATCCGACCCTACCGGTTAAGTTAACCTGAAATGACTTGAACCCAAGTTTGTCGAACTTGAACCTGACCCTACCCAAACAATGCAATGACCCAAAACGACCCAAACCCAAAATAATCTGACTTGACCCACAACCAACCCATAAAAAGATAAATGACCCAAAATGACCCGATCTGAGAACAACCTGAGCCAAACCCGATCAATATGCCCGATTGCCACCTCTAAGGATAATGCATGATATAGGATTGAATGGATAATTAAGGGTATGATATGATTTTTATTTCATAATCATGCAAGAGGTGACTTAGTTGTTAATTATGTATGAACATGTGTGATGGATGTGCTAGAAGTACATGTTAGGGTTTATGTGTTCAATGATCCTTTGGTGTGGAATACTTAATTCCATGAACAATAGTATAATTATAATATGATAACCTATTATGGCATGTAAATAAATGAAAATGAATTCTGTGATGAAAATAAAGGATAAGAGGAAGTCTTAGCCATAGGAGCTTTTTTGTCATTTTGACCTAAGGTGCCTAAGTATAAGAATTAGAATCTAGGTTGGCCTTAGTGGACTATTTAAGTTAACATGAACAATCTTACTAATAAAGATTACTTAATAATAACAAAAGAAAATAAAAATGAATAAGTATGTGATTGATGTGTTCTTGTGGTCACCTTACTTAAGAGACTAATAATTAAAATGGAAGACATCGAGATCAGAAATAGTGGCTCTTTAGGGGTCGCTATCCTAAAGACGTGGTTTAGCCTATGATTATTTTGGATTTTTTTTGGTATGCCTTAATGCTCCAACCAGACCCTACATCTTACTCTATTTAGCTCTATGTACTTACTTAGGGTCCATATTGGTAGGGTACTGTGTGTCCTCTTGCACCAGTGCGGCCAGGGTACCTTTGCATCCCTGGGTTGATGGACGGAGCTAGTATAGACCACGTGAGGGCGCTTGATCCCATGAAATATTCTGTAAGTGTATATTAAATATAAACAAGAGTAGTATTATAACGCAAAATTGTTTGTGTTGTACTGGTTGGACTCCCTCTTTATTACGTTGGAGGATATGGGTTCAATATCCATTGCAGGCACTTAAATTTATTTTTTACCCATTCTCTTATTTAACTTTAAAAGTAAAATGTATCACTTTAAATTTCTTTTAAAAAAAATATAACTAGAAATTAATTTTATTGGGACCCCATGGAATTTTCTTTCTGGCTTTGTCCCTACCTGGGTTGATAGTTGGAGGGTACTATACTGCTTGTATGTGCCAATATGATTGATGTACCTTTGTGTCTTTGGGTTAGTGATCTCCCCCTTGAGTTAAATAAATGGAATTAATGTGCTAAATAAATGGAAAGATACTAAATATTTTAAGTGAAAGATGATTGACCTGGGCCCAGACCGATCCACCTATGAGAATAGTGGCCAAGAGCCTTTTGCCCTAGAAACCGGTCTACCGGCAAATAATAATGGCCACGTACATTTTGCCATAGAGTGCATTTTCTATCCATTGGCTATAATAGTGGGGGATGCCGAGCTTAATAAACCAAACATTAGATGATAATAAATTATGAAAAAGATACTAAGCACTTATAGTGGAACAACATGTGAGTTGGGTCAGGCCGATCCACCGACGAAAATAGTGGCCAGTTGCATTTTTCCCTAGAGACCGATCCACCGCCTATAGTAATGTGATTCCCGTACTCACGTAGATATAATTCGCGAGATAATTATGAATAATATTTGATTAATGGCTTAAGGTCAGATAACGATGATTTCACCATTATGATCTATTCTTGATGGAAAAATTGTAGCCTTGGTGCCTGTCTTTGATGGAATGTGTTGTTGGACACTTGTAACTGTACTATAAAGAGCTTCACTTGGATGCTCTCTTGTTAAGTGCTATAAATGCTAAGTAAATGGACTTCGTGATATACAATTCTTATTGTTTGTTGTGTTATTTATATGCAAATTTCTCTTATGTTGTATGATGTGTTACATGCGGGTCTTACTTTTAAGTTTTGTATAAAGGATTACTCAATACCCTAGTAGTGAAGGATTTTTTTTTGTGGGCTCCTGCCTATTCAATGGGCAGTGTCCCTTAAAGGTTAGCCGCATATGCTATTCCAGTTCTTTTCGGATAAGAGCGTAAAGATTTTTCGGGTATTTTATGAATTTACCTTTTAAACTTTCATATTTACTTGTGTAATTATTTTATTTTCTTGTAACTACTAATAGTAGGTTTTACCTTTTATAATATCTTTAATGCGCAACTCTAATTTAATTTTATAACTTGGTTTGGTGTAAAGTGTATTCACTTTCTTTCTAAGCATTAGCACTTGATATCAGAATGGTAGAAGGAAACCAATATGGTACTAAGTGTGTCGGTAGAATCCCCGAAATTTACTATTTTTACTCCCACTTAACTTTTAATAAAATGAAATTTTTCAGTAGTGAATTTTGAAGGTGTTACAGCTTAACAAATATCCGACTTGCTCAACAAATATTTGATGCTAAACATAAAATTAAAGCTGCTACATCATAAGATTTAATTGAATTCTATCAGATCCAATTCTTTAAACTACATTACATTACCAATTCAACAATTAATTTAACTTATCATAAGATAATCATAGAAATTTAATCAAAATAAGAGTTAGGGTTTGGAAAAAATGTACCCATTGAAATCAACCAAAATAGAGTAGGTAAATGGAGCTGGAGCTTCACTGGAGGTTGGGGAGCATTCATCAATGGTGGAAACTATTGGGTAGTTGATGGTGGCAAGGCAAGGCGGTATGTCGTCTGGTGCTGCTGTCTGCTATTGTCCGCTGTTGCTGTCTACTAGTGTGTTGGAGCTCGGAGGCGGTGGAGGTATGTTGTGGTGTTGTCAAGTGGTAGGAAGAGGAGGTATGGAAGTGGCGTGGATAGATTGAAAACAAAGAGAAGATAGAGGAGCACAAAGGGAGCAGAAAGCACCCAAGTAGGAGGTTGGGGCTGAAACTTAGAGGTTTTAAAATTAGTTTGCACTGTAGAGAAAAAATGAAAAAGGAAGAGAGAGAGGAGGGAAAAAAATAAGGAAGGGGTGGGTGACTAGGTGGGTGTGGTCTATCGGCACAAAGAGTATTTTTTTGTATAAATATCTAAAAAGGGATTACATTAAAAATATAATTTCAAATAAATTAAATTTTGGCCCAAATAATAAAGCAAGTAAAAATTATATATATACATCTAAATTAAGTTATATATATATAAAAAAAATGTATAAATATTTTTCTTCAAATTGAATATTATTTACATTTGTTGGATCGGATATCTGGTTTGTATGAATTTTTATTGACCGGATCAGATATTTGATTTGAAAAAAAAAATCAAATCGGTTATTTGCCTTTTCATTTCAGATCGCTTGAAACATCATATTAGATAAGCGGATATCAGATACCATGAACAACCCTAATTCACACTGTAGTGTGAGAGGGTGTGTTAGAGCCTATATAATAGGGAGGAAAAAAAGCCTCATAATCTCAAATCCGAGGTGTCTTAAATTTGAGGAAAGAGTTGTAAGTGTAGAAAAAATACTTTATGTTTAAGGCTACCTAAATAATTTGAGGTGCTCAAAGTGTGGAAATCGAGACATATTCAATACACTTTTTAGGCTAATTTTTACTATTGGAGCATTTATGAGATTTTTTTTATTTTTTTAAATTATTCATTATTAATTAAATTATTTGTAAATTATATTTAATGAAATTTAATTTTATAAGATTACTAATTGATATTTATATATTAATATAAATTAAAAGTTAAATATTATAAAGTATAAATGATTGATTATATAATTGATAAAAATAAGAGAGATAATAATTAGATTGTACAATTTGGTACCTCAAATTTGAGTTAAGAATGTGGATGGTCTTACGTGCTACTCAAAACCTACTAGAGCTACAACATAAATATCCATGGATAGAGGCGTGAAATGAATAATATGGGTTAGATTAAAATTGAGTTGTTATGTAATCAAATACGATGTAAATTTGTGTATTTTGGATTCGAGTCTAATTCAGATAAATATTTGAATCAGATTTGTATTGAATAAGATTATTTTGGATCAAAAAAATATTAGGTCGAATTTAGATCTAATACATTAGATTTCTTTGGATTCGTGTTTGCTTTGGGTCTATAGAATTCAGATCATATCGAGTGTTGGTCGGATGGATTTTGGGTCTATAGATTCTGGGCCGTATCGAATTTGAGTTAAGTTAATTTAATTTAAAATTTATATTGACATTGATTGTTATCAATTTAATATGAATAATAAATTAAATTTTATGATTTACTATTATTGTTATGCATATCAAAGTTATCTTATTATAATATATTTAATGATATAACAAATTATTACTATAAAATATGTAATAATAATAATGAATTATTATCATTGTTAGTATTATTATTATAATTATTGTAATAAACACAATTATAAGTATTATTATATACATAAATATAATGATCGTTATAATAATTATAACTATCATGTTAATTATAATAATTATTTAATTTATCATTATTATTATAATATATATTATAATGATTATATTTATAATAATAATAGAATTTTCTATTATCTAATCCAATTGATATTAATATGATATTAAAATAAAGTGAATAGAATAAAATCTTACTAATTTTATATCATTTTTTGTATAAACGGATTGTATATTTTTAGGTGTGTTGCCTTTCTATATACACAGACGTCTAATATGATAAAACCCGCTGGCCATTACCTAATATAGACAGCACCTCCATGCTAAGAAGACGCCCGATTGAATTCCATAGAACTTACCTAAAGAACTTACTTCCCAACTGGTGATTTTATTACCTCCAAAATTACCTTTCACAAATTCAACAAAACGCATGGTATAACATCACATCATTGACATCACGTACCGCAATCCTCACAAAAAGTTCAATCGAAATCAAGAGCCAGCAAGCAAATTAGATTTTTTTCACTAATGATCAAACGATAGGTTCACTAATTCAGCAGTGGACATTCCAGCAGAAAATGGGAGGAATAAGAAGAGAATCGGAGGTAAGCAACGAGGATAATCAAGCTGACAATCAGCTCATTCATTTATATTAGATTTACTATACAAGGTTTTGTAGCGCATCAGTCTAACAGCATCCTAATGACGTAGTAGAAAAGGCAAAGCACAGATCAAAATAACGAACATCCTTCCTAACAAAATGGATAACTCATCATCAAAGCAAATCAACATCTAGAAACATGGTTAGTTAACCAACGTTAAAGTAATTCTACACAGAAACAGAAATCAACTGAACTCACTGGATCCCAGGATGGAAAACGGAGACAACTCGAGGCACTTTCATCGAACGATAAAATGAAGCAACACGAGGCAAGCTAGCACAGTCATTAGCAAACTCCATAGGGATCTCCCTAGTAAATTCGCCAAATAAGGCCTTACAATACATGAAAGAGACGTAATTTAGCAAAAGCACCATCAAAATGGCAGAAGTTCCAATAATTTGGACAGTAACATCCCAGCTCTTCCACCCATCACCAAAATGAACATCCAAATCGGCAATAACATTTCTTCATCCCTATCTGCATTATCATTTCTTCAATTCTTCTTCCCCAAACATCCGAACGAGCATCCACTACTTGAAAGTGAAAATTAGCTGCTGTAGCATCTATCAACAACAGGATTGAAAAGTGACGGACATATAACTGCAGTGTTTCCTACTTAAAATAACACTACTAGCAGTTTTCATCTGCATTGTTACTGTGCCTATTCATAGTGTTGTACGAAACAGCAAAAAACATATAACTGCTGCACTAGAAGCCTTCTTCCACCAGCTAAGTAGATACATTCACGACGAGGCAAGTAAATGGTTATCAAATTAAGAAGCATACAAGATAAGAACATGATATCTGTCATAGGGCTGTTCATGTTATCCGATGTCTAAAGCGATCCGATCCGATTCCATTTTTTTTTTTCAAATTAAATATCTAATCCGGTCAACGAAAAGTCAAACAAACTAGATATCTGATCCAACAAATATAACTAATATCCGATCTAAAGAAAAAATATTTATACATTTTTTTATAATTTATTTTATATAAATAAATTTATGTGTGTGTGTGTGTGTATAATTTTTACTTGATTTAGTATTTGGGCCAGAATTTAATTTCGTTAAAGTTATATTTTTAATGTAATGCCTTTTTAGATCTAATAGAATCCAATTAAATCTTGTATTGTAGCAGCTTTAATTTTAGTTTTAACATTAGATATTTGATGAGAAAGTAGGATATTTGCTGAGCGGATCGGATAATATCAAATAAATTTGTAATTTGGTGGTTTTTTTATATTTGAAATTTTATTCGGATAATATTGGTTATATTTGATATCCGATCTGAAAATTCGGATATCCGAACTTTCAAATCAAATATTATTTTCAAATATCTGAAATTTCGGATATCCGACAATCAAATATCCGAAATATCGAATATTTGAACCATAAACAGCCCTAGTCATAGGTAACCTTCTTGTCCACAGCATTTACACGCACCTGAGCAACATCACTGTCTGGATATCAAATAGGCATCAGAAATCCACGGGCATATTTCTGCAGATATCAAATGGGGAGAGCGACACAGGAGCACAAGCAGCACAACTGAAGCAATACATTTATTAGAGCCCAACAGAGTAGCTGCAGTAATCCAAGAGCCATTTCAAGAGATGGAGAGTGCTAGATGATTCTTGGCTTAGCCTCACAAATTACGATGATGGTGGCTGCTGACTTCGGAGAAAAAAAGGTAAAAGATGAAGGGAAGATTGTGTGGATGCGTACACAATGCAGTAAAATTAAACCAGTAAAAGAATTCTGTTTTAGTTCTTTCCCGAGAGGTCCCTGCGAGGCCCAGGCTGCAAGCTTCTTCAAAATAGCAGGCGAAGAAATCATTATTAGTGAGCTCCAGCAGCAGAACTGATCTGTAGGTGCTCATCAGTGTTATGCCTAAGGAACAACATAGCTGACTTTGGAATAAGATTTCTAGTCAGCAAGGGAAGAGAGCTCTGAATCTAGTAGGAGGTAACAAACACTTCATCCACTATATTTCCTTTTCCTTTGGCCTTTGCCAATAGGAACAGAAGCCACTGTGTACCTTGAGTTAGCAAGCTCACGAGGTAAAGGAGCTCCGGAGCATTTCAGCATTTCAACCAACTCCGGGAACAGCTTCTTATCCTCTTCATTCACAAACACAATTGCATTCCCCTTTTCCCCGAGCCTGGATGCCCTACCAATAAAATGGACATATTCCTTTAGCAATTTCGGCATGTCAAACACTATCACTTGTCGAACAGTCAAGAGATCAACCCCACGGCCCAATAGCCCTGTGGCCACAAGCACAGGTATCTCTCCCATCAGAAACGTACTCATGGTATCCCTCCTTTCCTTCATTGACTTCTCTCCATGGATTGACAGAGTTTTAATGCCAGTAGTAACAGTAATAGCCTCAGACAAGAGATCTGCACCAAGCCTTGAACCCACAAAAACGATGAGTGGTGGCTTAAAGTGCTGTTTACTTGTCAATATATCAAAAAGCTTCTGTTTCTTTTGCTTACTTTCAACCCAAATTGCTAGCTGTTTGACGGCCTGAGTTGGCTTGTTCCGCTTCCCAACAGTGATCAGAGCCAACTCTTTCACCATGGTTCTCGCCATTTTCTCAACTTCTGAGGGAACTGTAGCAGAATACATCAAAACTTGAGGTTGTGAAAGAGCCCTGAATATCTGCAGTACCTGATCGCGGAAACCCCTTTCAAGCATGCAATCCACTTCATCGATAACAAAAGCTGAAACATCATCTAGGTCAATCTCATGCTTGATTAAGAGATCAACAAGCCTGCCTGGTGTCCCTAAAATCATCTCGATCCCTTGCTGAATTCGGTAAACCTGTCTAGCCATTGCATCACCCCCAATCACGAGCGCTGTTTTAAAGGGCAACCCTTTCCCAAGCAACTTAGCTTCTTCTTCAACCTGTATGCAGAGCTCTCTAGTTGGTGCAAGAACGATAGCTAATGCCTTCCTCTGCTTCTGGAACTGGTCCTGAACAACATGTCTACAATGGGAAATGATAGGGATCAGATACGATGCAGTCTTCCCTGATCCTGTGTCAGCTGCAACAAGGAGATTTTTCCCAGATAAAGCAGCTGGGATAGATTGCATCTGGACAGGTGTTGGCAGTTCATAACCGCCAGATTCAATGTTCTGAAGAAGCTTCTCAGGGAGGTTGCAGGAAGAAAATGACAAGATAGGCGAAGGGACACAATCCCCCTTCACAGTAATATCAAGCATCTTTCTGAGAAACTCGGTCTTCTCAGAACTCAAAGATTGGGCCCTCGTCGCTTCTCCACTATCTCTAACATAGAAGCACTCATCAGCAGCAGGTAGCCTCCTTTCGTGAGAAGGGATACCTACTGGCAACTTTGACTTGGCAAGTCTCTCTAGAAGAATTTGTTTACACTCTAAGCTACAGACGTCATCATCTGTTTCATCACAAATATACTCCCCATATCGACCACATATTGCACACCGAGGCTCCCCTGGAAGTGCTTCTCTCTGATCCCAACACCTTGCTTTAACTTCATCAGCATTTCCGGGCTCTAGAATGATCAGTTTTGCAAGTCAGTACAGCGGGGCAAATGAAAACATTGCTGAGATAGACTTCACTTCTTAGAATTCGAAAAGTAATTATCTACTAGCAAGCAAAACTGGCGGGCCAATTGTAACGCAATAAAACTTCGATATATTGAGAGGGAGAAGACATCACTGAATCACACCAACCAAGAAGATTGAAATTGCAGCATAGAACAAACATAGGATGGCAAACAAATTAACCAAATGATGATAATAGTAATAATAATAAGGATTATTTTTTCTCTAACCGGAAATTGCTTCATCATTAGGTGGTGCTGGATTCGAAGTTCCAAGCCCCAGATTATGATAGCTACTGGGGGCCTCCATTACAAGGCTTATTTCAACGGCTGAACCTTTACAAAGAACAGAAATTTGAAACGTTAGTGAAGTTAGGGTTACAAGGATTCACAAATTCTACCCATTTAATTGACCTGACTAGAAGCATCGAACGTTCTAAAAATTGAATAGACAAATTACCTGCTGACAGCGTCTTCCATGCTTGGTAAAGTTTAGCGGTTTGCCAGAAAGCAGTATGGCTGCCAGCGGCGGCGATTACCCTGACGATCGACGGCAATACATGGATAGAAGAAAGAGGAGAATGCGGTACACGATCAGTCCACTGTGTCGCCGGTAATGCTCGAACAAAATCCGTCTGTCTAATCACTTCTGGGCAATAAATCGGAGAAATCGGTTTGCATACATATATTGCTCATAATTATTATTTGGTTCAATCTTCTTAGGGTCGGATAAATATTTTTCTATTTTAACGGTTGGTGAATTCAGATCGAAGACCTGTTGTTGAGTCCGCAACGGTGGATCAATTAAAAAAAATTGAGTCCATTGAATCCCGAGAATATGCTACATCAACGGCCCGTTTGGTAAATGAGAATTGGAGTTTGAGAATTAAAGAGTGGAAATAGAAATGAAAATGAAAATGAGAATTAATAAGTAGAAATTAGTTTATTAGTCTCATTCCCATGTTTGGTATTTGATGGGATTAACTTGAGAATAATTGGGGAATATAATTTTTTTGTATTTGGTATGTAGAAATGGGATTGAAAATATAATTATAAATTTACAAAAATATCATTCTTATATTTATAATATTTATAGTTTTGTGTATATATATATATATAACCAATTATTATTATATTTTTTCATTATTCGACCTTGTTTTTCTCATAATAGATCATATAACATCATATCGGATTTGATCAGGTTAGATCTAATCCGATCTGATTAGATTAGATAATAGTAATTATTATTATTATTATTATTATTATTTTCTCAAGATCATCATACAAACACAGTTTTAGATATGTGAAACACATAACCTAACTTAACTTAATGAATCAAAACATTTAAACCACATAAGCACATGCATATTAGGACATTCTCCAAGAAAGAAAAATTATATTTCTTCTAAGAAACCCTAATTTCAAAAGTTAAACATATATCAAATAATATTTACAATAATTATTATTATTATAATTATGATTATCTTTATTATAATTATAATTATTATTGTATTTTTCATTATAATTAATTATTATAATAATCAGAATTATAATAAAGATAATAATTATAATACAGTTATAACTGTCCGTTTGGTAAATGGGAATGAGAGAATTTTTAAAATTAAAATTATTATAAAGATAATCATTATCATCATCATCATATTTAATATTATTAATATAATTTTAAATATACTGATATAAGGTCATTTTGGTAATTTTATCTTCTGTTCCCATTCCCATCCTTTTAATACCACCTCCCCCCTAGCAATAAATTGATGGGAATTGGCACCTCTAAATCCTATTTCTAAATCCCATTTTAATTCCCACTCCCTCAAAACAAACAATAGAATATTTAAATCCCTTCTTTAATTCCCATTCCCGCAATTTTATTCCCTCCAACCAAACATGCTGCAAGAGCTAACAATTCTACAAATTGAGCAGCTCAAGCACAAGCCCTCTAAATAAGTTGAACTATCTAGGTTAGGTTATTTTTTAAAATTTTTTAAAATTTATTTAAATGAGTCAAATTTGATTATATTTTTAACTTTATTTAGTAAACGAGTTGAATCATAATTAAAAAACGTAAGTATCAATTTATCTTATAACTTTAACTCGTGAATGAAATTCACATCGACTTAGTTCATTTGTTTAGTTAAACGAATCGAGTTCGAATAAAAATATATTCGACTCGGCTTATTTATATTCATTGCAAGCATATCATTAAAAAAAAGTGAAAAGTGGAGTATATGTAGATAAATACGTTTATTTTAGTACTATTTTAAAAATTATTGACATGGAAGTAAAATTAATTGGAGATAAAAAAAATTAACATATTAATGAACCTCACATAATAAACCTTGGAGGAGATGCTCTTATATCCAACACTCCAACATCAACTAGTATATATATTAATGACACACCATGAAAAATTGAGCTGCTACACAAGAAGGGAAAAAAAGGAGGAGGAAGAAAGATAGGGGAAGAAGTCGGAAAGAGAAGAAAATTAAAAGAAAAAATGGAGTATATATAGTTAAATATGATACATTTTACTGTTACTTTAAAAATTATTGTTGCTGAGGTCAAATTAATTGGAGATAATTTTTTTTTTGAAAAGTGTGATAAATCTCAAATATTAAGTATTTACTAACGATGCTCTTAGAAAGAATGAGAACAAATAACAAATCAAATGATGTGCTTCATCATTATGGTATCTTCAAATCTTTTCAACTTAAAATTAAGGTTCATAGTCATTAGGGACCAACATCCCTCTATTATCATATCCATCTTTCATGGAATATTTTAATTGTTATGAAATACTTTGATATAGTATGAATGATTAATGGGGTGAAAGAAAGACAAGAGAAAGGAAAAATTAGACATGCAATGTAAACTTTGGTATCATTTCATTAATTAACAAATATTGAGAAATAAACTTAAGAATGGTATAGGTTTTTTATTGTCAAATGAATGGAATATGGTGAAAGAATCCATTGGCTAATTTTTTTTACACACCATTAACAATTGTTTGAAGACCTACAATATAGGCTCTTGCTGCTATTACCAACGATACCATGGAATCAATTATGGTTTGTTTATCTTCCATTTTTTAAATCATTGCTTTACCTTTTGAATCTCTAATTCTTACACTCATATCAATTCCAAAATCTCTAACTCTACCGTCAACATTTCATTTCAATAATTGATGAATCTAGAACAATCCAACGAGTCGCAAATATATATTAGTTTGTTGGATATGTTTGTCTTACTCAAATAGTCCTCATTCAACTTCTTCCTTTGTGTAAGAATATAAGTAGATGCTAACGAATTAAATTAAACGATATCATCAATGTTGATTAGATAATTACTAAAAAATGAAATGGTTCATTTGCTGCCTAATAACTCATTAGCTTATTTGAAATTAAATTCATTAGAAACGAAAATAGAAATGGAGGCCTATTTTTAATTCCAAAAGAATATAATTCTATTTTGTGGAACTCAATAGAAATAAAAATAGAATTTTTTATATATAAAATTTGTATCTCTTAATTTCTTATCTTTTTGAGATAGAATTATAATTCTTATTTGCTTTGATATACCAAATGATATAATTCTAAAAAAAGATAAAAGTAGAAATCTATCTTCATAATTCATAGGCATTCCAAATAAATGGTATATAACCTCACACCTCCATTAGGTAATTAGGTCGCAAACTATATACTTTTTCATTTACCACAATTTCAAATTAGGTTCATCAAGATTAGAAATAGATCCTAGTTTATTGGATTGAGGTGAATCTAGTTTGGGTTGAATGAGCTAGATGAACCTAAGTTAGGTGGATGGAAGTGAATGTTTTCAAATGTTGTTTAGATACTTATTAGTTTTAACCTCGGTGAATAATTTATAACCTTGCTTATTTTGAGGTGAATGGAGATGAATATTTAAATTTTATTAAGATATTAACACTAGCATCCTTTAGCCACTGATTTCATTGCTAAAATTTTGGAAGCAAAACATAGGTTAAAGAAGGTTCATTATTTACCTAACCTAATATGCTTTAAGTCCAAAATAAATTGTCAAACAAGAGTAACTTAAAAGTCATATCCATTGCTCTAAAATATTCACCTCATTTAACTTCCACCCAAACATGCTCCAATTGACAACAGATCAAAGCATCTTTAATATCTCACATTATAAGAAAAAGTACTAATTGGATATAAGGTATGTGGTTTAAATTTTCTTTCTTGTGTTTGAATTTGTGGCTATAGCTTTAGTGAGGGCTCTCAAAGGAAAAGGTGTATCAATGGTATCAAATATGGTAAATGGCAATGCTTCATACAAGAGGAAGAGGATGGTCAAAATAGTGTGCAAAGAGAAGGAGAGATCATTAAGGAAGATATAATGTGGAGACAATGGGTGGTAAAAAAGACATTTAGAGTGAGGCAACCAAATAAGTTTATTTGGGATTTGTTTGGCAGATTACAGATTTTGATGTTAAGGATGTTATAGGCTTCACAAGGTTCAAACGATGGAGTGATAAGATCCTTATTCCCTATTGTAGGTTGTAGTAATCATAAATTAATCACAATGGATATATATTGAGGGTTGTATAATTATATACTAGGTTTGCAATTTGGTTAGTTAAAATCCTAGGGTATACCCAAAATTTAATAGAACAACCACAACTCACCTACAAGCAATAGATAAGACTAAGTCCTCTTATATTTAGCATAGAACAACAAACAATCCCCAAAATTTATAGAGCTTTTGTATTTTCCTTTCAAAAAGCAAACATGATTCAAGTTAGGATTATTAATGAATCTCCACAATAGTTTTTCCACCAAATTTAATTAAGTGTGGCTTCCTTGTTCGCCCATCATTGTAATTTTTGGTTTGGAAATTCCTTCCTAAGATGTGAACAAAATGTGATTATTGTCATCATTTAATTTTACCAAAATCTTTGTTGTGGAGTAGGTAAAGAGCGAACAACAAACTTAGGTAATAAGTTGTGGACATATAATATATAGGAACGGAAGAAAGTATGGAAGTTATAATTGTTAATGTGGTGATGAAAGTCTCTATTGCTACATAAAAAAGATGATTATGATGTTTATGAATGAGGTTGTGATAAGTGAAACCATGGTATTTAAACGTGAGCAAACAAGGCCTCAAATAACTATCAATTGCTTCCAAAATCTAGATAAATAAAATAGAATCGAGTTTATATAATGACAGACATAAGTATTGTTTGTATTTATCATCTAGACAGATAGAATGGAACTTTGTCTATATTGTGTGGTCAAAGTGGAGTTGATATATATGGAGGATTTGTTTGAATTAATTTGTTTCCTTGACCATATATTGTTTAAATTAAAAAGTATTTATCTTATTTTAACAATCTTTACACTGGTCAAATGTATAACATGTATATTCTTAGATAATAGCCCCGAGAGTTTTAACTATTTTGGCAAGGGATGGAGTTTTTGAATACAAAATGGTAGAAAATGTTTCCATTTTAAAGAATAATTTTTTTAAATATCAAAATAAAAGTAAGTGTTTTTTATTGAATATTTTATTACTATCTCTGGTTCTAAATAAGGGTCATTTTAAACTTGCATACTTATTAAGAAAGCATGTAGATTGTTAAATGTGGTTTTTATTAAATATACCTCATTACATGATGTTTATAGTATAAAACATTTAATGATTAGGGGTAGATTAAAAAACTTTTTCACAATTTTTGCATGAATAATCTAAATGGCGCATATATATATAGTTAAAATTACACTTATTATGAATTGGAGGTGGTATAAATTATGATAAGTGATAACCATCACTTTAGTATCTAATAAAAATAAAGAATCACACATCTTAACTAAAATTAAGTAACAATTAGTAAAGAGTTAAATGCATATAAAAGAATGAACATTTGGGTTCTTTTTTTCGTTAAGGAATGAACATTTTTATTTTCTCAACTTGTAAGAATATTCTTACTACAAAAATTATTATTTTTGTATTTATACTATATAATTTATATTATACAATCATTTATATATGCAATATATACTATTGTGCATAATACATAATAAATAAAATAATGAGAAACTATATAATAATTTAACCTAATTTTTAAATCTTATTGGTCTAAAAAATAGGCTAACAGAAATTAACCTAAAATTAACTTTCTTCCTTTTCACAATGAAAACCTAATAAACTATATTTTCATAGTGTCTCAATCTAACAAGCTTTTTTCCTAGTGGATTGCTTCAAAGGAGTAATGAAGCTCAAAGGACAATGATCATCAACGGAAGACTACGACGCCAATCACAAATTTTGGAAAACAACATTAATTGTAGTAATAAATACAATAAATAGTTAATAAATTAGAGTTGAAAAAGAAATTTTCAAGCTCATTGAATATTGTATCATGATATAGAATCACTGCCTCGAAGTGAAGTTTAGCTAGACTTTGGTGTAAATCTCTTCTTGGCTGGTTCACCCACAAGGTTAATGTAATGCCTCCAATCTCGTGCATTCGTGTTTAGAGGAAAGGAACCATAGATTTAATGCCCAAAATTTATGTGTAAAATGAAAGTAGAAAACTTTAGAATGCTTGATATATGGTTAAATATATATAAAACCTAAAACTAGAAGAATTTTAAGTAGAAGAAAAATGGCAAAGGAGAGAACGTATCCACTCCTTGCAAAATGAAGACGGACAGACAGCAGTGGCGACACAAGTATGTGGGCTGGCCCAACACCACGTCTAGTTACTAAACAATCCAAACTAGTGATTCAAATAATCCATCTAGTGAGGGAGTATAAAAACTAAAATAAACTCAAATTTTCCACCAATATAGGACACCAAAAATGAGTAAATAGTAGCTTAAGCATACACATGCCGAACTACCATTGGTCCAAAAACAAGCAGAGTCTTCAACAAAGATGAAAGGCATTAGTGCTATTTCGGGAAAATGGTATTGAATATGAATTTGAAAGAGAGGGATAGAGAGAGAGAGAGAGTCACAACTTCAATCATTGATTTCTTGTAATCAAGAATAGAAGCACTTAGGTTAGAAGAATTGCATAATAATGTCAACATTTACCTTCAAGAATCAAATCCATAAATTAGAAGCACCATATTTCTTCTCTATTCTCATATATGTGCCACAATATACGCTCTATTTCAATAATCCAAAATAGATTTCGAAACAAAATAAATTCAATCAAAACCACTCACACCAACATGAGAAACATCAATTTGGAGTTGAATAAAGCTCCAATCAAGGGGAGCTTACTATATTTGAAACTAGAGCTAATACCAAAACAAAAAGAGAAGGACCCCAACTTATTTAGGGAACAAATCATCAAATGTATCTAGGTTTGGCCTCAACCCATTAGAAGGATTCCAAACTAAAGGCGTTGAATTGAAGAGAACATAACTAAATCTAGCTCAAACAACTTCCAAGCACCACATCGTAACCCCAAATCTAAGGCAGTGGACAACCAAATCAAAGAATTGGAGCTCGTATCTATTGAATATTAGGAAATTGAATCAGTAAAACGAACTCTTCAACTCCACCTAGATGCACAAACCATCATGAGGCTGAGGATTTTGTTTCCCCATGAGTCAAAGAGAGAGAGAATAACCTCATCAAATAGAGATATTCTCCAGTGAGATAAGCCCCAAACAAGGAGAAAAATCTTGGTAAATAAAAGAAATAAAAATGTAGTGATGAAGATGGAATTAGTAGAGGAGACACAATGAGGATGATCACTATTTGTCTCAGCAAGTAGGCCTTCGTTGATAATATAGCTTATGCATTATGTATAATTTCATATATTAATCATATGTATAAACTATTGTATATTTTTTTAATTAATGTATAATATAGATTATACACTATAGATACAAAAATAACTTTATTTTTTTGAGCTACTTATCAAAATTACTTATCCAAGATAATTTTTTTTAAATATCCTATTTTTAAAAATAAATAATTAATTATCTTGGATAACTACTTTTGATAAGTAGGTCCAAACATGAAAATAGTTATTTATTAAGGATATTTTTCATTCCTTAATGAATAAAATACAATTTTTGATCCCTAATATAACAACATTAAAGATAATATATGAATTTCATACTAGGTAACGAGTAGAGAAGATCTAGGTGTGTGTTGTTGTAAATGAGTCAAGCCGAGTACCTTTGGGTTTCAGCTCGACCTGTTGAATAAATAATTCTGAAATAAGGTTTGGAATCAAATTGTTTAACTAAATGAATAAGTCGAGATGAACTCACGAGCCTAAGCTAAAAATTACCTTAGCCAAAATTTTCTAAACTTGAACTCTATTGGTTTAAAAAATGAACCTGAAAGTAAGGCTCAGGTTCAAATCATTTAACTAAACAAGTTAAGCTAGGACAAACAAATATTTTAATGAGCCAAATCGAATAGTTTACGAGCTAGCTCGATTCATTTACAACACTATCATATCATCTAACACAAAGTGCATCCATTAGAGAAGAAATACATTATTTGTGAGTGAAGAAAAATTGTAAAGCAATATTCCTAATAAAAATAGCTTATTATAGATGCAATAATATTAAGATAGATACAAGCCTACTATTTGTAAAAATATAATAATAAAAACCAAAAAATTATAGGTAAAAAAGATACGATTAGTTATGGTACATTACCAAAAAAAAGATCTTTGACCAACAATATTATATATATTAGCATTTTAGATATGTAGTTTAAGCAATTTATTTATTTATTTTTTCAAAACACTTTGAAGTTTTAGCTTGTAATAATAATAAAAATAATTCTTAAATTTTCTAAGAAAATAATTAGCGAGATAAACTACAAAATTAATAAATTAATAATCATCTATTTAACAAATGGAAGCCAATGCACAACGTTGTTATTAAGTGGGAAAAACTTACATAAATTTAATTTTTAAAGTTTCATATTAGTTAGGATTTGTAATATTTATTTGGATGATAACAAATCAGATCATTTTAATTGTACGATAGGAATCAAAACATCTCGTGTTTATAACATCAGGCATCAATTAAATAAAGACATAATATATATAAATAGGAGACCAATCTTAATTAAAAATTCAAAAATTATAACTACATATATTTAATTAAGACCACACACAAGCATAATATATATATATATATATGTCAATATATGTAAGCAAAGTGTATAATGAGACTAATTATTGGAATTCAAACATCACATTCTACATGCATTGTATCTTTGAAACTCTCATCATTAATATAAATATAATTTCATAAAGCCGATATATTCTTATTTAAATTTTATTGTATACTAGTTATCCATATTTTATGTATTTAGTTGTATAATATTATGAGTTAATTAAATTTTAATTCAATATCACAATCTAAGATTCATTAGCATAAATATTCTTGATATTTATTTTAACATTTAAAAAATAATAATTTGCAATTGTAACTTGTATTATTAATAATAAAATTTAAATTTATAAAAACGTAGTTAGCTAGATAAATAAAATGTCTATATGGATGAACTATAACTATTGACCTTTGTGGTTGTTTTTTTTTCTAACTTATTTGGAAAATAAAGTTACTGTATTATGTATACTTTTTTAGAAGCTGGGGTTGAAAACAATTGTTTGTGGTTGAAAAGTTTCCCAAATCACACACTAAAATACAATAATATTTTTGTTGACCTCTTAGGTCAATCAACCTTTATTTTGATAATAACAAACTTAATTATAAATTGGAATTATCTTGTTAAGTGTGCATGTGTATGATAGAAAAACCTGAAGTATTCAATACTTAACTAAGTCAAGGAATGCTGATGACATCAAGTTTACAAATCATATTCTAAGCACAAGCCAAATATCAACAACGAGAAAAAAATAAGACTCTAGCTTTAATTTCATATATGAAATACACAAACCATGAAGGGATAAGCAAGTGTGCTCAAGATTCCAAGATTCAATCTTCAAAGATTATATTACAATCTTAGGTTTTATGTACATACGGTTTATATTTTAAATATTTAGATTTTTCGATGATTTGATGCTTCTAATCCTATTTAAAAATCATTGTGAAATATCTCAAATTAATTTCATTTATCAAAAATAATTTCAAGTATTTATCAAAAATATCTTAAATTGATTTTATTTTAAGCACTTTTGCATATGAAATGACTTAAAAAAATTCATCATCAATTCTATAGATATTATTTTTGGATTAATAATATGTCTTTGCAAAGCTTAAGAAGTATACTTCATAGGAAAAAAAAAAAGGTAGTTCTCAATTTTGAGCTTTGTAGCTCAAGTTATGCCTTTTTTTTTTGTTAAGTTGCGTAGTGGTGAAATTTGGTTGACTAATCAACTAGTTTTTAAACTCATTGAATAATTTCCAAACTAGTTGAATGGTTTGAAAACTAATCAATTGATCTTGGTATTTTTGAACTTTTTCTCCATTCTAATTCGATCATTGAAGTACTTTTTACACCTAACGCCTAGTACCAATTTTTCTCGTCTTTTAGCACTATAAATAAGAGTTTTTAGACTTTAATAAACATCAATCAAGCTAGCAAAAATCTTTGAAAATCATCAGTTTTATATCTTACAAAAAATTATAGAGAGTTTTGATTTTACACTTTTAAATCCAAATCAAACTTCTCTAGTGCTCATTTTGTTCTTCATATTTAGCTAGAGTGCTCGTACACTTGTCATTATTATTTTCTAGATATATCACAATCTTCACTAGTGATTACTTACTTTCATATGCTATCAAGTATATATTCTTACTGTATTTATTCAAACTCATCATCTCAAACACAAGTGAATAGTTGTGTTGTCTAGTATTCCTAAAAGAAGTCATTGATATTGTAGTCTCATAAACCTAGAGATGATAACTAGGAAAAGTGTAAATTATCTCCCAAAGGTTCATTGAGATTGTAGGCTCATAAACTAAGAGGGGAGTGATCATCATTAAATAAAGAGATATTCAGATCTAAAAGACAAAACCTTTTGGTGGTGGATGTAGATAAAATTTGTAGAGTTTCTTGAACCACTATAATTCATGTGTTTATTATTTTCCATCCTTCTACTTATATCTCACAAAATTTTAATTTACCATTATTGTTACAAAATAATCTATTTACTTTCTCTAGAGTATCCATATAGGCTTTCAATTGATATAAGAGCTTGGGGCTTCACCAAATTAATCTAAGAATCAAAAGCTTAATCCTCAAAGTATGGGTAACTTTTGGAGTGAAGAATTAACATATTTAAATCCTCTGTTCTTCATTGGAGAAAATTTTGGGATTTGGAAAACGGTGATTAGTTGCTTCTTCAATGCACAAAATTAAAACTTGTGGTTCATATTTCATTATGGTCTAACCAAGATTTAAAAACCCACCGTTAATTGATTAATTGAGAAACCAATTAAAGAATGGACATATCTCAATGAACAAAGGGTCATCTTAAATAACAAAGTTGTTTTTGTAACAACCCCCAAATTTACTACTGAAAAATTTCGTTTAAATCAAAAAAGGTTTAGCGGAAGCGAAAGATAAAACCGTAAACTCGGGGGTGCTACCGCCACACTTAGTACCAGACTGGTTCACTCTTACCGTTCCAATACTAAGTGCGAAGGCTAAATATGATCAACATTAAGTGCGAAACATCAAAACATGGGTCGACATTCAAAATAAATCATTAACGAAAATCGGTCAAACGGCAGTTAGAAAATGAATTAGGATTACAACTCAAGAGTACGATTTCCAAAACGTGAAGCGTAGTACAAAATATAGCTAAATATGGAAACAAAAAATCCGATGATAGTAATAGAGTCCAGCCGAATCGCTCTCGATCCCCAGGTCAGGTTAGGCTCAACAATTTGCCCCACCCGATGCCTCATAGGTATCGTAGGCATCGAAGACATCATCTCCTACCTGCACAAGTTCAGAGGGACTTCTGCTCGTGGGAATGAGCAGCACCCATGAAACGGGTGATCAGTATGCTACGTACTGAGTAAGGTAACAGACGTGCTAAGGTCAATACATAGAACACATGACACAAGGATAAGCACATAGGCAACATACAATAACACACATGATAAGGCTTGGTTACTTTCCCGGTAACTTATTCTTTATTGTCCTTAATAATATGTTCATTCCACACATATTCCTTAATAGTCCATGTGAGTGCGAGAACCCCACTATTATAGCCGGTGGACCAAAAAACATACACTCAGGGCAGAACGCTCCTGACCACTATTATTCGCCGGTGGACCGGTCTCCAGGGTAGAACGCTCCTGGCCACTATTATTTGCCGGTGGACCGGTCTGGCCCCGACTCACATGGTATTTCACTGTAAGTACTTAGTGTATTTCCCATGGCTTAGTTTATTTACTTTGGTTCGTTGAGCACGAAATCCCCCACTATTATAGTCGGTGGACCGGAAATCATGGAGGGCAAAACGCTCCTGACCACTATTGTTCGCCGAAGGCACGATCTCCAGGGCACCCCGGCTTCTGGCCACTATTATTTGCCGATGGATCGGTCTGGGCTCGGCTCAAAAATCTTCCACTTTAAGTGATTAGTATCTTATCCATGTCTTATTAGATAACACTCCACCCTTGACATGCATGTCATCAATGTTCTACTTCTTTTCTCTCAAGAGGGCCCGTCCCATATTTTGAGACTCCTGCACCCCTTATCACGCCCCGACTTCCATTCCCCCTTATGCTCACACATAATGAAAGACCAACTCCTGAGAGTGTAGGTTAAGCCCAACACCCTATGACATCGACCTTGCCTATTCTCACCCTCTAGGGTTTTCCCCTTGGAAACCCTAATTGGACCTATGTGGCCCAACTTCTTCTCACTTATTCTACCATTACTTGTTCCTCGCTCCACATCTCATCCTTATTAGGTCAAACCCAAGACGTATCACTTTACCTCTTGACTTCGCATGTGACCGGCCAAACCCTAGTTGGCCACTTCAAACCCTAGTACCTTACTTCTTCCACAAGTAACCTCTCTACTTTCATCCCAAAGTCTCTTCTTTCACATGAAAACCCATACTCATCTTTTATATAAATAAGTTCTCACTCTTAACCCATACTCCACCCTTCCTTAATCATCCTTCCCTTTATACTTTCCAAATTTCCATTTTCTCCCAAAACCCTAATCGGGTCCCTTATACACCCTTGCACCAACCTACGTACTATTTTTCATCCCAAGTTTCCAATCACTCCACAACTCTCCCATTCTCTTATTTACACCCTAAATAAACTTTTCTCACGTAAGATTCACCCCCATGCAAGATTTAGCCATCCCATGCAAACACCCCAAGTCCCCATACAAATTTTAAGACTCCCATGCATGGTTCCCATCTCTCATTTATTTTGGTCATTCCTTCCTCTTAAATTTTTCTCTCATGGATCATGAGGTACTTAGGTCAACCTCTTATCCCCCTTAGTGAACTCACGTCCCATTTCTTTCTCTTTATCCTTATATTCCTAATTCATATTATCAGTTGTCCTAACATACATGTCCTAGAGGGCCATATCATAACACATCATAAACACCATACATATATATACATATCATGCTCATGTCATAGGAAGCACATACAAACATACCTCAACTCCAAGCTGCGCTACATATAAGACAAGTTATCCACAATCTTATAATACACGACATAGCATGGCATATACAACATCCAAAGCATACAGGTCACACATCACACAAAGGCCTTAGCTTCGTCCTTACCTAAAGCGACGCCAGGCTTGGAGCATGCTCCTACAACTCCTTAGGATTTTGGTTAGGTTCACCTATAAAAGGGAAAATACTAAGTATTCGTTTCCCTCAAAGTACCATCATCCCTTATTTTAGGCTAATATTAGGATTATTATTATTAAAGAGAGTATTATACGAAAACTAGGATTTTTACCTTAAAATTAGTATACTAAATATTACTAGTCAAAATATGTTTATTTTTAATATTTATTGTTACACTTATATTATTAGACCCGTTAGCTCTATTCTTATAATAATAGTATTCAAACTAACTATTAGCAAAGTAGTGATAATAATAATAAAACTAATAATAATAAAACTAATAATAGTAATGCTAATGCTTATAGTGCTAGAACCCTAACATTTTTTTTAAGACTAAGGTTAACTATAGTGTTAGGATTTGAATAATAATATAATAATTGCAATATCAACAAAGTACTATTATTCCTAAATATAATAACGATAAATGTCATATTTTAGATAATAATAACTTAAGGGTTTAAAAGTTTATATTAATAAAAGTAATAATGGACAAGGTCACCATTAACAATATTAGTAAGGAAATAAGGATAATGATAATGGTAGTACTAATAGTGATAATAACAATATTACTAAAATACTTTTGGTTTAAGTAATAGTAGCAATAATAGTGTCATTAATAATAGAAATAATAATGCTAATAGTAATAATAATAACAATGATAATATTAATATAAGATTTCAAATATCTATCACATATAGTAGTAAGATAATGATGATAAGCCATATCTAGTATTAGTAGTAGTGATAGAGATAGTAATAAGAGTAATAACAATAATAGGAATAATAATAACAATAAGGATAAATATCTTAATTTTAAAGTTGTTTCCTTTTAATAATATACCCTAGTTAACTATCTCTGAAATTAGGTTAGGAAAATAAGGATGATACATAGTAATATTAAGAGTGTAATAATAATAATAGTAATAATAATGATAATAGTAATAATAATATCATTATTAAGGATAATATCATTAATATTAGATAAAATTACTAACACTTATAGAAAATAGTTTTAGGGGTTGGGGGAGTTGGAAAACCACCTAAGGTCAGTGGTGGACCGGCGGCGGCAAGTGGCGGCAGCGATGGAGGGGGAAGAGAGGTGGAAAGATCAAGGTGTAGGCTATAGGAGAGGGGTAGAGGGGTGTTTGAGGTGGAGGAAGATGCAGCAGGTGAAGAGGGGTGGAATGAGGGTGGTGGTGTGGCTGGGAGTGGTGGCGCACGGTGGTTGGCACGGCGACCGAAGGTGGTGGAGGGTGGTGGAAAATGGGGGAGGTAGAAGGAGAGGGAGGTAGGGGAAGATGGAGGTATGGGAAGGTAGAGGGAGGTCTGCTGGACGTTTTGGAGGGTGGTGGAGGTGTTGGTTGCAGCGAGGGTGGCGGTAGGAGGCGGCGCGAGGGGCGGCGAAGGGCTGGAGATGGCTGCTCGGGATGGTGACTTTGCACGGTTGGGGCGGCATGTGCAGGGCGAGGAAATGGGTGATGGTGGTTTGGTTTTGTAGAGGGAAGTGCGGGGAAGGTTTCGGTGGGCGGCGATTGTCGCGACGATCACCGACGGCGGCGGAAAGCTCAACTTTTTGGGCGGCAGCGAGGCAAGGTTTCGAGGCTATTTCGAAAAAAGGAGACCGGCTATGGCTGCTAATAGGGGTATTTATAGGCAAATTGGAGGGGGGAAACGACGAAGGAGGGAGAGGGCACGCGGGGTAGGTCGCCGACCGGCGGTGGCACCCGGCGCATGCTCTGCGAATTGCAGGGTGTGTTTGGCTCGGTGTGGGGAAAAGGAAAGGGGGAAGCACACGTGAGGGGAAGGACGAGTAGGTTGGGTCAAAATGGGAAAGGAAAACAACGGGGTTGGCAGGAGAGGACGGTCGGACGGTACAGGTGGTCGCTGGCGGTGCAGGCTGCGAGTTGCAGGCCTGGCGCGAGGAGGAAGAAGACAGGCACGGGATGGACTGGGCAGTCCAAGGAAAAAGGAAAGGAGGGGGAGCCGGCCGGTTTGGCAACGATCATAAGGTATTTAAACAAAACGTGGCGTTTCAGAGGATAAATGGACAAAACGCCGCGTCGTGTTGCCGGTTTGGCAACGGTTATAGTCATTAAACGAGATGCAGCATCTCAGCGGATGGAAGGGCAAAACGCTGCTTCCGGTTGCCGCAACAAAGGGGTCAAATGACACTGGGCAGCGGGAAAGGAGAAGGAAAGAAGGGGTTGGGCCGCGGGCAGGCCCAACCGGCGAGAAGAAGGAAAAGAAAGGAAGAAGAAAAGGAGAAAAAAAATAAAAGAGGAAAAATAAATTTTTTTAGGATTTTAGTTTTACATAGAATATTTAGAATATTTTTCTTGGGGTACCGAGAATAAGAATATTTAAATAAAAATATTAAACCTCCTTTTTAGGTTAATTTAGGGCCTTGTTTTAAAAAATATTCCTCCTAACTCCTTTTTAATTAACAAAAGTCCAATTTTCCTCCTTTATAAAAATATTTATAATTTCCTATTAATTTGCCCTAGATAATCCCTCTTAATCCAAATAAAATAATAAATTAAATTAATTTCCCAATAAATTCTTATTTAATGATATATCTTAAAATAATTAATTCTAGGGTATTTCAGTTTTGATTCTCCATTGTGGCCTTAGAGAAAATGTATTCGAGCACATCCTATAATGAACCACAACTAAAGAGATTTAAGAAATTTGAATATCACATATAGTGGTAATGATGAAGATGAAATCCCACATCCTTGTTTCATCACTATAAATGATGGCATTTCAATAAAAAGGATGAGGTAACCAAATTTTCACATAACTCTATAATTAATTCATATGATATTGATGATACTTGCTTAAATAATTTTGAGATTATTGATTGTTAAAATTTTGAGCTAAATAAAATGTTTTATCACTTATTCTTAAAGCATGTAAAATTGAAGAATGAAAATGAATAGTTTGCAATTATGGTTAAAAGCTTGAAAATTGAATTAGATGTAAAACTTTAAATAATTGAAAACCCTTATTTGACAACATGTGAAAATCTTATAAACAACCTCCATAAATACAAAATAAGGCTTCCTTTCCTTTTTAAAAAAAATGATTTAGATTCCAAGGAATTGCATTGTTATTGATAATTTATTAAGGACTAACCCTTATGGACCCAAAAAGATATAGGTACCAAAAGCAAGTATTTGAAAATTCATTACAGGGGAGGAGGAGGAGCTTGAAGGATAAAATAAAAATCCACAACATCAAAGCCTCTTCTACCTCTTCATAAAAGAAAGGAGAATACGTGTGAATTTTTCTAACTCCAAGTTAGTATTCTCCCTTTATATATTACATTATCTTTAATATGAAATATTGAATGAGTGGATGACAAACATGTTTTCTAAGAAGTATTAGATGAACTTAACTTATGAAAATTGAACATTATTCGCTCTTAAAATGTTATTGTTTTATGCATGAAAGTAATGAAAAAAATCATGTTTGGATATACCTGATAAATGTTGATTTGGTTCTAAATTAGCCTACATGATTTGTGCTTAAACCAAGCTTACAATGCATATTTAAATTCATTAATTGATTATTTTTCATGTCGATAATAAGCGTTTATGACTTGAAGAGACTAAACAACTAGTGGTAAAACCAGTTGATGTGTCAAAGGGACCAGCCAATGTGCCCCCTTTAAATCAATAAATGGATGCTGAGCTTTGTTTTTCAAAATAGGGTAATAAAAATATATGTGTGTTGTCGAACCAATCAACTAGTTTGTCTAGAATATGTAACTATTTTTCCTAAACAAAACCATTGACTTTGCTTTATTTTCCTTCAACTAGCTTGAACCTAAACTATTTTGCTCTACTTCTCTCATCAATTCTTATTCATTTCTCCAATAAATCTTGCAAATTTCACCTTTATTTGATCATTAGAATAATAAAACTATACTCTCTCCATTGATTCAAAGAAAGAAAGTGATTTAGTATGAAAATCAAAATAGATATATGCTCAAATCCTAATTTGGTACTGGATAAAATTAAAGGGTGATGTAGCTTAACTTGTTTATGAATTATGGTCGTAAATGTTTCCTTTCTTATTTTGAATGTAAAGAAACCATTATTACCTAATTTGTTTCCAACCTCTTAATTGGCCATAATCACCTATGCGTGTAGTATGAGTAACTAATTTTGATCGTTTCTTACATTTTAATATTATCAATCCTACATTCACTATTCTTTTTAACTCTATTTCTCTCACAAATCTTGAGACACATTTCTTTTTCACTTCATTTGTGAGTTGTGAATTTCACCCAAAACCTTTTGACCTTAGTGTTATCTATCATTTTTTCCTAATTGATTGTTCATGTGCTTGACTGAATTATCTTGAATTCGTTGATCTTCATTAACAGTAATGGTACGCAAAGGGCTGGAAAATCTTATGTCAATCCTACCAATAGAAGAAGCAGAAGGATTCATATCAATGAACCCATGCCTCATGTTCCACCTCCAAAAATGGAAGAACCACAACCTCATGTGCATTATGGATATCCTCCTCTTCTACTTTTAAATATGATCAATCCTTTTACTTAATTTCTTCACCTCATCAAGTAATCAAACTTTAACCACCATTTCTTTCCATCTATGTATAAGAAAAAAATGGCTTAGCAACTTTAAGGAAAACCAAATTATCCTTAGATGTTGCATTGATATTGATGCTTGCATTAACCAATTCTATTTATCCTTTATGCAACATCTTCATTATTCTCACATGTTTCTACTAATCATCCTAAAAAATCCTCACTATCATGATTTAGTAAAACTCTTCTAGAACAAACTACCCTTCGATAAAAGCACCCTAGTGATTACTTGTTATGATAGAAGGTTTGATATATACTTGGATAAGGCTAGGGTAATTGAGGTTCTTGGTATTCCATAAGAATAAAATAATTAAGAAAAAAATGCATTCATTTTAACATTAGTTCCAACATTATCAAGATACCTTATAAGTATAATACCTTTGATCTTCACATTTGTCCATTCTTTGAGCTCTATAATTCTATCTACTTTGATTTTATTTGAATTTTCTATGAGAATTTGATTATTTATACCAATGGTTCCACCATCACCACTAGATTCCTAAGTGTTCCCATTTGGGTCAATGAGACTAGACATGTTAGGACCCTAGGCATTTAAGTGGTCATCTCTTTTAGGGATTACATATCACATTTAGATATGCATGATGACACATGATATGGTTATGTATGATGTGACTAGGCATCATTATATGATTAGAGGCACTATAAGGTCTTACTATTTGCAACCTTATAAAAGAGTATTATACTATTTTATTCGCATGATGTTATTCCCTCTTGCAATATATAAGGTTGAAATGACTGCTAGAAATTTGTATTGACCACATCTTATTTAGGGTTTCCATGTGCTTCAAAATTGACATCTCTCAAAACACAGCACACGCAGCGAGTCACACAGAAGCTTCTTTTAGGTTATGGTTCTCTCATCATAAGTATCTTGGAAGAATACAAAGTCTCATTTGAATATTTCAATTCCATTCCTCTCTGTTTACAGAATGGATTGGATATCTTTGATAAGAGGACCTTATGCCCAATAATATATGTTTCGTCCATATACGCTGCTCTCCTCTATCAACTCCTTAGGGTAGAGCTACAGTTCAATATCTATAAGACTTGCTTATCTAAGGATTTTAGATGTTGATCATGGTACTAGGCTTGCTAGTCTCAAGAAAATTGTGCATTTCATGCTTCCTACTACCTCTACAGAGGGTTCATTGGGTCTATAGACTTATATGGATACTCCTACAGCTACTACGACATAGACTTAGGCATAATATACATATAGAGCTCCACAATATACTATATTTGAGGGTAACATGGTTACTTCTGGTATTGCTATTGGTGATAAAAGAATTGAGGTTAATGAAACTAAAGAGATTACACCCCCTCTTAGTACTAAGGATCTAGATTGTGCACCAGGCACTTGAGATGATGTTGATGATGAGTTGGATAATGCAGATGCAAAGAACTTGTAGGATATACTATCAGATGATTCTCTTTACTCAAATCCAAATGTTCTTTTGATTTACCTCACCACTATTCCTCACCCTTCTAGATCCATACCTTTTGAGTCTACCCGTCCATCTACCTCTAGTTAAGACCATGGATGCTTATCAGAGCTTTACATAGTCCACGGTCATATAAGTGTGTGGGCCATATTTCTTATTTTGATGATATTTATTTGGTCTTGTACTCATTTTCTTATTGATATATGATATATATTGTCATATCTTCCTAAAAACACATTTTTCCATGTTAATTTACTCATATATTAGGAAGAATTGTTCTTAAATATTTTTGGCTCATATATAATGAATTTAATGAACTTTATTTTATTTCTTCCTTCCCTAATGGATTGATGAGTAATGATAATATTTTATGATGCACACTTAATGTGATTATGTACCTGCCGCATTTTCATGCTTCTTGATGATTTATTTGACTCATGAATAAGTTAACTGATCTAATGATATATCTCATGCAATTATGCTTTCAATGTTATATTTTGATAATTTGCTTGAAATATTATACTATTGAGACAACGCTTCACTTTACTATTTTGTTATATACTCTCAAATTTTTTTAGAAATTGTTACATTTAGTAAGAATCCTAATCATCATGATACTTATACATTCCTATGATAAAATTGTCTTGATAAGAATTAACTCCATTATAAAAGAAAATTTTCTCCATTGCACTTGAGTATAGGTTACATGTTGAATGGAATATCTAAATCTTAATAGGGATACACTTATGAGATTCTACCATAATCGTTGAACATGCAAGGTATTGTAAAGACTCTATGAGAATATTTTTACCTATCTCACATTGGTCATCCATATCTGGTAAACTCCAACCAAAAAATTTGACATGTGTTAAATTATCATATATAATTTAGGTTGCTCTATATGATAATTAAACTGACATGCCATATACATTTTGAGAGGATGTTTAGTATGTCTTTCATTTGAATCCATATATACTTTTCCTTTATTAGTGAGTATACCCGCCTATACATGTGGTATAATCCTTGAATACTTTGGATTATGAAATCATTCATAATTGATTCAAGTACATTATTCTTAATAAATCAAGTATTATCTGACTTCATCTTGCTAAGCCCATATGTGTATATCTGTGCTACCTTGAAAATATAAGATATTAGTGTTGCTACTAATAATTTCAAGTTTTTCATGCAATTTCCTCTCATTATAAGTGATATGCCATGAGTTGTCACAGATCTTGCACTTATTATCTCTTGTGATAATTTCAAATATATATATCATGATTAGATACTTGATATGAGTCATATTTTATGCATAAATTGATAAAAGGTGAATACCCTACTACTTTTATTTGCCAACTCATTTAAGCAATTGTAATTCACAGAAAATGAGTTTGAAGGTTTATTTTTTTCTTTCAAAAACATGTTTTCTCATAGTATACATGCTATTACATTCCTTCACTTTCATTCCTACTTGATTAGACATGTTTGTTTATGCTCACATATAATTACAAGAGTTTTATATTCTCTATGAGCATATACAATACTCTTACTGAAAGTTGATATCATTTATCAACTTCCATGTTTTTCCTAAAAAATTAAAATCTAGCACTTTAAATTAGTTAGGAAAATAATTTCTTGATGACCACATCTTCTCCCTCCTTCACCTTCTCAATTATACATTAAGAGTCAATTCATGGATGGCTTTATGATTAATGTTTATAATTTAATTGTCATTAAAGTGTGAATGTTGATGCTTAATTATAATAACTATAAATTTCATTCCACTCATAGATATTGCATGAAATCGAAAGTGCTTAGGAAATGTTTCCTTTGCTAGATTTGCATCCATTTATTTACAAAAAAATGGCTCCTTTTAATAACTAAATGACGATACTTGATCAATATGGATGGCATTTTAAGTTTTAACACCGATATAATTGTCATGCTCACCAAATCACTATATTTTTGACAAATTGGTTCTTGTGTGCATGATTCATCCTATTTCTCTTCCCTTATAATTATATTCCATTAATTACTATGAATAGGAAACAATTGATACAATATGAACATAATGGGGAGTTGAGACACTTCCTTTCTTGAATATAATTATACAAACATGATATGTGACCTAAATATGCTTTTTTTTTTACTCTTACTTTTACATAACCAAGTGTAACACTAATGATGCTTGGGTGTATACTTGCAATTATGATATTCTTTTTCACATCATTTATGGTGCTTGAATTTATACAACTCCTTAATGAGTTATGCCTTGGTGTTTTCTCATGTTGTTAACTCTTGAGTGATGTTATACCCCTATATGATGTGATCTTAAACTTCCACTCTTGAGATCGTTATAGTGTGATATTTACTTACATGTCTTAAACTTCCACTCTTGAGGTCATTATAGTGTGATATTTACTTACATGATTTTGTACACACCTTAGTGACACACACACACACTTTACTATTTACTAACTAGGTTGATATATGCAACTCTAAACTTAATTGATCACATGATTCCATTGTTAGATTTTCTTGTGATATCTCATGTACATGATCATTGTCATCTCTCTACATTATGTTAAAGAGTATCCTCATTATGCTTACACGTATTATTAAGTACAAATGAGTGATACTCTTGCATTTCATTGGTGTGCTTGTCTTGATCTCCAATTCATTATATTATTGACAAGTTACTCATTAAATGAATTATTCATCCCATTCCATATTTTTCTTATGTTTTCTATCCACCATATAAAAGGAAAACATGTGATAAGTTATTGTGTCATGAATTTTAAGATGAAGTTGTCATTGTACTCCCATGTTGATATTTAGTAATTTTGATGGACATTCTCATATATTTGTATGAATCTTGATACTTATATATTCACTTCCACTACTTATGTTGCTTGAGATAATGATATCTTAAGTCATCATATTATGATCTTGATCTTATTGCTAATATATGCATACCCTTATAGGGAGCACACTTGTTTTACTTGATCACTTTTCTTATTACCCTAGGCATAACCTAAAAGGGAGATATATCATATTTGTTTCAGTCTTGTTATTCATTGATTATATTGACTATAACTAATCTCCTTGTGCTTTATTTGAGAATGTGCATATCTTAAGTGGGAGTTTCACTCCCTATGCTTTTAATTTCTTATGCACTTATTTTTTTGATTGAAGATATTATTTGCTGAAGCCCTTTCCTTTTATTGATGATAAAAGGGGGAGAAAAGGTAAAAAAAAAATGATATGTGCTAACTTGCTTTTATTATTACATTTCCATTCATGTGATACTTGTGCGATTTTATTGTAAAATGGAAAATATATGATCCATATGATTCTAGAAAATTTATTGATTATCACTTTCACATCTTTATACATAATCTCTCAATATATTGGCATCTTTTTGTTTGTCATCATTAAAAGGGGGATATTGTTGATTTCATAGGTCAATCAACATTTTTTTTGAATGATAACAAACTTAATTATGAATTTGACTTATCTTTTTAAGTGTACATGCATATTATAGGAAAAACTGAAGCATTCGACACTTGACTAAGTTAAGGAATGCTAAGAACATCGAGTTTACAAATAATATCCCAAGCATAATCCAAAGATCAACAATGAGTACAAAATAAGACTCTAGCTTCAAGTACTTTAATTTCATATATGTAATATACAAACCATAAAGTGATAAGAAAGTGTGCTCAAGATACCAAGATTCAAGCTTCAATGAGTATGTTATAGTCTTAGGGTTTTTGTACATATGGTGTACATATTGAGCACTTAGATTTTTCAATAATTTTGTATTTATAATACTATTAAAAAATCATTTTTAAAGATCTTAATGTGTTTTCCTATATCTACAATATTTTTAAGTTTCCTATATCTACAATATTTATAAGTATTTGTGAAAAATGTTGACATAAATTGATTTTATTTTAAGTATTTTTGCATGTGATCTGACTTGAAAAATTCATCATCAATTCTATAGGCATTATTTTAGATTAATAATACGTCTCTAGAAATCTAAAGATGTCTACTTTATAAGAAAAAGGTAGTTCTCAGTTTTGAGCTTTGTAGCTCAAGTTATGGCTCTTTTATTGTTAAGTTGCATAGTGGTGAAAATTAGTTGACCGATCGACTAGTTTTAAAACCCATCGAGTGATTTCCAAACTAGTCGACTAGTTTGAAAACTGATTGACTGATCTAGGCATTTCTGATATTTTTTACCGTTGTAATTCAATCTGATTTTCCTTATATTTTAGTTTTATAAATATGAGTTTTTAAACTTTAATAGACATCAATCAAGATATCACAACTCTTTAAAAATCATCAATTTCATATATTACAAAGAATCAAACTTTTACACTTTTAAATCCAAATCAAACTTACCTAGTACTCAATTTGTTCTTCATATTTAGCTAGAGTGCTCATACACTTATACTCATTATTTCTCTATCTAGATAAAATCTTCACCAGTGATTATTTACTTTCATTTTCTATCAAGTAAAGATTCTTATTATATTCATTCAAACTCATCATCTCAAACAAAAGTGAAGAGTAGTGTGCTATCTAGAATTTCTAAGAGAGGTAATTGAGATTGTAATCTCATAAACTTAGAGATGATAACTAGGCGAAGTGTAAGATGGTCATTGAAATTATAGGCTCATAAACCAAGAGATGAATGATCATAATTAAACACTCACTATAAATAAAGAGAGATTCAAATCCAAAAGGTAAAATTTTTTGGTAATGGATGTAGAGAAACTTTGTAGAGTTTCTTGAACTACTATAAATCACATGTTTATTGTTTGTCATTCTTCTACTTATTTCTAAAAAAAATTGACACTATTGTTACAAAATACTCTATTTCCCTCCTTTAGAGTATCCATCTAGGCTTTCAATTTTAATAATCATCTATTTATCAAAAAAAAAAACAATGCAAAACATTGTCAATTATTGGAAATATCTTCCATAAAGTTAATTTCATTTGTTTCATATTTATTGAGGTTCAAAATAAATATTTTTTTTTGTAAGAATTATGTTATTTTAGTTATGTAATAGACATAAAAAATTTCAATACTTATGACATATGGATTCAACTAAATAAAGACTTGCTAATTGCTATACACAAATTAGGAATGAACAAGTGTTGAAAAATTAGAAAAATCAAAACTTATTTAATTAAAGAAACACCAATATTTAATCAAAATTTTCAATAATTATGACATGATATGTTTTAAATATTTTGGTAAAATCCATATTTTAACCAAGGTAGTCTAAATATATTAAATATTTTGATTGTGTATATTTAACTGTCTATAATCATTATTCAAAACACTAGGTAGTCTAAATATATAAAGATAAATTATTTTTTATGCTAAAATGCTATCATTATTTAATATCACCATTAAATTACTTATTTTAATTTTGTACATTTATCCATTTTGTTATTGGAGGGTTCCTTCCTATGTGGTAAAAATATTTTTTAACCAAGGTTATTTTTTTCATTTTTATTAATGATCAAACTTTTTGGAAGACAAATATTAGCTAAAAGTTGTTGCGGGAAGGTGAGACAATATGGGACAAAAATGACATTTGAATCCCATAGGTGAGAGAGAAAAAACCATGAAATTTCTATCATTTTCTCTTCAATACAATTTTGATTAATTCAAAGATCTAAAGTTGTTTATTGTTGGATCTTGTTGATTTTTCGACAAAAGCTTTACAAGATACCAATTTTGATTATGAATGGTGGAGATATAATTTTGCGCTCTTCATGTTAGGTTTTTGGTTGCATTTTAGTGGGTGTTTCTAGTTAGGTCTATTTTAAATCAATTTCAATTTTGACTTTGATTGGGTGATCTATTGATCTTGACTTTGGCTGAAAATTGGTGGTGTTTCTATTAACATCTTGTTGTTGATTCCATGAAAGTGATCATTGTCTTTTCGCTTGCATATGGACCTTTGGATGTATTTACAGTTGCTCTATTTTATAATTCTAAACTCTTTTCTTTGGATATTGTAATTGTTGTCTAGTTGTGCTATTTTTGGGTTCATGAGTGTAACTTCGAGTTGGCACTTGAATACTATACTATGTAACTAAATTTTTTCATATGAAAATTTTCTCAGTGGACCGAAGTATCCCGTGGTTGTTTTCCTTTCGCATTGAAAGAGTTTTTTCATGTAAATCATATGTCATTAATTTGTTATTAGTTCTATTTTGTGGTTAGTGTTATTAATCCATTCTTCCTTTATCCCATCAGTTATATCATTATTTAACAAATGAATATAGATATATAAGATTGGTCTCTCTCATAAGTTATAATAGCATTGTTATTCAATATTTATATATTATTATAAATTATCCCAATTATGTAGTAATTGCATAAAATTGTTATTCAACATGGATGTTATATATTCACAAATTGATATTTCATTGGTTATTAAAGATTATTTGACTATATATATATATTTGTAAGGTTCATAGGGGGACTCGTAAAGATAAGTTCAAATTATTATATAGGTGGCGGTACCATAAAGATATTACAATATAGAGAGAGAGGGAAAGGATATTCGAACCTGAGTCAATATTTATGACTAATCTTCCCAAATTGTTGTGAAATAATTTTTTATTAAGGGAAATTTAATTAATGATATTAAGGTTCCAATAATTTATATAACATAATTGACCATGGTTATTTAAATTTTTATTAAAAAGCATAAGTAAAAGTAACCTATTACATAATCTACTTTATTCTAATTAATTAATGACTCACATGGATGGTGGGATCCATAAAGGGTGATTTGGGAGAGTTTTTTTTAACCTTGATACATGCTTTTTTAATTATATTTTTTGAAAATTCATTTAAATATAGTAAATTTAAATTAAGAAAAAATGATAACAACCAACAATTAGGAGTTACAACTCTCCCAAATTATACCTTAATATATTGCATGAATTGACTGAAATTAGCACACTAATATTTGCTAACTAATGATTTCAAATACTTGGTTAAATTGCTACTCATGAAAATAGAAAAGTACTTATATAAAAAAAAATTTACTTGCTATTGTCGTCAATAACATTAAATTGATATAAGTCATAAATAATGTATGGGTTGGAACTATGAACAAATAAATTATATGTGCATAAATTATTACACTCTTTAGTTAGGCCCTATTTTTCTTCGTATATGTTTATAATTTATAAGATCATATCAGTACTAATAAGATAAGATAAAATTAGATCATGATAATTAATAATATTAATAAAATTTTAATAATATAAAAATAATTATAACAATATTATTAAGATTAAAAATAATTAATAAATATTAATAAAAGTAATTATTATTATTATTATTAATTTATTAATATAAATAATATTATTATTAATTAATAATAATGATAAATTTGATAAAAAATAATAATAATTAAAATGATTAAAATTAAGTTAATATTAATTTTATAAGAATAATATTTAATATTTAACAATATTAATTAATAATAATACAAATAAAATATTAATATAAAGAATATTGTTAACTAGGTTAACACTATAAATAATATTAATAAGAATATATGTTGATAATAATAATAATAATAATAATAATAATAATAATAATAGTAGTAGTAATAATAATAATAATAATAATAACTATAATTAAAGGGATATTATTATTATTATTAGAAATAATATAAATACTTGATGATGTTAATAATAATGATAAATTTTATATTTAGGCATTGATGATAATGACTTCTTCAGGGTTCTAGAGCATGATAATCATAATAGCATACTTAGTTGTGTGTGTGTGCATATAGGATGAATATCGAGAATTAACACTCTCAGTTAAAAAAATTTACCTACAGTAGATGATGAAAGCTATTGTTAGTAGGTGAAGAAAACTATTGTAAGTAGTTTAAATAACTATAGTAGTTGAGTGTTAGAAAAAAAAATTGTATTTTTGTTAATATTGTGAATTTATGTTTTAGATTTTTAAACTACCCATAGTATATGTGGAAACTACTCTCAATGGTTGAAGAAAAATAGTATAAGTTTCTCAAAAAAACTATAGTATTAGATTGATGGGAAAAAAGGCGTTGATATTTTTATAAATATTACGTATTTATGTTTCAGCTTAAAAAATTACCTACAAAATATAGTAGAAACTATCTTCGATAAATGGAATAAATTATTTAAATCTTTTAAAAAACTATAGTATTACGTGTGTGTAGAGTAACTTTGATAGATGGAGTTTGGCTCTAATCATGTAGGTACCAAACTACTTTGAAATTGATATCGATGTACCCCACTTCAGCTATATATCTAGGAAAGAACTAGGGATATGGTGGAAAATTTTATTAGGTGAACTTAGTATATGCACTCAATTAATGCATCTTTAGTTTATTTTATGTTTACCTTTAGTATTATTATGATATAATTTTATAACATAATTAATTATAGAGATAGTATAATTATATTAAAATATACCAACAATATACTAAAGGTACATCGATTGAGTGCAATGTACATAATAATCTCCCTGCTGCGGGAGCGATTGTGATATGAGATTACTGACCTGGGTTTAACCACCCAGGTATTTACTACTCCTTAAGTTCTCTTGCTTATGTGCTGATCCTATATGTGATCACCTTTCCTAGCACTGAAATTGACATTCTGCATGTACTGATCCTATATGTTCTTGTTCTGTCATCATACGCACGCTGCAGGCTTAGAAGCAAGAGTAGCTACCTAAGAAGGTGCTGTGTTGCATAAGGTTAAACAAAATTGATCTTTTAGATCACGGCCAAATACTCATACCTCTCACCACTTAAAACTTCCATCATTTCGTCTCGGCAACACACAAATCAAGGACAAGCATGAGAAGGCAGACCCTTTGAACACAAACATTGTTTGTAAAGGTGACAACACCACAGTCAGATCATACCATCATTTCTCCCTGTTTCCTTTTCTTACTTCCCCCCCCCCCCAATGACTCTGAGAAACTAAAATACATAGCCCAAAGAACTGAACGGATCGTTTCGTTTCTTTGTCCATGATTATGTCACTCTGCAATCTATAAAGCTGATCTACTATGAATATATAGGAAGTAGGACTAGCATTATCTGGTAAATAGCGGATGTTACATAGGTCCGGAACAAGGATTTCATATAAACTCGGGGTGTAAAGATTTGTAGAACCCGACATTAGACAGAGCAAGACATTGGCCCACGGTATTGAGCTACCTAGATTTTTTCATCTTTTGTTCTGTCATGCTTGATGACATCGTACTCCTATCATCTTGGAGCTTGATCAGAGATCTTGCTCCACCCTCCACTCTTGCTCTGCCTGTATGGCATGGGCCAATAGCACTCAAACTTTAAGCAAAACCTCCGAAGATAACCTAGGATACTACAAGACCGATTTTACTTAGGTATCCACGAAGCGTGCAGCTTGGGAGCGGAAACAGCTAGCACACGAAGTTATATATATATATATAACTGGGGCATGCGTTGCAGGCAAAACAGACATTCAAACACTGTTTCTTATTTATAACAACGATCTTGTGAAACAACTTTGTATACCCATGTACAAAAGAATACATATAGATACAAACTGCTGAACTCTGTTTACATACACCTCTCTTAAATATAGCATTTTCTAATAAAATACCAATTCGGGTTAAATAAAACATTCTCTGTTTAAATACAACCATACAAACATATTCTACTCTCCAAACAGCTTTTTGTTTCAGGGGATATACCTCTGGCTATCTTGCCTGTTTCTGCATTTCTGCAACCCCTCAATCTCGGTCTGCAACAGAGGCATATGAGCCTGGACAAAAATTGGCCCCAAGTACAAAAGCAAGCCAACCAGGGAACCGTTGAAAATTTCATGTCCCAGTGAAATCCATGTTGCCCAACCTCCTAGACTACGTGATTTGTTCTTCTTTTAACTGTAATAGTGCAGGTTGTTGATTATTGATCGTGAAATTATTTGTTCTGCCTAAGGTATCTCCATCAGCCAACACATTTTGAGGCCTAAGATGTGCCGTACTGTTGTAGGCCATGTTATGGCTGCTGTTTCTTGGAGCGGGAACATTGTGATTATGTTTGCCTTCATATGTTGTGATGACTGCTTTTGGGTCTGATGCAGCTCTCTCAATGTGCTTACGGACATTGCATCCCAGGGTAGTGCATTTGTAGTAACTTCTGTTGAAAACGCAAACATTCATCAGATGGGACATTATGGGATCCAGTGGTAGCTCAAAACGAACCACATACTATAGCAATCAAACATAAGCAAATAGAATTGTCTTATATGGTCAAAATAGGTAGCAGGGTCAGTAAAGCTACAACCAATCTATCATTTGGCCTGCTTGATTAAGATAAACTCAAACACTCCTAACATTTTCACGCTTATTTTAGGCTAGTGTATCATAGGAGAACAGTCTAAACCCAAAAACGCCTGACCCTTATACTGGTCAATTGAGGGAAACAAATGACTAGCAGATCATAAGAAACATCTAAAGCTGTCTACTCCAGGAGTTACATATACAGCAAACCCAAGAAGGGTATTCACAAATATTTAAGCCTCGTTTGGCAACTGAAATTATTTCTATATTATTATAATATAATAGACTTCAGGTTGTTTTTTCTTTACCTATCACTTTTAGATTCATATAATTTCATTTCCTAAAACTAATTATTAGTTTATAAATCGGTCCCACCAAATTCAATTAAATGCCAAAAAAAAACTTATACCATTAACTTTTCTTACAAAAATACCTTTTATTAATTCAATCCAATAACCCCACCCTTATGTCTAAAATTATCATTACATTAATTCATCCACGTTCATCTAAGTTATTATTACTTTAGTCAAATTTACATTACTTCAGATTTCATAAGCAAGAGGGAGAATACCTCATTACATGCATTCATGTTGTAATACCTCAAGTTATGTGGTACAAAGTTGAGGTTTAAAAATATTAATATGACTACTTATATCAACAATGTATACCTTCATTTTAGGAAGTATATGATTGAAGAACTTCACAATCAAGGGTGTTTGGCTTGGAACAATCTAGGATAGTCAACCTATTGGAAGTTTCTCAGGAAGCACATGAGTGAAGACAAAACACATTAAAAATGACTTAAGTTGATTAGTAGAGTCAGTCGTCAATTCACAAAGTACTTTAGTATTTACATGTGACCGGTGTCAATCGTCAGGGTTGAAGTGCCACAAATGGTATAAAAACAAAACTAATATCGTGAGCTAGATGTGAACTACTTAATTAGGCACTTAGCAAAAGTGATTATGGGATTAGATTATATTGAGACAATTTGTTATTGAAACACATTGTCTACACCCTAAAGACTAGTTCAACCATTGCTATCATCACTGAGGCTAGTTTCTACACCTATACCTTAAACAACACAGAAAGATAATATAGTACATAATCTCCCATCTATAGCACAAACCCATTGGTTTTGGATAGTAGAAGGAGATTATCATCTTTGGTGTTAGATTAGGGCATAATGTATGGCATGGATTATAATGGAAGAGTAAAATGAAAACTATACAATATAGGACACAGGGCTTGATAAGAAAATAACGGAATGTTGCAATGTACATTTGATATGGTAACAAGAATCCACTCACTTGGCATCATAAAAAACTTATAATTTCTATGGAAATCTCAATTTACAAAGGATTATTTCCATTTTGTAGAATGAATGTGTACCGAGAAAGGAATGAAACTTTCTCGAATCTCCTTAGCATAAACTTGATCACACTTAAGTCAGAGGACCAAGCCAACTGCATAGAGAGTGCTTTAAAGCAAAAACCTTACTATTAGCTCTGATTCATATTAAATGTCATTTTAGTAAAGTTTTTTTTATTCAAAATAAGTATCATTTTAGAATTCAATGCAAAAAGTGGGTCGTTTCCCCCAAATTATCTCTACTCAATAATTGTTTATACTATAAACATAATTTAATAAGGATACAATTGTCAACTTGCATGCTTTTTAAATAATTATGCAAAAGTCTAAAATAACACTTATTATGAATCGGAGGTCATATAAACACCTAGAAACGAATTTAGAAGTGCACTAGTCTGATTCTGAATTGGAAAATTTGTGCTATCAAAAGTACATCGTGTTCTACATTAATTGGAATTCACAACACAGACTCTCTCGACCATCAGCAAAAGAGGGGAATATTAGTGATAATATTGCCTCCTCCACAAGAATAGCTGGTCTTTCACAATCCACAATTTCAGGGATGTTGTGTAACTTAGTGGAATGCTATCCCAATGTAATTCTTCTGGTCGCTGATAATGCTTTTTATGGAGACAGGAGGAGTCAAACGTATTTTGGCAGGAAGAGTCCCTGAAATTACCCTTTCAGAGGGTTTAGGTGGCTTCCAACTTTAAAATAACCTTTTCAATTTATCATCCTTTGTACACCACTTTTAGTTATTTTATACTTGATAATAACAGGGAATGAAAAATCAAAAATTCCAAACAGAGAATCCTTAGGTTTTGAAATATGGAAGAATAGAATATTTCTTAAACTTGATGGAGGGAAAAATACTCTCCTCGTTTTCGAAAGAAAGTCATTTTAGAAGTAATTTTTGTTACAAAATGATTTTTTTTAGAGAAGTCAAAGTCTAATTTCTATTTTTATCCTAACTTTTTTATTTTTCTTCTTCAATGCATGTATTGTTATGCTGTTTTCCATAACGGGTATAGTTGGAATATTAAGAGTGAATATATTAGTTCTTAAAATAGTGTAAATTATTAAAAAAAAAATCTTTTGGAAATGTAGAGAGTAGAAAATATGTTTCAAATTCCAGATAAAATGACAACTTATGTAGAAGCAGGAACACAGAGAACCTCCCTGATGCTAAACATATCAGTCTAAATTTTTCTATGAATAGATGCCAAATGCATTATCTGAACTGGTTCAATCTTCAAACATGACCACAGACAATTGATGACTTTCAACATGACCAACAAGAGGGAAAGAAGAGTGGCATGCAAAAATTGTGAGACCTAGGTCCTGGATGATGCAAGATATGAGTTGCATACGAGCTAAGAAAATAACCACAATCATTACGATCCACCTTGGCCCTTGATCTCGGATAATACCTAGGGGACTAGCAATACAAGTAAGCGAGCCCAGATCTACATAAGATTAATCCAGCTAATAATTTTACCACAAACTCAATAAAAAGAAATCATCTTAACAATGCAAGGAATAGTAATCTGGAAAAAGTACCCTATCCATACCCACACCATGAACTGAAGCAGACTTGATTTCCAGAAACTATGGTCTCTATCATGATTCATGACTCTACATGAAGATGCAGGGTTACATTGTTCACTTGAACTAACAAAATTATCCCGGACATATGCAAAAGTTGAATGCATCACAGACAGTTCCTGGAGCATAACAAAGAAAAAACACAAACAACATTCTTGCCACAGGAACAAATCCAGCTCAAGATACATACATGAGTAAGCAAGTGAACAAACCTTGGGTACGGATTTGCTTTGACAACTTTCTGGCCATATTTTCGCCACCTATAACCATCATCTAGAAGATCAACCTCACTAGTTGTTTGAACAATGATCCTAGGTTCTGCGACTGTCCTGTGTGAAGAAATTTGCTCAGCTGCCATGATTTCTACATTCCTTTCCAATAGAAAGAGAGGACGCGTCAGCAACTTAGAGTTGGCCCATAATTCCAGTTATGTTATTTGAAAGAAAGCAGAAACGGGAGAGAGAGAGGAAAAAAAAAAGATGGAAAAAAAAGAGAAGAAGAAGAAGAGGGGATTCAGCCCACAAAGAAAGGACATTAGGAAGTATATATAGAATTATTGAGCTACCTCCTCTTGGGCGCAGACTCATCTTCTTCTCCTTCATGCGTCCTAATACCATCATTACCTACTTCCTCGCCATCACTAGATATATTATCACCTGTTGCTTGGCTAGATTCTTGATCCTTTCTCGATAACCCAAAAGAAAAGCCATCATTGTGTCCATTTATACTTTCAGACTGGCAAGGCAAAGCAGAGTCAGGGTTAGCTTCAGCAAGGTAGCTTCCATTGCGATTTCCCACATCTTTAAGACGTTTGGACTTGGGAGGTGGATGATTATGCTGACCCTTGTAGATGATTTCAGTTATTTGTCCATCAAGGGAACGCTCTACCTTCTTTTTGACAGGACAACCTGGATGTGTACATTTATAATAACTTCGCGGAAATTCACTTCCCTTCACCTGTTTCTGGCCATATTTTCTCCAGTTATAACCGTCAACAGCGGGCTTATCAAGAACAATAACAGAAGGCGGCTGCTGGGTTTCAGAATAGCTGGGAGGTTCCTTGATTTCCGGCTCAGGTTCTGGTTCTGAAGGCATCGTGTTTTGGTGCATTGAAATCTGAGGAATAAAGGATGAAAACGGAGCTGACGATGCAGGTGACGGAAATGCACGGGCTTGTGCGGTGACATGAGCCAATGCCTGCTGGTGTGACATCCCATATGGACTCATCTACAAACTCAAGAAACAGAAATTAGAAGCAGATTCATGTATGACTAAAATGGGCCCAGTAAAACAAGCAGAAGGGCATAAAATTGTGACGACATATCAAATTCTTGAATCTTGAGGTAACTAGTAAATGATCTGCAAAAGTTTCTTTTAGTTTGCCCAGAAGTTATCGATGAAATGTTCAAGTTCCGGACATCATTTCCACTAAGACAAACTGAAGACGCAAACAAATCGAGCAAGTTAAACCGCCGTACCTGACCAGGAAACAAACCTCCAGGGGACTCGAGTAAACTCGCCGGACTTAACCCAGGCGGAATCGAGAACATCTGCGGCTGACTCAGCAACAGTCCCGGCGGTCGATTCTGCTTAAACCGAAAATCACCTTCTCCACCTGAAGTCTTATTATCATCCTTGGAGAAACTAGTGCCAAAATTAGGAACCTGAGAGGAAGGAGAGGCCATAGCACCAGCAAGTAGCTGAGAGAAAGATCGAAAGTCGTTGCCAGGGTCGTTGTCGGAGAAGAAACTAGAGACTAGAGTCATCGGGCCTGGACTCGACCCAAGTCCGCCTGTAGATAACGCCTCGATCGAGGTTCGTGGGGGTAGCGTGATTGTCGTCGGTCGACCCGAAACCGCCGGCGGCTTTGAGGAGGGAACAGAGTCGTTTTCGGACATTGCAGAAGAAATGGGGAGGGGGGAAAACACGAGAACAACAACTAGTGTAACTTAACAACAGTATTGCCTTGGTAGTAGTCGACGGAGATCAGGAAACGGTGGTTTTATTTATTTATTTATTATTATTACTTAAATCTTTTCGTTTGTCTCTCTTTCTTTTTGGTTGAACTGAACACTCATCTGCTGCCGCCGCCGCCGCTGCAGCTTCCGATTTGTATCTCTATAGCCTACGGACTTTTGCTAATATACACAAATCAGAAAGTCAGCACAAAAGTCCACGCCGTGGTTACGAAAAACGGTAGGTCCGTTTTCTCTCTCTCTCCCTCCCCCCCTCTCTTTTTTTGGTCTTTGTTTATTGGCTCATATATTTATACAGTATTTTCCGGTTTCTCCTCCTTTCCTCGATCGTTAGCGATGGAGGCTAAGGGTAAAAGACAAAATGAAAATAGAAGGCGGCTCTGAACTACTATGGTGGATGTCACTTGCTAGTTGCTACACCAATTCGTAATATTGTCATCGTAGGGAAAAATATTACTTAAAATAAGTGTTATTTTGAATATTTAATGCAGAAATTGTGTTATTTTTTCTAATTTATTCATATTTTATTATTTTTTTACTATAAATATTGTTTAATAAAGTCTATTTAATAAAAATATGTTTATCAATTCACATGCTTTTTAATAAGTATTTAAAAATTTAAAATGATAGTATAATAGTACTTAGTTTGAGTGAAAAGAAGTATTGAAATTTCAAAGAAGCTAATTGGCAGTCTCTTTAACTGTAAATTTGACTCTTGCCATCCTCTTATCTGAAATGAAAAGCTTATAGCCCTTGCTTAATTGAAGCATTAAGCAAACATTGTTCACAAATTTCCAGGCATACGATGGAGGTAGGTGTATCAAATATTAGTGATGTGCAATTTTGAATATCCAAATAAAACCTATATTAAAAAGTCAATTGGCAAAAATACTAGAAATTAATCACAAAATACAATATCACACAGTCCATAATATAGTACAATGCAACCAAATTATTGTATATATTAGGATATGTTCCAAAATATGATACTCCCTCGGTCCTAAATTAATGGTCTTTTAACAATTTACACACTTATAAATAAATTAATAAAACTAATATTAATATTATACTTATACTTATACTTTTGTTAGAAAATATCAAAACAATTAATACATAGATAATGAAATAGGAAAAAAAAGAATTAACTTTTCTAAAATCACTTCTTTTTTTAGCAAAAATTAAATCCTAAAATGCCTTATTTTGAGGTGAATGGAGATAGTGTAATATAAAATTATTTATTAAATATATAATATAACATGGAATAAAATATAATTAATATGTTCCAAATATATCACTTATAATACCCCAAGTTATATGATTGATGATGGAGATTTAAAAATATTGATAAGATTATATATATTAATACTTATATTAACAAGGTGCATATTTTTTTTCTTCAAAAGTTCATTGTTGAAAAAACTTCATAGATTAACGTATTTAACTTATGGTAATTTTAAGGATGGGTCATGGGTGACCTTCTAGAAATATATTAAAATTATATATATATATATATATATATATATATATATATATATAATTTTAATATATTTCAAGAAAAAATATGTGAATAAGGACAAAATAAGCAGAAAAAAAAAGCTTACATTGATTTGTGAGGCAAGTTGTAATACCCCATTTGTCTTAAAATTTAATTAAAAACCCTAATCATTAACATGATAATTATTTGGATTTAATTATAAATAATATTGTAGGGTAAATTATGTAAAATGTGTTTTTAGTATGTGTATTAATTTGGAAAAAATATTATAAATTAATTAGAATCAAGTTTTAAGTCAATCAGGGGTTTGTCTAAGGATTCCTTTGGTCAACTATGGGTGATATTTGGTTTACCGAAATTGTACAATAATTCTTGTTTTGTGGTTTTTGATTTGTACTAACTTGTGTGTTGTTCCTATGCCAAGTATTTTTATATATTCGTATTCCTAATATCATTTGACACATTTCCATAATTTTTATTTTTTCCTATTTCCTCCTTATTTAATGATGTTTCTTAGATTAAAAATAATTTAAAAATGGGAAAATTATTGTTGAGGCCATGAAAATTTTCCTCTAACTTCCCTTAATTATATTATGAATTATGTCATAATCTTTTTTGTAACACCCCAAAATTTACTACTAAAAAAAATTCATTTTAAGCAAAAGCATATAATCAAATAGTTGGGTATTACCGCTGTAATTGATATAAGTCTGGCTTATCCCACCATATTTACATCAATCACAAGGCAAAATGATTAGAAAATTTAAAACATGATAGTAAGAAACGAGACAACTTTTAATAACATCAAATAAGCATTTAAATATTAACTCCAATTATAATATCAAAATACAACAAAAATGGATCCCATGGAACTAAGAATACAAAAAGGTAACTGGGTAAAACTATCATCCGGATAACACGACTCAATACCCCAACCTTTATAGAAGAGAAATCACTCCTCCATATATATAGCATCAAAGGCTACGAATTCATCCACCTGGTCCTTATCGACTTGCACATAAACATTTGGGTTGTTTACTCATTGGATTGAGCATCACCTATTAAAGGGAGGATCAGTACGCTACGTATTGAGTAAGGTAACAATACAATCAAATAGGGTTATAAGAATTCTCATAAGAAAATTATACATGCCTAAATCAAAGAATGCTAGATAATTACAAATCCAGGTCTTTCATTAGATATATCATATTTCAATCTTTTATTTACATTGAGTTCAATGACCCCAATATTCTTAAACCGGTGGAATAGACTGAAACACCTCTCAGAGACAACACACCCGAGCCACTATTATTATCTGATGGAATGGAACCAACACCTCTCAGAGATAACATACTCCGGAGCCACTATTATTAAACCGATGGAATGGTCTATAGCACCTATCGGGGATAACACACCTATGTCACTATTATTATCCGATGGAATGGACTCAACACTTCGGTCCTAACTCACGTAGTATTCCACTTTAAATGATTAATATTTTTTCATTTATACTTTATCTCTTATTCGTATTTTTATTCACGTTGAGTATGGGGCCCCATTATTCTTAATCCAGTGGAACGGATTAAAGCACCTCTCGGGGATAACACACCCGAGCCACTATTATTATTCGGTGGAACAGACCCATATAAACACCTTGTCCCGACTTATGTTTTCTTTCACTTTAAATGATTAGTACCTTATTAAGAGTTGATTGTATATTATCATGCTGAACTCATATAGATATTCAAGACATACAATTGAACAATGTAAATATTACCACGTAATTATCCTCAAATGATCATGATACCCTCAAGGTAGTCAAGACATTCGTATTCTCCCAAAGCCTTATGAAACCCAAAATATATAAATTTTCAATCATTATCCGAAGTACATATCCTTAGTTTCCCATAGATATCATGTATCCAACATTATACCCAAATATGTACTTATAAAATTACATTACTCTCAAGAATATCATTTCATAGCATTTCCATGAATAAATTATTCAATACAACATACTCAACATAAAAGCATATACAAAAATACAAGTATCACATAAATCCCTAGCTATGACATGTATCCTTACCAACAAAGACACTAGGCTCTATACACATAAATCCTATACCTCCTCCGATATCACCGGAAGATCACCTACGAAAAGAAGATAAAATATGATTAGGATCAAAGATTAAAAATTGAGAGGGAAGTTAAGGTAGAGGAGGGTAAAAATGGAATTAACCGAGGTAAAATGAAATCTTAAATTATAAGGAAATGTAGAAGAATGTGTGGTGGAGCTTTGGTTAAATTTTGATGGTGTTTGGACAAGGTTTGGGGTAAAAATAGGGGTGCACAGCCAAAAAAGAAGTTGCACGGCCAAGCGGTGCAAAAGTTACACGACTGTACAGCACCAGGCCAAGACAAATTATGACGCATGGCTAGGTGGTGCAAAAGTTGCATGGCTGTGTAGTACCAGTGCATAACAGGTCAAAAGAAAACAAGACGCACAGCCAAGCAGTGAAAAAGTTGGGTAGCTGTACAATAGAAGATTTTAAGTGTTGCAAGGCTGTGCAGTAGGTCGTGCACTCTATAATACTACAACAAAAGAGGAGAAGAAGAAGGAAGAAGAGGTAGTGGTCGGCGGTACTGACCAGCGATAGCTAGGGGAGGGTTTGGGTGACCTTGGTGATTGGTCCATTGGCCAAATGACAGCGAGTGGTGGCTATGGTGGTGCATAGTGCTGGATTGGGTGGTGCAAATGCCAAAAACAAAGGAAGAAGAAGGAAGAAGAGAAGGAGGTCGAGGAGCTCGATCAATTGATTTTTAATAGAGAAAGGATATATTGGGGGCCAAACAAAGAGAAAAGAAGGAGAGTATGATATGTACACACACATACACACGGTCATGTGTGTGTGTGTGTATGGTGTATTGGGGAATAAGGAAAACAGAGGGGAAGGGAGACATGTGAAGGTGGTGCAGGCCACTAGGGTGACAAGGGAAGTGATGGTTGAGTGTTGTGATGAAAAATGAAAGTGATGGAAATGGTTATGAGCGTGGGTTGCGTAAGGATAAGGAAGAAAAAGAAGAGTGGAAGGGGAGGTGATGGTGGTACGTGGGGTGTGCAGGGGAAGAGAAGAAGAGAAGACAAGCATAAGGGATGATGATGATGGTCTGAGAGGGTAGCAGGGTGATGGTGAGAGGATGCATGTGGGAGGGCAATTTGATGATGCAAGTTACAATAAAAAAAATTCAAACCTTGTGTCTCAGACTAACGAGAGAAGAGGGAAGAAAGGAAGAAAATAAAAGGAGAAAGAAAAGGAAAAGGAGAAGGTTTGGGGGATTATGATTAGATTAGATGATTTTGAATTAGCCAAGATAGTTAGGATTAGTAGAAATTTTAGCATGTTTTGATTTTGGTTTATGAATTACAGTTTATCCAAGTCAAGGTTTCAGTTTCGGTTAAGTTTCAGGATTAAAAAATTAGGTCAAGGCTAAAAATAAGATTTATTAAGATTAGAACCAAATTGGGGCATTAATAACCTGGGATTAAGCTAAGTAAATTTTCAGGGTATTACATTTTTACCCTATTGAGGCTATTCTTGACTTTATTCATCGCCTACATATGTTAGCTTGTGTCCTTTGTGTCTTGCTTGCACTTAGACTTATTTTCTCTCTCTTTATTTCACCTTACCTTTTTATAAACAGACATCCCATTGCCCTTTGCCAAGTCTATTGACAACCCTCACCTTTTCCCTTACTTGTTGTTTGGTTTGTCGCATTTCATTCAACCAAACTACACTCTATTTTATTTACACGCCAACTTGCCACTTGATTGATTTTCATTCAAGTGTGTTACAAGGCAAACCACCTATCCTTCTTGATCAACTAATGGTTGATACCCGCCCACCTTTTTGTGCTTCTTTATGCTTTTGTTTGCTTGGTTTCTTAGTCTTGCAAACACTTAACATTTTGTTGTTTTTTCCCACCTCTATCCTCTTAGTTTGTGAGTTTGAAGTTGTTCTTCACTCTCCATGTGACATCCCAATTTTTAGCTTTGCCCTTAAATTTTTTTTCCTCTTAATTTTCTTGGTTTCCTTCTCTAATCCTCTTAGTTAGCCTCTATTTGTTTTTAATTAATTATAAAAGATTAGATTTGTGTGTATTTTAGAAGGTTGTTGCTTAGTTGGTCTTCCTTTTGATCCTCCTTATTTTTACGGGTTGTTATTATTCCTCCTCTTGGATTTTCAATTTTCATTACTTAATTTGTGATAGTTGGTTGGTTGGTTTTTGTTATTATTTTTATTATTATTGAATTTTTAAGGAAATCCCAATAATTATTGAGGTAGCCTTAGAGAAGGAAATTTTTGTGTGTTTTTCTAAGATTTAGATCTAGGTAAATCCAATTACTTTGTATATGTTAGATTTTTGGTAGTAAGCATGATAGGTTTATTAAAGGCTAGAATCATGATAGGTTTTGTTTTAATGAAAAATTATGAATTTGTGTAAGAAAAATGAAAAGCATAAGATATTATATTTTTATGTGTAATTTATTATTTATGAAGTATTGTATGTTAGCATGTTGGTATTTAATTATCATGAATTCTTTTATGGTTCTTAAAATATAAAATTATATACATGTGATTAGGCAAAGTGATGCTACATCATGTTCCAAATTAGGGTTAGGGTTTTGTTTAGGGCATGGTTGCCTTATTGAACCATTATCTTACCATGTTAAACACTCTGTTATATTCCTTGGTGTTTTAGTCAAATTTGTATATGTAACATGTTGGTATTTGAACATGATTAGGGTTAGTCTTGTATAATTCTATATTTGTATGCTCAAGGGGTAGAATTGTCTTTTATTTCATGGAATGCTTTAATTTTCTCGATGAGGGTTGATTATATGCCTAAAATGCTTATGTATAATAAGCATGAAATTAATGACATATTAGATATGCATGCTTAGGATTTTGTATGCTTTATATGGTTAAATCATTTGTAGGGGTATTATAGTCTTTTTTCGTATTATAGAACTTACTTCCATGATAAAATATTTTAAGTTATTACCTTTTATCCTTTTCATGATAAATATTAAGTATAATAAATCTTGATGGTAAATCAGATAAAATAGGATGACTAGGGTTTTGGACAACATTTTAGTCATTTGTGGCTAAAATGTGCTAGGTGTGAATAATTAGATTGGTTTGGTTTTAGTTTACCTTAGTTGAATTTTATTTTATTTAGGTTTAACCATGGACTTTCACCTTGGTATTTTAGGGTTGGCCTTGGAATAAATTGAAATAATTAGTTAATAAAGGATTAAATCGAATTGAGTTGAAATAATTGTTTGGGTTGCAACATGACACCTGACACTAGGCCATGATGGAATTGTTTTGTGGTGACCCTTTTGGTCCTTGGACGATTTGATTGTTGTGTTGGACCTTAGTTTCATCTGAGATATAATAGTCATCACTTGAATATGATATTAATTACTTAAAGTGAAAGACTTGAGGATTGGAAAGGGATCGTGTGCCTCGGTACAACCACTAATGGCATAGTTGGACCTTTGGCGTTAAATTGATCATTTCTATTCATAGGAAATCATAAACACTATAGGAGTATGCATACTTAAAGACTTGAATATTGAGGTTGTGCATAGATGACTTAATTTTTATGACTTCCGTGCCATGAAGTTAATAAGTTAGTTGTTTATTATATATGACTTGATGTCATTTGACCTCTATAACATGATGTCAAGAGAATAGTGATTTGATTTGTTGGTTTATTTACCTTTATCTCTAATTTTTTTTTATCTCTTAGATATCAATTGCATGCTATTTTTCAACTATACAAATTAAGTATATATATATATATATATATATATATATATATATATATATTTGTCAAATTTGATTTAAGATTACATAGCCTGGAGTCAATAATAATTTATTGTTCAAAAAATCATGAAAAATATAGATCGCATGAACAAATTTTTGAGATAGTTACACCTTCCTTCACTAGATTATTACTTTTTTTATAACTAATATAAGCAATTGTGTAAAAAATTCCATTATATTTGTATTTTAACACAATTAACTATAAAAAATTATCTTATAAGTAAAAAAAATTCTAATCACATCAAAAAAATAATAGTGTAAATTGTGTTAATTATATCATTTCAACAAATTTTATCTATAGGACATGACATTAATATACTAGAAATGAAAAAAGAGAATGGTCGTCTAATAATTAGTGTTGCATGACAAAGGTACATGGAACATAAAACAAAACAAAAAAATATCAGATATAAAATATATTTAATTACGCTTTGAGGAACTAAATCATGAAAAAAAATAGAAAAATATTTTTAGGTCAAAAAATATTGGGTCAATGGAAATTCGGTGCAACACAACTAATAGCACATGCATTTGTTCTTATTTCCTCATTTATTAGGAGATTTTTTAGTCTATGAATTTTCAACTTTTTGTATTAAAATTGTTTTTTCTTATGCAAATTCAAACAGAGATCTTATTAGAATTTAAATAGCAAAATGGTTTCATATTGCTTGTACATAAAATTAAGAGGATAAAAAATCAATATGAAATAAGAAAAACTATATTAAACACCTTTATATTTTGATAAAATTATATCTGATGCATTTACTATCTTTTCTATTGGAGCACCCAACACTAATATTTATAAGCATACGATGCAATATAAAATATAAAAAACAATATTTGGTGTACGGGCGGGCAAGCGGTGACAGTATGGATGAAAGGGAAACACGTTGATTATATAGACCAGCTGTCTGTGAATGGGGATGATGGAGATGTGTGATGATAATTGATAAGTAGAAGTTGTTAAGAAGAAGAATTGGTTCGTGCCCCGCATGATCGAGGCATCATTATGTTTAATAAATCTTAATGACAAAACAACAATCTTTCATAATCCAAGTGCATTTGACATGTCTGAGCATAGATTATAAACTATACATATATATTTGGTAAATTATGTTTTACTATATTATAAATTAACATCCAAAGAATAAATTTAAATAGCCGATAACTTCTAAGTAGTCAACTAAATTTTCATTTATCTTTCAAATATATTATAATTACTAACAAACTTCCAATTTTTAGTAGACGCAAAGTAATAATTACGTGTTAACTATGAGAATATGTTATCTTCACTTTTTTTTAGATCAAGTTGATAGATTAATACAATCAATATATATAGATCTGACAGAATCGAATGCTAATCTATCAAGATTAATATAAAATATATTGCGGAAGCGTACCTGAATCCATAATGATAGAATTATCAAGTACCGTTGAATCTGATATTAAACCCGAACGGCTGGTACTATGATCTTCTAGATCACGCACGTACTCACTAGTTGTCAATGACTGATGGGAATCAATTGGAGTGAAGTACGTGTGACCTAGGGACCATGACCATATATATATATAGATAACTGACCTGTTATCTATTGGTTCATCCTAGTTCGGTCCATCAACAATCTAGGACTCCCACGGTTTCTACACATATAGATTCACATCTAATTAGATACATTAAGCCCAATAATATATACATAAATATGATCACTTATATATGGGCTTAATATATACGACCTACAATTCTTATAGTTCACATATAAGCCCAATATGTTGGATAAAATCCAACACAAGTCATAAAAAAAATATAATTAATGATAATATTATGATATGATAGTTATGTACTTATGATAACAACAATAATAATATAATAGCTATTATTTATGATAATAACAAAAAAAATATAATGATACAATAAAAGAATTGAATCATATGATATTGGCAAGTAAAATTAAAATAGAATCATAACCTTTCATTAAATTCTACTTTTTCAAAAATATAAGTACTTATTATCAAAGAGAGTAGGAAAATATTTGTTTTATAGAATTGACTACAAATTAAAAATATATTCAAGATTAAAAATCTAAGACTTAAATTATGTGTTAAAATGAAGATTATAAAGTGATTCATATATACATATACATATACATATATATCAATGTTTTTGAGTATGTACAATACTTTATAAAAATTGTATAAAAGATAATAATATTTTTTCTTTTGTAAAATGTGATGCATCGTATTAGCTAGAGTAACTAAATAAGTAAAAATAACATGGTGGCCGAGCATAGCCTAAATAAGCTAGCTCTTTCCCCAAAAGGAAGGTGAGAGAAAAAAGAAGTCAAATTTTAATTGCCGCTTAGTAAATTCGGTTGAAAATTTGTTAATAATCACTCCTTAAAAGATTGTATATATTATAAAATTTAAGAATAAAATTTTACTATTAATATTTTTTAATATATATTGATAAAAATTAATATTATCAAAATATTTTTTTAATACTAATATAATAATTATATTTTTAGATTATAATGTAATATAATTTTCAAAAAAAAAACTAATGATTAAAGTCTTTTTATGAAAATCTATAGCGTTATGTATTGTTTTACGAATGAAGTAATATGTAACACTCAAGTTTTATTGTTATCTCTTTAGCTTTTGACATAAAAATGGCTTTTCAAATAATTGTCTCTTAATTAAATTTATAGGTTAATAGTGTGTTTGAGAAGATTAAAAATAATTTATAAAATAATTTATTTTAAAAAAGTATGTTTGATAAGTAATTTTTTTACTAGTTTATAAATTAGTTTTTAAAAATCTACTTTAAATATCTTATAATTTAAATTTTTTTGGCTAATTATAAACTTCAAATTAATTTTATCACATATACTATAAGATAACTTATATTGTATCAAAAATTATTATTGATATATGAAAGACGCACATATTTTCCACAACTAGCATGCAAGGGGACCGAAAATCCTGCTTAGATGTTATATGGCCAGATGGATTGAAACATTGTCATGATCCTTCTTGTTCCATTTTGAATGGGCAAGAGCCTCTTTTCCTTTTTATATTAATTAACAATGCAATTTAATAGGCACCATATTTTATCCTCCATAACACACAAAAAGAAAATGTATATCACTTGCATAAATTTCTATTAATGAAATTAGTAAGAAAAAAATCAACACTTAATCAATAGCATTATATATATATATATCATAGTCAATTAAATGAATATAAACTAATTAGATTTATTTATTTAAGATATACATTTGAATAATTAGAAGAAAAAAATAACTCTCAACCTATAAATTTCCATTTTTGTATTTTTGGGAGTTTGCAATCAAGATCCACTCCCCCATATGATTCATGTGGATCTGGCTAGGGGAGGAGGTTTGTGGTCAATGAAAAATATCCCCAACCTTGCATGTTTTATTTTAACACTTAAAACACAAGTTGTATCCATTTTCTTCCCCTTCTCCAACTGATTTCTTTGCTAATTTTGCACACCTTGTTGTCTCTATCTGGTTATCCTCTACCTTTGATCTTTATTTTGTTTTGAAGCTTTCATTATATATTATAATTTCCAACTCTTTCCCTTTCCATTTCATGCCTTTATGCTTCCCGACTAACTTGGTTGTTGTTGTTTTCAACTAGTCTACTTTTTTTCCTTTTCAAAATTGATCATCCCCAATGGCTTGGATCCTAGGTGTTCATCCTCCATTCTTGTTGGGTTTTATTCCTAACATGTCATACTTTATCTAGGCACCCTTTTTGTCCAATAAATCACACCCCTTCCCTCTTCTTTCCCCCCTCCATACTACCTTGCTAACTAACTTTGCTTTTTTGTTGCTGCTAGTATTGCTTGCATTGAAACATCATTTTCATGGATTTTTCCCTTCATTTATCTTCATTTTCCTTCCCTTTAACCCTCTAACACATTGACCCCTCATTCGTTGGTGCTTATTGGTGATTTTTGTGGTTGTTTCCCAACCTCCATATCTAAGAATAATTCTTCAATTTCACTTCTTTCTTTTCCTTTCCATAATTATATTTTCATGATAATTTATTTTATGCTATTCTTATCTTAGGTGATCAATTGATATAAGGAGAATATTAGAAGTAATTTGTTCTTAGATACCAAAGGGCATATTTGTAAGGGTGCACTTCTTTAGATTTGAGCTCTGGGTTGCTATGTGTTAATTTATTGTAATCTATGTTGCCATATTTTTATTCCTAGCTAGAAATCACAATTACAGCTTTTTTATATGGTGTTCTTGTAATATACCCTAATATCATGATTTTGGGTGTTATTATATTTTTTTATGTAAATTCTACATTTTTATACCTTGCTAGACTTTGCTAGAAAATCATAACCATGATGGTATATGTTGTTTTATATATAATTGCATAAATGGGTATATATAATTATGTTAAGTATTATCATGGATGAATTTGGTTAAAAATTGGAAGGTTAAGACATGTTGGAGGCTTAGGGATTTTTGGCTCTAGGGCCTTTTTGGTGGGTTTGTTGTTTATATGTGAGTTTCTATTAATGTGTGGGTTTTATAGTATAATTTTGGTCAATTATGGAGGCTTGTGGAATTTTATGTGTAATTGGTGAATTTCAACTCTAGGGATAAATTGGTCTTTTGTGAGATTTTGTGAAAATTAAATATGCCATATAATCCTTGAGGTTTTTACATAAAGGTTGATATATAAAATGGCAGGGTTTGGATGTGTTTGAGTTTAGTTATAATAATAATAAGTTTTGAGATGTTTAGGTGAATTAAGGGTATTTTGGTTAGAATGGGTTAAATGTTAACATTTTGGTTTGTATGAGTGTTTTTGAGTTATAAATATTATAAGTATGATTTATGAAGAGTTTAGATCAATCATGGGAAACCTAAGTATAATAGTAAGAGAAATGATTTAATTTTATGAATAGTAACTAAGAGGTGACATTAGTATTGTACGTATGAACGTGAGACTTTTTTCTTGATTTTTGGATAAGTTAATATCAATATTATTTTAGGAATTTGTGATAACTTTGGTAAATTGGAGAAACATGAGAGTGAAGTTATGGCCCATGGGTGAATTGGGGTTTTATAGGGCATTATAAGAGGTAACATCAATATTGTATGTTAGGGCAATAAACAAGCCTAGTCGAGCCGAATACCCCTATACTTGGGCTTGGATCGTTTATTAATATTGTTTGGGCTCGGCTTGTTTAAATAAACGAATGAGCCGAAACGAGCCAAGCTCATGAACCAAAGCCAAAAAATGAACCGAGCCTAGTTTTTTCGAGCTCGGACTTGGCTCATTTAACTAAACGAACGAGCTGAACCAAGCTTTTAACGAGCCGAATACCGAATTGGCTCAGCTCATTTATAGCCCTATTGTATGTATAAAAAGTGAGAGTTTAGCCTTGATTTTTGGATATGAATATCTTAATGTTATTTTAGAGAGTTGTGATAACAATGGTAAGTTGGTGAGATGTGAGGATGAAGTTATGGTCCATGGGTGAATTAGGGTTTCATGGGCCATTATAAGATGTAACAACGACATTATATGTATTAAACATGGGAGTTTAGACTTAATTTTTGGATATATTGATTTTAATTTTATATTAGAAATTTAAGATAAATTTGGTGAATTAGTGAGATGTGAGAGTGAAGTTATGGTGAATTAGGTTTTCGTGGGACATTATGGTATTTTTACCTTTGTTATGTTTCTTGTTGTGTGTATTATTTTCCATATGCACGTGGAATTATATGAAAAATGCATAATTATAAGTGTTATAATCTATAACAATTGTTGGAATAAATTCATTTGTAAATGGTATTACATATGTAAGTAATAAGCATTTATCATTATATTATGACAATTATAATAAATGATGGCTTGTAGGGAGAAACCCTAATGATGCATTAGTATGTACTGAGTATCAAATAAGGAAATAATAATTAATAAGACATTGATAATAAGAGTAGAAGATCATATAAGTCAGGACAAAAGTGAGTCATCAAATACTTTTACTGATTGTTGTAATAACTAAAGTGGCCCTAGATTTATCTTATATGTCGCGTTCTATTGGCCTGTAGCAAGTATGCATACTTCAGGATTAGGGATCTAACATTGTGGGTTTTTAGGTTTGTTCTGCCTAAAAGGGTTCGTTATGTTTGTGTTATACATCCACTGCTTATGATATTTTTCCTAGTTTTTGTGATAACCAATGTGGCCCTATATCTACTCTATATTTCCCATTCCAATAACTTATAAGGGGTATACATAGTTAAGAATTAGGAGTATAGACCTATGGTGTAATACCCCCATATTTCACTACTAAATTTTTTTATTAAAATATTTACGAAAGCAGAAAATACCTAGGCAAAATGGTGTATTATCGCCATACCTTACACAAAATAGACATTTGCCGCCTATCCCATATCATGTACAAGACTAAAACAATCGCAACACTTAAAACAATAAAGTGAGCAAAATAACAATTTAATTAAACAAATTTAAGAGTGTTTACATTAGAGAACCCTAATAAGCCCCGACCACATCATTACAAGATATATGTAGATAAAGTACAGGGGTATAATTAAATGAATTAGGGTATAACACCCAATTTAAAACCTTGGTCCACCACGAACGTCCTTGCTCTCAAGCCCTAACTCAATTGAGGTAGGCCCTGTACTGACCATCCCCAAAGAACTACACATGACCCTATGCTTGTGGGAATGAGCAGGTGATCAAACAAATTAGCACATCAGTAAGCTACGTACTGATTAAGCCAAGTTGCACCCTCAATGTAACACAAGTATACCAATTTATCATGTGTGAACATAAAAAATGTCATGCGTCATGATAAGGTATGTACGAAGGTATATGTAATACTCCCAAATTTACTACTAAAAAATTTCGTTTAAAATCAAAAGGTTTAGTGGAAGCGAAGGGTAAAAACTGTAAACTCGGGGGCGTTACCGCCACACTTAGTACCAGACCGGTTCATTCCTACTGTTGCGGTACTAAGTGCTAAGGATAAATCCGATCATCAATAAGTACGAGGTATCATAAAATTCAAGACGACATTTAGCATAAATCATTAATAAGATATAAGTCAAACAGAAGTTAGAATACGATTTAGGATTACAACCCCATAATATTTTTTTCTCTAAAATAGGAAACATAATACAAAATATAGCTAACAAAACAATTCCCAAAAAGGATCAGTATCCGGATCGCCTACTCACTCAAGTCAAGCCTTCCACCCCAAAATAGTACCTGATCATAGACCTGCATAGGAGGTCTGCTCCCCACCATTGGTGGATCATCACAGGACCCATTCAATCAAGGTAGTATCAGTATGGGTCCAATACTGAGTAAGGGCGCAGGTGCGCTAAGGCCAAGCATACCATCATATAACATAACACACACAGCACAATCACATAAACAACATGTAATATTATGGGTGATGTAGGTTGGTCATGGTCCAATCCAACTTCTTCTTTTCATAACTCTGATAATTATAGTCGATTCACATCATAATCGTTATGAATCCATGAGAGTGCAGGAACCCCACTATTATAGCCGGTGGATCAGTCACTTATAGGGCATAACACACCTAACCACTATTTTACGCCGGTGGATCGGTCTCCAGAGCACAACCCTCTTGGCCACTATTATGCCGGTGGATCGGTCTGGCCCCGACTCTCATGGTGTTCCACTGTAAGTATATAGTATCTTTCCCATGATTTAATTACAACATACTGTTTGGTTTGTTGAGCTCGGGATCTCCCACTATTATAGCCGGTGGATCGGTCACGTATAGGGCAGAACGCACCTAACCACTATTAAATGCCGGTGGATCGGTCTCCAGGGCACCCCGGCACCTGGCCACTATTATGCCGGTGGATCGGTCTGGGCCCGGCTCAACAATCTTACTCTTTAAGTAATTAATATCTTATTCATGTCTTATTAGACGAAGCTTTCCACCCTTGACATGCATATCAACTACCCTCTACTTCTTTCCTCCCTAGGGGGCCCGTCCCATATCTTGAGACTCATGCGCCCCTTATCACACCCCGACATCCATTCCCTTTACACTTACCTTTAGATGAAAGAGTCAACCCCTACGGGTGTGGGATAGGCCCTACACTCATGAGATCAACTCCACCTCCCATCACCCCCTAAGGGTTTCCCTTGAAAACCCTAATTGGGCCGATGTGGCCCAACCTTCTCCCACTTACGCTACCTTTACCTCATTCAACGCCCCACATCTTACCTCAATTAGATCCTCTCCCAAAACATATCACTTTACCTTTCGATTTAGCACATAACCATGAAAACCCTAGTTGATCACCTCAACCTTAGTACCTTTCTTCTCCCACAAGTAACCTCTCTCTTTTCATCCCAAAGTCTCTTCTTCCACACGGGAACCCATACTCACCTTTTATATAAATGAATCTCACTCTAACCCATACTCCACCCTTCCTTAATCATTCTTACTTTTGTACTTCCCAAATTTCCACTTTCTCCCAAAAACCCTAATCGGATTCCTTATACACCCTTGCACCAACCTACGTACTATTTTTCACCCCAAGTCCTCAATCACTCCACAACTCTCCCATTCTCTTACTTACACCCAAATTCAACTTTTCTCACGTAAGACACACCCCATGCAAGAGTTAGTCACCTCATGCAAACACCCAAGTCACCATGCAGATTTTAAGGTCCCCATGCATGGTTCCCAACTTTCATTTATTTTAGACATTCTTTCCACTTAAAACTTCTCTCATGGATGATGAGGTACTTTGGTCTACCCCATATCCCCCTTAGTGAACTCACTTCCCATTTATTTCCGGTCATCCTTATATTCCCATCTCATATTACCATTTATCCTAACATGCATGTCCTAGAGGGCCATATCATATCACATCATAAACATCACACATATATATGTCATGCTCATGTCATAGGAAACACATACAACATACCTCATTATCCATGCTGCACTACACAAAATAGTTTATTCATAACACATGCATAATACACATTAACATGGCATACTCATCATCCATCAACACATCACACATAGCACAAGGTCATAGCTTCGTCCTTACCTAAGGCGACGCCGGGCTTGGAGCACGCTCCTATAACTCCTTAGGGATTTGGTCGGGGTTACCTATAAAAGGGGAAAATGCTAAGTATTAGTTTCCCTTGCAAGTACCATCAACCCTTATTCTAGTTTAGGATTAGGGTTTTTATTACTAAAGAGGGTATTAGACAAAAACTAGGGTTTTTACCTTAGAATTAGTATACTAAATATTAGTAGTCAAAATATATTTATTTTTGATACTTATAGTTACACTTATTTTATTAAACCCATTAGTTCTAATCTTGTAGTAATAGGGTTTATTCTAGCTATAGGAAAATAGTGTTAGTATTAATAAAATAGTGACACTAATGTCTATAGTGATAGAAACCCTAGCGTTTTTAAGGCTAAGTCTAATAATAGTGTTAGGGTTAAAATAATAATATACTAATTATAATACCAACAAGTAAAATATTCCTAAAGATGATAATGATCAAAGTTGTATGTTTTTGAATAGCAATAATATAAGGGTTCAAATGTTTTTGGTTACAATAATAGGAATAATAATAATAGTAGTAAAGATAAAGACAATAATAAACCATGGCTAGCATTAGTATTATTAGTAAAAATAATAATGAGGTTAATAGTGGCAATAATAGCAGATGAGGGAAGTCTTAATCACATTAACCCTAAAGTCTTAGACCATTATTAATGATAATAGTATTATTGGTTAGGAAAATCATAAGGTTAGGTTGAGCAATAGTAATAATAGTAATGATAATAATAATAATAACAAAGGAGGTAACTATATTAACACTAAGTTGTTAGTAATAATAATAATGATAATATCATTAGCAGTAGTAATATAATAATAATAATAATAATAATAATAATAATGGTAATAATAGTGATAATAATAATAATAATAATGATAATATTAAGTATAATATCATTAATAGTAGTAAAAAATTAATAACAGTTATAGAAAAGAGATATTAGGGTTTGGGTAAGTTGGAAACCACCTAAGGTCGGTGGTCGTCCAGCGGCGGCGCGTGGCGGCGGCGGCGGAGGAGGAGAAGAGAGGAAAAGGTGGAGGTGGAGGTTAGATGGGAGGAGGAAAATAAAAGTCTGAGGTGGGGGAGGAGTCAGTAGAGGAAGGGGTGAAATGAGGGGTCTGGCGAGACAAAGGAGGCGGCGCGCGGTGGTTGACGCGGCGGCCGAAAGAGGAGGTAGGTGGTGGAAGAAGGTGGAGGTTGGTGGAAGAGGAGACAAGGAGCAAGGGGGTATGGGCAGGTAGGGGGGACCTGCTGGTTGTATTGGGGGTGGCAGGGTGGCAGGTTGTGGTGGAGGAGGTAGTAGAAGGTGGCGCAAGGCGGCGACGGGCTGGAAGGGGGCTGCTCGGGGTGGCGATTTTGCACGGCCTGGGGTGGCTCGTGCAAGGCAAATCGAGGGCTGAGGAGGGCTTGGTTAGGTGGAGGGTGGTGCAAGGTGGGGTTCTGGGCAGTGCTAAACCGACAGCGTTGGGGGACGGCGGCGGTCGACGCGTCTGATGGAACGGCGGCAAGAGGGAGCAATCTAGGGTTTCGGGGTTCCAAATCCCGAATCCAGGTGATCAATGGGGGGTATTTATAGGCATGGTGGTCGGGTAAGGCCAGGGGAAGAAGACAAGGGGGTACAGGCACCAGGGTGGCCAGCCGGTGGCAGGCAGTGCAGGTCCTGCCATGGCAGGTTAGGTTGGGGAAGGGGAGAGGAAAAGGGAAAGAGATGGGCATGCGGGAAGGGGAGAGAGGGACTTGGTCGGGGTCAAAAAGAGAAAGAAAACGACAGGGAGAGGGGCAAGGAAGGACAGTCGGCGGTGCAGAGGTGGCCGGCGTGCGCAGGGGTGCAGGTCGGCGGCTGGCGGGGAAGAAGAAGGAAGGGGAAAGGAGGAGGGCCGGCGGTCTAGGGGAAAAAGAAAAAGAAGGGGAGAACCGGCCGGTTCAGCGGCGTTTATAAAGTTTTAAAACGAAACATGGCATTTTAACAGTATGGGGGATAGAGCGCTGCATCGCGTTGCCTGTTTGGCAATGGCTACCTTCAGAGATCGGAATGCAATGTCTTAGCGGAAGGAGGGCCAAAACGCTGCGTTTGGATGCACGGGGAGGCGTCGAACGGCGCTGGGCCGCGGGAAGGGAAAAAGGTTGGGGAAGAGGCTGAGTGGCCTGTACGCGAGACGGGGGATAAGAGGAGGATCTGGGCCGGTAGGCTGGCCCAGCCGGGGGGAGAAAGAAAGAAAAAAAGAGAGGAGGGAGATAAAGGAAGAAAAGGGAAAATAAGAAAAGAAATAGAATGGAAAATAAATAAAATAACTTATTGGGAAATTGGGGTATTTTTGGGTTATTATACATTTATATTTATATATATATTTATTTTCTTTAAAAATTATAATAATAATAATTTAATTCCCTTTTTAGATTAATTTTGGCTATTTTGGAAAATTTTCCTCCACTTTCATTTTGATTAGTAAAATGTCCAAAATTTTCTAAATAATTTATTTATCACTTTCTCTTTATTTTCCTCAATTGATTTCCTCTTTATCTAATAAAGTAACCTATTTTCTTAATTTTCTCTAATAAATCATTATTTTGCCATAATTCCTAAATTAGGATTTTTGGGGTATTACAGTATAAGTGTATAAAAACATGCTATCATGCACAATTCCAGCACGGCAGAATACATCATGCTTATATTCACAAACTTCTCATATAAGCACTTACATACGTAATAGCAAAGAGCATACAAGCAACCTATAGGGTTTATTTCTAATTATACAATTCCTCATGTTATACAATTTACTTATCCATATATGAGGCAGGTCAATCATTCAATCAATATTCTATTCCATAACCAATTAGTCATTTCAACTCTTAGCTAAGTGTAAAACATAGCTTTTATTTATTTTGGTCAATCATGCCATTACTTCCATTTAACCAATCATTAACCATTCACTTGGTCATCATTCATAATTTCTCAACCAATATTTACCATCCATATTTTATTATCATTCAGCGATGGATTATGCACCACCCCATGGTCTCATATACCATGGAAGCCTATCCAAATAAGGGACATAAAGTTTAAGCCGAAGCTAATCACCAAGTGGACATATGTCTAGGCCGAAGCCAATCACCAAGTGAACATAAGTCTAGGCCGAATCCAATCACCATAATGAACATAAGTCTAGGATGAAGCCAACCAACATGGATATAAGCCTAGACCAAATCCAACCACCTAGGTAATCAGACCCTTTAGTATCGATACCCTCTAGTACATCATCAATGCCTAGAGTAGGTAAAGTATCATGACCTCTCAAGATCCTACCCAAAGGAAAAGCCTGAAGGCACCAAAAATGCCCAAAGGTAAACTAACTCCCATTAGCTAATCGAGGATCGGGTAACCCATACCCATTCTTAACTCAAATTTCTTTCACTTTATATGATTAGTATTTTATTCATAAAGATGGGTGATCATATAAGGCTCATACAAAGCAAGTAAGACAATTTTCCATATTAATCCATATCGATCCTTTTATTTCCCTTTTTCCAACTATGTGGATTTCCCATTTGCCCTTGGCCCACATTATTCATAACCACCACGTTATTTCAATTCAAGCCCATACATATTCTCATGAATCTTTCTCAATATCATCACTTATCATAAGTGAAATACCCAATTAGCCTTTACATTACTCATAGAGTATACCACAAATAATGATCCATTTTATTCTTTTCATTAGGCCAATAATCTACGTTAAAATACATATTTTGTCCCATTAATAATCATGGCATATTCTTAAACATAGCCTCAAAGTATAACTGAAAAAAAAGAACCAAATCATGCAAACCAGTTGAACCATTCGATCTATCTGGCACAACCAGTCGATCAGTTGCACCAACCAGTCAATCGGTTTGACTCAACCAGATCATGCTTTCCTTAAATTAGTTGATCGGTTTGGGTAAGCCAGTCAACTGTTCATAGACTAGTCAATCGGTTTTGTCCAACCAATCGATGGGTTTAAGAAGAGAGAAAGACTAAGGTCGTTGCAGCTTTACAAGTCGATTGATTTTTCCTATACAGTCAATCAGTTTGACCTAAACATTCGATTACTTTACCCTAACACAACACCAAATCATAAATTTCATGCAGATTCTTACATACAAATCATACTTAATCACATTAAAGCATGCATCAACATAGTCTAATATATTTCTAACCAATTTAACATGAATTTCTCAACATGGAATCATCATATTCTCTTTCTACCAAATTTCATGCTTTTTACTCAAATCATGTGATTTAAAAATCCAGATAACATATAAAAACCGTATTCTTTCATGCTAACATGCAACAACCAACTAAAGGTAACACCTAACATGAAAGGATACTTGCCAAACATTTTAGAAGCAAGAATCACTTACTTGATGCAAGTAAAAATCCCCCTTAAAAATAAAAATTCTAATTGTGGGAAATCTCAGCTTTGAAAACCTTAAAACCAAAATCTTAAACTTAGACATTATGCTAAAAGCTTATTAATAGGGATGGCATTGGGGCGGGTCGGGGACGGGGACCCCATCCCCATCCCCGAACCCGATAAGGAAAATAATCCCCGAATCCGACCCGATCCCTGTTATTTTTTTATCGGGGATTCCCCGACCCGATCCCCGCGGGGATCAAATCCCCATACCTGACCCGATCCCCGATTTATTTTCCATCCCCGATTTATTCCCCGTTTTTAAAACCCAACTCGATCCCTGAAACCTGACTTTATATCCGATCCCCAATCCCATCCCCGATCCTCAAATTATTTTTTAAATTATATTTTTAATTTATATTCTATAAAAAAATTATATATATATATATATATATATATAATTATATAAAAATATATATAAAAAAAAATTCGGGGCGGGTTCGGGGATGGGGACCCCAAACCCGTCCTTGCCCCGTCCCCGAAAAAATCCCCTTTAAGAATCCCCGAACCCGAACCCGATCCCAAATTTCCTCCCCGAACCCGAACCCGAACGGGGAATCCCCGACGGGGCCCCGAACCCGTGGGGAAAATTTCCATCCCTACTTATTAAATGTTGAACTTAAAAATAAAAAGGAATAAGAACATACCACATGAGGTAAAACAGGGAAGAGCTCAATTGAACCACTCAACATTTTTCCCAAAATCTAACTCCTCCTTACTTAATAATTGAAACAAGAGAGAGCTAGAGACAAGATCAAAAGAGTGTAAGAATATTGATTAGTAATACTCAAAGTGTAGAAAGAAGAAAGGGAACAAAAGACTTATAAAATTTGGTGGCTGAAAGAAAGGTGCATAGTGGGATGATTGGGGTTATTCAATGCCTACCAATAGAAAGGAAATAGTGAGGGTTTAGGAACCATCTCAAAACCCTACCATTGACCATTTGAATTTGAGCAGAATAGAAGTATTTTGTCCAAGATTTGTTGACCCACTCTCTAGAGCTCAAATGGTGTCTTTGGAGAAAGTAAGTCAATTAGACCAGAATTAGCATTTATGAATGGAGTAATAGAAGGTCAACATGGAAGGTATCTTCCTGCTGATCAGAATCCTGCTTGTGATCGAAGCATTAAATCTTAGAATTGTGCAGAAGAAAGAGGAGGAATAAGATAATGGTGAGGTATTCTCTCTCCCTCAATTATTCTAATCGATCTCCAGATCAACTCGAGGAAATATTTCGAGTTAAATGCATCATGAAAATGGTTATAAATCTCTTAGGGGAAAATTAAAATAGGTTAGTAAGGTTCCATTTTAGTGTAAGGGATTTTTCAGAGAAAAAATCAAGCTCAAAAAGATGGCTAGCTCGATAAACTAGTCGATTGGGTCTACCAGTCGATTGTTCTTCCACCAGTCTATTGGTTTCCTCCAACCAGTTGATCAATTTAGTCAATAAACCCAAATTTGTTGAAATGACAAACCAGTTGATTAGTTTATAAAACTGGTCGATGGTTTGCCTGCAAAACTTAATAAACTCTATTTTTCAAAATGATTTCAAATCAAATTTTGTCCCAAAAAAATCACAACATTAAATCAAAATCAAGGGCTAAAATTGGCATAATTTCTCATTCAACCATTTTACAAAAAATGTGGGGTATTACAGCACTATCCCTTAATGAGATTGCATCCTCAAAGTCTATAACAATCAGATAACAACATCACACATAAGGTCAAACACACATCACATTCACATTCAAGGAAAAAAGGGTACTACCCCCTTCAAGAAAAAGGTTTACACTTAAGATAACGACTATGAATACAATTCTGGATACTTGGCTCAAAATTCTCCCTCCGCGTCCCAAGTAGCCTCATCTGTACTATACAATGACCAAGAGAAATTTCACCAAAGGAATGGTCTTTGTACATCTTGGTGTCCAAAATACTCACCGGTCACTTCTCATAAGTGAAATATTCATCAAGCTCTAGCAACTCTAGTTGGATAACATGCGAAGGATCTGTTACATATTCACGTAGCTAAGATACATGGAAGGCATTGTGTACACGTGACAACTCTATTGGTAGAGCTAAGCGATAAGTGACTTCACCGACACGGTCCAGAATCTCTTATAGTCCAATGTACCTTGAACTAAGTTTACCCTTCCTACAAAACCTCATAACTCCTTTGGTGAGAGGAAGGACTTTGTCACCCACCTCGTAACCATTAGTCTGTCTCTTCAAATTCTGTCGATCCTAGACGGCTCTCATCTATTCCAAAATAAAATTGATGTGCCTTGTCATCTCCTCGATCATCTTGGGTCCTAACACAAGTGTCTCACTGATATTGTTCCAACACGAGGGACTATAACACTTCCTCCTATACAAGGATTCAAAAGGCACCATCTTGATATTGGTGTGATAAAAATTGTTATAGGAGAACTCGATCAAGTGTAGACCATCTTTCCAAATTCCCCTAAAGTCTAGCACACACACTCAAAGTATGCCTTTCCAGAGTCTTAATGGTCCTCTCAGTCTGACCATCCATAGCTAGGTGAAAAGTTGTACTCATATTCAATTGAGTACTAAAGATGACTTGTAATTTTTGCCAAAATTGTGACAAGAACCCGGATTCTCAATTGGACACAATGTCCTTAGGAACTCCATGTAGTCTCACCACGTGCTGTCTATAGGCATTGTCTAGTTTCTCTATGCTCCAAGTCGCCATCACTGGTATGAACACAAGTGACTTAGTCAAATGACCCACGATGACTTAGATGGAATCAAAACCATTTAGGGGCCTCCAAATACCAACCATGAAGTCCATTGATATGCTATCCCACTTCCACTGAAGAACTTATAATGGTTGCACTAACCCTATTGGTATCTTGTGTTCAATCTTAACTTTTTGACAATTTAGACATCGGGTAACAAACTTTGTCACTTCCTACTTTATGTGGGGCCGCCAATATATCTTCTTTAGATCCTTATATAGCTTATCCCCTCCAGGATTAATAGAGTAAGGAGTGTAATATCCTTCCTCAAGGATCCTCTTCTTAAGCTCCACACATCCCTGTGGTATACACCTTCTGCCACTGCATCTGATATTACAATCCTCATGGATTTAGAATCCTTCAGCTCTGTCTTCAGCAATACCTATCCAAATTCTCTTGAGCTTGACATCCCCAACTTGGTTAGCTTGAATCTCCTCGAAGATTGAAGGTGTGATAGTGAGTACACTCATTCTTGCCTCTAGAATCTCAACAGTGATTAGTTCAATTTCCATCTTCCTAACCTCTCGGAACAGATTATCTGACAATACAATTGTGCCTAAAGAATGTGATGTCTTTTGACTGAGTGCATTTTCTACCACATTAGCTTTACTTTCATGGTAGGTTAATTCCAATTCATAATCCTTGACCAATTCTAGCCATCGACGTTGTATCAGGTTCAAATCCCGTTACGTAAAGATGTACTTGAGGCTCTTATAGTCAGTGTAAAGCTTACACCGAACTCCATAACGATAATGCCTCCAGATCTTAAAAGCAAACACAACCGCAACAAGCTCTAAGTCATGAGTTGGATATTTTTTCTCATACCACTTTAGTTTTTGTGAGGCATAAGCCACCACTCTCCCATGTTGCATTAGCACGCAACCCAGCCCATGCTTGGAATCATCACCGTATACTTCAAAACCAACAAACCCACTTAGCAATGTGAGCATGGGGGCTAAAGTCAAACACATCTTCACCTCCTAGAAAGCTTTGCTACAATTCTCATTCCATTGAAAATGTGCATCCTTCTTCAAGAGTTGGGTTAATGGTTGAGCAATCTTGGAAAAGTCTGCTATGAACTGGCGGTAGTAACTGGCTAACCCTAGAAAACAAAGCACCTCCTTCATAGAAGTGGGCGCTGGCCACTCAGAAACAACTTGAATCTTTGTAGGATCCACTACCACACCATGCTTAGAAATCACATGACCAAGGAAGGCCACTTGATCTAAACAGAACTCACACTTCAAGAGGTTGACATACAATTGGTGTGATCTCAATAAGTCTAAAGTTTACCTCAAATCTTGTTCATGCATCTCTCAATCACCGGAGTAGATGAGCATATCATCGATGAACACCACGACAAACTGGTCCAAGAAAGGACGGAAGATCTGGTTCATCAAGGGCATGAAAGTTGTAGGCATATTAGTGAATTGGAAGGACATTACTATGAACTCACAATAGTCATACCTTGTCCAGAATGCAGACATAGGAATGCCTTGCTTTGCTATCCTCAATTGATAATAGTCTAATTGAAGATCAATCTTAGAGAACAACTTGGCTCCTTTGTGTTTATCAACAAGTCATTGAACCTTGGTAATGGATAACAATTCTTCATCATCACCTGGTTCAACCCTCGGTAATTGATGCACAACCTCAAGCTTCCATCCTTCTTCCTTATGAACAACACTAGTGCTCCCCATGACGATATTCTAGGTCAAATAAATCTTTCTCCAAAATCTCCTCCAACTTAGCCTTAAGTTCTTTCATCTTTGTAGGTGTCATACGGTACAGAGCCTTAGACATTATCTCTATTTTCGGCAATATATCCACGATGAAATCAACTTCTTGAATTGGTGGAATTCCTAGGATCTCCTAAAAAAATATTAGGAAATTCACGAAACACCACCATCTCTTAAAAAATGATGTCTCATTCGCTTTGGTGTTTTTGACACTACACAGATAAAGCCAATATCCCTTGCGTATGAGGTTACTCAATACAATTGTCGACATGATCTTTGTAGAGGGATTTGGTTCACACTTTTGGCATGAAGCTCTGATACCCTTTAGTCCTCGCAAAACCATGCGCTCTTATGCATAGTTGATCACTACTCGATACTTTCCCAGCATATCCATCCCGATAATTACGTCAAAATCACACAACTCTAGATCTATAAGGTTTAATGGAATCTTCATTCTTCCCATTACTAAAATAACCCCTTGGTACACCCTAGAGTAAGCAATTATATCCCTTGAAGGCAATAAAATAGATGTAAAGATGCTACTTGAAGTAGATAAGGTAGCTCGAGTTACAAAAGATGATGCTACAAAAGAATGTGAAGCATTACAATCAAATAATGAGGCACTAGCTAACCCTAGAGCAGGCATAATGAGTAGAGACAGTGAGCATACTAGCCACCACACTAGCCTGGCTTTTTGAGTCTACCCAACTCATCACGTTTAGGCATCCTACTAACATAACTCCTAGGGCACTAGCTAACCCTTACCCTTGCTAAGAAGGGAAATTCCTCAAACCTTTGGGCTAATTAAATCGGCTAATGGCATTAGCTGGAGAAGGAGGAACTCTCTATATCTGAGGTTGTGATTGCTAAATAGATCCCATGCTTCGAGCTCTAGTCTGGCTCCTCTGAATGCTGCCACTGCCAACCCGGCATCCTTATGCCCAGTGTCTTACCATACCTTACCATACCATACCATACCTATATCACATCACCTTGTTGCCTCTATAATTGACCCTTGGATGATCTAAGCCGCATCGCTTGTAGTGGTAGTACCTCTCCTCGGCATGACCCCTAGACAATCCTCTAAGTCGGGGTGTTGTGTAATCCCCCAAAAATTTCGAAAACCTATATTTTAATAAATAACTTTTATTTGAAATAAAATTTGCTTTTAAAATTATTTATTTTAATTATTTTATGGATTTTAGAGTATGTAAATTTGGATAAGAGCATTTAATAAATTAAAAATAAATATTTTTCTATTTACCATATTATTTTATTTAAATAATTTTCCAAACTAATATTTTACCCACTTTATCCTTTTTAAACTAATATGTTAGATTATAATGAATTAAATTATTAAATTAAATAATTTATCAAGAATATTATATTTTATGATTTTATAAATTAATTTATTTTATTTTTCCCTATTTTCCATTCTCTTTTTGCCCTTTTTTCTCTTTCTTCTTTTCTTTTTCCTTTTTCTTCCCTCAGGCTACCTCACCACGCCAGCCCTCCCCACACGATTGGGCCTTCGGCCCGCTTCCTCCCCTTCTCTCCCTCGCGCGCCCGCCTAGTATAGCCTAACTGCCCTCCTCTTTTTTCTCCCTGGACCGACCGACTCTCTTCTTTCCTGCGCCGGTCCAGCTGCTCGCACCCCCTTCCCTTCCTTCTTCTTCCACGCCCGACCCCTGCAAGCTTCGACCCATGTTTGCCACTACCGAGCTGCCTTGCAACTGCCGCCACCTGCCACCGCAACTGCTCCCTCTCCTTCTCTCTCTTCCACCGTCATTTTCTTTCCTTTTTCGAGCCAAACCAGCTCTTGGACCACACCCTGCGTGCCTCTCTCCCTTTCCTTCTTCTTCCCTCCCTTCCCCTACCAACCGACAGCCCTGCCACCCTTCGTCCTCTCGCCGGCCAACCACTTGTCCCCTCTCTTCTCCCTCTCCTTTTTCTTCATCTCTCCAGCTTCCTGCTGCCCCATTTTCGAGCCCCTTCTTCGTCCTTGAGCTCCCTCTTCTCTCCTTCCTTCTTCCCCATTTTTTTCTGTTTTCTCTCCACGCCGCCGCCAACTGCCGTTCTAACCACCGCACCCAGCCCCTACACCACCTCCTGCCACCACCCCCTACTGCCCTGCACCCCCACGTTGCCCCCTCGAGGCCTCCACTTCCTCCCTTCTCCATCTCTTCCTTTTTCTCCCCATTTTTCCCCTTACCGCCAAGCCTCCTGCAACCGCCACTTCTGCCGCCGTCCGGCCACCTCTGCCGCCACCCAACCCACCGTTCGATACCCTGCAACCCCCTCTACCACCACCACGCATTAGTTGGCTAAAAAAATCCCCCTTAAACCCTTCATTTTTCCCTCCCCTTTTCCTTCCTTCTCAGCCCCTCCACCTCGACCCATTTCGGCAGCCAACTTTGCCGCCTTGCCGGTGCAGTCTCCGCCGCCCTATGCTGCCGTGAAACCACCCTTAGCCACCACCTACACCCCCTCTTCACTCCTGCACCATTCCCTTGCCTTGGAACCTCCCCCATCTACCCTCTTTTCTAGCCTAAAGACCCTAACCCGAAAATAACAAATTTTACTTCCTTCACCCTCCCCTTCGAACCCTTCTCCTCTCACTCCTCTCATTTTGCATGAGACTCACGTTGTTCATGCAGTGTGAGCTCCCCCTTGTTTTGAAATTTATTTGGAAATTTTTTGAGGTATATTAATACTTAATTAAAGTGTTTTATTATTAAATAATTTTTTTTAAAGCCTTATCCTTTTAATTTCTTATTTCTAACATAATAATGATTGATATTATTTTTAGGTGTTGAGTTGCTAATTAAGCTTGAATCCTTAACCTGGATACCGATAAGGTTGATTTTTGCGAGATTAAGGTAATCATTAATCCTCACTTAAATACATGGACAAACGTATGCTAGCACCTTAGGGGTTTTGGTATGATTTTATGCATGTGTTGTGTGCCTAGCATGATATATAAATGGTTGTTTATATTGATTGAAAGAAAAAGGAAAAGCATGATAGCCTTTGTGCCATGTGTAGGTATGATAATTAAGGAAGAGGTTGATTATTGATGGAAATGTTAAATGCTTGTTTATGATGTATTATGTTGCTAATGCATGAATAATATTATTGTCTAAGGCTATTTTAGTAATCATGCTTATGAAGTATGTAATCTAATGTATGTAGTTGCTAATGAGTATTATGTTGAATAATGACAAGTTGGTGGACATAAATGATAAGAATGAAGTGTTAATATTGGTATTTTATGTATTGGTGGTAAATTCATAAAAGTGGTGTAATAAAAGGTTAAGTGGTAATTTTATAAGTGAGAGGAGTATTTTGGTAATTTTGTAAGCAAAAGGGTATTTTGGTAATTTTCAAAGAAAAGGGGTGAGATGATAATTTATAAGTAAAAGGATAAAAGTTGTAAGTTGTGAGAAAGAAGGGTATTAGGGTAATTTTGAAGGAAAAGGGCAATATGGTAATTTTACAAGTAAAAAGGGGTATTGTGGTAATTGTGGAAGTTAGGGGTATTATGGTAATTTTATGAGTAAAGGAAAGATGGTAATTTTCAAGTAAATGGGCATTATGGTAATTTTTGGAAAAGAAGGGAAAATGGTAATTTCATAAATAAATGGAAATATGGTAATTTTATAAGTAAATGGCGAAATGGTAATTTTTATAAGTAAGGGGTATTATGGTAATTTTGGGAGTAAAGGGGTAATATGGTAATTTTGGAAAAGAAGGGCAAAATGGTAATTATGTAAGGAAAGATAAATATGGTAATTTTGGATGTGAAAGGTTAAAATAGTAATTTGTAAAGTAAAAGGAGTGTTATGGTAATTTTATAAATAAAAAGGGTATTGTGGTAATTTTGTAAATAAAAGGGTATTATGTAAATTTGAAAGTAAGGGGTAGAAGAGTAATTTTGTAAACAAAAGGATATTATGGTAAACCCAGTAGTAAGGGGTAACTTGGTAATTATGATAACGACGAAGGATAATTTGGTAGTTAAGTTATGATTATAGAAGGGCAATTGGATAATTATGATACTAGAGAAGGGTAATCGGGTAAATTAACCAATGGTAATTTTAATAGGGGGAGAAGGGAAATATAGTAATTATAAATATGGAGAAGGGTAAATTAATAATTATAAATATGGAGAAGGGTAAATTGGTAATTATGATTATGAAGAAGGGTAAATTAATATTTGTAATTATGAAGAAGGGTACTTTGGGATTTATAATAATTAAAAAGGATAAAATGGCAATTAAAATAATTGAGAGGGGTAAAATGGTAATTATGATAAAGGAGAAGGGCAATTTGGTAATTTATCCAACTAAAGGGGCAATTTGGTAATTTAGCCGATTAAAGGGTAAAGTGATAATTATTTAACTAATTAAATGGGTGAAATAGTAATCATGATAACGAAGGAGGGTAATTTGATAATTTATCCATCACAAGGGCAATTTAGTAATTATAACAAAAGAGAAGGACAACTCGGTAATCTAACCAACCAAAGGGGAAATATGTTAAGTGTAGCAATTATGAGGGGTTAATGGTGATCTAAAAAGTGTAGGAGACAACTTGATAACCTAAATTGGATAAAGGGTAATTTGGTAATTATGCAACCTAAAGGGTAATATGGTAATCTATCAAGTAAGAAAGGGATGACTTAGCAATTATATAAGTAAGGGGTAAATGAGTAATTTGTACCTAACATGTCTTTGAGATTGTGGAACATTATAATATGATTCAAATAATGCTGATTAGCCAAGTAAGAGTATTTGATAATTAGTATGGCCTTAATGGTTTCTCTGTGAAATCCTGGATAATCATCTGAATAAGAAATGACTAATGATATCGGAATGATTGAAAGTGAATAAGTATCGGATTATCATGCTTTTTGTGATCACTTTGATTAAGACACTATTACTTAAAGTGAAAGACCTCGAGATCGGGAATGGTGACTCCTTAGAGGTCGCTACCCTAAGGACGTGGTTTAGTCCACGATTATTCTGGTATTTTCTGGTGTGCCTTTGTGCCCCAGCCAGGCCCTATATCTTACTCTTTCTATCTCTACGGACCTAGTTAGGGGGTATGCATACTTATGGATTAGGTGTCCTTGTTGGTAGGGTACTGAGTTAGCTTTATGCACCAGTACGACCAGGGTACCTTTGCATCCTTGGGTTCGTGGTTGAAGGGCACTGAGTAGCTTGTATGCACCGGTACGACCGGTGTACCTTTGTGTCCCAGGTTATTGATCTCTCGTTCGAGACAAATAAATATGATTGTTGTGTTGATTAAAGGAAGGAAATATACTATTATTGAAAGTGGAATATTAATGAGCGGGGCCCAGATGATTTATGATATTGAGTACCAGTCCACTGATTATAATAGTGGCCCGGGAGCGTGTTGCTCTGGCAAGTGATATTGAGTACCGGTCCACCAGATATAATAGTGGCCAGGAGCGTTGTGCCCTGGATGATGATATATATATATACATTCCGGTCCACCGGCAATAATAGTGGGGGTCCTGAGCTCAATAAAACCAGTATTGTATGTGAATAAAGTTATGGAAAGATACCAATCACTTATAGTGGATCACCATGTGAGTCGGGGCTAGACCGGTCCACCGGCAAATAATAGTGGCCAGAAGCGTCTTGCCCTGGAGACCGGTCCACCGGCAAATAATAGTGGTCATGAGCGTTCTGCCATGAGTGTATACTTTCCGGTCCACTGGCTATAATAGTGGGGTTCTCGCACTCACATGGATATAAAATATGATATTGATTGAATGATGATGGAGTAATGGCTTAAGGCCCGAATGTATTGGTTCTACACTATGACTTGGCTTAAGGCCCAAAAGTATCAATCGTGAATTATAGCTTGTTTTATGTGTGATTGTTATGTATGCACCTCTATTTTCATATGTATATAGTTACACTATGTGTTGCATTGTGGGCATGTCTTTAAGTGTGGTATTAAAGGGTTACTCAGTACCGTAGTACTGAAGGGATTCCCTTCATGGGGCCCCTGCCTATTCAATGGGCAGTGTCCTTTGCAGGTCTTTCAGGTGCTACTCCTGGTTTTAATGCTAATACTGTTTAAGTAACTATCATTAGTAGATGTTATTCTCGTAAACGATTTGATGCGCTACTCTGAGTATTGTATGTTGAATTTCTTTCAAATTGTATTTCATTGTTCTTAGCCTTAGCACTTGGTACTGGAACGGTATAAGTGAACCGGTCTGGTACTGAGTGTGGCGGTAATACTCCCAAAGTTCACGTTTTATTAATTTGCTTCCGCTAATTTCCTTTTAATCAAAGAAATTTTTAGTAGTGAATTTTGGGGGTGTTACATGTTGAGCCCATACTCCAGCCAAATCTTGAAGGCAAACTACCTCCAGAGAAAGCCTTCTTTGGGTCACCGGGATGCTGGAAACCCTCAAACTTTGTCCTGCCCCCTGATTGAGCACTCCTAGCTTGAATGAATCAAGATGCCTCCAAAGCTTGCTCGTACATCCCTAACATGTCTGGTGGAGTGACTCCCACCAACAAATCCTGGTATTGGATCCCTTATATGATCTTGAAATGGTAAACCTGCATCACCTTGTTGGCTTCTACCTCCAGGGTAAATTGGACCAAGTCTATGAATCGAGTATAGTAATCCTCGATGGATATGCCCCCCTATTGAAGTGCCATAAATTCATCGTACTTCTTCATGCATTAGTGATTCGGTTAGAATCAAGCTTGCAACACCTCCAGAAATGGCCCCATCCCGTAGGCTCTCCACCCTTATGTTGGATGCACATCCACCATGCATCTACCCTCCCTCTTTGATAGTAGATGACCACATCTACCCTCTTATCTCCAAGGCAACCATAGGCGATGAAAGTTTTCTCCATATCTCGGACCCATTGCTCCATAATATTGGGGTCCTCGTAGCCCTCAAAGATTGGCGAGTGATGATGCCTAGCCCTCTTGAGCCAATCTTATGGAGCTGGTGCAGCTACTAGCACATGTGGAGGTTAAGGTGCTTGAATTTGGCCCTCCATATAAGATCCAATGGTCTCCATAAAAGCTTTGACACACTCATAGCTGTAGTTAGCGACCATCACGTCCTAAAGACTAGAAGAAGTTAGGGATAGAATCTAATCTACTGAGTACCAATACTCGAACAATAATAAGCACATATTATCTATAGCACATTCCCAACCCCACTCTCACTCATGGAAATCTGGATTTGAAATAATTAAACTTGTTAGAAAATCAAGAAAAAGAATTTCAAATCAAGATCAATACCATCCTATGGTATCAACTTAAAATTATTTGAGAGTAATTTTTGGTAAAATAATTTGATAAAAACCTTATGGTATCAGTTTAATAATTTTTTTAAAGTAACAAGTTTTTTAATAGAAAAGCTCCGAGACCAACTTGTGGATCAGCTCAGCAATTCTTAAAAGTGGAAGATCTTTAGGAAAATACTTTGATACCAACTTGTGGTATCAGCTCAGTTATTGTCGAAAGTGATATGCTTTTAAAAAAAGCTTTGATACCAACCTGTAACACTCCCATTTTTTACTACAAAAATTTCATTAAAACATTTGTGGAAGTAGAAAAAACCTAGGAAAAACAAATTTTTACTATTATACCTGACTCAGGATAGACATCCGTCACCTACCACATATCACATACAAGACTAAATCAGTCATAACACTTAAAACAATAGAGTGAGCGAAATAATAATTTAATTAAACAACTTTAAGAGTGTTTACGTTAGAGGATCCTAAAGGGCTTCAACTAAATCATTACAAGATATATGTAGATAAAGTACAGGGCTATAATTAAATGAATTAGGGTATGCCTCCCAATTTAAAACATTGGTCTGCCACGGACCCCACCAAAACCTTTCAAATGTCCTTGCTTTTAAGCTTTGACCCAATTGATGTACGCCCTGTACTGGCCATCTCTAAAGACCTGCACATGACCCTCTTCTCGTGGGAATGAGCAGGTGACCAAGCAAATGTGCACATTAGTATGTTACGTACTAAGTAAGCCAAGTTGCTCCCTCTATGTAACACAAGTATACGAATTTATCATGTGTGAACATAAAAAACAACATGCATCATGATAAGGTCATGTATAAAGGTAGAATTGCATAAAGACATGCTATCATGCACAATTCCCACAAAGTAGAATACATCATGCTTAGATTCACAACCTTCTCACATAAACGCTTACATACGTAATAGCAAAGAGCATCCAAGAAACCTCTAGGATTTATCTCTAATTATCCAATTCCTTAGGTTATACCATTTACTTATCCATATATGAAACAAGTCAATCCTTTAATCAATATTCCATTCTATAACCAATTAGTCATTTCAACCCTTAGCCAAGTGTACAAACGAGCTTTTATTCATTTTGGTCAATCATGCCATTAATTTCATTTCTTAACCAATCATTCACCATTCACTTGGTCATCATTCATAATTTATCAACCAATATTTATCATCCATATTTTATTATCACCGAGTGATGAATTTTGCACCAACCCATGGTCTCACATACCATAGAACCCTATCCAAATAAAGGACATAAAGTCCAGGCCAGAGCTAATCACCAAGTGGACATAAATCTAGGCAAAAGCCAATCACCAAAATGGACATAAGTCCAGGCTAAATCCAACCAATATAGACATAAGTCCAGGCCGAAGCCAACCACCTAGGTAACCAGACCATTTAGTATTGATACCCCCTAGTACATCATCTATGTCTAGAGTAGGTAAGGCACTGAGACCTCTCGAGATCCCACCCGAAGGAAAAGCCTAAAGGCACCAAAAAGGCCCAAAGGTAGACTAACCATCAATAGCTAATCGAGGATTGGGTAACCCAAACCCATACTCAACTTGAATTTCTTTTACTTTACGTGATTAGTATTTTATTCATAAATATGGGTGATCATACAAGGCCCATACAAAGCAAACAAGGTAATTTTCTATGTTAATCCACACCTATCCTTTTATTTCCCTTTTCCCAACGATGTAGGTTTTCTATTTGTCCTTGGCCCACATTATTCATAACCACCATGTTATTTCAATTCAAGCCCATACGTATTCTCATGACTCTTTTCAATATCATCACTTATCATAAGTGAAATATCTAATTAGCCTTTACATTACTCATAGAGTATATTATAAAATATGATCCATTTTAGTCTTTTTATTAGGCCAATGATCCATGATAAAATCTGTATTTTGTCCCATTAATAATCATGGCATAGTCCCTAACATAGCCTTAAAGCATCACATAACCAAAAAGAACCAAATCATGCAAACCAGTCGAACCAGTATATTAGTTTTTCCCAACCATTTGATTGGTTTGGGTCAATCAGTTGATCAGTTTGACTTAACCAAACCATAATCGCTCGATCAGTTTGGACAAACTAATGTACTATTCATAGACTAGTTGATCACTTTTGCCCAACCAGCCAACGAGTTTAAGAAGAGAGTAAGACCAAGGTCTATGTAGGCTTACCAGTTGATGAATTAGGTAGATTGGTTGATAGTTTTAGAAATCAGTTGATTGGTTTAACCTAACCAATCAATTACGTTGACCTAACTAATCGATCGGTTTGCCCCAACATAACACCAAGTCACATATTTTATGTAGATTATAACATGTAAATCATTCTTAATCGCATTAAAACATACATCAATAGAGTCTAACATATTTCCATCCAATTTAACTTGACTTTCTCAACATGGAATCATCATATCCTATTTTTACCAAATTTCATGATTTTTATTCAAATCATGTCATTTAATCATCTAAATAACATATACAAACTATATTCTTTCATGCTAACATGCAGAAACCAACTAAAGGTAACACCTAACATATGGGGATACTTGTTAAACATTTTAGAAGCAAAAATCGCTTACTTAATGTAGACAAAAAATTCCCTTTAAAAAAATTCCAATTGTGGGAAATATTAGCTTTGAAAACCTTAAAACCAAATATTAAACTCAAACATTACATCAAAATCTTATTAAACTTCAAACTTAAAAACAAAAGGGCATAAGAACATACCACTTGAGGAAAAATAAGGAAGAGCTCAACTAAACCACTCAACCTTTTTCCCAAAATATAACTCCTCTTTGCTTAATAATTGAAAAAAGAAAGAGCTAGAGATAGGATTAGAAGAGTGTAAGCATATTGATTGGTAATTGTCAAAGTGTAGAAAGAAGAGAGGGAACACAAGACTTAGAAAATTCAATGGTTGAAAGAAAGGTGCACAGCAAGGATGATTGAGGCTATTTTTAGCCTAGCAATAGAAAGGAAATATTGATGGTTTATTAGACTCTATTGATGTATTTGAGTAGAATAGATGGATTTTGTCTAGAATTTGCAGACCCGCTCTCTAGAGCCTAAATGGTGTTTCTGGAGAATGCAGGTTAATTAGACTAGAATTAGCATTGAGTAATCGAAGGTCAATGTGGAAGGAATCTTCCAACTCCTTAGAATTGTGTCTGAGATCAAAGCATTTGATCTCAGTATCATGCAGAGTAGAGATGAGGAAGAAAATAATGTTGAGGTCATCTCTCCCTCCCCTAAATTGTCCCAATTGACCTCTAGATCAACTCGGGGCAATATTTTGGATTAAATGCATCATGAAAATGGTTAGGAATCTCTTAGGAAAAATGTGTCATAGGTTAGTAAGGTTCCATTTTAGTGTAAGGGATTTTTTAGAAGATATCAAGCTCAAAAATATGACCAGCTTGACAAACTAGTCGATAAGTTTAGGTCTACCAGTCAACTGGTCTTCCACCAGTCAATCAGTTTCCCCCAACCAGCTGATTAGTTTAGTTGAGAAACCAAAATTTGATAAAATGACAAACCAATCTATCGGTTAATAGAACCAGTTGATGGGTTTGCCTTCAAAGCTCAATAAACTCCATTTTTCAACATGATTTCAAATCAAAATTTGTCCTATACCAAATTACAACATTAAATCAAAATCAAGGGCCCAAAATTGGTATAATTTCTCATTCTACCATTTTACAAAAAAATGTGGCGTATTACATATTGTTTTCCAGGTGGGTTCATTATATTTGTATTATTGATCCATCGATTATAGAATAGTGGGCTCCCTTAACTCAAGTGACAAAGTACATGAAAATTTGTTATCATCTAAGTATGGGCTCTAATATGGTTATATCCTTAAGTCATCATGTTTCATGAGTGTAATGAATGTGGAGTATATGTCTTCATGTACCCTATGTTCTATGAATGTCCTTTTATTTTGATTTCCTTTGTTAACTTACTCAATAGGCAAGCGTGGACCATTTGTTTCATAGCTCCTACTCATTCTCGCAAGAAAATACCACCTTATTTTGCAGGTAATTGTTGATTAATACCTTTGATGTGATAACCTACAGTGAGTGGTTATAAGTTACTTCAAGTATATGGTTATCCAGATCTCTCTCTCTCTCTCTATAGATTTTTAGTCATTTGTTTTCCATCATATATGTTATGTCTCTATTTTGTAATCTTATATCATCATGGGATTAAGTGCTTTCCACACCTAATATCTAACTATGAATCACTTTTTAGACTTGCACCTGAGATAAAGGGGGTATAAGAAGTACCTCTTCTATATTGGATACAACGTAACACTGAATCTTTTATTATAAATATGATGTATAAAGCTAAAAAAATTGGTTCATTAAACAAGGAAGTGATGGGAAATGGGAACCGTCCACCTCGAAAGGAAAATAAAGAAATGAGGATGAAGAGAAATAGAGGGTAGTTATTTGATCTTCAAGTAACCTTTGAGATAAAATACTCACATTCACTACCTTAGGTAGCAACACTAAGGATAAAGAGTGTGAGATTTAAGGAGAAGTAAGACAACTCTCTTCACTTGAACTTTGAATGCATTTGAGAGAAAAATAGCTTCAAGTTTTTGGTTAAGGGTTGAATTTCCAATTTCAAGAGGGAACTAATACCTGTAAGGAAGTGTGTTAGTCTCCTTGAGTGAAAAAATGTCTCTCCTAACCCTTTGAGTAACTTGGTTACATAATTGGTTCCTCTAATTACTTAGCATTCCACTACCTATCTAAGGTATATGCTGGATGCAATCAACATTCTACTTTCTTAGTTTGGTTCAAAATTACGCAATAGAAAACACATCACCTCCAAGCCTTTCAATTAGTCTTAGGGGAGTTACAAAGAAGATAGGAATAATACATAAAATTTTAGTGATAAATAACCATAACTAGTAAAAGTAGGCTAACTAAAAATGGATAAAACATGTCTAATACACAACTAGTATAATAACCTTTGTATTACCCATAAGTTAATAGGGTCTGGGCTCCCATTACCTCTTGATCTTGTCGATCATCTAAGCCTGGAAAAGTGCTGATTAATCTTTGTTTTTGTGTCTCAAGAGTGAAAAAACATAGTTGTTGTATGGATGCAACCAAGCTAGTTGCGGAAGACGTGTGCTCAAAAATCTTATGGCAGGTTGTGGTGGCTAGAAAGGTTGATCATGGGGCTGCTTTGAGTGGAGTGAGTCATGATTTTATTGAGGGGGGTGCTCGAGCCATGTGGAGTCAAAATAATTCATGAAAAAAGGTGGCGACTAGGTTGGCTTCATGCATGGATTGTACATTTAGCTAATATTTTTTGTCCAAGTTAGGAGTGTTTTGGCACTTTCTAGCTTAGAAAAATGAATTAGCAAATGTATATCATTTGAAGGAGATGCTCCTATATCATAATGTCTCCGCAAAAGTAAAAAATTTCAGTATTAAATCTTTGGGTGTTACAATCTTGGTGAGTGATTCTTTATCATCAAAATCTAAAAGAGATCTAACTACTAATACATAATCATTAATGGTCCATGGATGATCTATGGCCATTACCTAGTGGTTCATAAGTGGGTATATGAATTTAGGGAATTTAGGGCCTTAACATCTTCCATTATTTTTTGGATTCTCCTATTGAAGTTGCTCATATAATACTATAGGAAGCCTAAAATGATAAAGCAAATTGGGGACACGATTAATAGATTTGCTAATATGGATACTCACTCTGGGGGGATATAAATGAGTCGAGTCGGGGTGGGTATGGGCTTGACTCGTTTAATAAACAAGCCTAAAAATAAAGTTCAAGCTCGGCTCATGAACTTTTTTGGTAAACAACCCCAAGATCTTGAGTTGTTGCACGTAAATGATCTTGAGTCCAACATTTTCATGCTCAAGCTTAGCTCATTTATTACACAATCCGAGATCAAGTCTTATTTTTTAGCTCATTTAGCTAAATAAATAAGCTAAGATGAAACCTTAACGAGTCGAGCCCAAAAATTTTATGAGCCGATTGTGTTTGTTTACAACCCTAATCACACCACCAACATCACCTGTGGAAAGTTTCTTGAATGGGAGTAAAGATTGATCTATAGAAACCACTTATGTTGAAATACTACTCGGGTGCATAACTCTACAATATAGAGTGTGAGGCTATACAAATGTTGTGCTTCCATTGTGGGAAGATTAATCACTAACAAGATACCTACCCATCCTCACTCAATGCCATTAACAATCAACCTATGCATCCAAATGAGGGATCTTCATTAGGTGCTAGCAAGAATGGAGACAGTAATCCATCAAAAAATGATCCACATTTTTTTCCCTTAGATGGTCACCGTTGGTGGATCCTACTGTCAACCCCAATATAAGACACAAAAATTAGGAAACATGTAAAATTTGGAAGGTACATCCTCAAAGAAAAAATTTCCAAAAAATAAATACACAAATTTTGTAACCACCATGAGATTGTATCACTTCAATATTTGGAAGATGATCTACAATTGGATGATTTCAAAGCTCCTATGAATTCAAAAAATCTTAGTGAGAAATTATCGAAATTTGACATGTCCCTAAAAAAATCAAAACACGTAATTAGTGGAAGATTTATGAACCCATACTACAAGGATAAATAATGCTAGAAATCTAGGACCCGCACTATCCATCATCAGACACCAAGTCTCCATAAAGTCAATGAACTTATCTTTAGACAAACCCATATGTAACACCTCTAATTCCCAAACCAAAAACTACTTAAGAAATAAGATAAATAATGTGGAATCTTAGAATTTTCATCAAGGGCATTGTCTCCACACCTAGTACAAGAAAACAACACATTCTGCTTACCCTAGATGCAAGGCTAAAAATTAAAATAAAAAAATTAATAAAATTCTTAAAGCCACGGGATATCTTAGGGACAAAGTCAAAAAATAACACAGAAAGTAGTCAATGTTACATTAAAAAGTAAAATAACTCAACCACATTTAAAACTTGATAAGTGAAGACATGAATAAAAGATAGAATTCCAAATGACAAACCTCTCTCTTAGCATATCCCACAAGCATGCATCCATCATCAAATTATGATCATAATAGACCTATATAAGGTTATTTTCTCCGTATGTAGATCAGGGATTATCCCAATCCCATTTAAAATAGTAATAATTTATCTAGGAAAATACCCGACTCACTATATAGAAGGAAAATACAATAATTATAACACAAATGTAGTATCTCAAACATGACCACATATGAGTTAAATGATTAGGCAATCACTAGTTCACTACTTATAAAGCCTATTTGGTTAGTAACCACATAAAAAAACCATCTAAGTTTATTTATTGAGTGGAAAACCCAATTAGGAGGGCTACTTGAAAAATAAGTCTAAAGATTTCCAATAATAACCAAAACTAACCATAGGAGATCCACCTCTTGAGCAATCTAAGTAATCCTAGCATCACAAGGGATAATCCAACATTGATCATCCAATCCTTAAGTGTGCACACCCCCTAAGAGATCCAAAGATCCTAGTAGAGTATACATAGAGCCTTACTAGCTCTTGGCTAGGTAAATAAACCAAGTGACTACACATCACCCCAATCTAAGGAAAGGATATTACTAACTATTGAGTAATCTAAATAACTCAACACCCACTCTTATCTTCTTCTTTAAGTTTTAGTAACTTATTTAAGGTGACCACATAATGCAACCAAAGTACAACAATCATACAGAAATCCTTAGCCAAACCTTATCCAATCACCATCCCAATATTAGGTAGCTTTAAAAAGATAGACCACTTGGCTTATAACTCAAGCAACACCAAAACTTAATCCCTATTAGGCCACCGAGGCCCACACATATTATATAAAATCATGAGTTAACAAGTACAAAAAATTTCATATAATCATCAAATATATATACATCACATAAAATCATGTAAACATCATACATTTCAAAAGTTTACAAAAATATATAAAATTCTTATATAAATACATATATCCATAAAAGTCACATTTTCAAATAGACTAAAACAAGCACATCATTAAGGTGTAAAAGCACACTTTGAAAGTATAGTTACCTAGAAATTAATCCATATAAGCTCACCTTATTGGTTTAGTGATCCTATAATAGAATTTGTCTAAAAATTAATATCGACAAAACACAATACGCATTATATATATAATTGTTATACTTTTTTAAAGTGTAATATCTAATTATCACTTTAATCCCTAGTAATTTTTATTAATACTAATCTATGAATAGATGAGCTCTTATGGATTACCAATTTTGATTTTCTAAAGTAGTTAAATGATCTTATAAATGTAAGCCTGTAACATATTAATACTACTATTGTATGTATAATATATGCATACTAATAGATTATGGCATGAATATAATAACGGTAAGTATAGTTTGAAGGGAAAAGTACCCACTGGCTCCCTAGTCCGCTAACTAAAGTAGAATATCTATGCATATGACCCCTTTGTGGCTATAACACCCAAAATAGCCTAGGATTATATTTTATTATTTCATTAATGACAAGCATCAACTAAAAGTATAAACATACTCGAATTTTGATAAACTTCATACATGTTCTCGGGCCTATATTGTTATGTAAACAAAGGAAGACCAAGTCCTTCCTAGCTTCATTGATTATCTACATGGACCCATTATATTTATCTCTAAGCATTATAATATCAATTCATCTTCATCATATGTTAGTAACATCTGCCATTTCCTCTCACGTTGATCAAAAAAATTCAAATCATAGACTGGTCATTCAACATATCTGCATATATGGGGTAGAGTACCATGACGACAACATACTAGAAATTAATTACATGAACCAAAGGTAAAAATAATAGCAAGTACGAGTGATCTATGACACAACAAAGTAAATTAACTTAGTTTTTATCTTCAATAGTAGTGAGTCTCCAAACCTACATTATCATCATCTATACTAAAATAACAATGCACAATTTAATATTTATCTTTCTTCTTGATGTGTGGTTGTCATTCTAATTATGGAGGGTTTGCAAGGTATTAATAATTATGAGGTTCTAGCGTTACAGTAGGATATGCTTAGTAAAAAGATAATTTCTAGAACTTACTCATTTTTTGAAAGATAATTCGCTATCAAATATAAATTAAAATGGTTAAATCCCTATTTATTATTAAATTTCATCAACTACATAAAATTTTCAATAAGTATTTTATTAAAATAAAAAAATAGGGTCTACAACAACTAATTACTTATATAATTAAATAAATCAACATATGTATATACCCCCATTGATTCTTTTTATAATAATAATAATAATAATATATTATTATTATTATTTATGGGTATTACATCAACCCCTTTTAAGAATGATCTTCATAGTCAAAGTTCGAAATGACCAATCACATCTTAGAAAATCTTTGATTATTTCATATATATTCTATATCAGTGTCTACATGTTGCTTCATCATCGACATAGTCAAACTTATTATTGGTCCAGCTCTAGGATCTATTTATGTACCATTGAGAATACTTTCTTTGAGTCACATAGTTAGTCCTTATAGTGAGTTTTGACATCGATTATAGTACTTTAGTTTTCTTAAAGTCTTCTCAATTCTACTGTAGCCTTTTGTACCTCTTAAATGTGATTGTTTGTCTTGTTTAGCTTATTAGGAACCTATTCTCAATATTGTTCTTGGATTCCGTGCTATGGTATACCTTCATTGTTTTACATAATTAACATACATATATATGGTCCAACATATATGTAATCATACTCACTTTTTTGGAATCATCAAAACACTAAGAAATCCAACACACCTCATCATCCTTTGAATCAAATCATACTATCTACGGGGATCCGTAAACCTTTTACTCTTCCTTCTTATATCTTCTATCAAATCATCTCAAGTTTCACATCCTTTAGTTGTTCGGCTTGGATCTCATCAATAATAGTGGAAGTAATAATCAAGGTACTCAATCTTGCCTCCAAGCTTCCACCGATAACCAACTCAATCTCTATCTATGAATTTCTTTATACAATATGTCCGATATCACCCGGGCATTCAACAAATGTGATGACTTCTGAGTCAACATGTTAGCCACCAAATTAGTCTTTCCCTCAAGGTAAGTTAGCTCCAATACATAATATTGTACCAGTTCTAACCACCTTCTTTATCTCATTTTCAACTTCTTCTATGTAAATTTATATTTCAAACTCTTTTAATCCATGTAAAACTTGTCGTGCAAATATATATATTTTCATATTTTTTTAGAAATTATTTAATTATTTTTCTCTTTTCCCTATTTATTGGAATTTCAACCTTAATTTATTTAATTCATTGTTGACTTTATTAAGGTGTTAACCTTAAAAATCTGACTTTCTCATACCTCATGACCAAATCTTATCCTATATTTACCAAATCAACCAAAAGTTCATATATAATAAACTCCATCACCTTCCACCAACTCTCTTAATGTAATACCCCAAAATTTTAATCTAACCTTAACTTTGGGTGAACATTAACTTCGCTTTCTTCCTAATCATTTAATCCTAATTTTAATTTTGATTCTAAACCTTAACACTATTTATTTTCCTTTTTCTTCCTTTTTCCTTTTCTCTTTTATTCTCTCTTCCCTTATTTCCTTTTCTTTTTTCTCCTTTTATTATTCCCTTTCTTCTATTATCTTCCACACAACCCTTTTCCTTAGAGAGTTGTATTTGGTTTAGTTTGGTTAGGCAACCCAAAACCCCCCACTCAGCCTAGACCCACACTCAATCTTCCTCCACCCATTTTTCCTCACGCCACTATTGCATCCCCACATATTCTCCCCTTATTTCCTATGTACCATCCATCACCTAACCTCACATTCTAGCTCCATCAAACCATCCTCTCTCTCACAATTGGCCATGTATATATAACCTCTCCTTTTTTAGTTATTTATTGCAAGCCACCAAACCTTCTCCTCCTTGTTACTCTAAAATTCCTTTCACTATTCTCTAAGCAATATCCAATCCGCCAACCTGCAGGTCATATCCTTTGTCATTGTCATACCTTGCAACTCACCCAACCAAACACCATCCTAACTCCTCTATCTCCATCGCTTTGTTCATCAATCCTCTATCCCCACCACCACCACCACCATTTTGACTCATTCATCCAGCCTATCTCCCTCAATCATTATATCATTTTCCTCTCTCTTAACCAAGTTATGTTTTTCCCTTTGTTCTTGGATATTCTAGCATCTTGATGTAAAGTGTGATTAATGTTCTCCAAATAGTATACTATCCTCATACCTAAGATATTTGTATATGATAGTAAGATGATTGTTATGTTTTAACTTTACCAAATGTTACCCATATCAATGGGTGATCATAAAGGTAATGATCAAGCATGGTTTGAATCATATATAGGCATGTAATTGATCATGATGGGATTTTTCTATATCATGACATGAGAGAGATATCTTTCCCCCGATATGACTAATTTTAGCATGGCCATGTACAAACGATATGTCATTTTTTTAAGGATGAGTCTTACTTGGTGATTGAAAATGAGTGTGATTGAACAAAGTAATGATGACATGATCAATATATTGGGTTCAATATAAATATCATGTGAAAAAAAGGAAATATATACACATTATTAATAGGTTTTTTTGAGCATATGATATTTACATAACTTGGGTAGTTATAACGTCTTGCTAGAGACCTTTTATGATTTATGGGTCTGAAATGAGTTTTGGTCCACTACCAACATTACATTAACCTACAAGATTGCACACCAATCTAATTGGATTAAAAGATATACTTTAAAACTAGATAAATGAGGTATTTATATGATTAATATCTCTTTAATTCCAATGTGGTATTAATAGGATTAAGTCCAAAGTGGTTTACTATGATTACAGCCCAAGTCTAATGTTATTATAAATATCATTCCTCTCTCTCTCTCTCTCTCGCTCTCTCTCTCTGTCTCTCTCTCTCTCTCTCTCTCTCTCTCTCTCTCTCTCTCTCTCTCTCTCTCTCTCTCTCTCTCTTTGTGTGGAAGGTGAGCTTTTCTATTGCCACACCTAGTCCTGCACAAATAGAGAGCGAGTTTCTATTAGTGCTAGCATACATACCATGGTGTCACATAATTAGTGTGCGGATATCGACAAAGGTGTGACATAATTTGTGCTTGCTCAAACAAGAACAAAATATAAATTTGAATCAATAATGATTTGGAACAAAAGGGCATCTATATATTCAATTTGATTTAATTGGTTAACCTAGTTTGAGCGACTAGCATATTCAATTCTAACCTAGCAAGTGGTCTTAGGTGTTTTAGCCTTCGATTTATATTCTACTTCCTATTTTTTGTTTGTCAAAAATTCAACACACTTATCATAAAGTTGGCATGGAATATGATATAACACAAAGACTTACTATTAGTTAAGATTCTTTGCCACAAGTATCTTACCAACAATAATTTCCCTAAGTTGAAGAAGGGATAAAAATATAAAGTTGTAACTATTGAAGCATGGTATGATAAAGCAACACGGTGGATTCTTGACTTTTCTAGGGACAAAAATAGATTCTAACAACAATTTTTCTCTTTATAGCCCACCTCAAATACCAAAAGTGTCAGTTATGTGGGTTTTAACCCTCTTGCTCAAGACATATTGATTGTCAACGCAGATGGTAGCACACTGTCTAACCTAAGTATGCTAGTAACTTGAGGTGAAACAATAGATTATATTGGTCACCAGATGTTTATGTTTGCATCAAACCTTGATTATGGGTCCATAATTGCTGCAAAACTATGGGTAGTTTGGCACAAAATCATGGAAGCTAAATAAAGAGGTTTTCAACATATCATGGCATGTTGTGACTCTAAATTTGATACCCACCTACTTACCCATTGCACCATAGATTATCATCCCTATGATTCCATTCTTGATAGTTGTAGTAATTTAGCTTCTCAATTCTTATCTTCCAATGTTTTCCATAATTATCATGAGTCAAACAAGTAGATGAAGGCACATATTGGTCCCAAGCATTTTATTTTCCCTACCACCATCCACGAATCCTTACTCTTTGATGTAGCCAGAGGCAATCAACGGAGGTTGACTTGTGATTGAATTTTTTAATGAAGCTATAACTTCCCCTTTTGGATAAAAAAATATATCAAAATTATACTGGTATAATTATTATTTTAATAATTTAAATTGAAGATAGTCTAATTTAAAGCAAAAACTAACCTCTCTATTCCTATTCCCCATGATTCCCTTTTCCCTCCTCCTATCTTGATGAGTTTTTTTCCTATTCCTCACCAAATGACCCCTTGTACCTCACCTCCTCTTGTCATTTTATCTTTTTTTTAAGACCGTTCGATATCCATAACTAAATTTAATTAGTTCCTAATTTGTATAGAATATAGAATCCCCATATATGTGATTTCTTAATAATGAATACATTTTTTTTAAAATATTTGCTGCCCTTTTAAATTAAGTTGTTGATCATTTATTTAATTAATAATTGAGTTTATTTATATTATTTGTAGTTATGTGTTTAAATTATAATAATCTCAAGTATTTAGTTTATTTCGAACAAAAAGATAAATTTGAGTTTTTTTTAACATTTTTTGTATTTTAGTCATAAATTTTTCATAAGAACTTGGAGTTAGGTGATTTAAATTGATATGAAAAGATATAATAGAGATCTACTACTTTTATTTCTATCAACATTTCCTAAATCTGATTATAGCATGGCCTAAAATTCACTTAATATTACATGTGAGAATATGCCACAGAGTAGAATATATGCGCACAGTTATCAACATTACATGTAGGACCGGTTGCAAATCAAGAGAAAAATGGAAGAATGAGGTCAAAAAAATGCACATGAAATAAAAGATGAAAGGAAATAAAGATTTAAAACAAAAAATCAAATTGTGTTATTTGTTACTAAGAATTGTGCTGAAGTGGATCGATGACTCCTTCTATGACATGTAACCCAAGATAAAATAGAAGATGCAACAACCTATATTTATACATCAGGAATGAGGGAAAAAATAGGAGGCAAGTAGAAGCACAATTCAGCGACATAGTAGAAAAAAATAAGAGACATAGTTTAACTTCCTCCTTCCTACTCCAATCCACATGTAAATTAAGAACCTATTAAATTAAAGTTTATAATTTATAAAAATAGAGGAATAGCCATAGTAAGCGAGCGGGTTCATGATACTATGAGGAGTAATCGACCAGTAGGAGAAATCTTTGCAAACGCACTTCAGTAAAAAAAAAGTTCTTGTATTTACTTTTAATTTTCTTCTTTTATATAATCATTTACTTAATTTTTATATATTTCTAATTATACATGTGATCTATATTAGTTTTTAGTAGCCATATTTTATTAAGTGCTGATTTTTATCTTATATGAATATTACAGATTATGAATTATTGTGTTTTGATATATACATTATATTTGTGATTAAATTTTAAATTATTGTCCTTTATATGGAATCTAGTCAATTTTATATTTAGGATTAAGGGTTATACTTATTTAGTTAATTCTAGCCGCTTAGTAATTAATTAGAACGTGTTCCAATTAGTTTTGTCTAAGGTCTTCACCAGTAAATAAATTAAATTAAAGCATGATTTATTTTAGTCAATTTAAAAATGTGGGGTTTAAAGTTTGATTACGACTAATGATTTTCCTTAGATTTAATTTAGTTAAGTTATCTCTAAGTTAATTAGCATTAAGAAAAATGGTGGAGTCAACCTAATTGTGGAACCAAGAGAGTTTTCTAGTTAAGTTTTTACGGTTATCCTATTAAAATTAATTATTTATATAACTATCATTTAATATAAAAAAAAATTGGCTATATACGCTTAATATAGATGTAGGGATGAAAAATGGTAAGATATGTATACATTAGTTTAGTTATTAATTAAACTATTTTTATTTTTTATTTTATTTTGATTATTTACCTTATTGATTAGCTTAGTTACTAGAGTAGTTCAACTATTAATTTAGTTATTTATTTTATTTTATTATTTTATTTTTATCATATCAACCCCTCAATCATTGTTAATATTATAAATAACAATTTTATTTTTTATTTTTATTTTATTTGTTATTTATTAATTATATGTAATTAAATAATTTAATCCTTTTACTTAATATTTTAGAGTTCAAAGTTGGATCCTCCCCATGAAAATGATTCTTTCTTACCCTATGCTATATTTTTATTTATTATTTGAATTAGAAATATGTTTAATTAGATAGTGGTAACGATATGCTACTAAAATTTGACATTATTGCTAGGGAGACTTATATTCTTTTTATTTTAAACTCTAATTTATTAAGTATATACATAATAAAAAACTAAAAAAAAAAACTAAATGTGTTGTAGGCATTATTTAAAGTCGTAATTGTGTAAATTGGTGGAAAGATGTAAAGAGAGGCTAATGCTTTTGACTCAAATTACTACAGCCTAATATAGTATATTAGTATTATATCGACTAACAGAGAAAGGCATGCTTCACAAACTCTATGAATATTAGGGTGAAGTGCTTTGTTTTTGTCGACTCTAGTCTCCTTTAGACTATAGATATAAAACTCATTCAATTGGGTACCTTCTTTATCCACAATTTAACAACATGCAGTGCATGACATTACATTAGGGTTATAGACTTATAGGCAAGTATACTAAGGGAACAAATGGAGTAGTTCCATTATGCTTCAGCTTGAGCCAAAGTTGTATAAGGCTGGGTATGTAAGATCCTATGGTTTGGTGGGGTACCACGTGATGGTTTCCTTCTATTTTACAAACTCCTATGCTAAATATTTCCACATTTTTTTACAATACCCCTATCATAATAAGGCTAACGGTGGTTAACCAATCAAGTGTACTGGTAAAATATTTTATCACCATATAGTTTGCCACTTTAAACAGATACGGAGTATTAGAGCTACGACACTTCTATTTGAATTTTATTTATTACTTTATTTTATTTTACATATTTTTTATTTTTAATTTTCAAGCATTAGATTTTATAATTTTAAGTTTTTCTTTTATTTCTTTCTTTTGCGCTTGCGGAATGGTAGAGTCTTAGAGAAATCACCGAAGAAAGCTTATGATACTTGTTAGATGAACTAGACATTCAAGAACATCAATTGGAAGGAATGAAAACACATAAGCAAATTTCACAACCAACTGGGAAAGACCAACATCTTTGAATTATTTTCCCTGAACTGGCAATACCTCTTAAATTTAATTCGGGTTTTCTTAATATGCTTCCTATATTTCATGGGCATGCAAGAGAAGATTCACATAGACATGGGATTTTAGTAGCTTGTTCTACTATGAGGCTTGAAGGTATAGAAGAAAAACATGTTAAACTAATAGCCTTTCTTTTCTCTTTATAAGCCTTAGCAAAAGATTTTTAATACTATCTGCCTACTGGATGCATTAATACATGAGCTTAATTGCAACAAACTTTCCTTGAAAAATTCTTTTCTGCTAGTAAAATAGGTTTAGTAAGAAAAGAAATATGTATAATTAGACAGGATTCAAATGAATCACTATATGAATGTTGGAATAGATTTAAAAGGATATGCGTAAGTTACCCTCAACATCAAATTAGTGAGCAATTATTGATCTAATATTTTTTTGAAGGCCTAATATCTCATTATAGGAGTATGATAGATGTAGCAAGTGGAGGTACATTAATAGAAAAAACTCCTAATCAAGCTAAACAACTAATCTCTAATATGGCTGTGAACTCTCAATAATTTGGAACTAGGAATAACGTAGGCCAAACAAACAAAGTTCGTGAAGTTAAAGTGCGAGTTATTCAAGATCAAATTAAAGAAAATGCCCCAAAAGTTGTTCATTTAACTAATTTTATATCTAACATTGTTATAGGTGGAGCTCCACAAGCTCAAGCTTGTGGTATTTGTACTAATTTAACACATACTATTGATGCACATGCTTCTTTAAAGGTTCAAAATGCAAATGTTGTTAGTGGTTTTACAAGACAACCCTTTAGGATATATGACCCTTTTCTAATGCATATAATGAAGGTTGGAGAGATCATCCACCTCAAAACCAAAATTCATATCTTGCAGTTGAGGATATAGTTAAATAATTAGCTAACCAAATTGGGTAGGTTCACACTCAGGGTTTAGAATATCAAAAGAAAACATATTTACATCTCTAACAACTAGACACCCAAATAGGACAAATTTGCACTAGTCTTAGTAACATAGAAAATTAGTTATCTAGAAAGATCCATTTTCAACCCATTCCAACTCCTAAGGAAAATGCTAAGGCTATAACACTCAGGAGTAGAAAATAGCTAGAGGGACCAAAGGGTAAAGAGAATAAGATTGAAAAATAATTGAAGGTGAGAACAAAGGGTGATGACAATAGAGAAACATTGAATGATGAAGAGGAGTGTGGAATGAACTATAAGAAAGAGAACTTAGATTCTAAGTCCCTCTCTAATTTTAATGAACCCCACTTTAATACCCCAAATTAAGTAGAGTATTATAAAGATTCATCTGGCTACTTATATCAACATGATTCCATCCTACGAACTTTAAAATTAAGTGTGCTGACTGTGGAGCAATTTTTAGGATGGGTGACACTCCTGAAAAGTTTTAGAAATTTCCTAAAATTTTCTCAAAAAACGTGTGAGTGAGGGCAAAGTATGCTGAAATAATTCGTGTTGATTTGTGGGGTGACCCACTCAATTTGAAAGAGCTCTAAGGTAGCCTCTGTATGGTCGAATCGACTTGGGGTGTTACACCCACCTTTTCCATCTAGGTTTGCTAAATCAAAGAAGGATGTTATTGATCGGGGAAATATTAGAAACCTTTAGGAAAGTGGAAGTAAATATATATCTTTTGGGTGTTATTAAGCAGATACTTAGATATATTAAATTTCTCAAGGAGCTCTTCGCCAATAAGAGACATTTGAAGAATACTCAGAAGGTGAGCATAGGAGAGGATATTTTTTCCTATGATTCAAAAGAAAATTTCCCCAAAGTGTAAGGGTGTGGTTATGTTTAATATTCCATGAAAGATTGGTAATTTAAGCTTGGGAAGATGCATGCTAGACTTGTGTGTTTCCATTATGCCTAAATTTATCTATGATTTTTTAGATCTAGGACCTTTGAGTAAAACTATATTATTATTCAATTAGCAGATACACCAAATGCATATCCTTTAGGAGTATTTGAGGATGTCTTAGTATAAGTGAATGAATTGGTTTTTACTACGGATTTTTATGTTCTTGATATGGGTGAGAATTCATGTGATAATGCATCATTACTCTTCAGAAGATGTTTTCTTAAATCTTATAAGAATAAATTGATGTGCATGAGGGTAATCTAACTGTAAAATCCTAAAATTTTGTAATCTTAATTTTGAATGTTTATCATTTTATCTAAAACATAACCCTTAGAATATTAGCTTAATTATTTTGTTAACATTTGACCAGAAAATCTAGAGAAATTCTTAAACTAATTTATCCTAATTATTTTCCTTTTTTTATTTTAATCTACCCTAAATCTACAAATTTACTCTAGTTTATTTTTTCCTAATTAGGTACCCTAAACCTAGAAAAATTAATTATACTCTAATCCTAAATATAAATATAATTCTAATTCTAACTCTAAATTTATTTTTCTTTTCCTTTTCCTTTTCTTTTTCTCTTTTTTCCTTTTTTATTTCTTACTTTTCCCTTTCCTTTTTCCCTTTCTTTTTTCCTTCTCCTTTTCTTTTCATTCATTTGATCTACATCCCTATCCTATCTCTCCCATTATCTTCTTCTCTTTCCTAAGTCTGCATGTCAACCCATCCTAGCCCTTTCTTCTTTATTTTCCCATCTAAACCCCAACCCACCTTCTTTCTTCTTCCTTTATTTTTCTTTTTATTTTATACTCCTTCTCCCTCAACCATCCCACACCCTTTGTGCCCCAAACATGCCCTAAAAAACACCCCTGCACCACCCTTTTGCCCCTGCTATCATTTTATTTCCTAGACAAACCAACCCTACCCTCTCTATCACGCATGCCCCTCTTCCCTTTCCTTCTTAGCTCCTACACCATCCTTCCCCTACACCACCATCTTACACCTCCACACCCCTACACCAATACCCATGCCATTTACTTCCACTACAACCCAACCCTATCATCCCAACCATTGCCCCAAACTCCCCTAACCCTCACCTTTACTTATACATATATACGCACACATTCCTCATTTAGTTTCCAACAAAACCAACCCCAAACTATTCTCCATCCTTCCTTCTCCTTTACTTCCTCTTCTCTACCATGAATCATGACGTCCCTTCCTAGCACCACCACCATCCCCGTTACCCTTCCTTGTGTTGAGCCAACAACCACACCACCACCTAGCTACCTGACCTTCACCTTTCTTTATGTTGAGACAACCACACCACCCCTCCCTTACATCCTTATTCCATGAACCCTTTCCCTAGTTATGCCACCCTCCTCGCAACCCAACAACAACCTCGTCACCACAAGCCATCGTTGCATCCTTCCCTCATCCCAGCTCCCACCACCATTGAGCCTCCTCTCCCTTTATCTCCCCCTTCTCCTCTTTCCTTTACTCCTCCCCATTGAGCTACCCAACACTGTCTAGCATCACCCTCACCCTTCCTTGCATAACCTTGTTGCCACTTACCACAATCCCCATCGTGCACTTCATCCCCTCTAGCCACCACTGCCCAGCCAAATCTTCCCCCTAAAGCTCTCTACAATTCCCCAAGTATGTTGCATGAGCAACACGAGTATTGTGTGTGTGTATAAGTATATTTTTACCCTTTGCAACATTAGGCACATTTAAGTAATTATCTATTTAACAAATAATTTAATAAAAAAATATTTTAGTTGCTAAATATTAATATGATTAATTTGATATTATTTTTAAGTACAAAATTTTAATTAGAAAATCCTAAAAAAATTAGTAGGTTACCTATAATTTGTGTTTTACCTAGAAATTAAATATCGTATGATAACATATTAGGGTTTTGATGTGTAAATTTTATTTAAGCATGTTTGTTATGGTATAATTGTTTGCCTAAATGTGTCAGCATGAAATTTGATAAAATGGAGCATGTTAACTTGTATAAAGTATAGCGTGTACAAAAGTATGTTAAAATATTTTAAATGCTGAGAATAAATTGTATATATCATGTATGTTCATTATGATACATTGAGCATGCATAGGCACATTTTTAGCATTATTATTATTATTATTATTATTATTATTATTATTATTATTGTGTGATTTAGGTGTAATTTGGTCATTTTAATCATATCATGATATTTAATTCGATAAGTATGCCTTAATTATTGATAAGTATTGAAGTATGTATTTTGAAGCTTTAGAAGCACATGTTAGGGTTTTACATACTATACCATGTGTAAGGATATATGTCATGGTTAAGTATTTATATATAATTATGGATATGTATTTTTTTATGATAATAGAATGTATTAGATGTTGAAAAATCATTCACTTGGTAGAAAAATGAATATTTTAGCTAACTTAGGGATATTTTGGTTAATATGGGTTAAAATAGAGTATTAGGTATTTTAATTTTATAAGTGGTTTGAAATAGGTTAAGTATATTACGTGTAAAATTTGGAGTGAATATGAATGGTCTAAATCTAATAAATGAGAAAGGTAGCTTTAAGTGGAAATAGTAATCCTAGGTGTGAAATTATTATCACATATGAGAACTATTTGAGTTTGACCTTGATTTTTGGATATGTTTGTTATATTGGTATTTTAGGGGTGCATATTAAATTTAGAAGTCATATGAGTCTCATGGAAATTTTTTTGATTGAATTGTGAAATTAGTGTTTTGTAAGAAATATGAATAGTAATTCTAATGATAGGCTATTATTACATATGTAAGACGTTGGAATTGGACAATGATTTTTTTTATAATATTATTAATAATAATATTTTAAGTATGTGTATTGAATTTTGTGATAAAACAAGTACCAGGAAAAAAGTTATGGTTAACTTCTAAAAACTAGGGTTTTTTAGGAGTGTGGCATTTTTCTTAGAAAGATGTACCGATACTCATGTGGTAGTGCTCTATGTGGTTCAAATTATTATGTTAAGATATATTATGTACTTTGTACGTCTAAATATTTGCATGTATGAGGAACTTGAGAAATACCACCTTGAATGAGATATAAATTACTTAAGAGAAAGATTTTGTGAGTTAAGGTCGAGGTGTTCTATATCCGTTCCACTGGTTAATAATAGTGGCTTGAGTGTGTTTTTACCTAAGAGGTTCTCAAGACCTTTCCACTAATTTAAGAATATTGAGGCTCCCAGGATCAACGTAAATTAGAATATGATCTTGAGATAAGCGATAATGAATAAGATCTTAAAAAGTTAAAGTGAAAGATTACATGAGTTAGGACCTGGGTCTATTCCACCAGAAGATAATAGTGGCTTATATGTGTTTTTTCATAAGAGGTCTTTCTGACCATTCCATTGGTTTAAGAATAGTGGTCAAGTATGTTTTTCTCTAAGAGGTATTAGGTCTATTCCACCGAATAATAATAGCGGCTCACATGTGATGTCCCTAAAATGTGCTTCAGATCGCACTATTAATTTAAAAATAGTTAGGTCCCCAAACTCAACATGAGATAAATAACTAGTATTAAAATAGTAACACTTAAAATGAAATACCACACAAGTTAGGATCGAGGTGTTGGGTCTGTTCCATTGGATAATAATAGTGGCTCATGTGTGTTTTTCCCTAAGTGGTGTCTCAGACTGGTCCATCGACTTAAGAATAGTGGTCAAATGTGCTTTTTCCTAAGAGTTTTTGGGTCTATTCCATCGGATGATAATAGTGGATTAAGGCATGTTTTTTTTTTTTCTGAGAGGTGCTTTGGTTTGTTCCATCGGATTAAAAATAGCAAGGGTCCATGAACTTGGCATGAATAAAAATAGGAATGATCATAACCACTTTTTTTTTGTTTATGGTTAATATTAATGATATAGATGTAGAGTATACGATATATTATGATGTTATGGTCATTGTGTTAAGATTGATTTTAATCATTAGTTTAGGGAATATCTGGTGTATGCTTGGTTGGTAAGTTTTATTATGTTCTAAATGAACGGGTATGAGCAGTATGTGGCTTTGTTAATATTTTTTTATCTGATATGATTATTGTATTTTGAATCATCGCATGTATATTTCAATGTCTTATACCATGTATTGTTATGATACCTTTTATGCATTCCATGTGTAAATTTTCATATTAGTTTTGTATAATGGGTTACTCGGTACCATTGTACTGAAGGGTTTCTTTTCATGGGCCCCTACTCATTTAACGGGCAATGGTCTTTGCAGGTTAGATTGTAAGATCAATTGAAGGCTAGTATGTGGTTTTAGGGATATAAACGGGGCGGGTTCGGGGTGGGTATACTCATACCCGTATCCGTACCCGATAAGAAAATCCGTACCAAAATCTATACCTATAACTGAATTCGTATTTATTGATACATCTGTATCCATATCCGTTGGATATCTGTTACCTGATAGATTATCTGTTTACCAATTAATGGATATTATCCAGTGCATAAATCCATACTACCAAACGGATAAATCCATTTAGAGTTAAGCCAAATGATAATTTTAACCTTAATTTATACTATATTATTTTAAAATTAAGGGTAAAATGGTAATTATATATTGGGTAAACGGGTACGGGTATGGATATCCCATACCTGTATCTGTACCCAAACTTGACGGTTTTTTTCCATCCTCTGTATCCGTATCCGTTTATCCATATCTATTTAAGTATCCGTCAGATAAAATTCGTCGGGTTTTGGGTAAAATCCACCCCATTTACATCCTTATTTGGTTAAGAGTTAGGGTTATCCGGTATTTTGCCTGGTATCTTTTGATCCAGATGATTCTATACTCTTATGCTCTTATGTATTTCTTTTCATGAAATTTTATAACCAGTGATAGTTAGTGTAACACCCCGAGTCAATAGGACCACGCAGGGCTACCTTGGATTGCTTTCGGATTGATTGGCTAACCCCACAGATCAACACGAGTCCTTTTTAGTGCGCTTTATGCTCACTCACGCGCTTCCCGATAAATTTTTAGAAATTCTGAAACTTCCCAAGAGGGTCACCCATCCTAAAATTGCTCCATGGCCAGCACGCTTAACTATGGAGTTTTTAGGATGGAATCACTAAAAGGATGGTATACCATGTTGATATAAGTAGTCAAATCAATCCTTATAATACTCCGCTCAATTTGGGGTATTACAGTTAGTTTTGTTTTTACTAATTTCAATTTGCTTTGATTCTCTCTACTTTGATATTTACAATTGTGTTATTAAATTAAGTGAATAATATTTTAACCTTAGTACTTGGTATAAGAATGGTAGAGGAAACCAAACTTGTACAAAGTCTAGCAGTACCACCCCATGTTTTTCTATTTTAGCTTCCTCAATTAATTATTTAAATAAAAATTTTTTATTCATAATTTTGGAGGTGTTACACTAACTATGAAATTTGATGGAGAAATCATTAAATTTAATATTTTATGCCGTGATATACCCTAGTGATGTTAGCTTTGTGTACCTTATTGATATTATGAATGTTATTGATTTGATTATTTAATAAATTTTTGATGAAACTCATTTGGATGAATTGTTGAATGAATTAGAGTTTGCTTATTTATCAGTTTTAATATGAAAACCTTAGAAACTAAACCTACACTGATAAAGTCTTAGGTTTATTCTCCTTTCTTGGCTTTATCCCTCACTTCTTCAAAACTTCTACCTTCTATTGAGTTAGCACCTAAAGTAGAACTTAAACCCCTACCATCTAATCTTAGGTGTGCTTTTTATGGGGATTCTGAGACTTTACCTATGATTATTTCTAGTTCTCTAACACCAACTCAAGAGGGTAAATTTTTAAGTGTGTTAGGGGAGCACAAAGAGTCTATTGTATGGACTATTTGCTTATATTGGAGGAATAAGACCCACTTTGTGTATATATAGGATTCTCCTAGAAGATAATACTAAATCTGTTAGAGAGGCACCAAGTAGGGTGAACCCTCCTATGATGGATATTGTAAAGAAGGAGATCCTAAGATGGTTAGATGTAGGAGTATTGTATCCTATATCAGGCTCTAAATGAGTAAGTCCTATTTATGTAATACCAAAGAAAAATGGGATTACTATGGTAGAAAATTCTAAAGGAAAGTTCGTCTTGATTGAAGTCTCTAATGGGTGGAGAGTTTGCATGGACTATATTAAATTGAATCAAGCTACTAGAAAAGATCATTTTCACCACTCTTCATAGATCAGATGTTGGAAAGATTAGTAGAATAATTCTTCTTTTGCTTCTTAAATGGATACTCTCGATATACCTAAGTTGCCATTGCTCCTAAGGATCAGTAAAAGACCACTTTCCTTTACCCTTTTCTCACATTTTTATTTTGGATAATGCCTTTTGTACTATGTAATGCCCCTAGTACATTTCAAATATGCATGATGAGCATATTTTCAAATCTTATTGAATATAATATGGATGTTTTTATGGATGATTTTATTATATTATGTGATTCTTTTGATACATGTCTCTATAATCTATCTTTTTTGTGTTGAAAAGATGCGTTCAAACTAATACTGTGTTGAATTTTGAGAAATATCATTTCTTGGTAGAACAAGGTGTAGTGTTGGGACATGTTTTAAGTTCAAGAGGGTTGGAAGTCGATCAAGAAAAAAAAGAAGTGATTAGCTCATTATCTTGCCCTACATGTGTATGTGACATCAGATCATTTTTAAGTTATGCTATCTTCTATAGGTGCTTTATTAAATACTTTTCTATAATTGCTTCTTGTTTATGTATTTTTCTTTCAAAAGATGCTCCATTTCAATTTGATAATAGGTGTGAAAAGGATTTTGATTACTTGAAAGAAAAATTAACTACTAGCCTTGTTATTTGCCCTCCTGATTGGAATTTGCCATTTAAAATAATCTGTTGTGGGAGTGATAGGAACTGTATTAGGGTAAAGAAAAGAGAAAGAGCCTTATGTGATATATTATGCTTCTAGATCATTTGATCTTTTGCAATGTAATTACATTGTGAGTGAAAAAGAAATGCATGTAATTGTTTTCGCTTTGAAAAAAATTTATTCTTACTTGCTTGGAACTAAAGTGATTGCCTTTTCTAACCATGATGCACTTAGATATTTTTTGAAAAAGAGAGAATCAAAGCCTAGACTTTTAATATGGATGTTTTTTTTTATAGGATTTTAATTTGGAGATAAGAGATAAAATAAAAAATAAAAAAGGTGTTGAGAATCTAGTGACAGATGGCCTAAGTAGAATAGTACCTAGTGAATATTGGCCTATGATTCCTTAGTTCTTTCCTAATGAGCAATTATAATCATTGATTTTGGAACCAACTTGGTCTTTAGACATTGTGATTTTTTTGGTGACTAAGACTTTTCCAAGTAAATTATCAAAGGGTTAAAAGGATAAAATAAAGGTTGATTCTAAGTAGTATTTTTGGGATGATCCATATCTTTGGACATCTTATTTTGATCGAGTTATTAAAAGACATATGGATGAATTGGAATGTTGGCCTATCTTGATTTTTTCCTTACTTATGATGATGGGGGCCATTTTGGTCCTAAGAGAACTGCTTATAAAGTGTTTAACCATGGCTTTTATTGGCCCACTTTATATAGATATTATTATTCATTTAAGAAGAGTTGTGAACATTTTCATACATAATGGTAATTTATCTAGGAGAAATGAGATGCCTCAAACGAGTATTATAGCTTGTGAAATTTTTGATATTTTGGGTATTGATTTTATAAGCCCATTTTCATTTTTCTTTGGTAGTGTCTACATCATTCTAGCATTTAATTATATCTCTAAGTGGGTAGAGGTCAAGGCTATTAAATTTGATGATGCTAAAGCTATGGTGAAATTTGTGAAAATTAATATTTTAATAGATTTGGTGTACCAAAGGCAATATTAGTAACCGTGAGACTCATTTTTGTAATCAGACGTTTGGTCATTTTTTTCAAAAAAACATCATGTCACACATAATGTATCAATTGCATACCACCCCTAAACTAGAGGACAAGTTGAAGTGTCGAATAGGGAAATTAAACAAATTTTAGAGAAACTAGTCAAATCTAATAGATGATGCTCTATGAGTTTATGGAACTGCATTTAAAACTCTAATTGGGAGGCCTCCTTATAGGCTAGTTTTTGGAAAATCTTGTCACTTACTATTAGAGATAGAGCATAAGTCATATTGGGTGATGAGGTAATGTACCATAGATTATATGAAGGGTGGTATAGAACGAAAGTTATAATTGTAGGAGTTAAAGAAACTGAGGCTAGGGACATATCATAATGTAAGAATATACAAGGAAAAGACCAAAGCCTTCCATGATAAGATGATAACTAGGAAATCATTCAACATAGGATAAAAAGGTGTTATTATTTAGTTTATAACTACAATTATTTCTTGGAAAGTTTCAATCACAATGGCTTGGTTCCATTGTTATTTCTAACATCTTTATTCATGGTGTAGTAGAAATTAAAAGTCTTGAAACATGTAAGATTTTTAAAGTGAATGTCCACAAATTGAAGGTATTTCATAAGCTAGCACAAGTGGAGGTAGTTAAAGATATCGATTTAGAGACTTCATGAAATCAAGAGGGATGTCAAGCCAATGATATTAACCAAAGGCATTGCTTGGAAGGCAAATCAATGATAACTAGATTTGCCTTCTTAAACTATATCACTTTAGCTTATTTTATTTTTTTTGTCCGGTTGTTTTTAATGCTTTAGTTTTTTCTTAGGATATGTGTGCTATTAATATGGACCTTCCATATGTTTAGTTCTAATTATGATTTCCCTTGAGGGAAATGTAAGATTTAAGTATGGGAGAAGGACATATTATTTTCTATATTTTTAGTTAAGTTTTTTAACAAAAAGGAAGAAATTGTACAAGATAAGATTATTGTCTAATGGATTTCTATAGGCTCTTTACCGTCAGTATTGTAGAGCCAATATTTTTTTTCCGATTATAGTATTTCATTTCTATTTATTTGTTTAGTTCACCGTATTTTTTTTTGCAAAATCAAAAATAAAGGGAGAATAATGGAGGAGGTAGGAATGATTGATTAGAAACTCCATGTATAGAAGTTTTGTTTTGGATGGATTAGATGATGTGTAACTAATTCTTTGATTTGTATTATTTTGATAAACGCGACCATTCATTGATACTCTATTTGGACAAATGACATTTTAGATTTAAACTGTTAACTTATCTAGTAAGTTCTAACTTATTTTAAAAATTATTTTAACTTATCCAACCCTTGTTTAGTTTTTTAAGATGCCAACCAATATTCTATTTGATGACTCTTTATGCTATAGTTTGAAGGGAAAAAAGATATCATAAAAATAAAAATAAATAAATAAACTTGAGGTACAGATGTAGAAAACAAGGGTAGAAAATCCACTAAATATTTGTATCGAGTAGGATAGAGTGTATAACGTGCCTACTTTAATAAATTATAACTCAAGTAAATGAAAAGGTTTGAAAAAAAAAATAATGGAAAAATATAAGAAAAAGAAAAATGATTATCTCATGGCATATGTTATCTATGTTATGAATAGCCTAGGAGACGCATAGCAGGAACTTGGTATATTTGTCGACGAAGGGATGAACCTAATCTAACTAGATTTTTGAAAACAACTAATTTATAGCTATTTAATTATCTATGATGAGCATCCAGTTAATTTTTAAAATGGTTATTTGTTTTTTTATTGAATTTTGAATTATTGATCATTTTTCCCTTATGAATGTAAAGATAGGAATAAGTATGACATTATTTGCTTGTGTATGATATGGTTATATACATAGAGAAATCTCAATTCATGTGTTGATTTTCTCGATGGCGACCAAAGTTTAGGTGTGGAATAATTTGATGGATACATATTTTTATATATTTTATGATTTCTTAATTTAAGTTTTTAGTCGGTTATTTAAGTAATAATTGATGGTATATACATTATGCGCTTAAATTATAATAATCTCAAGTATTTAGTTAATTTTGAACAAAAATAAATAAATTAAAGTATTTTTGATAATTTTTTGTATTTTGACCATCATTGTTTTTATAAACTTGAATTTAGATAATTTAAATTGACATTCAAAGATAAAATAGAGATCTAGGACTTTTATTTCTATCAAAATTTCCCAAAACGGATTATAGCATGACCTAAATTTCAATTAAAGTTACGGCTGAGAATATGCCATAAAGTAAAAGATATGGCATAATTACCACAATATAGGACCGGTTGCAAATCAAGAGCAAAATGGGGGAAAGAGGTCAACAAAATGATGCCCGTTAAACAAGAGATGAGACGAAATAAAGAATTAAAAAAATCAAATTATGACATTTGTTGCCAATTAAGAAAAATTATTTTCAAGTCCAACTAAGTAAAATTATTTAAAGTTGGATAATTTATTTAGTATTTAATTCACTTTTTTAGTATCCAATTTATAGGTATATATAGAAAATATTATATATATTTATATATATATATATATACATACACATAATTAAGTATATATATTAGTATAATTATAAATATATAATATTTTATAAAGAGCAGTTGCAACAACCTATATATAAACATTAGGCATAGGGGAGAAAACAGGAGCAATTCAGCGACGCGGTAGAAAGAAAAAAAATCAAGAGCCTATAGTTTAATTTTTTTCCTCCCTACTCTACCCCATATATAAATTAAAATTTAGAATTTATAAAAATAGAAGAAATAACTATAATAAGCAAATAAGTTATTGTAGGGAGTAACCAATCCATAAAAGAAATATTTGCAAGTGCATTTTAACCAGAATGTTTATGTATTTATTCTTAATTTGCTTCTTTTTATAAAATTAATTACTTAATTTTTATGTATTTTTAATTATACATGTGATCTACACTATTTTTTTGTAGCCATATTTTATTAAGTATTGATTTTTACCATACATGAATATTAGAGATTATGAATTATTGTGTTTTAATATTTAAATTATATTTGTGATTAACTTTTAAATTTTTATTTTTTATATGGAACCTGATCAATTTTATATTTAAGATTAATAGTTATACTTATTTGGTTAATTCTAGTGGGTTAATAATTAATTGGAACAAGTAGTAATTAATTTTGTTTGGGGTCTTCACAAGTAACATAATTAAATTAAAGTATAATTTATTCTAGTCAATTTAAAAATGTGGGGTATTTAATTTGGTTAGGGATAATGAGTTATCTTAGAATTTAGTGCAATTAATTAATCTATAAATTAATTGAATAGCGAAGGTTTATTTAGAGATGTTAATTAATACTAAGGAAAAATGAGTGGAGTTGGCCTAATTAGACAACATTTGAAACTAAAAGAGTTCGTAAGTTAAATTTTTTTTACGGTTAGCATATTAAACTTAATTATTTATATACCCGTCACTTAATAATAATAAAAATTGGCTATATAAGTTTAATATAGATGTTGGGATGGAAAAGGAGGATATGTATATATTAGTTTAATTATTCATTAAATTAATTTATATTTTTTATTTTTATTTTAATTATTTATCTTATTGATTAGATTAGCTTAGTTACTAAAGTAGTTTGGTTATCAATTTAGTTATTGGTTTTTTTTATATCAACCCCAATCCTTTTTAATATTATAAATCAAAATTTTAATTTTATTATTTTAATTTTTATTTGTTATTTATTTATTTTATGTTTATTTTCTTATTTAATAGTTTAAAGTTTAAAATTGTATTATTCTTGTAAAAACGACTTTTTTTATCCTACGCTTTACTTTAATTATTATTGAAATTAAAAATGTATTTAATTTAATAATAGTAATGATAAATTAATTTTTCTTCTCCTCATTTTGTAGGAACCTTCAATATAGAATAAAAATACCTTGTCTTTTCCCTAGTCTTACGCAAGTATGAAAGACATTAGTAAGGCCGAGAGAGGGGGGGGGAATGTAGCATACTACGCGCCTCACTTGCCCTTCTTTACCTTTCCAATCTACATGCTTTCTTCAGAACCTAACAATCGATCACACTCAATTCTCATCTGAATCCTTCAAATATCAATTTTAAATTTGATGGAAGCATTAAATCAGCTGTAGGGAAACAAACCGAGTGCTACAGATTGCATGGAAGCCATTATGCAGATAGTTGTGGGCGATGACTGACATGCAGCAAAGGATGGCTTGTCATATATACAATTACTTCAACAAACAGAATAAGATGCTTCCTACCAATTAGAAAAATATCTTCAGCAACTACTAAATGACATTGAGTCGAATGATGAAATGGAGGATGACAACTCGTGCTTGAAATTATCAAAGTAGGAAAAATGAAGTTTGCACGAGCCTTAGATTTTCTCATTGATAGTCAAAGTAGCAGGAAAGCAGAGCCTTTGGATGTTATGAGAAGAAGAGTTTGTTACTTTTCTCCTCAACACCATGAATGACTCTGCAGTCATCGATATTGGCCGAGGTTATTTCATAGAAAAGTTTTCATCACGGCAGGATCAACGACATACTCTAGTTAAAGGACCTTATTTCACTAAGCTAAGATATGTTTCCTTAAGCTTTTGGGAACCTGAATTCAATCCTATGGCGAATGTCGTATCTGAAACAATCGTTTTGCTTTGAATTCATATGTTGCTTATGGATTACTGTAGCACACATTATTATCCATTGGTAACAATGTCCGTGAAGTCCTGAAAGTTGGCATCCATGCGGCCAACAACGATCACGCGTGGTAAGTTTGCACGCTTATGCATTCAAGCCTGGCTAATCCACCCATTGATTACCAAGGTTAAGGTTTGTAAACAATGTTATGAAGAGCAATTCGAAGACATCTTAAAAAAATTGTTCTCAAGTGATCGATAAGATACATTCCACCTTAACCAGCACTGCGTCGCCAATTTGTGAAAACAGAGAATTAAAAAAATTGCCCAAGTGGATCCCAGCTCCAGTACTCAAGAGCTACAAGAATATCATGATGGTCAACCATCAAACAAGGCAAATACAGAATTATACAGCCTGTGGATTGTAGTTACTCGAAGGAAGTGTTGGGGTTCCTCCCAAAAACAAAGGAAGTATCTTGAGAACCAATGAAGCTATACATGTGCAACTTTGATGAAGATATGTTGATGCACCATGTTGAGGCAGTGGACTATGAAGATCCTGAGCCCATGCCAATATAGCCCCAACTGTCCAACACACCTGAAGTTCCATAGGAGATGGAAAGATCCACCAAAGGTCAAGTACCCTCCAATAGATTGTGTTACTCTCACACAACAAAGAGCCTTTATGATATCAATGATGTCCTTGATGATTCTCACAAGGAAAAGAGGTAGGTTGCAATGAAGGAAGAGATGAGTTAAAAGCATGTGGAGAGGCCAAGTGAGGAAGATCTTGAAGAGAAAGTGGATTTTCAAGATCAAGCACTAGGAAGACAAAATCAAATCGAGGCACAAAGTGAGGTTGGTGATCAAGGGATTCGGCCAAAGATAGAGGATTGACTATAATGAGATTTTCTCTCTAGTGGTGAAGATGACATCTACCGATGTGATTTGGGGATTAGTTTCTACACTAGATTTGAAGGTAACACAACTTGACTTCAAGATAACTTTCCTAAACAAAGGCCCCAAGGAGGATGTATACATGGAACAACCGAAGGGTTCAAGGTTGAGGGAAGAGAGGGCAAGGTGTGAAAGCTAGTGAAGAGCTTGTATTGACTGAAACGGGCGCTAAGGTAGTGGAACATGAAATTTGGGTCATTATAGCTTGACAGGGGTACAAGAAGACGTCAACAAACCATTGTGTGTTTATAAAAATGTTTGAGGTAGGTACTTTCATCTTTCTACTTATATACGTGGATGACATGGTGATTATGGGCCAAGATCCGCAATAGATTTTAAAGTTGAAAGAAGATTTGGCTAAGTCTTTTTAAATTAAAGATTTTGACCATGCTAAGTAGATCCTAGGCATACATATCATATGTGATTGAGACCAGAACAAGATGTGGTTATCTCAAGAAAAGTAAATATAGAAGATACTCAGGAGATTCAATATGGACCAAAAAAGCCAATTAATATTCCCCTTGCTTCCTAGTTCAAGCTAGGTAAGACATCATCTCTAAGGGATAAAGGTAACAGGAAGAAGTTGAGTAAGATCCTATACACATCAGCCATTAGGAATCTGATGTATGTAATTATAGTACCCTAAAATATATTTAATATTAATTCCAAGTAATTAAGAGCTTAACCAAAACCTAATCTTATCTCGGGTAATTTATATTTTAACCTAGCCTTAATCCCAATTGATTAAGATTAATATTTTAATCTTACCTAATTTCTATAATTACAATTTTAAACCTAATTCTAACCATAACCCCACAACTATTTTTTCTTTTTTCATTTCTTTATCCTTTATCCTTTTTCATTTTCTTTTCCTATCAAGTTTCCTACATCTCCTTCTATAGCCTTACTTGTATTTTTCCCCTGCTCTGACCAAATCCTTACTCCTTAGTGTCCACCCCTACAACCTACCTTTCTAAATTCATCATCACCACCATCCCCTCCCTCAATCCATGGAATATGTTCCATTGAACATTTTTCCAAGTTCTCCCTTGATTATGCCTCACTTTCAACCCGTGCGCACTTTCTACTTTGTCGTTCCTCACCATGCACATCATGTGTGTGTGTGCATGCGTGCACTTACATGTGTGTATATATCCCCTACAAGCTCTCTACCTCATTTAATGCCCACCTAACTCCTTCCCTCCATTTTTTATTTTTCACCATAGTCCCAAATGCCCCCTTCTCCTCCTTCATTTCCTTCCCTGTGCATCGTTACCATTCATCACCACATCACTTGCCACCAGAAACTATCAAAAACCACTGTTTCCTTCGAAAACCAACCACCACTACCTCCATTTATGTATTTTTGAGATTTTATTCAGAGTTAATCTCCAACTCCTATCTAATATTTATGGAAGTTCTCTTATTCTTTGTTTATCATGTTTTAAGTCTTAATTATTTTGCCTTGTATTCAATGTAAGAATGGTATGGTAAGTCACAATTATGTCAAGTGTGGCAGTAACACCCATATATTTTGGCATTATGCTATTGCTAATATAAAATTTTTTAGTAGTAAATTTTGGGGTGTGACAATAATGGTGTGTAAAAGTCTTGAAATTACATTTTTCATTAGCATAGTTAGTCAATTTATATATAACCCCCAAAAAGATCATTGGGATTTAGTGAAGTGAATATTAAGATATCTATGAGGAACATGCATTATGAGAATTTGTTTTGGTAGGGTTGATTAAGCTTTGTTCGACTTTACCAACTAAAATATGGTAGAAGATATAGTTACAAGGCTATCAACATTAGGATTTCTGTTTACCTTTTGTAGGAGAGTTGTCTCATAGAATTCCGTATCGAGACAAAGTACACAACCATTACCGAGGGGTGCTAGGAGATGTTGTGAATGAAGAGATTGTTTATGGATATCGGTTTGACGCAAGATAATTTGGTGGTATTCGGTGATTCACAAAGTGTCACCTATGATGTCAGCTTCCACTCAAGATTCAAACATATCTAGGTAAGGTATCATTAAGCACTCAAGGACATGTAACTTTGTATGGACTAATTCTATATCAATGAAAATGGGAAAATTGTTGGGCTCCTTAACATCGGAAGTGTTTTGAGAATTGATGTCGATACAAATAACTAGACAAGTCTGATGTACATGTAAAGGGCGTCGGCTAGTGCAAGGGGAAACAACCGGTCAAGTTCATCAAAAGGTGAAAAAGGCATTAGCTAGAGAAAAGGACATCAACCAGTCAAGGGTGGCAACCATGCAAGTTTGTCATTAAGCAAAGCAAAGAATAAGGGTCATTAGTCAAAGCTAAAGTCCATCAGGTAAGGGCACCAGCCAAGGGAGTCAGCTAAGGGTGTTAGCTAATGGTGCAATCCAAGGGCATCAACTAAGGGCATTAGTCAAGGAAGTCAATGCTAAGGTCGAGAGAGAAGACGTGGACGTTAACATAGCAAAGATGGGATGTACGGGATTAGTTAGGAAAATTCCTTGATATAAAGGGATTGGTACTCATCAACATGGTCGCTTATAAGTTGACAGTGTTTAACTCATTAAATTAATCATTAGATGGTAAATTTGACACTTTCTCATTTATTTTGATTGACATTAGGTAGAAATTTATATTAATTATGTTAGTCAAATGATGGTTGAGTGTTTGGCTAAGGATATGGGAGGGTATAAAAGACACTCCGGTGAACATTTGTAAACTAGTAGTGCAAACTTTTATTTTTCTTCCAATCTTCATACTCAATTAAAATCTTCAATTTATTCCTCTTATAAACATTCATCTTATGTTTGCAATTTACAATTGACATTTCCTTATAATTATGTTATTAATCTAAGGATTAAATTTCTTTGTATTCGACAATCATGTCTTCCTTATTCAAGTCGGTCGATGGTGGTCATTATTCGTAACAGGAAGCAAACAACCATATTTAATAAAGAGAGGACAAAAAGTATTGAATAGAAACCATCAAACATAAAGTGTTTAGATCATGCAAACCCCCGATGCAACAAAAAGTTTGAAGCTCTAGAAAAGCCGAACGTCGTTATATTTAGACCTAATGAACTCTCTCAACCTACTTCAATTATTTTATTTTATTATTAATAATTAAGTAACCTAAGCTAATAATAATACGCTATACAAAATTATGACATAAAATTAATTCTATTATAATCTTCATTATTACACTGCTATTACAATAATTACCAAAAAAAATAAAATTTAATCTTTTTTATGCCACACTTTTCTTTTATTTAATAGCAATATAAATTAATTTAATTTTACTTATTAATAAAAAAAATTAATGTGTTAAGATATATATATATATATTACAAAAAATTAATTTTTGATTTGAGTTTAACCTTTGGACATTTACAATATAATTTTGTTTAAAATATTATTATTATTTTAATATTTTTTAATTAATATACATTAAAAATATTAATAATTAAATTTTATCGTTAAGTATAACAATCTTTTCAATAATAATACAAAAGAAAACCATGAAGGCGTAGTAGCATTTTTCTGAGTTTTCACCCTTTTTATTGCTCGTTTTGGATTGATGTGAAAGAGGATATGCTAAGCAAAGTATATTATTAAAGTTTACGTCATCAAGGGACGATGCTAGGCTTGCTAGCTCCCTAGAACATAAAATATTCACGTGCTTCTGTCATACCCTGCAGATAGCTTTCTTTTCCATGGCCTCACAGAGAGCCTAAACTAAACTATTCATGTACGGATCCTAGTTTGATTGAACTAAATTTTTAGAATTTGGCTTCTCGCAGCATTCATCGACTTCATGGCTTGGCTTTTGCCTATGTGATCAGTTTTCCTATTTTATATATATATATATTCGTATTGCAAGGAGGCGAGGTCTTTAGAAACTTGATTGAGGACCGTTTGAATTGTTGGAAGTAGAATAATTTTTTTTAATTATAATTATTTATAATGTTAGTTTTAATGATATAGCATGTACTTATTTAAAAAATATAGTGAAAAAAACTTGTTTAGATGGTTGATGTTGGAAAATATTTACGCATAAGATGTATTGTCGATATTGCTAATATTATTGTTTGAGATGACTTAAAAGGATCATATTTGACAAGATTAGGATTGTAGTTAAATATGTTAGAACTCTAGATTGTTATTATTTAAAGAAGAAGCTAATAAATATAAAATTGAATGTAAGTTTTCTCTATCATTTGATGTGACCAATAGATGTAATTAAATCTATGTTATGTCAAAAACACTTTGAAATATAATGTGGTTTTTGGTTATATGGAACTTATTAAGGAATTAGAAGGTGGTCCTACTTTTTAAGAGGATGAGGAGAAACTTAAACAACTTGTAGTTTTTTTATTTTTTTAATTTTGAGCAGCTTTATGAATTGAATTAATATATCTCTAACTCTTTGTATTTGACAAGTAATAATATTTTTATTGACATTTGTGATACACTTGATATGATAAATCAATAGATGTTGATAAGATAATGGTTTTAGAAGTATAGCCGAAAAGATAAAAATCAAGTATGATAAGTATCGGGGCAATATTAACAAGTTGAATATTTTAATTTATTTAAGTGTGATTTTAAATCCTTATTTCAAGCTTCATGGGGTGAAAATGTCTTTTGATACATTGTATGGTGTGAGTTCTTCCTAGAGTTTTAAAGATTCAATGATTGGAAGATTGGTAAGGTTCGAATGGTTGAAGGTTGGAAGAACGGTGTGAATCTTTAAGCAAGATTCAAGGAAAATTGGAAGAATGATATGAATCTTCAAGCAAGATTCAAGAAAAAATTCAACAAGATATTTAATTTTGAATGTATCTTCAAGAAGACATCCAAAGTATCTTATCTAAGATTACTCTAAGTAGTCTTAATTAATAATATTCACCCACAAAATAGAGAAATAGCCAAGCATATTACTTATATTGGATTTCAAATAGATTTGACATTCATGTTACAAGGTATCGACTTATGCCTCATATAGGTAGTCACACTTTACTAAGTAGTACACTAAGGTAGCCAAAGTAATATAAACATGGTTAATTGGCACACTAACTAGTAATAGCAATATACCACTAACCTATATAATACATGAATCGAACGAAAAATTATTACAAACAAGCGTAGCTAATTATTATATACAAATAACTAACAAGAGTCCTAATTTACATAAAAATGATAACTAAGTATCCTTGACTTTTAAGTTTGACTTCCATACATAATAGCTTCCTTTGACTTGTAACATACGAAATCTTAGATATGGTGATATATTGAAGTGCATTAATCTTCTCCTTATAAATGTGTTACATACCTACAAGAATTACTCAAAGTACACTTGTTAAGGTTAGTCACATTATTAATATAATCATCAAAGACAAATAATGAAATAGGCTCCATAACTAAGTATGCCAAATCTTTATCATCTTGATAATCCATGGATGCTTCTGCATCATTCTCTCCAACTTGAGAATAATTTGTCCTCAAATTGACATCACTATAATAAGGAGACAAATCACCAATATTAAATATCCTCATAAAACTGCCATAAGATTCTAGAAGTTCAAGTTCATAAGTATTTTCTCTAAATTTTCTACGGATTTTAAATTGTCCATATGCTCTTGGTGCTAGTTTATGTTTTTTTAGATTAGGAAATCTTTATTTTTATAAATGTAACCAAACTAAATTACCAAAAAAAATTCCTTTGGAGTGCGATGTTCAGATTGCTTTTGGTATCTTTCATTAGCTCATTCTATGTTCCCATTGATTTTTTTATGAAGCTTTTGAAAGAGCTTAACTCTTCTTTAACCTCAATGGTACCATATCAACCGACATGTACAGATTCACCCCATACACAATCTTAAATGGACTTGAGATTAGTAATTGAAGGACCTTGATTATAAGTAAACTCTACATGAGCTAACTTAATATTCCAATCTTTAATACTTTTACTTACCAATCCCCTCAACAAAGCGGAAAAAATACAATTTGTAACTTTAGTTTGTCCTTCGGTTTGTGGATTGAAATACCCCAAAACCCTAATTTAGGAAGTCATGGCAAAATAGGGAATTATTAGGAAATTAATTAAATTAACTAATTTTATTAAAATAAAAGGGAATTAATTAAGGTAAATCTAGGAGAAATTTATAAATAACTTTAAATAGGAAAATTCGAGTATTTTGCTAATTAAAATGGAATTTAAGAAAATTATTTTCAAAAAATCCCTAAATTAACCTAAAAAGAGAATTTAATTATTATTTTAATATTTATATATTATTAAATACCCCAAATTACCCAAATTATGCTAATTAAGCCAACCACCCTTTTTTCCTTTTTACCCTCTCTTTTTCCTTTTCTTTCCTTTCCTTCTCTTCCTTTTTCTCCTTCTTCCCCTGACCTGGGCCGGCCACTGACCTAATTCCTCCCTTCCCCTGTGCAGCCCAGCGCCCCGCACCTCTCCTTCCTCTCCCGGCCGGTTCGGTGTGTTTTTTTTCCTTTCTTCCTTCTTTCTCCCTGGACCGCCGGTCCAACCTTCTTCTTCCCCTGCGTCATCTTCTTTCCCCTGACAGGCCGGCAACTCCTAAATTGGCGCCGGATTTTCTACCTCCGATCGCGCCGTTTGACCCGTCTTTCTCCTCCTCTCTTCCCCATTGTCTTCCCTGTCAATTCATCCCGGTCGGCCATTCCCTCCCCTGCTTGCGCCATCCCCTTTTCCGGACAAGCATGGCCTACCCCCGTAGACCTACGTCGGCCCATCCTCGCCAGCTGGAGCACCATACCCCTTTCCCCCTACTCTCCCACCTTCCTTTGTTGTTTTACCCCTCGATTGGCCTATATATAGCCTTGAAGGCTGCCATAATCGAGTTTTGATTTTGGCAGCCCGGAAAAATAATCTAGCGACCATCGCCTGTTTAGCCGCTTGTTCGGCCGCCTTTGCCGCCCCAACCAGCCACCAAAACTCTCCCTGCATTTCCCTCTACGCAACCCAACCACCACCCTCCCCTGCCTTGCCCTGCACGAGCCGCCCCGGCCGTGCAAAACTGCCTCCCCAAACAGCCCATTCGACCCCCCTCCCCCACGCCACCAGAGCCGCCCATACCGCCGCCTGCAACACCCCCTCTACCCTCCAAAACAACCAGGGAATCCTTCCTTACCACCCCACACCTCCATTTCCCCCTATTTTCCTCTCCCCTAGCCTCCACATCCACCTCTCCCATTTCTTCCTCTCTCCGCCGCCGCCGCCGACGCCATAACCCCGCCAGGTTGCCTTCCACCTCCTTGGACCCTAAACCCTGAATAATAAAAGTTTTAATGATTTTAATACTATTAACTATTATTATTAGTATTATTATGATTATTATTATCATTATTATGATTAATTCTATTAATATTATTATTGTTATTATCATCCTTATTATTATTATCATCATCATCATCATCATCATCATCATCATCATCATCATCAACATCATTATTATTATTATTATTATTATTATTATTATTATTATTATTATTATTATGTTTATTATTCTAACCGTTATTATCATTGTTATTACCTCTACTATTATTATTAATTTTAGTATCCTTATTACTAAGGGTGTTATTACTATCGTTATTATCATTATCATTATTATTAGTATTACTATCATGGGCATGGTTGTTATTATGATTATTATTATTATGGTCTTACTCTTAGTATTATTACTATTATTATTATTATTATTATTGTTATTATCCTTATCGATATTATTATTACATTATTATTATTTCTACTACTATTATCATCATCATTATTATCCTTGTTATTATTATTATTATTATTATTATTATTACCATTATTATTATTATTTCTATTATTATTGTTATTGTTATCGTTACTATTATTACTATTATTATTACTACTACTATTATTATTAGTATTATCATTACTATGTTTACTACTCTAACTATTATTATCATTATTATTATCATTATTATTATTATTATTATTTTTAGTAGTCTTATAATTATTAGTAATATTACCATTATTATTATTATTATTATTATTATTATTATTAGTATTAGTATTAGTATTATTACTATTAGTAAAATTGACACCCTTACTTTAATACTACGAGTATTATTAAAACTTACTTGATTAGTAGTAATTCGATTAACTATCTTGAGAATAATAACAATCCTATCTTTTGATTATAAACTACTATTATTAATATTAGCCTTAGTACTAGGCCATGATAGGGGTAAGATAGGAATTTTGGTAATTCTGATAGAAGGAGATTAACCTATAGTATTTCCCTCTTATAGGTGAATCGAGTCAAAAATTCCAGGAGGCGTAGGAGCGTGCTCCAAGCGCAGCGCCAATTTAGGTAAGGGTATAGCTAAGGCCGCTTGTGTGATATGTGATCCACTTGCCTTGGATGCCTCGTATGATTATATGTCATGATTTACATGTTATTATCTTACCTGTTTTATGTGTAGCGTAACTTAGAATCCGAGGTACGTCCATGTAATCGCTTTTGTTATGTATTAATGTGGATGTGCTACATGTTGTGATATGATGTGGCCTTATAACATGCATGCTAGGGTATTTGATGTGGTGATGTAGTTTGGGGGCATGAAAAAGAAAATTTAGAAAGAAAGATAACCAATGGGAAGTAAGTTGGCTAGTGAGGGGAATAGGAGGAACTAGGGTTTGCATGGGGTGGTTAAGGTCCGCATGGGGGCGAACCTTACATACGGAAAGATACCTCAGGACATGTGGAAGGTAAGAGAAGTGTCGTTTGGGTGTTTGGGGGCTTTGGGAGAAAAATAGTACATGGACCAAAATCAGGGTGCGCAGGAAACTAGGATAGAGTTTAGAGGGAGCCCTAATTTGAGTAGGGGAAAGAAGAAAAAGAGAATAATAAAATAAGTGAGAATGAGTGGGACATAAAGTGGGGGTTGACCCGAAGGGTCGTAATGTGTAGGGGTGCTAGAATAAGTCTGGGTGGTACGAGGTAGAAAAAGGTGGGCCACATAGACCCAAGTTAGGGTTTTTGGAGAAAACCCTAAGGGAAGGTGGTGAGTGGACTTTGGGGTATAAGGTGGTGGGCCTAGAGCCACACACTTAGGAGACGGGTTCCCAGAGTGAGTAAGCTGATTAAGGGAAGGATGTCGGGCGAGTTAGGAGGCGCAGAGGTCTTAGGATATGAGACGGGCCCTCTTGGGAGGATAAGTATAGCTGAAGTTAGCCACGCATGTCTACGGCGGGATTCGTTGAAAAAGATACAATAAAATACTAATCACTTAAAGAGAAAGATTGTTGAGTCGGGCCCAGACCGGTCCACCGGCGAATAATAGTGGCCAGGAGCCGGGGTGCCCTGGAGACCGATCCATCGGCGAATAATAGTGGCTAGGAGAGTGTTGCCCTATATGATTCTGGTCCACGGGCTATAATAGTGGGGGATTATGTGCTCAACAGACCAAACGTAATAAAACTAAGACATGGGAAATGCACTAATACTTACAGTGGAATACCATGTGAGTCGGGGCTAGACCGGTCCACCGGCAAATAATAGTGGCCAGGAACGTTTTGCCCTGGAGACCAATCCACCGGCAAGTAATAGTGGTCAGGAGCGTTCTACCCTGTACGTATCTCCAGTCCACCGGCTATAATAGTGGGGCTCTCGCACTCACATGGATTAATAAAGAGTATGTATGAAATTGAGTACGTTGTTAAGAGATTTAAAGGATAAGTTTAACTAGAGCATAATCGGCCTCACTATCTGTATTGTTTTATGTGCCTATATGATCATGCATGTATTGTGTACCTTGTATGTTTGGCCTTAGTTATTCGGTTACCTTGCTCAGTACGAAGCGTACTGACCACCTGTTTCATGGGTGCTGCTCATTCCCACGAGCAGATGGCCCCTCTGATTTAGTGCAGGTAGGTGATTCTATATTCGATGCCTACAACGCTTATGAGGCATCAGGCAGGACCGAGAGTTGAGTCCAGACCTAGCTTGGGGGTCGATATTGACGTGGCTGGAGTTTATCGTCCACTTTATCTTCCTTATGCCTTTAAATTAATCAATCTCTGACGTACGATGTTTCAACTTTTGGAACCTTAAAACTGTACCCTTGGATTGTACTTTTGACTTTCCGCACTCTGATTCTGTATGACTCGTGTTTTCCTTATAACTGTGTTTTGTTATCAACTCGTATTTGATGGTAATCTGGTTTAGCCTTAGCACTTAGTATCGGGACGGTAGGAGTGAACCGATCAGGTACTAAGTGTGGCGGTAATGCCCCCGAATTTACAATTTTATCTTTTCATTTCTGTTAAACTTTTGAAATTAAACAAAATTTTTCAGTAGTAAATTTGGGGGGTGTTACATGGATAATGTGAAGTACTAAAAAAAAACTTTGTGCCTAACATGTGCCATAGCATCTTCCAAAATTAACTAAGAAACTTGACATCTCTATCGGAAATAATACTTTTAGGCATGCCATATAGTTTCACAATATCTTTAAACTACAAGTTAGCAATATGTGTAGCATCATCAGTTTTATTATATGGAACAAAATGAGACATTTTAGAAAATTTATTTCTCATGACCATAATAGAATCTTTACCTCTTTGTGTTCTAGGAAACCCTAAGATAAATTCAATACTAACTCCTTCTCATGGTTGACTAGGTATAGGTAAAGGTATATATAAACCTTTATAAAAAAAACCTTTTACTCTTTTTGTAAGTAACACATCAATTTACTATAAATTGTATACCTTTAATCATGTGTGACCAATATAAATTCTCTTGTAATATTTATAATGTCTTTTGAGTACCAAAATGTCAAAATATAGCTCCTTCATGTACCTCTTTAATAATTAAATCTCTAATACTTGATTTAGTACACAAAGTTTATTGACTCTAAATAAAAATCCATCTTGTAATGCATAATTACCATGATATCTATTTTCTTTGCATGTTCTATATTCATCACTAAAATATTCATCTTTAGGATACAATTATTTAAACATTTCAAAACCTAGCAATTTAGTATCTTATATGACAAGCAATGTAGACCTTAAAAAAAGGCATCGGCTATAACATTTTCTTTTCCATCTAAGTGTTTGAGAGAAAACGCAAAGGATTGTAAGAAACTTATCCACTTTGCATGTATAAAAGTTATTTCCTTTTGAACATGTAAGTATTTTAATCTCTCATGATTAGAATATAATACAAAGGGTTCAAGCTTCAAATAATGACTCAATATCTCTAAACTACGTATGATGGTAAATATTTTCTTGCCATATGTCGAATACTTCAACTTAACACCAATTAATTTTTCATTGAAGTATGAAATGGGCCTTTTTTCATGTGAGATAACTCCTCATATCCCTACCCTGCTAGCATCACAAGTTACCTCAAAAAATAGGTCAAAATTAAGAATAGATAATATAGGAGTATTGCATAATTTATTCTTAAGGGTTTTAAAAGCTTTAGTGGCTTCATTTCCCAAATTAAATTCTATTTTTTTTTCATGAGTTGAGTAATAGGGGTAGATATAGTAGAGAAATACTTAATAAATCTCCTATAGAAACTAAATAACCCATAAAAACTTCTTACTTGGTGAATATTCTTAAGAATAAACCACTCTTTAATAGATTATCTTAGTAAGATCAATTATAATACCCTCGTCACTAATAGTATAACTAAGAAAAACTACACTTGGAAGTATAAGTTCACATTTTTTTCAATTTCCCATAAAATTTAGTTTCCCTTTGTTTATCAAATAGTTTCTTTAGATGTACAAGATGATGATGTTCATTCTTACTATATACAAGTATGTCATCCAAATAAACCACAATAAAGTTACCTACGAAAGGAGGAAGAATTGCATTCATTAGTATCATGAAAGAACTAGGTGCATTACACAATCCGAAAGATATAATAGTCCATTCATAAAGACCACATTTAGTTTTAAAGGTTGATTTCCATTCATCTCCTTCCCTAATTCTCATTTGATGATAACTACTTCTTAAATCAATTTTAGAAAACACACATGCACCACAAAGTTCATCAAGTCTAGGCATAGGAAATCTATACTTGATAGTTATGTTATTTATGGCTCTAGAGTCTATACACATACGTCAAGTACCATATTTATTATGAACTAACAAGGCAGGTACATAACAATGACTTATACTTTCTCTCACATAAACTTTATCTACTAGTTCTCATATTTGTCTTTGTAATTCCTTAACTTCTTCTAGATGAAAACTATAAAAAGGTTTATTATATAGAGGAATTCTAAGAATTAAATCTATAATATGTTCTATATCTCTAATAGCTGCTAGTTCACGAGGTAAGTTATTAGGAAATACATCGGTATATTCATCTAGTAATCTAGTAATATTTAAATTCTTAGAATTGTTCTCCCTAAATTGATATTTCTTTATTGATAAGGCATAACAAACACCCACCTCCTCAATGCAATTAATCATATCATTTTCATATAAGAATAAACTCTTTTTATTCTCAATAAGTTGCATGTGATCACATTGAGATGGTTTCAATTTATACTTCTTTTATCTTTAAACATGATATATTCATTAGCCATACCATCATGGATTGCATTTCTATCATATTATCACGGTCATCCTAGTAATATATTACAAGCATCCATAGGCAATACATCACACAATACTTCATCATAATAGTCACTAATTCGAAAAGCAATTAGGGTTTGCCTAGTTACCTTAGCACCTTTGTCTTTATTAAGCCATTTTAATGAATATGATTTAGGGTGATTATGTAACATCCCAATTTTTAGGACTTGAAATTTTTTTTAAAAGAGTTAATTACAAAAACTAAAACAATAAAAATAAAGCGTATTACCACCACACTTAGTACATGTCAGGTTTCCTCTACCATTCTCATACCAAGTGCTAAGGCTAAAATCATTACTTCGCTTAAACTAATAACATGATTACAAAAAAAAAACATAATAGAGGAGATAACAAATAACTATTGTGCTAATTAAAAGCAGCATTAATGATTACAAAACTCTAAAGAGAGAAAGATAGGAGGACATAAGAGTCCCAAATACAATGGAACCAGAAGACACCAGATAGCCCTAGGTTCTGAAATCAAACTACCAGCTTTCAAAGGAACTTAGAAGTAGACCTACAAAGACAACTACCTATTGAATAGGCAGGGCCCACAAAAGAAAACCTTAAGTACAATGGTATTGAACAACCCTTTATAATAAACCAAAATAAAACCCAGCATGGAATACATATAAGGCATCACAATTATACATGGTATCAAAAATTTAAATGCACATGGCTTAATTGGAATACCATAATCATTCATATAACCACATACCACCCAAACCATATAATATCCATACTTATTCATCTGAACCAAACTAAAATTTACCAATGGAATGTCCAAGAGATGCTCTTTATAGTATAATTAGAAACAACATCAACCCAAAACCAAGACAAAACCACATATCACATAGCTCATTATCAATCCCAATAAATATCATAATACAAGTAGGCTCACAAGCATATATCAATAGCAACTCATCACATCACAGGTAGGCACAAATACAGCTACCAAAATTCAAGTAGGTACAAAGGCTATTACTGAACACAAGTAAGCACGACGACTGCTACTGGACCACAAGTAAGCACAAAGGGTACTACCGAACCAAAAATAGGCACAAAGGCTGCTACCAAACCACAAGTAGGTACAAAGGCTACTACCAAACCATAGGTAGGCACAAAGACTGCTACCGACCAACCAAATAATCCAATAATCCAATAACCATTTCCATTTTTATTTACTTGAGGGAAGATCAATCAATTTGGAGACACTAAGGTACTCCGGTCATATCGGAGCACCAAGGCATCACAATATCCTACCGACTATCAACCCAATGATTCAAAGGTACCCTAGTCATACTAATACACAAAGGCAACACATTGTTATCTTCAGAAAATATAATATATCAAAATGATATAATTTTTGGGAAGGAACCTATTTTTAGAAGGCCATTAAATAAGGAAGTGATATAGTTGTATGATTTAAATATGTTATATGGTCACCTTGAATAAGAAATTAAAACGTAAATTGGTGAGAGTGGAATAATATCATCTAGGGTTAGCTTCCGAAGTTAGGGATTAGTAATAACCTTTCCTTATATTATAGTGACATGTAATCACATCTGGCCAAGAGCCAATAAGACTCCATGTCTACACTATTGTGAGTTTTCAAACCTCTTACATGGTGTGCATGCTTAAAAATTCAATAAAAAAGGTTGTATTTTTCCCTTTAATAATTGGATTAATGAGATTCCTCAGGAGGTGGATCTCCTATGGTTGGTTTTGGTTGTGATATGATGTCTTCAGACTTATTTGTCAAGTGAACCTTCCAGATGGATTTTACCCACTTAATAAATAAAACTGGATGATGTGTTTATGTGGATACTAAATAAAGAGGCTTGATAAACAATGAACTGATAATTGCTTACTCTTTAACTTATATGTGGATGTATTTGATGCACTATATATATATATATATATATATATATATATATGTATAGATATATATGTTATCTCTTACTTTTATATAATGTGTTACTTAGTTGTTTTTCTAGTTAACTTACTATATGTTTTAAATAATGTAGCAATTAAGTATGAACTTGTTCAGGGTGTTGATGACATGTATGATAAAGAAGAGTGAGAGTGGTGACCATTTTTTGAAATTTTATTTGTCATTGTTGATTTAAGTAAACTACTTTCGTGATTTTTGGGTTGTAATGAACATTTTTATTTTTGTGGTTTCATTAAGTTTAATTTTTTGAGTTTACTAGACATTGATATTTCCTTTTATTTGAGTTAATAATAAAGTTTAATGTATTTTTTTTATTTTAACTAGCCTTAACAGGTAGTGTAAGTGGAATAGTAATGTTTATTTACCCTATTTGTGGTAGTAAAATCATAGTTTATATTCAACTTCCGCAATATTTTCAAAGTATCTTGTATGTTCAAAATAGGGGTGTTGCACCAAAACTCTAAAAAAAATTCATAAATTTTTCCTATTGAGGTTCCTTGATATAAGATGGGGTTCATCAATCAATCATCGAAAAGACGTAAGTCAACTAAGCAAGGGTCTCAACCAACAAAATTTCAACTAATGGTATCAGTTGGCAAAATGGCTTGACAAGAATCAACCAAGTTAAGGGTGAGGAAAATTTCTCGTTTGGATTGGTTTAACATATTACTTAAGGTCGAGAGAGAAGATGTGGATAGATAGAGCAAAGATAGGAATTATAGGAGTGGTTAGAAAATCCCTTCATTAAAGGGATTTTTTACTCATCAAGTGTGACAACCTTTGACTTATAGGGTCAAATCATAGAGATAATCATTAGAGAAAAACTTATACACTTAATCTAACACTAATTGATAATAGGTAGAAACTTTTACTAGGTTTATTAGTTAAATATCAGCTTAGGTTTGATGAGAGGGGTATATAAAGGTCTTCATGCTTACCATTTTTAAGATGTGTGCAAGCTCCTTTTTTTTCTTCATACTAAATAAAAGTCTTCAATCCCCCCCTCAATAAGCTTCATTATTGTGATTGCAATTGACTTTTATATTTTTTATAATTGTGTTATTGTTCTAAGGGTTAAATCATTGGAGTGTCTTATCGTGTTTTTCACACTCAAATAATTGAGGGAAGTGTCTCATCTCATCAGCTAATAGAGAGATAGGGGTGGGTCATTCCCAACATGTCCATCACCTAAAGGTTCCCTATAATGTGTCTACATCTCACCACTACCTTTAAGAAGAGATGAGTAAGGCACAAATATTCTATACCAGCGCATTATTTGGGCATCAATGAGTGTGATTATGGTATCACCTCTTTTACCCCAACCGACAATCCTTGTTAACCTAAAGCCCAAGTTGGCATATGCCTAATGGATATGTATAAAGTGAGGCTGATATAGGAATTAGACCTACTTTCTCATACACCTATGGGAGCCATCAATGATTGATAGGCATGGAACTAGAGCTATGACAAACTTTCCTCCTACAAACTATATGAATATTTTATCTTGGAATGTTCATGGGGTTGCATGCAAAAATACATTTTTGCATGGCCTTTAACAACTGTTTTTATGATTATATATCATCCATCGATCATTATCTTGCTAGAAACAAGAGTAGGAGGGTAGCGAGAAAGACAGGCAAATCTCTAAACCCTTTTTTTTATTTAAAATGGAGGATTACAACCAACTACCAGGCATTATTCGGGCTTATTACAAAAATGAGGCATGGTGCCTCTAATTTGTTCAAAGAAAAGAAAAGTTATACATATCCACCAAAGGCAAGTCAAAGATATGCAGCCGAAAGTCCATCAAATGCCCTATGTGAGCCAGCATATTTGCAACAAAAAAATGATTCTCTATAAACATGCTCAATCAGACAGTATCGAAACTACCAAACCAACTTTCTATAGGAAAAAACTAGGTTGGCATAAGATGATAAGAAGCCAACCCATCACACGCCATACAAATAGCCATCAACGAGTCACTGGAAAGAACCATACATAAATAGCCACAATCTCTAACTCACAACAATCTATAATACATTCCCTATAAGTATACGATAAGAATACTCCCAAAGCTAACATTAGCTATGATGCTAAAAAGCCAATGCCTAAAATGGTCTCTTACGACTCCACCTGATGCAACCCAAGTTCTCCAATGTAATGCCATCAGCAATAACTTTGATAACATTGACCGAAGGTTTTCTCCAAGCCACATCCACCCACTACTTACTCATTATAGAATGGTGAAGGGCTTGTATGTTGTAGCATGCCTCAAGCTTAAGTATTTGAACAAGCTGAGAAAGTCTCATAGGATTATCCATGCCTCTATGGCAAAAAAATGCCCAAGGGGCGACATCCATTTACTCTACTCTCTATTGTTAAAGATTGTTGGACATCCATTCTTTATATTGCCATTAGAAAACCAATCTCTATCCTCTTTCGACAGAAACGTTCTATGGAATATTTGACTACCTTGACAATCATGTAGTACATTCAATGTCTCTTCCTCTATGCCATAGACCTTACAATCTATTCCATGACACATACCTCATTGTGCCCTATTGACGTTGGTAAGAAAACAATCATGAGAAGCAAGCCATATGAAATAGTGTATTTTCTCCCTTCTCCTTAGTCTCCACATATTCCACGAACTAGAAGTAGGAAAACTAGACGAGCCCTCATTCTCAACACGTGGTTTGCTAAGAAAACTAAAAAGGAACTTTTTAAGAACTAACTTTAAGTGGGGAGGTCTTTCTCTATCGAGCCCTTATGAATCCAAACACTAGCAATACTCGTAAAGACTTTTATGGGGAAGAGATGGGCACATATGCTCCAATCATAACCCCTTCATGACATATATAACTAGCCATCTGAAGGAGAATATCAGCAATGGAAAGATCACCTAAGGGGAACTCACCTACTCATCATTCCATCCATAAATGGACTCTCATACCATTATACACAATCTAACAAATACCTTCGTGAAAGGTACCCACCAAATTTTAGATTTGATGCCACAAAGAAGAGTAATTAATTGGTCTCAAGGCATCAAGCAACGATGTAGAGTGTAAATATCTTTATTTCAAGACATGCAGCCAAAGGGTTTGCCTTTCTTGGAGGACCTCCCAAGCTAACTTGAGAAAAATAGCCTCATTCATCCTATGAACATTTCTAAGTATTAGACTGCCTCCATCCTTAGGAAGGCAAATGGACTTCCAACAAAGAAGATGAACTTTGTGTCTTTGTGTAGAAGCACCCTATATAAATGCATGATTCATTTGAACCGGAAGGGATGAAATGTCCTTCAAGATCATTTGGGTTTGCATAATATAAAAAGGAAATGCACATAAGACTATTGAATCAAAGTAATTCTTCCTATAAGTGAGAAAAAATAAGGCTTCCGGGCAAACATCCATTTGTTCACCCTTACCACAACATGTAAAAAAAGTCCCAATACATCCATTACATAAATAACCCCCCAAATACGGATCTAGAGTGTTGGTATGTGGAATAGTAGCAGCCACAGTAATGACATTCATCTCACATTTCCATAGAACATAATGGAAGACATTTGCAAGCTCACCTTTTAACTCAAAACTCAACAAAACAAATCAATCATTTCCATTATAACTCGTATATGGGGAACAGATACCTTGGAAAATAAAATTCAGCCACCATTGAAGAAGAAATGAGATATCTCTGTACCCCCACAAGCCATCGATATAGGCTTCCAATCATTGATCCTCACCTGAAGTTGTATCTAATGAGAAAGTTGCGACATGCAGACAGTAAAACTATATAGTGAAATGAAGTCCCCTTGTTTGATCCCCCTTAAAGGTCATAGAAGTGACGCATACCATAATAATATGAGTAATACATGTTTGTAAACCAATAACATCAAGGGTGTTCTATATAAATTCCCACAACAATTAATCATATGCCTTCTTTAGGTCTATCTTATAGCCATGTTACCCTATATCCCCCTTAGCCTTCCTCATCATATATAACACTTCTTGTGCCACAAGGATGTTATCTCTTATGTGTCTATTAGACAAAATTCTAATCTAGGTAGGACCCATGATACACTCTAAGATAGGCTTCGAGTAAAGAGAAAGAACTTTCATAATAAATTTTTACGCAACTTTATAGAGGCTAATTGGATAAAAGTGATGGGTTGTATCCGGGTTATCCACCTTGGGTATTAAGTAAAGAAGAATTTCATTAAGGGTTGAATCAAATGAACCACTCTAAAAGGCATGGGCTATCATAATATGAACATCGCTAGCAACGATATTCCAAATATTTGAATAAAACATCAATTAAAAGTCAACAATGTCAAGATTCTTGAACTCCCCCACGCTAAACACAACAAAGTGCACCTCCTCCATACTAATAGGGTGACGTAAATAGTAGAACTTTCCCTCTTCAAGCCTCAAGAAGCTACCCGCATTACTCCATAGTATAAAATCCTATACGCCTTAGAGTATTATATTCCCAACTTACTCTCCAACTTTAGCAAACCTAATGAATACTAGCATGCCAAAGCTCTTTGGATACCATAAATAAGAGCCTTAATCCTCTTCTCTCTACCAAAGATGTTGCCAAAGAATTATAATTCCATAACCGAAGCCCAGCTACACACTCAGTCAACATCTCCTAAAAGGCATATACATTGCCCCATAAAGATTCAACGGTTGGCTAGATACTCAAGTCCATAAACCATGCTACCTCAAAACGAAACTACAAGGGATGAGATTGGGCAATATCATAATCAACTCAAAGCATGATGGGATGATGATTACCATACATATGTATCAAGTACATGACAAAAGCATTAGGGAACACAAGCCTCCAATCTTCAAGGCGACCGTTCTATCGATTAGGAAACTAATAAGTCGATTGTCCACCTCTCCCTGTTAGGTAAACGTAGGGCTCACAAAGCCTAAGTCCTCAAGATGACACGTGAGACGTCTATTGTTAAAAAACATACACCAAGGTAATTGGTGGGCACTGGGCACTATCTTCTCAACACTCATCAAGCATACTTACATCAGTATAGTCCCCATTCACAATGAAGGCGACCTCACATTGTTAGCAACTAAATACATTTCATCCCAGAAGTCATCCTTGCGAAGCACTAGATGTGAAACATAAACACCTATTAAGAGGAAAGGGGTAAGAATCCATGCAAATTTTTGCATAAATAAATTGGTGTGTAACACTGAGAATCATGACATCTACCAAGTTTTCATACCATAACAACCACACCCCACCGAAAAAACCGACAACATCTACTCTAGAATTCCCCATGAAGCCAAGCTTCTTAATGACGACTTCTGCATTTTCTCTACTAACATGAGTCTCAAACAAGCACCTAATAGCCAGGTTCCGAAAACAAACTAGGTCTCGAAAGCTATTACGAAAAGTTTTTTTACTTACACTTTTAACATTCCAAATTACAATTTTATGTTTAGACGCATTAAACATTCCAAAAAAAAAGATAGAAAACAAAAGGTTAGATCCTTAGGAGGGCCTTCATTTAGCCAGTATCTATGGTGCATGGGTGTGAGATTCATTGCAGATGCTAGCACCATGACGTACCCTATGTTGAGTTGTTCCTTATGATGAGTACCTAGAAGGATCCTGTGGAGAGAGTCCTCGAGCATTACTAGCCTTTAGTGCAAACTCGCTACTTTTGCTAGTGTCTCTACCCTTCATGGAAACAATTTTTACTTGAGTTGGTTATTTTAGACTCATCTCCCTAATGTCCCTAATTTCACTACTATTGACACAAGTTTTGGGTCAACTTTCCTTTATAATATAGCCTTTGGTTATTTGTTTGTCTTGGTCTCCACATTACTGGTGCGTACAATCACTTCTAAATCTTCTTCCATGCTAGTTAGGATGGAGAATGAGGAGGAACTAGTAACCCAACCTTGGGAACTCAAGTCATTTCTCTCCATGGAATCAATAGCAATTAGCTTATACCTCTCTCTACGGTTCCCTACTACATTTTTCTTACCTACTTTCCATTTAGTTTCTCTCATATTCCAATTCATGACCAAAACCAAGGACATAAGGATTTTCATGGCTTGACTTCAGTGTTGCACTAGCCTTATTATGGTGTTGGCACCCTCCTATTCCAATTCACTATAGCTTGACTTCAACTTCAACTTACTTTTGTAAGTTTTTTGGGCGAGGTTGGACATTCATAAGTAAGCTGGCCATACTTGCCACAATGGTAACAAACCAAGGTCATTGCTTCATATTCAATAGAGTAAAGCTTAGATCCAAGTTAAAACACTAGCAATAAAAGCTTACTGAAGTCAATCTCCATTGTAATGTATGTAAACTCCCTTTATCAACCATTATGGTAGTATGATTGATTTTAACAAAAACTCCCTATAAGTTCTCTAATCTCACATAGCTTATCCTTACCATAAAGATCTCAATAGACAACTTTGGTATTCAAATCCATGCCAAAGTTGACGTGGCATATGCATTAGAGACACGAAATTTTGACGGCCATCTCTAGAGAGTAAAGCAATGGTAAAAAAAATGGTTCACGGTCTTCGCTAAGGATAATCTCATAATCAGATCTATTTTAGAATTTTACTAAAAAAAATCCCAACCCAATTTCACCAACTGATAAGTACCATCAACAATCCACAGGTGTCTTAGCTTATGAGCCATATTCTCATAGCAGGTATTTCTCCATAACAGATTAATGATTATGTAGCACTAGTAGGGTTTACACAGGTTCCTTTTCTCTTTCGCACTCAAGCTAACATGTGGCCATAGGGAATTTGAGATTGCATCGTCATCCTCACATCCATCATCAAAGGAGGCATTAAGATCAAGTCATTTAAGATAATAACTATGGGATTAAATGACTTTTGAAACACATCCTACCAAAGCCTCTCAAAAATTCCAAGCATGGGACATAACTTGTTCAACAATCAGGAAATCCTCATTATTTCCCATCACAACGTCATGTTGATTGCCATAGTCACTGTGGTCAAAATCCATTGCATTCAATTTAAAATGAGGATGAAGGCATGACACATCGTACTCTTGTATAAATGGAAACGCTTGAGGGATAAAGGGACATGAGAGGATTGCATAAGATCAAAAACGAAAAAGATAGGATCCATATGTACCACCATACGAACCCTAGCAGTAATGGCAAACTAGTGGTTTTAGTGAACCTCTTAATTTTCTAGCAAATCTATGAATCCTTAGAGTATGACAAATTGTTTTAACTAGATGTTAGCGGCTAGAAAGTGGGTGTTGGAGAAAGAATTTGAAACACCTATGCAGGGACATGGATATGCACTAAGAGCTATCAACCTACAAATCAAGGAATGTGTAGAACTCCACATGTGGACTTTTGGCAGCTATTTATGCATTTCCTCAATTTTCTATTTGTATGATAGTATGGGAGTATTTGGAATTAGGGGTGTTTAATATTCAGTCTAGGTCAAAAATTTAGACCGAGCGATATTCCTATTATCAATCCTAAAGTAAAAATAATAATAATAATCTTTGACTAATTTTGATCCTATACAGACTATTTTTCCATCTAACTTAAAATCTCATTCACATTTTATCTAAAAAAAACATATTTTAAATATAAATATATATTAGCAATTTTGGTTTGATCTCTATTCAATTTCCAATCCTGATTTTTTTTAAAAAAAATGGTAATTAACCAAATTTTGGGCCGACACCTATTTGGAATCTTATACCTATGTTGCCAATGGACCTTGGGCTTTAATCGGCAATTTCATTGACACAAGTCATGCTAGAGAAAAATAAAGGGGGCAATATATGCCTAATCCTAGACGTATAGACCATTATAATGCATGCATGCAGCAATGTGGAATGATCGACATAGATTTGCACTAGGCAATATCAGGACATCGCAAATGAAATTGTATATATCATAGTAGTCATGGTATGATTTTTTTTTTTTTTTTCACAACAAATATTTAAAAATATCAACTAATATAAGCTAAAATATCCTAAACAGTTTTCTCTAACATCAAGCCTAAAGATCCACCAGCTTCGTGGAAGTTTACACCCACTGGATTATTTACTACAAGTTAAGCTTAAAAGTTCATTCTCCTCTAGGAATGGGATGAAGTAGAGCAAGACTAGAAATAGATTTGGACAGCATTTGATACACAACCAAGTATCCGTTCCTCTTTCTGGCTACTACTACATGCAAGATTGCCAAGCAAGCTATCATTAGCATGTCACATAATCCAAGATAAGAAATGTCCCCTCTGCCTTTGGCTTTTTAAAGGAGAAGCAATCAAACAAGAGAGGGGGAAGAAAAGGAATTGATAGCTATCCACTAGGAATACTCAAATAAGTATCGAATGTTCTATTAATCAAGACGGCCAGTGTTCGGGAGCAGCAGGCGTCATTCGATATCATTAAGGACAACGGAAAGCTGGTTTCATACGCAATATCGGGTACACCAATAGTTTGATAGCCGAGGCTTGGAGACTTAGAAATGGTTTAAATTCAGCCCGAAGATTGGGCATTAAATGTTTGGTGATTGAATTTGACGATTTGTTATTACTTCATTTGCTCACCTTTGTATCAGACAGATTCTCACCCTGCTTACAGGTTGCTAGGTGGATTGCAAGTAACTTTTAACCGCCTTCACCAAACCAACGACATAGCTTCCGAGAAGCCTCCTCTGTTGCAGACCAACTAACCAATATGGCAATTGTTTCTCCTTGTACTATCTTCTAAATGAATGCCCTAGTTCCATTCCTAAGTTTCTAGTAGATGTATCAGTTAATATAAGCCTAAAGCTGTAACCTCTGAATTTAAATAAATAAAGGTGTAGGTTCAGGTTCTTGGCCCAAACAAAAAATGCTCGCCTTCCGTTGTGAAGGGACAGCATCACTCGTCAGATTTGTAGGGTAATAGTCACGAATATTGATCACCTCATCACTCTTAACAACACCCCCCCCACCACCACCACCACCAACAACTAAAAGAAAGATAAGCAATGATCGCCTCTCATGAACGGTCGACATTAAGAGCTCGTTGAATCCTTTTCTGCGGATCCCAGATGAGAAAGAAGATGAACCTGTCCTTTCAATTGGAGGAAAGGGCAGAAACCGCATCAGTGTGCACCTTTTTTCGGACTTATCTTCTTTCTTTTTCTTTTTTGTTGGTAAAAGGGGTTGATCTTTCAAGTACAAACCCAACAGCGACAGGGATAAAAGGCTGTTACAAATTAAATAAAGACGTCAGGCCTCAAACTAAACCTAAATATGCAACTATGCCAAGCAGTTCTATATATAAGGCCGGTAATGACCAAGAGAATATCATGCTGACTGGAATAGATGAGGCCGGTAAGAATCTTTCTAATAAAGAGACAACTCGCTGCAAATTCAAGACCAGCCCACTGCCGCATAGCTGATTGCCATGGAGCATCGGGAGAACTAACATGAAGGGGGAGCATACATTAAGGGCAATTTTCAACTTTTATGATGCCATAGATACAAGGTTTTTGTTGCCCATTTAGCTTTTTCTTTTAATTATTAAAATATATTTAAAAGAAACGGAATTGTAGATCCAAGGACTAATATAGGCTTAGAACACTCCATATGATACACTTACAGGACAACCTTTGGCAGCAGGATATACTGTAAGGGTAGAGTCCTCAGTATTCAAACCATATAAATTTAACAAACGGATAGGTATCTCAATTCCAATTCTTTTTGCAGGCCTTCACTTGTTGAGCAGGTCAAAGAAAGGTTTACTTTGGTCCAATATCCTTAAGGCCACAAATCTGCTCCTCTCCCATTGCAGACATCACCGACACAATCAGGTCCTTCCCCTCAGCGAATCCATCCTTGATCTGCCAATATCAGACGGAGACCAATAATCAGTGAACTGACAACATGAACCCAAATATGTGTATTCCAACACTTAAAAAAATACAGATGATTATAAACAGACAAGCATCTCTTTATGTCTGCACTAACTAATATTTATTTGCTCAGACAGTTAGATCAGCAGCAGATGAAGTCATTGCTCAAGAGCTGAACAAACCCCATCTTCACAGGTTTCAGCTTCATACAAAGGCACTCAAAGTTTAAGGCTAATGACTACCATTAAACAACCACAACTGTTGGAATCTCCCTCTAGCTTTTACAAACAACAATGGACAAATTGTTACCCTTATACATCCACCATGCTCCTGCCATCTTGAGCCTATCACAGCATGAGAAATATATCTAGTTCTTCGGCCACAGGGTCCAAAAAGTTTCAAATCATGCACCCACCATATGGAATCCTAATACAGCATGACAACTGGCACTTTTGGATCAGAGTTATTAGCTCAACCACCAACCATTTAATAGATAAAGGATAGGGTTACAGAAAGATCAATTTCTTCTACATGACTAGTATTTGGTTTAAAACTTTGAAATGGAACCATGAGACTCTCAACAAACTCAGATGCAACGGAATAACTTTTGTTGACCAATTCAATCAACAAGATAACAGGCAACCAAGAGATTTTCCTGATCATATGTATTAATAGCAGTAATCAGGAGGGAGGAGAAGATGAATACCTTACATCTGTATGCAGCACATGAATGAATACGCAAACAGGAAATTTCATTTTCAATAAACACATGCAGGTTCTTAATGCTCAAATAGATTGTATAATTTGAATGACCGGTAACAGCAATATCACCAATGGATTTTTAACCTATAGTTGCAGAGACCAATCGGAGAATCAAGAAGAAAGAGGGAAGGAAAAACAAAGAACAATATTTTATACAATACAGACCTGGGTAAGCAGATTGTCATCGGTTGGAAGCCTGAGATCATCCTTGGTGCTACCAGTCTCAGTCAGCAGGCTAACCTGATAAGTCACATGTTTGTTAGCAAAGATTTAAGTAAAGGTAAAAATGCAGAAACAATGAAAGAAGCAAAAACAATGAACATACAAATCCATCCTCTGAGATGTCAATGAGCTGGTAGTCAGTACGACTGACATGGGGAACCTGTAAATATAATAAAAATAAATATACACGTGATACAAAACTTTTGGCCCACATGTGAGAGAGTGAAAGAAAGAGAGAGAAGGGCTTACATCACAGTTGTGGGAAGATGGAACAATATCCTCAAGTTTCTTGCCGGTGAAAATGTCAATGCCAACAAAGTGGCATTTAGCATGACCGTGCTTGCCAGTTTTGGAAGTGGAGACTTCAACAACCTGCAACGTAATAATACAATCAATTCATAAGGTCGCAGATACATTGGGACCAATTTAAGGGAAAATGCTTCTATCAGGCTACGGAGATTCCTGAATAAGCACCGATAGAGAAAGTGGCACAATAGCTCAAGGACTTGAAAAAGCAAGCACAAAGCACGGAATACTACTTTCAGAGAATGATATTACTTTTTCAGATCAGTGACCCTCGGGGTCAGGCATACGACTAGAACAAAGAACAAACATACAAAAACTGGGGAGAACACTGAAACTTTCCGAAAGAACAAAAACTTAACACATGGGTACATAGATGTGTAGTATTGATCTTAATATACTCCAATCATCAAATTACTTCATAAATAAACATAGTAAAAATAGATACACAAAAAACACATTCACGGGAGTTTTAATTAATCATAGACGGATGATGACATAGCATACAATAGTCTCTAATACTACATTGAAGTACTGTATTTTAATTTCATCAGCAGCAGCAAGCAAGTGGCAATTGTTTATGCTGAACCATTTGCTGGAAGCAATGGCACAACAGCATTTGCTGAGCTACTGCTGCCTTTTCCCTATCCCACATCGGTGGGCTTACCTTTATTTTCTACGGGATTGTTTGGTTGTTTTTATTTCTATTTTTAAATTGGCCAGAAAATGCCTTTCAAGTTTTTCGTCCCTGTTTTAAACGTTTTCAAAACTTCCGATAATAAAGGAAGCGTAAGGCTGGGGGGAAGGAGGACTGTTACAGTTTCTTCTTCAAGTTTTTCCTTTATTTTTTGGAGGGGAAAGGAGGACCGCTACAATTTGTTTTCAAGTTTTTCTTTATTTATTGGGTGCTTATGCTCCAGTTTCATATATATGAAGCAACAGATTTCTTCCTCCTCTTCCCTCCTCCTCCACGTTTTCACACAAAGAAATGACTGGGCATTAAATATGCAAGATCGGGGCCAACCGGCGAACATAATTGACACCGAGGTCAGGCTGTAATTTCGTCTCTTCAGGAGAGTGAAGCTTTTCATAACACAACAAATAAACGATAAGTGTTATTTCTCTAATTTCAATTCTGATACGTATATTGCTCTACTATTCTTACACCATCCACCATGTAAACGAGGGGAAAACCAAACATCTTCCATGTGATTACCACAAGATATTTCTAAAAGAATCATGTATAAATTATTCAGTCTCGTCAACGAAAGAAACAGTAAAAGCACAAAAAAAAAACCCTGAAGTCAATTAGATAAATAGAAACAATTAGAATCACAAACCGAGAATGACAACAAAATCAAACAGATGAGCCACGAGAAAAAAGTATACGTCACATCATGGATCACAAATCGAAGCCCCAGAAGGAGAATAACTGTGGAAACCCTCAAAATCACAGCAATAAGACTTTAATCGACAACAACCAATTCAGGAATAAAAAATAAGGCATATTCAGATCATAATAGATACGAAGGCGGACCTTGCAAGGACGGTTCTTGATGACAATGTAACCGTTCTTACGAATAGTACCAGCCTGCTGAGGAAAAGTCTTCGAGGCTCCGGCATCGGCCTTCGACTCAAAGTGATGCTCCTCGTCCGACATCCTGACAAGCTCCGAAGAGGAAGAAAGAGGGGGGAAAAAACCTAAATCTAACGATGAGCGCACTGCAGTAAGAGAGCTCTGGAAGGCGAAATTGGAGAGAAGAAGAGTACAAATAATCGTACAATGATGTGCGCGTGATAAGAAAGCAGGGAGGAGTAGGACTTTATAACAGAAAAGAGTAGGAGATAAACTCAAGGATGATGAAAAAGAAAACCCTAAAATGGAGACCAAAAAGAAAAGAAAAAAGGGGGAAATAATTAAATTGGAATTTCGGTAAAACCTCAAAATTCTTTTCTACAAAGGTTGTTTTGGAGTGCGAGTAACCGAAAGCAGTGATTTATAAAAGGAATTTTTTTTTAAATTCAGTTAAGTAAAATTATTTAAAGTTGTATAATTTATTTGATATTTAGTCTATTTTTTATATCCAATTTATATGTAAATATATAAAATATTATTTGTATATTTATGTATAATTAAGTGTAAATATTAGTATAATTATATGAACATAATATTTTATACTTGGAACCAAATACTTTACGATCATATTAATTTTTTTTTCTATTAATTCCATTCCGGTGAACCTTAGACTAATTTTTCCTTTATAAAAAAAGTGGTCGACAACTAGACTTTAGCGGAGCATCTAACTTTTGTGTCGGGAGAATGCATTTACACAACAAACTAGACAGCAACAAGGGATGTCATTTTAAGTTTTTAACCTTCAATAATAATTTTTTAACTACAATATATTCATTTTATATAAATTTTAATGAGCAAATATTTTAAATAAGGTAATCGATTACAAATAATGACTACCACTTACTTTAATTAAACAGAAAAAGAAAAACAAGTATTGCAAAAATTGATTTGATATCTAACATTTCTAATTAAAAATTAGAATAGTAAATTTGATTTTGATTGTAATAGATATTTGATTTAATTTGAATCGGAATATCTACAATGATCTAACATTTGATAAATAAATGAGGACATACAAGTAATTGTCATTGATAGAGCTTATCATATTATATGATGTTTGAAATGTGTTGTAATATACTCTCTCAATTTTTTCAATAAATACGAAGAGATATCAGTTATTAAATTTTATTACAATCAGTTAAATTTCATTTATCTACTCCAAACATATATAAATCTTCAATAATTTTCAATTTAATTGTTGGCTAATATTTGAAAATACATAGGATTTGATAGCCCTAATATTAGACTTTTCAGTAAGGAACTTCTTAATATTAGTGTCAGACGATAAAACTAATATTAAGGAGTTACTTATCGGAAAGTCTATGAAAGAAATAAGTATGTTTTTGCAAAGTTTGATTTCAATGATGTTAAAAGGCAAATGGGACATGGGGGAGTACATCACTAAGATGTTTCACATCACTTTAAAACTTAAAGCATTAAAGCTTGAGTTGTCATATGACTTTCTCATACATTTTGCACTAATTTGTCTTCTTACACATTTCAGTTAGTCTAAAGTCAATAATTGACAGTAAAAGAAATTAGCTCTTGGTGATTTTATTTCATATTTGGTGCAAGAGGAAGAAATATTGAAGTAATTTAGGGCATAAAATGCCAATTTAGTTACCACTCATAAGCATAAGGAAAAGAAAGGAAAATAAGAATGTAAAGTTGCTCATAAGGGCCCAGAGCAATTGAAAAAACATATAAAAATTAAAGTTGTTTCGTATGCACATAGTTTAGACATATAAAGAATTGTATAAAATACTACACTTGGCATGCAAAGAGCGTATAATTCTTACTTTGGTTTATTATGAGATTAAATACACATTAGTACCTAGAAACACTTGGTGATTAGACTTAAGTGCTACTACTCATATAAGTGCTTCTATGTAAGGTTGCTTGAGCTTCCGAAATCCAAATAATGGTGAAATTTATATTAAAGTGGGTAATGGATCATTGGTAAAGGTTGAAGCAATAAGTATTTTCGGTTATTATTATTGAGAATCATATGTTATTTGAATTTGAACAACACTTCAGTTGTACCATCCTTTAGATGAAATTCAATTTCCATATTAGACGTATGTAAATATCATTATTCATGTGGACATATTCATCATTGTCTTTCATTAAGTTCATAAAGTATCGATGGTGGTTCATTATGTGTATTCAATAACCTATAGATGCTTGATACTATTGCTTCATATAATAAAACATTAAAGTCATCTATTATACACCATGTCAAAATCCTATCATGAATGGTGTAGGTAAGAGATGAAATATGACCCATAAAGATATGGTGAGTACAATTAATCATTATAACCAGAAAGATAATAGCTTATATTCTTAATAAAGTACCAAATAAAGTAATTAACAAAACACCTTGTGAGCTTTAAATACACTTTTAAATTTAGAGATGGCCTAATTAGGCAAGGCCTTATAGGCTATATGGAAGGACATTAGGCTCTTAAGGTATAATTAGCTACTTTATTAGTTATTTGGAGGGATTTAGAAGCTTTACGGTATAATAATCCCACATTTGAGTGAAATCTAAGATGGAAACTGCAACATATATTACAGATGTTAAGCTTTTGGGGAAGCGATATTGTTAGGGAAATTGTCTTTAAAGAGTAATCACTTTTGATTTCCCCTATAGCCTATGATGATGCACATGTGTTCTATAAGTGGTATCAATAAGGAACCAAATTAGGAACCTTAATAAGACAATTTTGAAAAATTCCTCATATAGAAGATCAAGCTCAACAACCTCAAGAACTAAAGATATCCACTAGATAAAGGAGATATGCTACTTTGGATTATTATTTCTCTAATAACATGAAGAAATAATGTAATATTAGGAAGATGATCAAATCACCTCCCATCAGACCATATTTAGTTCTAATTCTCAAAAGTTGATTTATTTCATGAATGAGGAGTACAAGTCTATGCAATAAGCAATAGTATGAGATCTTATCTCATTATCAGAAGGTTCAAGTCTCACTGGTTAATGTTGAATGGGATTCAAAGGGTAATTTGAAAAGCCATAAAGGTTGTCTTATAACATAGGACTTTACTCAAAAGGAAGACACTATCTTGAAGATAGTTTCTTAAAAAGAATATTAATCATGAGCTATATTATATGGATGTAAAAATAGTGTTTCTCAATGGTAACATTGATGAAACTATATATATGGTGCAAACTAAAGAAATCCATCAATAGGCTCAAGTAAGCTTCCTGTTTTTAGTATCATAAATTAATAGTAGGTAATTATCTCATTTGGTTTTGAGATAAATGTTGTTGGTAATTATGTGTATCTCAAGTTCTATGGGAGTAAGTGTATTTGTATAATATTGCATGTTTTTACATACTACTTATGACTGATGATATAGGCATACTTTGTACTAAGGATTTGGATACAATGAGATAATCATAGTGTATTTTGGAATTATCATGAAAGAGCTATATCAAAAAGGTCATTAAATGTTTGACAAGTAGGATTGTAAACTATGTGACACCCCTATCGCTAAGGGAGACAAGTTTAGTCTCAAAATATGTCCTAAAAGTGACCTTAAAGTCAAAGATATATAAAAGATTACATGAACATTATCTATTAGGAATCTTATGTGTTCTCAAGTTTATACACATTCAGACAGAGCATTCATTGTTGAAATGCTAGGTAGATATTTAAGCAACCTTGATATGGATCATTAGGTGCAACCAAAGGAGCTATTGTATATTTACAAAAATAAAATATTGTAAGTTATCAGATGGAAAATTCTTGTGTTTGATAAAAATTTGGATAATTTCTATCTTAATTTGGAGCTATATATGGGGTCTGTTTTAAAAAATGAATGGGAAAAGTTTGAAAAAAATGGAATAAAATGAGTTTTCCTGGCGAATCAATTGAATGGTTCTATGAATCGATCGACTAGTCCATCATTTTTTCTTGGATTCTGGTTTGATAGAACAGATCAACAGGTTTGAGGAAACTTATTGATTGGTCTGTATAACAATTTACTAGTGTGACCAAATAGATTAACTAGTTTGTCGGGCTAAGTGCTTTTCTAAGCTTAATTTTTTGAAAATTTTCTTGCATCAAAATGGAACTTTGACAATCCAACTCTGAGCTATCCCTGATTAATCCTTAACCCTTTTGATAATTTATCTAACTTTAATTCCTACCTCAAATAGATTTGAGTGCTTGATTTTGACAGAAGAGGGGGAGGATGACCTCACTCTTTGTCTTCTTTTTCCTCTCTCCTCTGCACAAATCTGAGATATATACTTTGAATCCAGAATATCACTGTACAGCTAGGAGATTTTCTTCCAACGCCAATCTACCATTTCCTTCTCATGTTCAATCTTTTCTAGATGAACTCAGTCTGCATTCTATAGAAAATCATCATTTGAGCTCTAAAATAGAATTTAACCTATTATTGATAACTTTTTCCATTAATCTCATATTCAAATGGTAAAATTAGTGTTTTTCATCTATTGCATATCCTCATTTGTCCCTTAACCGATTTATTGGCTATAAATAACCCTAAGCATCTACTTTCCTTACTTTTCTTCCGACCATTGAAATACCCTGAGCTCCTCAAACACTTGTACTAATTATTCTCTACTTAAAGCTTTTATTCTAATTTGATTCATGGTTTTGATCCTTTCTCTAGCCTCCTTTTATTTTATTCTTCAGTAAAAAAGAGTTAGATTTACGAAGAAGTATAGTTTTCATTCAACTGATTATTTCCCTATTTTCTCTTAGAAATGGTAAGTTTGTTTGCTTCCCTAATTATTGATTTGTAAAGGTCATTTGATGATTTTTGAGTTTTAACCTCTTATTTTTTTTAAGGTTTTAGAAGTTAATATCTTTTAACTTAAGGTTTTTTCCTCATTAGTAGAAAATTTGCTGAGCTTCAAGTAAGTCATTATTACCTTTGAAATGCTGCATGAATAAGCTTGTAAGTTAGTGTACTCTGTAAAATATTAATATTTATATGCTTATGAGATTTTGGTATTTGAATGATGCATGATGGATTATTTAAGATTTTTTAGAAAATAGGTGCGATTCATAAGAAATATGGTCAATTTCTTATAAATGAAGCATGATATAGTATATGAGCATGTCAAATATTGGCATTATTTTATGACAATGTTACAGTTTGGTTATGGTATGATTTTAGAGCATTAATCGCATTTGAAATGAATTTTATGTATTTTTTAGGAGTAAACTGATTAACTGGTTAAACAAAATCGATTGATTGGTCTTTAGAATACCCGATTGGTTGGCCCAAACTGATCGATCGGGTTATCTGTAATGACTTTAGTTGCTCTCTACTTAAGCACATCGACCAGTTTTTCATAACCAATCATTTGGTCATAGAACTGTCAATTGGTCTAATCACACCGATCAACTGGTTTAAGAGAACTCTAGGGTTTGGCTAAGCCAAACCAATTGATGGGTTTGGCCAGAGCATGTTCTTTTTGGTCTTTTGAAATTGATATAATTTTAAACTTTACACAATGTTATAATATAATTCCTTAATTATGAGAACACACATCTTAGCATGAATTAACTAACCTATTGGATGGATTAAATGGTTCATATTCATGGTATTCTCAATAAGTGCCTTTGGAAGGTTTTAATCGACAAACCAAAATGTGTATGATATGATTTCATAAAGGGATGATGCAATACAAATTTTTAGCCTAATTGGATTATATTAATGGGTTGATTCGAACTTAGGTAAGCACTAATGTAAATTCCATCACATGGTTTAGAGGGTGATAATGGCTAAGATGGAGTGATTATGTGGATATGTTACTTGGTTGCTATGTGGGCCTTATGTGATAATATAACCTTATAAGAATAACACACTAATCACTTAAAGTGAAAGATAATCGAGTTGTGCATGGTTCTAGATTACTCGATCCTTGATTAGAGGGATTCTAGTAGATTATGATATCCTACTTACTCTAGACACTAATAATGTACTAGAGGGTATCGATACTAAAGGGTCTGGTTACCTAGATGGTTTTTAGATTCTGCCAGATGTCCATTTTATGGTTCCTTAGCTTTGACAGGACTTTATATCATTGAGTTTAGATAGGTTTCTATGGTATGTGAGGCCATGGGGTGGTAATTAGTCCATCACTCGATAAGAAAAAAGGAATAATAGCTTGTCAATAATTAACCTGATGGATCATGTAAACATGGAAAATGTACCTTATGGAATAACTTGTTAATATTCCTTTTTTTGTTATCTATGGTATCTATATTGTCTTGGTAAGCATGATGAGTATATGTTGTTTAAGTATTTTCATGGCATGAACTTCTAATGCATTGCATAACCATGGTAGGGTACGTAAATTTAACTATATGGCTTTAAGCATGATAGGTGTTTAGTATTATTTTCCCTTTTTATCTTGGCCTTGCATTCTTGTGACTTCTACTAATGAGGTAACTTATCTTACTCAATGCATAGTATATTGATGTGCATGGTTTTTCGGTCACCTCCTTAATCCTACAAGCAAAAGACCATGTGTAAGTTTTTTAGGATGGTCGATGATGGCCTACCTTGTTTCGGGCTTGGGGCTTGAGATCTTACACATTAGGATGCCATTTGTAGGTCCTTAATGGACCAGGGTTTTGGGGTCTTTCCCTTTTTTTTATTCCTCTTGTATTTTCTCACTTTCAATTTACTCCCTTATATGCATTTGAATGTGTTTGGGGACTCGTTAAGGTCTTGTTTGTAAATGTTTTACCGTAGCATCTATATATCTTACCTTTGCGCACTCTATTATCCTATTTGGATTGATTGGTTTTCCTTAGCCTTGTATCTAACATGGGGCGAGCGGCATATGTTTATCCTATGTTAGGTGTGGTGGTAAAATCCCATTTTTCCGCTTCCGTAAAATTTTAAAATAATTTTTTTTTTGTAGTAAAAATGAGGGTGTTACACATATGACATAAGGATGCATGCTCACATATAGAAATAAGTTAGAGATCATATAGTATTCTAATTTGATTTAACTAGATTTTATCACAATATTAGATCCTCTTCAGGCTACCTTTATCTGTTGACACTATAACAACATAATTTGTAGCATGTTGGCATTTAGTCATGGAATATGACTGTAGAATCTTGTCACATGGCTGCATGTAATGGATGATATTAGAATACTACCTTTTTTATGTGGAAATAAATTGGTAGTGTAGTATTCTAATAGCAATGGAAACTCAATTAAGTTAATGTATATTGATAAAAGGTTTCTAGTTGTTAAATAAAGAATTCAGAGTGTATAAGTGTCTATCAAACATATTTGTACAAACTCCATCATTGTGGATCCACTTGCTAAGGACGTGTTGCCCATTTGGTTTCATGAGCATATTGCTCTTGTGGGTACTTTGTATGATAAGGATGTTCAGATTTAGTGGGAGTTTGTAATTTTGGTGTTCTCTTGATATAGACACACTTTGGTTATTATATGATTTGATAGTTATTTCTAAGCACTATAAAGTTTTTAAGTTAATCACACTTTAATTACATTAAAGTTTGATCTAACTAAGGAATAAGATGGAGCAGTTGAAAATGGTCATGTTAAGATCACATTTCATGACATTTACATGCTACACATCCACATCTTGATTCATGTCATTTAGTTATATTCACATATGTGACCATTAAAGGTTTAGGACGAAGAAATATAATTAAAGTCGCTTTGATCCTATGTTTGTTTGATTTATGGACAGAATTGGTCATAGGCATACTTTCATAATGATAATAATATTGAGCTCATTTGGTTATTTTGTAATTCGTAGTTATAAGGTCACATATATTGCCCACGTGGAAGATTGTTGAGTTTTTAGCCAACGTTGGGCTTATATGTGAATGACATGAATTGTAGGTTGTCGTATAAGTTAATACCGTATAAAAGTGATCAAATTAAGTTTAAAGTAAGTGGGATTAATATGTCTAATTGGATGTGGACTCATATGTATAGAGACATTGGGAGTCTTAGATTATTGATGGACCAAACTAAGATGACCTAATAAATAATAGGTTAGTTATCTCTATATATGGTTGTGGTCTTTGGGTCACATGTACTTCATTATAATCAATTCCCATCAATCAATAGAGACAAGAAAGCACGTGCATGATCTAAAAGACCACAATAACACCCGTTCAGATATCACTAGATATTCGACGGTAATTTAATCAATCAATCATTGCTATAGATTTAGGTATGCTTCCTCATATCTACTATGGTTATTATTCTTAATGAAACAACGTGTAATTCTATCAAATAAATTCCATCGAGTGGTTCATCAATGTTTTAATTTTAGTATGTCAATTGACACTAACCATTTATTAGCCATTACCAAAATCACACCATGAATTCCCAATTTCTTTAGGACATCACAAACTCATGGTTGGTGTGATGATGCTCAAAAGCATGGGAAAAGCAAGAGAGGAAGAATGAGAGGTCAACATTTAAAACTAGATCTACAATTGGATGGAAATATGAGCGTGCAAAAGAGAAAAAATGTGAAGAAACACAAAGACAATGCCTAAAAGAGGATGAAGGATAAAGAACATAGGAGGAATAAAGGATGAATGACAAAATTTCTTGGACAATTAAAGATGAACATATGTGCAAAAGGGATATTTGAGTTAAGGAAACTCATGTGTTCAATAGAAAACAACAAAGCCTAATGTTTTAAGGTTGGAATTCAATTTATAAACTCTAATATGTAGACCTCCCACAAATTATGATCCATAATATTATTTAAACCTTCTTTTATTAAGAGTCATACTATAGTTTATAGATCCCCATCAACTCTATACACACAATTAGCGTATCGTAGCTTTTATAAAATGTTTACATTATTGTGATAAGTACTCATTTATTATTCCTATACAATAACATAGACAATATAAAAGTTTGTGGATATATAATAAAATACTTATAAAAATACATATATTACTTGGTGCATAATAATTGTTTATATTTTTTTAATTAAAAGTCAAAATTTACATTTCCCTATAAAGTCATCAAACCTACATTAAATAGTTTAGTTATTCCTTTCATTTTCTTCCCCTTTTCTTATTCTCAACACCTTATTGGGATCCAAAATCCAAATGGTTAAATTCCTGACTAATATTTAGAAAGAATAAATAATGATTCACTCAATTTCACTAAAATAAAACCTATACATTAATGATTAGTAATTATGCAATTTAATTCTCCAATTAAAATGAAAAAAAATCAATTAAGGCATTGCCATAGAGCAAGTCCCTGCATAGTACATATGTAGGTATAGAATATAGTTACAAAATAAATTCCAACAACTTTTAAAATTGTTAAATGCAAATGTTACAAAAAAAGGGTCCTTGAAAATTTTCAAATGCATTGTAAATATTACCTGCTTAATTATTCAAGTATCACTTTCCTACTAAAAAAAGGAATAAAATTCATAACATAATTGTATGAATTTACAATGTTCAAATATAATATTTGATGCATACATCATATGTTGCCATTTATTCTTCTTTGTTTATACTATTACATGCAATATTGCACAACCTAATCAAAATTCAGCAAGAATAAAGGAATTTTTTTCTCAAACCAAATGCATATCACTTAGATGAAGTAGAAAGTTGCTTAATAAAATGTATTCTTATGTAACCATTACACACCATTGTATCACTAAGCTCACCCATTCTTCATCATTGGAATCATATTCTTGAGTCTTATTCCTCCTTTTTATTATGTGATTTAAATAATGATTTTACTATTTAACCAATTAGATAACTTATTTACTTTCAATAAATCCTAAATGGATGGTTGTTGATATACATATATTGATATATTAATGTTTTTTTAGTAAACACTGATAAATTAATGTTATTAGTTTAGTACCTTTGTTTTAGTTACATGAAACTCATTTCAAGAGCTAATTAGCATGAATTTCAATAGCTAATAAAATTATCTACATAAGCTAAAAATATTTAAAAAAATGTGAATTTTAGGGATGAAGTCCTGCAACAGAGAATGACATTTACATCAAAGCCAAATCTAAGAAAAGTTAGCTGATGAAGATGGTCATCACAGCTCATCGTCAACGTTGATATTTGTTGCCATCCATCAACATGAAGAGCTCAATCAAATATCTTGGTTAGCTAATATAATGGTGAAGTAAATAGATGACGAAATATGTGATCATAGGCCGAAGCACCCAATTGTTAGATGAGATAAACTAAGGAACAACTATGATTGAGTAGAAATATATAATATATTTTGCTTTCACAATCAAGTTTTATTCTTTGTTTATTAAAACTACAATGACATGTCCTTTATAACCCATTTTTTCTTTCTTAGTACAAAGAATTTAGCAATTTATTAAAGATTATTTGAATACCAAGAGTAAGAATTTCTATTTATGTAATATAAAAAATTGATATCATTTATTTGTCATAATTTTATGGTATTTTTTCTACCACAACTATTATCATTTTAAATATTTATTTATTACATATTGTGCATATAAATTCTATAAATTTGCCAATTGTTTATGTGAAGAGTGTAATTTAATTACTACCATTCAATAACAATTTTATATTACATTTATTATTAGACATATTATGTTAATCACATATATAAAATCATGTGAAAAAACATTGTCATACAAAATGGAGATGCAAAAGAATATATAAAATTTTTATCTAAATGCTAAAGTATAGCAAATTTCCAAATATATATATAATGCTTCAAGAATTATATAAATTTTCCAAAGATAATTATATTTCTATAATTCATAAAATTGAATATCTAAATTTGTATATATAATAACTATTTAATTCATGAAATAGAATTATAGTTTCTATAAGTTTCTAACAATGAAAATTTATATATATATGTGTGCGCACACGCACATGGGGTTACAAATGTTATTAAATATTTTATTAAATATTAAAATTTATAATAGTATATATATGAATAGGTTATTAGTATTTGAAGGGGAAAAACACTAATTACCACACATGTGTCCTCACCTCCCTCTTCTCCATCTCTACCCTAAGTATTTCATTGGAGCTCTTAAATCAATGTCTCTCTTCTCCTTGCTACCTAACCTACCCCTTTCTCACTAATCATTGTCATCACCTTGCCATAGCCGGAGTTTGTCGCCATTACTAGATCTCTATTCTATAACTATAATTGGGCTTATTGTTAGCACAATGTTCCATAGACTCATTAATTTTGGGTGTTGCCCATTTTTATTTTTTTTATTCAATAATTTCTATGAGAAAAAAATTCAGATTAATCATCCCAATATTTTTTCATTGATTGAGGTCTATAATTGTTGATGGAGGAAACAATTAAGTTGATATGATAAGAGTAATGTTTCCCTCTTTTTGAATTACTAGGCTTTATTATCCATGTTAAAGCTTGATGGAAGTTCATTGCTAGGCTTCCTCAAGCCTTTTACCATCTATATAAATATTCAACTCATATTTATATCATAAAGAACACAACTGATCTGCGGAAGCTATTCCAATTATAATTATAATAATAATAATTAATGTAATTCCTATTAGTAATAATAATTATAATAATAATAATTCATAATATTAATTAATTAATATTAAACATAATAATAAATATTAGTAAAAATAATATGTAATTTCATAATAATAAATAATATGCCAACCAATTAAAAAATATAAATAATATTAATATTCATTTAATAATATAAAAAAATAATAATAATAAATAACCATAATCTTAATCTTATTTCAGTATATGAATAGCATTGATGCATGCATATTATTTTTTATATAGTTATTATAATTTTAAATGTTATAATTATAATTAGTTACATTATTAATAGTAATAATAATATTAGCATTATTATTGTTATTTATATAACTATTATAATGAATATTTATATATTAGTAATAATAATAATAATTATTATTAAACATTATAATTATAATTATTAACATACTTATTTTATAAATTATTATTATAATTAATAATATAATAAATATTACATATATATTAGTAAACTAATAATAATAATAATAATAATAATAATAATATATTATTATTATTATTATTATTATTATTATTATTATTATTATTATTATTGTCATCGGTACCAACAACATCATATCAAATTATTTCCAATCAAATCAAATGAGACCAACAAAATAAGCTATAGAGTATAGGACCATAGACTCATTTATTAAATAAGTAAAACTTGAATAATAAATGATTCCTCACAAATAACTTAGTTTATTTAACATAGCTAATTATATATGGCTTTATTGTTGATAAAAAAAGGTATAATTTCATCAAAACTTGCATTATGTTAATGTGAGGTAAGATTAATATGTATTCAATACGCCAAGGTATATGCAGCTACATATACTACGCACCCACACACAAGGATCATGATGCATAAATAATTATACATATACGATACATAGATGATAAAATTTTATATAACAAAGTACTTTGAGAGTAGAGGAGTAAATAAAGTGTAAAAATCAATGAGCAAAAAAAAAGTAGCAACGATTAAAACATATAAACATTGGATTTAGCCTAACCTTAGGCTATAAGCACTTCATCATCAAAAGCAACATATCACATTAACATTACACAATTGAGTTTCATATGCTTGTTTGAATACGTAGTGACCACAAAATGATAATGTTAGTATAATAATGTACTAAGTAAGATATAGCTTCTATGCTTACTTAAGCATGGTTTACATAGAATCATGGTATTATAATGACATGTAATAGAATGCTAGCATTAAATGATCACACGATATGTTGTGCATAGGAGGCATCAAATGGATTATGGCATACTAAAGATCATATGATAACCTGGTGTAAGAATCATACTTAAGAACTCAAACATGGTCCATTTGCAATGTGGAACAAACTCATACATCTCAAGTAAGAAATAAACATGTTGTTGTCAAATTAGTACTTGACCACATAATTCCAATTGAAAAGATACTCCTATGACTACACCTAATTTTCCTCTATGTTAGTTGTGGTGGCATATAATAAGGCATCAATGAGTTTTCATTATAGGTGTTTAGGTGATATTATACCCAAAAAATTACCACTAATAAATTTTATTTTGCGAAAAAAACAGGTGTTACATTACATCTAATATAAAAAGTTACTCCTTATACCTAATCTATGTTGGTTTTAAGGCTAAAAAGTAATTGTATATAGATATCAAGTGTGGGAAAATTTTGATCCCATAATGATACATGATTATGAAACAAAGAGAAAATAATAGGGATAATAGAAAATAGAGGACTAAAAGTTTAGATAGAGAGATTTAGATTACCATACGCTAACATCAATCCAAATAAACACTCATTGCATGTATTCACATAAAAAAAAATGAATCAATAGTTTCCTATAAAAGAATGCAACATTTGCTCATAGAAATTAGCAGCACCCATAAAAAGAGTAATCAATACGCTACATCCTAAGTAAAGTAATAATATATATTAATAAAGTAAGGTGTGCATAACACGTAGATATTAGACATGCATATGTGCTCACTATATGAGATAACTAAAGAGGAAACCATATTAGGTTGGTTCAATAATCGGTAGTCATAATATTCCATTTACGTAGTCATATTGAGACCAGGATACTTCTTGTATTATAGACTCTCCTATTTCTCTCATAGATGGAGAAAATATAGTCAATCTCACTAATACTCTCACGTAAATGGTAAAAAAAAAACACAGGACACCACTAAACCACTAATCATTAACTACACATACCTCCTATAAGTCAATGGATTGATTTAGTATAGAGTATATAGGGGTCCTCTAGTTCTGTTAGGACCAGGATATTTTTCATTGAGCTAATTACAACTTTAGAATCACTTTGGTCCTAAATCGTGTGACCTTTCACTTTATGTATTAATTTTTTATTATTTCATTAGTAACACTAAACACATAACACTGCAACACTTGACTTACTCATCTTCATAACACTCTCACTTATATTACACTTGTCTTACCACATAAGATATTATTTATCATTGTTACATGAAATACCAAATGTTACTAAATTCATTAAACAATTGTATTTATTTAAAACAACTAGAAATGTATCATATTTAATCAAATCGAGTATGTTATAATTACTTAAAGCAATGACAAGATATAAAGCAAGACAGTAAGCATAATTGGTGACATTACCCAAGTGAAAAGACCAAAAAATCTTCACAAAACCCAAATTCACAAACCACTCACAACTTATTCCATAAAACTCACCAAATCAACCCAACACTCCAATATATCATGCTTAACATCATATCCAAAAATTAGGATTTAACTCCAACATTTCACACATAAAATATTGATCCTACCCCTAAAGTTTCTAAGCTCATTTTAAGTTATTTTTGCATAATATTAATAATTGTGTTAACCATATTAACCTAATGTAATACAATAGAAAATTATTGCATTTTCAAAACCAATAACAATTTCACAAACTCATTTTTTTATAATTAACTTAAAATGACTATATTGCCCCAATGTCACCTAAACACCTCAAAATTTCTTATTAACATAACTTATTCCATACTCCACCAAACCCTATCATGTTATATATCAAATTTTATTTAATAACCTCAAGGAATACAACCACATACCTAATTTCCACAAAAACTCACTAGCTTGACTAAAATACCCTTAGGCTGAAAGATTCTCAATCTCACACAATTTCTAACACTTTCCAAACTTCATAAAATTCACACACAATATCCCAAATATAATTAAACATCTAGAGACACAATTATCTAAATTAAAACAGTCCGCAAGCCCACCAAATGTGTAAGGGTTGAAATCACCCAAAAACCAATTATCAACTTAAATCTCAATAAAAATGCATAACTCATATTAATACACATAACAACATAATTATTAATATAACAAAGCATAACATTATACTTGAGAATTAATGATAAATCCTAGCATAACCTAACATGTATTTTTCCATATAAAATCATGAACTTATAATAAAATGCTAGAATACATGTTAAATAAATTGAAATGTGATTTTCTTACACAAAATCATTCTAGTATTGAATTACATAAAAATAACACATGGAAACAAAATAAACCCTACATTAGAGACATGTATCTTTGTTAAGGGCTACAATAGTCTCTTAGCAAAAGTACTACTAATTACAATCTTAGGATCACCTAAACAAAATAAAATAGAATTAGATGACAATGATGAAAATAATGGATTTTGAATAAAAGAAGAGGTTGAAAAAAGGGAGAAAAACAACCCTTAATTTCAAAAATGAGGGAGAAGCAAAGGAGAGGAAAAGATTTACAACCCACATTTTCTTAATAAATAAGCACTAATGGATTAAAAGTTAGGACTTTAGAATTAAAGATGGGAAATAAAAATAAGTAATAGATGTTTGTAATAAAGGAAGCAAGAACAACCAAGAAAAGCAATTCAAGAATAAAAGAAAAGGTGAGAAGAGAGAGGAGGGGGAAAAGTTAAAGTTTAGAGATTGACTGAGTGTAAAACTGTAACACCCCCAAAATTCACTACTGAAAAATTTCGTTTTATTAAAAGATAATAGCGGAAGCAGATTAATAAAATGTGAACTTTGGGAGTATTACCGCCACACTTAGTACCAGACCGGTTCACTCATACCGTTCCAGTACCAAGTGCTAAGGCTAAGAAAATGAAATACAATTCGAAAGACATTCAACATGCATAAATCAGAGTAAATTGCAAGCTTCAACATTTTTAAATCAGAGTAGCGCATCGAATCGTTTTCAGGAATAAAATCCACCAATGGTGGTTACTTTAACAACGTTAACATTTAAAACCGAGAAATTTAGATGAGAAGGAGAAAAAGCCAACGATACCGGAAAATTCCTTACTCTCCTTCCCGTAACCCACTTGAGTAGCACCTGAAAATACCTACAAGGGCACTGCCCATTGAATAGGCAGGGGCCCCATAAAGGGAATCCCTTCAGTACTACGGTACTGAGTAACCCTTTAATACCACACTTAAAGATAGGCCCGCATACGACACATAATGCAAGCCACACACATATAAATAATGAGAGATGCATACATAACAATGACAAACATAATACTTTATAAGTCACGATCGATGCTTTGGGCCTTAAGCCATTATTCTGTCATTAATCCATCAATATCATATTTTATATCCATGTGAGTACGAGAACCCCACTATTATAGCCGGTGGACCGGAAGTCAACACACAGGGCAGAACGCCTCTGACCACTATTATTGCCGGTGGACCAGAAGATAAACACACAGGGCAAAACGCACCTGACCACTATTATTTGCCGGTGGACCGGTCTGGCCCCGACTCACATGGTGTTCCACTATAAGTGATTAGTATTTTTCCATAATCTTATTCACATACATAACCGATTTTATTGAGCTCGGGACCCCCACTATTATTGCCGGTGGACCGGAATATATATGTAATCATCATCCAGGGCACAACACTCCTGGCCACTATTATAACCGGTGGACCGGTACTCATAATCACACACCAGGGCAACACGCTCCTGGACCACTATTATAACCGGTGGACCGGTACGCAATATCACATACCAGGGCAACACGCTCCTGGACCACTATTATAACCGGTGGATTGGTACGCAATATCATAAATCACTGGGCCTGGCTCATTAATATTTCACTTTCAATAATAGTATCTTTCCTTTCTTTAATCAGCACATCAATCATATTTATTTGCCTCGATTGGGAGATCGATAACCCGGGACACAAAGGTACACCGGTCGTACCGGTGCATATCAGCTACTCGGTACCCTTTAACTATGAACCCAAGGACGCAAAGGTACCCTGGTCGTACTGGTGCATAAAGCTAACTCAATACCCTACCGACAAGGACACCTAATCCATAAGTATGCATACCCCCTAAGTAGGTCCGTAGAGCTAGGAAGAGTAAGATATAGGGCCTGGCTGGGGCACAAAGGCACACCAGCAAATACCAGAATAATCGTGGACTAAACCACGTCCTTAGGGTAGCGACCCCTAAGGAGTCACCATTCCCGATCTCGAGGTCTTTCACTTTAAGTAATAGTGTCTTAATTAAGGTGATCACATAAAGCACGATAATCCGATACTTATTCACTTTCAATCGTTTCGATATCATTAATCGTTTCTTATTCAGAGGATTATCCAGGATGTCACAGAGAAACCATTAAGGCCATCCTAATTATCAGATACTCTTACTTGGCTAATCAGCATTATTTAATCATATTAATGTTCCACAATCTCAAAGATGTGTTAGGTACAAATTACTCATTTGCCCTTTACTTATATAATTGTTAGGTATCCGTTCCTTACTTGATAAATTACCACATTGCCCTTAAGGTTGCATAATTACCAAATTACCCTTTGTCCAATTTAAATTACCAGATTATCTCATACACTTTTTAGATCATCATTCACCCCTCATAATCACTATACTTATCATATTTCCCTTTTGGTTGGTTATATTACCAAATCACCCTTCTCCTTTGTTATAATTACTAAATTGCCCTTGAGTTGGATAAATTACTAAATTACCCTCCTTCATTATCATGATTACTATTTTGCCCACTTTACCCTTTTATCGGCTAAATTACCAAATTGCCCTTTTAGTTGAACAAATTACCAAATTGCCCTTCTCCTTTATCATAATTACCATGTTACCCCTCTCAATTATTTTAATTGCCATTTACCCTTTTTAATTATCACAAATCCCAAATTACTCTTCTTCATAATTACCAATATTAATTTACCCTTTTTCATAATCAAAATTACTATATTACCCTTCTCCATTATTAAAATTACCATAATGCCCTTTATATGGTTAATTTACCAAATTACCCTTCTATAGTATCATACTTATCCAATTGCCCTTCTACAATCATAATTTAATTGCTAAATTATCTTTTGTCGTTATCATAATTACCCCGTTACCCCTTTCTCCCAAGTTTACCATAATATCCTTTCATTTACAAAATTACCATTTTACCCCTTACATCCAATTTTACCATAATATCCTTTTATTTATGAGAATTACCACCATACATTTTTTTACTTTACAAATTACTATTTTACCCTTTTACATCCAAGATTACCATCTTTATCTTTCCTTACATAATTACCATTTTGCCCTTCTTTTCCAATTTACCATATTACCCCTTTACTTATAAATTTCCACTTCGCCATTCACTTATAAAATTTACCATATTACCCTTTACTTATGAAATTACGATTTTTCCCCTTTACCTCCAAAATTACCATAGTGCCCTCCTTCATCCAAAATTACTATTTTATCCTTACTTCCAAAATTATCATTTTACCCTTCTTTCTCACAACTTACGATTTTATCCTTTACTTTGTAAATTATCATTTGACCACTTAATCATAAAATTTCCATATTATTCTTTTATCTCAAAAATTACCGAAATACCCTTTTCACTTATAAAATTTCCACTCAACCCCTTTATTCACCATTTTTATGAATTTGCTAACACTACATAAAATAATGATATTAACACTTCATTTTTATCATCTAAGTCCACCAACTTGTCATTTTTCAACATAATACTCATTAGCAACTATACACATTGATTTATATACCTCAAGCATAATTTCTAAAATACCCTTAAACAATAACATCATTCATGCATTAACAACATGGTACATCATAACAATTGTTTAACATTTCTATCCATATTCCAACTCCTTCCTTAATTAACATACCTACATATGGCATAAAAGTTATCATGCTATTTCTTTTTAACAAGCAATATAAGAAACCATAAACATATCATGCTAAGCATACCAAACATGCATAAAATCATACTAAACCCTAAATGTGCTAGCATGCGTTTTTCCATATATTTAAGGGAGGATTAACGGTTACCTTAATCCCGCAAAATATCAATCTTACCAAGCATAATTAGCAACTCAACACCTAAAAATAATATCCATCATATTTATGTTAGAAATAAGAATCCAAGTATAAAACTTTATAATTTTAATTAATAAAACACTTAACATAAAATACCATTTTACCTTAAAATTTACCCAAGAAATTTTCAAAATAAATGGAAGAGCTCACGCTACATGAGCAGCGTGAGTTTCATGCAGAAAAGAGAGGGCAAAGGCTGGAAGAGGGGTGAAGGAAGCAAGATTCATCATTTTCGGGTTAGGGTCTTTAGGCTAGAAAAGAGGGTGGTTAGGGGAGGTTCTAAGGCAGGGGAATGGTGCAGGAGTGTAGAGGGGGTGTAGGTGGAGGCTAAGGGTGGTTTCGAGGCGGCTCAAGGCGGCGGAGACGGCGGCGGAGAGGCGGCGAAGGTCGGCTGCCGAGAAGGGTCGAGGGAAATGGCTGTGAAGGAAGGAAAAGGAGAGGGAAAATGGAGGGGTTCAGGGGCTCTTTTTGGCTAACTAATGGGTGGAGATTGTAGAGGAGGTTGTAGGGTGTCGAACGGCGGGTTAGGTGGCGGCAGAGATGGCCGGACGGCGGCGGAAATGGTGGTTGCAGGTGGCTCGGTGGTAAGGGGAAAAACTGGGAAGAAAAAGGAAGAGGAGGAGAAAGGGGGAAGTGCGGGGCTCGAAGGAGCTGTGTGGGGGTGCAGGGTGGTAGTAGGCGGTGGCAGAAGGCGGCGCAGGGCTAGGCTTGGTGGTTCGAGCGGCAGCGGGTGGCGGTGAGAAGAAAAAAAAAGAAAAGGGTGGGGAAGAAGGGAGGAGAGAAGGGAGAGCTCGGGGGAGGGATATTAGGCTCGAAAAATGTGGGAATGAAGGGCTTGGGAGCTGAAGAAAAGAAGAGGGAGAAGAGAGGGGGCAGGGCTGGCCGGCGGTGCTGCAGTGGTGGCAGGGCTGTCGGTTGGCAGGGAGAAATGAGGGGAAGAAGAAGGAAAGAAACAGGGCGTGCAGGCTGGGGATGCAGGGCTAGTTGGGTTCGAATGAGGAAAGAAAACGACGGGGGAGAGAGGAAGAGAGAGGGCAGGAAGGCACGGGAGCTGCAGGGTGGCAGTCGGTGGCAGCGGGCATGGCGTCGAAGGTGCAGGTGGTCGGGCGTGGGAGGTCGAAGAAGGGAAGAAGAAGAAAGGGACGGGGCGGCTTGGACCGGCGCAGAAAAGGAGGGAGCCGGCCGGTCCAGGGAAAAAAAATAAAGGAAGGAGGCGGGTTGGGGAGACGGGCGTGCGAGCGAGGGAGAGAAGGGGGAGACGACCCGCGTGAGGGAGGGAGGAAAGGAGGGAATACGGGCCAGTGGCCCAGTGCGCAAGGAGGGGGGAGAGGAAAGCAGGCCAGGTGGCCCAAAAGGGAGAAGAGGGTAAAAGAAGAGGAGGAAAGGAAAAAAAAAGGAAAAGGGTAAAAAGGGAAATGGGGAAAAATAGGAAAATAATTTAAATTAATTTATAAAATCATAAAACATAATATTCTTGATAAATTATTTAATTTAATAATTTAATTTATTATAATCTAATATATAAGTTTAAAAAGGATAAAGTTGGTAAAATATTAGTTTGGAAAATTATTCAAATAAAATAATATGATAAATAGAAAAATATTTATTTTTAATTTATTAAATACTTTTATCCAAATTTACATACTCTAAAATCTATAAAATAATTAAAATAATAATCTTAAAGAAATTTTATTCCAAATAAAAGTAATTTATTAAAATATAGGTTTTCAAAAATTTTGGGGTATTACAAAAACTAAAAACCAAGAGGGCACGAGGCCCCTGTGGTGGTTAACAACGCGAGGAGGGAGAGATAGATTTGGAGTAGCTTGCAAGCTAAATAAGAGGTGGAGTATGAAGGAAGAGGGTATGGTGGTATAAGAGTGTAAGAGATTGATTAGCGTGTGTAAGCTAATTGGGTTATGGCTAAAAATATATTTTAAAAAATAGTGAAAATGTCAATTCTAAATTGGGAAAGTAAGGGAGAGGTATTCCATGTTCAACTATGACTGTGAAATCTTAATAACAGTTACAAATAATTTTGATAAAATAGAAAATCCAATAAATAGTTAAAAAGTGGAAAAATAATCAAATAATTGCCATAAATTATGAAAAATTAGGGAAATAGGTGGAATTTATATAGGAATGATTAAGCTATGGTTAAAGGTTAAAGGAGGGATTATGAGATAAATCACTTAGAAATTAGGGTTAAAGGAATTTGGGTTACTATAGGTGATGACATCAAACGATGTTGGGATATATAGTCCTACTAAATCATGAACATACTAAAGCTCCAAAAGGCTTGTATTGGGATACCTCCCCTACTACACTTGGGTATTGAGTTATATAATCCCACTAAATCATGGACCTCCAGGGTTCTAAGAAGCTTGAAGTGGGATACCTCATCCATCACACTTGGTTAACCGAGGCCATAACCATCTGCCGCACTATTATTCCTAACCCAAATATATGAGCATACATAGGAAAGGTACTAAATATAAAGAATTCATAAGGGTGACCCACTTGCTAAATCCCAACTAGTTAACATGAGAGTTAGAGAAATAGGCTCAAATAAAATCCCATTATCATTATTAGTGTTTAATATAACACATACCAAATATTTATACAAAATGGTTTTTTAGAGTGATAACACCAAACACAAGCTAAAGCATACAAGCCATCCAAAATGGGTGTTTATTGATGACACAAAACAATACAAATAAGTATTTGTTGCTTATACCAACCAGTCCAAATGGGTCTTTATTAGACACACCAAATGAAACATAACAAATAATTCAAATGGATGTTTATAGATAACACCCATTATAACATATCATGGGTGTTTATAGATAGTACTAAACTTAAGTCACATTTTACACATCATAAATCATAGGTATTTTTATATAACACCAAACTCATATCACATGTCATACAAAATTTTATATGATAGAAAATATCATATTAGGGTTTATAGATGACATAAAAAGTAGCATAAAAATGTACCAGTTAAAATCTTTAAGATAACCATTCTTAGTCTTTAAAGACCACATAAGGGGCTAATTGGGCAAAAATATCATATATATTTAAGTCAAGGACCAAAAAACAAGGACAAATACCATTTTTTTAAATTACTATTCACAATCAAAATTCAATGGCAATAGGTAAGGTCAATGGTTTTACATTGATTCCTAAGGTTAACATATTCAACACTTTAGCTTTTTAATGATAAAATTAACATAATATGTCTTAACCATGATTAATTCATTACTAACCCTACTTATGATGATTCATGGGTGATTAGTGAAGAGCACTTTGAATTCCATGAAGAAATTTTAACATTCAACCATTTACCCAAACTTTCCAAAACTTTAATTCTGTATAAATTATGTCATACTAATATGAAAGTACATATGGATACTCTTTAGGGAGTGAATAAAATATTTTCAAATGAAAAGTTAATATTTTATATAGTAATTTATAATGGTTCATGGGCCTAAATGTTCATCTACATCCATTATCAAAATACCATCCCTTTTGGATTTGAAATCTTTCTTTATTATGTGTTGATGATAATTAATCTTCTGGATTTATGGATTTAAAACTTCAATGAACTCTCTAGGACCTTACTTACACCTTAGTCTAGTTATCCTCTCTTAAGCTTATGGATCTACAAATCCAATGACTTTTTCTAGGAATGCTAGACACACACAACCTATTTAATAATGAGTTTGAAGAGTGATGCTCTGTTCACAAATGATTTCTCAAATCATACAAAAGTGAAAGTGTAAAATCAATTGTGAAGGAAGTAAAAAAACTATGTATGAGGATTTACTAATGTAAGATTAACTCTAACAAAATATGACAAATGTTGAGCATAATGAATTTTCTCAATAAAAGATATGAGGGTGGAGATGAGAAAATTTATTAAGAATAATTGCTAAAAGATATGTAGAACTTGGGTAGAATTTAATAATATGAAACCTTTATTTTATCCATTATCCATGACCATTGGACATTTAATGCTTCATAGAGTAGGGATAATGGCTAGAAATTTTGAATCAAGTTTATAATTAGTCAACTCATGGACAAAGTTAACTGGTTGATTGGCTTGAGCAACCACTCATTTGATATTTTAGTCATTGTTATGTTCAAGCAACATATAAAATTTGATAAAAAAACATTGGACTACTAGAAGAAATTAGTTTACCAATAAGAACCCTATGATAAGAGGCCTTAACTGCACATCAATCGAAATAAGGTTTGCATCAACTAATTGGTTGATTCAATCAACTCTACAAGAAATTTCCTAACAACCTAAGAACAAATTTTTTTTTTAATGTGAAGGACATCAATTGATATAGTGTATCATTCGGCCAACTGGGTCATTCAAATTATTCTAAAAAAATTCCATCGACGGGTTAAGGGGATTAAAAGGAGGATGACCCCATCAACTAGAGAAGCCTACTAGTTAACTGATGCAACTCTTTTGATAATGCTTTTAGCTTTAAATAATTGAATTTATTTGAAACAATTCATATCAATTTGCAAAATTTATGAATGATTTTTTAGGAGAATTAAAATATATTTTTCAAGGAGAAAGCACAATTGCTCAAAAATTTTCATAATGTAAAACATGAAACCTAAGACTTTAATAATTTCTATTGTTAATCTTCAAAGTCTTCAGGGAACTTGTGTAAATATTCTCTTATGCTTTGGAAATTTTATTGCTCTCTTAAAATTTTCACTTGAAAGATAGTTGGAGTGAGTGTGATCATATTGATTTAAAATATATAGCACCTGCACACTTAAACAAATAAGTTATCCACTTAACCAAGTTTGGTATCATTAAAATAAGGTCGATTAACCTATAAAGTTAAAGTTATCCAAAAATATGCCATTATGTGTGTGTGTGTGTGTGTGTGTGTGTGTGTGTGTGTGTAATTGAACCTAAATATGACAATGAGCATCATGGAATCATAATATTAAATTAAAAATGAAAAGAACACACTAATAATCTAAAAGGCTAAGCCTAACATATACTATTTAAATTTTTATAGTTTTGACACCTCACATGATTTTTGCCATAACTTTTTTGCATAATTACTAGATTTGTGAATTGTATAATTTATGGTAAAATAGGCACACTTATTGGCCATAAATTATAGCCCAGTGAGAATAGTTTATTGCAAAAAATGGTGGTCTACAAAATCAACATTTCATGCTTTTCCAAACCTATTAGTATACCAAAACATTAAGGCATCAAGACACAATTATTTCATACTTATAACACCAAAATATCATGTTTCACATATGTAGTTACTCATAAAAGATCATGGATATTCATATGAAAATGAAAATCCACACTACCATATGAATCATAATTAAAATGGAGTAATAAGATCTTATGTGAAACTCATGCTACTGAATTAAAGAAAAGGAAAAGGCATCAAATGCTTATGCTCCACTAAATAAGTATCCCCAAAACATAGGCAAACAAAAAATAAATAAAAACATTAGAGATTAGTTTCTTAAAAACATAACAAAATAAGAGAGATTAAAATAGAAAGGTAGAATCAGCTAAATTTCAAAGTTGGATGGATTTGCAAGGTTCAACAATGGCATTGGAAGTGGAATAAGGTTGGAGGAAGAAGTGGAGAAGTGTTTTATTTTTTGGAGAAAAAATAGTTAGGGTGCACGATTAGGAGAATGAAGCAAATGATGAACTCAATGTGGCGTGTATATGTAGAGAGTAATGATTAAAATTAATTAAGGACGTGAGGATATTTGTGCAAAATGGTTAATGGGGAATGTATGGATAAAATTGCCACATATGGTAAAGGAATAAAGAAAAGTGTACATAGGAGAAGATAGGAAGGAATGAGGAAGAGGCATGCCATGTGTATGCATTAATGGAAGGTGATGATTAGGAGATAATCATCATTACTTAGTACATGGTGTTGTTATGCATATGAAAAGAAGGTAGATCATGCTCTCTTGGCATAAAATGGGTGTCCATGATAAATTCTTATCAAGATTTGAGGTTGAGATTGGATCTTAAAAAAATTTATAAGATACAAGTATAGAAAGTTATGTTTCAGTACCCAATTATGCCACAAAATGATGAATTTATCTTAAAATAATAAAAATAAAATAAAACTATTTTAAATTAATTTTTAACTTAATAACATCAAAATATAATATTACTTTAAGTTTAATAATTTTTTAAATAATTAAAAAGATAATTTCTTTAATTGAAAAATGCAAATAAACATTAAATAAAATGTGAACAATAATTTTTCACTATAATCTCTAATTATCAATTTGAAAATGATTAGGGGACATAGAAATATTCAAATAAGTTAAATATGAATTAACTAGAGTGATTAGGGAGGATTTCCATAACTAAAAGTGGCTCAGAAGTTCCATGCGAATCAAAACTGTGAGCAAAGGTAAGAAAGTAAGAACAAAATATTTGAGAACACAACAAAGGTTTTTATACTTTGAAAATATTTATGAATTATTCAAAAATAATAATTCTATTTTTAAATAATGAAGAACCTAAACAAGTTAGGGTTTTCTAGAAGTGAGATATTACACTAGTACTAGACATATGATCTTTAAAAACACAATAAAGGTTTTTAATCTTTGAAAAGATGTGATGAATTATTCAAAAATAATAATTTTATTTTTAAACAATGAAGAACTCAAATAGTGTAGGGTTTTATAGAAGTGATATATTATGCTAGTACTCAACATATGATCACATAATTTGATGTAGGTGCATATCATAATCCTCTTGATAATGAGGAATTAGCATTCTTAATAACGGAGCCAGTTATCTTAGATGTTTCTTATGACATTTATACTATTAATTCTAAAGACAATTTAAGATATTATTGCAGGTATGTTACATATTTGTAAGAGGAAGATACTTAAGATGTGCATCCATTTAAGATATGTTTGTGTACAAGACATACAAACATTAAAGCTATGTCATACATGGAGGACAAGACAACAAGCATATGAATATCTCATTATTTGTAGCACTTGTTGTAAACCCTAAGATATCATATATAATTTAGGGTTTCGTAGCTTGTTATTTCATATATGTATTAGCAGATTTAAATGTTTGTAATGTTGTAGTTAATATCCTTTAATTAGGTGTTTAATTATTTTTGTTAGAGTATTAGAGCTAATTCTAATTAATTACTAAACCAGTAATGAGGTGAGTTGGTTATGTTAACTCAAGACTCACGGTAGTGAAGGTTGTTACCAACGTGTAAATGGGGGTAATAACTAGGTTGCTTGTTAAGTAATTAGTAATTAGTTGTAATTAATTCCCATGAGTAGTATATATACTCATTGGGGAACATTGTACACGACAGATTATGATATTAAAGTGAATAAACTTATGAGCACTTGACTTAAAAATTCTCTCTTTTGTGAGATAAGTTTTTTCTTAGGAATTACTTGGAGTAATCCTACTTAGAACCCTTAGTGTTGAATATTGGTGGAAGATTCACACATACCTTCATCGTACATCCCATTCGAACCAAATAATCGATATCAACATTTTCAAACTTAATTGATGATATTCCTAAACCCAACCAAATCGTAGATAACAAGAGATATCCCCATCATTTACATAATCACCCTATAAAATATACATAATAACCATAGTATCGAACATGATAATTGTGAAAATATACATAATAAGAAACTATAACACATGCTTGATAGGCTAATATAATGCACTATCAAAGAATAACACCAATACATCTAGAGTTACTCATGTGATTCAATACCCAATTATCTAGTCCAATGCCAAAACCATCCAATTCAAAAGAATAAAAAGTCGATCTATTTTTTTCTCTTAATCAAATAACTGGCATAATTAAAAAAAATCCCAACAAATTAGATATTGAATTTGAAAAATATAAATAATATTTGATTTATATATATATATATAATTTATTTTATAATTTTATCTAATTATAACTATGCTTATAAAGAATTTTATACATATTAGTATACATTTATATATGAACTAAAATGTTATAATTTACTAGATAATATTATTTGAGCCCAAAATCTAGACTACATAAACTTTAGGCCCATTTATACTTTAGCGTTGTGCAAAAATTTTGGGATCCAAAAGAGCTAATCCAAGAAATTTTGGTTGCAAATGGACTAGAAATCTTGTCTAATTTTGATAGGATAATCCTAACTTCTATAATATCTAGTAGGATACATTGGACCATACGAGATTTTTTCACGTGTGTACAACATCTTTCACGTATCTCAGTTAAGGAAGTATGTAACAAACCCTTCACACATTATCCGACCAAAGTCATAGAGCCTAACGAGTCTTTGACTTATGAGGAGCGCCCAATAAGTATCCTGGACACCAAGACGAGAGAGAAACATATAAAGATAGTTCCCTTAGTGAAAGTTCTGTGATCATGACATAGTACAAAGGAGGCTACTAGGGAGGCTAAGGAAGAAATTTGAGCCAAGTACCAGAGTTGTTTTTCATAGTTGTTGTCTTAAGTATAAACCTTTATGTTTAAGGGGATAGTACCCTTTTCCTTGATTGTGAATATGATGTGTGTTCTATATTATGTGTAATGATGTAATATGGTTATTATAGGCTTTGGGGATGCAACCTCTTTAAGGGAGTAGTGCTGTAATACCCAATATTTTTGAAAATGGTTAAATGAGAAATTTTGCCAATTTTAGGCCTTTCAAATTGATTTGATGCTATGATTTGGTTTAGGAAAAATTTTGATTTTAAATAATGTTGAAAAATAGAGTTTATTGAGTTTTGTAGGCAAACCGATCGACTAGTTGTCATTTCAACAAATTTGGTTTTCTCAACTAAACCAACTGATTGGTTGGGGGAAACCAATCAACTGGTGGTAGAATAGTTGGTTGGTAGACCCAAACCTATGGACTGATTTGTCGAGTTGGTCATTTTTTAGCATGATTTTTTTTTGAAAAAATTCTTACGCTAAAATGGAACTTTACTAACCCATGATAAATTGCCTCTAAGATCTTTCTAACTATTTTCATGATGCATTTAACCTAGAATATTGCCACAAATTAATCTAGAGGTTAATTGGGACAGTTGAGGGAAAGAGACCTCAATATTGTCTTCTTCCTCCTCTTTCCTCTGCACAATTCTGAGATCGAATGCTTTAATCTCAGGCACGATTCTAAGCAGTTGGAAGATTCCTTCCACGCTGACCTTCTATTATTCCATTCGTGAATGCTAATTCTAATCTAATTGTCCTGCATTCTCTAGAAACATCATTTAAGCTCTAGAGAATAGGTTAGCAAATTCTAGATAAAATTTATCTATCATAATCAAATTCAAATGGTTAATTGTAGGGCTTCATGTACCCTCAGTGTTTCCCTTCAATTAGTTGGATATAAATAGCCCTAATTAACCCTGTTATGCATCTTTCTTTTAGTCACCAAATTTTCTAAGTTTTATATTCCCTCTCTTCTTTCTACACTTCAAGCCTTACTGATCAATCTCTTATACTCTTTATATCCTACTTCTACCTCTCTTTTGTTTCAATTTTTAAGCAAGGAAGAGTTAGATTCTAGGAAAAAGGTTGAGTGGTCCAGTTTATCAATTTCCTTGTTTTTGCCTCAAATGGCACATTCTTACCTCTTCTGCTTGTAAGTTCTAAATTTTAATAAGGTTTTAGTGTAATGTCAAAGTTTAAAATTTTAGTTTTAAAGTTTTCAAAGCTCAGATTTCCCACTGTTGGAATTTCTATTTTTAAGGGGATTTAGCATGCATCAAGTAAGTGGTCACTGCTTCTAAAATATTAAGTAAGCACTCTTGCATGTTAGGTGTTACCTTTAGTTGATTTTTTCATGTTGACATGAATAAATATAGTCTATCTAAGTGATTTAGATGGTTAGATGGCATGAGTTGAGAAAAAAGCATGAAATTCAGTAAAAATAGGTTATGATGATTCCATGTTGTAAAATGTAAGTTAATTTGGTTGGAAATATGTTAGGCTATGTTGATACATATTTTAATGTGGTTAAGAATGATTTATATACAAGAATCTTCATGAAATTTATGATTTGGTGCTGTGTTAGGGAAAATTGATCGACTAATTAGGTTAAAATGATCAACCGGTTCCTAGAATAGTTGACTGGTTGACCCAACCCATTGATCGGTAAGCCTATAGGGCCCTGGTTTTACTCTCTACTTAACCCATCAACTTGTTAGGCATAACCGATCGACTGGTCTATGAACAGTCAACTGGTTTGCCCAAACCGATCGACCAGTTTGAGGGAAGCATGGTCTAGTTGAATCTAATTGATCGACTAGTCAACCTAAATCGTTCGACTGGTTGGGCTAAACTGATCGATTGGTTTGACTGGTTTGCATAATCTGCTTCTTTTTGGTTCAGTTATTCTTTGAGGTTATTTTTGGGACTATACCATAATTATTAATGGGATAAAATATACATTTTATCATGAATTATTGGCCTAAGGAAAGGATTAAAATGGTTCATAAATTATGGTATACTCTATAAGTAACGAAAAGACTAAATGGGTATTTCACTTATGATAGGTGATGCTATTGAGAAAAGAGTAATGAGAATCGGTATAGGATTGAATTAAACGATATGGTGTATATGAATAGTATTGGCCAAGGACAAATGGATAACCCACATGGTTGAGAAAATGGAAAGGAAAGGATTGATATGGATTAACATGGAAAGTTATTTTGCTTACTTTGTATGGGCCTTGTATGATCACCCATCGTTATGAATAAAATACTAATTAATTAAGCAAAAGAAATTCAAGTTGAGTATGGGTCTTGCTTACCCAACCCTTGATTAGCTACCGAGAGTTAGTGTGCCTTTGAGCATTTTTAGTGCCTTCGGATGGGATCTTAAAAGGTCCTGGTGCCTTACCTACTCTAGACACTAATGATATACTATAAGGTATCAATACTAAAGGATCTAGTTATTTAGGTGGTTGGATTCAGCCTAAACTTATGTCCATATTAGTTGGCTTTGGTCTAAACTTATGTCCATTTTGGTGATTGGTTGCGGCCTGGACTAATGTCCACTTCATGATTAGCTTCGGCCTAGACTTTATGTCCCTTATTTGGATAGGCTTTCATGGTATGTGAGACCATGGGGTGGTGCATAATCTATCTCTCTATGATAATAAAATATGGATGGTAAATATTAGATTATAACTTATAAATGATGACCCGATGAATGGTTAATGATTAATTAAGAACTGGAACTAATGGCATGATTGACCAAAATGAATAAAAGTTAGGTTGTACACTTAGCTAATGGTCAAAATGACTAATTGGTTATGGAATGCAGTATTGATTGAATGATTGACCCATCTCATATATGGATAAGTAAATGGTATAAGCTAAATAAATGGATAAATGAAAATAAATCCTAGAAGTTGCCCGGATTCTCCTTGCTAATATATGTGTAAGTGTTTATGTGATGATAATGTGAAACAAAACATGATATATTCTATTATGTTGAGATTGCATGATAGCAGGTCTCTAATACCCTTACCTTCATATATACATATCTACATGGCCTTATCATGATGCCTGTTGTATTCTATATCTATGCTTAGTAAGTTGGTATGCTTGTGTTACATTGAGGGAGAAATTTGGCTTACTCAGTATGTAGCGTACTGATGTACCCATTTACTCTATCACCTGCTCATTCCCACAAGTAGAGGACCATGTGTAGGTCTTTGAGAATGAATAATAAAGGGCCTTACATAGTTGGGTCGGGACTTGAGAGCAAGGATATCCGAAAGGTTTTGGTGGGGTTCGTGGTGGACCAAGGTTTTAAATTGGGTTTCATACCCTAATTCATTTTAGTGTAGCCCCATACTTTATCCACATATATTTTGTAATGATTTTATCGGAACCCATTAGGGTCCTTTGATGTAAACACTCTTTGAGGTTGTTTAATTAAATTTCTATTCCACGCATTATGTTGTTTTAAGTGTTTTGGTTGGTTTAACCTTGTATCTGATATGGGGCAGATAACGGAGGTCTATCTTATGTTAGGTACAATGGTAATATCCCATTTTTCCTAGGTGTTTTCTATTTCCGCAAGTGTTTTTAACGAAATTTTTTGGTAATGAAAAATTGGAGTATTGCAAGATTAACACTAACTCAATTAAATTTCAATATTGTGTTTACTTACATGTTATTTGAAAAGGAAGAAAATTATACATGGGTACATGAGAAGTTTAAAATGTTGATGGATCCTATAATGCTTCTAATCGTCATTTTTATCGATTAATAACATGAGCTAATTTCTTCTATGGAACCTATCTTTTCAACCTCAAAGCATTTACTGTATAAATTTCATGTAAATTAAAATGAAGTGGAAAAGTGCAAGAAAGCTCGAGGTGAAGTATTTGCATGTAGTATTATGCCCTAATGGAAAAACATGATAAATGCTAAATATTAGGAAACATATGGAGAATAGTTCTCACCATTAGGGGTTTATTATAGAAACATGTACATCCTAATTTATTATCTAAAGATAGTTTGGCTACTTCAATATAAAATAAAATAAAATTCTATGTACTTGGGTCAATAAAGTCTTACATTTTTATCAGGGTATAACAAACAAGTATGAGGTATAGTTTATTGTAATGTGAACTTATTACTTATGCAATTTTTAATTATGAAATATTTACATATGTTAATTTCTCTTAATAGGGTGGAAGGTGTTCGTGGGTCATGGAAAAGGTTCTTGGAGATATAAACAGGCAACTTCAACACCATGTTAGTACATTATCACTCATTATTAAACTTTAAATATCGTGACATCAAAGGATCATTTAAGGTGCAATGGTTCAATGCTCATCATCATGATACTAGTGCACTTTATTCCAATTTTAGAGGGTATGTAGCCTTGCTTTCATTGCAATTGATCAATAACTAGTGCATAGGAAGTAACAATGTGAGAATATATGAAGTGTTTTTGTGAGTGTTATAGGCATCATACGCACGTGATACCATATACTCATGAAATCAATACTCATATTCATAATTTAATTCTTATCCCCTTGCCATTTATCCATCCTTTTTAGAAGAATTTTGATATAAATGGCCCGATTAGTTCACTAACACCATTATAACTGATTTAGGCAGCACCTCATGTACTTCATGTTTTTGTGGAAGTTTTTCTCAACCAACCACTTACAATGTAAAATCAATTGGATAAATAAATATTCAATATTGACATTCCTCAAAGAACACCAGTACAAAAATGACAATGAAGGGGTCATCTAAGGTAGAACTCCACTATAAGGTATTCCTTGAGTTGAGATCATATAGATAAAAGGTATTCAAGTCAATCGAGATCAATACAAGTTCAAGTTAGGTCATCTTCATGTATAGAGTTGGGATAAGGTTAATGATCATCCTTTATGTCTAATTTTTCATTATGTTAAATATATTTCCCATATATGAGCCAATTAAATTGACATGTAATACCATATATTCATAGCTGGTATAGATCATTAAAATATTATATGCTGGGAGTTGAGAACGAATGGGTTTGAATCGGTATAGAGTTGTACCATGAGGTTTAGGCAATGCATTAGTTGTATGAGAGTGTGTTACAATTTATAGAGGTTGACCAACTCCTTTATAATATCGCTCAGTGGAAAGAGCATACTCTGCAAGCACATGAGATGAAAATACTAGATATAAGTCATGTAATTACCACTCAATACAATGTACTCCTTGTATGCTTATCTCAAGCTAGTACTTCATTTCTACCATTTGTGGTACAACATGATACGCAAGGACTTTAAAGTGAATTGAGCATATGTTTCTTCATGGAACACACACACTACATATCAATACGTACTTAGTTACATATTATTCTAATATTAACAAAATCTACAAATATCTTAAAATTATATGTCCTAATAGTACAACTCTTAGAAAAACTTCCACCGCCACTAGTGTATGTTATATAGAATGTATTTCATGATAGTAATATTTCAACATGGAAAATTAATTAAGGTTTTAACCATGAAAAATGTGAAATAATGATTGCACACGTCCAACAAAATTAGTTCGATCATCTTCAAACATATATTAATAGAAGCTCGAATAGTTGTAGCTTTTTGTTTGATTATTTCTATTTAACTATTAAATATTCTAAATGTTCCTTTATATTTTATTGTTTGATCTCTTATATGATTTGATCATTTCCACATGTGCTAAAATTATCATTCCTTTACCTACCTTAACTCCCTTTTGTTTAGTGTTTACTTCCTAGAATGCTCCTATGTTAACTAAGTTGGAGTGATATCTCTTGTTTACTTTTTTTTGTTTAGTGCACACTTTCTAAACTTACTCACACATATCAAATGGATTGTAAACTTAGCTTTCTAGTGTGTTAATGTTTGTAAATATAAGAAACAGCAAGTATCATAAATATTAAAATTAAAATTACAATATACAAAAAACACATAACAAATCAAGCACTATAATCATGCCCACGGCTAGGCCCATAGCCTCACCCTCGTTCATGGATGGTAACTCCTAAATTATGAGATACTACCGCAAGAGCCATATATTTTTTTTATTAGCCCAAAGTTAGTTCACCTCTCCAATAAATACAAAGAAGAGCTTTTGTTCCACCATCAAGACATCTTTCATTTGTTATTTCTTTTTCCTCATTATGTTGCACAACTAACAATTGCTTTATCATTAGCAACATGTACCTATGAGTTACTTGGACATACCAATCCATGTAATCAGAATACACATCCATGGGTCAACTAACTATTGTCCACAAACACGTGAGTTTAGTAGATGTTCATGCCTCACACTCCACTAGACAAGCATATGTGAGGAGTGAACTTTATATCTCCTCATGTTACTTCCTCTATGTGTCTTCCCCACCAATATAATAGGTTCGTTAGGGATCAACAATGTACACCCAAACTAAAAAGTGACTAGTTATGGCATATACATTTCTACTAAAATTTTATTAAATTTATACAACCTTAATGTCATTGGATAGTTACTCATCATATTTGTGAATTTGTGCGGATCATATATAACTTGTAAAAAAAGAAATAAAATTAATACTTGTAACACTATAGTAAACATATGACACCATTTTAATACATATACCATTATCACTGACAGAGCATTGATAACCCTCCATTAGTGTTTGAGCGTACAAGGGATCTTGTTGAAAGATTGATCACACCACCACTTCGACAATGAGGTGTGCTCGAATCCTAACCGGTTCGGATAAGGCTAGGCTCTAAAAATTGTTCATATATCCAACTCTATTATAATACACATGTCAAAATTACAACTAAATAATCTAACAATATATTATAGAGCTGATAGGTAGATAATTACCTTTAACAAAGTTGCACATTCTGATATCTAAGCACCGCCAACTCTAGAATTCATATAAAGTTGTCTATATAAGAGAAAAAATGTATCCACTCCCCATACACATTCTTTCACAGCAATGAGATGTTGGATTACATGATAGTAGCAACATGGACATTATACATTGTGTTATATAGCGTGTATTCCATGATAGTAGCATTTCAACATGGATGACACAATTAATTAAGGTTTGAACTATGGAAAATGTGAAATAATGATTGCACAAAATAGCAAGTGTGGGATAACTTGATCGGATGACTTATTAACAAATAACGACAAGCCTCAAAACCATAATAGGTATAGAATAGTTTTTGTATCATGGGTTAACTCATTCGATCTACATAGATCTTGAAGAAACAAGAATGTTCGTCCACCTCCTTTACTCACTACAAGTGCACCCTCCTCACCTATACCAAATATGTTACCCAAACCACATATCACTTCCAAGATAGAGTTATCTTGAATGTCCATATACAATGGATGGACATCAATATTCAATCCTAGTATATGTAGAAAATATATGAGAGTGATTATCTCCTCACCCCATGACACATGGAAGTTATTAGTATCTGAATGCCATATCTCAATAAAGGTGAATATAAGTAGTTATTCCACTTATAGAAATGTGTTGAGAGGGATATATTATATTCTAATACCACAAATGAGAGTGAAACAATGATCATCAATGGTACCAATCCATTTAATTATATTATCATGTGGAGTATAAACCTTTAAAACTCCATGATCCTAACTAAAAGAAGAAATAAAATTAATAAATATGTGATATTTAACACTAAAAATAAGAAATGAACTTAAAAATTCCCAAACTTACCTTTCCAAACCATATGCCAAATTCAATCTGATAACTAAAGCTAAGGGCCAAACTAGGGATGCATGGACCTCTAGAACATACCCCAAGCAAGTACCATTTATGCCTTAGGTGTATGCCTTATTCGTCTTGATATGTTGTATCATCCTCACCATAATTATCACCATCATAACCTTCTCGTTCTTGTTTTATAAGTGGTGGAAAATGTACACAGGTTAGTAAGGATGGCTAATCCATGTGGGCTGAATATAATGAAAAATTGAAGGTTGATTGACTCGCTACAACACTTTGCCAATAATGTGGTCTAGATTTGTAACACCCTAAAATTTATGAATAATTTTTTTAATTTTGAAATAGAAGCATATTACCAAAATATATGGTTGTTACCATCATAATTAGCACAAGCCTAGCTTACCAAACCATCCTTATATCAACCATTAGGCAAAATAATTAAAATGTAAATCATTATAAATAAGAAATGAGAAAAACTTCATAAATACAAATACAAGTTGGGGATTAGCTCTGATTACAATATCAAAAATATAGATAAAGGAATACTATGGATCTAAGAGTTCAAAAAGGTATCGAGATAAACTACCATTTGAATAACATGACTCTACACCTAAAAACCCTAATACAAAAAGTCACTCCACCCCCACACAAAGCATCATAAGATGCGAAAACATCTGATGGGTCCTCATTGACTTGCATATAGACATTTGAGTCTTCTACTAATGGGAATGAGCAGCATTCATGAAAATAATAATCGATACGCTACGTACTAAGTAAGGTAACCATATAGTTGAGTAAGGGGTATAAAGAAAATAACCATATATGTGTTAATGTAAACAATATAACAAAAATACTAACTCTAGGTTTCATTAATAGATATATCATATTTTATTCTTTTATCTACATTGATTTTAGAGACCCCACTATTATTAAATTGATGGAATGGTCCGAAGTGCTTCTCATCGAAAACACACCTGATCTACTATTATCATCAGGTGGAATGGATCCAACACATGAGTCTCGAGTCATGTAATCTTTCACTTTAAATGATTATTATTTTATTTATTAGTACTTCTCTCTTAATCATATTGTCATTCATGTAGAGTATAGGGCCCTACTATTCTTAATGCAGTAGAACAGATTGATGTACCTCTTAGGAAAAAACATACCTGAGTCACTATTATTGTCCAGTAGAACTGATCTATATAAACAACTAGGCCCAACTCATATGATCTTTCACTTTAAATAATTAGTATCTTATTCGATGTTGATTATACAAGGTCATCCTACATGACTTATATAAATATGCATGCAATAAAATTGATAAACACATACACATAACCACATAATCATCAAGTCAGACTCAAGTAATAGATCCGTAATTACTATAATATTCTAAATATAATTCTTAGCACATTTTTATTCTATTTCCCCTCCAAAATACCAAAATTCCATTTTTAAGCCTGATTGACCAAAATACCCTTTATTTATCAAAATATTAAAATATCATATTAGGTAACTTCTATTTTAATCAATACATCATTTAATCCCATTACTTACAAAATATTAGATAATACCCTCAAAACTTATTAGGCCAAGATTATTTCCCATATTACCATTAAATGATCATAATGTGCTCACAATACTCACATTTCCCAAAGGTATCATGAATCCCAATATCAATACATATCAATCCCTAATATTCATACGATATACGTAACTTTATAGTATATACATAAATACCATGTATCAACATTATAACCCAAATACATACTTTTACATTTTCCTCCCTTTAAAGATATCATATCACAACATGCCCATAATCAATATTATCTACATAACATTACAAAAAAGATATACATGTAAACACATGTTATACATACAAACCTAACTACAACATGTATACTTACCAATAAAGACACCATACTCTAAGCACGAAATCCTAAAACACCTCCTCCAAAATCACCGGAACATTACCTATGAAAATAAGGATAATTTATAATTAGAACTTAAGAATAAGAATCAAGTAAAAATTTAAGGTAAAGGAGGGTGAAAGTGGAAATAGTAGAAATAAGTGGAAAGCTTGAGTTGCATGGATGTGTGGTGGAAGTTATGGTGGTGATTAGGCAGCGTTTGAGTGGAGCATGGGTCTACTAGAAGGGAGCATTAATGTGCCAAGGGGAAGGGCATGACCGTGGCATGCAATGCATGCACAATTTGAGAGATGGGAAGGCACACAGGCTAGTGTGCGAGATTCATAAGGTCATGCATGAAGTGCACAAGTAGGAATGAGGTGTGCATGACTGTGACCGAAATAGTGTGTGAGTGCGCAAGGTTGGGGCATGTGAGGGTGCAATAATGTATGCTTAACTTATATGAAAGGGCATTATTGGGGTGTGCAAGGAGTGCATGACCATAAATGGAAAAAATGGTGATTAGGGTGGGGATAATCTGACTTTGCACCAGTTGATTTTGGATGTCTACCAATTGGTTTTGACCATTTATCAATGCTTCAAGAAGCTTATCCATTTTTTCTGAACTTGAGGGTTCTGAAACTGGAGAAGATTCTTGTTGAGGATATTGATAATATTTTGAAACTTCATATTCGCGTGTGTAAGGGTCTTGATATGGCACTTGATACTGATCATTCATCTCCCATCCAAATTTGGGTTGATGCCTCATTCCCGAATAGTATGTGCTTGTATAGGGATCGTGTCCTTGAAAACCATTGAAAGATTGAGCACCAGATTGTGTCCATCCTCCTCCTCTCATAGCTTGTTCATGGTAAGCATATGGATTTCCTTGTGTATGACACACTTCACTTGTATTAACAACTACAATAGCTTTAGCAACCTGCAAAACAAGAGTAGTAAGTTTGTTAAGTTTATCTTCAAGACTACTCATACTTACCTCATTTACTCTTGCGTTAAGATTCGAGCAAAGTTGTCCATAACCAAAGGATCCCCTCATAGCTACCTGAAAACACTAACACTTCAAAGGAAAAGGTTAATATCAAAACACACCAAAAATCCTAAGAAAATCTAAAACAAAACTAAAAGAAAAAATACAAAAACATAAAAAATAAAAACACACTAAAAATACTAGAAAAATAAAGGTGAAGTTACCAATCCCTGGCAACGGTGCCAAAAATTGGTGCGACCGTAGCCGACACGCAATTTAAACCCTCTTGTTGTCAATTGTAGCACTGGTAAATAAGGGTATCGTTCTAGCCGGGGATTGAGAGGGCTCACCTCTAATTAACTAGCTTGAAACTAAAACTAAAACTAAAAATAAAAATCCTAAATAACACAGAATAAATGAATAAGAAAAATACTAATGGGGGTTTATCAAAATAATAAAATAATAAAATAATAAAAGGAATAAATAAAATAAACTAATAATGAAAATAATAGGAAATAATGGGAAACCCACAGATATGAGAAACATGTTAGGGAAATAAAAATCCACCACTAGATTAGATCGAGATATAATATTTATTTCTAAGTCATCTTTTAATCGTGAGAAAGAGATCGACCAAGTTGCACACCAAACGCAGGTCCATACACCTTATATTACTTCCCTTAATTAATTAATACGACCACGTGCCTATATTAACCCTATCAAATACTAGCAGTATAGCAGCAACAAGCGGCTGCTATATTTAACTAGATTTAATGCATTAAGTGTAAGTGGAAGGCTGTCAATCTAAGTACCCAGACTAGTACAAAATGCATGTCTAGCTGTATTTCCTATCCTTGACCCACACGTATCGAAACGTTTTACCACTTCGGTTAGAATCACAAAACGATTAGGTGAATTGTTATCTAACCTAGCTGCAATTTATACATATAAATTCTAGTATATTTAGATGGCCACCTCGCAGGCAAATAATCCTACATACTGTCACTTATGAGGAACCAGAACAAGGCATGCACCAAATAAACTATACTTGACAGAATTATACATATAAACGATAGCAATTAACATAGAGTCAAGAAACAATCTCACGAAACAAAGAAAATAAAATTATAATTCAAACCATAGTCTAGGGTTTCAATTCATTCCCTAACAATAAATAATCAGCCAGCCATAATTAAAGAATTAATTACACAGAAATATATATCTAAAATATAAATTAAAAATAAGAGAAAGAAATAACCGGAATTAATTTTGGATAAAAGATCAAGAATTTATTCAGATAAAAATTAATTTTATCTAAAATAAATTCTACTGGTATAAATTTTCTTCTTATTCTCTCTTCCTTTCCGTGCCTTACTTTCTGTGCAAGAATTTATTTTTTTTTCTTTTTCTTTTCCTTCGGCTGACGCTGACGGCTGCGCTCCTCTCCTTCCGTGCGGCTTCCTCGAAGTTCGTGCGTTGTCCTGCTCTAAAGGCTCTGTCCTTCGCGGTTAGCCCGAGCGTCCCTTTTCCTAGCCTTCGGCCGAGCCTGTGAAGGCTCTGCCTTCTCTCTCGCTCTGTACGCGCTTCTTGGCCTGCAGGCCTACTGCCTGCGGCTGTGTCTTCTACTCTCTGCGGCTGAAGGCTCTGTCGAGCCTCTCGAGGCTTTCGACCGCACCCCTCTCTACCGTCTGTTCCTCTTTCACGCTGCTTCTTTTATTTTCGTTCCTGCCCCACCTCACGACATGTCAGCCCTTCACATCCTTTTTTTCTTTCCGTGCGTGCCATGCCAGCCCTTGCCGACTCTCGTGCGGCGTTTCTTTCTTTTTTTATTCCGGGCCTTTGGGCCTTCGGCTTTTGGGTCGTTGGTCCAAAGGTCAAGTTTCTTTTTTCTTTTTTTTTTTAATTTCTTTTTTAAAATAAAACCTGTAAAATAAAATTAACTAAATATTAATAAATAATATTATACTCTAAATTTACTTAATTTATATCATTTTAGCTCAAATAATAAAATTTATGCAATTTTTACCACTTAAGCATAAAAAAATAATTATTCCCCTATATTAGCTAAATAAACTACCAAAAACTAAGATTATAAGGGTATAAAATGTGTCAAAATATGAACTCATTAGTCGGCGATGATGGGGTAGTAGTGGTGGTTGGTTTTACAATAAAATGGTGGTGATTAACTGTACGATGGAAGTAGTGAGGAAAAAGGGATTGGGGTGGCGATGGTCGGGGATGATGGGGTAGTGGTGGTGGATGATTTTACAATTAAATGGTGGTGATTGGTGGTTTGTGGTGGTGTGTGATTGGTGATGGCTTCTTTGACATCAAACAAAGTAAGAGGAATAAGAAAAAAGAGTGAGGTGATCGAGGTGGTTGCTTGACAGAAAATGGAGGGTGAGGGAGTGAGTTGGTTAGGCATTAAATAAGGTAAGGATTTGAGTGGGGTGTGTGTGTGTATGCGCGTGCACGCACATGCATGTGTAGTGTGTATGGCTAGGGTAAATCGGTAGAGAAGGAGAAAGGAAGGACACACATGATCAAGTAGAATTTTTCAATGAAATCCATCAGCTCAGGGTAGGGGTGATGATGTGTTGATGGGGTAGGGTGCTGGTGAAGTTTGGCAGAGAGCATGGTAGAGGGCATGGCCGGGGAAGATTTTATGAAGGATCAAGGGGAGAAGAAAGGAAAAAGGATATCGAGTAGGTATGGAAGAAAAATAAAAAGGAAAATGAGAAAAAAAAAGAGGGAAAGGATAAGTGTGTAAATGATTAAGATTACATTACAATTTTGTGATTCGCTGGATTAGGTAAGATTAAAACATAAATCCTTTAGGATTAAAGTTAAGTTAAAATATTATTTATCTAGAATAAAGATTTGGATTAGGTTAAGATTTTAAATTATGGAGTTAGGGTAAGATAAAAATATTGATTTCATGAGATTAAAATTAGTTTAATGTATTAATTACTTGGGATTAAGTTTAGCTAAAATTTGGGGTATTACAAGAACTATCCTTGACACTCATACGAGTTGCTAATAATGATCAACCCTCGTGAGTTAATGAAGATGGAGTTAGTGCATCAACTGTAAGGGATCACCAACCTATGTAGTTTGAGAATGTTGGCATCCTAGGCATCTCATGATTAGAAATGGCTTTTTATACAACTTTTTCCTCTTATATTTTTACCTGAGCTTGTTCACGTGCTCGTTATGTACAATTTTTGCAACTATGTAACCCTCTGATGATTTTTTGTAGCATACACTATACAATTTATCATAGCCTTTTTCCAATGCTTGTTTTGATTTATTTCTACATTGCACAAAAGCAATAATTCCATGTCCCTTAATCTTATATTATATCTTCTCCTGTATGCAGTTCATCTGAATATCAATAAGCAAAATACTTCAATTATTACTCAAAATAAAATTTCATTCAATGCCCTTTTTAATACCATGAATGATGAAAACAATAAAAAGAGCAAGTGAAAGACAACCACAAAATAACAAAAAAATTATAGATCTAACATATTTTACACAAATACAAGATTTTCCATCTAAAGGAACATTCTATTGTTTTCAATATAACACCCTTTATTCCATTATTTTGAATAGAACTAGTGTTATTTTCTATTTAAAATACCTTTCATGACAATAATTCCTATATAGTCATCAACCAATCTTTACATATATAAAGCATGATATAAGGAATGTTAGTTGTGTATCAATTTCACATATACATACATGTTGAGTTCCACAATAGACTTGAGAAGTTTATATCTATGTCACACTTATGCAATCTACTCTTTGTTCTCACAACAATATGATATATACCAAGTTCAAATTATTCAATGTTTGAATAATTTGTGAACCTTAATTCTACAATATGAGCATTTTAATTTCCACGAGCAAATAGAAAAAATGAAATTCCTAAAAGTAACTACAATAGTTTTCCGCATAAAAAACCTAACCATAATTTTCATATGACTTAGATGATCCAATATCAATTAAGAAGCAAATTAAAGAACAAAAAAATAAAATCTATAAGGCATGACCACATATACTGGTGGTTTCCCTAAGTTGAGGTAGTTGGTGGCACTACGAGGTTGAAGTTGTAGGAGGATGTGGTGCAACTGACCATGCATTGTGTGAGAAGATCATATTGCGTTATCCAAGCTAGGACCACATCTCACACAAGACTTTGTCTCCAATTTTTGAATCTCATGCAAGTAGAGCTTAACTTCATTAAGATCTTATGCTCCTCTCTTATAGCTTGCAACACATATCTGCAACCATGGTTGTCGCAGCTTCTGGTAGTTCAAAAATAATGGATTTACAATATCAAGAATGGATCTAAAAAATAAAACAAGTTACTAACCTTGGATGATGTATATGCATAGTGCATGAGAGAAAGAGAGAGAGAGAGAGAGAGAGATGTAGGATGGATTTAGCCCCTATAGGTCATTGTGTGAGATATGAGAGAGTGTTAGGTTTGAATGGAGGTGAGGTTCATGGGTTGAAGAGAAAGATGTGCATGTAAGTTGTATGTAATTTATCTCAACTTTTTTGCAACCTAACTTTGTGAGAATGAGTAACATGAGTATGAAACACTCCTAGTTGAGGGAACCATGAGATTTTACCATATTTAGGTTGATCCACCATCATTAAACAATGCACCTTAGTAATTAAGCATCTTGATAAGCAAACTAAATGAAGGGTATCATTAATATTTCACACTATTTTTTTCCTATATTGCAATTAAGTTGTTTCACTAAAATTTTCATACCTAGTAGGTGTTAATAGGAGAGATATTGTTCATAAAATAAAGAAGAAGAATATAAAAGAGAATAAACATGTATTTTGTTGACATTTCAACCCTCGATCTTAAAAACCAAACACTTAATCAAACTAGCTGCTCTCGAACAGAGAAGGAATGATGCATCTCTAGCAGGTAACTTGAAGTTCACCTTCCTCATTTATTCACCAGTTTCATTCTCTCAATCCTTTCCCTCACTCTAATCTACTTCGATCCCCCAATTCGACCTTTTATTTCATATGCTTAAAGTAACAATTGCAACGTTGACAAGGATTTCAGTTCCATTGATTCGATAAGCTATATTTAACCTCTAGCTTTTTGATACTTATGTTTAATTCATTTGTTTCACATCACTTGAAGTCTTAGATATTTGATATTAGTGTTTGATTAATTTATTTTATATCATTTTGAGTCATAGAGTGATTATTAATTGTTATAGGGCTTCCATCTAGGTTAGTTTCAATTCAATTTGATTTTTTAGCCTATAGGAGTCTTCTTGTTTAATATCTATTGTGTTTGATTTTGCTGTGAAGATCTAGAGTGATTTTGCCTTCTACTTCTAATGCATCTATCATCATTTACATGTATCTTACATGTAATGTTAATGTGCTTGCTTGGATTACTACTAAGATACTACATAACTTTCTATTTGAATTCTATATAGCTTGGTTGTTGATGTTTGTACCTATTTTAGGCTAAAATCCTTACTTATTCACAATCTTGCTAAGTTTTGTGGCTAATTGTTAATTGATAGGTCCAAGCAACCAAAAGGAATTCAATGCAACTTGAAGGACCACATGCTGTTGTTATTTTATTTTGATTATTATTGGATTATGTATTATTGAATATCTAGAATGAATAATGGTTGTAATGTATAGATCAAATTGGATAGAATCCAATTGGATCATTGTTATACTCGCTTTAATCTTTAGTTTTATAATAACGAATTCAGACTAATGGGATATTATCCATTGGATTGGATACATTTTTTATCTGAATGTATATATTTATATTTGATACTTTTAGATTATTTATGATGTAATCCAAAAATTAGAATATCCGAAATGTCAGGTATTCGAAGTTTTATTTCAAATAAAAAATGCCAAGTTTCAAATATGCAAACCTTCATATATATCTGCTCCATGAACAGGCCTAAATACCTCTATGGTGTACCAATCATACCATGAACAAAGTCTGGCTTATAGTAGTATGGTAAATAAGAACAACCTTTTAATTTGTTTAGAATCTTTAAAAGTATACTATCTTTATTTTAGGCTATTAAATATGTTAAAAAAACTCATACCATAATATTTTTGGAAAAAAAAATTCCTTATATATATAGACACCCATACTGTTATATTTTTTATATAAACATTATTTACATGGAAACATATGCACAACAGTTGTGAAATTTTATTATAGGATTTGTTCAACATCTTTAATAACGAAAGATATGATTAATAGGGGTGAAATTTAAGTATATCAATGGTAAAATATAAAGATAATACCGGTTAAACATCAATACAATGATGGTGGAATATAGCAAAATGATAGTGAACATCGGTAAAACATAGTGAAATGTTAGCATAACTATGGTAAAACATATAAGTACAATATCAGTGGAACATATATTTAATAATGGTGAAATATAATAGAGTGAAAACCATCGTACAAAATGGTGAAAATACATATATATTGAATGACAATTCAATAATGGTAAAATTTTAGCACAAACATGATGTAACAAAAACACATTTTTTGTTATGTCAGAAGTTTATCAATGTATGTTTTTATTTATAAAGAAACACATCACAATTATTATGACAAAATTTTTTATTTATCTAATAATTTAAAATAAATATAAAATAATTTAAAAAATACAAAAAATAAATAAATAAGGTTGACATCATGCCTCACACCATGCACGTGTGACCGGACATAGTATAGATACACCAAATTCCAACATAATAATTACAATGACAAATTGTAATACCCTACCCATTTTTTTAAAAAAAAACCATAATTATAAAATTATAATTGTGTGTAATTAGGTATAATAATTAGTATAGGGTGTTTTATATTAAATGTGTTATTAATATGTGTTTTATTATAATATATTAGATATAAATTTCATTAGGGAAAAATTTGATAGAAATTAGGTTATTAAATTTAATCCTAGTTTATACCCTCATCTAAATTATTTTAACCTAAATATAATTCTAAACCCACATATTTTCTTTCTCCTTTTCCTTTTCCCTTTTCTCCTTCCCCTTTTTCTTTCTCTTTTTATTCCCGATCTACAGACTTCCTTCCCCTTTCTTCTCCCCTTCTTCCTACCTGAAACATTATCCCCTAGACATGCCCTTTGTCATGCCATCACCTACACCACGCCCTCATGATCACCCACCTCCTATGCTTAAGGGTTGGTTTGAAAATGTTGCTTTTCCTAATCATCCCATTCTCATCTCCCTCTCATGCATGTACACACACGCACGCACACACACACCCTACACACCCTTTACATTTAATGCCACAACAACTCCCTTCCTCCCTCCATTTTTTTTATCGAAACATAGCACCACAAAATTTATCCTTCTCCCCTACCTCTCTCTCCTTCTCGACGTCACCAAACACACCCTAAAACTACACACAACCTATCAATACCCATTTCCACTGAAACCCCTTACTAACTGCATCACTCTCTTCCATTCCACCCCCTTTAGCTTTGACCAAAAGTGATGAACACCCCACCAAACCATCGACCATCATTACCGAACATCATCCCTGCCACCGACCAAATTTGTTGCACCTCACCCTCTACCACTGGCAAGTTCCACCACAAAAACCTCTAGCTTCGACATTTTCCACTGGACCTCACCCCCACCTTTTGGATCCTTTTTCCACTCCTCACACCCCAGCAATGGTAGCTTGTGATTTTTCTCACCCATCTCCTTAGCGCTACCCCTTCCTTTATCGCGTGATCCTATATTGTTACACCATTGCAACACCTTTGGGTTTGTCAATTCCTAAGCTTTTTCTATACTTGTTTTTAATTAATTTTGGTTGTTGATTTTATTAAATTGGATGATAATATGTGTGTTGGTTGTGTTGATAAAAGGGTTTCAAAGAGGTTGAGTGGAGACTAGTTGGGTGAATCTTAATCTATTTATTTTACTTAGATAAAAGATAACCGTACCTTTCTACTAAGATGTAAAATCATGTGATGACACATAAAAGTCGTTATGTAATTAGGGTATGGTTTATGCATGGGTTTTGAAATGATATGTGTGTGTGTGTGTGTTATACAAAAAAAGTTTTACATTAGGTATGCAAGTTTTATGAATAGGTGTGAACATGAAAGTATGACATTAAATAATTAGCATGTATTAGATGTGTTTTTAATAGGTGATATACGCATGTGTATTTTATCAAATAATTAATGTATACATGTCTAGGGTTCTGTTAAGGTTTATAATCTTGTTAATTTATGATGTAATAGTCATGATAAGTGTTCCACGATTATCTTTACATGACAGCTAGGGTTGATATAAATAGCATGAAAGCATGGACACATGATTGGGGTTCGACAACAATAATTGTTATTCACATGTTCTAGTGATTGAAATGTTCCCTTTTGTGTACCATGATGTTAGTTGCCTATTAAAGGTTTTATTATGCTCTAAATATGTGTGTATGTGTTGCATGTAATATATGACACGTTATAAATGCATTATTAAGGTTTTATACATACGTTACTAAATGCATAAAAAGTGAAAAATATAGCCAATCAATAAATTATAAAGATTATTTACATACTAAAAGATTATGAATTATTATGTTTTAGCCTTTTCATGATAAATCTATTCATAATAATAATGTTTGGTATTAAATTTGGATAATAATGGAGAAATTAGGGTTTTTAAGGTATTTTGGTCATTTTTTACCAAATGCATCTTTTGGTGAATAATTAGGCATAAGATGACCCTAGACTTGTGATAAGCTGACCTTGGTGTTGATTTTGACCTTGATTTGGACCGTTGACTTTGGGATTGACTCGAATGAATGGGAATAAAGGAAAAATGGTTTAAGTATGGAAATAGAAATTATTATGCAATAGTTGATATCTGTGATCACCTCATATATTATTAATACTTAAAGTGGAAGACCTTAAGTTTGGAAATTGTTGCTCTCTAGGGTAGTTGCCCTAAAGACGAGGTAGGAGCCCTCAATTTGTTTGATTCACTAGTGTGTCGTTGTACCCCAATAAGGATCTAGTCTACTCTATAGATAACCTACAAGCCCTATAGAGGGTATCGATACTTAATGATTAGGTGTCCTAGGTGTAGAAGGTACTATGTTGCCTTATGCACCAGTATGATCAGAGTATTGTTATGCCTCTAGCTTGGATGGTTATGAGGGTACCATGATACTTTGTGTACCAATATGACTAGTATACTTTTATATGTCTGGGTTATTGTTATATTCCCCTCGAGTAATTGAAAATGGAAGTAACTATTGTGTAAAAATATAAATGGATTATTTTAGGTTATTCTTTCAGTAGTGTGCTACCTAGTTTTGGTATGCGGTTTAGTAATTGCCTTAATGCCCTATTTTTAGAATTCAATTTTTTTTTGAATTTGCTAATTGAAAAGTTACCTCGGTGACTTACCCTTAGTATTTAGAATTGATTCAATTATGTTGGTGTTGATCATTTTAGTATCACATAATTTCTTTAATGTATCCCTACCATGTTACTATCTATGCGTTTCATATGGCATTGCATGTTAGTGTTATGTAATAGTTCACTTAATGTCATAATACTGAGGAGTATTGTTTTTGGTCCCCTGCCTATTTAATGGACAATGATGATTTTGTAGGAATACTTTGAGGATTTAGTTTGATGGCTTTCAATAAATTTTGATAGTTATAACTATCCGGTATTCGCCCCAACATCTTTTAATTTGGATATTCTTTAGACTCTTATGTCCCTTACTATTTCTACTTTTGTTATAGTGTAACTCTTTTGTCTAATCATTTTGTATTTATTAGGACAATATTAATCTGTAATAAAACCGCTATTTTATTCCTATATTGTAAATGTTATTTAAGTAAAAAAATATTTTAGCCTTAACACTTAATATAAGAATAGTAACGAATGCTAGATTTATACCAATGTATCGGTAATATTTATTATCTTTATAATTTTATGCTTTCATAAAATAAAAATTTTAGTAAATTTAAAAATATTACACAGACATAATTTTCAAAATCACTGACATGTTATCACACATATCAATTTCAATGGGGAAAAAAAAAGAGGGATAGATTATCACACCACATCAACCCGGATATATACAGCTGCATGTATTTACATAGGTGTATCTAATAATTTGTGAGGTAAGACATGTGATAAATGCCACTTCTATGAATAGAAGAAACATATGAAGCCTTTGAGCATATTTGGCATTTGGTGGACAGCTAACGAATAATAAATTCTATTAAATGGTTAGCAGGTGGAGAATATTGCTAGGCTAATTCACCAACATGCAATTCCGAGAAATTATTTAAGCGGCGTTCGGCGGAAGGGGAGAAGATTTGACATAAAATAGCAAGAGCGGTGGATTTATGTCTTCATTTCGGGAACAAGTTTGAACACGGAAACCACTAACCAAACATTTTAACTCATAGCCTCAGCAACACAACCTGATCAGCATGCCGCTTCAAAATCAAAGTGTGCACCGCATACTAACTACGTACTACATGACTAAGGCACCGCTCGGATAAAATAATAAATGGTTTAAATTTGATAAGAAATAATATTATATAAAATGATAACATAACAGAATTTTTAGTAAGCACATATATATATATATATATATATATAAGTGTAATAATAATAGTGTTTGATAATTTATTTAATATAGAATAATAACATGACAAATTTAGACATTGATGAAATTTAATTAGCTAATGATAATTTTATAATAAAAATAAATAATATAAGGTTTTATTGGTATTATACTATTATGTAAACCAGCTTATAAAATAATAATAATAAATTATAAAATTTTAAGATAATAAAATAAAACAAACGATCTGAAGTATAAACTATTAGATAATAAAACAAATATATAAGTTAACCGAAAGGTGCTAAAAAAATGTTGATTTTATAGATAAAAATTGTACAAGTTAAAGTATCTGTTGCGAAAATATCGGACTACAAGAATATCAATAGTTCACAACGGGGTACAAAGGCCAAAACTTGACAAACAAAGCACTTTTGACTGCCAACAAATTTAGCTCCACAGCAATTTTAATTGTTGCAGCGCAAAATCAGGGCGAAGCAACAACATGCTCTTGCAACCTGGTTACCACTTACTAGTACAAAAGTCGGTTAAGAACATGAATAGGTCATCATCAGTCGTACAAGTAGGGAGTTGGGAAAGCACTATGTTTAACCATAAATCAGCAGTTTAAGCAAGTCGTCCAAAATTACCCTTGGTTGCGGAAACTTCTCGGCATTACACAAGAGACGGGCCCATCATGAAGATTGTCCTGGAAATCTGCAACTCCTCAAGTTTCTTTGAACCTGACTTGATTTCAGATTATGACTTGACTTGACTTGACTTTATGGAATAACGTGCATAGAACCAAGCACCCTGCTGCTGTCTGCCTGTCTCTGATACGTGAGAGTTATCAGCTTAGATATCCTTTCTACGCGTTGAAAGTGCACAAAATTCTGTTACAAGCCAATTTCATAATCTGATGTCTCCTACTGTCCTATACTCCTACTAAAGCTTCCAGCAGAAGCAGGATCTATGGAGCTTTCATCCAACTTTTGTATGAATATCCGAGGAGGATCTTCTCTGTCAGAAACAACTTAAGCAGCCACGGTCAGCTCCATAACTTAGATCAGTGAAAAGGAACTGAAAATTTTCACAACAATTGAGCTAAAATGCTACCATATTTGCAGACATTTAAAATGTTCGGCTGCTAGCATATTGACAGTACTCAAGAAGCCCTCTTGTATGATTGCATAAAGCATAATATAAACTAGAGTTAACATATATAAGAAAGATCACGCACATTTCATTTGCTTCTTCACATGTAAAGCTTGATGCGATGGCAAGAAGATCTCCCCCATGGTTGTATGACAAGGACGCCACACTATTTGGATATCTTGGCAACTGAAAAACACAGTTCAACAAGGTAAAGAAGTTTGTCAAATTCGCAAATGCCTTTCGTAGATAAAAGCTACGTGCAAAAGCATGGGATAAGTCATGCCCATGTGGACATGTGCTATATGAGCAACTAGTTTGGAGTTCTAGAGCATCAAAAGAATGATCTTCACTCCCCACCCCCAACAAAAAAAAAACTAGTACAAAAAAATTGGAACTTTCTAAGAGTGAGAGCAAGTCAGTCGAGCATAGGTAATAGCAATTACCTCCAAAAGTCTCTTCCTGCTTTTAGCATCCCATACAATCACATGTCCTTCATTGTCACCAGTGGCAAAATTTCCATGCACGCTACAATCATGACAAGTTATCACAAGTATTCCAATCTAACTTTCTAAGCAATAATATTAAACCACACGTACAATGGATTGAAGGAGATGCAATTCACTGTCACCAGATGGTATATTCCCTTCTTCGATTTTGGATGGCAGCGAAACGTATATCTGTCACCAAACATAATACCATGATTTGACTCCATGTGCAAAAAATAGAAATACAAAAGGGTGCATAAAATAGGATATGGTGACATAGTAGAAGTGACAAACCATGACTTCATAGTTGTTCGAAATCCAGTACAGAAATCATATAGATTTTGAATGGATGCACTTTCCTCATGACTATCATGTAACAAACATACTTGTTAAACTCCCAATTCGAATCTTACAATCTACGATCCAAAATTCCATTTCCGGTCTTTGGTAAAATTATAAAGTAATAGAATCATGGTATGATCTTATAAGCCTACATATTGGCTATAAGTTTTTGTCTATTTGCCTTAAAGTTTTTTTTTTCCCGTACTTCTCCTATATTTCTTCCTTAACTCTAAACATCAACCCCCATTATTTTTTTATATACTGTATATTAAACACTAACCGATTCAAAAGAAGCTTGAGTGAGAAATTAATATAAGAACAAAGTTAATCGTCGGAAAAAAAATACTTGCAAAAGAGTTTGAATTCTATATGTAGAGTAAAACAAATATATCAAATTTTGTACTGTTATTTGTTTATTAATTTCAATTAATTAGCTCATGATTATCCATCATATTTGCTTTAGTGGAGCTGTTAGCTTTTTTCATATGCATAATCTATATACTAACTTTTTCTATATGTAATTCGACAATGTGTGTTACTTTTTAGCAACTAAAACTTAATCAGTGACCAAAAGAGCTTAGAAATGATTTTTTCAGTTTTTTTAACTTCAACTATAAGATTTTGTAGTATATAACTATATTGGAGTCATATTTGTGCCATATACTTAAGATCTTATAATTCTATGATCCGATTCTAATAACTCTTATCTAATCTAGGTATAATCTCAATTCCAACAACCTCGGTAATAAAAGCATGAATGACTCAGCATTGCTCATTTTGAGATTATCAAATTGGAAAGTTAAGTAAAAAAATTGGTCTGAATCAGACCGACTGATTATTCCAAGTTCCTATCCAAGACCGAACCAATATTCCAGTTAATGGTTCGGGTTTCGGTCCCGAGGTAAAAAAATATTTCAGTCCTTAATCAATTCCAGTCTTATCCAGTCCGATCAGAAATTTTATTAACATTTTACCTAAAAAAACACATTTTTAATATAAAAAATATATAGTTTATTAATTTCGGTTCTAACCGGTCTTAAATCAATAATTTCAGTCTAGTCTCCGGTCCTAATTTTAAAAAAATCTAGTTCTTAACCGAATTTCAATCCAATCCGAGTCCATCCGATCCAATTTTGGACCGGTGTGTACCCCTAATGCCAGCAATGTGTGATTTGTGACTCCCGATCAATCAGAATGATTGAAGAATACTTGCATATTCATACCCATCACACGTGCTTATCAAGGAAATATCTAGTATGACCAATCATATGGTCGGTGCAGGATATGATCAATTACACTACACGTCCAACATATAGATGCAGGTCTGCGGCCCAACAGAAATGAACCTTTCCAGATCACTTATGGGGATGAATTATTAATCACTTCAAAATTTCTAGTCCATATGATATTCAGGGTCCAAAATCCGCCCGGAAAGTAAAATGTCAGAAAAAACTAAAGGGAATGAATATAAAATTTACCCCATGTCTTCTGAATTTGACGAAGGGAACTGCAGCGACACCCTACCATCCACTGATCCAACTGCAAATCCTGTATCAGCGGGAGGATCATACCCAATAAGAAAGGAAGAGCATGGATAGTTGGATAAACGTGCCATAAGCTTGCAAATGTACCAATGGAGTATGAATATTTTACTATTTGGGCTGATTCATTGATGGAAAGTTGTAAGTCGAAGGTATTAGACGATTCACGATTTATTGATGGAGATCTTGTAAATTGTATGGACCACAGTCAAATCCATGTTCTGATTTATTTTCACCTTTTTAAACGATGGATTGCTGAACTCCCAAGAATTCTTCATTAAGAACTGATAGTTTAACTTCACTAAAACGGGTATTTTATCCATACAACACATACTGCACTAGACCATAAAATAAAATTAAGGCTTTAGTTTGGCCTGGAAAATTTTCAATAGTTTGGTTTTGTTTGAAACTTCCCAAACAATAATTTAATGTTTGGTCCAGAAGCCGTGCCAACCCCTAATTGCACCCAAGTCAGACTTATGTTCTTCCTATTCAAAAAGTTATTTTATACTACTTATGAAAAATAATTATCTAAGATAACTATTTATTTTATAAATAAAAAAATTAGCTAATTTTATTCAAAATAATTATTTTTTTAGATAATTTTTATTAATAAAGAGTTTCAAATAATGAATCAGTTTCCTCAATGACTTGCCAAGCCGATTTTGTGACATGCAGACACCATTATAGCCTTAACTCTTACAGGCTATTTGGATGGAGGTTAACAAAGGTTAATATAGAGGTTAATGAAGGTTAAATTTTACGTTAACCTCGTTTGGCAACCTTTTTTCAGATTTAACCTAGGTTAGGTTAGGTTAAATATTAACCTCATTGAACCTTGATTCATCCCAATATTGTTAACCTCCAAATTGAAGGTTAATGAAGGTTAAAGTTAAACTTTAAAAGATGTTTTATCCCATTAGACCATATTCACCTAGGTTAACATTAATCCAAACAAGGTTAGACATATTCACCTAGGTTAACCTAATAATCATCCAAACAAAACTTATTAATATTCACAGCGATTCACCTAACCTAAGTTAATTTATATCATTTAATCTTTATTAACCTAACCTTATTTAACCTCCTTCCAAACAGGCTGTCTGTTAACCATGGAAACAAGGGATAAAGAAAAACAAATTACCCTTTGCATATGGTATGGACCTGACACATCTTATTCTCACATCCATATCTGAATCCTTTGCTCGCACTTGTCCATCTAAGTGACGCAAGTCATATATCCTCACTGAGGTTCCCGTGGCAACAAACAAATTCATCCCATAGACTGAGAGGGAAACCACGTCTGAACTGAAATTGATGAGGCATTGCGAACAATTTGCTGATCGTGGATCCCAACAGATAAGCTTTCTATCCCAACCAGCTGTTATTGCTTGACCTAAAATGAGGGATACAAAAAATTGAGAAAGCATCATAATATCAAATTGGATCGAGTATATAGCATTTTTCTACTCCAAGTCTCCTATGATTTAACATACTGCTGAGTTTTAACCCAGGAAGGCTAAAAAGCTAAGCACATAAATAGCCATAACTTTTGTATGTGCTAATAGTGAAGATACATGTTGATGCCTTCAAAATACGGTGATGTACCCCTTTAAGCAGGAAAATCAAAGTTATTTTCACGTAAATGGATATCTTACCGCAGAAACTCACTCCTCTCTCTTCCAAGACTCCAAGTGAAATAGTTATAATTACACATGAATTAATAAACTTTACTACCTGTTAGCTAGCATCATAGTAATAGAGGATAATGTACTATGAATACGTCGAACCAGCACTGTCTTTCTGTTGGGGTCCCTCCTTAATTAAGGGAGTTTCCCAATAATAATAATAATAATAATGGGAATGATGCATGCATAGTAGAGTTACAAAGATAATTAATACTTTGGAACTCTTGGGAATTTGAGAAGGCAAGTGCATTTTATCATGTGTAAGTTACCATTATTTATTGACTTAATTTAATAAGAGAGCATTCAAGAGTGCCTTTGGGTTACCCCCTTCTACTCCTATAAATAGGGATCTTTGGGAAGGCTTAAATCATCAAAACAAAGCAAGCAATCCTCTGCAAAAAGAGAAAAAGTAAGAGCCACTACAAAAGTGAGGTGCTTGAGAAAAGTTCTCATATTTTCTCAAGTAAAGTTTGAGTGTTCCACCACTTAGTTGGTGAGAGAGTCCGTCCTTTGTAATACATCCTCTTTTGGGCAAAGAAGTTGAGTGAACCTTTAGTTCATACTAGAGAAGAATTACTTGTAATCCTATTATCATCATAGTGGAAGGTTCGTAATTTTTCCCTTCAACTTTAAGGGTTTTCCATGTAAAAATTTTGGTGTCTTTTTTTTCTATTTATACTATTATTGTTTTGCCCATTATAATCACACAAGGAAGGCAAAGGTCTTCCGCTATCAACCGGTCCTTTTTCCGCAACACTTTCTTCATTTTTGTCAAGTGAAAAGACATCAGAAGTTAAGCAATCGGCTTAGCAACCGATCCAATGCAGGTCTAGTTACAGTAGCATAATTACACAAGGAAGAACCTTTTTCTTAAATATCTAACCTCTGTGCCTGAACAAGGAAGTTCATTTCTCTGAACTGTCAATACACACATCCGTCAACAATCATCAAACAGAAGCTAATGATTACAGGTCATACGACTAGGTACAGTGGCCCTGACAGAAACAGAGAAGGGAACAGTCATCTCACCCAGTAAGGCATTTCTCTCTTTCTTACGAGCAGAACAAATGATATAAATAAGAAAATTAAACCGAACATAACATTAAGAATCATCAACGCAGCCAATCAAAAGCGTCAAAGACAAAATTATTTATCAGATATGATATATGATGCATGCAAAAGTACGAGTAAGCTGACATGGGTGCGGACATAAGAAACGGCAGGCGCAAGAGTGCACTTACTGGTCTCATTAGAATACTCAATGCAGACTGCAGCATTATCATGGTTTCCAATTGTACTTAAGCTTCCAGAAAGCAGGTCATACCTATGAAAATTGATCATCAGATCTAAGCATCCAGCGAAATTAATAAATAGCATTATAATGTGTTGGACTTGGAAATTATCGCAATAGCATAAATTCAGGACCTTCCATCATCAGTGTTAGACAGAGTAAGATCGCCGTTTTAAAAGTCAGGAATGTGACAACAGGAAGACGGTTTAAAATCCACGTCTGTTTAGGTTTCAAACAGTCGGCAACTTGAGTAAGCACTTACCCTTTCTTTTCTCGATTGTATGCATGATTCAAGGAAACCCATCGGTAGTTCACATTAAGAATGCTTCAAAGGTGATTTCAATTACAAATGATATCGAAAACTCAAATGCTTAAGAAAGTAGGCAATATCCTTGATGATTTTTACTCAGGTTTGAGATGATTTATTCAATGACACTCGTAGCATAAGATTGGTACTCCTGGAAGCATCACGTAACTTGATAGAGTAGACTAAAAGGGCCCATACAAGGAATTACTCATCGATGCTCCGAGCATAAGACTGGTAATCCTGGAAGCATCATATAACTTTGTACTATAAGAGAAAAGTCAAGCAGAAGTCATCCTTCCTTCCACCCGCACACCCACAAAACTAAATTGCCATCATTCAAGCAAACAGGTCCTATGTTAAGGAATAAAAATAAAATAATTACTTTGCTTCCGACAATTCAGTCTCAGTTGAACTTTGCACCTGCAGAGACTAAAAAGATGTAAACCCTATAACGAACCTGCTGATATTACCGTTTGAACCCGCACTATATACAACGGACTCGCTCTGAAAACAGCAATCAAGAAGTGGAAATTCTTCTACTTGAGCTTTGAATCGAAGCTTATACTCATCTGCGTCATACAACATTAAACTCTGCCAACGAATTCAATCAGGGAAAACCCTCGTCAGACCAAAGTCTAGAGACCCAGAAATTCGATTCATACTTTATTAGTAATTTCACCGTATTTAAGAGAGAGAGAGAGAGAGGGAAAAACTGAACACTAAACAACTCACAGAATCCCACGAGGAGATGAGTAGATTGTTGGAATTCGGAGCAAATCGAATCTGACTAATTGCATCAGCAATCGAATTCCCGAGGTCTAAAGATGGTGAATTCATTTGTTGTGTTTGAAAGACAAATTGTTCTTGACAAATCAACCACAATGACAGCTATAAAGAGACGAAATTAAAAGTAAATTTCAGGTTATTTTTGATAATTTAAAGGTAATTTACACACAAAGGATTGAATCAGGAGATGAGCACAGGAGCTCGGTCATTTGTTTGACTTTAAAGCTTCCCGCCCAGTAGAAAATGGAAATGGAGAGTGGGCATTAAAGATGCAATTGTGAAACATTAGATTAACGAAAACAAATTTGGGAGTGGGCATTAAAGATGCGATTGTGACACATTAGATTAACGAAAACAAAAACAAATTTGGGAGTGGGCATTAAAGATGCGATTGTGAAACATTAGATTAACGAAAACAAATTTGGGCCTCATTCCCCTCCGCTCGTTTATCATTTATAACATCAGATGAAATTGGACTTGAAAGGATAATGGGTTGGTTATGAATCGAATCCGGTTATATTCAGATTTAAATTTATTTATATTAACTAAATTTATATTCGATTTAAATTTATCGGGTCATAAAATTTTAATTCCAAACCCAAATTCATCAGGTATAACAAGTAAACGGATTCTAAATGTATATAGCTATTTTTTTTAATAATCTATATAAATATGAATATAAATATATTTATATGTTATAAAACTTAATATGTATATTTTATTGAAATAAATATTAGATTAAAAGGATAAATATTTTAAAATAATTACTTTAACTTTTTAAATAGTATTTTAATGTTTTTGGAATAAAATATTATAAATAATGTCTATAAAATAAATATATAAAAATAAAATTAAAAAAATAAATAAAGATCTCAAATACGATTACGATAAATATGACAAACATAATATTAGTATATATTTATAAATGTCTGTGTGTATATATATATCAAACAAGTCTAGATTGGATTTGGGTCTTAAAATATTGGACTCAAACTCAGACTCATTTACATATATATGGACCCAAACTCTACCCAGATTTGTTGGGTACTTGTGTTGTACTTATGTGTTGTTGCCCTATATGGCATACATGCTTGGAGTCCTTAAGTAGTAAGATGAGGTTGTGGAAAGATAACAGAAGTAAAAAAAAATTGGAGTGGTAAGAGAGAAGTGAGAAAGGTATAAGTATCTCATGACTTGTGGGCAGACAAATAAAAGAATAATATGAATAAAATAGGATGATGGAATAATCTTGTATGAGAAGTGAGAAACTTGCATGGGGTAGTTAGTTTTTGTATGGGGATAACTTTTACGTAGATAAATATGACTTAAGTGTTAAGAAAGGTGAGAAAAGAGTATTTTTGGTGATTGGAGTCCATAAGTGAAAAATAGTACGTGGGTCGGGATGAATGTGTATGGGGACTTAGCTAAGGTTTGTGAGAAAGAAACCCTATATGGGGGAAGTATGCGTGGAAGGGAGAGTTAATGGAAGTGGTTAGAGTGTGGGATAAAAGTAGAAGGGTGCCACATAGAAGAGGAAGTGAGTCAAGTGGAAAAGGGAACAGTGTGTAACACTCCCAAAATTTACTATTAAAAATTTTTTATTTTATTTAAAAATTAGCAGAAATAAAAACCATAAATTTTAAGGATGTTACCGCCATACTTGGTACTAGACCGGTTTCCTCCTACCTTTCCAGTACCAAGTGTTAAGGCTAAAATGAAAGAATACGATTTATATAAATTTAAATTCCATTTAAATCAGAGTAGTGCATTAAATTCATTGTAAGATATATAAACCCACTATTAGTAGTTACAAGAGTAAAATCATTTACCAAGAAATTAAAAAGGTGGAAAGAGAAACTCTAAAAAATTTTCGGATAATCCTTACGCTCGTACCTGATACCTACTTGAATAGCACCTACAACAAACATACGAAGGACACTACCCATTGAATAGGTAGGGGGCCACAAATGGAACTCTTCAGTACCATGGGATTGAGTAACCCCTTTATACCAGACTGAAAGGCATAACCTGCATGCAACACATCGTACATAAATGATATAAAATGATAACATACACGAGCTTAGGAAAATCACGATGGACATCAGAACTAATACACAAGGCAACGCCACATACAATAAGAAATGCATTAACACAAAATCCATGTACATAAAAATTCCATCATATACCCAAGTAGGGACAGGCACTAAAGACAAACTTATACCATATCCATAGATCATAACGTGAAATCAATACTTTTGGTCTTAAGTCGTTAATTAATTATTATTCAATCATCATCTCTCGAATTATATCCATGTGAGTACGGGAACCCCACTATTATAGCCGGTGGATCGAAAATACCCAAGGTAAAACTTGCCTGGCCACTATTATTCGCTGGTGGATCGGTCTTTAGGGCACCCTGCACCTAGTCACTATTTTCGCCGGTGGATCGGTCTGGCCCCGACTCTTATGGTGTTACATCGTAAGTGATTACTATATTCCCATAATTTATTAACATCTAATGTTTGGTTTATTGAGATCGGGATCCCCCACTATTATAGCTGGTGGATCAAAAATAATTCAGGGTAGAATATATCCGACCACTATTATTCGCTGGTGGATCAGTCCCTATGGCATCTTGCTCCTGGCCGTTATTATGCCGGTGGATCAGTCTAGGCTCGGCTCAATAATCTTTCACTTTACGTAATTAGTACTTTATTCATGTCTTATTCAACAGGTCCATTTAATTAATTCGATAAAAGGAAAAAAGGTCACGAATCTAGAGACACAAAGATATACTGGCCATAGAATCAAGCAATCTATATCAAGGATCATGATGTATATAAAAACTCTAACACGTACTTCAAACATATCTAACCCACATTGCCATGCATACTTACCAACTAGGCACCTCTTGTATGATTATGATATAAATACCATATCACACCTTTAATTATCCATCCAACCCTAGGTTATGTCATGTTCTTGTGATGCTCGCTTATGATACCCACTAACATATCAAATACTCTTATCTTATTATTCAATATTACTTATGTCTTATTAAGGAGACTTATTTAATCTATCGACATGTTACATACAAGTTACCAATTTACCCCCATCATCCTTACAAATTTACTGAAATACCATTTGTTTGTAAAATTACCAAGTCACCCCTTTTTATCTGCTAAATTACCATATTACCATTTATGTTTGCATAATTACCAATACACCCCTTGCATTTGTTAGATTACAAAATTATCCTCCATACTTATTAAATCACCAACTTTATCCCCTCAAACTTGTTAAGTTACCAATTCACCCCTTCTAGTTGGTTAAATTACCGAATTACCCTTTTTTACTTATTAAATTACCAAATTGCCTTTCTTACTTATTAAAATGACCAAATTACCCTTTTGGTTGGTTAAAGTACCAAATTGCCTTTCTTATTAAAATTACCAAATCGCCCTTTTAGTTAGTTAAATTACCAAATTGTCCTTCTTAATTATTATAATTACCATTTTGCCCTTTTTAAGTACAAAATTACCAAATTATCCTTCCTTTGTGCCAATTTACCAAAATACCCTTTCTTTAAGCCAAATTACCAAAATACCCTTCTCCTTTATTAAATCACCATTTTACCCCTGTACTTTACAAAATTACCAAAATGCCATTCATTTATGTCAAATTACTAAAATACCCTTCTCCTTTATTAAATCACCATTTTTACCCCTTTACTTTACAAAATCACCATGTTATCCCATTTTTCATATAAAATTACTAAAATGCCCTCCTGACTTACCCATTTACCATTTTACTCCCTTCACACTTATAAATCATCATTTTGCCCTTATTATACCAATTTTACCAAAATACCCTCACCACCTAAATATTAATATACGTGGCCCATACACATCATATGAAATGCCCCAAAAACCCTAATTTCTATTATTTATTATTAAATGATATTTTATTTTGGGAGTTAATCAAATAATTTACTTTATTTAAATTAAGAAGGATAAAATAGTTTCAAATTGTTATAAACTTTATAAATAACTTAATTGGAGAAAATTAGAGTGTTTTGTTAATTTAAAATGGAATATAAGAAAATTCTTTCAAAAATCCTAAATTAACCTAAAAAGAGAATTTAATTATTATTTTAATATTTATATTTTATTAAACATCCCAAATTACCCAAATCATACTAATTAAACTAACCACTAATTTCCCTTCTTTTTCCTTTTTCTTTTTCTCCCTTTTCCCCCTCTTTTTCCTTTTCTTTCCTTTCCTTCTCTTCTTTTTTTTTTCTCTCCTTCCTTCCCCGACCTGGGCCGACCGCTGGCCCAATTTCCCCTTCCCCTACGCGGCCCATCTCCCTGCACCCCTCATTTCCCCTCCCGGCCGATTCGGCCTATCTCTTTTTTTTTTCTTTTTTCCTTCTTTCTCCCTAGACCGCCGGCCCAACCTCCTTCCCCCACTGCATCGTCTTCTTCCCCGACACACCTGCAACTCCCAGATCGGCGCCGGATTTTCCGCCTCCTATCTTGCCGTTTGACCGTCGTTCTCCTCCTCTCTTTCCCATCGTCTTCCCTGTTGATTTGTCTCAAGCGGCCATTCCTTCCCCTGGCCGCACCATTCCCCTTTCCCGGCAAACATGACCTACCCCGTAGACCTGTGCCGGCCCATCCTTGCCGGCCGGAGCACCATACCCCTTGCCCCCTACTCTCCCACCTTCCTTTATCGTTTTAATCCCCCAATTAGCCTATGAATAACCCCAAGAGCTACCATAATCGGGTTCGAAATTTGGAACCCAGAAAATACCGTCGTGTGCCACCTCCATTTCAGTCAGCCCTTCCTCTGTCGTTGGCCGCCCTTACCGCCCGACCCAGCCACCAAAATTCTCCCTACACCACCCTCTACGCAACCCAACCACCAGCTTTCCCTGCCTTGCTCCGCACGAACCGCCTCGGCCGTGCGAAACTGTCTCCCCGATCAGCCTATTCGACCCCCTCACGCCACCTTCGCGCCGCCAGCACCGCCCTTACCGCCGCCTGAAACACCCCCTCTACCCCCCAAAACAACCAGGGGATCCTACCCTACCACCCTACACCTCCATTTTCCCCTACTTCTCTCTCCCCTAGCCTCCACATCCACCTCTCCTATTTCTCCCTTCTTCCACCGCCGCCGCCGCTGGCACCACCTCCCCACTAGGTTGCCTTCCACCTCCTTGGACCCTAAAACCCGAATAATAAAAGTTTAATAATTTTAATATTGTTAACTATTATTATTAGTATTATTATCATTGTTATTATCATTATTATTATCATTATTATGACTATTCCTATTATTAATATTAATATTAATATTATTATTATTATTATTATTTCCACAACTATTATCATTATCATTATTATCCTTGTTATTATTATTATTATTAATATTACTATTATCATTATTATTATTATTTCTATTATTATTGTTATTGTCATCGTTACTATTATTATTACTACGACTATGGTCTCTATTATCATTATTATTTTAGTACTCATACTATTATTAGTATTATTATTACTATCATTATCGTTTTTGTTATTAATATGGTTATGGTGGTTATTGTTGTTATTATTATTATTATTATTATTCTTACTCTTAGTATTATTATTATTATTATTATTATTATTATTATTATTATTATTATATTTACCATATTTATTACTTTAACTATTATTACCATCATTACTATCCTTATTATTATTATTATTATTATTTAATATATTAATTTTAGTATTCTTATTATGATTAGTATTGCAATTATTATTATTATTATTATTATTATTATTATTATTATTATTATTATTATTATTATTATTATTATTATTATTATTATCGTTATCACTATCATCATCATTATTATTATTCTTATTATTAGTATTGGTATCATTATGTTTATTATTTTAACCATTATTATCATTGTTATTATCTCTATTATTATTGTTAGTATTCTTATTATTATTTGTATTATTACTATTATCATTATCACTGTAATCATTGTTGTTGTTATTATTATTATTATTATCATTAGTATTATTATTACTGATACTACTACGATTTCAATTATTATTATCATCATTATTATCATTATAACCATTATTATTATCATTATTAGTATTCTTTTATTATTATTAATGTTCTTCTTATTATTAATACTAAAACCCTTACTTTAATACTATGGATTTTACTAAGGCTTACTTTGATTAGTGGTAATTTGCTTAACTACCTTGAGAATGACAATAACCCTACCCTTTTAATTATAAACTGCTATTATTAATATTAGCCTTAGTATTAGGCCATTATAGGGGTAAGATAGGAATTTTGGTAATTCCAATAGAGGGAGATTAACCCTAAGTATTTCCCTCTTATAGGTGAACCGGGTCAAAGCCCCCAGGAGGCGTAGGAATGTGCTCCAAGCCCTGCGCCGATTTAGGTAAGGACGTAACTAAGGCCGCTTGTGTGTATTACATGTTTTACTTGCCTTGGATGCCTCGTATGGTTTATATGTTGTATTTTGTGTATGTTATATGTTTTACTATGTAGCGCAGTGTGGAACCGAGGTATGTTCTCGTGCTCTTGTCTGTAGGTGCTAATATGGATATGATGCAAACATGATGTGGTGTGATGTGACCCTTAGGACATGCATGCTAGGTTATTTGATGAGGTGTCGTGGAATGGGGCATGAAAGAGAAAAATGAGAGATTAAGATAACCAAAGGGAAGTACGTTGGCTAACGTAGGTAAGAATGACCTAGGCAATCTGTGATCCATAAATGGACGAGAAAAGGGAAAATTTAATAAAATGGAAGAGCGGGAGAAACTAAGGTTATATGGGAGAACTAGGGTTTGCATGGAAATCTTAGGGTTTGGCATGGTAGAGATCGATGGGTTTCCATGGGGAGGTTAAGGTACGCATGGGGGCGAACCTTACATATGAAAAGTTACTTTGGGACGTGGGGAGGCTAATGGAAGGTCTGTTTGGGAGTCTGGAGGCCTGAGGTGAAAAATAGTACGTAGGTTCATATAATGGTACCTAGGGTTTGGAAAGGAAACCCTAATTGGAGAAGGTGGAAAAAGAAAAAGAAAATAATAGGAATAATTGAGAAGGAGCGAAGTATGAGGAGGAGTTGAGTCTGAGAGTCATAATACGTGGGGAGATAAGATAATATGAGTAGACTCGGGGTATAAGGTGGTGGGCCCTGTCCTACACGCCTAGAGGTTGGGTTTCCAATGCGGGAAACGTGTTGAGTATGATAATCACAAAGGGTGTTTAGTGGCCTAATATAAGCACGGGAGATAGCTCGGTAACCTAAACCGAGTAAGGATATAACTAAGGCTGAATATGCGACATGTGTCCTACGTGTCGTGGATGTTCTATATGATTTATGTGTCGTGGTCTTAAATGCCATTATTCTAACTGTTTCATGTGTGGCGTGGCTTGGAATCAAGTCGTGTGCATGTTCCCTCATTTGTATATGATAGTACGACTATGTCATAAGTTATGATGTGATGTGTTGAGGCCCTTTAGCCATGCATGTCAAAGATGAAATACCCTTGAATAATATACGTTAAGACACTAATCACTTAAAGAGGAATATGTTGGGCTGGACCTAGACCGGTCCACCGGCTATAATAGTGGCAGGATATTTTACCCTCGCGACCGTTCCACCGGCAATAATAGTGGCAGGGCATGTACCCTCGTGACCGTTCCACCAGCTATAATAGTGGGGGATTTCGTGCTCAACAAACCAAACATAAAAGTGATAAGACATGGAAAGATACTAATATTTACAGTGGAATACTTTGTGAGTCGGGGTCAGACCGATCCACCGACAAATAATAGTGGCAGGGTACATTACCCTCGCGACCGTTCCACCGGCTATAATAGTGGCAGGGCATGGCCCTCGTGACCGTTCCACCGGCTATAATAGTGGGGCTCCCGCACTCACATGGTGTGAATCGTTATAATTATCTGAGATTTTATGAGAAAGTTATCTGATTCGTAACCAGCAATGTTCATCTGTGTTATTGTTTATTATTCACATGCTATGTCTGCTTGTTCATGTATTTTTGTATGTGGGCCTTAGTGCGTTTGTTCCCTTACTCAGTACGTAGCATACTGATCACCCGTTTCATGGATGCTACTCATTCCCACGAGTAGAGGACCCGTTTGAGTTTTGCAGGTAGGGGACGATATTTGTGGCAATTTCAAGACTGAGAGTTGAGTCTGGATTTAGCTTGGGGGCTGAGAGTGACGTGGCCGGAGTGTTTCCCCTATCTGGTTTCTTTGCATTATCGTACTTTATCATTCCGTTATTTCAATTCCTCTAACATTTGAAACTTTTAAATTGTATTTCAGAATGTAACTCTAGACTTTCGCACTCTGATTTCCTTAACACTTATGCTCTACTAATGATTTGTTTTGGTTATATTCTTTTTAGCCTTAGCACTTAGTATCAGGTCGGTAGGCGTAAATCGATCTGGTACTAAGTGTGGCGGTAATACCCCCGGATTTACAGTTTTATTTGCTTGCTTCCACTAAACTCCTTTAAAAGTAAACGAAATTTTTCAGTAGTAAATTTGGGGGTGTTAAATCATCCAACACCACCAACTATTCTCATTTATTATGAATATTCATTACCACCTATTTTACATACTTATTTAGGTCATACCTTCATAGAATAAAAAATTATCAAAATGCTCCTAGAGCTTATATTAACATTATATATGCAACAAATGACCACATTAGCACATCATATCATACATATATATTTAACATTATCCTTAACATCAAGGCTCTTTCCTTAAGCATTATTTCTACAGATGGCACATAAATGTACATAATTTTATTTCCATCAACCGGCATATTCCACTAAATACATTATACTTAACAACATAGATCATGCATATAAATATATTTAAAACCCTAATGTGCTAGCATACGTATATCCACACATTTTAGTAAGGTATAATAGTTACCTTATTTTTAGCAATAATCAAACCTTACCGATACCCCGGTTAAAAGTTTGAGCTTTGACTAGTGAAACCAATAGCTAAAAGTAATATCAACATAGAACTCACACTGCATGCATGGGAATTAAGGGAGAAGAGGGTCGAAGAGGAGAAGTGGGGAAAGGGAAGGTGTGGCTCTGGTTGGGGTTTTGGTGGTAAGGTGAAGGGCTTGTGCAGGAGAGTTAGGGTGGTGGCTGGGTGCAAGGAAGGAGTAGGGGTGTAGGTGGTGGTCATGGATTGAGGATTGGTGGATCCGAGCAGCGAAGGCGGCGACTGTAGGGTTGGGAAATGGGGCGGAGGATGGGCAGAGAAGAAGAAGAGAATGAAGGGGTTTTTAGGGGACTTTCGGCCAAAGGGAGGATGTGAGGTGGTAGAGGAGGTGTTAGGGAGTAGATTGGTGGTTGTGGAGGCGGCGGAAGAGGAAGGAGGACGGTGGTGGTGCAGGGTGGGGGCTGAGAAGGAGAGGAAAGAAAATGAAGGAAAGGAAGGGGCTATAGGGGTGAGTGGGGGTGTCTTGGTGGTGTAGGGAGGTAGCAGGATATGTCAGGAGGTGGATGTAGTGGTTGGTTGGGTAGCATAAGAGGTGGTTGGAGGCAACGAAGCAAAAATAGGGGGAAGAGGAAAGGGGAAGAAGGAAGAAATGGGAGATCGATAGAGGTAGAAGGAAGGCTCAAGCAGGGTAGAAAATAAACAAAAGAGAAGAAGAAAAGGAGAGAGAGAGGAGGTAGGTGTGGTCGGGTTAGAAGGAGGGTGTAGGGGCAATAGGAGCATGGCTTATGGTGGCAGGAAGAAGAAGAAAAGAGGGAGAAAGGAGGGAATCCGGGGAGGGCTGCAGGGTCATGTTTGGTCCGAACATGGAAGGAAATATACGAGGGAGAGAGGGAGAGCAGGGCAAAAAATGGCAAGTTGTAGAGAAGGTAGGTGGCAGTTGTAGGCTACCATGGCCTCGTCATCGAAGAGGGAAGAAGAAAGGAGGAGGGGGCTATAGTCCGGTTAGGCGAGGATGGAAGGAAGGGGAAGTAGGTCGGCCCGTTTGCGAGGGAGAGGGAAAGGAAGAAAAGAATTTTAGGTTGGCCTAACCGGGGGGAGAAAAGGAAATAAAAAGAAGAGGGGAGACGGGCTGGGTGATAGCGTAGGGAGAAAGGAGAGGAGATAGGTCAGAGGCTTAGTATGAGGGAGAAGGAGGGTTGCAAGCCTGGCGACCCAAATGGGAAAGAAGAAAAGGAAATAGGAGGAAAATAAAAGGAAGAAAAAGGAGAAAGAGAGGGAAAAAAGAAAAAGAGAAGAAAATAAAATTAAAATAATTTTTGAAATAAAGGTATTTAATATTTTTGATAGGTAAATAAATTTAATAATTTAATATATTGGTTTAAAAAGGATAATTTTAGTAAAATATTAGTTTGAAAAATTATTTAAATAAAATGAGTATGATATAATAACAAAATATTTATTTTAATTTATTAAATATTCATATCCATTTTTATATACTCAAAAATCCACAAAATAATTAAATTTAATCAATTTAAAGTTTAAATTATCCTAAATGAGGGTTATTTATTAAAGTATAGGTTTTAAAATTTTGGAGTATTACACGATGTGTGGGTGATGAGGGGATGACATAAAAGAAAGGAGAAGTACTAAGGTTTGGGGGACTTACTAGGGTTTTCATGGTCACATGTTAAGGATGGGAAGTAAGGTTATGATGTTGGGTGTGGGTTGAGTAGAGTGGTGGTATTGGAAGTAAAGGGGAGAATGGGTTGTGTAGGATAGGGATAAGTGAGGCCACATAGGTTAGATTAGGGTTTCTAAGGGAAAACCCTAGAGGGCAATGGTGGGTTGAAATGGAGATAAGGGAAGTGGGCCTTCATCCACGTGTATAGGAGTTTGGTTTTCTCATGGTGAGTGAGGAAAAGGTGAGGAAGAAGTCTTGGAGTCCTAGGGTGTGTAAAGGTCCCAAGATATGGGATGAAGCTTTTTGAGAGAGTTGGGATAAAGGGTGAGAATGGGAATTCTAGTGGGTTATGCATGTCTAGTTGAGGTTGTGTGTGGAGTAAGACATGAGTAAAACACTAAATAATTAAAGTGAAAGATTATCGAGCCGAGCCCAAGAGAGGATAATTTTCGGTCCACCTGCTATAACAGTGGTCAGGTGTGTTTTACCCTGTGGAGTATTTTTCGGTCCACCGGCTATAATAGTGGTCAGATGCGTTTTTCCCTTTAGAGTATTTTTCGATCCACCGGCTATAATAATGAGGGTTCCGTGCTTGATAAACCAAACTTTGTATGGAAATAAATCATGGAAAATATAATAACTACTTATAATGGAACACCACGTGAGTCGGGGCCAAGCGAGGATAATTTTCGGTCCACCAATTATAATAGTAATGTGAGCTTGTGACTTATATTTGGTGTGTAGAATAGCTTGGATTGGTGTGTGAAGTGTTTCGGAGAAATTTGAAGTAGAACTGTGAGCTATTCTAGAAATATGTGAATATTTTACATTGAAGAAATTAGAATTTGGAAATGTGCTAAACATGAAAGTTTTAGATCTTTCTGTTATCTTTCCAACTCATCAAGAATCAGCTTGATCGGAGGTCAGATGAAGAAGTTATGGCTGAAATACTGAAGATTGTCAAAGCTGGAAATAAACACGGGGGCCCGTGTTTTAGAAACACGATCCGTGTTTTGGAAACACAATCCGTGTTTTTTCATCAGGAAAATATATCTGTTTTTCGGGAGAGGCCGATAGATGGAAAATAAACACGGGGGTATCGTGTTTATTAATACGGTCCATGTTTTTTGGGTTTTTCACTCCGTCTTGGTTTTCGCTAATGACAGTCTCGTATTGTATAAATACCATACGATTAGAACCTTAATCGAAGAGCGAACGCCATCTTCTTCTCCTATTGAGTTCTATTGTAGTTCTTTGATGAATTGAGTGATTTATGTGAGAATTTCTTTGATTCTTTGTAATCACAATTACTTCACATCAATAAGATCATCTGTTTTCCCAATCTATGTTCTTGAGTGTTCTTCTCTTGTCAATTCTTGTGTGTTCTAATTGATTCTAATTAGATCTTATTTTTCCGAATTGGTATCGATCCACAATAAGTAGTCAGGTATGTTTTGTCCTGGAGTGTTACCCGGTCCACTAACTATAATAGTGGTCAGGTTCATTTTTCCCTAGAGTGTTATCCAATCCATAGACTATAATAGTGGTCAGGTGTGTTTTTTCCTGGAGTATTTTCCCGTCCACTGGCTATAATAGTGGGGTCCCCATACTCACGCGGAAATAATATGGGAAATGTGTAAGACAAAAATAATGGCTTATGTCTCGAATGATGATATGAACCTAAATGAAGTATTGTATGCCTTATTTTCCTGTTTGTACTTGTATGGCCTTATCCATATAGTTACCTTACTCAGTACATAGCGTACTGATCACCTGTTTCATGAGTGCTACTCATTTCCACAAGTAGTGACCCTTTATAAGTTGGTGCACGTAGGAGATGCTGCATTTGATGAATTTGATGCATTCGATGTGTTGGGTGGGGCTAAGTGATGACCCATTGGACCTGGCATGGGGTCCAAGAGCGAGTGTCATCTGGACTCACCTATTTTTTTTACCATCTTTTGTTAATCTTACTGTTTTCCTCGTAGGGGCTTTGACATTGTATTGATTTTCTATTTATATAATAGCTCTTATATCGCGCATTCCACTTTTCTTTTTATTTATGAATTATTAAAATCCCTATGGTTTTATGCCTTAATCAAATTTATGTCTTGTGAGTTTTCTAGCCTTGTGGTTGGTACGAGACTGGCCGGGGGTCAGGCTTGTGCCAATCACGGCAGTAGCACCACCTATCTTAGTGTATGGTTTTTAATTAAACAAAAATTTTCAATTATGAAAATTGGGGGGGGGGGCTGTTTTAGCTAATATTATCATTTGGTGAAAAAAACACATTATGTATAAAGAAAACATGCTCCTAAGTCACTATTATCGTCTGGTGGAACAGACACAACACTTAGGTTCCAACCCACATGATCTTACACTTTAAGTAACTAATACCTTGGTATACTGGTTGTTTATCTCAATGTCACCATGTAGACATAGATATAAACATGCATGATAAATAATCCACACTTAACATAATTATACAAGACACATAAGACACAACCATATGATGATCAGGACATCGCCCAAGGAAAAATATAATTATTTCCATAAGAAACCCTAATTTTACAAAACTAGCATAACTTATCCCATAAGACTCATTTCATCACCAAATTAGGTACACCGTCCTAAAATAATATTATTAACAACATATACAAAAATTGAGGTATAAATCCAACATCTTACACATGTGCTAATGAGTCTTCCTATAGGGTTACTATTCATAATTTAAGCTATTTTCTCATCTACTATGCTTACGCTATTTATAATTACCCCAAATATTTTACATATCATACTCAGAATATTTTAATTCCATTCCCATTTTAGAATCACCAAAATTCTAAAGTTAACCCATATTAACTAAAATATCCTTATTCTACCAAAAACCTAAAAATCACATTTTAGATAACTTATATCTTACTCAAGCATCATTTGATCATATTTCCTATGAAATAATTTATAAAATTCTTAGATATTATCATGCCATAATTATTTTATATATTATCATAAATGACCAAAATATCCTTATGATAGTCAAAAATATTAATGTTTCACAAAAAAAATCATATAAGTCCGGTATAATTATTTTCCAACCCTAAATTTATTATATTAACGTACAAATTAACCATACTAATTAATGATAAAATGGTAAAAGGACTAATATTAGGATAATTTTTCCTCTTTTATATATGTATGTTCCCATAGGTTCTTTATGCATATTGCTAAATTTTTTGTAATATTCATGGATTCTACATCCTTTGGCATTTTGTTTTATAGGTGCACTCAATGGATGAAAACAAGGCTAATATGAGGTAATATGAAGGTTTTGAGCATAAATTATGATGAATATATCATTTATATGGCCTTATTAATTTCCGAGGCAAATGTATTTGACTAAAAAAGTAAAGAACTTTGCCTTTGATTCAATCTAAATTTGGAAAACACATCTAAGATTACCTAGTTTTGACTCTGAATGAAGATTTTATGACCCAACATGACCTTCCAGTGTCGATTAACATGGTTGTGTCGGCTTTCAAGGTGCAAACTCGATCTCTGACCCCAACATGGCCAATTCGGGTGTCCTTTTTTTTTCTTAGTATGATTTTAAAGGAATTATGGTTATATTCAGTAGTATATTTTTCAAGACCTCTTTTAGAATGACCCAAATGATTTTTAGAGGCTCTTTTTTTGTTTGTTTGCTCCCTCTTTGTTGTTGTATTCATATCTCTTATGCAAAACTTGTTACATTAATATTATCTTTCAATTTGTAAACTTCAATTCTCGATAATTGAAGTGCCGTATTGAACTCTATCTCTACAGTTTTGTCTAATTAACTATTCTATTTCTCGTCTACTATTATGTATGTTATTTAATTATTACGTTTTATGATTTCAATTATGCACGAGTAATTATTTGTTCTAGGATCTAATTAGGTTCGGTTTCATTTTTGATTAGATGAATTGATTGAATTGTTGTCTAAATTTTTTGAATTGCATTATTCAATTGCTTGCGTTATTGATCACTATTTTATGGTAATTAATAATGAATTTCATTAATACCAAAAGGTGATATGTATATCAAAAATAGCTAAGAAGCAAAGTATCTCAAGGAAATCTATCAAAATGCTGTAAAAAAACTCCTATACTTCTCTTTATTTTCACATAAATGAAATCTAATAAAGAGAATCCTAATGATGTCCTTCGTCATGCATCTTAGGTGTTGGCAGTGCCCTTTGAAGATCAATGTGTTCCTATAATGCCGAATTCCATTAACCACAACACCAAACATAGCCTTCAAGACTCCCACCCTACCATCTTGACCTTTTGTAACAAGAATCATATGCCGGATCCAAGTATCCCAAGTAGTACCTTGGCAATTTATCCCTATCCAATCAAAAGACAGATTCCAAGAAGTCTTAGCAAAATCACATTACATAAAGAGATGGTCCATATATTCAATCTCCCGAGCACAAATCCCACACTCAGTGGGAACTTGCATATGCCAACTACTCAGTTTGTCTCTAATAAGTAATCCTTGATGGCAAGCTAGCCAACTTGTAAAAGAGCAACGAGGCATACCTGCATGTTTCCATACAAGAGAGTACCGTCCTTTCTTCATCTCTTGATATCTCAACACTTCATAAGCTTTATGGATCATATATTCAGATATTCCACAATGTCCATTGATCACTATTTTAATTTAATTAGATTGTTACTTAGAATTGAAATATTATAATTAATGCCAACACTTAGCAATTAAACAAAAATTAACGACTCATGAAAATATATTAGTAATTATCAGAAATTGATTAAATTACCTTATTCTTAATGAGTTTAATTAGATATATAGATGTGAAAATAGGTTTTTAGATTTAATTAAGCATGACTTTTAGTTGTCGAAAGAGGTTAACGGTTAATTTTTCTAATTGTTCCTAACATATTGAATAAATCCTATACAAGATAGATTGATTTATTAAATTAAATTGGAGTTATAGCTAAAATTTGATACTAGTATTGTTTCTAATGGGCATAAATGTTAGACACTCTTGTGTTGGAGTGACATCAGCCAGACTGTTGTACTTGGACTAGAGATGATTGAGGAGATGACTCGGTAGGTTCGGTTGATTCTAGACAGGATGAAAATAGCTTAGAATCGATAGAAGAGCTACGTAGATCAGAGACGTCGCAGTGATGGATTCAAATTAGGGGACATAATTTTTTTGAGGGTTTCACCTACAAAGGGGATGTAGACATTTGGTCGGAAGGGTAAGTTGAGCCTGGTCAATATGAGATTCTTGATAGGGTTGGCGATGTTGCGTACCACCTAACGCTTCCACCAAAGTCAGCTCAAGTTCATAATATCTTCCACATTTCTCAACTGAGGAAGTATGTTGTAGATCTGTCCCATGTGATCAGAGCGGATGAGTTCAAGCTTGGCGATTCTTTATCCTACGAGGAGAAACCTTTGTGGATTCTTGACACCAAGTTACGACGAACCTGTATGAGCTTAGTACCGCTCGTGAATATTCTTTAGAGCCGCCATGGAGTAGAAGAAGTGACCTAGGAGATTGAGAAGGATATGTTTGAATCACATGCCGAGATTTTTAGTTTAGGTGTGCTAGGTTTTGGGTTTCTCTCTCTTTTAAGGGGGTAGTGACTAATAGCATAGTTTCAACTCTTAGATTTTACCACCGAGATTGCTTTTTATACATCCTTATTTCTCTTCTTCCCTACCTATTTTAGCTAATCAAAAATTTATCTAATACTAGCCCCAAACCTTTCCCCCTTTTCCTTTTCTTTCTCCTTCCCGCCGTAATACTTAACTTTGATTTTCTTCTTACCACTTGCAACACACAACTATCACCCTCACCCTGTTTTTTTTTTGCCATGATCATCACAACCTTCATCACTCTTCTCATGTTGTTGTTACCATGATCCCACAACCATCACCATCAACTACTGCTACCTTTAATTGCTACCCCTACCATTTTTCATCCACTACTCCACCATCACTCTCAACCATCATCTCCATTGAATTTTGGCTCCACTTTCTCATGTCACTTCCATCTCTCATGCCGTTGTTGTTGCTGCTGGATCATCACTTGAACCACTCGATTCGCACACCTCCACCCATACACACACACACACACATATATATACACTACTCCACCTCTCTTCCTTTCTCTTTTTTTGCCAATTATTACCCAAAATATTTTGTCAATAACCACTGCCTGAGCCCCCCTCATCATCTTCTTCTCCTCCCTTGGTTGCTACCTTATTTTCTATCGCACGCCACCTCTGTTGCCACTATGCACCACCACAACCACCAAGCACCTCCTAAAGCTTGGTGGATCAACCAACAAGACTATCCCATCACTCTCCCTTGTCATCGTTGGCCTCCATCATTTTATCCTCTTCTTTCCTCGCATCTGTCTCATTTTTATGAGATGCACCGCTCGTGCACGGTCTCTCATGTGGCCATGCATCTCTATTTTTTTCTTATCGCACGCTTGTGAAGGCCAGAACAGTTTTCCCATGCATACTTGCATAGCTCGTGCGCAGTTGTGTCTCTTCGCACCACCTACCCATGTAAGTTTCTAGCTCTGGTATTGGGTGTGCACCATCTACTGCATGCCCTTGTTGTCCCCTCTTTTCGGCTATACACCTTTCTTTTCACACCCAAACACCACCAAAATTTCACCATAGTACTACCATACCTTCCACCGCACTTCCATACAACTCAAGATTCCCTTTGATTATGGTTATTTCCATTTTACCCTCCTTTTTCTTAACTTTTACTTCCGTTATAATCTTCGAGCCTAATAGTGTATTATCTTATTTTTTGTAGATGATTTTCCGACGATCTCAAAGGAGGAGGTATAGGATTTACGTGCACAGAGCCCAGTGTCTTTGTTGTAGCTAGAAATTTATGTGTATGTGTATGTGTTATTATATTGGATATGTTATATGATTAATGTTATTATATGATATGATATCTTGAGTAATGAGATTTTAGAAGTATGCTTTTGGTATAATGTTGGATATTGTATCCATGAAAGTAATTGAGGATTTTTGTTCTGAATGGATATTGAAAATTTATATATATTGGTATTGAGAATTATTAGGCCTTGGAATAATATGAGTATTTTAATTACCTAAGTGTTATATGGTCATTTGAGGCTAATTATATGATTATAATTATATTATTAAACTTTATGTCTTGTATACTTATATGTGTATCGCATGATAATTTTAAATAAATAATAAACTCTAATAAGATATTAATCATTTAAAGTGAAAGATCATGTGAGTTGGGCTAAGGTGTTTATATGGGTCCGTTTCATCGAATAATAAAAGTGGCTCAAATTTTTTGCCTCCGAGAGGTGTACTAGTCTGTTCCATCAGATTAAGAATAGTGGGGCTCCATATTCAATGTGATTAAATATACAATTAAGAGATAAAGTATTAATGGAAAATATATTAATCATTTAGAGTGAAAGACTACGTGTGTTAGGACCGAGGTGTTAATGTTCCACTGAATAATAATAGTGGCTCAAGTGTGTTGTCCTAAGAGGTGTTTTAAACTGTTCAACTGGTTTAAAAATAGTGGCTCATGAACATTTTTTCTCTGAGAGGTGTTGACTTTGTTCCACCGGATAATAATAGTAGTTTAGGTGTTTTGTCTTTGAGAGATGTATTAGACCATTTCATTGGTTTAATAATATGGCACTATTTATATATCGAGACTTGAAATCAGTATCTACATGGCACTATTAATATTATCGCACATATGCTTACTTTTTGATGTGGATTCATGCATTATATGTAATCCTGTTTCAACTGTATTGTTACCTTACTTAGTACGTAGTGTACTAATCATTCGTTTCATAGGTACTACTCATTCCCATGATTAGACAACCTAGATGTATTTGTGTAGGTTGAGGCTGACCTAGTTGACAAATTTGCAGCCTTTGATGAGTTATATGTTCTTATAGATAGCTATAAGCCCTTATTTTACGAAAGTCTTATACCTTCAATGCCATTATTTCCAAATCCTCTATTTACCATCATATATATTAAATAACTTATTTAACACTTATCATATCTTATTAGGCACATACTACTCTTCCACAAGTAATACTCATCCACAAAAATACAACCTAGTGTAGCAACATCATATTGGTACATCTTTCATTATTCATACTCTCTTTCTATCATACAATCCATACTATCATAACATATCATTAACCACGTGCATTTAATATTATAAAAACAATAACATGATAATACACATGGCCATTCAAGCATTTAACACAAAACCCTAAACATCGACTAGTATCCTTACGGAAAAACCTCCAGTCTCTAAGCATGCTTATCCTATCCTGCTTATTTTTGAACCTCTAAAATATCACCTAAGAATAATTAAAAATTAATAATTAGAATTAAATGATATAATTAAGGAGGGTTTAAGGTAATTTAAGGGAAAAATAATGGGGAAAAACTAAACAGAGGTTTGAGGGAAGTGTCGGCAAAACTTGTGCAACAAAAGGGGGTGTAGTGGATGCCAAAAAGGTGAGGATAGGCTTAGTTATGGCTACAAAAGGGAGGATGTGGGATTAAATAGAAATGGATGGAAGGGATGGTTTAGGTAGAAATGGGCATAGGGTAAGGGTGTTGTGGTGATTTTTGCCGAAGATGGAAGGGTGGTTTTTGTGAAAATGGACGAAAGTGGTGGGTAGGTTTCAGTGAGTTTTACCACCTCTTAGGGGCAGGTTGTGGGGAATTTAGCCGGTGGATGGGGTGAGGGAATGGAAAATTTTTCCGGTGGGCGTGTTTCTACTTTGGCTGGGTTCGCTGGTGGTGGGTTTTTGGTGTTGTTTTGGCAACAACAATGAATGGGAAAGAAGGGGGAGGAAGGATGTGTTAGGGTGTAAATTTTTTGGCAGAAACATAGGGATAAGAAGGGTATTTCGGTGCATTAAATAGGGTATGTATGTATATATATATATAGACATGTACGCACAAGGGGGAGAGGAGAGAGGGTGAGGAGATCTTTGTTAATGCAACCCACCTCATAGAAAAAGAGGGAGTTGATGGATGATGGTGAGGGTAGTGTTTGCATGTCATGGAAGGGGATGTCGTGCACACAAGGGGAAAGAATAAGGGAAAAAGAAAAATGTTTGGGAGGGAAATGTAAGGACGGAGAAGAAAAAGAAAAGGAAGAAAAAGTGAAAAAGTGTGGGTTTAGATTTAATTAAATGATTCTCCAGGATTAGGTTTAGGTTAGGAAATATATTAATAACTTAGGATAAAAATTAGTGTTAGGCTAAAATTTAGGATTGGTGTAATACCTCAAATTGAGTAAGTGTTATAAGGATTGATCTGGCTACTTATAACAACATGGTATACCATATACCATCCTTTTGGTGATTCTATCCTAAGAACACCATAGTTAAGCGTGTTGGTCGTGGAGCAATTTTAAGGACGAGTGACCCTCCTGAGAATATTTAGAAATTTTCTAAAAATTTCTTGGAAAGCACATGAGTGGAGAAAAAATATGATGAAATGACTCGTGTTGATTTATGGGGCTAGCTAATCAATCTGAAAGCACTCTAGGGTGGCCTTCGCGTGATCGTATCAACTCGGGGTGCTACAATTAGGGAATTGGGGTAATATATAAATATTAGTTTCCTGAGATTAGAAGTAGGTTACGATATTAATTACTTGGGATTAAGGTTAGCTAAAATTTGAGGTATTATAGGTGGAATGGTCTAAAACACCTCTAGGGGATAGGACACTTGAGCCACTATTATCATCTTGTGAAATGGATCCAAAAACACATTGGCCTGACTAGCGTGATCTTTCACTTTAAATGATTAATGTCTTATTCATGCTTGATTTAAAGATACAAAACACATTTAAATCAGGTAAGCACATCATGAAGATTATAAAGCTATTTTCTAGAGTTAAGACACCGGTATTTCCCCAAAACCCTAATTTTACACTTTTATCATATCTCTTATTTGGTTACTCTTTTAATCACAAAAATTATTACCTCTTCCTAAAATATTATTACTATCAACATATTTTCATTTGAAGGCCTAACTCTAAGGTCTTTCACATGTAATAATAACCCTATCCCAAAAGTTAGTATTCCTAGGGCTTATAAACCCTAATTTTACAAATCCATCATAACTTTTCCTGTAGGGCTCAAAAATATTCCATATTCAATATACATTCTCAGAACACTAAAATTAACAACATATTCGAATTCTGTGGTCTAATTATACCATTTCACACATGTGATAATAGTTTTTTCGTTTTAGGGTTATTATTCTAAAATCAAACCATTTCCATACTTTAATAAACTTATATCACTTACATCTATTCCAAAAATTTCATATAAATTCCTTATCACATTTTGGATGATATAACACCTTAAAATACTATGATTCTTATATTTAACCCACGTTGACCAAAATGCTCATATAGGTAACAAAGCCCTTATTTCATGAGAGTTTTATATGTTTAGTAACATTATTTGTAAATCCACATTTTTTCCATAGACCTCATCATACTCATTTCACATTCATCATACCATTAATAAATCCATGATACATCCATATTTCACACCGAGGGTTTTTCTACATAAAATAACAATATCGCATGATATTTACTTACTCATTTTCTATCAAATAACATCAACTACATACCATAGAATTAAAAATCATATATTAACTCACATAATAACAATAACATGGTACAAAACAAAATCATGCATCACAATTAGCAATCAAAAACCTTAGACTACAACAAATATCCTTACAAAAATGACTCCGGTCTCTAAGTACGCAAATCTTATTTCGCCTATTTTGGAACCATGGAAAAATCACCTAAAAAAGGCATAATAAAATTTCATTAGGATTAAACCACATAAGTAAGGAAATGCTTAAGGAAATGGAAGGGTAGTGTTTGTGAAAAACTTACATAACCAAACAAAGGGGGAAATGGTGGGTTGTGTTGTGGGATGGTGGATAAGCAACAACACAAGTTGTCATTGCTATAGGAGGTGCCATAATGGTGGAGGCCTAAACAAGGAGGCTAGTGTTCTATGGTGGGAGTCAAAGGGTGGTGGTGTGGTGTGTTTGGAGGTGTTGAAGGGTGGAAGGTAGGCTTCGGTTATGGTTGCCAAAGGATGGAGGTGGGGGTGTAGTGAAGGCTATCGAAAAGGAGGGGTGAGCTTTGGTTGAAGTTGCTGAAGAGGGTGTTGGGTTGTAGTGAAAGATGCTGTAGTAAAGAAGGGAAAAGGAAGGAGGTGGTTGCAGTGGAGGCTGCCAAATAAGGAACAGCCAGTGACTGTTTTGCTTGTGTTTGGGGGTGATGTTGGGTAAGGATGGTCGAAGATGGTGAGGGAGAAATGGAAAGGGCTTCTAGTAGGGTGGGGTGTCTTGGTTGGGCTCACCAGTGGTGGCTTTTGGGGCTATTTTTGCAATGGCAAGGAGGTGGTGAAGGAGGGAGACAGTGGTGCTATTGTTACATAAACAAAAGGGAGAAAAGAGAGGTGATAGGGGCATGTAATGTTGGTCATATATACCCATGCAATTGCAGGTACAAAGATGAGAGGAGGGCGTGAGGTACAACAATTGAAGGAAAATTTTCAACCCCAACCCTTATTTGTTAGATCTTCAAGTTGATGGGAATAAAAGATGGTTTGGTAAGCGGTAGGGGGTGATGGGGCGTGCGGGCATTATCTATGGGCAATGTTTCAAGCATGGAGAAGGGGGAAAAAGGAAATGGAGAAGGAGTTGGCCAACAGGGGAAAGAAGAGAAAAAGGAAAAGTGGAAAAAGTAATAGGGGTTAATATGTTTATTTTTTTATTAGAATAAGATTAATATAATTTAGGTTAGAATATTAGGATAGTTTAATCATTGATAAATCAGGATTAGGTTAAAATCTAGGGTTAGAGATGTGGGGTAAGGTGGAAATATTAATTTTTTGAGATTAGGATTAAGTTACAAGGTAAATTACTTGGGGTTAAGGTTAACTAAAAATTTAGGGTATTACAATAAACACATTAAATCATACATATGAAAACATGGCATAAATATACTGAACCATACATACGATGAAAAATAGGATAACAAACCATAACATATACATTACCAAGGCACGTTCTCATTATACCACTATGCTTAATCATTTTTTTTATAACAATCACCTTATATCTTATAAGTCTCGAATGACCATACTAATAAATTTCACAATACTGCAATTAGATAAAACAACCTGGAGATGCATAAATTACTTTAGTCATATTAGTGCATGAGGTAAACACAATACCATCCCAACCATTTCATCATAAACAATCCATATAACCATCGGTAGGCACAAGGACAACTATCAAATCACTAGTAAGATAGAGGATCACTATCGGCCACAACAATACATTTCAAATCCAATAACCAACAATGATTACTTCCATTTTATTTACTTGATGAGAGATAATATCAATTTGGATACACTAAGGTTGAAATGCCCCAAAAATTTCTAATTTTAAATAGTATATTTAAATGAGGTTTTATTATAAAATTTAATTATGTATATTATTTTATTTAAAATAAAAGAAAATTTATTAGGGCAAATCTAGAATAAATTTATAAGTATTTTAATTAGGAGGAATTTGGGTATTTTGACTAATTAAAGATTTTAATTTGGGAATTTATTTAAATAAATTATTTTATTTAAAATAAGAAAGAGAAAATAGTTCCAAATTAATAATATTTTTATAAATAATTTAATGGAAGAAAATTTGGGTGTTTTGCTAATTAAAATGGAATTTATGGAAAATCTTTCAAAAATCTTATTTTAGCCTAAAAAGGGATTTAAATATTATTTTATTTAAATAATATTATTTTTAAATATCCTAAATATTTAGATTAATTTAATTGGCCCTAACCATTTTTTTTCTCCTTTCCCTTTTCCCTTTTTCTTTTTCTTTCTTCCTTTTTCCTTTCCTTTTTCTTTCTTTTTCTTCTTTTTCTTTTTCCTCTTCTTTTTCCCCGTTTGGGTTGCCCTCTCCCGAGGCCCAATCTTTTTCCCTTTCCTTCCTTTCCTTCGGCTCAGCCTGCGCGGCCTTCCTCCTTCTGAATCCGCCACGCCGCGTTTTATGCCTAATTACACCAAAACTCGGCGTTTCATTTAAATCCTTACCTCGCGCCGACCGGCCCGGTTCTCCCTTTTTCTTTTCTTTTCCCCGGCCGACCGGACCGCCTCCCTTCCTTCTTCCTTCTTCCTCCCCTCTCCTCCGTCGACGATGGTGCAGTCCCGGCATCGTCAATGGCATCTCCGGCTACGGTGATTAATACCGGTCGTTTCTTGCCTCATTGTCTTCCTCTTAACTCCAGAAATAAATTGGCATATTTATTCGACGTTATCTCTCGTTCGTTTCTTCTCCTCAGCCTCGCGAAAATTTGAAGCAAACCAAACGATGCCCGACCGTTTACTACCACCGGCCACCCAATTTCTCGCATCCAATGCCTTCCTGCCGACACCCAAAACCCTATTATCCCATCCACCATCTATAAAAAGCCTGATTGTAGGAGTTGTGGAAGATTTTTCTTCCCCGAAACCCTCGGCGAGGGCTGCCATCACTGCAACTTAAGACGCGTCGTCCTCCGCCGATAGCCAACCTCAGCGCCACCACATCATCCCAAATTCTTCCTTGCAACGTCCTCTAGTTAACTAAACCATTTTCATCTCTCGATTCTTCTTGCACGAGCCTCCATAAACGCGCAAAGTTGGCTGCTCGTTTCGCCAGAATTTTAACCCCGAAGCCTTAAACCACCGTCCGTTGCCGTTCTCCGCCACCTTTGGCTGCAACACCACCATCATTTTGTCCCTCTACTCCTGGGAAACCATAAACACCTCTTATATCACCTCAATTCTCCCTATCTTTTTCCCAACATCCATCTTTCCCTTTTTTCTTCTAATTTTCCGGCTACTGCCGCCACCGCCGTGCACCACCGCCGATGCCGCCTATCCCCACCAGCCTAAGGTTGAACCCTAGACCCTCTCAACCATTTTCCATATTATTATAAGCCTTGATTTAATTTATTTCAATTATTTGCATATAAATACCATTATTATTATTCTTAATATTTATATTCTTAATATGTTTTATTATTATTAGTAGTAGTAGTATTGTTTTATTATTATTTATGTTGAGGGCTGAAGCCTTATTGTATTTTAATTCGATTTTATTATTATTCCCCTTATTATTTCTTTTATTAATATTATTAATATTAATATTTATAAGTATAATAATTATTATTATTTTATATTTCGAATTTCTATTATTCTTATTCCATTATTATTAATGCAAATATTTTACCATTAGTATTGTTAATAATGTTATTATTGTTATTACTATTGTTATTATTATTATTATTATTATTATTATTATTATTATTATTATTATTATTATTATTCTCATTGATATTAGTTTTATTATCTTTGATATTATTATATTAGTATCATTATTATTATTAGGGTAAAGTCTTTAACCCTATATTATCAAGGTTTATAATTTCTCTATTATTTTTATGTCTTTAGCAAAGTTAGAATTTTGGCTAAGGTTATTTTATTAGTATGTTATTATTTGGTCAAAGCCCTAAGGAGGCGTAGGAGCGTGCTCTAAGACCGGTGACATTTTAGGTAAGGGGTGCTAAGGCCTTTTTATGTGCTTATGGGCATTATGTGCTTCACATGCTATGTATCCTATATTTATGATTATTAATTATTTTGTATGTGGTATGACATGGAGTTGAAGTATGTTTTTGTATTTTTGTATGGCATGTGTACTATATGTATGCGACGATATGTGTTATGACCCTATAAGACATGCATGAGAGGATGTCGATGTGGTTTGTGTGGGAGAAAGGATGAAAAAGGAGGATGGGGGAAAGAAGTTGACTAAGGGAAGTGAGTTGACCTAATATTATGGTTTTATAAGGAATAATCTAATGTATGTTTTTATGTGGAAGAGTATAATTTAGGGTTTTATGCGGAGTATATAATTTATGATGATAAATGGGAGAATAAAATTTATGGTTTGTTTGGGAGAATCTAGTTTATGATGTTTTTTGGGAGAATGTAATTTATGATATTATATGGGAGAATCTAATTTTTGGTTATGAAAGGGGAGAATCTAATCAATTGTATTATGTGGACAAATCTTTGGGTTTTATATGATTTGAATCTTTGGGTTGGTATGGATTGAATTTAGGGTTTTGTGTGAATGAATCTTTGGGTTTAATATGGTTGAATGTAGGGTTTTGTAAGGATGAATCTTCGGGTTTATGTGAATTGAATCTAGGGTTTGGTAAGGATGAATATTTGGTTGGTATGGATTAAAATTAGGGTATTGTATGATGGAATCTTGGGTTTTGTGTGGAGGTATTAGGGTTGCGTGGTGGAGTTAGGGTTTTGTATGGGAGTTAATGATTGCATGGAATTTAGGGTTTACATGAAAAGTTCGAATGGTTGCATGGGATGTGTAAAGTCTACATGGGAGTAAAATTTACGTATGAAAAGTTAATTTGGGATGTAAGGAAGGTAATGTAAGCATTGTTTGGGTAGTTAAACACTTTGGATGGAAAATAATACGTGGAACATTATCTGGGTACGTAGGAGACGAAGCTAGGGTTGGAGTGGTTAATTATGGTTTGGGGTGGCACTACAAGAAAAGCTAATTTTGGCCACGGAATTTTTCGTTGCCAAATATATCTTTGCCAACGATAGTATATGTTTGGCAACGACAAGTTGTCGTTGCCTATCATAGCGTAATTAAAGATTTTTGCAACAACTTTTTGCCGTTGCGAAAAATAATTACTTTGGCAACGATATTATTGTGGCAAAAAATAGTTTTGTTGTCATAAATTATTAGCATCGATGATGGAGCATAATTATATTTCGCAACGATTTTTCTATTGCGAATAAAAGATAATTATTTGCAACGATACTATTGTTGCTAATAATATTCTATATTTTACAACGATTTTTTTGTTGCTAATAACATACAATATATTTTACAACAAGTTTCTTGCGGCTAAAAATAGTCTATATTTTGCAACGAATATTTTGTTGCCAATAATGTACAATGTATTTTGCAACAACTTTTCTGTGGCAAAAAATATTCTTTATTTTGCAACGACATTGTTGTTGCCAATAATATATAATAATTTTACAACAATTTCCTTATTACCAATAATTAGCTATATTTTGCAACGAATTTTTTGTTGCCAATGAAATATTTATTACTAATACTAGTTTTGGCAACAATGTCTTTGTTTCCAAGAAATTTTTGTAGTACTTCTCGATAAATTATCACTTGATAACCTGTCACATTCATGATACCTTATTCAAATACTCATCCCATACATATATTAATCAAATACAAACATCAATAGTAAATTCGTTTGATCATCAACATGAAATGAATAATTCATCAATTATATAATTGTCCATTACAATTGTCCAAAAGAGAAACCATTGTTCAAACCCATGTAATTCCGAGATATCACCATCATTAAAAGTATTCTTGTCAAAACACTCTTGTCAAGTGTTTTTGTTCAAAAATACTTCTAACCAAGAACATGATCTTCTTATCCGTACATCAACTAATAACAAAAATATGTATCCACAAATAAATCAATATTGATCATCGATGCCACCATGAAAAACATCACCATCATCGTCAAGTGTATTTCTAGACCTGAAAAAACAACAAAATTAGTACATGTGTCGTACATACATACGTATGTATGTATGTATATATATATATATATATATATATATATATATGTACACACACACACACACACACACACACACACACATATATATATTGTATTCCTAGACCTGAAAAAATAATAAAATTAGTACATGTGTCATATGTACATACATACGTATGTATGTATGTATGTATGTGCATACACACACACACACACATGTATATATGTAAAATATAAGTGTCATTAGCGCGTTATGTTTACTTTTGTATATAACGAAACTACTAATGGAAAATTGTTCACATGGATATCTAACCACCTATAAGTTCCAAAACAACCATCTAGTGTCCTAATAAAATGCGGATCATGACATCAACAAATTGTGGTATTTTACAACACATGCTATCTTTTGCATGTATCTGAAACTTTTTTTATGCAGAAGTGTACCCATAAATAATTTAATTCCCGAACTACCAAACCCATAAGCTTCTCCTACTAACTATTTCAAGCATTATTCCTTCAACATTTTCCTAAAATCATTCTAGGCCTCCAAATATTTCAGATTCAAAGGGAAAAGAGAGAGTATGGAAAAATTTAGAAGATCATGGGCATAAAAATTTTATTTGACCATGTAATTATCCAAGGAACATAAAAAAATTATGGAATACAGATAATCAGGTTTTCTATTTTTGTTCATTTTCCCAAGACAGAATATTTTCACACATTCTTAAGTAACTATGGAATCCTTATGAATTTCTCTTTATCATATGATTTTCATCAAGCTCTTCATCTTTTGAAATATTTGATCCTATATAAAACTCAAAAATACTACACAATGCAAAGTAGCTCATATCATAGAATAAATACAAACTTTGCTTCCCTTTCTGCAGTTGTTGCCCATCCTGTTATCTCTGTGTTTGGTCCAAATTTGATTAATCTATGTTTAAGAATGAGATGCTGTAATATGAGTTATGAATGAAGGAATTTAGGGTGGCATCCTAGCATAAAAAAAACAAAAAAAAAACTTGTTAAATGACTCTTGAGTTATGATATGGAGCTGGAAGTTACATACTTTTATAGTTGACCATATGGTTGTAGGTTGCGCAACTAATCTAAATTATCTTCTATTTAGAATCAGAGTTTTATTCTTGTTAATTATGTGCCCAAAAAGTAATGAAACAAAGTTAGGAAGATTTAGGCCAAACTGAGTTGCCAAATGTGTTTCTAGGAATCGATTATGATTCATGAATTTGTGATGAGTGGTATTTCTTTGATTTGATTCTAGATCAGAATTTTTTATGATTTCCCTAGTTAACAACATGTTTTTAATACCATAAATGACTTGGATAATGAGGGAAGTTAATTATGCATTGGCACATTCAAGTATGCTTACTTAAAACTAACTAATTTGATGTTTACATGCTAAATATTGATTTTCAATTCTGTCTCTCTGGCACCTAAATATAGATCTAATTTTATTCATTTAGCTCACTAAAAACATACTCAAAAAACTTGAAATATGCTAAAATTTTAATACACCAATTGAAGAATTAAGTTAGCTAAGTTTTAATGAGTTTTTATGCACTATAGAGGGGGGTTCTTTATGTTTAATTCTGATATTTTAGACCTAATTTCAGAACTGTATCTCTATTATTTCTACCTTTATAAACACATTTAAATACCTTTTGTACCATTGGGAATTTGATATATTAAAAGTGGCAGAAAGTGGAATGAGTTTAGATAGGTTTTTAAGCACTTTTGGGGCGGTTTAATTAAGTTTTGGACTGATTTTATAGTGAATCTATAGTTTTGAATTTCAGCACCTGAAACTAATTTATTTTCCACTTAAAAACATGATTCTAGACCTGAAATAGACTAGGAAATTCAATTGCAAAGCGAGAAATCTAGTGGCATGAGTTTAGAGAGGTTTTTAAGCACTTTTGGGGCAGTGTAATCAAGTTTGGACTGATTTTGTAGCGATTCTATAGGTCTGAATTTCAGAACATAAAACTGATTTATTTTCCTCTTAAAACCATGATTCTAGACCTGCAGTACACTAGGAAATCCAATTATTAAGTGAGGAATCAAGTGGCATCAGTTTAGAGATGTTTTTAGGCACTTTCGGGGCAGTGTAATCAAGTTTTGGACTGATTTTATAGGAATTCTATAGGTTTGAATTTCAGAACATGAAACAGATTTATTTTCCTCTTAAAACCATGATTCTAGACCTGCAATACATTAGAAAATTCAATTACTAAGTGAGGAATCTAGTGGTATGAGTTTAGAGAGGGTTTTAAGCACTTTCGGGGTGGTGTAATCAAGTTTGGACTGATTTTATAGCAAAACTATAGGTCTGAGTTTCACAACCTGAAAATGATTTATTTTCCACTTAAAAACATGATTATAGACCTGCAATACACTAGTAAATTCAATTACTAATTGAGGAATCAATTGGCATTAGTTTAGAGAGGTTTTTAAGCACTTTCGGGGCAGTTTAATCAAGTTTTGGACAAATTTTATAGCGATTCTACAGGTCTGAATTTCAGAACATGGAAATAATTTATTTTCCTCTTAAAAACATGATTCTAGACCTGAAATACACTAAGAAATTCAATTACTAAGTGAGGAATCTAGTGGTATGAGTTTAGAGGGGTTTTTAAGCACTTTCGAGGCATTGTATTCAAGTTTGGACTGATTTTATAGCAAAACTATAGGTCTGAGTTTCAAAACCTGAAACTAATTTATTTTCCACTTAAAAACATGATTCTAGACCTGAAATACACTAGAAAATTCAATTACTAAGTGAGGAATCTAGTGGCATGAGTTTTGAGAGGTTTTTAAGCACTTTCGGGGCGGTTTAATAAAGTTTTAGACTGATTTTATAGCGATTCTATAGGTCTGAATTTCAAAATATGAAACTAATTTATTTTCCACTTAAAACCATGATTCTAGACCTGCAATAAACTATAAAATTCAATTACTAAGTGAGGAATCAAGTGGCATGAGTTTAGAGAGGTTTTTAAGCACTTTCGGGGCGATGTAATCAAGTTTGGACTGATTTTATAATCAAGCTATAGATCTAAGTTTTAGAACTTGAAACTAATTTATTTTTCACTTAATATGATTCTATACCTACAATATACTAGGAAATTAAATTATTTAGTGAGGAACCAAGTGGCATCAGTTTAGAGAGGTTTTTAAGCACTTTCGGGGCGGTTTAATCAAGGTTTGAACTGATTTTATAGCGATTTTACAGGTCTGAATTTCAGAACATGAAAATGATATATTTTCCTCTTAAAAACATGATTATAGACCTAAAATATGCTAGGAAATTCAATTAATAAGTGAGTAATCAAGTGCCATGAGGTTAGAGAGGTTTTTAAGCACTTTTGAGGCAGTTTAATCAAGTTTTAGACTGATTTTATAGCCAATCTATAGGTCTGAATTTCAGAAACTAAAAATGATTTATTTCCCACTTAAAACAATGATTCTATACCTACAATACACTAGGAAATTCAATTACTAATTGAGGAATCAATTGGCATTAGTTTAGAGAGGTTTTTAGGCACTTTCTCGGCAGGTTAATCAAGTTTTGGACTGATTTTATAGCGATTCTATAAGTCTGAATTTCAGAACATGAAACTAATTTATTTTCCTCTTTAACCATGATTCAAGACCTGCAATACACTAGGAAATTCAATTACCAAGTGAGGAATCTAGTGGTATGAGTTTAGAGAGGTTTTTAGGCACTTTTGGGGCGATGTAATCAAGTTTGGACTAATTTTATAGCAAAACTATAGGTCTGAGTTTCAAAACCTAAAATTAATTTATTTTCCACTTAAAAACATGATTCTAGACCTGCAATACACTAGGAAATTCAATTACTAATTGAGGAATCAGGTGGCATGAGTTTAGAGAGGTTTTTAAGCATTTTGGAGCTGAATTCTTCATAACATGGATTAAATTTTGTAGCAAGAATTACATGTCTCATTTTTCAGAGTGTTATGTTAATGTTTTTCATGATATGTAGGATGAAGTTAGGCATAAGTTAGTGCAAAATCTCAGAGATATATGTGGCTAGGTTAGGGTTCAATTTGAGGTCATTCGGAGATCAAAAGGGAATTTAATTTCTTTGGGTTTATTAGATAAGGAAGGGTACTACATTAAGGCTAAAAAGGGTGTTCTAAAAATAATAAAAGGTTCTATGGTATGTATGAAAGCAGACTTAGCTTTTGGACTCTATACTCTTAATACCTATGAACCTAGATCAGAAAATGTGATGGTGAACCATATAAAGAAAGTAATAAAATGTTCTATAGTATGTACATGAGGCATACAGTAAGTAATTCCACAAAAAGTACTTTGTATTTGGATTGTATGTAGAAGCATTAAATTGATGTTAGTTAAATACACAGAACGATAGTTAGTTCCCATTAATCAATTCAGAGTTGCACATATACACTTGATGCCTCTAATTATTTATGGGTAAAAGACGTCTAAAAGCACCCAAGGAATAAAACAGACACATAAACACACATAAATGCATGCATCAAATAGAGACAATGATCAATCAGCATATGGTTAATCAAATATCTACTTTTTCTAAGTCCTAAATACATATCCCTCATTTGGAATGCATATTGACTTACTGAGGGAGTCATATTTCTACATAATTTACTTAATAGGAAGTATCTAGCAGAGGATGTCATGTATATATGATTGGTAAACACTAAGGAAATATGATAATAAATTACTATTTATTTTTTAGTTTTTAGTGAGAAGCGTCAATGAAGGAAAGCAAGTGCTATAATAGTTCATTTGCAAAACAAGTAGGCAAAGAGTCAAAATGAACTTTAACTTAACTTTGACTTTCAGTTTATACCAACTTCTTAGACCTTATTAAACTTCAATATATGTGTCGAACGAGGTGCGTAAAGAGAAAGGAAGAGATGTGATAATATGTTTTGCGTCACATTTTTCTAACTCTATATATAATAACTGAGCAGGTTTGACTACATTAATCATTACGCTGCACCTGGGAGTAGCGCTAATGGTAGTACATTTAGCATTCAGGTGAAGCATGATACACATTGGAACCTATTTAGGGTATTAAGCTTGGTAGTCATCCAGAGAGCCAGTTTGACACAACTTTATGGTGACATGAAGATCATATCTATACTAACAAGCTCACAAACCATACATTTGTAAGCAACTAGTATGCATACCACAACTCTTACATGTAAACAAATTCAAAAGCCTAGTGGAAATACCATTGGATACAATGACAATAACTTGATGCCAATTGCCAAGCACCATTTCAAGCCAACCTCAAAATGAGAAAAGTTGTGTAACCACATAAAAATAGAATGTCAAGCTGAACTAAAATTTTTTTACAAAATTTACAACCCAAAAAATAAATAAAATATGAAAAAGATTCCAAGAAGTCTTACATACAGTATGAATATCCATATTAACTAACAGTTTAGAGCCTGGATTACATATTTATATTATTATGGGTACTAGCAATATTTCATAGAAATGTGACTGATATAACACTGACTTAAAGGCTACAGCTATGAATTAGATCAAAATAGAGATAACTCATAAATGTGGCAACACCATGAGGATTTTCCTTCTGCATAAACATAGATTACCTAGTTTCAACTTAATGCAATTTAATTAATTAAGGTAAAAATATAGTTAGCCATGCCACTATCAATATTGAAAAAAATACCATAATTTCACAACAAAATTTGCTGAGTAAACCTATAAGAGAAGGGGGAATAACTCATAGCTTGACACTAAACAAGCTCTGGAGAGTCATATGTCCCTAATATGGCATTAATTGAATTCAATATAAATGCCAAAATAAGGAATACATATTTATCGAGTAATATAAATTAGGGTCACAAACTCACAACTAATCTTAGCAAACACCATAAAAATAATTAACAATTAATCAAAGTATAATCACCAACAACATAACCACACCTTGTGCCATAGCAAGTTAGCAACGCAAAAATTAATATCTAAGTTCGGTAGCAAGCATAATACTCAAATATAATTTAGCATAAGGGATTCCACTAAACTTCTTCTTGACAAAAAAATTCCGTAGATAAAAAAATGTTTTAGAGTTTCAGTTACCTAAATATCGAAAACTCAACTTTAATTATAAGACAAACCTTAGTCGTGTAAACTTTATCGCTATTATCGTTAATATAAACTCTCTTCAACAATTTGCTGCGTCTCCTTGATTTTCACCTGGTTGATTGAAAAACAAAGACGGAAACGAGAATTAAATGTAGAAGGCATGGCGGAAGAATCTGCGTCAAGAAGGAATCATAGATGGCTATCTACTTTCAAAATTAGGCCTACAAATTAGACAAACTATTAAAAATAGGAAGGAATCATACCTTGAATGCCAATTATCGTCGTCGGTTGTCCTCAATTTAACCCGGTTGTTGATTTTAGCAGATAAAACCCTATAATCTCGATGTTACTCTGCGTGCTAATTGGAAAACTTCGTCTATCATAGGTTGTCGAAGAATAGTGCCTATCGTCGGAAGGGCCACAGAACTCCGGAAACCGTCACAGCAAATCGAAGACCATATTGTTGTCGAAGCAAAATCAGTAGAACAAATGTGCGGAGGTAGTTGCTTTACCTTGGTTGAGAATATTGTGAGGTAATACGTATGTGGTTGACTTAAAACTGGACGAAACATATGTTTCGTTTATTGCCGCCGAAAAGTACCGCTAAATTTTTTAGTCCAAATTAGATTTTCCATAACAATTATTTTGTGGCTAAACATATATATTAACTGTTTTGTAACGATTTTATTCGTTGCAAAAGTTAAATAAAAATGAACTATAAAATTTTTTGTCACAATTAATCAGATCCGTTGCGAAAGCTAGTATAGATTAAAAATTGTGAAACTATTTTCAACCACAATTTAACAGTTTCGTGGCTAAATATATATATTAATGTGTGAATATTTTTAGGCCACAATTAATAAAATACATTCTTAAAGTTATATTAAAACTAATAAAAATATTTTTGCCCACAATTTTTTGCAACAATTATATTCGTGGTGAAAGTTAAATAAAAATCTACTAAATTATTTTTTGTCACAATTAATCTGATTCGTTGCAAAAGCTAATAGAGATTAAAAATTTAGAAACTATTTTCAGCTACAATTTAACATATCTGTTGCTAAAGTTATATTGAAATTGGTAAAAATATTTTTTACAACAATTAAAACTCCGTTGCTAAATACCAGAGTTAATTTTCTTATAAACTTTTCAAAGAATTTTATTTGTTTCTTTATTAACTTTAAAGAAATAAACTATAGTGTAATATCTTTTATGTTTTTTCTACAAAGTGATACCGATTTCTTATAATATTTTTTGTGAAATAAAAAAAATAGAAGAATATATTTTTTAAAACTTTTTTAGCTTAATATATGTTTAAGGAGTATTAAATAAAAAAGAACTATAAAACAGTTTAGCCATGAGAAAAATTTGTTGCAAAAATATACGTTTGTAACAAAATTGTATTAGCAACAATATTGTCTCGTGACCATAAATATCGTATGTGAAACACTCTCTAGTTGTGTGAAAGTTTTAGTCACGAGTTTATTGGTTGTTGCAAAATATGGTTTTCCGCAACAACATGGTTGTTGCAAAAGTTTTTTGTTTTTAGTAACGATCAATTATTGTGGCAGTAAAGGAATTTGTTTATAGCAACGAGATTAAAATTGTTGTAAAAAATACTTGCATTTATGGCAACATGCTTTTGCCACGAAAGTTAGGAATCGTAGCAAAAAATAAGTTTTCGCAACAAAAATTTGAGGTCGTGGCTAAATGCGTTGCCAAAAATAAGTTTTCTTGTAGTGTGGTTGATTAAGGTTTAGTGTGGGTGTTTAAGGTTTTTGTTGTATCATGTGTTTTTGGTGATTAAGGTGTAATTATGAGAATGGAATCGATGATTTGTGATGTGTGGAGGGTTAAAATAATTTGGGTGATGTGAGGTGTAGTAAGAAGAGATGTTAAGGCCTAAATTAGGGTTTCGGGATAAAACCCTAGCGTGAGATGTGAAGTAGAATTGGAGGATAAGTGTAAAGGGAGCGATTCATGCATGTCTGGGGTTTGGTGGTAGCACGTGTGTAATTGGTGAATAAAGTATGATGATGAATATGGGATTTATGATTTATGATTCGTGCATGGCGAAAGCCTTTGAATAAAATATTTAAGACACTAATCTTTTAAAGTGGAAGATTATTGAGCCGAGTCCAAACCGATCCACCGGTCAGGAATAGTGGTTAGGACGCATAGTCCTATGTGCGACCGATCCGCCGGTTATAATAGTGGTTAGGACATGAGGTCCTATCTGTGACCGGCCCACCCGTAAAAATAGTGAGGTGACTCGAGCTCAATAAACACAAACCAGAATCGTTAAAGCTCTTAAAAGATACTAATTACTTACAGTGGAACACCATGCGAGGGGGAACCGAACCGATCCACCGGTTAGGAATAGTGGTTAGGGTTTCTACCCTATATGTGACCGATCCATCGGTAATAATAGTGGTTAGGGCAAGATGCTATATTGTGACCGATCCACCGGTAATAATAGTGGTTAGGGCATGATGCTCTATTGTGACCGGCCCACCGGTTATAATAGTGGGGTGTTCCTCTGCTCGCATGGATTGATAAAAGGCATGGTGTGAATCGAATTCCGATAAAAGATTAATTAAGTAATTAATCTGGACTATGTTTGGGCCTTTATGTATGTACCTGAATGATTGGTCGATATTATGATATGATGATGGTCTTTATGATCTTTTATTCTTATGCATGATTTTATGTGCTTATGTGTTGGCCTTAGTGTTCGGTTACCTTACTCAGTACGTAGCGTACTTATCACCCTTTTTATGGGTGCTGCTCATTCCCACGAGTAGTATGCCCTTCTGGTTTGTGCAGGTGGGCGAGACATTAGTTGGGGCTGAGTGTTGAGCATGTTTGGCTCAAGTTCGAGAGTGTCGTGGCCGTAATTTTCTTCATGTGATTTCATTTCGTTATGATACTTCTTCTGATTCGCATTTACTATTTTTAATTTATTATCTTTTGTTAAGTGTTTCGACTTAACCATTTATAAATTGTAAGATTATTCCCTTCGAGGAATTTTGATTTCGCACTCTGATTTCTTTTTTATTATTAATTATGATTCTTTATGCGCACTCTGATTTTAATGTATGATCTTTCGAATTCTTTTATGAACCGCTGGTTTGAGTTTAATGTAAATCTTTTCTTAGCCTTAGCACTTGGTACTGGAATGGTCGGAGAGAATCGGTCTGGTACTAAGTGTGGCGGTAACATGCCCAGAATTCACAGGTTTTAAGTATTTCTATTTTAATTGCTCCGCTTTAAAAAAAATTAGTGAATTTTGGGGTGTTACAAAGGTACCCTGGCTATACCGGCACACAAAGGCAATACAGTATTCCACTGACTATCAACCCAAGGACACTAAGATAACTTGGTCGCACTGGCACACAAACAAAACACAGTACCCTATTGGCAATAACACATAATCCATAAGTATGAATACCCTCTAAGAAGTCCAAAAGGCTAGGTTAAGTATGATATAGAGCCCGCTTAGGATACTAAGATGTATTAGTAAAAATTCAAATCAAATCGTGGGATAAATAATGTCTTTAGGGTATCTATCCTTAAAGATTCACTACTCTCGATCTCAAGATCTTTCACTTTAAATATTAATATCTTAATAAGCTAATTATAAAATATCACACAATGCAAAAAAATTCCAATTCAATACTTAACTTATTTTTATTTATTTCTAATTCCATGCATAACAATTTTTTCTTTATTTTCAATTATCCTAGTCAACCCAATTTCAACCGTCCAATAAAAGTTTAAATTCTACATTAAGGTAAACATAATCCAATTATTCACATTTAGACATATTAGGTCATACATAACCAAAATGCCTTTATACATGATTTACTCATTAAATTCTCACTTTAATACCATTTGTTAATATAATTAAATAAAGCTTATCGTATAACTAAATACCATTAAAATAAACACTTTTGCATAAATTTACAATTATGGAAAATTAAAAATTTTTCGTTTTACCCCTAAAATACATTTAAGCCCATTTAGCACATAAAACCCTAATCATGCATATATAGCCTACTATATTTCACATACTACTTATGATTTAAAAAATACAACACTTATTAGAAATACATGTTGGAAAATTACATATTTCAAGTGAAAAGACTAAAATATCCCTAAAACAATCAAAACTTAAATAACTTACCACTATACCTAAACATGCTCAAATCTCAACATGTTATATATCAAACTTCATGCAAAATATGTGAAGAATCAATGGTAAGCAAAAATATCAAAGGAGGTCTCTACTAGGCCAAACTAGTCATTAGTTTCGCCTTTTCATACATGCACAATTATTTCACCACAAATAACCCTATTCTAGCATGCTTTCATACATACATTAATATATATACATATACTTAGAGAAAAATGATAACAATACCATGTGCATGCTTACTTTCATGGAATTACAAGGAATCATAAATTTCATGTAAGCATATAATGGAAACCCTAAACATACTATCACATTATTTTTTACACTATTAGTATGAGCATATGTGTTACCACATTCCAAGCAAAAATGCAATATATATATATATATATATATATATATATATATGAGCACCACAGGCCATAGCTCCCAACTATATCTCATTCTCCTTAAAAATACAAAAACCTAACAAAAATATTAGAATATACCAAAAAAAGAACTAAATAATAAAACAACAAGACCATAATAATAATCAAGGAATCAAATGGAAGAAGAGCCATTCTCAAGCAATGAGTGGCGAAAGAAGAGGCAAAAATAAGGAGGCAACTCTCTTAAATTTTCTTCCAAGAAAAAGATAACAAGGCTAGATAAGGGATTAAGAGAAGAAGAATCAATAGATAAAATGAAGAAAAGAGATGCAGAGGGTTTTGGTTTCAGCTACAACAAAAGGGGGAGGCATTCTTCCATACTTAAGCAAAACTCATATAAAAGATGAGATAGGCGAGAGCAAAAATGCATCAAGGGGATGAATGAATGAAGAACCAATGCACAACATCATAAAAAGGGGGAATGTGGGGTTTGAAAATTAATTAGGAGGAGAGAGAAGGGGTTTATCCAAGGTTGTTTTACCAACACTTAAATGAAAGGTGGAGTGCAAGTAAAAGATGCAAAAGAGTGAGTGAGATGTGAGCTGAAGTGATCGTGGTTAATATATTGGACGAAGGCAAGGGAATAAGTAACAATCTAATCTTAAGGTGAGGGAAGATTGGTAGAAGGTTAATAGTGGCGAAAGGAATGACCTAAAAAATTAAAATAACATAGAAATGCACGTAAAAATCGCACAATCTGATGCATAGATGAGCCCTAATCAATCGTTGGTCGTCCAACACGATCCCTTGATGCTACCAACTCTGCATGCCCAATCATCCAACCTACATGCTTCAGCCGACCGCCTAACACCAAAAACATAATCTTCCATTTTTATCTTAGTTAACCTAATTTGTATTCCACACCAAACCAAATGTACATAATAGACTCATTAAACACATATTATCCACCGATTATTTATATACTCATATTCACATAACACATTAAGTTATAATTAGGTTCTTAATTAGGGTTTATGGAAAATGGATTATTACACAACCTCCTTGGTGTGTCATCATCAAACACTAACACGCAATCCCAATGAAATACCCCAAAAACCCTAATTTAGGAAATCATGGTCAAATAAGGGATTATTAGGAAATTAATTAAAAAAATTAATTTATTCAAATTAAGAAGAGTAAAATAGTTTCAAATTAATATAAACTTTATAAATAATTTAATTGGTGAAATTAGAGTGTTTTGGTTAATTAAAATGGAATTTAAGAAAATTCCTTCAAAAATCCCTAAATTAACCGAAAAAGAGAATTTAATTATTAACTTAATATTTATATTTTATTAAAAATCCCAAATTACCCAAATCATACTAATTAATCCAACCACTAATTTCCCTTCTTTTCTTTTCTTTTTTCTTTTCTCCTTTTGTGACATCCCCAAAATTCACTACTGAAAAATTTCGTTTTATTAAAAGATAATTGCGGAAGCAGATTAATAAAATGTGAACTTTGGGAGTATTACCGCCACACTTAGTACCATACCAGTTCACTCATACAGTTCTAGTACCAAGTGCTAAGGCTAAGAAAATGAAATACAGCTTGAAAGAAATTCAACACACACAAATCAGAGTAGCGCATCAAATCGTTTACAAGAATAAAATCCACCCACGGTGGTTACAGTAACACATAACATTAAAACCAGGAATTTAAAGAGAAAGAGAAAACCCTAACGATACCGGATAACTCCTTACTCTCTTTCCCGTAGGCCACTTGAGTAGCATCTGAAAATACCTGCAAGGGCACTGCCCATTGAATAGGCAGGGCCCCCATAAAGGGAATCCCTTCAGTACTATGGTACTGAGTAACCCTTTAATACCACACTTAAAGACAGGCCCGCATACGGCACATAATACAAGCTACACACATAAATAATGAGAGGTGCATACATAACAATAACACGTAACACAAGTTATAATTCAAGATCGATATCTTGGGCCTTAAGCCATGTCATAGTGTAAGATCAATACATTCGGGCCTTAAGCCATTATTCCGTCATCATTCCATCAATCTTATATTTTATATCCATGTGAGTACGAGAACCCCACTATTATAGCCGGTGGACCAGAAGGTAAACACACAGGACAGAACGCCTCTGACCACTATTATTGCCGGTGGACCAGAAGGTAAACACACAGGGCAGAACGCACCTGACCACTATTATTTGCCAGTGGACCGGTCTGGCCTTGACTCACATGGTGTTCCACTATAAGTGATTAGTATTTTTCCATAACCTTATTCACATACATAACTGATTTTATTGAGCTCGGGACCCCCACTATTTTAGCCTGTGGACCGGAATATATATAAAATCATCATCCAGGGCACAACGCTCCTGACCACTATTATAACCGGTGGACCGGTACTCATAATCACATACCAAGGCAACACGCTCCTGGACCACTATTATATCCGGTGGACCGGTACTCAATATCACATACCAGGGCAACACGCTCCTGGACCACTATTATAACCGGTGGACCGATACTCAATATCACAATCATCTGGGCCCGGCTCATTAATATTCCACTTTCAATAATAGTATCTTTCCTTTTCTTTAATCAACACATCAATCATATTTATTTGCCTCGAATGGGAGATCGATAACCCGGGACACAAAGGTACACCGGTCGTACCGGTGCATATCAGCTACTCAGTACCCTTCAACCATGAACCCAAGGACGCAAAGGTACCCTGGTCGTACTAGTGCATAAAGCTAACTCAGTACCCTACCGACAAGGACACCTAATCCATAAGTATGCATACCCCCTAACTAGGTCCGTAGAGCTAGAAAGAGTAAGATATAGGGCCTGGCTGGGGCACGAAGGCATACCAGCAAATACCAGAATAATCGTGGACTAAACCACGTCCTTAGGGTAGCGACCCCTAAGGAGTCACCATTCCCGATCTCGAGGTCTTTCACTTTAAGTAATAGTGTCTTAATTAAGGTGATCACAAAAAGCACGATAATCCGATACTTATTCACTTTTAATCGTTATGATATCATTAATCATTTCTTATTCAGATGATTATCTAGAAATCACAGAGAGATCATTAAGGCCATACTAATTATCAAATACTCTCACTTGGTTAATCAGTATTATTTGAATCATATTATAATGCTCCACAATCTCAAAGACATGTTAGGTACAAATTACTCATTTGCCCTTTACTTATATAATTGTTAAGTATCCATTCCTTACTTGATAAATTACCACATTACCCTTAAGGTTGCATAATTACCAAATTACCCCTCGTCCACTTTAGATTACCAAATTTTCTCATACACTTTTTAGATCACCATTCACCCCTCATAATTACTACACTTATCATATTTCCCATTTGGTTGGTTATATTATCAAATCGCCCTTCTCCTTTGTTATAATTACTACATTACCCTCCTTCATTATCATGATTATAATTTTGCCCCTTTAGTTGGTTAAATAATTATCACTTTACCCTTTAATCGGCTAAATTACCAAATTGTCCCTTCAGTTGGATAAATTACCAAATTGCCCTTCTCCTTTATCATAATTACCAGTTTACCCCTTACAATTATTTTAATTGCCATTTACCCTTTTCGATTATCATAAATCCCAAATTAACCTTCCTCATAATTAATTTACCCTTCTTCATAATTATAATTACCTATTTTACCCTTCTCCATATTTAAAATTACCATAATGCCCTTTAATTGGTTAACTTACCAAATTACCCTTCTATAGCATCATGCTTATCCAATTGCCCTTCTACAATCATAATTTAATTGCTACATTACCTTTTGTCATTATCATAATTACCACGTTACCCCTTACTCCCAAGTTTACCATAATATCCTTTTATTTACAAGATTACCATTTTGCCCCTTACATCCAATTTTACCATAATATCCTTTTATTTATGAAAATTACCACCATACATCCTTTACTTTACAAATTACTATTTTACCCCTTCACATCCAAGATTACCATCTTTATCTTTCCTTACATAATTACCATTTTTCCCTTCTTTTCCAAATTACCATATTATCCCTTTACTTATAAATTACCACTTCACCATTCACTTATAAAATTTACCATATTACCCTTTACTTATGAAATTACGATTTTGCCCCTCTACCTCCAAAATTACCATAATGCCCTTTTTACTTGAACAATTACCATGATGCCCTTTTTACTTGAACAATTACCATAATGCCCTCCTTCATCCAAAATTACTATTTTACCCCTACTTCCAAAATTACCATTTTACCCTTCTTTCTCACAACTTACAATTTTATCCCTTACTTATAAATTATCATTTAACCCCTTTATTTTTAAATTACCAAAATACCCTTTTACTTATAAAATTAGCGAAATACCCTTTTCACTTATAAAATTTCCATTCAACCCCTTTATTCACCATTTTTATGAATTTACTAACACTACATAAAATAATGATATTAATACTTCGTTTTTATCATCTAAGTCCATCAACTTGTCATTATTCAACATAACACTTATTAGCAACTACATACATTGATTCACACACCTCATAAGCATAATTACTAAAATACCCTTAAACAATAACATCATTCATGCATTAGCAACATGATACATTATAAACAAGCATTTAACATTTCCATCAATAATCAAACTCCTTCCTTAATTAACATACCTACATATGGCACAAAAATTATCATGCTTTTTCTTTTTATCAAACAATATAAGAAACCATATACATATCATGCTAAGCACACAAAACATGCATAAAATCATACTAAACCCTTAATGTGCTAGCATACGTTTTTCCATATATTTAAGGGAGGATTAACAGTTACCTTAATCCCGCAAAATATCAAATCTTACCAAGCATAATTAGCAACTCAACACCTAAAAATTATATCCATCATTATTGTTAGAAATAAGAAGTTAAAAAGGATAAAACTTTATAAAATAAATTTATTTAATAATAATACACTTTAATTAAATATGGATATACCTCAAAACTTTTCCAAATTAAATCCAAAACAAGGGGGCTCACGCTGCAGTTTCATGCAAAAACCATGGGGGAAAAAGGCTCAAAGAGGGTGAAGGGAGCAAAATCCATTATTTTCGGGTTAGGGTATTTAGGCTAGAAAAGAAGGTGGTTGGGGGAGGTTCTAAGGCAAGTGAATGGTGCAGAAGTGAAGAGGGAGTGTAGGTGGAGGCTAAGGGTGGTTTCACGGCGGCATAGGGCGGCGGAGACGACGGCGGCAAGGCAGCGAAGGTGGCTGCTGAAGTGGGTCGAGGTGGAAGGGTTGAGAAGGAAGGAAAAGTGGAGGGAAAAATGGAGGGGTGCAAGGGTTGGTTTCAGCCAACTAAGGCGTGGCGGTTGTAGAGGGGGTTGCAGGGTGTCGAACGGTGGGTTGGGTGGCGGCAGAGGTGGTCGGAAGGCGGCGAAAGCGGCGGTTGCAGGTGGCTCGGCTGTAAGGGGGAAAAACTGGGGAGAAAAGAAAAGGGGTCGAGAAGGGAGGGAGTGTAGGGCTCGAGGGGCGGCGTGGTGGTGCAGGGTGGTAGTAGGCGGTGGCAGAAGACGGCGCAGGGGCTGGCTTGGCGGTTCAGGTGGCAGAGGCTGGCGGTGATAAAAAAAACGAGGAAGAAAAATCGGGGAGAAGGAAGGAGAGAGGAGGGAGCTCGGGGGAAGAGAAGGGCTCGAAAATGAGGGGAATGGAGGGCTGGGGAGATGGAGAAAAAGAAGAGGGAGAAGAGAGGGGCAGGGATGGCCGGCGATCAGTGCTGCAGGTGGCAGGTGGTGGTCGGGTGGCAGGGGAAGAGAGGGGAGAAGAAGGAAAGGGAGAGGGGCATGCGGGGTGTGGTCCAAGGGCTGGTTTGGCTCAAAAAAAGAAAGAAAATGACGGGGGAAGAGAGAGAGGGAGAGGGAGGGAGGCACGGGGGCTGCAGGGCTGTGGTTGCAGGCATGCTCGACCATGGCAGAGGGCGCTGGTCGGGCGTGGGAGAAGAAGAAGGGAAAGAAGGAGACTGGGCGGGCGGCTGGACCGGTGCAAGAAAGGAGGGAGCCGGCCGGTCCAGGGGGAAAAAATAAAGGAAGGAGGCGGGCTGATGAGATGGACGACGCGCAAGGGAGGAGCAGGGCTGGGGGAGCGGGCTTGGCCCAATCGTGTGGGGGAGAGGGTTGGCCTGGCAAGGCAGCCCGAGGGAGGAAGGAAAAAGAAAAAAGAAAAGAAGAAAGAGGAAAAAGGGAAAAAGGGTAAAAAGGGGAATGGAAAAATAGGAAAAATAATTTAATTTAATGTATAAAATCATAAAATATAATATTCTTGGTAAATTATTTAATTTATTTTAATCTAATATTTTAGTTTAAAAAGGATAAAGTTGGTAAAATAATAGTTTGGAAAATTATTCAAATAAAATAATATGATAAATAGCAAATATTTATTTTTAATTTATTAAATACTCTTATCCAAATTTACATACTCTAAAATCCATACAATAATTAAAATAAATAATCTTAAGGAAATTTTATTCCAAATAAAAGTTATTTATTAAAATATAGGTTTTCGAAATTTTTGGGGGATTACACCTTTCCCCCCTATTTTTCCTTTTCTTTTCTTTCTTTCTCTTCTTTTTCCCCGGTCTGGGCCGGCCTACTAGGCCCAGCACCCCTCGCGGCCCAGCTCCCCGAGCACTCCCTCCTTTCTCCCGGTCGGTTCGGTCTTCCCCCTTTTCCTTTCTTTTCTTTTCCCTTGGACCGCTGGTCCGCCCCACCTGCAATTCGTCATCAACCTCGCGCCACCTGCAACTGAAAATCTCGCTGGAAACAAAACCTTCAACGCCACGCCAATATCACTGGTCATTTCATCCTCTCCTCCTCATTGTCTTCCTTGTAGATGTGACCCATCGATGCAACCCCTCCCCCGCACATAAGCCCTCAATTTTCCCGACAGATCATGGCCTGTAAAATTGTAGACCTTGCGCCGGCCATTCTCGCCGAACGACCTACCTTAACCCTACCCCCTACTCCCCCTCTAACCCTTGTCATTTCCCTTCCCAATTGGCCTATAAATATCCCCAACCATCGCTTGGATCGGGTTTGAAAATCTGGAACCCAGAGAAACCCCGTCGCGCGCCGCCCCACCTTCAGCCGCCATTTCCTCCTCCGCCAGCCACCTCTGCCACCTGCCCTTGCCACCACAATCCTCCCTGCACCACCCTCTACACAACCAAACCCCTAGATCTCCCTGCCTTGCCCTGTACGTGCCGCCCTGGCCGTGCGAAAGTGCCTCCCCGAAACAGCCCTTTCGACCCTTACGCCACCTTCACGCAGCCACCGCCGGCCATACCTGAAATGCCCCGAAAAATTCCTAGTTTTAAATAGTATATTTAAATGAGGTTTGATTATAAAATTTAATTAAGTAAATTATTTTATTTATTTTATTTAAAATAAAAGGAAATTAATTAGGGAAAATCAAGAATAAATTTATAAGTATTTTAATTAGGAGGAATTTAGGTATTTTAGCTAATTAAGTTTTTTTATTTAGGAAATTCATTAAATAAATTATTTTATTTAATATAAGAATGAGAAAATAGTTTTAAATTAATATTAAGTTTATAAATAATTTAATGGAAGAAAATTAGGTTGTTTTGCTAATTAAAATGGAATTTATGGAAAAATCTTTTAAAAGTCCTAATTTAGCTTAAAAGGGATTTAAATATTATTTTTATTCAAATATTATTATTTAAATATCCTAAATATTCAGATTAATTTAATTGGCCCTAATCTAATTATTTTTTCTCTTTTCCTTTTCCCTTTTTCTTTTTCTTTCTTCCTTTTTCTTTCTTTTCATCTTTTTCTTTTCCTCTTCTTCTCGCTGAACTGGGCCAGCTCGCGGCCCAGTTTCCCTTTCCTCTTCCTTGTCTTCGGCATGGCCCAGCCCACGCTCGTCGCCCTTCGTCCGCCCCTCGACGCGCTGCGTTTTGTTCTCTTTCTTTCCAAAACGCGTCGTCTCACTTAAATGCACCCTCCCTCGCGCCGACCACCTGATTTTCCCCTTTTCTTTTCTTTTTCCCGGCCGACCAGTCCACCTCCTTTCCTTCTTCCTTCTTCCTCCCTTCTCCTTCGTCGCTGCGACGCAAGCTCCCGACCCTGTCAATGGCTTCTCCGGCTACGGTGATTAATACCGGCCGTTTCTTACCTCATTGTATTCCTCTTAACTACAGGAATAAATTGGAATAATTATTCGACGTTATCTCTCGCCTGTTTCTTCTCCCCAGCCTCGCGAAAATTTGAAGCAAACCAAACGATGCCTGATCAATTACTACCACCAGCCACCCAATTTCTCGCATCTAATGCCTTCCTGCCGACACCCAAAACCCTTTTATCCCATCTACAATCTATAAAAATCCTGATTGTAGGAGTTGTGGAAGATTTTTCTTCCCCGAAACCCTCGGCGAGGGCTGCCATCACAGCAAATTAAAACGCATCGTCCTCCGTCGACAGCCAACCTCAGCGCCACCAAAACATTCCATTTTATTCCCTGAAAGTTCCTATAATTAACTAAACCATTTTTACCTCTCGATTCTTCTTGTACAGTCCTCCATAGCCGTGCCAAGTTGGCTACTCGTCTCGCCTGAATTTTGACCCCGAAGCCTTAAACCGCCTTCCGCCGCCGTTCTCCGCCCCACCACCATCATTTTGTCCCTCTACTCCTGGGAAACCATAAACACCTCTTATATCACCTCAATTCTCCCTATCTTTTTCCCAACTTCCATCTTTCCCTCTTTTCTTCTATTTTTCCAGCCACCACCGTGCACCACCATCGGTGCCGCCTATCACCACCAGCTTAAGGTTGAACCCTAGACTCTCTCAACCATTTTCCATATTATTATAAGCCTTGATTTAACTTATTTCAATTATTCCATATAAATACCATTATTATTTTTCTTAATATTTATATTCTTAATATGTTTTATGATTATTATTAGTAGTATTATTGTTTTATTATTATTTATGTTGAAGGCTGAAGCCTTATTGTATTTTAATTCTATTTTATTATTAGAATAATTATTATTAACATTTTATTATTTATTCTGGAAAATCTTAGACCCTAATTTTGTATTAACATTCACACTTATTTATTTTAGTATTATTATTTCTACTGTTCTTATAACCATTAATAATAATATTATCATTATCTTTATTATTTCAATATTATTATATATGTTATTAATTTTATTATTAATATTAAATAAATGGTAAGTCATTAGTTATAAGTAGGGTCGAAACCCCACTTTAAAGTTTAAAGCTTATATATTATTATTATTATTATTATTATTGTTATTATTATTATTTATATTCTCATTGATATTAGTTTTATTATCTTTGATATTATTATATTAGTATCATTATTATTATTAGGGTAAAGTCTTTAACCCTATATTATCAAGGTTTATAATATCTCTATTATTTTTATGTCTTTAGCAAAGTTAGAATTTTGTTAAGGTTATTATTTGGTCAAAGCTTTAAGGAGGCGTAGGAGCGTGCTCCAAGACCGGTGTCGTTTTAGGTAAGGGGTGCTAAGGCCTTTTGTGTGCTAATATGCATTGTGTTCCTTATATGTTATGCATCCTATGTTATTATTGTAATTATTTCATATTTGGTATGGCATGGAGTCCAAGCATACTTTTGTGTTGCTATATGGCATGTGTACTATGTGTATGGAATAATATGTGTTTGCATGTGACCCTAAAAGACATGCATGTGAGGATGCTGGTATGGTTTGTACGGGGGAAAGGATGAAAACTGAGGATGGAGAAAGAAGTTGACCAATATATTTGAGTAGACCTAAGTATTTTAATGATTTATGAGAGGAAGAATAAAATGGGAAATGTAGGGTTTCATGGGAGAGAATATAATTCATGATGTTATTTGGGAGAATGTAATTTATGATATTATATGGGAGAACCTAAGTTATGATTTGATTGGGAAAATCTAATTTATGATTTGTTTGGGGAAATCCAATTGATCCAAATTATGGTTTTGCTTAGGGAGATTCTAATTTATGATTTTATGTGGGAGAATCTAACTTATAGACTTGTATGGGGGAATCTAAATTGTGGTTATGAAAGGGGAGAATCTAATCAATTGTATTATGTGGGCAAATCTTAGGTTTTGCTATGGATTGAATTTAGTGTTTTATATGGCAGAATCATGGGTTGGTTGGTGGTACTAATGGTTATATGGTGGTATTAGGGTTTACATGGCGGTATTAGGGTTTGTATGATGTTACTAAGGTTTGTATGGTGGTACTTATGGTTATATGGTGGTATTAGGGTTTGTATGGTGGTATTTATGGTTTGTATGGTGGTATTTATAGTTGTATGGTGGTATTAGGGTTTACATGGTGGCATTGATGGTTGAATGATGGTATTAGGGTTTTCATGGTTAAATTTAGGGTTTCACGTGGAATTTTTAGGGTTTGCATGAAAAAGGTTTGAAGGTTTGCATGGGGAAATTAATGTCTGCATGGGTATGAAATTTATGTGTGGGAAGTTAATTTGGGATGTAAGGAAGGTAATGTAAGTGTTGTTTGGGTGTTTGAGCACTTGGGATGAAAAATAGTACGTGGAGGATTATATGGGTATGTAGGAAACCAAGCTAGAGTTTGTGTGGATAATTAGGGTTTGTTGTGGGTGCTTAGAGTTTTTGGTGGCATCATGTGTATTTGGTGATTAAAGTGTAATTATGAGAGTGGAATTTATGATTTGTGATGTGTGAAGTGTAAGGGAGTGAGTCACGCATGTCCAGGGGTGAAAGCCTTTGAATAAGATACTTAATACATTAATCACGTAAAGTGGAAGATGTTGAGACGGGCCCAGACCGATCCACCGGCATAATAGTGGCAGGGAATGTTTTCCCTCGCGACCGATCCACCAGCTAAAATAGTGGCAGGGCATGTACCCTCGCGACCGATCCACCAGCTATAATAGTGGGGGATCCCGAGCTCAACAAAACAAAACGTTATATGTTGAAAGATATGGGAAGACACTAATCACTTATAGTGGAACACCGTACGAGAAGGGGCCAAACCGATCCACCGGCATATAATAGTGGCAGGGTATCTTACCCTCGCGACCGATCCACCGGCTAAAATAGTGGCAGGGCATGTACCCTCGCGACCGATCCACCGGCTAAAATAGTGGGGTTCCCTTAATCGTATGGACTTGAATAAAATTATGGTGTGCAATGAATAATGATCAGAGATAAACGAAGTAATTGAATTGGATTATATATATGGGCTTTTATACTTTTACTTGGATGATCACATGAGTTATGTTATCATGATTATGCTCTTTTATTCTTATGCATGGTTTATGTGCTTACGTGTTGGCCTTAGTGCTCGGTTACCTTACTCAGTACGTAGCGTACCGATCACCCTTTTCATGGGTGCTGCTCATTCCCACAAGTAGTATGCCCTTCTGAATTTGTGCAGGTGGGCGAGATATCAGTTGGGGCTGAGTGTTGAGCCTGTTTGGCTTGAAGTTCAAAAGTGTCGTGGCCGTATTTCCTCTTCATTTGATTTTATATCATTATGTTATTTCTGGTGTATTAAATTTACTCTCTTATGATTCATTACTTGTATTAAGTGTTTCAAATAAATCTTTTATTGATTGTAAGATTATTCCCTTCGAGGAATTTGAGTTCGCACTCTGATTTCTTACGCGATTTCATTCCTTTTGTTATTTCTGGGGTATAGTATTTACCATTTTCTGATTCATTACTCGATTGAGTATTTTAATGAATCTTTTATCGGTTGTAAGTTTAATTCTCTTTTGGAAATGAATTACATTTCTTGATGCGTACTCTGATTTTGTTTTACAACCGTTTAATGATTATTTGAAGTTTAGTTTGTAGTAATTTTGTAATTGATTGTTGATCTTTTCTTTAGCCTTAGCACTTGGTATTGGAACGGTCGGAGAAAACTGGTCTGGTACTAAGTGTGGCGGTAACATGCCCATAATTCACAGGTTTTAAGTATTTCTATTTTAATTGCTTCCGCTTTTAAAAAAAAGTAGTGAATTTTGGGGCGTTACAATACCGCCGCTTGCAGCACCTCCACCATCCCCCAAAACAACCAGGGGATCCTGCCCTACCACCCTACACCTCCACTTCCCTCTAGTTTCCCCTCCCCTAGCCTCCACATCCATTTTCCCCGATTCTCCCTTTCTCCACCGCCGCTGCTGCCGCCACCTCCCAGCCAGGTTGTCTAACTCCCTGAACCCTAAATCCTAAATAATAAAAGTGATTAATGATTTTAATACTATTAACTACTATTATTAGTGATATTATGATTAATATTAACATTATCATTATTATTACTAATACTACCACCCTTATTATTATTACTAGGACCCAACCTTACCCCTAAGAACCTCTAATTAGTGATGTTAATTAACTATAGGACCTTGTTAAGTTATTACTATTATTACTATTATTACCATTGCTATTATTACTATTATGATTATTATTATCATTATTATTACTATTATCATTATTATTATTATTATGATTATCATATTTGTTACTTTAACTATGACTAACATCATTATTATCTCTATTATTATTATTATTTTAGTAGTTCTACTATTATTAGTATTATTACTATTAATATTACTATCATTATCGTTATTATCATTAATATGGTCATGGTGGTTGTTGTTGTCACTATTATTATTATTATTATTATTATTATTATTATTACTATTATTATTATTATTATTATTGTTCTTACCCTTAGTATTATTATTATTACTATTGTTATAAACATTATTATCATCATACTTATCATCATCATCATCATCATCATTATTATTATTATTACTATCGTTATACTTATTACTTTAACTATTATTACCATCATTACCATCCTTATTATCATTATTATTTAATACTATTACTTTTAGTACTCTTATTATCATTATCTGCATTATTACTAGTATTATCGTTATCACTATTATTATTATTATTGTTGTTGTTGTTGTTGTTGTTGTTGTTTTTGTTGTTATTATTATCATTATTATTACTATCGTTATTGCTATCATCATCATTTTCACTATTATTATTATTATTATTAGTATTATTATGTTATTGTTCTAACTCTTATTATCGTTGTATTATCCTTATTATTATTTTTAGTATTATTATTGCTATTTGCACTATTATTATTATTATTATCATTACCATTATTATTGTTGTTGTTGTTATTATTATTATTATCATCATCATCAGCAGATCATGGTTTTTGCTATCATTATTATTATTATCGTCACTGATACTACTACGATTTGAATTGTTATTATCAACATTATTTTCATTGTAATCACTATTATTATTATTATTAGTATTTTTACTATTATTATTGGTATTAATAATAGTATTGTTATTAGTAATATTAAAACCCTTTACTTTAATAACTATGGATTTTACTAAGGCGTGTCTTGATTAGTGGTCACTTGTTTAACTATCTTGAGAATAATAATAACCCCACCTTTTAAATTATAAACTACTATTATTAATATTAATTATAGTACTAGGCCAAGATAGGGGTAAGATAGGAAATTATGATAATTCGGGTAGAGGGAGATTGACCCTTAGTATTTCCCTCTTACCCCAGGAGGTGTAGGAGCATGCTCCAAGCCCGGCGCCGATTTAGGTAAGGACGTAACTAAGGCTTCCTGTGTGTATTACATGTTTTACTTGCCTTGGATGCCTCGTACGGTTTATATATTGTATTCTGTGTATGTTATCTGTTTTACTGTGTAGCGCAGCATGGAACCGAGGTACGTTCTCATGCACTTTTTGTATGCGCTAATATGGAAATGATGCAAATATAATGTGATAAGATGCGACCCCTACGACATGCATGCTAGGTTATTTGATGAGGTGTTGTGGAATGGGGATTTGAAAGAGAAAAATAAGAAATTAAAATAACCAAGCGGAAGTAAGTTGGTTAACGTAGGTAAGGATGACCTAGGTAATCTGTGATCTATGAAATGATGAGAAAAAGGGGAATTAAATAAAATAAAAGAGTGGGAGAAACTAAGGTTACATGGGAGAACTAGGGTTTGCATGGAAATCTTAGGGTTTGGCATGGTAGAGATAGAAGGGTTTGCATGGGGAGGTTAAGGTCCGCATGGGGGCGAACCTTACTTTTGAAAAGTTACTTTGGGACGTGGGGAAGGTAATGGAAGGTTTGTCTGGGAGTCTGGAGGCTCGGGGCGGAAAATAGTACGTAGGATAATATAAGGGTACATAGGGACCAACTAGGGTTTGGAGAGGAAACCCTAATTTGAGAAGGTGGAAAAAGAAAAAATAATAATAAGAATAAATGAGGAGGAGTGAGGTATGAGGGAGAGTTGAGTCTGAGGGTCATAATATGTGGGGCGTTAAAATAGTATGGGTTGTGGGAGACAGAGAAGGAAGGGCCACATAGGCCCATATTAGGGTTTTTGGTGCAAACCCTAGGGTAAAGTGGTGAGTAGACCTCGGGGTATAAGGTGGTGGGCCCTGACCCACTCACCTAGAGGTTGGGTTTCCGATGAGAGAAATGTGTTAAGTATGATAATTATAAAGGGTGTTTAGTGGCTTAATATAAGTGCGGAAGATAGCTCGGTAACCTAAACCGAGTAAGGGTGTAGTTAAGGCCGAATGTGTGACATGTATCCTACGTGCCTTGGATGTTCTATATAATTTATGTGTCATGTTTTAAATGCCATTATCTTAACTATTTCATGTGTGGCGTGGCTTGGAATCGAGACGTGTGCATGTGTCCTCATTAGTATGTGATAGTATGAATATGTCATAAGTTATGATGTGATGTGTTGAGGCCCTTTAGCCATGCATGTCTGTAACACCCCCAAATTTACTACTGAAAAATTTCGTTTAAATCCAGAGGTTTAGCGAAAGCGAAAGAATTAAAACCGTAAAATTGGGGGTATTACCGCTACACTTAGTACCAGACCGGTTCACTCCTACCGTTTCGATACTAAGTGCTAAGGCTAAACTAAACTATCATTAAGTAAGAATCATCAAAACATAGGTACGTAGTTAACATAGGTCATTCACGAAAACACGAGTCAACAACAGTTAGAATATCGTTTAGGAATACAACTTAAGAGTACGGTTTCAAAACAAGAAGCGTAGTACAAAATATAGCTAAATAAAACAGATCCCAAGGGACCAATATCCGGATCGCCTACTCACTCAAGCCAAGACTTCCACCCCACAATTAGTAACCGATCAAACCTGCATAGGAGGTTTGCTCCCCACCATTGGTGGATCATCACAGGACCGCTTCAATCAAGGTAGTATCAGTACGGGTCCAATACTGAGTAAGGGCGCAGGTGCGCTAAGGTCAAGCATACAATCATACCACATAGTCACATAGCACAATCATATAAGTCATGCGATAACACACAAGATAAGGCCTGAGTACTTTCCGGTGATTTATTATTTATCCTCGTCAATAATATGTCCATTTCACGCATATTCTTTAATAGTACATGTAAGTGCGGGAGCCCCACTATTATAGCCGGTGGACCGAAATCAACACCCAGGGCGGAACGCCTCTGGCCACTATTCTAACTAGTGGACTGGACTGGCCCCGACTTACATGGTGTTTCGCTGTAAGTACTTAGTATTTTCCCATGGATTACTTCATTCATATTCATTCAATGCATTCTTCATTAGTCCATGTGAGCGCGGGAGCCCCACTATTATAGCCGGTGGACCGGAAATAAACACACAGGGCAGAACGCCTCTGACCACTATTATAGCCGGTGGACCGGAATCAACACCCAGGGCGGAACGCCTCTGGCCACTGTTCTAACCGGTGGACCGGACTGGCCCCGACTCACATGGTGTTTCACTGTAAGTATTTAATATTTTCCCATGGATTACTTATTCGTTTGTGTTTGTCGAGCTCGAATCCCCCACTATTATAGCCAGTGGACCGGAATAAACACTCAGGGCAGAACGACTCTGACCACTATTATAGCCGGTTGACCGAAAATAAACACCCAGGGTAGAATGCCTCTGGTCACTATTCTAACAGGTGGACCAGACTGGGTCTGGCTCAAGAGTCTTTCGCTTTACGTAATTAATGTATTATCCGTGTCTTATTTAATCACATCACACCCTTGACATGCATGCGGTTGATACTCTACTTCTTTCCCCTCCAGAGGGACCGTCCCATATTTTGAGACTCGTACCTCTTCTCACACCCGACATCCATCACCCGTAGACTTAGGCATAATGGCATATAGTAAGGCACAATCTCCAAGAATATAGGCCATCCCAACACACATGATATCGACTCTGCATGTCCTCATCCCTCTAAGGTTCCCCCTCGGAGACCCTAATTGGACATATGTGGCCCAACTCCTTCTTACTTACCCAAACGTTACTTTACTCTCTATCTCACACCTCATTTTTTATTAGAAAGTTCCCCAAATGTATTACTTTATCTCCCAAGTTCACGTGTGACCGACAGAACCCTAGTTGGCCGCGCCAAACCCTAGCACTTTACTTCCTAAACAAGTAACCTTCCTCTTTCACCCAAAAATCCCTTCTCTCATTTAGAAAACCCATACCCATTCTTTATGTAAGTGAGCTCTCACTCTCAACCCATACTCCATCCTTCCTTGATCTTTTTTATCCTTGTACCCTTTAAATTCCTCATTTTCTCCCAAAACCCTAATTGGGTCCCTTAGACACCCTTACATCGACCAACGTAAAATTTTGCACCCAAGTCTCCAATGGACCCATGACTTTGATATTTTCTTATTTACTTCCTAAATCAACTTTCCTCACGTATGATTCATCCCCATGCAGAATTTAAATACTCCATGCAGACTCCCCAACACCCACTTACACACAAAACCCTAATAATTTCTCTTATGAACCAACTTACGTACTATTTTTCATACTAAGTCCCCAATCATTCCAAGACTCTCCCAAGTTCTTACTTACAACCCAAATCAACTTTTCACACGTAAGGATCATGCCCATGCAAGGTCTAGTCCCCCCATGCAAAATTCCCAAACGTCCACTTCCCCGTTGTTCTTTTATTATCATTTCATGCTACCCAAAACCCTAGCATGCATGTCCTAGAGGGCCATAACAAGTCACACCATCAACATCAACATCAAACATGGGACATGTCATACACGTATAATATAAGGCACACATAACATACCTCATGATCCACGCTGTGCTACACAAAATAGGTTATTCATAACACATGCATAATACACATCAACATGGCATGCTCATCATTCATCCACACATTACATCACACATAGCACAAGGCCATAGCTTCGTCCTTACCAAAGGCGGCGCCGGGCTTGGAGCACGCTCCTCTAACTCCTTAGGGCTTTGGTCGGGGTCACCTATAAAAGGGGGAAGAGCTAAGTATTAGTTTCCCTTATAAATACTATCAACCCTTATTCTAGTTTAGGATTAGGGTTTTTATCCTTAATAGGGGTGTTATACAAAACTAGGGTTTTTACTCTAAAATTATTATGCTAAGTATCACTAATCGATATATTTTTATTTTTAATACTTATCGTTACACTTATATTATTAGACCCGTTAGTTCCATTTTTATAATACTAGTGTTCGCTAGTCATAGTAAAATAGTGATGATAATAATAATAATAATAATAATAATAATAATAATAATAATAATAATAATAATAATAATAATAATAATAATAATAAGACTACTAATAGTGACACTTATGTTTCAAGTAATAGAACCCTAGCATTTCTAAGATTAAGTCTAGTAATGGTGTTAGTGTTAAAATACTAATACAATGGTTGTAATGTCAATAAGTTAAAACACTCCTAGAGGTAGTAATGATAAGAGTCATATTTTGAATAAATAGTATAAGGGCTCACATATTTTGTCACCCTAATAGAAATATAATAATGGTAATAGTAATAATAGTAATGACAATAATGGTAAAGGTGTTAGGTATAGTAAAAAAAAATATTAATATAAGTACAATACCCACATAAGGTTGGATTAAGTAGTAATAACACTAATAGTGGTAATAACCATAAGGATAGTAATAATAATAATAATACCAACACTAATGGTTAAGTATGATGAAAGCTAGGGTTTTGGAGTGATGATGGCCTTGTAAGAAAATAACACATTTATGATAGAGAAATTAATAATGATAATAATAATAGTAATAACAATAATAGTAATAATAATAATAATAATAATAGTAGTAGTAGAAATGTTAATAATAAAGGTAATGACATTAAATCTAAGTCAAGTATAATAGGGGTTAGGGTTGGAAGGGGTGATAGCATGATAACATTAAGGATAATAAAGGATAATAATAAAAATGGTATTAATTAATAATGATACTGATAATAATAATAATAATAATAATAATAATAATGATAATACGTATAATAATACTAATATTAGTTAAAAATTACTATAGGTGGCATAAAGAAAGGTTTTAGGGTTCAGGTGAGTGGAAGACCACCTAAGGACGGTGGTGGTCCGGCGACGGCGATGGAGGAGGAGAAGAGAGGAAAGGATGGAGGTGGTGGTTAGATGGGAGGAGAAAAGGGGGAGTTTGATGTGGGGGAGGAGGCAGCAGGGAGAGAGGAGTGGAATGAGGGTGGTGGCGTGAGAGAGGTGGCGGCGCGCGGTGGTTGGCTCGGCGGCCGAGGGTGGTGGAGAGAGGTGGAAGATGGGGGAGGAAGGAGGAGAGGGAGGCAGGGGAAGATGGAGGTATGGGAAGGTGGAGGGAGGTTTGTTGGACATTTTGGAGGGTGGAGGAGGCGCTGGTGGCGGCTGGGTTGGCGGTGGAAGGCGGCGCAAGGGGCGGCGAGGGGCTGGAAGGCTGCTCGGGGTGGCTATTTTGCACGGCCAGGGTGGCATGTGCAGGGCAAATCAAGAGCTGAGGAGGGCTTGGTTAGGTGGAGGGTGGCGCAAGGTGGGGTTCTGGGCGGCGCTAGACCGGCAGCGTTGGGGGACGGCGGTGATCGACGCGTCTGATGGGACGGCGGCGAGAGGGAGCAAACCCAGGGTTTTGGGGTTCCAAATCCCGAATCCTGGTGATCAATGGGGGTATTTGTAGGCAGGGTGGTCGGGCAAGGCCAAGGGGGTGCATGCGCTAGGCTGGCCGGTAGGCGGCAGCTGCCATGGTAGGCTAGGTCGAGGAGGGGGAGAGGAAAAGGGAAAAAGATGGGCACGCGGGAAGGGAAGAGAGGGACTTGGTCAGGGTCGAAAGAGGAAAGCAAATGACAGGGAAGGGTAGGGGAGGACGGTCGGCGTGCAGAGGTGGCCGGCGAGATTCAGGGGTTGCAGGGTCGAGTTGCAGGTCGGGTGTAGGTCGGGGAGGAAGAAGGAAGAAGAAAGGAGGAGGACCGGCGGTCCAGGGGAGGAAAAGAAAAGGAAGGGGGAACCGGCCAGTTCGGCGGCGCTTATAAGGTTTTAAAACGAAACGCGGCGTTTTAACGGTATGGGGGACAGAGCGCTGCGTCGCGTTGCCCGTTTGGCAACGGCTACCTTCAGCGATTGGATGCAGCGTCTCAGCGGAAGGAGGGCCAAAACGTTGCGTTCGGATGCACGGGGAGGCGTCGAACGGCGCCGGGCCCGAGAAGGGAAAAGAAGGAAGGGACGGGGGGTTGGGTGGCCTGTACGCGAGACGGGGGAGAGGAGAAGGATCTGGGCCGGTGGGCTGGCCCAACCGGGGGGGAGAAAGAAAAAAAAAAGAGGAGGGAGCAAAAGGAAGAAAAGGGAAAATAAGAAAATAAATAGGATGGAAAAATAAATAAAATAACTTATGGGGAAATTGGGGTATTTTTGGGTTATTTAAAATATTAATATTTATAAAATATTAAATAAATTCCTTTTTTGCTTATTTTAGACTATTTTAGATAAATTTCCTTAACCTCCATTCTAATTAGGAAAAATACCCAAATTTTCTTCCAATTAAATTCTTTATTATTTTCCTCTTAATCTACCTTAATTAACCCTCTACATTTTAATAAATGAATTTATATAATTAATTTTCCTAAAAATTCCTTATTTGGCCATAATTTTAGAAATTAGGATTTTGGGGTATTACAATGTCAAAGGTGAAATACCCTCGAATAATATACGTTAAGATACTAATCACTTAAAGAGGAATATGTTGAGCCGGACCCAGACCGGTCCACCAGCTATAATAGTGGCAGGGTATTCTACCCTCGCGACCGTTCCACCGGCTAAAATAGTGGTAGGGCATGTGCCCTCGTGACCGTTCCACCAGCTATAATAGTGGGGGATTCCGTGCTAAAAAAAACAAACGCAAAAGTGATAAGACATGGAAAAATACTAATAATTACAGTGGAACACCTTGTGAGTTGGGGCCAAACCGGTCTACCGACAAATAATAGTGGCAGGGTATGTTACCCTCGTGACCGGTCCACCGGCTATAATAGTGGCAGGGCATAGCCCCCCGTGACCGTTCCAGCGGTTATAATAGTGGGGTTCCCGCACTCACATGGATTGATAAAGACTATGATATGAATCGATTATAATTATCAGAGATCTAATGAGAAGTTATCTGATTCACAGCCGGTATTGTTTATCTGTGTTATTGCATATTTTTTACGTAAGTGTGCTATGTCTGCTATGACATGTATCTCTGTGTATGTGGGCCTTAGTGCATCTGTTACCTTACTCAGTACATAGCGTACTGATCACCCGTTTCATGAGTGCTGCTCATTCCCACGAGCAGAAGACCCGTCTGAGTTTTACAGGTAGGGGCGATGTATTGTCACTTACAAGGCTGAGAGTTGAGTATGGATCTAGCTTGGGGCCGAGAGTGACATAGCCGGAGAGCATCCTCATCCTATTTCTTTGTATTATTGTACTTTGTTTATTATGTTAATTTATGTCCTCTGGCATTTGGAACTTCTAAATTGTACTTCGGTCTGTAACTCTTGACTTTCGCACTCTGATTCCTTAGAACTTATGCTTTACTAATGACTCATTTTTGGTGTTATTCTTTTTAGCCTTAGCACTTAGTATCGGGTCGGTAGGAGTGAATCGATCTGGTACTAAGTGTGGCGGTAATGCCCCCGAATTTACAGTTTTATCTATTTGCTTCCGCTAAACCTCTTTAAATTAAACAAATTTTTTTCAATGGTAAATTTGGGGTGTTACACCTAAGACTTCCCACGGGCAAGATATTGGAATCTTAACTTCACCCCTTGATTCCATTTCTTTTGTGGCACATATAGTTGCAAGAGGCTTGATTGACACAATCATGTATCCCACGACGTGTTTCGTACATCAACAACATATGCCTTGTGTGCAGCTTACAAGAAGAAACAAATTTCCATATCTTTATATTGTGTGATGTTGCACAAAGGTTTTGGTTTGGCACTCCTCTAGGGGAAAGGATGCTACCATGCAAGGATGCTTTAGGGGTGTTTACTAGATGTCTCCTAAATCACCAACAACTAGAGGAAGGTAGACGGGGATGTGTCATATTGTGGGCCATATGGAAGTTTTGAAACAATGTGCATTTTAGACATGCACATGTGGACATTGAAGGAATAATTAGACTGGTAGAGCACCACTTCACCTCCAATTAGCTAGAAGGGGGACCCAGTGAATCAATACCAAACACACGATAAGAGCTTGAAGCACCGTGGCCTGCAAGATGGCAATGGCCTACAACACCTTTTGTTAAATGTAACATTGATGGCATATACAAGGGCGTGAAAATTGGGTGTTGTGTATTCATGAGAGTTGATATGGGTTATGTTGTAAAAGGTGAGCTTAAGATAGAAGACAAGACATCACCCATCTTAGTGGAAGAATGTGCATGTTTATTGAGCCTTAAAATTTCACATGAGGCGGGATATCTGCATGCGTAGATTGAGTTTGCTATTACCCCTCCCCTCTCTCCCCGGAGAGATTGCCCAACCTATTAGGGAATGTACAATGTTACTTGCTTCTTCTGATAATTTCATAGTTTGCTATTACCCTAGGAACACCAATCACGTTGCCCATAGGCTTAGCATAGTTGCATTTTCCTCTATGTCAAATGGTATCGGGAACCATACCTATCCAAATTGCATATCCCATTCGAATGTATATAATTTAGCCATCGAATGAAATGTCCCTGTTATGACGACAAGGGACCCTTTCCTGTGAAAAAATAACTTAAAATGAAATAAATTCGTCATCGCTCCATTTCATTGATATCTTCTTCCTTCTTTTTTTTTCTGTCTAAACAAAATTTAAACTCGTTAGTAAGAATAAAACGCACCTTAATACATGGTTGCCTTGTAATTTGATCAGCTTGGATAGATGATTTTGTTTTACTGCTCATTTTTTTATATATATAATTTCACACCAGTGAGAACGAAAGTTTGTTTGGAGACGCAAAATAAATCGAGTGCCCCGCACGTTTTAATTTTATTTTGTCGTCCATTCAAATGATAAGTGTTTTCATAAAAAAAAAATTAAAAAAAAATATATATATATATATAGGGTGAAGGTCCCATACACACTATTTTTAAAATACATTTGTAAGAACCAATCATAACCATTAGATTAGTATTTGATCAATGGTCAAGATTTAGTAAATAACTAACTTGAATTTATTTTAATCTTGACCCTTCAATCTTCTAGATCTAATGGTAATTAAAGGTTCCTACATTATTTTAAGTATATAGGGGAGGGGTCACATACAAACCATAATTAATATACAAACATAGGAACTAATCTCATCCATTGAATCAAAATTTAATCACATTCAAGATTTTACTAATACCAAACCAAAAAACTAATCCAAACCTATATCCAAACTAAATATCCAAACCTCTAAACCCTAAACCCTAAACCCTCTAACCCTAAACCCTCTAACCCTCTAACCCTAAACCCTAAACCCTCTAACCCTAAACCCTAAACCCTAAACCCTCTAACCCTCTAACCCTAAACCCTAAACCCTAAACCCTCTAACCCTCTAACCCTAAACCCTCTAAACCCTAAACCATAAACCCTATAACCCTCTAACCCTAAACCCTAAACCCTAAACCCTCTAACCCTAAACCCTAAACCCTAAACCCTATAAACCCTAAACCCTAAACCCTCTAAACCCTCTAAACCCTAAACCCTAAACCCTAAACCCTAAACCCTAAACCCTCTAAACCCTAAACCCTCTAAACCCTAAACCATAAACCCTAAACCCTAAACCCTAAACCCTAAACCCCTAAACCCTAAACCCTAAACCCTAAACCCTCTAACCCTAAACCCTAAACCCTCTAAACCCTAAACCCTAAACCCTAAACCCTAAACCCTCTAAACCCTAAACCCTAAACCCTCTAAACCCTAAACCCTAAACCCTAAACCCTAAACCCTCTAAACCCTAAACCCTAAACCCTCTAAACCCTAAACCCTAAACCCTAAACCCTCTAAACCCTAAACCCTAAACCCTAAACCCTCTAAACCCTAAACCCTAAACCCTCTAAACCCTAAACCCTCTAAACCCTAAACCCTAAACCCTCTAAACCCTAAACCCTAAACCCTAACCCCTAAACCCTAAACCCTCTAACCCTAAACACTAAACCCTCTAAACCCTAAACCCTAAACCGTCTCAACCCCAAACCCTAAACCCTAAACCCTCTAAACCCTAAACCATAAACCCTAAACCCTCTCAACCCCAAACCCTAAACCCTAAACCCTAAACCCTAAACCCTCTCAAACCCAAACCCTAAACCCTCTCAACCCTAAACCCTAAACTCTCTAAACCCTAAACCATAAACCCTAAACCCTAAACCCTCTCAACCCCAAACCCTAAACCCTAGACCCTATAAACCCTAAACCCTAAACCCTCTCAACCCCAAACCCTAAACCCTAAACCCTAAATCCCATACATTAAACCCTCTAAACACTAAACCCTAAATCCCATACATTAAACCCTCTAAACACTAAACCCTAGACCCCAAACATTAAACCCTCTAAACCCTAAACCCTATAAACCATAAACCACAAACTCTCTAATTATAATAATAATACAATATCTTAGCCATCCATAAACTTTATTTAGTTAGTCAAACCATGTATTATGCAAAAATATACAACAATGGCAGATTAATAATTTGATTATTAATCAGAATAATATAAAATAGCAATACAATATTAATGAGCAATATTCAGCAATACCAACACCATACCAGCATATATTATGCAAAAATTTACAATAATGGCTGATTAATAATCTGATTATTAATCAGACTAACATAAAACAACAGCACACCATTATTCAGCAACAGAAAATACAACAGCAACAGCAATAGCACATACAAAACGAACGAGGCAGAGTACTAAATCAACTCAGGAAATTCGATTGCTGAATCAATAAAACCTAAAACACATACAAAAAAAATGTGCACCAGCGAAAAATCGTGGCGGAGACGTGAGCTTCGGTAGGTTGAAGAAATGTGCTGGGATGAGAAACACCGGCGAAGAGGAGCAAAAAAAAATGGAGAAACAGTGTCAAAAACGAACGATCAATTAGTATAGAAATTAAATCCAAAATTAACAAAATCAGTCGGTAATATCCGAACAATTAGCACAAAAATCAAATTTAAAATGAAGAACCGCACAAGGAAAGCCAAATTACGCAAAACAAACTTACGAATTGGAGGAGAGAGGTCAGAATTATACCGACGGCGCGCACTGAGGTGGCGGTCGTGGAGGTTGTGCGCTGGACTGCTGCGTTGGTTGTTCTAGCCGCAGCAACAGTGGAGCTCTTGCTCAGGTCGCGCTGGCAGATCTTGCTTCCGTCTGAGCTCGCGCTGCCTACGAAGAATGGAAGGATGAAGAATGGAGCGGCTGAGCTCGCGCTGGAAGATCTTGCTTGTCTGCTGGTCTACGAAGCTCGTGAGAGTGGAGGAGGAGGGGAAATCGACGGAGAGATAGAGGAGCAGGTGCGATGGAGAGGGAGAGGCAGGTGCGGAGCGGTGTGGTGGTCGGGTGCGAAACAGAAGGGGTCGGGGGAGAGGAGCGGGGCAGAGCCAGTTAAAAAATGAACCGCGCGTACCCATTTTCGTTCTTAACTCTTCGACCGTTGGATCTAAATTAGATCCAACGGCCATAAATCGTTCCACGTGTGTACAGAAATTTAAAGTGCGCACCTGACCCCTTTTCTATATATATATATATATATAATGCAGTTTGGGATAACAGGTTAAGATTAGTTAGGGAAACAATAAGCTTACGCTCTTTGTTTCCTATTTATTTCCGACGGTGGTGGTGGTGATAATTTGCAGAAAGCAGTACAGAGCATGAACCGAGCAAATATTTATACTAGGATTCGAGCATTATCGGCTCGCATAAGTTTCCCATATAAATGTCATCGTTGACCGGGTAGCAGCAGGAGCTCCTGTTGGTGCGAAATCCACAATTCTGAAGGAGTCCATACACAGCAAACAACCCAACAGGTTGAATTGGAAAGTCGGAAAAAGAAAGAATGCAATGAAAAATAAAAGAAGCTAGCTCAGAATTCACCGACTCGAACAGCATTACATGGCACACTGTAAGCATGCTTGGGCCTAGACACCTTGACACCGGCAGTAAAACAAATCTTATCGGACTTGGTATATCCGGCTGCACCAGGTCCTCCTCCTCCACCTTCAACGGCGATATTGGTAACCTTAGCCCAAACTAAAACCGTTTTAGTCTTAATACCTTCGATTCCCATAAGTTTACCTCGAAGCAAGATAGCCTTAACTCGAGTAGCATATCGCAAGGCGGAAGAATCATTAAAAGTAGTCTCACATGGATGAGGCAAATAGACAATGAGCCTGGCTTTTGTGACGTCGAATTCATAGCAGGTAACGTTCTCGGGAAATAGACCCGCTGGTAAGCTGTATTCTCGTAATAGATCTTGAAGCGGCTTCTGTGGATTGCCTGTTTCAGAATATGGAATTCAAAGTAGAATGATTTGAATAACAAGGAAAGGAAAGTTTTAGTTCAAATTGATGGTAAGCTTGTTTGGATTTACAAGATAAAAATAAAATAAAATTAGGACTATTCGATTGCAGGATTTATTGTTGTTACCCTTTAACTTGTTGAAGATCCATTTTGCTTTTTCTTCGACCGTATTTGAGACAGCCTGACAGTACAAGCAGCAGGCAGACATTTGAGGAAATGTAAAGAAGGAAGGAAGGAAGGAAAGGGCCAAAAAAATACAAAAAACACGCTCTCACATGTATTATAATTAATCAAAATTCAGGCTAATTTTAGAGATTGGCTGGAACGAGGTCTGCAAATCAGCCCAACAGTTTCAGATTCGACCAATCAGAACAAAACAAATATTCCAAAACCGGAGAGCCCAGGCCACTCAAATTTTACAATCAACCGGAACGTCACATACAACAAAATCAATAATCGTGGAAATTTCTGCAAATAATCTAAGCACAAGAGAATGGAAGCTCGATTAAGAGTTACCTCACATCTGAAGAAGCATTTATAACAAAATTGGGGGAGGATGGAAGACGATTCGTGAAGCTGATTGAAATTTAAGCCTTATTTCCAACAAATTAAAAAGCACCAGGAACCAAAAAACGCAAAATAAGAGAGAAAGAACTGACCGATAGATCTTGTGTGATATCTTTGAGTTCCTCTTTAGCCTTTTTTGTGATCCAGAAACCTCCAAGTTTAATGCTCCCCACCTTTGTCAATGCTTTCTCCATTCTCTCTCACTTCCCCCCCTTCGGAACCTCAAAGGCTCTAATTCCAGACGCGATATAGCTCCCTCTTTAGTCTAAGACAGTAACTGAAGGGCAGGAAGCAGGAAGGGGGGGGGGGAGCGCTTGAACGGGTGGAGAAGCAGAGCTGTAAATAGTTGCACTGCACCGCAATGTGGCGCTTTAACTCACTCCCGTCCCGTTGTAGTATGTCGAGGTAAGTGACAAACATTCACGGTTCACGCTTCACAGTTCACACGCAACTTTTGTTTGGTTCCCTCTCTCTCTCTCTCTAAGATAACGGGCATCTAATCTAAAATGCGGACTTTTGGGACGGGACCGATCCGAACCTCTTTCCGATAAAGTTTCTATTATAGATAATAGATTGCTATGTTGATTATTTTGGATCCAAACCAATGTAATTCAACCAAAAATTTATATTAATTTTACTATATATATATATATATACACATACATAATAAAATTATAATTACCGATCAGCAACTATCCCTCACTCAAAAAATAAGTTTAATATGGACGCTTTTGTAAAAAAAAAAAAATACCAAGTAAAGAAGCATTTGTTAATGTCACGTGATATTATAGCTAAAGTCTCCTTTTCGGTTTGCCTTTTGTTTTCTAAGATTATTTATATTCCTACCTTAAATTTAAGATAACTAATTATATTATCTAATTATTTTTTCTTTTATCTTTTATACTCATATTAATTTATCTAAAATTTAATTATCTACACCTCGTTTTATTATCTTAAATTTATACTATCCAATTATTTTTATCAATCACATCACTCATAATTTATAATTTATAAAATTTAAATTTAAATTTGTATTAATCAATAAATATCAATTAATAATATTATAGAATCAATTTTTATTAAATTTAATTTTACAAATAATTTAATTAATAACGAATAATTTTTAAAAAATCTTATATATTGTTACACCCCTAAAATTCACTACTGAAAATTTTCGTTTTATTTAAAAGGATTAGCGAAAGCAAAATAATAAAATGTAAATTTTGGGGATATTACTGTCACACTTAGTGTCAGATCGGTTCACTCATACCGTTCCAATACCAAGTGCTAAGGCTGAAAGAGTACAACATAATTTACAAACCATATTTATATCAAAGTAGCGTAATAAACCATTTACAAGAATAAAATCCACCAGTGGTGGTTACAAGAACATGTTATATTTAAACCAGGGGTTAAGGGAGAAAGAATGACATCCTAAAAGTCCGGATAATTTCCTTACGTTCTTCCTCATTACCCACTTGAATAGCACCTGAAATTGGACCTCCAAGGGACACAACTCATTAAATAGGCAGGGGCTCCATGAATTGAACCATTCAGTACTATAGTACTGAGTAACTCTTTGAAACACATTTAAAAGTAAGCTGGCAATGCAACATTTGATTAGGGCTGTTGACAAATCAAGTTGGCTCGCGAGCCGGCTCGACTTGGCTCGTTAACGGCTCGGCTCGACTTGCTTGATTAGATAAACAAATCAAATCCAAGCCTTGATCTTAGGGTCGTTTAACGAGACAAACTCAAGCCTAGGTTGACTCGGCTCGTTAGCTCGCAAACCAGCTTGATTCAAACCCGACTCGAGTTCGGCTCGTTTGCTCGTTTATCAAATAAGTTTTGAGAATACATACAAATATAAAATAAAGTTAAAAAGTTCTAATTATTTTTTTACAAATTATTCTCATAATTTATGTATTTTTTTTAACAAAAATAATTCTCATAAGTCTTTTTTTTAACTAAAACATGGTGTTCCAAATTTTTCAGACCCTCAGCACTAGCAGTCTAGCAGGCCAGACAAACCAGACTCGGTCGGTCATGCTGGCCCAGACCCGGTCACGCTGCTGGTTGCTCTCTTGCTCAAAGTTGTTCACGCTGCACGGGTTGGGTCCACTCTCCACTGTTGCGGCTCTTCTAGTTCTAACTTAGAACTTCTAAGTCTTATTTGAATTCTTTCCCGTCCCGACGTAGGTCACGCAACAAGCCGGGCCAACAACGCTCCACCTCCACTCCAGTCTCCAGATCTCTAGCCCTCTGCCCTCCTCTCCAGTTTCCCCTCTCCCTCTTCGACCTCAAGTGACAGCCTCCAGCCCTTCAATTGTCGATGCTGTCTAGGTCTAGGCGTCATCCCTGTCCATCTATCACAGCCTCCACCCTCCAGCCCTTTAATCTCTTTGCTGCCACCGGGCTGAGTGCCAACCATCCTCCATTCTCACCACCCATCAGTCGACGGTTGTGGGTGTGGGCCTCGTTGCTAGTTCAGCCTTCTGCCTTGCCTCGCCCCTCCAGTCTCCACCACTCCAGTCCCTCCTGTCGCGACGTCACCCCTCCACCATTGCAGTCTACAAACCCTTCTCCAGTCGCCCAAGGGTATTGTAATTTTTTCCTCGTTGGATAACATCTCCCATTGATCTGCCTGAATCATGATTGCCTCCCTATTCACAAATCAATAATCACACATTCAACATTCCCACCTGAAAACCGACCACATACGGACATACCCTAACTCTATTTTATGTGTATTGTTAGGTATATTGCATAGGTATATTTCATTATTGATTTTCATTTTTAAATTTGTTGAATAAATCTATGTTTTATTCATTTATGAATCTGTAATGGTTGTTGGCATTTAGCTTGCTTCCTGTATTGGATTTTATGGATCTGCAAAGAATGATGATTGATTTTATGTTGTGGCATGGTCTATTGGCATGTAACTTGTTGTGTTGTTTAATTATAAACAAATTGAGGTTGTACATTTTTTATATTGATGTTTGACAATTTATTTTTTGTTTGTTGTGGCTCTTGTATTGTCGGTATTGTACAATTATAGAAAATAATCATCTTTGACTCTTTGCGATGTAACTTTGATCTTATTTGTGTATGATAAATTGATAATGGTTGTTAGCCCCTGAAAAATGAAGGTTTAGGCTTTGTATTTTTTTTCTTTATCACATATTCTGTTGTATAATATGTCAATATGGATTTTGGTATTTGTTGTGTTTATATGGTTTGAGCTCGTAATTTCTTGATTGCTCCAATTGTTGGAAAAAAATTGATAAAGAAGCTTATGAGATTGTGAAATGACAAGAGTAGATGAATAGAGGATTAAATTAGGAGCAAATTGTAGTTTTTTTTGTCATTATATTATCTTTCTATAGGTTTTTATCAATTTCTAAGAAAACAGTAGATCATTTGAAATGACTTAAGTTATAGTTTGTTTGGATTAAGGTGAATTGGGGTGAGGGTAATTATTATGATGCTTCTTCATATTTTCTATGAGTTTGACTCTTTATGATATATTATATGTCAGGTTGGAGATGTTTGGAGATGTTTTCAAGCTCTTGCAATTGAAAATATCAATAAAACACTTGGTTAGTAGCTACTAGCTAGCATCATCTTTTCTACTACATTATTTTATAAATATTTTGTTTAATTTTATGTTTTTAAATTGAGCAATAGTGTTATTATTTTATTGTACTTGTTCATTTTGTTAGCAGCATCTTTTCTAATAATTTCTTTTACTTTCTTATTTGGTATTATGATGAATAATTTTGTTATCATGTTATACTTAAAAGTCATATATGTTATCTTTGTTTAATTTTATCAAAAATGATTTCTATATTATGACTTTGGAGGTTATCATTTTACATTTTTTCCTCAATTTTATTTGTTATCAAGTTGTTTTTATTTGTACACATTAATACATTACACGTGTAACTTTTTGTTTTTCCTTTTTACTTAACTTGGAATTTTGAACTTTAATTTTTTCCCATATATTCTTTGTTTTATAATGATGTTTTATTTTGAATAAAAAAACAAATAAAAAACCATGGTGGTGATTATTAATTATTCATAGTTTTATGTGTTATTTTTGTTGCTACCTACTGCTACCTTGTGTTTTTTTTTACTGTTTTTAGTTCAAAATTGTAATTATGTCAAATTTGGTAACTTCTGATTTCTCTTCTAAACAAGGATATTCATCCCCTATATCATTGTCATCAACACCAACAAGAAGTCCAAAAATGGAAGATGACCCTAATATATTTGAAGTTCCCAGAGATACTTACATTAGTGATCGTGATGAGGAGAATGATTTTGAGCCGACCAATGAGCTTGATGAGCAGATTAATGAGGAGCAGGAGGTGAATAATGAAAATAAAAATGATGATGACGAGTGTGCAATACCAAAGAAGGCTTGCAAGAAAACTTCACATGTTTGGGAAGAGTTTGAAGTGGTTACTTTAAAAGATAGGACCAAAGAGGGTCAATGCAAGCATTGTCGTAAACATCTATCAATTCTTTCTGGGGGCGTAACCAGTCATTTTATTAGGAATTTGGAGCGATGTACTAGCCGACCATCAAGAAAACAAAGGGTATTGTCTCTTTCTAAGTCCACTGGTGTTAGTGTTGCTCCTGTATATAGATATGATCATGAAAGGGTGATGGAAAAGTGTGCTCATATGATACTCATGCATGAATATCTATTTAATATGATGGAACATGTAGGGTTTAATGAATTTCTTTGGGCCATATCTGATAAGTATCAGTGGATTACTTGTCATGCTGCTAAAGATGCTTGTTTTACTATGTATGAATTTGAAAAAAAGAAGGTGAAAAATATTCTGAAAGATGCTAATAAGATTAGCATAACAATAGATCTTTGGAAATCTTATGTCCAAAAAATTTATTACATGGTTGTAACAGCTCACTTAATTGATAGTAATTGGAATATCCAAAAGCATGTTTTGAATTTTTTTCACTTACCTCCTCTTGGTAGTGGATTAAATATATACAATGCTTTATGTGGCTGTTTGGTGGATTGGGAAATTGAAGATAAAGTGAGCACTATTACGGTGAATAATTGTAGTGCAAATGATGTTTGTGTAAGGCATTTGAAAGATAATTTTAGTTTGATGAAGAAGCTTTCTTTTTCTGGAAAAATATTTCATGTTCGATGATGTGCTCATATTGTGAATTTGTTGGTGCAATATGGTTATAAGGATATCGGTAATGTTATCTCTAATATTTGCACAAGTGTGAAGTATTTGTCTGATATTGATGCCCGTTTGATGAAATTCAGTGAGATTGCTAGATATCTAAAATTGCTTGCAAAGAAGTTGATTCTTGATGTTTGCACATGTTGGAATTCTATGAATGCTATGTTATCTGCTGCATTATAATTTAAGGATGTGTTTCCAAGATATGCAGAGCAAGATCCATCATATAAATGGGCCCCATCTGTTGAAGAATGGAGACAAGCTAAAATAGTATGTGAATTTTTGGAGGTTTTTAGTGAGGTAACAAATATAATTCTGGAAGTGAGTATCCAACATCAAATCTGCATCTTCCCGAGGTATGGAGAATTAAAGCAGTATTAGATGAGAAGGCTCGTTCCGAAGAACCATTTATTCAAGGGGTGACTTTAGTCATGAAAGAAAAATTTGATAAATATCGGGGTGAGTGTAATTTGTTAATGGCTATTGCAGCTGTTTTAGACCCTAGATGTAAGTTATCTTTGGTCAAATACACATTTCCCAATCTTTTTAGTCATGATGAAGCTGACAGGCATATTTGGCTAGTTCGTGATACTTTATGAGTTATATTTGATGATTATGCTCGAGAGTATACACGTAACTTGGAGAAATTTTTAGTGGGATTTGAAATAGGTGAAGGGTCATCTGTTGTTAATACTGGGGCAAAGAAAGGTGCGAGTTTAGGGATGATGAGATTTAAGCAATTTATTAGGCAATCTGGCACACAACTTCCTGCAAAATCAGAGTTAGATACATACTTGGAGGAGAGTGTATTTATTTGTGATGATGATTCTGAATCTTCTTTTAGTGCCTTGGAGTGGTGGAAGGCAAATACTTTGGAAGTTTCGTATCTTATCACAAATGGCACGTGATATCCTGTCTATACCTATCACCACGGTTGCTTCAGAAGCTACTTTTAGTGCTGGGTCAAGGGTCATTGATCCCTATAGAGGAGCACTATCTACTAATACGGTTGAAGTACTTCTTTGTGTAGGTGATTGTATTCGTATAAAAAAAGGGCTAAAGAAGAAGGTAATCATTTTTTTATGTTTTCTTTTATGTTTTTTCATTATTAAATTTTGATCTCTTGAAATTTTAGGAATTAAATTCTAATCATTCATATATATATATATTGTTGCTTTCTTAATATAAGCAGGCTATAGATGCTCCGAGCATGAAGATCATAGATCTTCCATAATATGGTATATATATTTTTTTTTATCAAATTTAAGGTATAATCTAATTAGAATTTATGGGATTGAAGTCTTTCTCAAATAACTATTACTAATATATTTTTCTCTTGTTTATTCATAAAATTATTGACAGGATATGAAGGTTAGTGGATTTTGGTGCCTTATTTTGAGGTTTGGAGTATAAGTGCTTATGATGGATTGGATGAGACGAAGGCTGCAAATCTACTATACTTATATCGTGGTTTTATTTTGTATAATGAAGCCTAATTCTAGATATTGAAATTTAGAATTAAGAATTGAAGAACATGATTTTGGACAGATATGAATTATTTTATTTTATAAAAGCATGCAAGGTTGAAGGCACGATCTTTGAATATTTTGTATGAATGATTTGATATTGTATGGTCTTATTTTAGTATTTATAATCAAGCCAAATAGTTCTTTATTTTATATTTAATTTTTGTTGAAAGTTACAGGTTTAATCAGCTAAATTTTCTAATAAACGAGCCAAACAAATTGAGCCATGAATCGAGCTCAAATTGAGCTAGTTTGGTCCGAACCGAACCGAGCCACAAATCGAGCCACGAGCCAAGCCTAACGAACCGAGCTGATTTGGTTCATTTTCATTAAACAAAATCCGAGTCGAATAGCTTGAAAGCTTTTTTCAAGCCAAACTCAAGCCTTAAAATACTTGACTGATTCAAGCTCGAGCCGAACTAGATCCATACAAATAATTTAACGAACCGAATTGAGCTAGAGAAGGTTCGGCTTGATTCGGTTTATCAACAGCCCTATACATGATACATTACTATATACATAAATAATGAGAATGCATATAGCACAATCACATACTTAACAAGTCTATCAAAGATTAATAAATTCATGATGTACAATCGATACTTCCAGGCCTTAAGCCATTAGTCCATCATTATTCAATCATCTCTCGGATAATATATATATACATATATCCATGCGAGTGCGGGAACATCACTATTATAGTCGGTGGATCGGAAACATACAGGGTAGAACTCTCCTAGCCACTATTTTTACCAGTGGATCGGTCTCTAGGGAAAAACGCTCCTAGACACTATTTTATCGGTGGATCGGTCTGACCCTGACTCTCATGGTGTTCCACTATAATTACATAGTATATTTTCTAAGATTTATTTCAACTTTGTATTTGGTTTATTGAGCTCGGGATCCCCCACTATTATAGTTGGTGGATCAGTCACTTATAGGGCAGAACACACCTAACCATTATTATATGCCGGTGGATCAGTTTCTAGGGCACCCTGGCACCTAGCCACTATTATGTCGGTGGATCAGTCTGGGCCCGGCTCAATAATCTTCCTCTTTAAATTGTTAGTATCTTATTCGTATCTGTAACACCCCCAAAATGTAATATTAAAAAATTTTATTTTATTAAAAGATTAGCAAAAGCAAAATAATAAACTGTGTTAAGGGATATTACCGCCACACTTAGTACCAGACCGGTTCACTCATACCGTTCTAATACCAAGTGCTAAGACTAAAGAATAAAATATCAATTGCTAGAAATTCAAATCATATTTACAATCAGAGTAGCACAAATTAACATCTTGCAAGATTAAAGTCCAATAATGGTGGTTACAAGAATGAAGATTACATTCAAACCAAGAGTTAGAAATGGAAGTAGTAAAAAAAAACCCTGTCAAATTCCGGATAATCTTTACGCTCTTTTCCGTTGCCCACTTGAATAACACCTGAAAAATACCTATAAGGGACACTGCCCATTGAATAGGCAGGGCCCCATGAAGGAAACCCTTCAGTACTATGGTACTAAGTAACCTTTTAAAACACACTTAAAAGTAGGCCTGCAATGTAACACAGGATACAAAGCTATATACATATATAACAAGATGTGTACATATAACATTCACATCATATATCAATAGGTCGTAATGTAGGATTAATACTTTTGATCTTAAGCCATTATCTCATCATTAATCAATCATCTCTTAGATTTTATATCCATGTGAGTGTGGGAACCCTACTATTATACCCGATGGATCGATCATTTATAGGGCAGAACGCACCTAACCACTATTATATGCCGGTGGATCCGTCTCTAGAGAAAAACGCTCCTGGCCACTATTATTTGTCGGTGGACCGGTCGAGCCCCGACTCACAAGGTGTTCCACTATAAGTGATTAGTATTTTTCCATAACTTTATTAACATCCATGACTGGTTTTATTGAGATCGGGATCCCCACTATTATTGCCGGTGGATCAAAATATATTTATCAACATCATCCAGGGCAACACGCTCCTGGGCCACTATTATATCCGGTGGATTGGTACTCATAATCACTTGCCAGGGCAACACGCTCCTGGGCCACTATTATATCCGATGGATCGGTACTCATAATCACTTGCCAGGGCATCACGCTTCTGGGCCACTATTATAACCGGTGGATTGGTACTCAATATCATAATTCAATTGGGCCTGACTTATTAATCTTTCAATTTCATGATTAGTATTTTTCTTTCTTTAATTACCACAATGATTCTATTTATTTGCCTCGGATGGGAAATCAAGAACCCGGGACACAAAGGTACACCGGTCGTACCGGTGCATACAATCTACTCAATACCCTTCAACCATGAACCCAAGGACGTAAAGGTACCTTGGTCGTACTGGTGCATTAAGCTACTCAGTACCCTAACGACAAGGACACCTAATCCATAAGTATGCATACCCCCTAAATAGGTCCGTAGAGCTAGATAGAGTAAGATATAGGGCCTAGCTGGGGCACAAAGGCACACGAACAAATACCAGAATAATCATGGGCTAAACCACGTCTTTAGGGTAGCGACCCCTAAAGAGACACCATTCCCGATCTTGAGATCTTCCATTTTAAGTATTAGTGGGGTTTAAATTAAAGTGATCACGAAAGGCACAATCATCAGATACGTATTCACTTTCAATCGTTCTGATATCATTAGTCATTTCTTATTCAGACGGTTATCCCAGGTAACACACAGAAATCATTACGGTCATCATAATCTCATCTAATTCTGAATTAGGATTCGTTCTCTTGATACTTACTATTTGTAACACCCTAAAATTTACTATTTTTTTAAAGAGGAAGAATTTTAAATTAAAACCAGTGAATTCTGGGGATATTACCGCCACACTTAGTACTAGACCGGTTCTTTCCGACCGTTCCAGTACCAAGTGCTAAGGCTAAAGAAAAGATTAACAATTTAACTCAAACCAATAGTTCATAAAATAACTAGAAAGATTATACATTAAAATCAGAGTGAGTGTAAAGAATCATGAATCAATAATAAAAATAGAAATCATAGTGCCAAATCAAAATTCCTCAGAGGGAATAATCTTACAATTGATAAAAGGTTTAATCTAAACACTTAATATAAGGTAATAAATCAAAAATAAGAAATGCAAATAAGAAGAAATAACATAATGAAATGAAATCACATGAAGAGAAAATACGGCCACGACACTCTCGAACTTTGAGCTAGAACATGCTCAACACTTAGCCCCGCCGGATGTCTCGCACACCTGCACAAAGTCAAAAGGGCATACTACTAGTGGGAATGAGCAACACTCATGAAAAGGGTGATCAATATGCTACGTACCGAGTAAGGTAACCAAGTACTAAGGCCAACACACAAAATTCACATAAACCATGTAGGATAATAAAAAGAGCATAAAGTCCCACATAATAACACAAGGCAAATGAATGCTCAGGTAAAAATGCAAAGATCCAATATAGATTAGATTAATTACTTCATTAATCCTTTATCGAAATATTTTCACACCATGCTCTTTGTCAAGTCCATACGAGTATGGGAACCCCACTATTTTTACCGGTAGATCGGTCTCCAGGGCACTTTGGCTCCTGGGTACTATTATAGTCGGTGGATCGGTCACTTAGGGTACATGCCCTACCACTATTATATGCTGGTGGATCGGTCTAGCCCCTTCTCACACGGTGTTCCACTATAAGTCATTAGTGTCTTCCCACATCTTAACAACATATATGGTTGGGTTTGTTAAGCTCATGATCCCCCACTATTTTAGCTGGTGGATTGGTCACTAGGGTAACATACCCTACCACTATTATGCCGGTGGATTGGTCTATAGGTTACCGCAGTACCTGGCCACTATTATGCCTGTGGATCGGTCTAGGCCCGACTCAACATCTTCCACTTTACGTGATTAATGTTTTAAGTATCTTATTCAAAAGCTTTCGCCCTAGACATGCATGATTCATTCCCTTTACACTTCACACATCACAAATCATATATTACATCCTCATAATTACAATTTAATCACCAAATGTACATGATACCACAAAAACCCTAAGCAGTCACACCAAACCCTAATTGACCACAACAAACCATAGTTAACCACTCCAAAACCTATTTAACCATAACAACCATAATTAGCCATTCCAAACCTTAGTTAATCACAACAAACCACCATTATCCACTCCAACCCTAGTTAATCACAACAACATATAGTTAATCACTTCAAACCCTAATTCAGTCTCCTCCATACCCGTATAATGTCCTATGTACTATTTTTCACCCAGAACTTCCAAACACCCAAATAACTCTTATATTACCTTCCTTACATCCTAAGTCAACTTTTCACACAAAAACTTTACTCCCATGCATTAACTAACCTTCCCATGCAAACCTTCAAACTTCCTCATGCAAAACCCTAAGCTCCCATGCAACCCTAGTTTCACCCATGTAAACCCCAAATCCATCCATACAAAACTCTAGATTAGATTCTTCCACGAAACATCATAAAATCTTCCATGCAAAACCATAGATCCATCTATACAAAACCCTAAATTCTTTCATGCAAAACCCAAGGTTCCTTCATACAAAACCCTAAATTCAATCCACACAAAACCCAAGTTCATCTATACCAAACCCTAGGTTCAATCCATATAAAACCAAGATTCAACCATACCAAAACCATACATTAGATCCTCCCATACAAAATCATAATTTAGTTTCTCCCATACAAAACCATGAATTAGATTCTCCCATATAAAACCATAAATTAGAATCTCCCATATAACATCATTAATTAGATTCCCCCACATAACATCATAAGTTAGATTCTCCCACATAATACCATAAATTAATTCCTCTCACACAAAACCATGTAGAGCCGTAAATTAGATTATCTCATACAAGACCATAAATTAGATTCTCCCTTACGAAACCATAAATTAGATTCTCCCATAAGAAACATAAGTTATATCCTCCCAAACAAAACCATAAATTAGATTCTCCCTTATAAAACCATAAATTAGATTCTTCCACATGAAACCTTAAATTAGAATCTTCCATATGAAACCCTAAATTCCCCATTTTATTCTTCCACTTATGAATCATTAAAATACTTAGGTCAACTTCTTTCCCCATCCTCCTTTTTCATCCTTTCTCCCACACAAACCACATCAACACTCTCACATACATGTCTTATAGGGTCATAACACATATCATCACATATACATAATACACATGCCATGTAAACACACATAAACATACTTCAACTTCATTTCATGCCACATATGACATAATTAATAATGATAAACATAGGATACATAGCATGCAAAGCACATACAACATATAAGCACACAAAAGGCCTTAGCATCCCTTACCTAAAATGACACCGATCTTGGAGCCTTTTTAGGGCTTTGACTGGTCTCACCTATTATGAGGGAAAAACTATAAATTAGACTCCCTCTTACTAAAAATACTATTAATACTAACTTATTCTAAGATCAGGCTTTTGATAAAATACTAAAATAATAATAAAAAAATATCAAAAATTATATCAATATTAATATTAACAAGAATAATAAAAATAGTAACAATAATAATAAAAATGGCATTACTCAAAAACATAGTGAAATAATGGCTTCGACCCTTTTACCAAAATAATACTAATAATAATAATAGTAAAATAATAACCAAATTTAGTAATAATAATAATGATGAAATAATAATAATAATAATAATAATAATAATAATAGCAAAACTAATAGTAAAGTAGTTGTAATATTAATAATGGAATAATAATAGTAGGAATTCGAAATAGTAAAAATAAAAAAATTATGATTATAATAATAATAACATATTATTAATAATAATAGTAATAATAATAGAAATAATAATAAGAATAATAATAAAATCGAATTAAAAATACAATAGGGCTTCAACCCTCCATAGAAATAATAATCAAAACATTAATACTACTACTACTAATAATAATGCATATTAAAAATATAAATAATAATAATAATAGTATTATATTAAAATAAATGAAATAAAATAAATTAAGGCTTATAAAAATAGGGAAAATGGTTGAGAGGGTCTAGTGTTCAACCTTAGGCTAGTGGGGGATAGGCGGCACCAGCAGTGGTGTATGGAGGCGGCGGCGGTGGCTGAAAAAAGAGGAGGAAAGAGTAAAAGTTGAAGGTTGGGAACAAAATAAGAAGAGTGAAGGTGGGAGTTGGGGTGTTTAGAGTTACCCAGAAGGAGAGGGACAAAATAAAGGTGGCGATGCAGCCAAAGGTGGCGGTGCACAGCGGCGGTAGTGGTGGCCGAATGGGGAAGAAGGAGAGAAAGAGAGAAGGAGAGGGAGAAAGAGGAAAAGAAAGGTAGGGGAAGGTATAGGAGGGTCTGTAGAAGAGAATGGAAGGAGAAATAAGTGGCAGAAGCGACTGAAGAGGTGGCAGATGGCGGCACGAAGGGTGGAAGAGACACAAAATGGTTTGATTGGGAAGGGGACTTCGCACAGTCGGGATGGCTTGTGCAAGAAGAATTGAGGGATATGGGACATTTGGTTAGCTAAAGGGCGGTGCAAGGAAGAGTTTGGTGGCCATAGATGGTGGCAAAGTTGGCCAGAGGTGGCGGATGAGGTGTCTAAAGGGGCGGCAGTGGCAGGGTCGGGAAATTCTGGGTAAGAATCAAAAGCTCAACCCTTGCTGATTATGGGGGGTATTTATAGATTTTAGAAGGTAGGTTAGGGTTCTGTGGGTCAGCTACGAGGTAAGGCAGGTAGGGTTAGGGTTACCGACGGTGAGGTTGGCCGATGGTAGCAATTTTCGGGGGAGGGGGGTTGACTGGCTGGGAGAGGGAGAAACGTGCGAGGAGAGGGGGAGTGGTTGGGTTGATGAGGCTGATGAATCAGCGAGGGAGAGAGAAGAAATATTAGCCGGATCAACGGCGAAGTTGGCAGCGAAAATCTCGGCTGGTGGGCGGTGGAGGTTGTAGGCTAATCGACGTCGGGGAAGGGAGGAAGAAGAAAAGAGGAAGAAAGGGCTGGACCGGCTGTTTAGAAGAAAAAGAAATAAAGGAAAAGGAGGAAAGAACCGAGCTGACGACACAGGTAATTTTTTTTAACAAAACACGGCGTCTAGGGAAAATAAGAAGCAACACGCTGCGCTGCGAGGGACGAAAGAAGGCACCGATCGCGCTGACTGGGCCGCACCAAAGGAAGTAGACCCAAATAGGGAGGGGAGGAAAAAGAAAAAAGAAAAGAAGAAGAAAGAAAAAGAAAGAAAAGGAAAAAGGGAAAAAGAAAAATAGGAGGGTTGGGTTAAATAAATAAATTAAAATATTTGGGATAGTTAAAAATAATAATATGTAAATAAAATAATATTTAAATCCCCTTTTAGGCTAAATTAGGATTTTTAAAAGATTTTCCATAAATTCTATTTTAATTAGCAAATCACTCTAATTTTCTTCAATTAAATTATTTGTAAAATTAACATTAATTTGAAACTATTTTTTCCTTCTTATTTTAAATAAAATAATTTATTTAATTAATTTTCAAAATAAAATCCTTAATTAGTTTAAATACCCAAATTTCTCCTAATTAAAATGCTTGTAAATTTCTTCTTGATTTGCCTTAATTAATTCCTTTTTATTTTAATAAAAATAATTTATTTAATAAATTTTTCTAATAAAATATTATTTAAATATAATTTTTAAAATTAGAAAATTTCAAGGCGTTTCATTATTTATCAAGTACTCTTACCTTATTATTGAGTGTTATTTGAGTCATATCACGAAATTCCACAATCACAACGACATATTAGATACAAATTACTCATTTATCCCTTACTTATATAATTGCTAAATCATCCCTTCCTTACTTGACAAATTACCATATTACCCTTCAGGTTATATAATTACTAAATTACCCCTTACTTGGTTTAGGTTACCAAGTTATCTCCTAAGCTTTTTAAATTACTATTCACCCTTTATAATTGCTACACTTATCATATTTCCCATTTGGTTGGTTAGATTATCAAATTACCCTTCTCCTTTGTCATAATTACTAAATTGTCCTTAAGCCGGATAAATTATCGAGTTACTCTTCTTCATTATCATAATTACCAATTTTCCTCTTTAGTTGGTTAAATAATTACCAATTTACCCTTTAGTCGGTTAAATTACCAAATTGCCCTTCTCCATTATCATAATTACCAAAATTTTCCTTTTGTTGGATAAATTACCTAATTGCCTTTCTTCATTATTATAATTACCATTTTACCCTTCTCAATTATTATAATTACCATTTTACCCTTTTCGATTATTATAAATACCATTTTGCCCTTCTCCATTATTATAATTATTAATTTACCCCTCTATAATTATAATTACCAATTTACCCTTCTCCATAATTATAATTATTAATTTACCCCTCTCTATTATTATAATTACTATATTGCCCTTCTACATTATTAAAATTACCATAATACCCTTTTGTTGGTTAATTTACCAAATTACCCTTCTCTATTAACATAATTATCCAATTGGCCTTCTATAATCACAATTTAATGACTAAATTATCCTTCGTCGTTATCGTAATTACCAAGTTATCCCTTACTCCCAAGTTTACCATAAATATCCTTTTATTTGTAAAAATTACCATTTTACCCCCTTACATCCAAATTTACCATAATACCCTTTTACATCCAAAGTTACCATCTTACCCCTTTCTCACAAAATTACCATTTTGCCCTTCTTTTCCAAAATTACCATATTACCCTTTTCTCCTAAAATTACCATAATACCCCTTACTTATAAAATTACCTTTTTTCCATTTACTTATAAAATTACCATATTACCCTTTTGCCTCCAAAATTACCACTTTACCCCCTTTATTACACCACTTTTATTAAATTAACATTACCACATGTAATAATAATATTAATACTCCATTAACAATATCCAACTCCACCAACCATTATATTTTAATATAATACTTATGAGCACCCACACATATTAGGCCACATTCTAGCACAAGGAATATTACTAAAATGCCCCTAGGGCTCACAATAATATTATTTATGCATAAATAGTCACAATAACATAAAATAGCATACTCTCCTTAAGCAACATTTCCACACATGGCATATAAACTAGCATACTCTCCTTTTTATCAATCAATACAAGTAAATATATAAATTATATTAAACCACAAATATCTAGCATAATAACATATTATAAATCCTAATGTGCTAACATACGTTTATCCATGCGTTTAAGTGGGGTTTAACAATTACCTTAATTCCCACAAAATTGAATCTTACTAGTATTCAGGTTAAAGATTCAAGCTTTGATTAGAAAAACTAATACCTAAAAATAATATCAATATTTATTATATCAGAAATAAGAAAATCAAAGCATAAGACTTTATAAATTTTACTTAAGGAAATAATTAACTTAAATACTATCATACCTTAAAATTATTAATAAAATGGGCTAATAAATGTAGCAACTCATCCTGCTTATGCAGCAAGAGTTGCATGCAAAAATAAAAAGAGGAAGGCTCGAAGAGGGGGTGAAAGGAAGGGATAATGGCTATTTTCATGTTGGGGTCTTTAGGCTAGAAAAGAGGGCAGGTGGGGGAGGATTGGAGGCAAGGGAAGGGTGCAAGAGTGAAGAGGGGGTGTAGGTGGAGGCTGTGGATGGGTTGTTGGTGGCCAAGAGCGGCGGAGGAGGCAGCAGCAAGGCGGCGAAGATGGCTGTCCGGCTAGGCATAGGTGAGAAGGAAGGAAAAGAGAGCGGAAAAATGGACGGGTTCAGGGGCTGGTTTCAGGAAAAGAAGGTGTTGGGGTGGTAGAAGAGGTTGTAGGGAGTTGAATGGTGGTTTGGGTGGCAGTAGAGGCAACCGAATGACGGGGAATGATGGGGTTGTAGGGGGATACCGAGAAGGGAGGAAAAGAAGAGAAAAAAAAATAAGGGGAGAGGAAGAAGGGATTGCAGGAGCTCAAGGGGTATTGTGGTGGTTTGGGGCGGTAGTATGAGGTGGCAGGGGCACTGCAAGCTGTGGGTGTGGCGGAGAAAGTGGCGGAGCGCGGTGGTGCACAAAATAGGGGAACAGATGGAGAGGAAGAAAATGAGAGAAAGAGGATATCGAGGGGTAAGGGGCTCGAGAAAATGGGGTAGAAAAAGGCTGAAGGGGAGAAGAAAAAGAAGAGGGAGGGTAAAGGGATTGGTGGCTGATCGGGTGGCAATTTTTAGGGTGGTAAGGGGTTGTAGGGTGGCAGGGAGAAGGTGACAAAGGAGAGAAAAGGGTGGCCATGCGGGATGGGGTACATGGATGCCCGGCTTCCAAAATGATGAAAAAAGGGCAAGGGAGAGAGAGAGAGAGAGAGAGAGAGAGAGAGGGAAGAAGATAGGGGTGGAAGTGGTTGCAGGAGGTGGCAGCGGGAGGCTGTTGGCGATGGCAGTCATGGTGATGGGGATCGGTTGGGGCTGCTGGGTCGAGGCAAGTGGAGAATAAGAAGAAAGAAAAGGGGAGGGAGGAAGCAGGCTGGCGCAAGGAAAAAAAAGAAGAAGTTGGGTCGGCCTAGGCGCTGAGGAGAAAAGGAAAGAAAGAAAAGAGGGGGTGGAGTTGGGCTGCTACGCCGGGGAAAGGAGAGGAGGGGAGAAGGGAGTTTAGGCCTGGCCTGGCGGATGACCCGAAGGAAAAAAAGGAAAAGAAAAAGGGAAAATAGGAAAAAATAATTTAACTTAATTTAGAAAATAATAAAATGTAATATTTTGATAAATTATTTAATTTAATAATTTAATTCAATATAATTTAATATACTGGTTCAAAAAGGATAATTTTAGTAAAATATTAGTTTAGGAAATTATTTAAATAAAAATAACATGAATAAATAACAAAATATTTATTTTTAATTTATTAAATACTCCTATCCAAATTTATATACTAAAAAATCTATAAAAAATTAATTTAAATAATTTTAAAAGCTAATTTATTTCAAATAAAAGCTATTTATTAAATTATAGGTTTTCTAAAATTTTGGGGGATTACAGTATCTTAATTGAAAGTATTTTGCCCTTGACATGCATGTTTACTTGTATCCTCCTGAGAGGGCCCGTCCCATATCTCGAGACATTTGCGCCTCTTATTACACCCAGACATCCATTCCTCCTTACATTTACTCATAACGAAAACCAATTCCTAAGGGTGTGGGTTAAGGCCCATCATTTTATGGCATTCAAATTCTCTCACTACCACTCTCTAGGATTTTCCCTTGAAACCCTAATTGGACCTATGTGGCCCAACCTTTCTTTTATCGTCCAACACCTCATCTCATTTAGATTCAACCCAAACCCTATCGCTCTACTCACCAATTATACATGTGATCGTGAAACCCTAGTTGGCCACTCAAACCCTAGCATCTTTCTTACGTAAGGATCATCCCATGCAGATTCCATCCACCCCATACAAACCCTAGAAAATTTCCATGCAAGATTCACATCACTCGCTCATTTTGATCATAACCTCATTTTATTTCCCCCCTCATGTATCATGAGATGATAAGGTCAATATCATGTCTCCTTAGTCAACTCACTTCCCATTTGTCCCTTTCTATCCTTTCACCCTATATCATATCATTAAACATCCTAGCATGCATGTCCTAGATGGTCACATCATATAGCATCATACGCACAACGTATATATAATCATCATACATATGCCATAAGGAATTCACCTAAGTATACCTCAACTCCAAAATATGATACAAGTAATTAGTCATTATAATCATAAAGTATACAACATGACATAACACATGGCACATGAGACACATAACACACACATAGTTATTCTTAGCTACATCCTTACTCAGTTAAGGTTATCAAGTTATCTCCTACACTTATTAGGTTACCAATTACCCTTCATAATTATTGCGCTTATCATATTTCTCATTTAGTTGGTTAGATTACCAAATTGACCTTTAGTTGTTTAAGTTACTCAATTACCCTTCTTCATTCTCATAATTACCGATTTACCCTTTAGTTGGTTAAATTAGCAAATTGTCCTTTAGTTGGTTAAATTACCAAATTACCCTTCTTCATTGTCATAATCACCAATTTACCCATTTTCGTTATCATAATTACCAAATTACCCTTTGGTTGGTTAAATTACCAAATTGCCCTTCTCTATGATCATGCTTACCATTTTACCCTTCTCCATTATTATAATTACCATTTTATCCTTCCCTATTATCATAATTACCATACTACCCTTTCAATTACAAAATTAACATTTTGCCATTTACTTCCAAAATTACTATAATACCCTTAACTTCCAAATTTACCATAATACCCTTTTACTTATAAAATTACCATTTTATTCCTTTACTTATAAAATTACTATTTTGTCCTTTACTTCCGAAGTTACCATAATACCCTTTTACTTATAAAATTACCATTTTGCCATTTTATCACGCTACTTTTATTAAGTTATCATTATTACATGAATATTAATATTAATACTCCATTATCCTCATCCAACTCCACCAACTATTACATTTCAACATAATGCTTATTAGCACCTACATGTGTTAGGCCACATTCATGTAAAACAAGGGAGATAATGGCTCAAAATGGCATAAGGGAAAGAAATGGGAGTCGATTTCAGTTTAGGGTTTTAGAGCTAGGAAAGAAGGTAGATGGGAGAGGATTTAGGGCAAGGGGTTGTTGGTAGCCAATTGCAGCGGTGACGGCAGTGAGGCTACGAAGATGGCTGTCGAGGTGGAGGGGGATGAGAAGGAAGGAAAAGGGAGGGGGAAAATGAGGGGCTGTAAGGGTTAGTTTTGGCCAAAGGAAGCATGAGGGTGGTAGAGGAGGTTGCAGGGAGTGGTTTGGTGGCCCAGGTGGTGGTAGAGGCAGTAGGATAATAGACGAAAGGAGGGGTTGTAGGGAGGCTGCCGAAAAGGGAGAAATATAAGAGAAAAAGAAGAGTTGAGGAAGAAGGGTTGCAGGGTGGCTCAAGGTGGGTAGCTTGGTGATGTAGGGTGGTAGTAGAGGGTAGAAGGTGGTGCAGGTGGTTGGTGAGGCAGAGGAAGCGGTGGAGGGAGGTGGCAGTGCACAATAGGGATGTAAATGGAAGGAGAAGAAAAGGAGAGAAAGAAGTCGGGGAGGGAGAATGGCTCGGCGTTATGGGGCAGAATGAGGCAGGGGAAGAAGAAGAAGAAGAAGAAGAAGAAGAAGAAGAAGAAGAAGAAGAAGAAGAAGAAGAAGAAGAAGAAGAAGAAGAAGAAGAAGAAGAAGAAGAAGAAGAAGAAGAAGAAGAAGAAGAAGAAGAAGAAGAAGAAGAAGAAGAAGAAGAAGAAGAAGAAGAAGAAGAAGAAGAAGAAGAAGAAGAAGAAGAAGAAGAAGAAGAAGAAGAAGAAGAAGAAGAAGAAGAAGAAGAAGAAGAAGAAAAAAGAAGAAGAAGAAGAAGAAGAAGAAGAAGAAGAAGAAGAAGAAGAAGAAGAAGAAGAAGAAGAAGAAGAAGAAGAAGAAGAAGAAGAAGAAGAAGAAGAAGAAGAAGAAGAAGAAGAAAAAAGAAGAAGAAGAAGAAGAAGAAGAAGAAGAAGAGGGAGTAGAGGAGAGTAGGTCGCTGGTAGGGGCAGGGGACGGTCGAGTGGTAGGGAGAAGGAAGGGAAGAAGAGGAAGGAAAAGGGCATGTTGCTGGGTTTGCAGGGGCTGGTTTGGTCCAAAAATGGGAAGTAAAGGATAGGGGAGAGAGAGGGAGAGTTGCAGGTGGTGGTTGGGCATGGTGCTCGGGGTGGCAGGTATGGCATCAAGGGCAGGTCGAGTGTAGAAGAAGAAAAAAGAAGAGGAAGAAAAGAAGGTCGGGCGTAAGGGGAGAAAGAAGTGGGCTGGTCTGGTCCAAGGGGAGAAAAGGAAAGGAGATGGGTGGGTTAGGCGATGTGTGCAGGAGAAGGAAGGAAGGGAGAGGGGGAGATGGGTTAGTGGCCCAGGTGTGTAGGGGCCCGAAGGAGGAAAAAAGAGAAAAAGGAGAAAGAAAAGAAAGAGGGAAAAAGGAAAAGGGAAAGTATGGGAACTTAAAATAATTTAATTTATAAAATAATAGAATATAATATTTTTAGAAAATAAATTTATTTAATAATTTAATTTAATATAATTAAATATATGGGTTTAAAAAGGTTAATTTTAAGAAAAATATTGGTTTGAGAATTTATTCAAATAAAATGAGAATAATAAAATAAAAAAAATATTCATTTTAATTTATTAAATATTCTTATCTAATTTTATATACTCAAAAATCCATAAAATAATTAAATTAAATAATTTTAAAAGCTAATTTATCCCAAATAAAAGCTATTTATTAAATTAAAGGGTTTTTAAAATTTCAGGGGATTACATATATTTTCTAACAGTAAAAATTAATCTAAAAGGTGTAATGGATGTGTTTCGGTTTCCACACTTCGGCCACCTAAATTTTTTTAAGTAACTTTAAATTTGACGTATTTTCCTACATTTTCAATCATTTTTTAAAATTTAAGGTACCTCAAATTAAAAGTTATTTTATTTTTATTTTTTTTAACATTATGGATGCTCTAAGAGCTATATATAAGTGTACTTGTACAACTTAATAAACCTCTTAGACATATCAAAAATACCTGTGTCTAGTTACAATCTAATGAATCTATTTATTCAAAAGTGGCATCATCAAAACATCCGCGTTTGCTTGAAATTCAATCTCTTTGGTCATAGAATCACACAACTCATCTCTATCTTCGACACCTACTAGGCAGAACAACTCTCCTAATCTTTAATGCCAAAACAGGAATTTTTTTATACTAAATAAGAAATTTAGTCTCTCAAATAATTGCAGAATATGCTAGCATAAGAGAGAGAGAGAGAGAGAGAGAGAGAGCATAAATGCCCTGCAAATTTTTACTTTTAAAATTATATTTAAATAAGATTTTAATACAAAAATTAATTAAATAAATTATTTTTATTAAAATAAAAGGGAATTAGTTAGGAAAAATTAAGAACAAGTTTACAAGTATTTTAATTTGGAGAAATTTTGGTATTTTAGCTAATTAAGGATCTTACTTTAGAAATTAATTAAACAAATTATTTTATTTAAAATAAGAAGAAAATAGTTTCAAAATTAAGATTAATTTTATAAATAATTTAATTGAAGAAAATTAGGGTGTGTTGCTAATTAAAATGGAATTTATAAAAATTCTTTCAAAAATCCTAATTTAGCCTAAAAAGGAATTTAAATATTATTATTTTAAATGTCCCAAATATTTTAATTAATTTAAATACCCAACCTAATTATTTATCTCTTTTCCTTTTTCCCTTTTTCTTTCTTCCTTTTTCTTCCCTTTTGTTTCTTCTTCTCCACCTCGTTTGGGCCTGCCCCCTCCCGCGACCCAATTCTTCCATCCCTCCTTCCTTTCTTCGGCACGACCCAGCTCGCATAGCCGCCTCTTACCTTCTCCCTTGACGAGCCGCGTTTTGCTTCTTTGTTTTCTTGTACGCCACATTTTGTTAAAAAAAAAAATTTAACCAGCGCCTGATGACCCAATCCTCCTCCTTTTCTTTCTTTTATTTTTCTTCCCCGAACCGCCCGATTTTCCCCCATCCTCTTCTTCCTTCTTTCCCAGCCCGATCACACCTGCCATTCCCATTGAGCACCTGCAACCGCCTCCCCGTCCCTGGTTTTTCGCCGTTGATCGGCCGATACTCTTTTCCTTCTCCCCTTTTGACTCGCAACCCATTCACCCAACTAACTCCTCCTCTCCTCGCCCGCTTTTCCTCTCTCCCAGCCGACCACAACCCTTTGCCCTGTTTTGATTTCTACCGGCCAACCTCGCCACTGACGACTGGAACCCTACCTGCCTTACCCCGTATCTGACCCACAAAACCCTAGCCTCCCTTCTAAAACTTATAAATAACCTCGATTTGAGCCTGGTATCGAGCTTTTGATCCCCAACCCAGAAAACCTATCTTGTCGCCACCACCCTTTTAGACGCCTCGTCCGTCTTCTCCGGCTAACTTTGCCACCCACTCCTTCCAAACTATTCCTTTCACCGCCGTCTAGCTAACCAAGCGTCCCATGTCCCTCGATTCTTCCTGCGAAAGCCACCCCAGCTGTGTGAATTAGCCTTCTGATCAACCCTGTTTTCTACCTCCACCACCCTTAGCCATCCCTTTCACTGCTTCCGCTGCTTCTTTTACCTTCCAAATTATTCTGTAGACCCTCCTCTACCTTCCCCTACATTTCTTTTCCTCTTCCTCCCTCTCCTCCTCTCTTTCTCTTCTTCTACTCCATTCGGCCACCACCACTGCCGCCATGCGCCGCCGCCTTTGGCTGTGCCGCCACCCTCATTCAACTCCTCTCCCTCTGAGCAGTCTTAAACACCCTATCTCCCACCTCCATTATGCTTCTCCTTTTCCCAACATTTAACCTTTACCCTTTTCTTCCCTTTTTTGGACCACCGTTGCCGCCGTTGTGCACCACCGCCCGTGCTGCCTGTCCCCACCAGCCTAAGGTTGAACCCTAGACCCTCTCAACCCTTTTCCCTATTTTTACAAACCTTAATTTAATTTATTTCATTTATTTGAATATAAATACTATTATTATTATTATTTATATTTTTAATATGTATTATTATTATTATTAGTATTAATGTTTTGATTATTATTTCTGTTGAGGGTTGAAGCCCTATTGTATTTTTATTTCGATTTTATTATTATTATTCTTATTGTTTCTATTACTACTACTACTACTACTACTACTACTACTACTATTACTACTACTACTACTACTACTACTACTACTACTATTAATATGTTTTTATTATTATAATAATTATTTTTATTATTACTATTTTGAATTACTATTATTATTATTATTTCATTATTAATATTACAACTACTTTACTATTAGTTTTGCTATTATTATTATTATTATTATTATTATTATTATTATTTCATTATTACTAAATTTGGTTATTTATTTATATTATTATTAGTATTATTTTGGTAAAGGGGCTAAAGCCTTATTTCACTATGTTTTTGAGTAGTTTCCTTTTTATTATTATTGTTACTATTTTTATTATTCTTGTTAATATTAATATTGATATTATTTTTGGTATTTTTGCTATTATGATTTTAGTATTTTATCAAAAGCCTAGTCTTAGAACAAGTTAGTATTTAATAGTATTTTTAGTAAGAGGGAATCTAATTTCTAGTTTTTCCCTTATAATAGGTGAGACCAGTTCAAGCCCTAAGGAGGCGTAGGAGCGTGCTCCAAGACCAGTGTCATTTTAGGTAATGGTGTTACTAAGGCCTTTTGTGTGTTTATATGCATTATGTGCTTCACATGCTATGTATCCTATGTTTATCATTATTAATTATGTTGTATGTGGTATGATGTGGAGTTGAAGTATGTTTTCGTGTATTTGCATGGTATATGTGTAATACCCCAAAAATTTTGAAAACCTATATTCTAGTAAATAACCTTTATTTGAAATATAATTAGCTTTTAAAATTATTTATTTTAATTATTTTATGGATTTTAGAGTATGTAAATTTGGATAAGAGTATCTAATAAATTAAAAGTAAGTATTTTGCTATTTATCATATTATTTTATTTAAATAAATTTCCAAATTAGTGTTTTACTATAATTATCCCTTTTTGAGCCCATATATTTAATTATATTAAATTAAATTATTAAGAAAACTTATTATCAAAAATATTACATCCTATTATTTTATAAATTTAATTATTCTCAATTTTTCCATTTTTCCCCAATTTCCTTTTCCTACCTTTTCTTTTCTTTCTCCTTCCCTCTATTTTCTTTTTCCCTCTTCCTGGCTTTGGGCCGCCAGACCACTCGGCCTGCTTCCCTCCCTCCTTGCGCGCTGGGCCAGGCCCGTTCGCTTCTCCTCCTCGCGCCCCATCCAGCACACCTGCACGCCGCCCAGCCTTCCCTTATTTTTCCTCTGGACAGGCCGACTCCCTTCTTTCTTGCACCGGTCCGATCGCCCGCCAGCCTTCTCCTTTCCCTTTCTCTCTTCTGCCACGCCCGACCACCATTTCTGCCATGGTCGAGCACGCCGCCGCCCGCAACTGCCACCGACCACCACCTACCTCCCTGCCCTCTCTCTCTTCCTCTCTCCCCCGTCATTTTCTTTCCCAATTCGAACCAAACCGTCCCTGTACCATAGCCGCGTACCCCTCTTCCTTTCCCTCTTCTCCCCTTCTCTTTCCCCTGCCAATCGACCACCACCTGCCACCCTTGTCCTCTCGCCGGCCAGCCCCTGCCCTTCTCTTCTCCCTCTTCTTTTTCTCCATCTCCCCAGCCTTTTATTCCCCTCATTTTCGAGCCTTCTTCTTCCCCCGAGCTCCCTCCTCTCTCCTTCCTTCTTCCCCACTTTTTTCCCCGATTATTGATCACCGCCGCCCGCCGCCGCTCGAACCACCAAGCCCAGCCCCTGCGCCGCCTTTTGCCACCACCTACTACCACCCTGCACCACCACGAGACCCCCCAAGCCCCTTCGAGCCCTACACTTTCCCCCTTATCCACCTCTTCCTTTTTCTCCCTGGATTTTCCCCTTACCACCGAGCCACCTGCAACCGCCATTTCCGCCGCCGTCCGGCCACCTCTGTCGCCACCCAACCCACCGTTCGACACCCTACAACCCCCTCTACAACCGCCATGCCTTAGTTGGCCGAAAACAACCCTTGCACCCCCCATTTTTCTCTCTCCTTTTCCTTCCTTCACAACTCCTCCACCTCGACCCTTCTCGGCAGCCAACTTTGCCGCCTTGCTGCCGCCGTCTCCGCCGCCCTATGCCACCGTGAAACCACCCTTCGCCTCCACTTACACCCCATCTTCACTTCTGCACCATTCCCCTGCCTTAGAACCTCCCCTAACTACCTTCTTTTCTAGCCTAAAGACCCTAACCCGAAAATAATAAATCTTGCTTCCTTCACCCCCCCTCGAACCCTTTCACCTCTCATTTCTTGCATGAGACTCACGCTGCTCATGCAGGGTGAGCTCCCCCTTGTTTTGGATTTAATTTGGAAAATTTTTGAGGTATATTAATAATTAATTAAAGTGTTTTATTGTTAAATAAATTTTTATAAAGTTTTATCCTTTTTAATTTCTTATTTCTAACATAATAGGATGGATATTATTTTTAGGTGTTGAGTTGCTAATTATGCTTGGTAAGATTTGATATTTTGCGGGATTAAGGTAAACGTTAATCCTCCCTTAAATTTATGGAAAAACGTATGCTAGCACATTAGGGATTTTGGCATGATTTTATGTATGTTTTTTGAGTCTAGCATGATATATATAAATGGTTGCTTCTCATATTAATTGATAAAAAGGAAATGCATGATAGCCTTTGTACCATGTGTAGGTATGATAATTAAGGAAGAGTTTGATTAATGATGGGAATGTGAAATGCTTGTCTATGATGTATTATGTTGCTAATGCATGAGTGATAATATTGTCTAAGGGTATTTTAGTAATTATAATTTTGAAGTATATGATCTAATATATGTGATTGCTAATGAGTATTATGTTGAATAATGACATGTTGGTGGACTTAGATGATAGGAATGAAGTACTAATATCATTATTTTATGTAGTGTTATTAAATTCATAAAAATGGTGAATAAAGGGGTTGAGTGAAAATTTCATAAGTGAAAAAGGGCATTTTCGTAATTTTGTAAACAAAAGGGTATTTTGGTAATTTCAAAGGGAAGGGGTGAGATGATAATTTTATAAGTAAAAGGATAAAAATTGTAAGTTGTGAGAAAGAAGGGTATTAGGGTAATTTTGAAGGAAAAAGGGCAATATAGTAATTTGACAAGTAAAAAGGGGTTAAGCGGTAGTTTTGGAGTCAAGGGGCAATATAGTAATTTTATAAGTAAGTGGTAAGAATGGTAATTTTGGAAGTAGGGGTAAAATAGTAATTTTGGATGAAGGAGGGCATTATGGTAAATTTTGGAAGTAGAGGGGCAAAATAGTAATTTCATAAGTAAATGGCAATATGGTAATGGTATAAGTGAGTGGCAAAATGGTAATTTATAAGTAAGGGAGTAATATGGTAATTTTGGAAAGGAAGGGCAAAATGGCAATTTTGTAAGGAAAGACAAAAATGGTAACCTTGGATGTAAAAGGGTAAAATAGTAATTTGTAAAGAAAAAGGAGTGTTATGGTAATTTTACAAGTAAAAGGGTATGGCGGTAATTTTGATAAATAAAAGGATATTATGGTAATTTGAAAGTAAGGGGTAGAAGAGTAATTTTGTAAATAAAAGGATATTATGGTAAACCCGGTAGTAAGGGGTAACTTGGTAATAATGATAACGACAAAGGATAAATTAATAATTAAAGTATGATTAAAAAGGGGTAATTGGACAACTATGATAATAGAGAAGGGTAATTTGGTAAATTAACCAATTAAAGGGCATTAGGGTAATTTTAATAATGGAGAAGGGTAATATAGTAATTATAAATATGGAAAAGGGTAAATTAATAATTATGATTATGAAGAAGGGTAATTTGGGATTTATGATAATTAAAAAGGGTAAATGGCAATTAAAATAATTGAGAGGGGTAAAATGGTAATTATGATAAAGGAGAAGGGCAATTTGGTAATTTATCCAATTAAAGGGACAATTTGGTGATATAGCCAATTATGGGATAAAGTGATAATTATTTAACCAACTAAAGGGGTAAAATAGTAATCATGATAATGAAGGAGGGTAATTTAGTAATTTATCCAACTTGAGGGCAATTTTGTAATTATAACAAAGGAGAAGGGCGATTTGGTAATATAACCAACCAAATGAGAAATATGATAAGTGTAGTAATTATGAGGGGTGAATGGTGATCTAAAAAGTGTAGGAGACAATTTGGTAATCTAAAGTGGACAAGGGGTAATTTGGTAATAATGCAACCTTAAGGGTAATATGGTAATTTATCAAGTAAGGAATGGATACTTAGCAATTATATAAGTAAGGGGTTAAGGAGTAATTTGTACCTAACATATTGTTATGATTGTGGAACATTATGATATGATTCAAATAATGCTGATTAGCGAAGTAAGAGTATTTGATAATTAGTATGGCCTTAATGGTTTATCTGTGATATCCTGGATATTCATCTGAATAAGAAACGATTAATGATATCAGAACGATTGAAAGTGAATAAGTATCGGATTATCGTGCTTTTCGTGATCACCTTAATTAAGACACTATTACTTAAAGTGAAAGACCTCGAGATCGGGAATGGTGACTCCTTAGGGGTCGCTACCCTAAGGACGTGGTTTAGCCCACGATTATTCTGGTATTTGTTGGTGTGCCTTTGTGCCCCAGACAGGCCCTATATCTTACTCTTTCTAGCTCTACGGAACTAGTTAGGGGGTATGCATACTTATGGATTAGGTGTCCTTGTCGGTAGGGTACTGAGTTAGCTTTATGCACCAGTACAACCAGGGTACCTTTGCGTCCTTAGGTTCGTGGTTGAAGGGTACTGAGTAGCTGATATGCGCCAGTACGATCGGTGTACCTTTGTGTCCCGGGTTATTGATCTCCCATTCGAGGCAAATAAATATGGTTGATGTGCTGATTAAAGAAAGGAAGGATACTATTATTGAAAGTGGAATATTAATGAGCAGGGCCCAGATGATTATGATATTGACTACCGGTCCACCGGTTATAATAGTGGCCAGGAGCGTTGTGCCCTGGATGATGATTCTTTATATATCCCGGTCCACCGGTTATAATAGTGGCCAAGAGCGTTGTGCCCTGGATGATGAGTTATATGTATCCCGGTCCACCGGTTATAATAGTGGCCAGGAGCGTTGTGCCCTGGATGATGAGTTATATGTATTCTGGTCCACCGGCAATAATAGTGGGGGTCCCGAGCTCAATAAAATCAGTTATGTATGTGAATAAGATTATGGAAAAATACTAATCACTTATAGTGGAACACCATGTGAGTTGGGGCTAGACCGGTCCATCGGCAAATAATAGTGGTCAGGTGCATTCTGCCCTGTGTGTTTACCTTCCGGTCCACCGGCAATAATAGTGGTCAGAGGCGTTCTGCCCTGTGTGTATACTTTCCGGTCCACCGGCTATAATAGTGGGGTTCTCGCACTCACATGGATATAAAATATGATACTGATTGAATGGTGAGGAAATAATGGCTTAAGGCCCAAAGTATCGATCGTGACTTATAAATTATTATGCATGTTATTTTTATGTATGCACCTCTCATTATTTATGTGAGTAGCTTGCATTATGTGCCGTATGCGGGCCTGTCTTTAAGTGTGGTATTAAAGGGTTACTCAATACCGTAGTACTGAAGGGATTCCCTTTTGGGGCCCCTGCCTATTCAATGGGCAGTGCCCTTGCAGGTATTTTCAGGTGCTACTCAAGTGGGCTACGGGAAAGAGAGTAAGGAATTATCCGGTACCATTAGGCCTTTTCTCATTCTCATTTAAATTCTTGGTTTTAAATATATATGTTATTACTGTAACCACCATTGGTGGATTTTATTCTGGTAAACGATTTGATGCGCTACTCTGATTTCAGTATGTTGAATTTCTTGCACATTGTATTTAATTTTCCTTTAGCCTTAGCACTTAGTACTGGAACGGTATGAGTGAACTGGTCTGGTACTAAGTATGGCGGTAATACTCCTAAAGTTCACGATTTATTTATTTGCTTCCGCTAATTTCCTTTTTATTAACGAAATTTTTCAGTAGTGAATTTTGGGGGTGTTACAATATGTATTATGTATATGTGATGATATGTGTTGTGACCCTGAAAGACATGCATGTGAGGATGTTGATGTGGTTTGTGTGGGAGAAAGGATGAAAAAGGATAATGGGGGAAAGAAGTTGACCAAGGGATGTGAGTTGGCCTAAGTATTTTAATGATCTATGAGTGGAGGAATAAAATGGGAAATTTAGGGTTTTGTGTGGAAAAAATCTAATTTATGGTGTTATATGGGAGAGTTTAATTTATGGTTTTGTATGGAAGAGTCTAACTTATGGTTTTGCATGGTTTTATGTGGGAGAATCTAATTGATGGTTTTATATGGGAGAATCTAATCCATGTTTTGTATGGGAGAATCTAATCTATGTTTTATATGAGAGAATCTAATTTATGATGTTGTATGGGAGAATGTAATTTATGACGTTATATGAGAGAATCTAATTTATGATTTTGTATGGGAGGATCTAATGTAGGGTTTTGTATGGATGAATCTTTGGTTTTATATGGTTTGAAATTTAGGGTTTGGTAAGCATGAATCCTTGGGTTTTGTATGTTTTGAATTTAGGGTTTGGTATGAATGAATCTTTGGTTTTATATGGTTTGAATTTAGGGTTTGGTATGGATAAATCTTTGGGTTTTATATGGTTTGAATCTAGGGTTTTGTATGGATGGATCTAGGATTTTGCATGGAGGATTTTATGATGTTGCATGGAAGAATCTAATCTAGAGTTTTGTATGGATGGATTTGGGGTTTGCATGGTTGAATCTAGGGTTTTCCGTGGGAGCTTAGGGTTTGTATGAAAAGTTCGAAAGGTTGCATGGGATGTATAAAGTTTGTATGGGAGTGAAATTTACTTATAGAAAGATAATTTGGGATGTGAGGAAGGTAATGTAATACCCCATATTTTTAAAATTCAGATTTATTGAGTTGAATGATTTTATTAGCGTAACTTGATGTAAACAATTAATTATTTTAATTTCGATTCATTTTATGGAGTTATCGACGATTTCGATCTCATATTTGAATTTAATTAATCATTGTCATTGCGAACCATTCTAGATAAATTCGTTCATGACAATGATTTTATTATGTTCTTATGAATTCGATTTTCGGTTAAAAAGATGTATTCCCGTTCTTTCTCGTATTTTTATTTTTAATATCTTAGATTTTTTTTCGATTATAACTTCGTCATGTGTTTACGGCGTTATTTTGAAGTTCTATTCGTTGATGAAATATATTATTTAAATTATAGAATTTCTATTTAAATAGTTAAAGTTATTTTAATGATTTTACTAGTAAAAAAATATTTCCGACTTTAAATTTATTCGATTCCAGAAATCGTTAATATTTTCGGGAAGTTTATATTAAAAATATTTTCGGAGCTTATTTAAGAATTTCTTTTTGAAATTAGTTTTCTTCCGTTCTATGCTTTTTAGTTTGCGGGAAACCGATTTCGGAAATTATTAAAATTAGTCTCGGTTTATTAGAATTTGACTTAAATATTTTATTATATGTTTTTAAATATTATTTCGGGGTATTATAATGTATTTCCGTAAATAATATAAATTTTTACGTTCGTTGGCAAATTCTACCGAGAATGTTTCTGAAATTCTGTATAGTTCCTTTATTTATTTTAAGCTTTCAGAACCTTACGAAATAATTTTCATCTAATAAATTTTAGATCAAATCTTCCAATAATAATTTGTAAACTTTAGTATTTTGTTTTATGTATTTTTGTAAAAAAAAAATCCCATGCCCTGCCTGCCAACCCCCCTTCCTTTTTCTTTTCCCTCTTCTCTCCCTTCACTTCTCTATTCCTGCTCCCGACCCCTGTCCCTGTTCGCAGCCCCAGAACCCTAGCCGTCACCTCTTCCCTTGCTCCTCCACTCCAACCTCCTCGCTAGCTACGACCGGTTGATGTCGACGACCACCGCCGCAGCAGCCACCACCACCACCAGCAGCCACAGCAACAGCTGCTGCAGGCTGCAGCAGGAAGCAACCATGCCCAGCAGCTGCACATAGCAGTATTAACCGCAGAGGCTGTGCCGCCATCGCTCGGTCACTGGCGAGCATCGCTGACCACCGGCGAGCAGTCCTCGGCCTCCGACAAAGCTTTCCCGGCCTTCCTTTGCCCCAATTTATCTGTTTTTGTTTGGCATAAATTTCTGAAAAAACCCTATTATGGATTTGATAAATTGAATGCGGCTTGTGAAAAGCTAAATTGATTGTTTGATTATGTATATATGTACTGTAAGATTGATTTGGATAAGTTAATTGTAGGGTTTATGTTGGGAATTTGAAAATTTGGATTTTTGGTCGGGTTATGCCCAAAATTGTCGGATTCGCCCGATTTAGCTATTTTGGATAAATTGATTATACAATATGTTTTTAAATGTATCTAGTTTCATGTTGGAATCGTCAATTTGAGAAATTTATGCAGAATTTATTGGAATTTGATTTCTAGGTCAAAATTCGTGTGTGATAAAATTGGGTCGCATAATTGAGTCGTTCCATTCAATTGATTTTATAATATCGTTTAAAATGTATTTAATTTTATATTGGAAGTGTTGATTTGGGAAAATTGTGCAGAATTGATCGAAATTGGATTTTTAGGTCAAAACTCTTGCGGGTCCAAATTTGATTGTGTAATCGGGTCGTTTTATTCAATTGACTATATAATTTACATTTGAATACATTTAATTAGATTTTCGAACCATCAATTTATATATTTTGGTATGAATTGATCGGATTTGTATTCCTGGCTCAAGAACCCTAATTGTGCTAAATTGGGTATTTCTTTTAGCGGTTTTCATCAATTGATTATTTGATATGATATAAAATGTGTTTAATTGCATTTCTAAAAATTCAATTTGATTAAATTTATAGAAGTTTACCGAATTACATTTTCGGGCCTAAAACCCTAGATTTCAAGTGAGATTATGAAATTGGTTATTTGTATAGTTATTTTTCTAAAATTAAATTTATAGAAGTAGTTGAAATGATCCTAATTGTATTCTAATACCTTTAATTGGAATTAAATTAATTTGAATTACCTGAGGTTGTGTCGTTGGCTTTAAAACCCAAATTTTGAAAATGGATTGTCTGGAATTGGTTAATCGGAAGATTGTTTTGTTGAATTGATTATCTGGGTTTATCTAAAATTAGTTTAATTGTGTTTTAAAACTATCAATTTGAGGTAATCAAAGTGATTTGGTCGATTCGTAGTTTAGGCATTAAAAATCCTAATCTTCGGGGATGATTTTATAAAATTGATTTTTGCTATGCGTCTCTTATCTAATCAATTTCTATCTTTGGGTTTTAAATAATTTAAGTTATGTTTTAATCCAATCGGTTTGGATTTGGTTCTATGCAAATGGTTGGTTTACCTATTTAGTTGTAAAATCTAATGAATAAGTTATCTTCGATAAATTAACTTATAATCGATTATCTTTCTTGGGCTTTCCAAATTAATTTGAAATGTCCTAAGTGTATTTTTATTATCTATTTTGATTTATATTTAATCTTAAATCTTAATAGAGCTATACTTTTGAGTCCTAAGTTTTGGACACATTTTCCAAGAAAGATCGTTGTATTTTTTTGTGTTTGTTTAATTATAATATGTGAATTTTTAATTGATAAGATAGTTTCTAACATAGTTTCGATTTCTATCAACGATCTAGGAAAGCTTTATTGTGGATCCTCGAGCTAGTAATATTCTCTCTCCCTCTTATCTCGCTTAGCTAGCTTCGGACTTAGGTAAGTCTCTACTTACCTCTACTTATGGGTGTTTCGTAAGGATGTGGCTAAGGTCCCTACGTGTTATGTGACTTGCATGCCTTGGATGCTTTGTATATATACCATGTCCTACTGTGTATCACATGATTATCCTTAACGTGTTTTATGCGTGGCGCAGCTTGGAGTTAAGGTATGTGGTATGTGTTTTTCTTATGACATAAATGTGATATCCATATGTGGTGATTATGATGTGCTGTGACATGATGTAACCCTCTAGGACATGCATGCTAGGGTGATTATTATTATGACATGGAGATGAAAAGAAAAAAAAAGAAATAAATGGGAAGTGAGTTGCTAAAGGGGAGTGTAAGGGTCCCGATTAGGGTTTTGGGAAGAATTAGTAATCTAAAAAAAGGCAAAAGTAAAAATGATTAAGGGTGAGTGAGGTACAGGTTGAGAGTGAGAGTTTATGTTATAAGGAATGATTATGGGTGTTATGGGAGAGAAGAAATATTGGGTGAAAAGGAGAGTTTACTTGTGGGAGAAAAAATATACTAGGGTTGAAGTGGACAACTAGGGTGTTAGGGCCATAGGTGGCATCGATGGGTAAAGCGATATGATTTGGGATTGGATCTAAATGAGATGAGGTGTGGGGCGATAAATGGAGTAATGGTAGTGTAAGTGAGAGAAAGTTGGGCCACATAGGTCTAATTAGGGTTTCCAAGGGAAAACCCTAGAGGGAGATGGCATGTGGAGTGGATGTCACGAGGTGTTGGGCCTTAACCCACACCCTAAGGAGTTGGTTTTCATTATGTATAAGTGTAAAGGGGAAGTAAACATCGAGGTGTGATAAAAGGGCGTAAGCGTCCCACGATATGGGACGAGCCCTCCTAGGAGGATAAGTGTGGATATAGTTAGCCATGCATGTCAAGGGTAAAACACTTTCAAATAAGATATGTTAAGACATTAATCACTTAAAGAGGAAGATGTTGAGCCGGACCCAGACCGGTCCACCGGCAAATAATAGTGGCCAGGAGCCAGGGTGCCCTAGAGACCGTGCCACCGACGAACAATAGTGGTCAGGAGCGTTTTGCCCTGCATGATTTCTGGTCCACCGACTATAATAGTGGGGGATTCCGTGCTCAACAAACCAATGTAAATAAACTAAGTCATGGAAAATATACTAAGTACTTATAGTGAAACACCATGTGAGTCGGGGCCAGACCGGTCCACCGGCAAATAATAGTGGCCAGGAGCGTTCTACCCTGGAGACCGGTCCACCGGCAAATAATAGTGGTCAGGAGCATTCTACCCTGAGTGTATGTATTCCGGTCCATGGCTATAATAGTGGGGTTCCCATACTCATGTGGATTAATAAAGATTGTGGTGTGAGATGACTACATTTAACAGAGATTCAAAAGAAAATAAGTCTAATTGGACCATGGCCGGATTTTATTATCTGTATTACTACATGCTGCTTACGTGAGTATGCCACGTATTGAGTTTCCAATAATATGGATTATTCCTACCTGAGGCGCATGAGCCACTTTACATTTCGTTCATACCACACTTATATATTTAAATAGGATGTTACATATGTTTCCCATGTTATTATATGTGTATGGTAGGACTTGTGATGTGGGTTTTGAGTATGTGTAATATTATATCAATGTATTGTACCATGATTTAATATGCACTTGATGTTATAGTTTACGTCTCTCTCATAAGATAGGGTAGTGGGATTTACTCAGTATTGGACCCGTACTGAAACTACCTTAGTTGAATGGGTCATGTGATGATCCACTGATGGTGAGGAGCAGATCTCTTGTGTAGGTTTAAGATCGGATACTGTTTTGGGGTGGAAGGCCTGACTTGAGTGAGTAGGCAATCCGGATATTGATCCTTTAGGATTTGTTTTGTTTAACTGTATTCATCTTTGGAAGTTACAAGTGTTGTATTTAAATTTCCAAGGGTTTTGTAATTGACTTTTAATTTCTCGTACTCTGATAAGCTTTTAAAATTCGGATTTAATTATTTGACAGGTTTTAGCCTTGCATCTAACATGAGATAGATGGTTGACATTTATCTTGTGTTATATGGCGGTAATATTTTCCAAATTCTCTCCTAGTTTCCGCTTTATTCTTTCAAAAAAATTTTGTTCAGGAGTGAAATTTGGGGGTGTTACAGGTAATGTAAGTATTGTTTGAGTGTTTGAACACTTTTGGATGGAAAATAGTATGTGGAGCATTATAAGGGTATGGAGGAGACTGAATTAGGGTTTGGAGTGATTAACTATGGGTTGTTGTGATTAACTAGGGTTGGAGTGGCTAATTGTGGTTTGTTGTGATTAATTAAAGTTTGGAATGGCTAATTATGGTTGTTATGGTTAATTAAATAGGGTTTGGAATTGTTAACTATGGTTTGTTGTAGTTAATTAGGGTTTGGTGTGGCTGCTTAGGGTTTTTGTTGTATCATGTGTAATCGGTGATTAAAGTGTAATTATGATGGTAGAATCTATGATTTGTGATGTGTTAAGTGTAAAGTGAATGATTCATGCATGTCTAGGGTGAAAGCTTTTGAATAAGACACTTAAGACATTAATCACTTAAAGTGGAAGATATTGAGATGGAACCAGCCGATCCACCGGTTAGGAATAGTTGTTAGGGTTTTTACCCTATATGCGGCCGATCCACCGGTTATAATAGTAGTTAGGGTATGATGTCCTATGTGTGACTGGCCCACCGATTATAATAGTGGGAGATCCAGAGCTCAATAAAAATAAATCAGAGTTTTTCTAAGACACCTAAAAGATACTAATTACTTATAGTGGAACACTTTATGAGCAAGAGCCGAACTGATCCACTGGTTAGAAATAGTAGTTAGGGTTTTTATCCTATGTGTGACCGATCTACCGGTTATAATATTGGTTAGGGTTTTGCCCTATATGTGACCAATCCACCGGTAATAATAGTGGTTAGAGCATGATGCTCTATGTGTGACTGGCCCACAGGTTATAATAGTGGGGTGTTCCTGTACTCGCATGGATTTGATAAAAAACATGGTGTGAATTGACTTTTGATAAGAGATTAATTAAGTAATTGAATCGAATTATATATGGGCCTTTATACTTTTACCTGAATGGTCATATACATTTATGTTATCATGTTGGTCTTATGCTCTATTATTATTCTGCATTATTTATGTGCTATTATGTGTTAGCCTTAGTGCTCGGTTACTTTACTCAGTACGTAACGTACTGATAACCCATTTCATGGGTGCAGCTCATTCCCACGAGTAGTATGCCCTTCTAACTTTGTGCAAGTGGGCGAGATATTAGTCGGGGTTGTGTGTTGAGCATGTTTTGGCTCCAAGTTCGAGAGTATCGTGGCCATATTCATTCTTTATGCAATTTATGCCCATTTGTTATTTCATTTGTATCGAATTTATTGTTTTTGATTTATTACCTTACAGTGAGTATTTCAAATAAACCTTTATCGGTTGTAAGCTCATTTTCTTTTGGATATGAATTAAAATTCTTTACCCATACTCTGATTTTATTGTATGATCCTTTCTAGTTCTTTATGAACTGTTGGTTTGAGTTTAAATGTAAATCTTTTCTTAGCCTTAGAACTTGGTACTGGGACGGTCGGAGAGAGTCGGTCTGGTACTAAGTGTGGCGGTAACATCGCTAGAATTCTTGGGTTTTAATTTAATTATTTATGCTTTCAAAAAAAATTAGTGAATTTTAGGGTGTTACAAGAGCACAATCCTGTAGGGCTATGGAAGTAAATTTTAAAATTTAAATGTAAACTCCAAAGATAAGTTATTAGCTCTAAGCATATTATAGTTATTAAAATTTTAATTTGATACTATAATTCTACGATTTTATGATTTAAAAATTATAAGATAATATATAATTATTGGTAGAATTGATGAACAAATATTCTTATCTATTTTATATCATCATAATTTAACTTTTTTATCATTTATTTAAATAATATATGAGGTTATTTATATTAGTTATTATTATATGCTTAAATTTTAATAATCTCAATTATTTAATTAATTTTGAACAAATGATAAAATTTGTATATTATTTGTTAATTTATCGTATTTTGATCATAACTTTTATATACAATCGCGGATTGATATAATTCAAATTTTTATACAATGATTAAAATAAGATCTAATCTTTTTTTTTTATAACTTTGCTAAATCAAATTATATAAGGATAAAAAATTAAGCTAAAGTGACTACCAAAATTATGTGAGTTTTATTGTGCAGATAAATGACCAGCACCTAGTACATAGCAGTTATATACCTTAGAAAATGATGAAAATCTCCAACAAACAAAAGTAACTCCCTTAGAACGTCCACAGCAAAGTAGCAAAAAAAATTTTCCCACCCGTTGCTTTGACGCAACACGTCGCAATAGCGATACAAAAGGATCGAAAAAAGCACTATCCTAAATAAGAAATTTAGTCTCTCAAATAATTGCAGAATATGCTAGCATAAGAGAGAAAGAGAGAGAGAGCACAATCTTGTAGGGCTATGGAAGTAAATTTTACGATTTAAATGTAAACTCTAAAGATAAGTTAGTAGCTCTAAGCATATTATAGTTATTAAAATTTTAATTTAATACTATAATTCTGTGATTCTATGATTTACAAGTTATACGATAATATATAATTATTGGTAGAATTGATGAACAAATATTCTTATCTATTTATATCATCTTAATTTAACTTTTTTTATCATTTATTTAACTAATATATGAGGTTATTTATATTAGTTATAATTATATGCTTAAATTTTAATAATCTCAATTATTTAATTAATTTTGAACAATAGATAAAATTTGTATATTATTTGATAATTTATCGTATTTTGATCATAACTTTTATATACAATCGCGGATTGATATAATTCAAATTTTTATACAATGATAAAAATATGATCTAATCTTTTTTTTTTACTTTTCTAAATCAAATTATATAAGGATAAAAAATTAAGCTAAAGTGACTACCAGAATTATGTGAGTTATATTGTGCAGATAAATGATCAGCACCTAGTACGTAGCAGTTATATACCTTAGAAAATGATGAAAATCTCCAACAAACAAAAGCAACGCCCTTAGAATGTCCACAGGAAAGGAGAAATTTTTTTTTTGCGCCCGTTGCTTCGACGCAATACGTCATAGCAGCTGTGAAAAAGGATTAAAAAAAGCACCATCCTAAATAAGAAATTTAGTCTCTCAAATAATTACAAAATATGCTAGCATAAGAGAGAGATAACACAATCCTGTAGGGCTATGGAAGTAAATTTTACAATTTAAATGTAAACTCCAAAGATAAGTTAGTAGCTCTAAGCATATTATAGTTACTAAATTTTTAATTTGATACTATAATTCTGCGATACTATGATTTAAAAATTATAAGATAGTAAATAATTATTGGCAGAATTGATGAACAAATATTCTTATCTATTTTATATCATCTTAACTTAACTTTTTTTTATCATTTATTTATATAATATATGAGGTTATTTATATTAGTTATAATTATATGCTTAAATTTTAATAATCTCAATTATTTAATTAATTTTGAACAAATGATAAAATTTGTATATTATTTGACAATTTATCGTATTTTGATCATAACTTTTATATACAATCGCGGATTGATATAATTCAAATTTTTATACAATGATAAATATAAGATCTAATATTTTTTTTAAAAACTTTGCTAAATCAAATTATATAAGGATAAAAAATTAAGCTAAAGTTACTACCGGAATTATGTGAGAGTTTTATTGTGCAGATAAATGACCAGCACCTAGTAAGTAGCAGCTATATACCTTAGAAAATGATGAAAATCTCCAAGAAACAAAAGCAACGCCCTTAGAACATCCACAGCAAAGGAGCAAAATTTTTTTTGCACCCGTTGCTTCGATGCAACACATCACAGCAGCGGTGCAAAAGGATAGAAAAAAGCACTATCCTAAATAAGAAATTTAGCATATCAAATAATTGCAGAATATGCTAGCATAATAGAGAAAGAGAGAGAGAGCACAATCTTGTAGGGCTATGGAAGTAAATTTTACAATTTAAATGTAAACTCCAAAGATAAGTTAGTAGCTCTAAGCATATTATAGTTATTAAAATTTTAATTTGATACTATAATTCTGCGATCCTATGATTTAAAAATTATAAGATAATATATAATTATTGGTAGAATTGATGAACAAGTATTCTTATCTATTTTATATCATCTTAATTTAACTTTTTTTATCATTTATTTAAATAATATGAGGTTATTTATATTAGTTATAATTATATGCTTAAATTTTAATAATCTCAATTATTTAATTAATTTTGAACAATAGATAAAATTTGCATATTATTTGACAATTTATCGTATTTTGATCATAACTTTTATATACAATCGCGGATTGATATAATTCAAATTTTTATAGAATGATAAAAATAAGATCGAATCTTTTTTTTTTAAGTTTGCTAAATCAAATTATATAAGGATAACAAATTAAGCTAAAGTTACTACCGGAATTATGTGAGAGTTTTATTATGTAGATAAATGACAGCACTAGTACGTAGTGGCTATATACCTTAGAAAATAATGAAAATCTCTAACAAACAAAAGCAACGCCCTTAGAACGTCCACACCAGAGGAGAATTTTTTTTACGCCCGTTGCTTCGACGCAACATGTCACAACAGCGGTGCAAAATGATCGAAAAAAGCAGAGAGGCGTAATATCCTGAGCCAAGGCAATAAATTTGCTCCAAAACAGAACGACCGTATGAAATGCATTTAATATGCAATGTAGCCATTTTAAACGCATTTCAAACGTTTTTATTTTTATTTTTTCACATTAAAACGTAAAATTTTGTGCTGCCGACATTTGAAATTTATGATTTTATCAACGAAAATGACAAAAAAAATTATCAACATTTTCCGCCAAGTGTCAGTGCCTCATTTATTAGTTAGATTTTTTTTGGATAATTCATTATCCTCATTATTATCTTCACTATTTTTTTTAATAATGGATTTTAGAATCTATAAATAGGTTGTCTCCATATCATATTTTTCACATTATCTTCCATCTCTTATTATTATTGTTGTCATTATTGTTATTGTTATTATTATTAATTAGTTATAAATCTATTTTAATGCCTCTCTTTTTTAAGAGAGACTAAATTACTTCTATTAAATTACTATTACTATTATTATTATTATTGTTATTAGTTATAATTTTATTTAAGTTACTCTTATTTGGTTATTATTATTATTATTGTTATTACTATCTACTAAAAATTTATTTAGTTACTCTTATCTAGTTATTATTATTAGTCTTATTAATTAATATTTATTAATTATAATAACTATCTAGTTAAAAATTTATTTAGTTACTCTTATCTAGTTATTTTTATTGTTATTATTAGTCTTATTAATTAATATTTATGTTAGTATATTTAATTTCTATTGTCATTGTCTTTATTATGGTTGTTAATGTTATTATTAATTACTATTAGAACTTGTTGATCTTCTTTATTTTTACTACTACTACTACTACTACTACTACTACTACTACTACTACTACTATAAACTCTATTATTTTTTTATTTAACACTAATATTGTAATTATTGTAATAGTTACCTTCAAAATGGACTCAAATTGTACCATTAACAAAGGCAAAGGTAGAGCTAGAAAGCAAATAATTCCACAAGCCCATCCACCCCGTCAACAACCACAAAGTAGCCAACTTCGTTAAGGTACACACCATACTCAAAATATGCAAAATTATGGAGTCCAAGTACCTAATATGAAAATTCTCAAATAAATTCCAATACCCCAAACCTTTCACAACAATTCCAACAATTTGATTGTTACACACCAACTCTAGATCAATCACAAGCTCGAATTTTTCCACCCACTCAATACAGTCAGAACTCACCACCATTTTCTCAACATCAACCTCAACATCCATTATCTAGATAATTCGATTCATACTCACCAAACCACTCTTATCTACAATCTCAAACTTTTCTACCCACTCAATCTGAAAGATGGAATTTTAATCAAGGAGGTTATTCATCGAAACCTTTGATAGATCAACACTCTATGACCCCTGGTTCTAGTAGAGGTTCATAGATGTCACAAATACTTTTTCCTACTTTATCAACACAACTTGGTATGAACGATGTCAATGAAGAAATTGGTGGAAATGTTGATGGTGGTGGCAATGATGATGATGATGAGGAGGATGAGGAGCTGGAGGAGGAAGAGGAAATCCCTATTGTTGACATACACTCAGGGAAAAAAAGCACCCAAAGTTTACTTGGTCCAGAGAAGTTAACAAGACATTAGTCTATACGTACATTAATGTGATGAATAATATCTTTGTAGGAAATAATCAATCGTCTCATACTTTTTGGGGTAAAATCGCTGAAGGCTATAATAAATTTAGAGGTTTTAGTCATGAACAAACCCCCAATCAATGCAAGAATCACTATAGGACGAGTTCGAAAGAAAGCGCAAAGTTTAGTGCTGCATACAATCAAGTTCTTAGAAAGTAAAAAAGTGGAGAATCGGAAATTGATGTTCTTGATAAAGCACACCAATTCTATGTAACTACTGATGGTAGGAAATTTAACTAAATGTATGTTTGGGAAATATTGAGGCATGAGCCAAAGTGGAAAGATGAATATCATGACCCACCATCTGAATCTACAAGCAGTGGAGCAAAGAGAAGTAGGGTGGATGAAAGCGGTGCATACTCGAATACATCCTCAAATCCCAGCACTCCAACTGGTGTTGCCCCCCTAATAGAAGAATTTTTGCCTCGTCCTCTAATCAAGCAACAAACAGGAAAATGTGCTATTGTCAATGAAGTAATTAATTTGGTAAATGCAGCTAATCAATCAATAAATGAGGCATCTCCCATAATTCAAAATTATGCCAAAATTTTAGAGGAAAAGATGAAGTTGGAAGCTTGTAGGGAAAAAATTGATGAGGATAAGATCATGATGAAGATGTGGAGATGATATGAGAAATTATCATGGCTACAAAATAGAACACCTAAAAAAGATAGGTGGTTCGCACAATTGAAAGTTGACTTGTGCCCTGAAGATGATGAATGAGGAAGACTTCTGATTAATGCTCCTATATATTTTTATTGTGTTGTTGTATGTTTTATGCATTTATGTTGTGTTCCAAAGTAATGTTTTAGTTATCAGTATTTTAACTTTATGTACTAGCTTTTGTTTAATTTTTACTCATTTGATGTATTCCAAAGTTATTTTCAACTTGATGGTTGTGTTCTAAATTAATGTGTTGTATTCCAAATAATCATTAATGTTTTAGTTGTCAGAACACCAATAATGTATGCACATAGATTTCTTTGTCTTTACCTAGCTCATTATTTGTGTTATGCTTTTTAGGTAAGAATATACATTATTATAGGCACATTGGATGCATTTGTTTTTATCTAGTGCATCAAAACACCATTATTATACGCACATGGGTTGCCTTTGTCTTCACCCAACACATTATTTGTGATCTACATTATTACAAAATCAACAAGCTCTATATATTTGACATTAAGTTAGTCCAACAAACTAAACCATCTACCACTATCTATTCTTACCAACCATCAAGTTTCACAAAGAATTAAGCAAAAAATGTCTTCTAGCTCATCCACACATTCCTCATCAAAGTCTTTATCAGATGATGAAGAGTATAATACATCCAACAACATAGAAAATGAAATAGTCCAAAAGGTCGATGATTACATATTCAACCTTGAAAATCAACTACGCCACCAAAAGAAGTTAATACAAAAGCATTCAGAATATGCGCAACCACGAAGAAGAGTCAAGAAACATAATTACATAAACAGGGATCATCAAGGTGGCCATAATCGCTTGTATGGTGACTACTTTTCTGAGAATCCAACTTATACGGATGAGTAATTTCATCATAGATTTCGAATGAGGAGACATGTTTCCTTTCGTATAGTGGAAGCTTTAGGTAACCGCACTCCATACTTTACTCAAAGATTTGAAGCATCAGGGAGGCGTGGTTTATCACCATTATAAAAAATGCATAGCCGCTTTGTGAATGTTGGCATATGGAATGTCAGCCGATAGTTGTGATGAATATGTGCGTCTTGGAGAAACCACAACAAGATAATGCGTTGTGAAGTTCGCTGAAGGTGTGATAAATTTTTTCAAAGGAGAGTACTTGAGGAGACCGAACTAATTAGACCTCCAACGGTACTTTATATGAATGAGTAGTGTGGGTTTCCAGGTATGATTGGTAGCATTGATTGTATGCATTGGAAGTGGAAGAATTGTCCAGTTGGTTGGTAAGGTCAGTATGCTCGAGGACATGGAAAGCCGACGGTTGTTCTTGAAGCTATCGCTTCATATGATCTATGGATTTGGCATGCATATTTTAGTACTCCTGGTTCATGTAATGATATTATTTCCTCGATCAATCTCCTGTATTTGATGATATTTACAATCATAATGCTCCACATGTAGGATTTATAGTTAATGGTAACCAATATAATTTAGGCTACTATCTCACAGATGGTATCTATCCACCATGTTCTATATTCATCCAATCTATATGTCATCCACAAAGTGAGAAGAATAAACTATTTGCTCAAGTACAATAGTAAGTTAGAAAGGATGTTGAGCGTGCATTTGGAGTTTTGCAAGTACGATTTGCTGTTATATGAGATCCAACACGATTTTGGGAAGTACAAACATTGAGAAACATTATGAATGCCTACATAATATTACATAACATTATTGTTGAAGATGAGCGTGACACATATTTACTTGTGGCAGATATGTCTCAGTTTGATCAAAATGACGTAGATGAGCCATATTTTTGTGCATGTACAGTAGATCATGGATAATATATTCGAAATATTATCCAAGTTCGAGACAGAGATGCTCATCATTGGTTATTACTGGATTTGATTGAGTATAATTAGCAACGTTTTGGTCCTGGTAGAAACTAAAATGTTTTTTGTTATTGTATTTTTAGTTGTATTGTTGCACTATCTTTAAATTATTGATGTGGTTCGACTATGTAATTTCAATTTTTAGAGAATCATTGCTCTACTTTGATTATGTAATTTCATGTTTTGGTGTACTCATTGTTGTTGTACCAGTAAAATATTTTATGATGTACTCTTTTAATTAAAAATATGACTTTTTATTAAAATAATAATTTATGTATATAATGATCCATTGGAGAAAAAATAGTCGTTGACGGTATTTTAGGAATTGTTTAAACATTTAAAATGTAAAATAAAATTTAATTACACCAAAACAACATAAATTAAAAATATTAAAATATTAATTTTTCTTTTAATATTTAATATTAATATTATACAAATATTATTGAGAAGATAACTAATTTTGTAATTAATTAAAATGATGAAAATATGTTAATATGTGTAAATAGAAAAATTATAATTTTATCATTCTATTAAAATTAAAAACTATTTTTTAATAATAGAAATTATCATTTAATTAATAATATAATTAATTAAATAAATATTTTAGTTGCTTATGGTGGGATATAGATTGATAAGATAGTATATTTTAATATTATATTATTGAGTCTTTATTGTGTAGTTAAAATTTAAAAGAGGCAACAAAATATATTTTTTAATTTTAAAAGGTGTATTGATTTATTTTTGCTTCTTTGTTGTGGATGCTCTTAGAAAATATCTAAAATCAAGACATGATAAGAAGGAAAAGAATTTAATCTATTCTATGTAAACCCAAACTAGTAATGCAACAAAATATGAAAACAACAATATGGCAGCACCCCACACACACACACACATATAAAGGAAAGAACACTGCATGAAAAAAAAGGGCAGTGAACCATAGTGCATTCGAGAGTAAGAAAAATTAGAGATTTTCTCTATCGAATAAACTAACATCTAAGAGTTTAAATTTTATTTTTTTATTTTGTATTTCAATTAGAAATTTATTAAATTAAAATTTAAAATGTATACAAACAGAAAGATTGTTCTTGGCGATGGTAGAAGTGTTAGATTTTGGCATGATAATCGGATAGGGCAGGTCTCTTTGAAAAGTTTATTTCTGAGACTTTTTATGGTTTTAGGTCAACAGAAAGAAAATGTAGCAGAAATGGGCTTTTGGGACATGGCATAATGGATCTGGAAATTATGGTGAAGGCTACGCCTATTCTCTTGGGAGGAAAATCAAGTGGAACAGCTGGAAAGTTTGATCGGGCAATTTTACTTGAGTAAGGATAGTAAGGATATGGTTAGTTGGGTCTATGATGATAAGGGGGTCTTTTCTGTTAGATTAGATCCTTTTGCTAGTCCTCTTATTAGAGTTTACATGGGGATGATCTGAGGAGTAGCACCTTCAGCATAATTTAGATCGGCATAGCACCACTGAGGTTCAAATTTATTACTTGGTTAGTTGTTCAGCAGAGACTTAATACAAGGGATAGGCTTGCTAGGCTTCATATTGTTGACATAAGGGAGTCAGGATGCCCTTTTTACAATATAGAGCAAGAATCGGTCAACCATGTTTTTTTACATTATACAGTGATGAGGAAGATCTAGTATGAGATTTAATATTGGCTCGGTTTCACATGGGTGATACTGATATCTACTAAGGATAACATTGTTGCTTGGTTAGGAGGTGAAAGAAGGGGAACTAGGGGAAATTTGGAATGCAACGTTCTTTGCAATAACGGGAACTATATGGGAATTCAAGAATAAAATAGTGTTTGAGAGTCATCAAGTTTGCATAAAATGGATGGTTATGCTTATCAAGTCAAGGATTGGTTTTTGGATCAAGAATAGAAGATGATTTCCCTTACAAAATCGATGAGGTGGTTCACAATGTGCAGGTTTTCTTGTAATTCGGGTGTACTGAAGGGAGTTCCCTTTATCAATATATATATATATAACCCTAAATCCTAAATATAAAATTAATCGGGTTTCATATAAAGGATAAGAATTTAAAAATTAATCATAAATATGATTTATATATCAAAACATAATAATTCATAATGTGTAATATTTAAGTATAATAAAAATCAACACTTAATAAAATATGGCTGCTAAAAATTAATACATATCACTTGTATAATTAGAAATACATAAAAGCTAAGCTGATGATCACATAAAAAGAATAAAATTAAAAATATGTACAAGAACTTTTCGATTTGAAGTACACCTATATAAATTTTCCCACCAATTAGCTACTCTTAAGGATAGGGTTTGTCCGACCAATTTTAACAATATCCACCCATGGGGTCCATCCTCTCCTTTGATCCAGAATTTCTATACTTCCGTAATGGTTACCAGAGTAAATTGAGGATATAATACTTTTCCAGGACACCCCCTCTATGGTATAGAACCTCCACCACCATTTGAATAATAATGCATTATTCCTCATGATTAAGTCCCCAACACCCAAGCCAATTCGGGTTTTGGATCGTTGGATCACACTTTAACTAACCAGCGGTAGCTTCTTCCTCTCCCCACTACCACTCCAAAAAATGTTCATTTGGAAACCACTCCTTTTGGAATTTTGAATAAACTCATGTAGTACATTGGCAAGCTGATCAAGACACTTTTTATCAGTACCAATCTCCCTGCTCTTGAAAGGACTTTTGTCTTCTACCCAACCTATCTCTATTTAATCTTGTCAACCACTGGTTTCCAAACCCGAATGTTCCTCGCATTAGCCTCCAGCGGGAGGCCAAGGTAATTAATTAGTAGAAATCTGATCTTACAGTTCATAATCTCTGTAGCCTCCTTCTGGAATTGTGCATCCACTCCAATACCTATGAGCTCAAACTTTACAAAGTTAACACTCATCCCTGACAGCAAATAGAAGCAGTCTAGTAATATTCTCCAATTTATGATATTCTCAAGAGACACCCCATAGAAAATTATAGTGTCATCCATGAAATGTAGATGGATTACTTTACACTTATCTCTCTCCACTCTTAAGCCTTGGATCAGACCTTTATCCACACCTCTTTTAATAAGCTGATTAAACGCCTCTACCGCTAGTACAAAAAGAGAAAGGTAAATGGGATCCCCTTGCTTAAGTCCCCTTCTCATCTTGAAGGGAGTGGAAGGTGGCCCATTAACGAGAAAAGAAATATTGGCAGTTGATATACACTCATTTATCCATCATCTCCATACATTCCCAAAGCCCATAATTGAAATACCTCAAAACCCTAATTTAGGGAATCATGGCCAAATAAGAAATTATTAGGAAGATTAATTAAATAAACTGTTTATTTATTTATTATTAAAATAAGATGGAGTTAATAAAGGTAAATCTAGGAGAAATTTATAAATAATTTTAAATAGGAAAATTTTGAGTATTTTGCTAATTAAAATGGAATTTAAGGAAATTCTTTCAAAATCCCTAAATTAGCCTAAAGAGAGAATTTAATTATTATTTTAATATTTATATTTTATTAAATATCCCAAATTACCCAAAATATATTGATTAAGCTAATCCACCTTTTCCTTTATTTTTCCTTTTTGTTTTCCCTTCCCCCTCTTTTTCCTTTTCTTTCCTTTCCTTCTCTTCCTTTTTGTCCTTTTTCCCCGACCTAGGCCGGCCCGTGGGCCCAACTTCTCCCCCTCCCCCTGAGCGGCCCAGCCTCCCCCGCGTCAATTTTATCCCCTCTCCCGGCTAGTTGGCATCCCCCTTTCCTTCTTCTTTTTTTCCCTAGACCGCCAGTCCAGCCCGCCCCGCATCATCTTCTACCTCCCACGTATGCAACTCCCCAATCGGCGCCGGATTTTCTGCCTCCAATCATGCTGTTTGACCCGCCATTCTCCTCCTCTCTTCCCCATCGTCTTCTCTGTCACTTCATCTCTGTCGTCCATTCCCTCCCCTGCTCGTGCCATCCCTCTTTCCCATCAAAATATGGCCTACGAAAGTAGACCTACACCGGCCTACCCTCGTCGGCCGAAGCACCATACCCCTTTCCCCCTTACTCTCCCACTCTCCTTTGTTGTTTTACCATCCAATCGGCCTATAAATAGCCACAAAGGCTATCATAATCGGGTTTTGATTTTGGCAGCCCAGAAAATCGACCCGCACGCCATCGCTTGTTCCGCCCCTCTTTTCTCCTCTATCAGCAATTGTCACCGCCCACTCCGACCACGAAAACTTTCCCTACACCACCCTCTACACAACTGAGCCACCATCCTTCCTTTCCTTGCCCTGCACGAGCCACCCCGACCATGCAAAGTCACCTTCTCGAACAACCCCATTCGACCCTGTGCCGCCGTTTGCCGCTGGTTCTGCCACTTGTAGCGCCACCTCTACCCCCCAAAACAAACAAGGAACCTTGCCCTACCTCCCTACACCTCAATTTCCCCCTACTTCCCTCTCCCCTAGCCTCCACATCCACCTCTCCACTACCCTTCTTCCTCCATTGCTGCTGCTGCGCCGCCGCCAGCTCCACCCCCAGCCTAGGTGGTCTCCCAACTCCTTAACCCTTAAACTCTATATATAAAAGTGTTAATGATTTTGATATTAATACTAATATTATTAACTATTATTATTAGTGTTATTATTATTATTACTATTACTACTACTACTACTACTACTACTACTACTACTACTACTACTACTACTATTATGTCCTAATTTTTATTCTGGAGAATTTATAATTAATGGTATTGATTAAGACTACAACCTTATTATTATTATTATTATTATTATTATTATTATTATTATTATTATTATTATTATTATTATCATTGTTACTATCCTTATTATTATTATTACATTATTATTATTGCCGCTACTATTATCATCATCATTATTATCATTGTTATTATTATTATTATTATTATTATTATCACTATCATCATCATCATCATCATCATCATCATCATCATCATTATTATTAGTATATTTATTACTCTAACTGTTATTATCATCGTTATTATCTTTATTATTATTATTTTTTTAGTATTCTTATTATTATTAATATTATTACTATTATTATTATTATTATCATCATCATTATTTTTGTTGTTATTATTGTTGTTGTTGTTGTTTTTATTATTATCATTATCATTATTATTGTTATTATTATTGTTACTATTACTACTACTACTACTACTACTACTATGACTACTACTACTATGATTTTGATTATTATTATCATTATTACTATTATTATTATTAGTATTATTATTATTCTTATTATTATTATTAGTATTAATAATATTATTATTAGTAATATTGAAACCCTTACTTTAATACTATGAATATTAATAAGACTTACTTTGGTTAGTGGTGGCACGATTAATCATTTTAAGAATAATAACCCTGCTTTTAATTATAAAACTACTATTATCATTATTACCTTAAGTAGTAAGCCATGATAGGGGTAAGATAGGAAATTGTGGTAATTCCGGTAGAGGGAGATTAACCTATAGTATTTCTCTCTTATAGGTGAATCGAGTCAAAACCCTCAGGAGGCATAGGAGTGTGCTCTAAGCCCGGTGACGTTTTAGGTAAGGGTGTAGCTAAGGTCGCTTGTGTGTTACGTGTCTTACTTGCCTTGGATGTCCTGTATGATTATATGTCATGTTCTATATGCTATTATCTTACCTATTTTATGTGTAGCACGGCTAGGAACTGAGGTATGTCCATGTGATCTCTTCTGTTATGTATTAATATGGATATGCTGCAAGTTGTGATGTGATATGATGTGGCCCTTAGAACATGCATTCTAAGGTATTTGATGTGGTGATGTGGGTTGGGGGCATGAAAAAGAAAAATGGGAAAGAAAGATAACCAAGGGGAAGCAAGTTGGCTAATGGAGGTATAAGAGGAACTAGGGTTTGTATGGGATGGTTAGAGTCCGCATGGGGGCAAACTTTACGTATGGAATGTTTTCTCAGGGTGTGAGGAAGGTAATAGAAGTTTCTTTTGGGTGTTTGGGGGCTTCAGGCGGAAAACAGTATGTGGGACAATATAAGGGTGCGTAGGAGACTAAGCTAGAGTTTAAGAGGAAACCCTAATTTGAGTAGGGAGATGAAGAAAAAGAAAATAATAAAAATAAGTGAGTATGAGTGGGGCGTGAATGAGGGTGGAACCAAAGGGTCGTGATGTGTAGGGGTGATAAAATAGTCTGGGTTGTGCGAGGAAGAAAAGGGTGGGACACATAGGCCCAAGTTAGGGTTTCTGGAGAAAACCCTAAGGGAAGGCAATGAGTGGACTTTGGGGTATAAGGTGGTGGCCTTGATCCACACACTTAGGATTCGGGTTCCCGGTGTAAGTAAGCGGATTAAGGGAAGGGTGTCGAGGCAAGTTAGAATGCGCCGAGTCTCAAGATATGAGACATGCCCTCTTTGGAGGATAATTATAGTTGGAATTAGCCATACATGTCTAGGGCGAAACTGTTGAATAAGATACGATAAAATACTAATCATGTAAAGTGGAAGATTATTGAGCCAGGCCCAGATCGATCCACCGGCATATAATAGTGGTTAAGTGCGTTCTACCCTATAAGTGACCAATCCACCGGCTATAATAGTGGGGGATCCCGAGCTCAATAAACCAAACCCTAATTTGTTAATACGCGTAAAAGATACTAAGAAATTATAGTGGAACACCATGAGAGTCAGGGTCAGACCGATCCACTGGCATAATAGTGGCTAGGAGCGTTTGCCTTGGAGACCGATCCACCGGCGTATAATAGTGGTCAGGTGCGTTTTGCCTTGTAAGTGACCGATCCACCGGCTATAATAGTAGGGTTTCCGTACTCGCATGGATTGATAAGAATTATGACATGAAACGAGTACTATCTAGAGAATAAATAAACAGTGTGGGCCTTGATTTAACTGAGAAACCGTGTGCTATCATGTGATTGTGATTATGTTATGTGCTCTTATGTGTTGGCCTTAGTTATACGGTTACCTTACTCAGTACGTAGCGTACTGACCACCCGTTTCATGGGTGCTGCTCATTCTCACGAGCAGAAGGCCCTTCTGACCTACGACGCTTATGAGGGATCGGGCAGGGCTGAGAGTTGAGCCTGGACCTAGCTTGGGGGTCGAGAGTGATGTGGCTGGAGTCTACCGTTCACCTTATCTTCCTATGTCATTATATTTATTTTATTTCTGATGTACGATGTTTCAGACGTTTGGAACTTAGAACTATACTTTTGGGTTGTACCTTTTGATTTTCGCACTTTGATTCTGCATGACTTGTGTTTTACTAATGACTGGTGTTTTATTAATGACTCGTATTGATGTTAATCTTATTTAGCCTTAGCACTTAGTACCGAAACGGTAGGAGTGAACCGATCTGGTACTAAGTGTGGTGGTAATATCCCCATAATTTACGTTTTTGGTGATTTTGCTTCGGCTAAACCTTTTCATTAAACGAAAATTTTCAATTGTAAATTTTGGGGGTATTACAATAATGCCCAAAATACTATCCACAAATTCCCATCTGATGTTGTCATGCGCCTTTTGAAAGTCCAACTTAATCATCACCCCTCTCGATCCCTTCTTCTTCTTAACCCCCCGAACAATCTTGTTGGCTACCAGGGCACCATCAAGAATGCTTCTACCTTCGATGAAAGCTGATTGAGAATCACTAACTAAGCAATCAACAACCTGTTTCAATCTATGAGCCAAAATCTTCGAGATCACCTCATAAATACACCCTATTAAACTGATAGGTCTAAACTGATTGACCTCCTCTGCCCGCTCCACTTTGGGTATCAAAGTAATCAATGTGTTATTGAGGGCTTGTGGCATCCTACTCAAACAGAAGTAATCCAGGACAGAATTAGTGAACTCCTCCTTAATTAACACCCCACATATTTCGAATGAAACCCATATGATACCCATCGTACCCTGGAACTTTAAGAGGATCACATGCCCGTACCACCTTCTAAACTTCCTCCCTTTGAGGTAAGCTATCAAGATCCATACTTTTCTCCCTCGAGATTTTATGGAAGCCATCAGCATAAATACTAATGTCTAGAAAATCCGGCCGATTATAAAGACCTTTGAAATAGGATATGATTACCTCCTTAATTCCTAATAGATCTAATATCACCTTGTCCTTCTCCACGAGCCTACTAATGAAAGCTCTATTCTTCCTCAAAGTAGCAATAGTGTGGAAGAATCGTGTGTCCGTGTCTCTATCTTTAAAACCTCTTACCCTAGAAACCTGCATCCAGTAGGCTTCTTTTCTCTTATATCATTTCCATAACTGTTTCTTCAAAGTTGTCATCATACCAAGCACCACTTCATCACAATTATCATTCTTATATGTGACATCCACCTTCTCCAATTCATACTCAAGCATCTTGATCTTCGATTCAATATCCCCAAACACTTCCTTATTCCATTCTCTAAGAATACTCTTCATATCCTTTAGTCTATTCTAGCAGGAACTCCCCTCAAGCTCGACCCAGCACTTCTCCATGAAGCCACAAAACTGTGTGTGAGAAAACCACATATCCCAATATCTGAAAGGTTTCGGCCCATCCCCACAATTATCAACATAAAGGCAGATAGGATTGTGGTAAGATAAAGACTTCCTAACCCTAAACAGATAAGATCTGGGTACATAGAAAACCAAGCTAGGTTAATTAAGAAATGATCCAAAAGACTAGCCGAACCGGCCTTATGCCAAGAAAACTTCACATTTGAAGGAGGAATGTCGATGAGCCCCATCCTATCAATCCAATCATTAACACTGTTATCCAACCATTCCTCTTTTCTTTCACTTTGCCTCCTAATCTCATTAAAGTCTCCCATCACCAACAACGACCTACTACATTGTTGCCCTATATACCACAACTATTCCCATAATTCCTTCCTTTCTCTTGAATTAGGATACACATATACGAGTAACACCACACACTAAAAAGAAAGCGGGGCCAAATATCCTTCAATCAAAATCCACCTACTACCAATCCTGGAATTCTGAATACCAAAATGTTGTGTATCCCATCTCTCAATCAGACCAACTCTCCAAACCCTATTCTTCCATGAGTCTGACAGTATCTGGTGTTTTGTTTCTATCAATCCACAAATCCATGACCTTTATTTAGAAATCAACACTTGGATACTAGACATTTTGCCTGGAGCACCTATCTCCCCGCATTCCAACTAATAACTATCATAGGATAAAACCGCACATTTGGCTCACAAAGTCTACTAATCTCCATTAACTTTCCGTTTCCTAACAACTCTTTGGCTTCTCCTTAAGCTGTCCAACTTATCTACACAATTCATCTCCCATCTAGAATATAACCCAATCTTTTTCCCTAGCCGCCATGTTGCTTTTGCTTTTAACACCTCTTCATCCTCCAAAATGCTATATTTCATCCTTTAAAAATTTGAACCCTTACCCTCACCTCTAAATTCATATGCAATATGAACAAAGGCACCCTCGAAGCAAGGAGGGAGGGCATCCAAGCTTGCTTGAGGTGATCCCCCTTCCATCACCCCTTCTTTTTGGCTCCCATTACCAACTTTTCCTGATAGATTTTTCTCATCCACCTCTGATTATTCCTGCCTCATCAACTTCTTGTACATCCTCCTTTCTCCCTCTATGTCATGTTCCACTATTGCTATCCTTGTGCTTGATGATTCAGCAACATCAACTCCTCTATCAACCGCACATGTATCTTCTATCGGTACTTGGGACTCCCTCATAAATCCCCTTATCCACTTCTTCTCTTGTTCCGATCCCCTTATGCACCACATGGACATCATTAAATTTTCCTCTTCCCAAGGTTTTGAAGTGTTGGAGTTAGTGTGTGCCAATTTTTTTAATCCCAAAGCCACCACTCCCACTTATACTCTTGAAACTTGAGCATGCAGGTTATTACTACCTGACTCTTGTTCTTCTCCACACAGTCTTGCACCAAGTGAATTGTCGAGAGGTTGTCCATCTTCTTCCCTAGAGGATGACTCCACTGGCCGGAAGCCTCTCCTATCCACTGAAGTCTGCTACCATGGGATGTACCCTTGTCCAACCTTGTGTGCTATAACCGTCGTCTCCTTCCCTCCTATGCATAACACCACCTCATCCTGCATCTCCTCTAAATTTTGTGTGTCGACTAACACCTTGGTAGCCTCCATTGATCCTCTGAAGTCCCTATCCTCCTCCTAGCACACCCACTTACCCCATGGCTAGGCAATCATTCAAATGATTTCTTCGTTCCACGCCACCACGGGGATCCCCCTAATCTCCACCCAAGTTCTCCTAGCCCTGCAAGTATCCACTACTCTCCATCTTTTAACCACCTGAAAAAACTCAAATAACTTGCTACATTCCTCCATGGCTCTCCAACTATCTTCTTTTGCCTCAAATAAGATGAGAAAATTGTACCTACCTAGGTCTTTAACTCTGCTTGTCGTGCTCCATGTTTCCAGCAAGTTAGGGATGATGATGTCCGGGTGAAGAGGCTGCACAGATTCCACTATAAGGCTTCTTTTTGGCCACTCCAACTCTTCCTCAGACACCTGCAGATGAATCTCCCTACTGGCCTCCATCTTGTTACACTCCATCAATTCCTTTACTTTGGTGACTGCTACATAAGATCTCGAATCACGTAATTAATTGATAGTGGGCTAGTAATTAATTGAAACAAGTAGTAATTAATTTAATCCCAAGTCTTCGCAAATAACTAAATTAATTAAAATATAATTTATTATAGTTTTGTTAAAAATGAGGGGTTTTTAATTTGGTTAAAGGTAATGAGTTTTCTTATAACGTAATGCAATTAATTGAATAGGAAACATTAATTTAGGGAGGTTAATTAGTATAAGGAAAAATGCGGGAGTTATCCTATTTATTCAAAGATAGAAATCAAAGAGTTAACGGGTTAATTATTTATGGTTAGCCTATCAAACTTGATTATTTATATATCCGTCATTTAATATAAAAAAATGGATATAAAAATTTGATAGATTTTTGGATGGAGAATGGTAGGATATGTATATATTAGTTTAGTTATTAATTAGTTTAAATTTATATTTATATTTTTGATTTTAATTATTTATCTTATAGATTAATTTTGTTAGAAGAGTAGTTCAATTATTAATTTAGTTATTTGTTTTATTCCGTTTTTTCTCATATCAAAACCCCCCAAATCCTTGTTAATATTGTAAATAGTATTTTTTCTCATTTTAATTTTATTTGTTATTACTTTCTTTTTTGTAATTAAATATTTTAATTCGTTTACTTAATATTTTAGAGTTTATAATCGTATTCTCCTTGTAGGAACAATATTTTCTTACCCTATGTTATATTTTTACTTATTATTTGCCCTTCTATGAATGTTGTACTAACATTATAAAATTATTGATTTTGTTACAACTGTAGAACCTCAAGGCGACTAATGGGTGGAGTGATAAAAGCTTCATTTATCTTCTCTACTTGTTAAAATAGATGTTTTTGGAGGATAAGTTACTTCCTTCTAGGACATATAAAAGCAAAGAATATTATTTGATATATTGGTTTGGCTTGAATTATAATTGATAATAAAAATTTCTTGTACTAATGATTGTATTTTGTGTTGCAATGAATATGTGTCATTGAATACATGCCATGAATATCAAATGGTATGATTCAAAAAGGCTAATGTTCCTAACAAGGTTTTATGGTAATTTCCATTCATACCAAAATTCTAACGTATGTTTAATAATAGATAAAATGCAACAAATCTTATATGGCATACCGAAGAAATGATTTTTTTATTACAAGCTTACACATCCCGTTAATTCTCCTTAGTGGGAGATGATTGATACTTATTTTCATAAATTTGGTCATCAAGCTAGAAATTTAAATCTTGCCCTTTGCTTTGATGGACTCTTTCAATGGAAACACAAACTATAGATTATAGTTGATTATCTTGGTAACATATAATCTCCCTTCATCATTATACATGAAGCAAAAATATATGATGTTATCCTTGCTTATACTGAGTTCAAATAAGCCTAGTAATGATACTAATGTTTGTCTAGCTTTCCTTGCCAAGGATTTAAAGTACATGCCGGATCATAGAGTTGAAGTGTTTGATGTACATGTCCAGGAGTCATTTAACTTGAGAGTCATGTTATTTTGTATAATAAATTGTTTTACAACATATAGTAATATTTTTTTTATAGCATGCGCGAATACTATACATACTCTATTGTGAAGATAACACAGAATTTGGCCACTTACCAAAGAGTAGAAAGATCGCTTATCTTGAACATCGTAAGTTTTTACCTATAAATCATCGTTATTGTAGGCAAATAAAATCTTTTCATGGAAAATTTGAAGAAGCTAGGTTATTAAATAAGACTCCATGTATTTAAAAAATTGAGGGTATTAAATGTGCTTTGCGGTAAAAAGAATAAGAAGTTAGTTCTAACACGTGGTGGAAGAAAATGTCAATATTCTTTAACCTTCTATATTGAAAAATTTTATATGTGTAGTATTGTCTTGATATGATTTACATTTAGAAGAATGTATTTGATAGTATAATTAGTACGCTTCTATATATGTTAAAGAAGACCAAGGATGGCATTAATTATAGGTTAAACCTCATTGAGATGTGTATATGAATATAATTATATCCGTAGAAAGTGAGGAATGTAACTTTTTTTTACCTCATATATGTTATGCTTTTTCTAAGAAAGAAAAGTTTTCTTTATGTGAGTGTCTGAATAGAGTGAATGTTCCGAAAGGATATTTATTAAACATCAAGAGCCTTGTTTCAATGAAATATTTGAAGTTAGTGGGTATGAAATCATACGATCATCATGTTCTTGTTCAAGATTTGTTTTTAGTGGCTATATGCTATGTTTTGCCCAATCATATTTGTAGTGTCACCATTTGATTTTGTTTATTTTTTTAAGGGAATATATGTCAATTTTGTAACACCCCTAAATTTACTACTTAAAATTTTCATTTTATGGAAGCGTTAATTATAAAAATAATGGGTGTTATTGCCACACTCAATATATGTCCGGTTTCATCTACCATCCTTACACTAAATACTAAGGCTAAAACATTACTTTACTTAAATTAATAGCATGACTACAAAAGTTGGAATACATAGAATAATAGGTAAGTATGGTACTAGTTAAAAGCAAAATCAACGGTTTACAAAACTCAAAAGGGAAATTTCAAGACAACGTGAAAGTATAAATACAACTAGAATTAAAGATAGCAAAAGAGATACCGAATACTCCTACGCTCTACCGACTAACAACTTTTAATTGAATTGAAAAGCTGATTTGCAAAGTCAACTATCCATTGAATATGTAGGGGCCCACGAAGATGAATCCTTCAGTACTACGGTGCTGAGTAACCCTTTATACATAACTAATAGCATGGAACTCATACAAGGCATACAACTAACATGGTAGAAGATATATACATATACATACAGGTATTGATATATAGTAATCATTTTAAGGTCACATACTACTCATACTCATTCATTTGAAACAACATAACTTACCAAACGAACATCCCATAAATGCTCTCTAAAATATGATTAGGATTAAACCCCAAAACAATAACCATAAGGTATTACGACAATACATGGTATAAAATTAAGACATACATGAGATGATCAAGATACAATAATCATATAAGATAAATCATAATCACGAAAACCACATACTACTCATACTTGTTTATCCAGAACATAATAAAACTTACCAAACTAACATACTAGAGCTGCTCTTTGAAGTATGATTAGAACAACCACAACACAATAACCATAAGGCATCATGAAAATACAAGGTATAAATATTAAGACATACATGAGATGATCCAAATACAATAATCATAACAGAGAAGAACTAATCACCAACCTACATACTGTTCACGCCTGTTCATTTAGAATATAATAGCACTTATCAACCTAGCATCTGGAGATGATATCTGAAGTAATAATTAGAACTAAATTCCAACATAACAACCATAACCTTCATTTCATAACTCACATCTCAAAATCAATCCCAACAGAATCCATAACATCACAGGTAAGGCACAAAGACACAATACCAAACACAGGTAGGCACAAAGGCTACTACCAACACCATAGGTAGGCATAAAGACTACTACCAAAATCACAGGTAGGTATAACTACCAAAATCATAGGTAGGCATGAAGACTACTACAAACCACAGGTAGGCACAAAGTTTGCTACTCAAACTATGTATGTTGACTTCTTTATTTTGTAAATATGTAAAATCCCTGCAAGAATATCTTGAAGTATTTTCAATATCAAGTATAAAAATATTATCAAGAACATTTAAGATGATCGGCTCCATTATTAGAAATGCTAATTCTTCATTATCTTGAGAATCATTAGAAGCACTAGATACACTAGATGTACCTGCATCAATTGACACACCAGAAAATCAAATAAATCAAGGACTCCTACCTCGTCTCTAGGGTAGCTACCCATAAAGAGAAACCACTCTCAAACTCGAGGTATTCCACTTTAAGTATTAGTATTTTATATGGTGATCACAAATATCACATATTGCACAATTATTTCCATTTCCATACTTATCCATTTTTCCTTTATTTCTAATTATCCAAGTCAACCCTAAGGTTAATGGCCCAAAATAAGGTCAAAGTCAACACTAAGGCCAACCTATTAAAATCTAAGGCATCATTTGTCCAATTATTCACATATGGGCACATTAGGTCAAAAATAACCAAATTTTCCCTAAGACCAATAGCTATCAAATTATCATCCATTTAAATACTAAATCCATTCTATTTAATAATTTATTATGAAAAGGTTAAAAAATAATTTAATTATTTATTATGCAATTTGATTTATCAGATATGCCAAATGACGATTTTGTACATAAAATCCTAGCATGTGTATCTAATACATCTATAATCACATAATGCCATGCTCAATGATATATAATACACATTAGACATGTTTATCAGAATAAAAATCATAATACACTCAACATGACCAAATTGCCCCTAGGGCAAACATCCATAATAATTATTTCACAATTATATCTAACATGCTCAACCTATTATTTTTTTACATACCTATCACACAAAATATTTTCCCGTCATTAGGATCATTTTAATCATACTTTCATACCTAAAATATTTCACATTAGATAATACACTCATTTTTCTAAATTTTTTATGATAAAAATAATAATTACATAATTATAATGTAACAAATCATGCTTAACATAATTCATACACAAAAACCATAATGTGCTATCACGCAACATTTATCATTTTAGTAGAGTATAATGGTTACTTAAATTTAAGCAAAAACGCAAAAATAGCGGTATCCTACTAAAATTATAAGGTATTGCTACTCAAACTTTCGTACCTAAAAATAATACCAAATTTACCAAATTAATATTTATCAGCTAAAATAATAATTATAATATTAAAATATTTATTTTTTCAAAATTACCAAAGTAACCTTACCTAATAATAACGGGTACCAAAATTTATAAAATCCAAAACATTTCTCACGCTACATGCGCAGTGTGAGCCATGTACAAAATGGGGGAGGGCTATAACTGGTAGATTGGAGGGTAAGGTAGGGAGAGATGGTAGCAGGGGTGGAGATTAGTGGTGGTTGGTGGTTGATAGTGGAGGGTGGCGAGCTAGTGGCTATGAGGTGGTGATGTAGGGGCTTGCACGACTGGTGGTGGCTAGGCTTAGTGGTGGAAGTGCAAAGGGAGAAAGGGAGGCTACATGTAAGGCTAGACAATGTAGGAGGATAAGAGTGGTGGTGGTGGTACGTGTGCATGGTGTTGGGGGTGCAAGATGGTGACGGGTGGAGAGGGTTGTGGTGCAGACATGATGGTTGGTGCCGCAGAGAAGGTTGGCTCAGTTGGGGGTAAGAAAAAGAAAGAGACTAGGTCTCAATGGTGATAGGGTGGTGCTAACTGGTGATGATGGGGTGGTGCTGACTGGAGTTGTCAAACCTAACGGTCGGTCGACAGTGTTGGAAGTGGGGGGAGGTATGGTGTTGTGTATGCGGGAAGGTGCACACAAGGGAGAAGGGAGGAAGGTGGTTGTGTATTTGGTTCTCAGGGGCTGGTGTGTGTTCGTGAGTGTATATGTATATATGTATACATATAGGTTGATAGGTTGAGTGTAGTTAGGTAATGAGGGTGACCAGGTGAGTGATTGGGGGAGAAATTTAGGCACGAAATAGGTAAGTGCAAAGGGTAAAATGGTGGAGTAAAACTAGTTTTATTTTTATTTTAGTTTTAGGTTTAGTTTATATAGATTAGGGTATAAGATAAAAACATATTGGGAAGAATAATCCAATCTCAGATAGATTAAAAAGGAATGAAAAAAGAAAATATAATCTAGGATGAATTTTAGAAAAATATTTTGGGTTACGAGTCAATGGTTATTAATATAATAAACGAGAATTTAATTTAATCGCTTAATTTCTATCTAACTTTTTGACTTGCTTAAATTTATATCTAAACCATTGTAATAATATGAATAATAATAATATGTTTAATACTAAACCTCTTAAAATAAGAATTACAACTAATCACACATAATTATAAATTCATAATTAAGGTTTCTAAAAATGGGGTATTTTAAATTTCATTTACCATTGGAGGCTGGATGCATTGCAGAAAGATATTGTGATTATATTATGTTAGCTTGAGATATGCCTCCTCATCTTTCTTTGTGATCATGATGCATTTAAGCATGCACTTGGTGACAGAGGTTAAATTATATGTACTAGTTCATTTGCATTGGATGTATCCATTTGAAAGGTTTATGAAGCTTTAAAAAGGTTATGTTAGGAACCCAAATAGGCTAAAAGGATGCATTACTGAGGCTTATCTAGTGGAGGAGGAGACATAGTTTTTTTGTGAGTTCTTACCGGATGCTAATATCATAAGTTTTCCTCAACTACAATATTCAGACATATTAGATGAAAGGAAAGAGGTAAAGGATTTTGGGTGTAAAAGATTGATGACTCTAACATATTGAGACAAGCCCACTCATATATGCTTCATAATACATATGATGACCAACCATTTATGTAGCAACATGTGGATATGATCGGGGCTTCAAATCCATATATAAGCAAGAAATGGTTATTTGAGAAACATAATAATTTACTTTCAGACTGGTAGTCGTCACAAGTGTTTGACTTTGACACTAATTTATATTGGCATTGGTTATCACACCCTCCTTGTTAGAAAGTACTATACTACTATTCATACATGATTGATGGTCGTACTTTATGCATGAATGAACAAAATGACAAGAGTACCAATAGAATAGTAATGTGAGTATAGTATCTCAAGCTTTGCATGTAGCAAGTGTTAGAGACAAATGCATCCATGACATACTACACATTGATCTGATGTATATAGTTATTGGATTATGCCTTCTTTAGGGTTCATTTATTCGGATGTGAATGGGTTAATAATTAAAATAGTGTGTCCATTGATGAATGCATACTTTTAGCTATTCTATATCATTTTAATTTAAGATTTTGTTATTTATTTGAATGATATATGATGTTATTTATATTATTTTTAATTATTTACTTAATTTATAATAATCTCATGTATTTACTTATATTTGATTTTAAAGTTTATTTTTGTATGGTTTTGACATATTGTCATCTTTTGACGATAACTTTCACATATGAATTTTGATTTATGTGTTTAATTTTTTTTTTAAATATAAAACCAAGTTCTAAAAGTTCTATTGCTATATTTCCTAAATATGATCATATTAAGTTTATAGTAGCTTCAAGTTATAATTTGAACCATTATATAAGATACAAATTAGTTAGAAACATTTTACGATACTTTAATTAAACCTATTTCTCTTGTTTTTTAGGTGTATAAGCATCCACTAAGGAAGTGAGGTTTGCAAGATTGAATCTTTCCAAACTTATTGGTACAAGGACTCATTTATATTAGCCTTGCAAGTCAAAATAAATTTCTATGTTGCTAATCCAATAGATAGACGATGATCCATAGTCTTATTATCAAAGAAATGGGATGATAACATAGAATAGGAGAATGTTTTGAGTATGAACCTACCTCTCTTGCCTAATATTGATGATGTTAATAATGACATTTATAGCCGGGATAATTATGAATAAGGGTTTTATGTATGTGAATATGATTTTGTACATAAGGAAGGTAGATGTCACAATGTAAAATGACGTAGGTGAATGATGTTTGTAAATGTAATTTAAAGAATTTGAATGTTGTGAATGTTAGGAAGCATGCCTTAATTGTTGAAATTGTATGTTAAATGTGTGAATAATATATATTTGTGTTAAATGGCTTATTAAAATGTATGTCTAATTTTTACATGATGGTTTGATGTAGGTATGACATTTGATTGTCATGATGAAGATGCCAAACCCATGATTCCATAAGAAAAATCTTTGTTATCTAATTTTTTTAACATGGTAGAAATCTTGTTAAGCCCATGAGAATTGGAGAGGCCCATTTGGTAACAATGTCATTCATTCATGATCAATGCCTTGTTATAAAATGTATGTTTATTTCCTATCTTGTTTGAAACTTTTGTTGTTTGCCGTATTTTTATTTTTCATAAAAGCATTTGATGTAAAAAAAAAGGTAATTTGATTGATGTTATGAGTGATTGGTGGATGTGTTTATATATTATACAAAAACTAATCATGTGGCTAGTTAATGTAAATATATAGTGCAAAATGAAAATTTTGATATGAGATACACATCACTTATGTTTGTGTTTCAATTGAAAATGTATGCAGAATTTTGTGCGTAGAGAATTATGAATGGTTCAAGAAACATGTTATCTATGAACTAAAAAAAAGGAAATATAGATAACAATTATATTTTAATACTATTGTCTAAGGTTGAACAAAAAATAATGGTAAGACTATATATGGCAATTTTTCAGTCCCTAATTTTCGTCTATAGTATATTATAACATGCCATAATATTTTATTACCGACGACTGTGTTTTGAAATACTGTCTATAGTATAGATGATTGTAGTCTACATAGTTATTCTCTTCTGTAGTCTTTTTTTTCCTACCGTCATTTATGGCTCATTTTGTAGCGATGATGGGTTGAAAAAAAATCTTTTTAAAGAACGAGGAAAGAAGAGATGAATTAGAGAAAACATCATGTTCACAAGTGCCCAATTAAAAAGAAAATTCATAATATGATCTTTGAGGAAAAAAAGGGAGCTAAATTAATCAATTAAAGTACTAATTATGTTATATACAACACTGCCATTTTCCTTTTAGCGAACATTACTTAATAACTCTCTTAATTTGCAATGCATGTCATAATTACCCTTTTAAAATTTATTCTACCGTGACTATTTTTTTTAGATCATCACATGCCGATTTAGGTTTATGTTTGAATCAATGTTAGATATTAAATAATTTTTTTAGTTGTTCATATAGAGGGGAAATTCAATTACCAAGGATCTGTTTGCAAATTAAGTGTGGGAAAAAATTAATAGGCATAGACATTTTGAAACATACACCTTAATATTTTATTATTATTCAAAGAATAATCTATTATAGATTGTAATAAATTACAAAGAGACTTTTAAAATATTTTTAAAAAATGTATGAAATAATCGATTAAGTAGAAAATAATAATTTTGCCAAGGACACTTTGAGACGATGTATAAATAAAATGAAAATAACTCTACTAGAGTTCGTATTTATTTTTAGTGTCATTTATTTATTTTGATTTGCTATAATAAAGTTTAATTATATCTTTATTAACTCATCTAATACTTGATATACATGCTTTATCAAATCATATAATACTTGTAAGCCTAATCTCTTCATCTTATTTTTTTAATGATATGATTTGAATTGAATTTTGTTAATAAGTTATTATTATTATTGTTGTAATTATTTTTTGGTCATTAATATTCATACTATTGTTATCATTACAATTATTATTAATATAATTATATATTTTTTCTATTATTAGAACCAAATACTAAATATAATCCAATTTAATAAAGAAATACTGAAATAACCCTCTAGTCAAGAAACTAACAAAAATAGTTCTTTTCGTTTGGACATTAGATTAGAGATATTTTTTTAAAGAAAATATGTGGACTGAATACGCCAATTAAAATTATATGATTAATTTTAATAAAAACATAAAATGATGTGTATAATTTTAATAAAAACATATAGCAAAAAGGTTGGTAGGGTGTTCTTTTTGAACTAATTTTTCCTTACTTACTTGAACACGCCAAGATGATTGATGTCTTTATGTTAACCAAAAGTTTTTACAAGTTGATGCATGGTTTTTTTAACAATAGGGTATGGTATCAAATGATCCGTTATGGTATTCAAATAATTGGACATTGTGTACAAATAAATGACCAAACATTGTGTTCAAATAATTGAACATAATGTTCTAGGGATGGGCATGATGCTTAATGATAGGACATAGCGTAAAAATGATCAGAAATGGTGAACACATGATAGAGCACGGTGTACAAACAATTGAGAATGGTGTACAAATGATCATATATGGTGTAAAAGCGACTGTGTATAGTGTATGAAAAATCTGACATAGTCTTTTAGAGATCAGACATGGTGTGATACGTAATGAAATGAATGGTTTTAAAAATATGCTTTTTTATGTAATTTTATAATGATAAACAAATGATGAATTTTAAACTAAGGATATGGATGAAGAATCATGCAAAGTAATTTTTTAAACAAGTTTTGAAAATCTCACACAGATAACTCTCAAATGATATCTAATGAAAAAACACGGAGTAAACTTTACTAGATAACTCTATGCAAACCCATATTGAAAATGTATAGTGGGTTTCTAAATTGTCACTATAAGATAATTTATAGAGATGTCTAGTTTATGACTCATACAAATAACATAAACACAGAACACAAAAACTCGCATAGAGTTTCAACGAGAGAACTCGATTCAATAGATCCATTTCAACTATCATATTCAAATAAGGATTTTACATGAGATACTTATAGGATAATATTCACCTCCTCATGTAACATCATCAATAATAAGATAAACTAAATCTAGATAAGATAAATTCTATTAATGGAATCATTATTTATGACACTATTCATATGAATAATAACCCACTTATCATAAGATAATAATAATTAAATCATAACAAAATCTTAATAAGATAAAATGAATCATAAGATAAAAGATAAAAGATATCTTATTTGTTAATGATTAAGGAAATAAATTAACTAATATCTTAACATAATTATGAAATAAGCAAAGAACAACTTGATTATTAAATATGAAAAGATAATGACATCCATAATGCTAATTCCGACACTTTATCCATTCATGTGTAAAAATTGAATTTGGCACACATATGGTAAAATAGTCATAATTTTGTGTTAAAAGATCAAATTTGAGATCCGAAAAATGCATTAGCCTCCTTATTTAATAAGATCTCTAGTAATATCCATATTGTAGGGTAAATAATTATCTTCTAATTTGACCCTTGCTTCCTTCTATCATAATTCATAAGTCAATCTTGACAACCTTAGAATGTTTCTGCATCAATGTGTTTAAAGTGTACAGACTATGATACATGTTGTAAAAATGATCAGATATGGTGTACAAACCATTGAGTATGGTGTTCTAATGATTGGTCATGGTATATAAATAACTAGGCATGGTATAAAAACAATTAGAGATGGTGTTCTAATGATCATGCATGGTGTACAACAGGCATGGTGTATAAACAACCAAGCATGGGATACAAATGACCGTGCACAATGTATAAACGACGACTCATAGTGTTCTAAGGGTTAAACATGGGGTAGAAACGATCAGATATAGTGTATGAATAATCGAACATGGTGTACAAACGATCTGACATGATGTTATAAGGATTGAACATGGTATTTAAATGATTGGATATGATATACAAACGATCAAACATAGTATAAAAACGATCGGACATAGTGTATTATAAACGATCAGACATAGTGTTCAGATGAGTGAATAAGATGTACAAATAATCGGGTATAGTGTACAAATGTCGTTGATGTAAGTTGTTGATTACTTTTATATATATATATATATAATACATTATATTATTAATATTAAATATTTTCCTTTAAGTGTTAACATTTTCTAAAACATTGTTGTTAAATATTTAACAATTATTAAAAATATAATAGTTATTTAGCTTTAGTTTTAAATTTATGTACATAAAATTAAAATATTATTTATATTGAAATCAGATTTAATGGTATTATTGTACAATCTTCGATAATATTTTGTTCTTGAAAATAAAAAAAGCTTTTGATATTTTTCATCCTTTTATTATTTGAGAACTACGGATATAAAAAGGTAAAAGCTAATAAGAACAAAAGAAGTTAGATCTTTTTTTTTTTAAACTTCGGCCTCTCTCTCTCTCTCTCTCTCTCACATATATATATATATATATATAATATTAGGTTACCCAAGACCCAAAGAACTAAGTTGATCTTTTGGACATGCACGCATAAAATCGGACATCATTATTATTATGAAGAAAATGTAAAATGATACAAAAATGTTGCACAGTGGACGTGCCGGAGTGGTTATCGGGCATGACTAGAAATCATGTGGGCTCTGCCCGCGCAGGTTCGAATCCTGCCGTTCACGTTTTGCCTATAATATTTTCCATCCTCCATTCAGTCTCCTTTACTTTTACTTTAAAATGGATCAAGAGCTCACTTTAATTGAACGTACGGTCCAAGAGCCCAATGACTATCATCCTTTGCCAGGGCTTTTAAGGCAGGCCCGTGTGATAACCCATTTGTGTTCATGATCGATGCACGGAATGACCTTGCTCTTTCACGCTTCCATATACCCAATGACTACTTGTGAAGCCCCTTACTACTTACGAGAAGAAATAACTAAAGAAAAATAAAATAGTCAATTACCACTTAAACTTATATGGAATTGTTTTTTGTTTGAGGCCCGGGGGTGGACACAAACTATTAGCACCGATTCAATTTGGGCTATGTTTGAACAATTAACCGTTTGTCTTGGTCTTTCCCGGTAAGGGTTTCTTTGGTATGAAGGCAAAGAACCGAAAAAATTTCCTTCTATTATATATATTTTTATATTAACTATTTGATAATAGTAAGAATATTTTTAATAAAGTATACATTTAAGAATAAATTAAGATCTAAAATAGATATTCGTTTAATTTTTTATATATTTCAAACATATCATACAATATATATGAAAGATACGCTGGATATAAAAAGTACACAATTGACAGCAAAATCAATTTTAATTAATTTGATTTCTTACTAAATTACTTTTTTCGTGGATAATCTATCCATCTATGCCGCTTAGCAGAGATGGGATTGTTCTTTAAATCAATATAGTACCCATTGCCGCATGATCATCCTAGCTTTTGTCTTTTGATTGCATACAAAGCAAAGAGGTAAGGAAACCAAATTACACCAACACAAAGATATACTCATCTTTGCAACCTTATAATGAATGTGTTAGGTTTTTGTCCAACGTTGAACTTATATGTGAAAAGTATAAATTATAAGTTGTTATATAAGTTAAGCCTACAAAAAAGTGATCAACTTAAGTTTAAAGTATTTTGGTATAATATGTCTAATTAGATGTGGACCCTTATGTGTACAGACATTGGTAATCCTAAGATGTTGATGGATTGAAACTAGAATGACCTGATAAATAGTAAGTTAGTTATATATATATATATATCTCTCTCTCTCTCTCTCCCACACAAACACAGTCGTGGCCCCCAGATCATACGTACTTCATTCTAAAATATTCCAATCAGTCATTATAGATACCACAACACTACCAATTCGGATCTCGCCTCAAGTGGTATGCTCTTCTTTATTTCTATTTTTAAGTTCAAAAAATTAATAAGATTTTGGTGTAACATCTAAGTTTAAGATTTTGGTTTTAAGGTTTTTAAAGTTGAGAATCTCATAGTTGGGATTTCTAGTTGTAAGGGAATTTTACCTACATCAAGTAATTGATTCTTACTTCTAAAATATTTCGTAAGTATTCCTACATATTTTGTGCTCCCTTAATTTGATTTCTACATGTTCGTATGAATGAATATAGCCTGTATAAGTTGTTTGGGTGGTTAGATGGCATGATTTGAGTAAAAAGCATATGATGATTCCATGTTGAAAAATACATGTTAATTTGGATGAAAATATGTTAGATTATGTTGATGCATGTTTTAATATGGTTAAGGATGGTTTATATGTAGGAATATGCATGAAGTTTTATGGTTTGGTGTTGTGTTAGGGTAAATCGCTCGACTAGTTCCTAGAACAGTTGATTAGTTGACCCAACTCATTGACTAGTAAGCTTGTAGAGATCTTGGTCTTGCTCTTCGCTTATATCCATCAACTGGTTTGACAAAACTAATCGAATGGTCTATGAACAGTCGATTGGTTTGTCTTAACCGATCGACTAGTTTGAGGAAAAGTATAGTTTGCTTAAGTCAAACTGATCGGCTTCTTTGAGGAAAAACATGGTTTGTGGAGTCAAACTGATCAATTGGTTGGACTAGATCGATCGACTAGTTCTATTGGTTTACATAATTTATTTCCTTCCGACTTTATTATGCCTTGAGGATATGTTTGGGACTATACCATGATTTTTAATAGGATAAAATATAGATTTTATCATGGGTTATTGGCCTAAGAAAAGGATTAAAATGGATCATAATTTATGGTATACTCTATGAGTAAATGTAAAGGCTAAATGGGTATGTCACTTATGATAAGTGATGATATTGAAAAAAAGTAATAAAACTCTACATGGGCTTGAATTAAACAATGTGGTGGATATGAGTAATATTAGCCAATGACAAATGGAAAACCCACATGGTTGGAAAAATGGACAGAAAATGATTAGTATGAATTAACATGAAAAATTTCCTTACTTGCTTTGTTTGAGTCTTGCATGATCACCCATCCTTATGAATAATATACTAATCACGTAAAGTGAAAGATAATCGAGTTGAGTATGGGTCTAGGTTACCCGATCATCAATTAGCTACCAGGGTTAGCCTACCTCGGGGTGTTTTTGGTGCCTTCAGGCAGGATTCTGAGAGGTCCCAGTACCTTAACTACTCTAGACACTGATGATGTACTGGGGGTATCGATACCAAAGGGTCTGGTTACTTAGATGGTTGGCTTCGGCCAGGACTTATGTCCATTATGGTGATTAGCTTCGGCCTAGACTTATGTCCACCTGGTGATTGGCTTTGGCTTGGAATTTATGTCCCTTATTTGGATGGACTTCCATGGTATGTGAGACTATGAGGTAGTGCATAACCCATTGCCCGATGATAAGTAATTGGTTGGAAAAATATTAATGTTGATCCAACGAATGGTTAATAATTGGTTAAGAATGGAAGTAATGGTATGGTTGATCAAAAAGGGAAAAAATTGGTTTATACACTTGGCTAATGGTCGAAATGACTAATTGGTTATGGAATAGAATATTGATTGAATGATTAACCTACCTCATATATGGATAAGTAAATGGTATAACCTAAATGATTGAGTAATTGGAAGTAAACCTTAGAGGTTGTTATGATTCTCTTGCTATTATATGTGTAAGTGCTTATGCAATGATAACGTTAAACCAAGCATGATATATTTTGCTTTATTGGAGTAATGCATGATATCATGTCCTTATGTGATCCTACCTTATATATATATATATATGGCCTTATCATGATGCATGTTGTATTTTATATCCATGTATGATAGCTTGGCATACTTGTGTTTACATTGAGGGAGGAACTTGACTTACTCAATACGTAGAGTACTTATGTGCCTGTTTTCTAGGTCACCTACTTACTCACATGAGTAGATGGCCATGTGGAGGTGCTTGGGTACTGCTAGTAAAGGGCCTACCTCGTTTGGGTCGGGGCTTGAGAGAAATGACATTTGGAAGTTTTTGGCAAGGTTCATGGCGGACCAGAAATTTAAATTAGGTGGCATTCCCTAACTAGCTTTATTGTAGCCCTGTATTTCTACCTATATGTATTTTTTAAGGATTTAGTCAGAACCCGTTATGGGCCTCCAATGTAAACACACTTTTAAGTGGTCTATTTTATTTGTTATCTCACACACTCTGTTGTTTAAATGTTTTGGTTGGTTTAGCCTTGTATCTGAAGTGATGTGGGGTAGGAAACGGATGTCTATCCTGTGTCAAGTACAGTAGTAATACCCTATTTTTTTAGGTGTGTTTTTAGCCTCCACAATGTTTTAACGAAATTTTTCGGTAGTGAAAAATGGGGGTGTTACAGCATGCTTAATTCATCACAATCAATTTTATATTACTTATTTGGTAATATTACTAAATCGAATATGTTTTTATTTTTAATCAATTTGATTCAATTGGATAGATGGATTCAATTTCTTCTACTATAAGACAACCTTTATGTCTTTTCACATTATCCTTTGTATCCCATTGGATGTTAACTAGTGGGATTTGATCCTTCTGGTAATGAGATAAGATCTCTTACTTTAGTTTATTGCATAGAGTTATAATCCCGATGGAAGATGATTATATTATATTTCCAATATTCCATTATTTCCTCATGTTCTTAGAGAAATAATAATCCAAAGTTTCGTTTCTTCTTTATCTAGTGGAGATCTTTAGTTCTTGGAGTTGTTGAACATGTTCTTCTACATGAGGGATTTTTCAACATTATCTTATTAGGTTCTGAATTTGTTTCTTAATTGATGACACTTATAGAAACATGTACATCATCGTAGGCTATAGTGGAAATCAAAAGTAATTCCTCCTAGAAGATAAGGCTTCTAACAATATTATGTCCCGCAAACTTACTTTTTGCTATAAGATAATTTTTATGTTCCACCAATTCAAGATAGAGGTTAAAGACACAAATCCATGGAATAAAACATGTGAAAATAGCATTAATCTATAAATGTAAAGCATGGACAATTTATAAAAATGGAGAATCATGAGAATTTGAAAAAAAGTATATGATAGAATTAAAATTGAAAATATAAATTTGAGAATTATATATATTCCTAGAAAAATTTACCATGAAGATGAGTTTCTGCACTTTATTTTTATATAACTTTTTTATATATATATTGGTGGAGGAAAACCAATTCTTGTACATTGAGATCTTAGCGAGGTAGTTTATGAATTATGATAGTGGTTAGTATTAGTTATATTGGATCTTGAAAGATAAAAAACAAGTAGTGAGTTAAAAAATTAAAATTTAATATTTGTCAATAATTATACATCAATTAGTAGTAAAATAATAAAATATAGAAATTATTTTTAATACTTGTTGGCAACGATAAGTGGTCACTTATTATCTAACATTGTCACTAGTTATTGTCTTTAAAAAAGTTATCCCTAATAAAATTTTGGTAATGACTAATCATGGTAAAAAATTGAAATTTTTAGAAAAATTCAAGTACTTTTGAATAACGGTTGTCACAAATAGTACATATAGCAATGATATATGTTGTCCCTAAAAATATTATTGGTGATGTTATCCCTAGAAATATTGTCACCAAAAAATATTGTAAACGACTACCGAGCGCATGCGATAATTTATGTCATTTTTTAAGCATATTTTCCTTGCAGTTAAATAGTGTACTTAGAAAATCAATTACACATCATTCAATTATTTGTTTTTTCCAATTTTAAATGTTGTTATTAGTTCTAAGCGGTGTCATTGGATTGTGTTAGGATAATTAATAGTATTAAAATTTTAATATCTTTCTAAGAACTTCTATAGTGGTAAAACTTTTTGAGTATGTGTACAACTAAAATCCCCACATCTAAACTCCCCCTCCAACTAAAAGAGTGTTTTAGTTGTTGGGGAGAGAGAATGTAACGAAGTCTCTATCATAGCAAGAGCCTATGTAAAAAAGAAAAATAAAGATGATGAGATGTCTATTACATTATTTTCTCACCTCTCTCAAACTTTTTGTTAACTTTTAGCTAGGAATAATCCCTCAAATTAAAATAATTCCACTACAGGATAAGGTATTATTGATGCATCAAATTAATAATAAAAAAAAGATAAAGAGGTGAAAAAGAAGATTAAACATGTACAATAATTCTCACATTTGAAATGCATCAACTAAAGATGCTACTATGACTCCTAAGTCTTTACATGGACTTACTGCATATATGCAATAAAAGAAAACTCATCACCTCATGGATAGTGGAAGGAGATGGAGAAAAATGACAATGTATAATTCAAGGTCCAAAGCCTCAAATCAATAAAACTATAAGTGGGACGAACAGATCACGATCTATGTAGTTCTAGAATATTGGTCCCACACATATATAAGTTGTCTTAGAATGTATCTACTCTCATTAATAATAAAGATTACCCAACTCTTTTCATCAAGTTCAAATGAAATGACCTTATGGATAAATGATATATCCACCATAATGATAATGACAATGTAATTTCATAATGACTATAAAACTTATGAAGAAATAATATTATAATAACATTTTTATATATGGATATAAAAATTATGAAAGTACTTTTATGATTTATTACATAAGAAAAAGATAAAAGGTTAAAATTTACTTTAAAATACATAGAGTTCCTATATCATAAAATGATTGAAGTAATATTTTTGGAGGTACAAAATAGCAAAGCAAATTATTCTTATTTTCAAATCCAAAGTACTTTCAACTTTCAACAAATGACTTTGATTTTTCTTAAGTTGATTTGATTAATACCCTACCCATCCAATATTATTTATAATTTATTTTACTTTATGCTATCCATAAATATTTATAAGATTAATATTTGTAATAAGTGAAATAATTATAAATCTTATATATTTTTAGTTATAAACAAGGTAAGCATATGATCATTTGTTGATAGAGAACTCAATTCGAATATAATTATGAAACTACTAACAATTGCTATTAATTTTGAATTTTTTCTTAATTTTAATAATTCAGGTATCTAGAAATAGGAAGTATTCCATCTCTCTTTCCCCCTTCTTCTTCTTCTTCTTCTTCTTCTTCTTCTTCTTCTTCTTCTTCTTCTTCTTCTTCTTCTTCTTCTTCTTCTTCTTCTTCTTCTTCTTCTTCTTCTTCTTCTTCTTCTTCTTCTTCTTCTTCTTCTTCTTCTTCTTCTTCTTCTTCTTCTTCTTCTTGTTTTAACTTAGGATACCATAATTAAAGATATAATATAAATAATTAATTTATCCATATTTAGAGTATCATGAAGGAAGATAATAACTATTTGAAAAGAAAAGATAAACTTGACTTTATATTATGTAGAATTACAAAAAGTAAGGTTAAAGTATAAAACAAAAAAAAATATTCTTAGTTTACATTAAATATTTAGAATGACATATATTTAGAAATAAATAAAATTAAAAATAATTTATATTTAAAAAGGGAGGGAGTAAGATTTATATAGAACAAGGTATGGAGATCAAACTCTTGCCTTTTATAAAACAGCCAGATATCGATGCCCCTTATTTAACAAAAACTAGGTAAGGATTTTGATATTCACTCCAATAATAAATTACTCTCTCTCATTTTTCTCTCTCTCTCTTTTTTATTATTGTTGGTTGTGATTCTTGTGACTTGTAGAATCAAGTGTTAGATTTGCTTGTCAATCAAACACTTCACTTGAACTATTAAGCCAAGAATGTAAATAAATCTCCAACTCTCCAATATTTTTAGCACCCCTATGTGAGCAACTAATAGAAAATAATAATAAAAAAAGAAAGGAGGAAGGTAATAAGTATAATACACTAATATAATTTCATTCTTAACCGGTGAAATTATAATATAATGGTTGAGGTTGATTCTACGTCTTAGAAACTTTCAGATTCAAATATCTTTTTCTTTGATATTTTTATATTTTTATAATGATTACCATCGATATAATAAGCTACAATTGCTCTTACAAACATGAATTTGTATGTATAGTACAATCATAATAATATTCAAGTCAAGAAGTCAAACCTATTTCTATCAAATACATTTTACGTGAATAAATAATTTAAGTTTCAAATAAATTTTGTGTAACCTTTTTAGGAATCTTGCATATAAATTGGATAAAAAAATTAACCCAATGTAAGGGCCAATAAGCAATCTAATTGGTCCAATCGTGGTTCAATTAGAAGTTGGTTTGACTTGATAATTTATCAACTTTATTCCGGTCTAAATTCTAGTCCAATTAGTTCAATAAGATATGATGTTTTTGCTAAGAGCTAAATGGAAACGTTTTGATTTGTATCAAAGTAAAATTGACCTAATAGGTTTCATCAAATTTTCTCGATTATTACTGTAACACCCCCAAAATTCACTACTGAAAAATTTTATTTTATTTAAAAGAATTAGCGAAAGCAAAATAATAAACTGTGAATTTTGGGAATATTACCGCCATACTTAGTGCCAGACCGGTTCACTCATATTGTTCCAGTACCAAGTGCTAAGGTTAAAAGAGAAAAGTACAACTTACGAGAAACTCAAACATATTTAAATCAGAGTAGCGCACACAACACTTTACAATAATATAATCCAGCAGTGGTGGTCACAAATCAAAAAATACATTGAAACCATAAATTTTAAAGGAGAAATAGTGCAATCCTAGGATATTCCAGATAGTACCTTATGCTCTCTCCCGAGAGCCCACTTGAATAACACCTGAAAAGGACTTGTAAGGGACACTGCCTATTGAATAAGAAAGGGGCCCCACGAATGGAACCCTTCAGTACTATGATACTAAGTAACCCTTTAAAACTCACTTAAGATAATTGTGGGCTAAACCACATCTTTAGGATAGCGACCCCTTAAGATCCACAATTTCTGATCTCGAGGTCTTTCACTTTAATAATTAGTGTTTTAATTAAGGTGATCACAAAAGCACAACAATCAGATACTTATTCACTTTCAATTGTTCTGATATCATTATATATTTCTTATTCAAATGGTTATCCAAGGTAACATAGAGGAATCATTAAGGCCATCATAATCTCATCTAATTCCGAATTAGGATTCGTTCTCGTGATACTTACTAATTATCAAATACTTTTATCTTGCTATTTAGCGTTATTTGAGTCATATTACAAAATTTTACTTTTACAATGACATGTTAGATACAAATTACTCATTTATCCCTTACTTATATAATTGCTAAGTTATCCCTTCCTTACTTGACAAATTACCATATTACCCTCCTTGTTGCATAATTACAAAATTACCTCTCACTCGATTTAGATTACCAAGGTATCTCCCATACTTATTAGGTCGCCGACTACCCTTCATAATTGTTACACTTAACATATTTTTCGTTTGGTTGGTTGGATTACCAATTTGCCCTTTTCCTTTATTATAATTAACAAATTACCCTTTTTGGTCAAATTACCAAATTACCCTTCTCCATTATTATAATTATCAACTACCCTTCTCCATTATCAAAATTACCAAATTACCCTTTAGTTGGTTAAATTACCAAATTGCCCTTCTCTATTATCATAATTACTAGTTACTCTTTAGTTGGTTAAATTACTAATTTACCCTTCTCCATTTTTAAAATTACCAAATTACCCTTTAGTTGTTTAAATTACCAAATTGTCCTTCTCTATTATCATAATTACCATTTTACCCTTCTCCATTATTAAATTATCATTTTACCTTCGTGTACACCGAATTACCATTTTACCCTTCTCTTTTATTAAATTATATTTTTACCTTTATCTTTTATTAAATTATCATTTTACTCTTCTCAATTATTATAATTACCACTTTATCTTTATCCATTATTATAATTACCAAGTTACCCTTTCCCAATTTCCACTTTACCCTCTTATTTAAAAAATAACATTTTGCCCTTTACTTTCAAAATTACCATTTTACCCTTTTCACTTATAAATTACCATTTTACCCTTTTACATACAAAATTACTATTTTACCCTTTAATTATGAAATTACTATTTTGCCCTTATAATTACAAAATTACCATTTCACCCTTCAATTACTAATTTACCATTTTACCCTTCAATTACAAAATTACCATTTTCCCTTTAATTAAAAAATTACCATTTCACCCTTTAATTACAAAATTACCATTTTATCCTTTACTTCCAAAATCACCAATTTACCCTTTTTTACTTACAAATTACCATTTTACCACTTAATTCCAAAATTGCCATTTTACCCCTTCCAAAATTACCATTTTACCCTTCACTTCCACAATTACCATTTTACCATTTTCACTTCAAATTACCATTTTTCCCCTTATTACACCACTTATATTAAAGTATCATCACTACATGAAATATTAATATTAATACCCCATTCTCATTATCCAACTCCATAACTATTATGTTTAATATAATACTCATTAGCACCCACACATATTAGGCCACATTCTTACTCAAGATATATTACTAAAATACCCCTAGGGCTCACAATAATATTAACCATGCATTAATGGTCACAATGACATAGCACATCATGAATAAGTACTTGACATTTTTTTATTAATAACCAAACTCTTTCCTTAAGTAATATTTCCACATATAACATATAATCTAACATGCTTCCTTTTTATTAATCAATACAAGAGACTACATATAATATATTAAACAATATATATAACATGAAAAACAATATATTGAAACCCTAATGTGCTAGCATATGATAATCTATGCGTTTAAGTGGGGTTTAACGATTACCTTAATTCCCGCAAAAACAAACCTTACCGGTATTCTGGTTAAAGGTTGAAGCTTTGATTAGCAAAACCAATACCTAAAAATTATATCAATATTTATTATATTAGAAATAAGAAAAATCAAGCATAAGACTTTATAACACTTAATTAATCAAATACTTAACTTAAAATATTATTATACCTTAAAATTATTAACCAAACAAACTAAGAATTGTAGCAACTCATCATGCTCATGCAGCATGAGTTGCGTGCAAAGAAATGAGGGGGGGAGGCTCGAAATGGCAAGAATGGGAGGAGGGAGTGGTGTTTTTGGGTTAGGGATTTGGGGCTAGGAAAGGAGGCATGTGGGGGAGGATTTAAGGCAAATGAAGGGTGCAGAGGTGGTGTGAGGGTGTAGGTGGTAGTTGGGGATGGGTCGATGGCGGCCAAGGGCGGCAGCGGTGGCAGCAAGGTTGCGAAGGTGGCTACCGAGGTGGGTCGAGATGGAGGGGGCTGAGAAGGAAGGAAAAAGGAGGGAGAAAATGAAGGCCTATAGATTGTTGTTTTGGCCAAAGGAGGTGAGGGGGTGGTAGAGGAGGTTACAAGGGTTAGTTTGGTGTCTTAGGTGGCAGTAGAGGCGGTGGAAAGAGGTGGTGTAGGGTGGCTACCGAGAAGGGAGAAGAAGGAGAGAAAAAGAAGAGGGGAGGAAGAAGGAGGCTGTAGGGTGGCTCGAGAGGTGGTGTGATGGTTTAGGGGTGAGGTAGAGGGTGGCATGGGGGTGGTGCAGGTGGCCGGTGTGGTGGTGCAAAAACAGGGAGGACGATGGAAGGAGATGAAATGAGAGAAAGAAGGTTGGGGAAGGGAATGGGAGGCTCAAAAATGGCCGAATGAGGTAGGGAGGGAAGAAGAAAAAGAAGAGGAAGAGAAATGAGGGGACAGGGGGACCGGGGGTATAGGAATGGCAGGGACAGGGAGGGGAAAAGAGGGGCTTAGGTAAGGAGAGAGAGAGGTGGTGGGGCTGAGATGGACAGGAAAAATGGTGAGATAGAGAGAGAGATATGGAGATTAGTAGGGGGAAGAATTGTAGGTGGGGCGACCGGAGATGGCGGAGGTGGTCAGGTTTTGGTGCTGGGGAAAAGGAAGAAGAAGAAAGAAAGAAGAAAGTGGGGCTGGTGCGTGTGTGCAGGCCGGCAAAGGGGAAGAGGGGAGTGGGCCAGCCTGGTCGGGGGAGAAGGGAAAGAACAGAAGGAAGGGAGGCAGGTCAGGCTCGGGCGGGAGAAGGAAGAAATGAAAAAGGGGGGAGAATCTGGGCCGATGACGCGGGCAAGGGAGGTAGGGAAGGAAGGAAGGGAATGGGCTTGTGGCCAATGCGCGAGGGGGGAGAGGTAGGCCGGGGTACCGACAGCCTAAGGGAAGAAAAAGGAAAAAGAAAGAAAGGAGACAAGGAGAAAAAGGAGAAGGAAAAGGAAAAAGAAAAAAGGAAAGAGAAAATGGGAAAAATAAAATAATTTAATTTATAAAATAATAAAATACAATATTTATAGGTAATCAATTTATTTAATAATTTAATTTAATATAATTAAAATATATGGGTTTAAAAAGGATAATTTTAGTAAAATAATGGTTTGGAAATTATTTAAATAAAAAGAGTATGATAAAATAACAAAATATTTATTTTAATTTATTAAATATTTATATCCAATTTTATATACTAAAAAATCCATTCAATAATTAAATTAAATAGATTTAAAAGCTAATTTATCTCAATTAAAATTTATTTATTAAATTATAGACTTTTAAAATTTCGGGGGATAACAATTACGTAGATCATATACTACGTATTTTTATACTAGAGGAACTTCTAGTATCGAATTAGACTGATATAATTGGTTTGGTCTGGTCTATTTTTTATTCCATGATTCAAACAGAGTTAATTTACAAGCCAAGTTGAGTTGAAAAATACTTGCTAATGAGAAGGTTTATATCTACAATCTCACAATCCTAAAAATCCAAACATAAGGCCATTTCAATGCATTTTTTAGTTCCCATTGACATGTGAGAAATACGCTGTGAATAGATATTTTCCATTTTTAATGTTTTAAGATTGTTTTGTAGTGGGGAATGAGAGTAGAACTAGGCAACGAGTGAGCCTATATCGGGTCAAAGTTGGGCTAACTTTGTGTCAATAACGAGTTGAGTTAGGGTCACACAAATAGAAGATTTGATGGGCTTTAATAGGCCTAGGTATATCTCAAGTTAAGTTAAGTCATGTATGTGCCTCCTAATCAATTTTAGTATAGTTTCTCAAACTCCTGAAGCATAATTATAACTCATATAAATCTGTCGATATTGTGTGTTAGAACATCAAGATGCCAATAGTAATAAAATTAGAAGACCAAAATTCCCCCTAATTATCTCATCAAATTACAGGCCATCTATTGTAGTATACAAAATAAAGAAAGGGTAATGTGTAACACCCCCAAATTTACTACTAAAAAATTTCGTTTAAATCAAAATGTTTAGCGAAAGAGAAAGATAAAACCGTAAACTCGGGGGCATTACCGCCACACTTAGTACCAAACCGGTACACTTCTACCGCTCCAGTAATAAGTGCTAAGGCTAAAACCAAACAACATCAAGTGCGAAATATTAAAACATGAGTCGACATTTGACATAAATCATTAACGAAAACCAAGTCAATTAGTATTTAGAATACGGTTTAGGAGTACAACTTAAGAGTACGATTTCAAAACATGAAGCGTAGTACCAAATACAGCTAAATAAAACAAGTCCCGAAGGATCAGTATCCGGATTGCCTACTCACTCAAGTTAAGCCTTCCACCCCAAAATAGTACCCGATCATAAACCTGCACAGGAGGTCTGCTCCCCACCATCGGTGGATCATCACAGGACCCATTCAATCAAGGTAGTATTAGTACGGGTTCGATACTGAGTAAGGGAGTAGGTGCACTAAGGCCACGCATACAATCATACAATATAACACACATAACACAATCACATAGGCAACATGCAATGATATAGATGATGCAGGTCGGCGATTGTCCAATCCAACTTCTTCTTTTCATAACTCTAATAATTATAGTTGATTCACATCATAATCGTTATGAATCCATGAGAGTGCGGGAACCCTACTATTATAGCCGGTAGATCGGTCACTTATAGGGCAGAACGCACCTAACCACTATTTATGCCGGTGGATCGGTCTCCATGGCAGAACCCTCCTGGCCACTATTATGCCGGTGGATCATTCTGGCCCCGACTCTCATGGTGTTTCACTATGATTATAACGTATCTTTCCATGATTTATTTGTAATTCATTTCACACCATAATCTTTGTTAATCCATGCGAGTACGGGAACCCCACTATTATAGCCGGTGGATCGGTCACTTATAGGGCAGAGCACACCTAACCACTATTATATGTTGGTGGATCGGTCTCCAGGGCACAACGCTCCTGGCCACTATTATGTCGGTGGATCGGTCTAGCCTCGACTCTCATGGTGTTTCACTGTAAGTATATAGTAGCTTTCCCATAATTCATTTACAACATACTGTTTGGTTTGTTGAGCTCGGGATCCCCCACTATTATAGCCAGTGGATCGGTCACTTATAGGGCAGAATGCACCTAACCACTATTATATGCCGGTGGATCGGTCTCCAGGGCACCCCAGCACCTGGCCACTATTATGCCGGTGGATCGGTCTGGGCCCGGCTCAACAATCTTACTCTTTAAGTAATTAGTATCTTATTCGTGTCTTATCAAATAAAGCTTTCCACCCTTGACATGCATATCAACTACCCTCTACATCTATCCTCCCCAGGGGCCCCGTCTCATAGCTTGAGATTCCTGCGCCCCTTATCACACCCCGACATCCATTCCCTTTACACTTACCTTTAGATGAAAGAGTCAACCTCTACAGGTGTGGGTTAGGCCCTACACTCATGACATCAACTCCACCTCCCATCACCCCCCTAGGGTTTTCCCTTAAAAACCCTAATTGGGCCGATGTGGCCCAACCTTCTCCCACTTACGCTACCTTTACCTCATTCAACACCCCACATCTTACCTCAATTAGATCCTCTCCCAAAACATATCACTTTACCTTTCAATTCAGCACATAACCATGAAAAACCCTAGTTGATCACCTCTACCCTAGTACATTTCTTCTCCCACAAGTAATCTCTGTCTTTTCATCCCAAAGTCTCTTCTTCCACATGGGAACCCATACTCACCTTTTATATAAATGAAATCTCACTCTTAACCCATACTCCACCCTTCCTTAATCATTCTTACTTTTGTATTTCCCAAATTTCCACTTTCTCCCAGAAACCCTAATCGGATTCCTTATGCACCCTTGCACCAACCTACGTACTATTTTTCATCCCAAGTCTCCAATAGCTCCACAACTCTCCCATTCTCTTATTTACACCCTAATTCAACTTTTCTCTTGTAAGATTCGCCCCCATGCAAGATTTAGCCATCCCATGCAAACACCCCAAGTCACCATGCAAATTTTACGACTCCCATGCATGGTTCCCCAACTCTCTTTTATTTTGGCCATTCCTCCATTATTAAATCTTCTCTCATGGATCATGAGGTACTTAGGTCAACCTCATATCCCCCTTAGTGAACTCACTTCCCATTTATTTCCGGTCATCCTTATATTTCCAACTTATATTACCATATATCCTAACATGCATGTCCTAGAGGGCCATATCATATCACATCATAAACATCATACACATACATGTTATGCTCATGTCATAGGAAACACATACAAACATACCTCAATCTCCAAGCTGCGCTACATAAGACAATTTGCCCACAATCATATAATACATGACATAGCATGGCATATACAACATTCAAACATATAGGTCACACATATCACAAAGGCCATAGCTTCGTCCTTACCTAAGGCGACGCCGAGCTTGGAGCATGCTCCTCTAACTCCTTAAGGCTTTGGTTTGGATTACCTATAAAAGGAGAAATACTAAGTATTAGTTTCCCTTGAAGGTACCATCATCCCTTATTCTAGTTTAGGATTAGGGTTCTTATTACTAAAGAGGGCATTATACAAAAACTAGGGTTTTTACCTTAAAATTCGTATACTAAATATTACTAGTCAAAATATATTTATTTTTTGATACTTATCACTACACTTATATTATTAGACCCGTTAGCTCTATTCTTATAGTAATAATATTCATGCTAACTATAGAAAAATAGTGATAATAATAATAATAAAACTAATAATAGTGACACTAATGTTTATAGTGATAGAAACCCTAGCGTTTTTAAGGCTAAGTCTAATAATAGTGTTAGGGTTAAAATAATAATATACTGATTACAATACCAACAAGTAAAATATTCCTAAAGATGATAATGATAAAAGTTGTGTATCTTTGAATAGTAATAATATAAGGGTTCAAATGTTTTTGGTTACAATAATAAAGTAGTGATAGTAGTAATAATAGTAATAGCTAACAATGGTACCATAGTAATGAGGTTAGGGTTAAAGGCATTAGGGATAATGTTAAGTGGTAGGGTAATAAGGTTCAAGTACTCTTCTTATTTAACAACAAAATGATATTCACTAACTTTGAGTTAAATAACATGGATAAGAACAAAAGTAGTATTACTATTAACAAAAATGATAAAGGTGTTAAGTATAATAATAATAATAACAATAATAACAACCAAGTAAGGTTAAGCAATAATAATAATAACCATAATAATGATAATAGTAATAATAATAATAATAATAATAATAATAATAATAATAATAATAATAATAATGTTAATACTAATAATTATAATAATAACACTAAAGTTAAGTATAATAGGAGCTAAGGTTCGAAGGGATGATAGCGTTCGTAAAAATGATAACTTTAATAACAGAGATAATAATATTAGTAATAATAATAATAATAAAATTAATACTAATAATAATAATAAAAGGAATAATAATAATGATAATAATAAGTATAATAACATTAATATTAGTTAGATTTAATAGCAACTATATAAAAAGGAATGTTAAGGTTTGGATGAGTGGAAAACCACCTAGGGTCGGTGGTGGTCCGGCGGCGGCGCGTGGCGGCGGTGGAGGAGGAGAAGAGAGAGAAAGGTTAAGGTGGAGATTAGATGGGAGGAGAAAAGAAGAAGTTTGAGGTGGGGGAAGAAACAACATGTGAAGGGGGGTGGAATGAGGGTGGTGGCGTGGCAAGAGGTGGCGGTGCGCAGTGGTTGGCGCGGCGGCCGAGGGTGGTGGAGAGAGGTGGAAGATGGGGGAGATAGAAGGAGAGGGAGGCAGGGGGAGATGAAGTTGTGGGAAGGTAGGGGAGGGTCTGTTAGATGTTTTGGAGGGTGGTAGGGGTGTTAGCAGAGGCGGAATTGGCGGCGGAAGGCAATGCGAGGAGCGACGATGGCTGAAGGTGGGGGTTTTGGGATGGGAACTTGGCACGGCTAGGGCGGCACGTGCAGGGCAAGGTGGAGGGTGGCGGCGGCTTGGTTTTGTCGAGGGAGGTGCAGGGAAGATCCCGGTGGGCAGCGGTGGCGGCGGCAAACTTGACTTTTTGAGGCGACAGAGAGGCAGGGTTTCGGGGCAAATTCGAAAAAGGGAGCTGATTATGGCTTCCAATGGGGGGTATTTATAGGAAATTGGGAGGGGGAAACGACAGGGGAAGAAAGGGACGAGTGGGGCAGGTGTGGCAGGACCACCGACCGGCAGTGGCAGGCGCTTCCTGCCATGGCAGGTTAGGTCGGGGAGGGGGAGAGAAAAAGGGAAAGAGATGGGCACGCGGGGAGGGGAGAGATGGGCTTGGTCGGGGTTGAAAAGTGGAAATAAAATGACAGGGAGGGCAGGGGAGGACGGTTGGCGCTGGTGGCTTTCGGCGAAGATCGTGTTGCAGGTCGAATTGTAGGTCGGGGTGCAGGTCGGGGAAGATGAGGGCCGGACCGGTCGGTCCAGGAGGAAAAGAAAAAAAAGAAGAGGACCGGTTCGGTTGCTGGCCAAGAGGAGACGGGCGAGGGGGAGCATACCGCACGACTTGGGCTGCACGGGACGGGGTAGGGGTAGGGGGTCTAGGCCGACGGGTTGGCCCAACCGGGGGGGATGGAAATAATGTAAAGGAGGAAGAGAGAAAAAAGAAAAGAAGGGAGAAAAAGAAAAAATGGAAAATGGAAAATGATAAAATGGTTGGGTTGGGGGCATTTGGGTCTTTATTTGTTTATATATTTAATTTAGATATTTAATTTTAATAATTATTATTTTAAGTATAATAAATAAATTCAGTTTTAAATTAATTAGGTTGTTTTGGATATATTGTCCTTAACTTCCATTTTAATTAGTAAAATGTCCAAAATTTTCTAAATAACTTATTTATTATTTTCTCCTTATTTTCCTCAATTAATTTCCTCTTTATTTAATAAAGTAATTTATTTTCTTAATTTTTCCTAATAAATCATTATTTTGCCATAATTTCTAAATTAGGATTTTTGGGGTATTACATAATGTACAGAATAAAACAATTATATTTTATCTCAAAAGGTAATATGTAGTATAAAATCAAAGCTTACAACTAGTGGGACTATACTATACACATTCCAACCATTCAAACAGCCTCAAAAACATAGATATGGAACCAACAAAAAAGAAGGAAAAAATGCACACAAGGCAGTACATCTTCCCGGAAAACAACAACCACTAAAGGCCATAGTACAGAGTCCAAGCACAACAAAAATGTAGCCACAACAACACAACCTTCCACACCATTGATACGATATACAAAATTGCATCTTTGTCTAGATTTAATCTACCACTCAACAACTTTACTACCTAATAAAAAGGGGGAAATAAATATCAAACGACCAAAATTCATGAAAATAGAGCTTACCAATCACCAAATCTAAAATCAACAGGCTTCAACCATAATTAACAACTCGTGACATATAGTCAATCAAACTTTATCATCTATTGGAAATATTCATTTTTGGGTTCAATATGGTATTCATTTGGCTATGAAAAATGGTTAGAACAAGTAGTTAAAGGATACATTGATGGAATTTTTGGTAAATGAATCATTAGAAACTTAGATCAAGTATTAAATGAATATATGAGAGGGATAAAGGTGTCTGGATAAGGTTGGATTACTATATTTTAGGAGAAATAATGTAGTACTAAAAACTTTTGATTGTACATTTATTGGTTATGCTCGAAATAGTGTTTTATGTAGATTCCTATGCTTGAGTGATATGTGAACCTAGAAATGCATATATATATATTGAGAATGTATTCCCTGTGAGGAAAAATGCATGTGATGCTCCAGGCTCTTCTAATGTTTCCTTTATGGCCTTATCTTTGTATTCTTATTAAAGTGTTGTTAATGATAATTTGAATGAGCTTAGGAGAGGTAAAAAAAAACGTAGGGTAGAAACTAGCTTTTGGCCTAATTTTTCTACCACCTTTCTAATGTAAATTAATGATCTTAATGTATAGATTTTTTGTATGCTTATCTAATATATGAGGATCCTAAGTCCTACGATGAGGCAGTGACTTATGTTGATGTTAGTTAATGTATTGTATCAACTAATATTGAAATAGATTAAATAATGAAAAATGGTACATGGGACTTAGTTGAATTGTCTAAAAGATGTAACCTAATTAGAAGCAAATATATTTTTAGAAAGAAATTAAGAACTGAGGAAACCATAGATAAGTTAACTACAATATTGGTAGTTGTAGTATATAAGTTAAAGAAAGGTGTTGAAGTCTTTGACACTTATTATTTGGTGACTAATTTTTCCATTGTTTGATCTTTAGTTTCCTGCACCAATATCAATGAAATAGTAGCCCATCAAATGGTTATGAAAACAACATTTTTAAATGGAGACTTAAAAACAGAAATTTATGTGGGGTAACCCAAGGATTGTATAATTTAGGTTTAGGAGAAAAAAATGTTTAGGTTGAGAAAGTATCTATACAACCTTATACAAGCTCATAAACAATTGTATGAGAAGTTTAACTAGACTTTAGTGAGTGATAGTTATGTTGTAAATACATCTGACTCTTGTGACTACTCCAAGATATTTGGGAATGGTTTTCTGGTAATATATTTATATGTGGATGGTAAGTTAATTCTTGGAAAAAATTTAGTTATGGAGAATGAGATAAAATCATATTTATTGACGAATTTAGGATAACTTGATGTGATTATTTTTGTTAAGATGAGAAAAAATGAGAAAGACTTCTCTTTGTGTTAGTCACATAACATCAAAAAGATATCTAAAAAAAATTGATTGTTATGATGAAATGACTATGAAGACTCATTATTACCTTAGCATGGAATTGGAAAGGAACCAATGTTCTAGTGTTTCACAAGATGAATATACTAAGATAATAGGGAGTGTTATGTTCTTCACGAACAATACTAGACCATATATTATTTAACTTTCACCAAACCCTTCTAAGATTAGTCATAATCTCCCATATATTATTAAAAACCTAAATATTCAATTAAAAAAATTAAATTGGCCTAAGGATTATCAAAACCAAAATAGTCAAAACCAACCAAAGGTTTGAGAAACCCATAAATAATTTATGCGATGAGTAGGCTAGTATATATACTCATAACCTTGGTAGTTAACTTTGTCATTTGCTTAGATACCTTAATGGTACTAAGGATTAGTGTTTGAATTTTTGTAAATTTATCACTATTTAAGAGGGTTATACACATATGAACTAGGTTTTTGCTAATGATAAGGTCATTTCCACCTATGGTTATGTGTTTACCTTAAGAGCAGGAGTTGTGTTACGGAAGTTTGCTAAGAAAATTTTTATTGCTTGCTCTACTATAGATTTAGAGTTTATTACCCTTGAGTTGGTTGGTAAAGAGGTAGAGTGGTTGAGGAACATTTTGGGAGGTGTGCCTTTATGGAGGGAACCCACCATGTTTGTTTTTTTGCATTATGATTAATAGGTAGCTATTAATATTTCCAATAACAGTGTATATAATGGTAAGAATAGACACATTTGTGTGAGATACATTTTTTTGATATAACTATTGAGGAATAATGTGATCTCTTTAGAGTTTATCAGATAAGAGAAAAATCTAATAGATCCTATTATAATGGGTCTAACGAGGAAGTTATCTTCAAATCGTTGAATGGGATAAGGCTTAAGCCTTTTAATTGAGGAAAGTATGGTGGACACTACTTGTGGTTAAACAAAGACATATGATTACTCTTTGGCACTACATTTCCCATCCCCTATGGCATGTGGTAGTGCATCATGGATAGGTTGAGCTTAATGCTCTTAATGAGTCCATATCCCTATTATTGGGTGAATCTAGTAAGTTAGGCTTTAGTTGATTTATATGAGGTTGAGTTTATATATGCTCTTAATGAGTCCATAGCCTTGTATGGTGGCGTTTGTGATACACACTTGATGGATTCACCTAAGTGAGTGTGAAGGAGGGACACCTTCTATAAAAGATAAATATTATCTTTCTCAAGTACTCATGAGTATCCCAGGTGTGCATATGACCATTAATGATGCTTGTTTATGGCTATAGAAATCATAAAATTTAAGGTAAGACATGTATTGTGGTGATATCAATCGAAGTTAAGGTAGTTCAAGATTTGTTCATTCCCTTAATGCGATTATTGCCTCACTTCACTATGTATCAACTATCACAACTTTAATACTTAAGTGTCACACCTTCTTTGTCAAGATAACTTTTATGTTTTCTTTCAATTTTTCCATTAGCGGGGGATTATAAGGCAATAACAAAACCTTAAATTGGTTTTTTTTGTTGCTAATTTTCCAAGTCCTCCATCAGTAGGATATAAATTCTTATTATTTTTATAATCCCCTACTTGATGGTATGCTTGAATTGAGTAACATAGGTTTCTTTGTAGTTAGACTTGGCATTGGGCTAACCAACACATGCTTGCACTAACTGGGCATATTACTGTTGGTGGATTATGGATCCTAATAGGTCTGACCTTTCTTTTTGCTACGATTTTTATCAATGTCAAAATCTTTAACTTGATTTTATACTATTCCAAATTTCTCACCAATTCTCAAACATTTTGAAAATGTTTTTAGTTGTGGGTGTTGGTCTTCAAGGTAATGGATTGGTTTATTTAAATTTTTCTGCCTTAGTTTAGTTTATATAAATCTAACCCATATATTTGATTTTGAGTGACACCAACCTCTTTCCTCTTCTCCCTCATTTTTCCTTCATAAAGTTATCGACAAAGATTTTGGTCGTGGGTATTTATTGATGTTAAGTTCATGGTTTTGATGATAACAAAAGATTAGCAAAGATTATTTCCTTTCAATTATATATGTTGATGTATTATAGGTCTGAAGATGTTGGAAGGACATGTTAATATGGAACGGTATACAGAAGAAGATAAGAAATTATTGATACATGAAGATCCTAAAGCTTATAGTAATATCTAGGCTAAGTGTCTTTATACAAGACAATAAGTTTCTTATTGAAGTATCTTAAGAAACATAAGACAAATATTTTTTTTAAAAGAGTTTTTGAATTGGTTTTCAAAAAGAAACTCAACTTGAGTTTCATATTGAGTTTTTTATAGTAGCATGTGAAGTTCGATTAGTTAGAAAAGGATTTTGATAAAAGGAAAATTGATTTATCTAAAATCTTTTATCATAATATCATAAGTATTTATCCTTTGTTGGTTACACTGATTAACATGATTTCTACTTCATGGATTTTGTTAAAAAATAGGTGAGTAAATCAAGTATCTTTATCTCATGTAAAGGATCTAAGCGTGTTTAGTTGACTGATTTTATTGAGCTAAATCTTATCTTCCCACCAGTTATTGTTTTATTACTTTATGTTACATTTTAACATAGTATTTCACTGAGTAATTTTGCTATTAAATCAGTAAATCCAAGACATAATTATTTAATCTTATAATGTAATTTTACTAGACAATATCATACTCCAATTTCAAGTTTTCATATGGTTAACTTTAGCCACATATTTTCTATTTAATAGTTATCTCAAGTAAATATGAAAGATTTTTTTTTAAAGAGAAGGAAAGTGTGAAAGTATTGTGCTGAAGTGAATAAAATAAAGAGTAGCTTTTTGACAATTGTCAGTTTATTTATATGAAATATAATTTAACAATAGTTAATTATATAATGTTGATTCTTTTAAGAAAAATTATTTATGTACATCAAATAATAGTGTTTCAAACTACAAACACTATAGATCATAATTAACAAATATAGCTCATTATAAATAAGAAATGTAATATAACTCAAAATAGGGTTCCTCATTGAATGCCCTCGATCAACCTTCTGATCTACTTCTTCAAAAGAGGGCGCATCTGGTTTATACAAGTCATTAGGTAATTAGGGTATGCATTCGTTGGTATCTTATGCCAAGACCTACACTCATCATCAATCACAGTCAACTCCTTTGCTATTTGATCAGTGTCTCATAAATTTTCCACTATCAATAGCTTTAGGGTGTGGAAAATCAGTGATAAATAAATCTCTATATCTAGCATTTGTTAGTCATAGCTGAATCTATAGCAAGGTCAACAAAAGATAATACTCCCTAAACTTAAATGGTATCAAATACAAAACTCTTCTTATCGTACTGTGTAGCACATAATATACCCAACTCACATGCTTTCTAATATCCCAATCTAAAGACATATTATAGCAGTATATAGGGTGCTCATCAAGTTAATGATAGATCTTATCATTTACAAAAGGAGACAATAACTTTTAAATACTTATTATTACAACTATAGATAGTAATAGATTACCATATTAGTAAGTTATTAGGGTTTACTTTTTATGGTTAGAGTTAGGGTTTAGAAATATTCCACATATATAGCAATAAATTATTTAAGGTCAATAATGTTTTATCATTTTAAATTTTCATTATCTTAATATTTCACTTCTATAATAATACTTTATCCAAGGTTAAGAATAGTTTATTAGCTAAAAGTGTTATTATGTTATTATTCTACCTACTTAATTATATATTATCCAAAGATATTAATAATTCATTATCAAATAATTTTATATTATAATTGTTTAACAACATTTTATTAACTTATTTAAGGCTAATAATATTTTATTTTTTTAATTTTTTATTCAAATAACTTAATAATAAGTTATTTTTTGTTATATAAATTAGTTAATGGAAAAATAATGCCTTTTTTTCCCTAATTGCAATTTTTGGGTGTTGTATTTGAATTAAATTTGTCAGTATAATTAGATGATAAAAAATAAAATAAAAATGTGTAGGTATGTAGCATACCATTACTTGATTTATATTCTATTTATGCTACTATCAGACATTACAACATATTTTTAATTTTTTTAAATAGCTATCTACATCGGCATAGTAATATATATATATATTTTTTAATTATTAAAAAAAATGTACTTATATTTACTTGTAACAAATTTTATAATGAACAACGCTTTGCATGCAATGTAAATAAATATTATATATATACCAATTACAATTCTACTAATCATAATATTGTGTGTGTATATATGTATACACACACACCAATCACATTTTTTTGTGTACCTATATTATGTTTTCACCAATCACAATATATTTTTTTGTACGTGTATGTGTATACATTTAATCAGGATTACCAACATACACATATAATTACCACCGCCAACATTTATATAATACTTAATAATAAAATTGATATATATATATATATATAACATAAAAACAAAAATACATACAACTAACGACAACAACAGTAGAAGGGTGGCAATGACACTTCTTTCTCCGGAAATATTCTAGCCACCTAAAGTTAAGACTCTCCCCTCTCTCCTCCCATGGTCAAAGCAAGGAGATATGCATTTGATAGAAAGGGGGTCTCACTAATAATGGGATCTAGACATAAATAAGTCAAACTTATTGATGATATTTGGACCTCCATTTCTCCTAATAACATGGAGAGTTTTTCTTCGGAGAACAACATGAAGGATGATCAATCCGACCAATCTGACAAACATAAGACTAATTGCAATCCTATTGGCTCCAATTTAACCATGAATTCATCCCTACCTCCCACTAGCAAGGATCACTCATGATCTCCCCTTTAGATGTCCTCCTAGGATGATTTAAATAAAAATCCTATCCATATACCTACAATGATCGACTCCATAACCTACAATTCAAAATTGAATATGTCAGAAGTGACTCCAAATGAAATGAATATGTCTAAATCATAGAGAGACATTATCCTTCAAAATAGATTTCTATCAATGTCCACTACCCTAGACTATGTTCCTCCTACTCTTGTAGGAGATAGATGGAAATTTTCAATTCAAAAACCAAGAGTATATGAGAATCGTTGATTCTGGCAAGGTACCTTTATTTGATATATTATTCGATACAAACCTAGCTCGGGGAAAATTACTTCGTTTTTTTAGAAATGGATTAAGATTCAACCCTCCAATATTTAAATGCATGCCAACATTTTTGTGATATTTAATTTCATTTCCAAGGAAGCCTAAGATTGGGCCTTATAATTCCCTTATTGGGACTTCATAAACAAACCCTTTATCTGTAAACTTTGGTATGTATATTTTCAATCTATGAAAGAGAGATCTTAGTTTATGTCCCTTTGGATCAAAATTCCCAACCTTCCCGTGGATTACTGGGATGTAGACTTAATTTGATGCATCACAAGTGCTATAGGAAGACCCCTCTTCTTAGATGGTTTTAAAAGCTACAAGGAATAAATTTTTTTATGCATGAGCTATAGTTGAGGTTGATGTCACCAAAAAATTCATTGAAGCAATGGATATGGATGATCCTAATGAAAACCTTTTGACGCAACCAATCTATCTTGAATGGATACCCTCCTATTGCAGTCAATGCGATCTGTGGGGCATAGCTCTAAGTCTTGTCCTAAGAGATTCCCCTTATCCTAATACCTCCAAAGAAGGTGTAAACCTAGCTACCACTGGATTTCAGCACTCACAATAGGGCATTAGACATACTCAAACAAAATATCATAGAGCCCCACCAAACCTTTAGACCAACAACAAATTAACAAAACTACCTGGAAGCTTAGACATCCACCTAAAGCTTTAGTGGAATTAACAGACCATTCACAGCCATCTGGAACTAAAAATGACCTTCCATTCGATGACATTAATCTTGTTAGTACTCTTAGTGCTAACAGGTTCTCACTATTGGCCATTGATACTGAAATTGTGGATGAAAGAAGAAAACATGGAGTAGTTGACATCCTTCATATCTCTATGAACATATTATAGGTGTTTGGAATTTATGAGGTATTAATAAGCCTTACAAGAAGAAAGAGTTAAGGCATTGGATACATGTATATAATGTCTCAATAGTGGATATATTTGAAATAAAAATAAATTTCCCAAAGCTGATGCTATTTGAAAGAAGCTGAGAAACCATCTAGCTATTCTAAATAATTACTCTCACCAGTCTAATGGTAGGGTGTGGTGTCTATGGGATCCCAATATATGGAATATTAAGTTAATAAGTGCTCATGCACAAGGAATTATACAGTTAAGATTATCTCCAGCAACACTCGTCTTGTGTTCCTAGTCTCTTTCATTTTTGCAATTAACAGTGGGTGTGATAAAAGATGTCTATAGAATTGGTTAGAATTCACAACAATTTATGATGCTACTTGGATTATGCTTTGTGAATTTAACGTGGTATTGAATAACAATGAAATATTTCTAGGTGTAACCATAAGTGTGGAGGATGTGAAGGATTTTAAGACATACTTACAAAACCTAATGGTATAAGACTTACAATTTATCGGACATACTTTTACTTGGAGCAATAGGATAGTAGGGGAGGGTAGAATAGTTTGCAAATTATATTTACTTTTGGGCAAGTTTTAGTCGATGGATTCTTTCTCAAGCTCAACCATTGAGTTCCTCTTGACTTACATTTCAGACCATATTACAACTTTGATTAAACTAAACCAACAAAGGATGCATATTAGTAGTAGGTTTAAATTTTTTGAAATGTTTACCTATGATGATAACTATATAACTATAACGGATGGGGTTTGGCAATAATAACATTCCAATTCTAGTTTCACCTGAATAAAAAATGCTTTATTTCACCTTAAGCATTGATTGAAACTTCTCAATAAGACTAAGTTTGGTAGCATCTCTGCTAAGGTTGAAAATTAAATGAGTAAACTTGAAGAAATTTAGCAACAACTTAGTGTGAATCCTTCTAGCATTATCCTTCAATAAGAAGAATGAGATTATGCAAAGTTATGTGAGCATTATTCTCACTATGAAGAAAGATTCCTAAAATAAAAATCTAGAATAAAGTGGCTCCAAGGGGACTTTAACATTCATTTCTTTTTTTTTCCAACATGAAAGATAGACAAGTTAGACGTAAAGTGACACAAATTCAAAGACTTGATGGTACATGGTCCATTGATCAAACCACAGTATAGGAAACATTTGCCGACTTTCATAAAAGTCTTCTTGGCTGTGCCATTCTCGATACTAAATTAGTAAATGCTTAGATCCTACACAAGGGGCTAGTAGTGGATCTTTATAAAAAAAGAGCTTTTGAAACCAATCTCATTTGAAGAAATCAAATCAGCATTATTCTCCATGGGAAGCACCAAGGTGCCAAGCCATTTGGTATTTTATGAAATAATTTTTTTTACAGGTACCCTCCATAGATTTATCATTCACACCGTACTCTGATTCCCAAGTATGGAAACCCTAGAAAAGTAACTAAATTCTATTGGATAGCATGTTGTTTTATGTTATATAAAATTTCTTTAAAGTGATTGTTAGTTGTTTAAAACTTATCCTTCCAAATATCATCAACAACTCACTATCACCATGTGTAAAAGGTAGGTTGATATGTGTAACATTTTGCTTAAACATGAAATTATTATAATGTATAGTAGGAAGAATGCATCTCTAAGGTACATGTTGAAGATTATTTTGCAAAAAATCCTATGGCTCCCTAAGCTAAAAAATTTTGGAGAAGGTTTTAATGGTTATTATCTTCCCCTATCCCACTTTATTAAATTACTCATGGCTGGTGTGACTCAAGTGATCTATATCATAAGTATTAATGATGAGCATCTTCCCTCTTTTGAAGCACAAAGGAGATTGAGGTAGGGTGACCCTCTTTTCCTATATCTTTTTTCATTACCTTATAATATTTATAAAGAATGCTAATGTAATTATGGAATGTTGAATGATTCAAAGGACACCCAAAATGTAAAAGGCTAAAAATCATAAACATTTCACTCATGTATGACTTGCTTATGTTCTATAGGGGATATTTGCCTTCTGTCACCCTCATAAAGGCCACCTTTGACAAATTTAGTGCATCTTTAAACCTACTTATGAGTCCTTCAAGAGATTTTTGTTACTAAGAGATGCATCTAAGCATACTAGACTACAAATCCTGGACTTGTCATTCCTTGAAGATTTCATGCTCTTTAACTGCTCAGGCATTTATTTTTCTTCAACTCCAATCCATTTAGATCAAAGACAAGAGCTTGTTGAAAAAATTAATAGTTAGATCCAACACTGGTATACTCATTTATTGTCTTATGTTGGACAAGTACAATTATTGTTGTAACACCTCCAAAATTTACTATTAAAAAGTTTTGTTTTATTAAAATTTGAGCGAAAGAAAATACAGTAAATTTTGGAGATTCTACTGCTACACTTAGTACCAGATTGATTTTCTTCCACCGTTCTAGTACCAAGTGCTAAGGCTTAAAAAGGAAGAGTACCAATTTAACACAAAACCAAGGTTACAAAACTAAATCAGAGTAGCGCATTAAATACATTACAGAAATAAAGTCCACTATTAATGGTTACAGAATAAAGCTCATTAAATAAGGTAATATAAAATTTTACAAGAAAAACCCTGAAGGCTTCTTGGATAGTCCTATACTCTTAACTCGAAAAGAAAGCTTAAATAGCACCTGGAGGCAAACCCGCAAAGGGCACTATCCATTGAATAGGCAGAGGCCCACAAAAGGAACCCTTCAGTACTATGGTATTGAATAACCCTTTATACAGAACTAAAAGGTAAGATCCACATACAACACAAAAATCCAATCATAAGAATAGTAGATTATACATATTCATGGAAGGAGATATAATGAACATTAGGATGAACTCATACTTCAAGAATCATAAGTCGCAAGGTTCATTCACTTAGTATTAATAGTACTTACCAAGAGAGCATCTAAGTGAAACTCTTTGTAGTATAATTAAAAGCCCAACCTCATAATAAATCAGTACACACCACCACTTAAGTCAAAGGCAGGCACCCAGGGTCGCTATCCTATCATAACCACAAATCATAATGGTATAATCATCATCATCTGGACTTAAGCCATTAATTAAATATTATTCATAATCATCTCTAGAATTATATCCATATGAGTATAGAGATCCCACTATTATGCCCAGTGGAACAGAAATAACTACTGCAGGGCAGAACACACTTGACCACTATTATAGCTGATGGAACGGTAAACATGAACATCTCTAGGACAAAATGCTCCTGGCCACTATTATAATCGGTGGAACAGTAAACATGAACATCTCCAGGGAAAAACACTCCTGACTACTATTATAATCGGTGGAACAGTAAACATCCCAAGTTTCGTCTTGACTCACGTGGTGTTCCACTATAAGTGATTAGTGTCTTTCCATTTATTTAGCACACCAATTCCATTTATTTAACTTGAGGGGGAGATCACGAACACAAAGGTACGTCGGTCATACTGGCACATACAAGCGGCACAATACCCTCTTGACTATCAATCTAGGGACACAAATGTCACATGGTTGCAATAGTGCGCGAAGGCACATAATACCCTACTAACAAGGATACCTAATCTATAAGTATGCATACCGCCTAAGTAGGTCTGTAGAGCTAAATAGAGAAAGATGTAGGGCCTGGATGAGACACTAAGGCACACCTGTGAAATCCAGAACAATCGTGGGCTAAACCACGTCTTTAGGGTAGCAACTCCTAAAGAGCCATAATTTCTGATCTCGAGGTCTTCCACTTTAATTATTAGTGTCTTAATTAAGGTGACCACATCAATCACATACTTAATCATTTTTATTTATTTCCATTATTATTAAGTAATCAATATTAGGATTGTTGCCAATGTTAACTTAAATAGGTCACTAAGGCTATCATAGGTTCCAATTCTTATATCCAGGCACCTTAGGTCAAAATGACCAAAATGCCTCTAAGGCTAATGCTTCCTTTTATCATCCACTTTCATCACATAATTCATTTTTATATATCCACATGCCATAATAGGTTATCATATCATGATTATACTACTGATTATGAAATTAAGTACCCTACACACCAAATGATCATTGAATGTCTAAACCCTAACATGCACTTCTAGCACAATCAACATACACTTTCATGCATAATTAACAATTAAGGCACCTCTTGCCTGATTATGAAATTAACATCATAGCACACCCTTAATCACCCATTCAACCCTAAACCATGCATTTTCCTTATGATACACTCCGATTTACTAAAATACCCCTATCCTTATAATATACATGATTATGCTTAAACTAGTGATTCTAAGCCATAAATCCTTATCCTATTATTTAACATCACCTATCACTTATTATGAAGGTTTATTAGATCAATTGTCATGTTACATGCAAAATTACTGCTTTATCCCTTCTTACTTACAAAATCACTAAAATACCTTCATTGCTTGCAAATTTACTAAAATACCCTTTTACTTGCCAAATTACCAAAATGCCCTTCATACTTGTGAACTTATTAAAATACCCCTCATACTTGTAAAATTACCAAATTACCCTTCTTACTTGCAAAATTACCAAACTACTTTTCCTAGTGGAAAAATTACGAAGCTACCCTTTTCACTTGTAAAATTACCATATTACCCTTCTTACTAGTAAAATTACCAAAACACCCTTCTTAATTGTAAAATTACCAAATTACCCATATCACTTATAAAATTACCAAATTATCCTTCTTACATGTAAAATTACCGAATTACCTATCTTACTTATAAAATTACCAAATTACCCCTTTACGTGCAAAATTACCAAATTACCCTTCTTACTTATAAAATTACCAAATTACCCCTTCTTATGCAAAATTACTAAAATACCTATAACACAAAATATTAGCATCCATGGCTCACATGCACCATTTAGCATCACAAAACCCATATTATTATTCTTAACACCCATTATTGACTACCAATCACATTTATTTAGGTTACTCCCTATGTACAAATAAAATTATTAAAATGCCCCTAAGACTCATATTAGCATTATTTCTACTACAAGTGTCCATATTTACTTAGCATAGTATGCATATGCACATAACATCATTATTAACATCAATTTCCTTTCTTAACCACTATTTCCACACATGTCACATTTCATACAATATAGCATGATTTTCATTCTATCTTCCAACATAACATTAAAAATAATAAGATGATTAACAACACATCATATACACACCAAAAAACATTCCAAAACCCTAATGTACTAACATACGTAAATCCATACATTTTAGTAGGGTATAATGGTTACTTTATTTCTGGCAACAACTATACTTTATCGGTATCCTAGTTTAAAAGCTTAAGCTTTGATTAGTAAAAATTGTACCTAAAATAATGTCACAAGTAACATATTATTAGTGGATAATTAAAAGAATATATATATATATATATATATATATCAAAATGCTTATTAAATACATATTAGTACTATACTATATTTTACCTCAAAAATTAGTTAACTAAGCTTATAATATGCAATAACACTCACGTTGCATGGGTAGTGTGGGTTGCATGCATGAATAAGGGGGAAGAATGGGGAAAAGTGATAGTTTGGATGAAGGGGAAGAATGCCTTAGGTGAGGGCTTGTGTAGGGGAGTTGGGGTGGTTGTTGGGTGCAAGAGGAGTGGTAGGGTGTAGGTGGTGATTGGGGGTCGGAGAGTGACTGCTCAAGGTGGTAGAGACGGTGGCAATGGTGGCTGGAAATAAGTGCAAAAAAGGCAGAAGGAGAGGAAGAAAGGAAAAATAAGAGGAGAAAGGAAGGGTATGTATGGGGATTTCATACAGGTAGGGATGTGGTAGGGGAGATGTCAGGTAGTCAAGGGGTGGCTTAGGAGGCGGTGAAAGAGGGGGAATGGGTGGCTCAAGGTGGCATGTAGGGAGGGGGTCGAGAGGAGAAAAAAAGGAAAAATGAGAGGGAGTTGGCTGTAGGTATGTTTGGTGACTGTTTGGGGTGGTGTAGGGAGGAAGTAGGGGAGGTAGGGGAGTCAATGTGATGGTTGGTTAGGCAGTATAGATGTTGGCTATGGGCAGTGAAGTAAAAATGGGGGAGAAGAGAAAGGAGAGGAGAAAAAGGATTGGGTAAGGAGAAAGAAAGGGCTTGAAGGGGGAGATAGGGTAGAGGGGAAGAAGAGAAGGAGAAGAAAAAGAAGAAAAGGAGGGCAGCTTGGTATGCAGGGTTATGTGGTTGTAGGGGGAGTTGCAGGCGGTAGGTAGGGTGGTAGAGAGAGGGAGAAGAAAAGGGAAAGGGAAGGGCATGCATGGGAGCTATGTAGGGGGTGTGTATGGCTAAAAATGGAAGGAAATGGATGGGAGAGAGAGAGAGAGAGAGAGAGGCAGATAGGGGTTGCAAGTGCAGATGGGAGGTGCAAGCATAGGGGCTAGAATGGGGTGTTTAGCTCGTCGACATAGGGAGAAGAAGGAAGAACAAGAGAAGAAGGAAGGAGCAAGTTGGGCAGGGGAGAAGAAAGGGATGATAGGCTAGCCTGCATAAGGGGGAGGAGAGAAAAAAAAGGGCTAAGTTCGCCTAACCGGGGGGAAGAAGGAAAAAAAGGAAAGGAAGGGGAAAGGAGAATCAGCACGAGACTAGGCCAACGAGGAAAAGGAGAAGGAAAGGCGGCCCAACAGGGGAATCAAAAGAAGAAGGTCGGTCAGTCCAAGAGGAAGAACGAAAGAAAAGGAAAAAGGAAGAAAAAGGAAAAAGAAAAAAATGAAAAAATGAAAGGAAAAAAAGGGGGAAAGAAAAATAAAAGTATTTTTAGAGTTAGGATTAGAAATTTGGTAAATTAGAAAAATTATTTATTAAAGTAATTTATTCAAAATTTAAAGTATTAGTTTAAGAGGATAATTTTAGCAAAATTATGGGTTTGGAAATTTATTTGAATAAAAAGAGTATGATAAAATAATAAAATATTTTTTTTAATTTATTAAATAATTCTATCCATTTTTTTTATAAATCTAAGGTCCAAAAAATAATTAAATTAATAATTTAAGATTAAATTATTCCAAATAAGGGTTTAATTACTAAATGTTAGGTTCTTTTTTTTAAAAAAAAATTGAGGTACTACAATTGTAATATGACATTTATGGTATATCGATGCACTACAACCAAATCTTCATTCTTCCTAAAAAACTTCTCCTTAAAATCATAAGCATATGTAGGGACTTTCTTTGGATTGGAAAGGCAAACCCTTGTAGAAGAGCCTTAATTGCACGGTCTACTATGTGTTATCAAAAAGTGAAGGTGGGCTTGGTTTGCTTGATATACAAGTTTAGAACATATCAACAATTGATAAACATATTTGGCATCAGACAGAAGATAAAAATAGCCTCTAGATTAAGTGGTTTCATAACTATTATTTGAAAGGGGCTTCTATATAGGAAGTAAGGCTTCATAGTAAGGCCTGAGGTTGACAAGTAAGGTTTATACAAAAATTACTCAAGCTTAGAGAGGAACTCCGACCTACCCAAACCTCATCTGAGGTTGAGAAGATTAGCACAATGTATGAGAATCTAAGGAGAAGAGCCCCCTATTTACTTGGTGGAAAGTTGTATAGTTGAATAATTCATGTCTTAAGCACAAGCTACTATTGTTGATTGCTTCATATAGATTCTTACCAACTAAACACACTCTCAGAAAATGCTATTAGATTAATGATAGGATTTGTAGCTTTATTCGAGTGAAGAATCATTGTATCACCTCTTATTTGACTATCCTTTTAGGAAGAACTTATGGAGATATGCTTATGATAATGTTGGTCTTCGAGGCCCTATTCGTTGTTATCCGAGTGACTTGGAAGCCATGTCCTCACCTCTTTCAATCATTAATGAAATCCAGCTAATATGGGTATTTTCCAAACTGATACCATCAAGCCTAAATGGCAACAACCCAAAGAACAAATCTAGGCCCAAAAAGCCTATAGGCACACTTGTTTCTTCTAGTTTCCCTCCCATTTCTACATTAGGGTAGCTTATTATATGGCATAGGGACAATTGCCTTTCCTTGACCACACGATATTCTCCCTCTTTCCTCCTCTCTAGTTCTACCTCTATAAATATTGAGTCTTGTACTTATTTTAGGGGGACCAAAATCAATAATAAAACTTCTCACTTTTGCTCTCTCCTCTATCCTCTAAGATTTGTTCTTGGCACTCCTTAATTATTTAATATCTTACTTGATTTCTTCATGAAACCCTCAATTCATAAAATACCAACAACAACAAGTGTAGTCTATGGGGATCTGAATAAAAAACTATGTATCTCATCCAACCTTTAGGCATATTTGATCCTAGTACTAGTAACCGTTCTAAAGAGGATAATTTAGTGACAGCCTCCTTCAAACTATAAACAGTGAACTCCGAGGATCCATTCAAGAAATGTTTAGGACATGTTAGCCCTATTGGCACACACTATCAGCCAACTACTGAATCTTTTAGATCAACACAACCAACATTGCCATGAAACACCCCAATAACATACCCCACAAGAGACTCTAGTGGAGGACCTAGACCTTCTAAAAAGAGATCAAAGAAGTAGGATGCATAGTGCCATTTTCTAAGATGAGGAAGTCGAGTTAATGGAAGATGAAAAACTAAAGAGAATTAGAAGAGATAGGAAACAATTTTCTTTGATTCCTCCCAAGCAAGATGGGATAGAAAGTAGTTTAAGTTAAAGAAGGGGCAGGATAGTCATTGGAGTGATAGATATCATAACGAATATTTTACATGTGATGGTTAACTGACATCTAGAGATGAAGATGATTTTATCACAAGTTGATAAACCAAAAAGTGCAAGAAGATTTAGAGGTAAAGGGGAACAATAAAAAAGGGGTGGATGGTTACATTTGGAAAACACCCTTCACGAGGAGCATATCTAAAGTGCCAATATAGAGAATAAGAGTTCCAACTTTTACATCATTCTATGGTTTTTCAAATCCAAAAGACCACTTCAACGTGTAAAAGAATACAATGTTATTAGCTAGAGCAAAAGAATAGACCCTGAATAAGGCATTTATGGCGATTTTAAATGGATCAGCATTGAGTTGATTTGGCAAACACAAGGTTGAGTTGATAAGCTCCTTTTTCAACTCAGGATGAATTTTTGTAGAATAATTTGATGCATGCTAGTGGCTAAAGAAAGGCTCATTCTTTTTTTTTATGGGATTCTACCAAAGGTTGGCATAATATGTGTAATATTTTCTAAATAGATTTGATAAAGAAGTCTGGTAAATAGATGAGTTGGACAACAACATAGCTAAATCTTCTTTACTCAGCTGAACATAAGTCATACACTTCTCTAAGAAAGGACATACATGAGAGGATAAAAACTAAGGAAATGACCAAGGAAATGTGGGCGACTATCAGAAAAACATATACTTCCTCAATTCTAAGACATAGCTAGAGAAAGAAACATATAGGCAAGAAGAGAGCCTTGCAACATTAAGGCTAAAGATACAAACGATAACATGATGACCCCTAATTGTAAGATTTGAAAAATACAAATCTATGATGGATATCTTAGAGCACATATACAATGTTGAAAATGGTAGAAAAAAGTTTCCAAGAATATTTCCTATACGCATAGACATGAAGCATGGAAACCTAAACAAATGGTGTGCATATCACGAAGAATATGGACACAACATTGAAGAATGTAAGACCTTACAAGATATAATAACAGATTTAGTTCACAAATGTCATTTAAATCACCATAAGAAAAAGTCCATGGCAAGACAAGAGATGGGAATGACACGTCAATTATCCCAACAGTCTCAAGCCAAAGAATCCAAGAAATTATACATACCATTATCGGAGGAGATTCTCTAGCTGGCGCAAGTAATATTGCTTTAAAAACATATCTTAGAGAGGATGGATCCTATAAAACAAGAAGCTAGAAATAGACAATTGGGAAGTTAGTTTCACAGCTAAGGATGATGGGTTTCGTAATACCTTGTTTGTATAAATCCTAATTGTAAATTAAAAATTATGTGTAATTTGTTATAATAATTACTGTAAAATTCTTTGTATTAAATGTATTATTTTTATGTATATTATTATGGCATATTATATGTATGTATATATATATATATATATAAAATTAAATTAGGTGAAAATTTAGATAGAATTTGGATTATTAGTTTTAACCATAGTTGGGACTCTGATTCATATTTGTTTTTATCGAAGAACCATAATTCTGCTAACCGAATGACTTTTTCCTATTTAACTTATCTATCTAGCATACTGCCCTATTATGATCTTAATTTTGGCTAGCATATCCCACATCCTCCTCCCCTAGTGCATTTATCTCTTTTGGGCCATTATCTCCTTCATGTCTCATTTACCCCGTGTTCTCCTAGTGCATGTCTGCTTGGTTCATTCATGTCATTTTTCATTTAAACCCCCTCTTATTTTGGTGTTGCTGATTCAGACCAACTAGATAACCATCTTTTCCCTTTATTCTTCTTCTCCCTTTCCCCGCCTCTGGTTCTCATTCGAACTAGCACCACCCACCATCATCAACCATCACCACAATACCTCACCACCAACAACCATCTAGCACCACCATTTCCCCCTACAAACCATGATCACTACCCCCCCCATCGGTCCCCCTTGTCATTGCCCAACCATCACCACCTCAAACAATTTTTTTTATTTCCCCCTTCATACTCTTTTTTGATTTTTGTTGAGTAACATGACCATGCACCCTTTGGAAGCCTCGATCATGCCTCTCTCGCATGACCCAGGCATGGCTTCGCGTAAAACCCATGCACTTCTCTTCTCACTTTTTCCTTTCATGCTTGAGTGTAAATTCCATTCATACTCATCCTCTTCAACCCATGCATGCATTGCATGAAAGACCATGCCTTTGATCTTTTCCTCTCAAGACCATGCTCATTATTTTATCTACTCCTAACCCAATTATTTTATATTTTTACCAAACCCTAACTCCGAATAATTGTTAAGTTAATTTTAGCCTTATCCTAATCCTTTAAGCTAAAATATAAACTCAACTCTAAACCTAACCCCAAAAAATTCTTTTTTTTTCTTTTTCTCCCCACCCCTATTGGTCCCTTATCCTCCTTCCACTTCTTGGCATGCAAATATTCTCCCTCATGACCCCTCTCCTTTTCTATTTACAGTTCCCAACCATGTATATAACACCTCTAAAATAGAAACCAACAAGTTCGAAGAACACCCTCTCAGACCCCACACAAGGTACATCAAATTGTCACTCTGCCCCACCCAAGGCATCATACACATCAAAATTAGCAAAGGTAACATTTCCTACCTACATAGACTCAAGAGGGGCCACTACTCATGGGAATGAGCAGCACTCATTAAAGGGGTGATTAGTACGCTACATATTGAGTAAGGTAATTATATAGCTAAGATAGGGCATAACATAAAAAACCAGATAATGTAAGCAGTAAGTCAATCAGATTAATCACCATTATTAGAATTTAGGCCATTAATTTTGTCTTTACACATCTCTCGAATTATATCCACATGAGTATGGGAATCCCACTATTATAGTCAATGGATTGGAAATACACTCCAGGGCAGAACCCACTTAGCCGCTATTATTTGTCGGTGGATCATTCTCTAGGGAAAAATTCTCTTGACCACTATTCTCACTAGTGGATTGGTTTGGCCTCGAGTCACATAGTATTTCACTATAAGTAATTAGTGTTTTTCCCATGATTTTTTATCATCCAAGGTTTGGTTTATTGAGCTCAGGACCTCCCACTATTATAGTTGGTGGATCGATCTCCAGGGCAAAAATGCTCCTATCTACTATTCTCATCGGTGGATCGGTCTAGGCCCGGCTCAATAGTCTTCCACTTTAAATGGTTAGTATTTTATTTATGTCTTATTCAATAAGTAACTCCTAACCAGACATGCATGCCCCCAATGGACTTCCCCCACACATTATCACTCTTCCACCCCAGACTTCCTGAATGACCATGTCCTATCGCTTGGGACCTCTACACTCCCCAAGACTCCAGGACCCCTTTTTCTCCTTCCAACCAACTCACTATGAATCCAAAAGCCCCCACACATGTGGGTCAAGGCCCACTTTTTCATTTCTCCACTAGGCTCACCATTGCCTACTAGGGTTTCCCCTTAAAATCCTAATATGGCCTATGTGGCTCTCTCCTCTCTTTTTCCTATATAGCCCATACTCCCCCTTGATTCCAACACCATCACTACACCCAACCCACTCCAAACATCACAACCCTACTCTCCAACTTCCCCATGTGATAAACAACCCTATTTGGTTACCCCGAAACCCTAATACACCTCTTTTCTAGTACATCCTCCTTTCACACACAAAATCCACCCTCCTTTTCACTCAACTCACACCCTTCATATGACACATTCCTAATCACAACCAAAAATCCAACCAACCTCTATAAACTCTCTCCTAATACCCCTATACTTAGGGTTTTTCCCCAAAACCCTAGTTAGCCTCCCATGTATACTTCCACTCATGCACGTGCTATCTGTAACACCCCAAAAATCACGACTTGAAAATTTTGTTTAAAATTTTAATTTGTGAAAGTGATAATTACAAAATAGTGGGTGTTACCGCCACACTTAACATAAGTTTAGTCTCCTCACCATCCTTACGTCAAGTGCTAAGGCTGAAAACAAATCAAACCAACAAATTTTGAGAGAAGTACAATATATAATCAAGGTTTTTTCAAAGAAATATTATCCATACAAAAGCACCATTTAAATAATTAGTAACTAAAAAATTTTAGAAAATAAACAAAAGAGCACATGAAGGTGCAATAGTGGTTTGCCTTACACTCATTCAGTCCATCAAATGTTACAAGGAAAAGGAAATAGGGATAGGGTCCACTCACTCCCTTAACCTAACTAATCGGTTGGATGATGCTCCTCAAAATTCTTCAACCATTGCATGACACAGATGTACTCCTTTGAAAAGTGATAGTATCAGTATGAATTCCTTGTACTGAGTAAATTAAAATGCCTCCAAAGAGGTAGCATACCCACATAGCAATCATCATAAAAGTAAGGCATTCAAATGAAACATACGATCACATGCAAAGCCATGATTTTATAACACAATTCCACATCACGAATAATTATACTAGTTAGATCAAATCCCTAGCAAAGGCATTGAAGACATGCTTATAAATCTCACAACCATTTTGACTTACCAATGACCGTACTTTATGGCATAATAGGGAGAAGTAGTGACATTCCAAACAATCTAACCAAGGTCGAGTCATGCCTAATCCAATTATTACAGAAGTATTATGGTGGGTGTCTAATCTGATTATATCATTTATATAACAATCATTGAGTGGAATATAATCCCATATCCATGACAATGATCATCAAGGAGGGTGGCACCAAAATAATTCTTAAGTACGTGTACTCCCTATAGGGTGTATGGAATACCTATAGAGCAGAAGTGAGCCCCTTGACCTGAAGGCTCAAACTATGCACTCGGTGACCAAGTCCAAGGCACGAGATTCGACAAGGAGGTGGTACCAAAATAATTCACTCAACTCCAAAGCAAAGCTCGCCAAGGAAGCCACACGACATATCACTCGTCCATACTAAACCTCAGAACTCAAGTCCTTAAGTACGCGTACTCCCTATAGGGTGTATGGAATACCTATAGAGTAGAAGTGAGCCCCTTGACCCAAAGGCCCGAACTATGCACTCGGCGGCCAAGTCCAAGGTACGAGATTCCTTTCCAACTCAAGTCTTCCTCTTTAAGTGATTAGTGTCTTATGAAATTTTCAGTTATTAATTTGAGAATAACAAGGTTCACAATATTACAACTTAGCCATAAATCAATCAACCAAGGGACCACGAGGGTCAAAATAATCAACCATCAAATGTCAAATCCAAAAGACCACAAGGGTCCTAACAATTCCAAGTCAACATGACCTAAGGTAGGCATCATGCCATAGCCCGAATAATTATCCGATTTAGTTATTCGATCCATTTGTCTAATTATTTCCAAAATTATTTGGAGGCCAACACTTAATTCAACTAGCCCAATTATTTACTTTGAAACACATTTTTGCCCAAATGACCAAAATACCGCTCGATCTATAACTACCACATTTTCCTTTAATTTATTACCAGGTTTATCCCCATAGGATATTTGTGATGAGAAAGCTAACATAAAATAGCTAATGATACTGTAACATACAATAATTTCTTCGGTACAACAAAAGGCTATATTACCCCTAAGCATTCACCACACATGGTACATGTATACACTCTTAGCATGCATTTCAAGTATCTCATAAAATTCATGCAATTTCCACAAATAACTTTCAAATACGGACCATAGTATATAGAATTCACATTTTTACCCCTTGAACATGCAACATATAATAATCACCATTTAAACACATTTATACTCTAAGCTAACATGCTATATGCCCAAAAGTATCTAAATTATCCAAGGGACACATTTAATCCATTTATGGGTCTTACCATGAAACATAACAAATTTTTGGTTGGACTCTAACCCTAAACATGCACATTTCTTTTTAGCATAAATCCATATACATTGTCATAAGCATGCACTCTCCAACTTTTAGAATACTACCTAGGCATATAAATATTAGTATGGTGACATATATTAGTACCCTAAACATATACATTTCTCTTTAGCATAAATCCATATACGTTGTCATAAACATGCACTCTTTAATTTTTAGAATACTACCTAGGCATATAAATATTAGCATGGTAATATATATTAGTACCCTAGACATGCACATTTCTTTTTAGCATAAATCCATATACGTTGTCATAAGCATGCACTCATTTCTTTTTAGCATAAATCCATATACGTTGTCATAAGCATGCACTCATTTCTTTTTAGCATAAATCCATATACGTTGTCATAAGCATGCACTCTTTAATTTTTAGAGTACTGCCTAGGCATATAAATATTAGCATGGTAATATATATTAGTACCCTAGACATGCATATTTCTTTTTATCATAAATCCATATACGTTGTCATAAGCATGCACTCTTCAAATTTTAGAATACTACCTAGGCATATAAATATTAACATGGTAACATATATTAGTACCCTAAACATGCACATTTATTTTTAGCATAAATCCATATATGTTTTCATAAGCAAGCACTCTTCAATTTTTAAAATACTACCTAGGTATATACATATTTGCATAGTAATAAATATTAACTTACACTTCATAATATTTGCATAGAAACAAACTACAACATGCTTCCATTTCCCACAAAATACAAATCATTTGATATCCTCAATCTAGCATGATTTTTATCTTAGAAAACTAACCTATAATTTTCACACAAAATTCTATCGTCTACGGATTAGTTGGATTTACCTTTGAGCTAAGCAAAATAATACCACGAAGAGCTTCTTCAAAGGGTACCTTAAGCGGGGTTGAGATTACACCAAAATTAGTTGCTGCTTGGGAGAGGTGAAACATAAAGGAAGAGGGGTGCTTAGCAAGGCAGCAAGTTGGGTGATTTTTGGGAAGAAGTTTGGTGGTGAAAGGAAGAAGTGTAGGGGTTGCAAACAAGAGTATCTAATGCTGGAATTAAGGGGAGAATAAGAGGATTTGCAAGGAGGAAAATAGAGGACCAAAATGGAGAGGGAAGGAAGGACTTGTTGTAGGTTGGGCCTTAAGAAAGGAAGGGAAAATAGAGGGAAAATGGGCTGCTACAAGGGTGAGTTGGGGAGGATGCTGCAGGTTGGTTTTTGGGGATGAGGGTGTCGAAGCTTGGGAGAAGGGAAAGGGGTTGGCCGGATGCATAGGAAAGGAAGAAAATGAATGGGTAGATGGCTAGAAAAGTTGGGTAGGTGTGTAGGTTGAGAGGAGGAGATGTTGAGGGTTGCTACTTGGTGGGAGGACTGGTTTACGTGAGTTTTATAGTTGCATGTGGATGGATGACGTGAGGTTTGGTGGCTGCATGTGGCTGGGTTGGTTTGCTAGGATTTTGTAGGGTGGAATGGCGTGGTAAAGGAGGAGAGTAGGGAGGGTGATGGGCTACTGCTAGGGGAGGGGAATGGCTGTAAAGCTAGAGGATAAAATAGGAGGAGTGCAGGGTATGGGAAAAAGGTGACAACTTGCTACATGGGAGGGGTAAGGTGCCAAAGGTTGGGGGAGTTTAGGTTGTAATTTAGAATGGGAAAAAGATAGGGATTGGTTAGAATTTAATTAGCAAAAACATCCCAAAGTATTAGGCTTTTCAAAGTATGGTTACTAAGGAAAAATCCTACCTATTCAAGGTTATATTTTCACCATTATTCTCACTAATAATTATCATGATTAATATTATTATTATTAGTGTAATCACTGCCACTCCATATTATCATGATTATTTCTAACATTATTATTCTTACAATTATTGTTATCGGAATTATTTTTAAGAGTGTTACTTATCATAAGGTTATTGTTATTACCATCCTTTCTATTTTGTTTACTATCTACTCTCTTCTTATTAACGTTATTATTACCGTCATCAACTTTTATCTTCCCCTACTCATATATACACTAGTCCGGGTTATTATCATAAGTTAATAACTATAGACTTACTCGTAACGATGATACGTTCATTCTAAAAAGAATCTGATGATTTATTACACCTGCTAATCAAATTTTAATTCTTGTATATTTAAATTAAGGATTTATTAACACGAGGTATTACACTATCTCTTCCCTTAAACACTCCAATCACCCTACCCATGTTTAACCCTCAAGCTAGCTTTTCTAACGTAAGATTTTCTCCCATGCAAAGACTAAACACCCCATGAGAGATTTTTACCCTTAGGAATTTACCCCCTCTTTTTATTACTCACTCCACCCTCTTTATTTATTTTATATCTCCATAACTACTCAAATCCACCTAAGGCCTCTAAGCATGCATGTCATACCATAACAACCATACATAATAGAATATCATATATAATAAGTCGTTTCACTCATATTACACATAATATAAATCACAAACAACATACCTTAGCTCCTTACAAGCCAAGTTGCGCTACACACATATTTAGTTCACATTCACATATAAGTACACAACACATACCATTACACCCATAAGCATATAAATCATAAAAAAATCAAGCCTTAACTATATCCTTAACTAATAGGACACGGGGCTTGGAGCACGAATCATACACCTCCTCACAGGAAGGGTTTTGTTCACAACCTATAAGAAATGGAATACTAGTTATTTAACCTTCTTCTTACTCTTTTCTTCCTTTTTATTTATTTTCCTAACTAAATATTAGTAGTAGTAGTAGTAGTAGTAGTAGTAGTAGTAGTAATGATAATAATAATAATAATAACAATAATGTTAATAATAACAAAATATTTAAAATAAAATATACTAATTAAGCACAAAGGATAAGGGCATAATTAGAAGGGACAACAGGAAAGGGGCGGCGACGGTAGAGCACAGTGGTGGTGGTGATTGAAAAGGAAGGGTTTTGGGGTAGGGGAAAGAGGAGAGGAGCTAGGTTTTCTTGGGTGGTAGGGTTTCTAGGATAGAGGGGATTGTGGTGGTGGTAGTGGTGTCTCGCAATGACGATGTAGGCAACGGTGGTGGCGGTGGCAGTGGTTGAGAGGAAAGATGAGAAAAGGAGGAGGAAAGAGGGGAAGGAAAGGGGAAATGGTGGTGTGGGAAGGTAGGGGAAATTTTTTTGGGCAGGAAGGGAGGAAGTGAGGGTGGTGGTTACTGTGGTGGTGACGGCGGAGGCGGCGGAGATGGGTGCAAAAGGGTAGCTCGAACTACCCAATTTGCACAAGTGGGGAAAGAAGGGGAAAGGGAGTAAGGGGTAGGGGAAGGTCTCATTGGGTGGAGGGTGATGTAGGAAAGAAGAGGGGAGGGTGTGGTGATAGTGGCGCAGCGCGATGGCAGCAATAGTGACAGTTGAAGAGGCTACACGAGTAAGGCTGGGGGTGGTTTTTGAATGGCAAAAAAGAGAGAATGGAGGACATAGGGGTGTATTTATAGGGGGAAAATGTAGGGGAAGGGGAGAAATGAGGGAAGAAGACAAAGGGAGGGGATTTTTTGCTACCAGCCAATGTGTAAGCTGACGCAACTACATGCTAGTGGGACAGGGCAAGGAGATTGCAGGGGTGTAGGTGGGGGTGTTGGGGTTGTAGGAGGGAGGGGTCCAATGCAGGGTAGTGCCAGCTATACACCTTATAAGTTTGGACAAGGAGAGGGTAAGGGGAGATAGAGAGAGAGAGAGAGAGAGAGAGAGAGAGAGAGACAAAGCTACAAAGCAGCCATGCCTGGAGCTTTGATTGGGGGGAGGTTGAAAAAATGAAAGAAGGGAAATAAATAAGGGAGAAAAGGGGAAAAGAGAAGAGGGATGGGCGTGGGCGTCGGTGCTGGGCTTCTCGGAGGAAAAGAAAAAGAAAGGGAGAGTGGGTCGGGGAAGGAAAGGAAATGAGAGAAGGGGGGAGAGGGATTGGGCCCGTGTTGGGCGCAGCCTAGTCCGGCTAGGGAGGCAAAAGAAAGTAAGAAAAAAAAAGGACAAGGAAGAAAAGGATAAATAAAAGGAAGAAAAAGGAAAAAGAAAAAAGAAAAGTGGGGTGGTTGCGTAATTTGGGATTTTTTAATAATTTATTTGGGAATAATAAAAATTAGTGATGATAATAAAAAAAATTTAATTTAGAAATTATCATTATTATGATTTACTTAAAATTTATTTTAGTTTAGTAAATAATTCTAGCCTCCAATAATTAGATCCCTACATCATTTTCCTCTTTTTATGGCCATAATTATTACTATTATAATATCCTTATTTTATTAAAGATGATATATATAATTAAACCTTATCCATTTAAGCCTGATTTTATTTTTAAATCCTAAAATACGTTTTGGGGTATTACAACACACTACTACCTCTAATCCTACACTATACCAGACACTACCCCTTGCAACCCTGTGCCACCAACCCCTTTATTCCTCTCTCACATTGTCATAGCAAAATCAACCCACTCGAACCCCTAATCTTCAACCTCTCAGCTGGTTAAAACCTCGTGTGCCTCGCCCTATTCTATAAATATATTCTCATGCTTCCATTTCATCTCTTTTATTGCACAACACCTCTCCTTATCTTTTCCTTGGTTATTGCATGAATTATAATTTTGTATTTTTATTAATTTTTTGGTGTTATTCCCATGGTCTCATAGGAGTTACCTTAGGATATATGTACATAGAAAATGGAGACGCTTTGGTAAGGGTATATGTCTTAACTAAAATTTTTGTATGTAATGTCTGTGTCTTGTATGATATCTCATATTTGATATTATTATGGTGATAATTTTAATTTTATATTATCATGGTATGATTATATGGCATCAACTCTATGTAAGTGAGAATATGTGAAAATTATGGCCTTAAATGTTGTTATTACGATAAATCTCACTTTGTAACCCTAAGTATGATTATGTGACCTATGTTGTTTTTGTATGGTTTTATAGGTATAGAATTATGTTAAATAATTTGGTAAGTAGTATCATGATGATATAATGGAATTTGGGAACCATCCATATTGGGTCCCATCAGTTTTTTTTTCTTTGTGAAAATAGGCGTTTTCGCTAGTTTCGGGGTATTGTGGTAAATATAAGTTAAAATGAGATATTTGGTATTATAATGCGTTAAATGGTTATAAATATACTAAATACCTTATGTGGAATATTTGGAGCGATAATGAATGATTTAAGGTCAATAAATGAAAAGAATGGCTAAAGTGAGAATAGTAACCATAAAGGCGGGTTCATTATCACATGTGTGAAATGTTAGAGTACATGTTGTTAAAAATGACATTTTGGGAATGTGTATTAAATTTTATAGTAATATGATTCTTATGGGAAGAGTTCCGCTTAAATTATGAAAATAGGGTTTGGGGAAATTATAAATAGTAATCCTAAGGGTAGGTTATCATCGCATGTGTAAAATATTGGAGTTAGGCCATGAATTTGGGTATGCTATTAATAATAATATTTTAAGGATGAGTGTTGAAAATTATAATAAAATGAGTACCAGGGAAGAAGTTATGGCCGACTTATAAAAATTAGGATTTCTTAGAAGAGGTGTGGCTTTTTCTTTAGAGAAGTGTGTCGGTATTCATGTAGTTGTACCTCGTATGTTTCAAATGATTATGTTTAGAAAAATTATGTGTTTTACATGCCTACATATGTGTATATATGAGGACCTTGAGAAGTAAAACCTTGAATAAGATATTAATCACTTAAAGTGAAAGATTATGTGAGTTAAGACTTAGGTCTATTCCATCGGATGATAATAATGTCTCGGGTGTGTTTTTCCTTGAGAGGTCTTCGAACTGTTCCACCTGTTCAAAAATAGTGGTCACATGTGTTTTTCCCTAATAGCTGTTGGCTATAGTCCACCAAAAAATTATAGTGGCTTAGGTGTGTTGTCCTTAAGAGGTGCTTCAGACCATTCTAATAGTTTAAGAATAGTGGGGCCCCTAAACTCAACATATTTAAGATATAGATTTATGATTGTAAGTAATGATGGATTTATGGAATTAGTATTATCTTACCTTATATAATATGCTTGTTCATACTTCAACATATTTTATGTTATGTGTACATGGTACCTTATTCAGTACGTAGCGTACTGATCACCATTTTTATGGACAATGCTCATTCCCATGAGCAGGATACCCATTTGATTTTGTGGAAGCCATTAAGAACCCACTCGACAATTATGATGCTTTATAACGCTATAATTGGGGGTAAAATGATTATATTTCATGTATGGGGTTTGGGAATCAGGGAGTTTTTTTATCTGGTTCTTGTTTTTAACCCAAATACCCTTTTGAGATTATCCCCATATATTTCCTTTATGTATTTGAATCATATAATCGGAGTTAGCCTCTGAAACCGTAATACCCTGAGTTGATATGACTATACAAGATCTATCCTGGAATGCTTTTGGATTCATCGGCTGACCCCATAGATCAATATGAGTTATTTCAAAGCAATTTGTCCCCACTCATGTGCTACTTGAGAAATTTTCAAAAAAAATTGAAACTTTTTAAAAGGGTCACCTAGTTGAAAAATTATCCCACAATGAGCACACTTAATTATAGAGTCATTAAGATTGAATTTCCAAAAGAATGATATACCATGTTGATATAAGTACCCATATCAATTCTTATAATACTCTGCTTAATTTAAGGGTATTAAAAAAACTTGTACTTATGTTTATGAAAGTTTCCTTGCTTTATGTTTATTATGTTTCACGTTCTAAACTATTTTGGCTTATAATTGATGTGAGGATGGTGTAAGTGAGACTTATGTCAATCAAGATGGTAACACCCATGTATGATTGTTTTACGCTTCCGTTTAAACAAAAAAATTCAGTTCCAAAATTTAGGGTGTTAAATCTTCACCCAACCATCTTTGTTGCAACAAGCACCAACAATGCCCCTTTTTTACATCAACAACAAGTGTCACCGCATTCCCTCTTTCTATATGACCTTCTATCATTGTCCCTTTACCTTGGTCATTTTTATAATCCTTTTTCCTGAGTTGATTTAGTTAATTTTGGTTATTATTTTATTTTATTATATGCTAATATATGTGTTGTTGGGTATTTATTTCTCAGGTAACCCTTGAGGTATCGTAAAAAAGATGATCATATGTGCTTTGGTGTATCTTGGATTTAAGTAAATCTAATCACTCATGAGATGGTAGAATTTATTTGTGAGTTTGATAGGTTTTCTAGATTTAGAATCATGCTAGGGTTTTATATTATGTAAATCTTATGAAAACCATAATAAGATGATAATATGCTCTTAAATATTTAGTATGTACATTCGACTTACTATTAATTATTAGTAGGGTTGTAAATGAGCTGAGTCAGTTCGGTATTCGGCTCGGCTCGGCTCGTTAAAAGCTTGGTTCGGCTCATTTGTTTAGTTAAAAGAGCCTAAAAGTGAGGCTCGGGCTCGGTTCATTTTTTGGCTTTGGCTCGTGAGCTCGACTCGGTTCAACTCGTTCATTTAGTTAAAAAAGCCGAGCCCAAACATCATTTTAGGCTCGTTTAACTAAACAAGCCGAACCCAAACCTAGGGGTATTCAGCTTGGCTCGGCTCGGCTCGTTTACAACCCTAATTATTAGCAATATGCTTGTGTAATTTTTTAATTGGTAACATATTCATGTCTAGGGTTTTGCTAGCATTTAACTTTGTCGAGATATTATAATTATGCCACATTAAGCATTCTATGATTATCAATGCATGTGTATCTAGGGTTGACATAAATAGTATGCAAGTATGCAAGTATGCACACATGATTACGGTTAAAATACGATAATTATTATTCACATGTTCTAGGATAGAAATGTTATATGTGCACCATGATGATAATTGTCATATTCAATGTTTTATCATGCTAAAAATGTGTGTGTGTGTGTGTAACACTCCTAAAATTCACTCCTGAAAAAAAAATTGAAAGAATAAAGCGGAAGATAGAAGAGAATTTGGGGAATGTTACCGCCACATCTAACACAAGATAGATGTCCACCATCTATCTCATGCTAGATGCAAGGCTAAAACCTGTCAAACAAAATTTTAAACATCTATGCCGTAAGGATAAACTCCCACAAGGAAATATCCACAGGCAGATGGCAAGTGAATAAATTCACTAAATAAAATCATCGCTAAATTGATGAGCGAAACCTGTGAAATAATCCAAAATTTAAAAGCTTATCAAATTACGAGAAATTGAAAGTTAATTACAATACCCTTGATATTTTAAATATAACACTTGAAACTTCCAGACATAAATACAGTTAAACCAGACAATTCTTGATGGATCAAATTCTGGATTGCCTACTCTCTCAAATTAAGCCTTCCACCCAAATACAATATTCAAACTCAAACCTGCACAAGAGGTCTGCTCCCCACCATCAGTGGATCATCACAGGACCCATTCAACCAAGATAGCATCAGTACGGGTCCGGTACTGAGTAAATCAAGACTACTCAACCCATGGAAGGAAACATGAAACGCATAAGATATGAAAGACTCTAGCTTACAATTCTCATACTCAATTATACGTATGATAGATGCACCATTCCACTCATACAGTAATTCAGGCTCAATTATACACATATTACATACATTACAACATAGGATCACGGATTCATACTTATGAGTACATTACTGGTCATGACAACACATAAGATACAAGCGTACAAGAAATCACGACCGCATACTAAGTAACACCAATCCAACAATCCAATAATAATCATTATTATATCCGATTTTATTTATTTACGATGAGTTCAGAGACCCCACTATTCTTACACCGGTGGAACAGTCTGAAGCACCTCTCGGGGACAACACACCCGAGCTACTATTATCATCCGGTGGAACTGATCCTACACCTCTCAGGGAAAAATACTCCTGAGCCACTATTCTGAACCGGTGGAACAGCTTGAAGCACCTCTCAGGGACAGGACACATGAGCCACTATAATCGTCCGGTGGAACGGACTCTACACCTCTCAGGGCAAAATGCTCCTGAGCCACTATTCTGAACCGGTGGAACGGCTTGAAGCACCTCTCAGGGACAGGACACCTGAGCCACTATTATCATCCGGTGGAACAGACCCTACACCTGGTCCTAACTCACGTAATCTTTCACTTTAAATAATTAGTGTCTTATTTATTACTTAACTCATATCATATTCTTATTCACGATGAGTATAGGGCTCCACTATTCTTAATTTGGTGGAACGGACTGAAGCACCTCTCAGGGACAAGTCACTTAAGCCACTATTATCGTCCTGTGGAACGGACTCTACACCTCTCGGGGCAAAACACTCCTGAGCCACTATTCTTAACCGGCAGAACGACTTGAATCACCTCTCAGGGACAGAACACCTGAGCCACTATTATCATCCGGTGGAACGGACCCCACACCTCGGCCCAACTCACGTGATCTTTCACTTTAAGTTATTAGTATCTTATTCAAGGATTTTAACCGACCATAAATCAGGCCCACATGAATAATTCCATGACATAAGAATACATCATAAGGTACAAATAGTTTCAAATCCATACTCCACCCTTCACACACTTAAATACATATCATATTCAATGTCATACTAACATGCATTGGCATTGAGGCTATAAATTCATACATACATAAATTACCACACAGAACACAGCATATGCTTGACATGATTAAATAATAGATGGGAATACTTATCACCTTCTACTCCGAACAGACATACATCCAGATTCCATCATAAGTAAAGGTAAGTAATGACTTACCTCAATCCGAATCTAGCTAAGTAAATTGAGAAAGAGGGAGAGCTATTAAAAGCTTGACAATCCATAATAAAGTTTTCCTAGATCGCCGATAGAAATTAGAACTAGGTTAGAAACCATCTTATCGATCAATAATTCACATATTACAATTAAATCCATATAATAGGACACAAACAATCTTTCTTGAAAAACATGTGTAAAACTTAGGGCTCAAGAGTATAGCTCTATTAAGATTTAAGATTAAATATAAATCAAAACGGATTAATACACATATCACTTGGGATATTTCAAATAAATTTAGAAAGCTCGAGAAAGAATAATCGATTATAAATTAATTTATCAAAAATGATTTATTCATTAGGTTTTACAACCAAATAGGTAAACTAACCATTTGCATAGAACCAAATCCAAACTAATTAGATTAAAACATAATTTGAATGATTTAAAACCCAAAGACAGAAATCGATTAGATAAAAGATGCATAGCAAAAATCAATTTTAAAAACCATCCCCGAAGATTAGGGTTTTAAATGCCTAAACTACGAACCGACCAATTAACTTTTATTATCTCAAATTGATAGGTTAAGAGTATGATTAAACTGATTTTAAATAAATCTAGATAATCAATTTCAACAAAAATAATCTTCCGCTTAGCCAATTCAAGACGATCCGTTTTCAAAATTAGGGTTTTAAAGCCCACGACACAAACTCAGATAATTCAAATCAATTAATTCCAATTAAAGGTATTAGAATGCAATTAGGATCATTTCAACTATTTCTATAAATTTAATTTTAGAAAAAAAATAATATACAAATGATCAATTTCATAAGTTCACTTGAAATCTAGGGTTTTAGGCCCGAAAATACAATTCGGTTAAATTTTATTAATTTATTTAAATTGAATGTTTAGAAGTGCAATTAGACATATTTTATAACATATCATATAATCAATTTCTCAAAATCAATAAAAGAAATACCTAATTTAGCATAATTAGGGTTTTTGAGCTCGGAACACAAATCCGATCAATTCTTGCTAAAATATATAAATTGACGGTTCAGAATGGTAATTAAATATATTCTAATATAAATTGTATAGTCAACTAAATAAAATGACCCGATTACATAATCCAATTTAGCCCCGCAAGAGTTTTGACCTAAAAATCCAATTCCGATTCATTACGCACAATTTTTCCAAATCAACACTTCCGATATGAAATTAAATACATTTCAAACGATATTGTAAAATCAATTGAGCGAAACGACTCAATTATATGACCCGATTTCATTACACATGAATTTTGACCTAGGAATTGAATTCCGATTGATTCCGCATAAATTTCTCAAATTGGCGGTTCTAACATGAAATTAGATGCATTTAAAACGTATTGTACAATCAATTTATCCAAAATCACCAAATCGGGCGAATCCGAAAAATTCGGGTATAACCTGGCCAAAAATCCAATTTTTCAAAATTCCAACATAACCATACAATTAACCTATCCAAATCATTCTCGCAACACATATATACATAATCAAACAATGAATTTAGCTTATCACAAGCTAAATCATACTCAATTAAATCAAATCAATGTTAAAGTTTTTCAAAAAATTATACCAAACGAAAATCAACAAATCGGAGCAAGGGAAGGCCGGGGGTTGCTCGCCGGTGGTCAGCCAGGCTCGCTATGGCCAGACGGCGGCGCAACCAACGCCGCTCGTCGCTGGTGCGGTCTGCTGCCGCTGCTGCTCCTGCGTGCTTTGGTGGGCTACTGCGCCACTTCTGGTGCTGCTGCAACGGTGGTCGGTTGCAGGTTGGAGATCGGCCGGTGGGGCGAAGCAAGGACGAGCTGGGGAGAAGGAGGTTGGGGTTGCGCAGAGGGCAAGGTTAGGAGAGTCGGGAAAGGGACAGAGAAGATAAGGCAGAGAATAGAGAAAAGGAAAGAAGAGGGGGGGTCGGCTGGTCGGGTTAGGCTTCTTTTTTTTTACAAATACAAGTACCGAATAAATACTAAATATTTAAAATTGTTATTGGAAGAATTTTACGTAATATTTATTTAACAAAAATTTATTTCGAACGGATCTAGAGGCTTAAAATTGATATACAAGCTATATAAATAATTTTGGGAATATTTTCGGAAAATTTAACAACAAACGTAAAAATTTATTTTGCTTACGGAAATATATTATAAGCCCCCTAAATAATGTTTAAAAATATATAAGGAAACATTTAAGTCAAATTCCAATAAACCGAGGCTAATTTAAATAATTTTCGAAACCAATTTTCCGCAAACTAAAAAGCATAAAATGGAGAAAATTAATTTCGGAAAGAAATTCATAAATAAGCTCCGAAAATCTTTTTAAATTAAAACTTCCTGAAAATATTAATGATTTCCAAAAATGAATAAATTTAAAGTCGGAAATATTTTCTACAAATAAAATTATTAAAATAAATTTAACTATTTAAACAGAAATTCCATAATTTAAATAATATATTTTGTTAACGAAATATAACTCCAAAATAAAGTTGTAATCACACGACGAAGTTATAATCGAAAACGAATCTAAAATATTAAAAATCAAAACACGAGAAAGAATGGGAATACATATTTTTAACCAAAAATTGAAATCATAAGAATATATTAAAATCGTGGTCGTGAACGAATTTGTCTAGAATGATTCGCAATGGCAACGATTAATTAAATTCAAATATGAATTCGAAATCGTCGATAAATCTATAAAACGAATCAAAATTAAAATAAATAAATATTTGTATCAAATTACACTAATAAAATCATTAGGCTTAATAAAATTAGGTTTCAAAAATACGGGGTATTACAGTGTGTTTCATGGAATATATGACATGTTAGTAACACATGAATATGCTTTGTACATGTAAGTTGCTAAATGCCTGTATAATAAAAAAATATAGTCAATTGCTAAATCTTAGAAATAATCTATGCACTAAAATATTATAATTTATTATCTTTTAGCCGTTTCATGACAAACTTTTATATTTATAATGTTTGGTAAAATTAGGTAATAATGGTGAAATTTGGGTTTCAATGGCATTTTGGTCATTTTGGACCTAATGCACTCAATGTGAATAATTAGACAAAGGATAGAAATAGAATTTTGATAGGTTGCCCTTAGTGTTGACTTTGATTTTGACATAGACTGATGGCCTTAGAAGTTTACTCTAATAATTGAAAAACAAAGAGGAAATGGTTAGGTATGAAAATGGGAATTATTATAAAATATGTGATATCTATGATCACCTTATAAAATATTAATACTTAAAGTGGAATACCTTAAGTTTGGGAATAGTTTCTATCTAGGATTAGCTACCTTAGAGATGAGGTAGGATCCCTTAGATTGTTTGGTTCGCTGGTGTGTCATTGTGCCTTAATAAGGCCTTATTATACTCCATAAGGACCTACGTGTTCTGTAGGGGGTATCTATACTTAAGGATTAGGTGTCATAATTTTAGAGGGTAATGTGTTATCTTGTGCACTATTATGACAAAAGTGTTACTATGCCTCTTTGTTGGATGGTTGGAAGGGTATTGTGATACCTTGTGTGCTAGTATGACCGATGTACTTTTATATCACCGGGTTATTATTATTTCCCTATCGAGTAATTAAAAATGAAACAACTATTGTGTGAGAATTTTAAAAGATTTTTGTGGTTGTGGTTTAGTATTTGCCTCTATGAACTACTTGGATTTGTTGATTTAGTAGTTACCTCAGCACCTTATCTTCAGTATTTGGCATTGATTTGGATCTGTTGATTCAATATTTACCTCAATGCCCTAACTTTGGTATTTGGAATTTATTTTGATTTGTCGATCCATTAGCTATCATAATGCCATACCTTTGGTTTTGGAATTTATTTGATTTGTCATTTATGGTCATGCATTTTGATATGACTATTGTATACTTTGAGATGATGTGAAGTGGTTAATTATGATCCATTGCCGAGCATGAGACTTTGATGTTTTATATATTATCCCATGATTACTGTACGTTGTGATGGCATGTGCTTTGTGCTTGAGCATGTTTTTTGGATTATTATGTGATTATGTGCAATGTAAGCATGCTACCTCGTATGAGGTATTATGATTTAATCAGTATGAATAAGTCATACTAATACTACATTTGCATATGTTTATGTGAATGCCATAGAATGACACGAAGTGTATAAGAGCATTAAGAATAAGTGGAGTCCTTGGGAAGATATTTTATTTTGAGAATGGGCTTAAGGATCTAAGAGATAGGATAAAATGATGTTGTACCTTTAGGTGCTAGGTTTTGTTATGATCAATTTTCTATTAGATTCTTATGTCCCTTTTCATATTTGGATCTTCATTATTATACGGAGAGTAGTTATCCATAACTTTTATCTATGTGACTGTATTTTATTTCCATCACTTACTTTTAGGTATGACTTGTTTTGAACTTTAGCACTTGACACAAGAAATGGGAAGGAAATGAATTTATGCTAAGTGTGGCGGTAACACCTATTATTTTTTTAATTAACCTTCCACAAAATGAAATTTTGAAGAAGTAAATTTTGGAGATATTACAGGCTGAACATGGATGAAAATCATAACAAGCCCTTAGTAATTGAAGTACAAGTAGCTAATTATGTGATGAAAAGGGTCCTCATAGACACATGTAATTCGATATATGTATATTTGAAGAAGCTTATAAGAAATTAAAGTTGTCAGAGAAATATTTTATAAATAAAATTGCATGCCTGGTGGGATTCACGAGAAACATCATAAAATCTAAGGGAGTGGTGGATCTTACTATAATGGTGGGCCATCCAGGATTGCTGAAAAGTATACGAGCAAATTTTGTGTTAGTTTCTTGTCTATCACCCTAAAATATAATATTAGGATGCCCAACCCTTAATAGACTCTGGGAAAACATTTTTTTGGCTGGATTGTTGATGAGATTACCAATCAATGGATGGTGGGGAGAGGTTTAGGGCAATCGGAGGATGGAAATACAGCGCTACACTATTGAAGTAAAAGGGCATGCCTAGAAGGACGGATGACACAAAAAAAACATGGCAAATTTTGGTATTAGAGGACATAAATGTCTCTAGAGAAGGTATACAACATGCTATAGAGGTAGAATAAATACAAATAGCAGGAAAAAAAGTCATAAAGTGATGATATGTAAAGATATTAGTGAATTTAACAAGGAGGATCTAACATCTTTTCTCACAAATATTAAGGACGCCTTCGCTTGAAAAATATCAAACTTGGAGGAGATACCCCCTGAAATCATTGAGCATCGTCTAGATATAAAATTGGGATTTAAATTGTTCAAGCAAAAGAAAAGAGTCGTTAGATTAGAAAAACACAAAGCGATCAAAGAGTAGTGGAAAATTTTCTTTTTTCAGGTTTTATTCAAGAAGTGCAACAAACCCATTCATGGTAAAGAAGCATAGTGGTAAATGGAGAACGTGTATTAATTTCACTAATTTAAACAGAGGCCTATCGAAAGGATTTTCACCTACTCCTTTGGATTAACCGATTGATTAACTCAATGACTGGGTAGGAAACGTTAAATTTTATGGGTGGATTGCCAATGGTGACTAAGATAAACCATATTTATAATTGTAACACCCCAAAAATTCACTACTAAAAAATTTCTTTTTATTAAAAGGAATAGCAGAAGAAAAATATCAAACTATGAATTCTGGGGATATTACCACTACATTTAGTACTAGACCGGTTCACTCCTACCGTTCCAGTACTAAGTGATAAGGCTAAAAGTGTAAAATATAATTTACAAGAACTCAAACCATAATTAAATCAAAGTAGCGTAGTAAACCATTTATAATAATAGAATCCACTGATGGTGGTTACTAGAATATAGATTATATTTAAATAAGGGGTTAAGGGAGAAAGAATGATACCCTAAAAGTTCGGATATTTTTCTTACGCTCTTTCCTGTTGCCCACTTAAATAGCATTTGAAAATGGACCAGCAAGGGACATTGCCCATTGAATAGGCATGGGCCCCATTCACATGAATGGAGCCCTTTAGTACTATGGTACTGAATAACCCTTTAAAAATACACTTTAAAGCAGGCCCGCAATGCAACACATGATACAGAACTATATACATATATAGTGAGAGGTGCATGCTTAACATTCACATACACAACAAGTTCGTCAAGTGTTAATAAGTCATAATGTACAATCGATACTTCTGGGCCTTAAGCAAGTAGTCCATCATTATTCCATCATCTCTTGAATTTTATATCCATGTGAGTGCGAGAACCCCACTATTATAGCTGGTGGATCGAAATACATATAGGGCAGAGCACTCCTAACCACTATTATTACTAGTGGACCGAAATACATACAGGGTAAAAGGCTCCTAACAGCGATTATTGCCGGTGGAATCGTCTCCAGGGAAGAACGCTCCTGGCCACTATTATTCGCTGGTGGACCGGTCTGGCCCTGACTCACATGATGTTTCACTATAAGTGATTATTATTTTCCATAATTTATTCACATCCAATTTGAATTTATTGAGCTCGAGATCCCCCACTATTATAGTCGGTGGATCGGAATATATATAAACATCATCTAGGGCAACACGCTCTTGGGTTACTATTATATTCAGTGGACTGGTACTTATAAACATCTTCCAGGGCAACTCGGTCTTGGGCAACTATTATATCTGGTGGACTGATACTCATAATCATCATCTAAGAAAAAATGATTCTGGGTCACTATTATAACCGGTGGACCGGTACTCATAATATAATCAATCTGGGCCCAACTCATTAATCTTTCACTTTCATTATTAGTGTTTTTCCTTTTTAATCAGCACACTAATTCCATATATTTTCCCCAGACGGGAGATCAAGATCCCAAGACATAAAGGTACACCAGTTGTACTAGTGCATACAAACTACTTAGTACCCTTCAACTATCAACCCAGGGATGCAAAGGTACCATGGTCGTACTGGTGCATATAGCTAACTCAGTACCCTACCGACAAGGACACCTAATCCATAAGTATGCATACCCCCTAAGTAGGTCCGTAGAGCTAAATAGAGTAAGATGTAGGGCCTAGCTAGGGCACTAAGGTACAGCATCAAATACTAGAATCACCATGGGCTAAACCACATCTTAAGGGTAGCGACCTCTAAAGAGCCATAATTCCTGATCTCGAAGTCTTTCACTTTAAGTATTAGTGTCTTGATTAAGGCGATCACGAAAAGCACATCAATCAGATACTTATTCACTTTCAATCGTTCCGATATCATTAGGTATTACGTATTCATATGGTTATCTAAGATAACATAGGGGAATCATTAAGGCCATCATAATCTCATCCGATTCTTATTTAAGATTCATTCTTGTAATACTTATTAATTGTCAAATACCATTGTATTACTATTCAGTGTTACTTGAGTCTTATTACGAACTCCGTTATCACAACGATATAAATTACTGATTTACCCCTTACTTGTATAATCATGAAGTCATCCTTTCCTTACTTGCCAATTTACCATGTTACCCCTCATGTTATATAATTACTAAATTATCCCTTGCTCGGTTTAGGTTACCAAGTTATCTTCCACACTTGTTCAGTCACCAATCATCCTTCATAATTGTTACACTTATCATATTTTCATTTGGTTGGTTAAATTACCAAATTGCTCGTTTATTGGTTAAAGTACCAAATTACCCTTCTTCATTATCATAATTACCAAACTACCCTTTTGTTGGTTAAATTATTAAATTACCCTTCTCCATTATCATAATTACCAATTTACCCTTCATTCACACCAAGTTACCATTTTACCATTCTCTTTTATTAAATCATCATTTTACCCTTCATTTACACCAAATTACCATTTTACCCTTCTTTCGCACCATTTTTTATTATTAAGTTACCATCGCTACCTAAAATATTAATATCAATACTCAATTCTCATCATCCAACTCCACCAACTATTATTCTTCAACATAATACTCATTAGTACCCACACATATTAGGTCACACTCTTACACAAGACATATTACTAAAATACCCCTATGACTCACAATAATATTATTCATGCATCAATGGTCACAATAACATAATATAACATGAAAAAGTACTTAGCATATTCTTGAATAACAAATATCCTTCCTTAAGCATTTCTTCTATACATGGCATATAACTAGCATGCTTTCCTTTTTTATCAATCAATACAAGAAACTACATATATTATATTAAACAACATATATCAAGCATAATAGCATATTAAAAATCCTAATGTGCTAACATGCGTTTATCCATGTGTTTAAGTGAGGTTTAAAAATTACCTTAATTCCTATAAAATTCCAACCTTACCGGTACCCGGGTTAGGGATTCAAGATTTGATTAGCAAAACCAATACCTAAAAATAGTATCAATACTTATCGTATTAGAAATGAAAAAACCAAAGTATAAGACTTTATAAACTTAATTAATGAAATACTTAACTTAAATATTATACCTTGAAATTTATTAACTAAAATAGCCCAAGGCATTCAGCAGCTCATCCTGCTCATGCAACATGAGCTGTATGCAAAACAAAAGGAGAAAGGCTCGAAGGTGGGTGAAAGAAAAGGAGGAAGTGGTGTTTTCAGGTTAGGGTTTTGGGGCTAGGAAATAGGGTAGGTGGGGGAGGATGTAGGGCAAGGGAAGGGTGCAAGGGTGAAGAGGGGATGTAGGTGGTGGTTGGGGATAGGTTGTTGGCAGCCAAGGTTGGTGGCAGCGAGGCTGCGAAGGGGGATGCCAAGGTGGAGGTGACTGAGAAGGAAGGAAAAGGGAGGGGGAAATGAGGGGATGCAAGGTTTGGTTTCGACCAAAGGAGGTGAGGGAGTGGTAGGGGAGGTTGTAGGGAGTGGTTTGGTGGCTTGGGAGGCATAAGGAAGGCGACGAATGGAGGAGGTGCAGGGAGGTTGTTGAGAAGGAAGAAAAGAAAGAGAAAAATAAGAGGGGAAGAAGAAGAAGGGTTGCAGCGTGGCTCGAGAGGTGGTGTGGTGGTTTAAGGATGAAGTAGAAGGTAGTAGGAAGCAGCATAGGTGGTTGGTGCGGTGGTGCAAAAATAAGGGAAAGATGATGAAAGGAGAAGAAAATGGAGAGAAAGGCATCAAGGAAGGAAGGGGCTCAAAAATGGGATAGGAAAGAGGCTGGTGAGGAGAAGAAAAAGGAGAGGAAGAAAAGGGCAATAGGTGGCCGGTCGATGGCAGGTTGTGGGGTGGCAGGGAGGTGGTTGGATGGCAAGGAGAGGGAAGGGAAGAAAGGGAAAGAAAGGCCATGCATGGTTGGGGAGTGCAAGGCTGGTTTGGTTTGAAATGGGGAAAAAGGGACAAGGGAGAGAGGGAGGGTTGCAGTGGTGGTAGGGAGAGGTTGCAAGGCAGTGGTTGGGCGTGCTCGGGGTGTCATGCATGGATGGTGAAGAAATAAAGAAGAATAGGAAGAAAAGAAGGCCATCGGGCGAAGAGAAAAGAAAGGGAAGTTGGATTGGCCCATTTGGGGGGAGGAGAAAAGAAAAGAAGGATGGGTTGGGTTGGTCAATGTGCGCGGGAGAGGAAGGGAAAGAAAGGCAGGGTTAGGGCTTGTCATGGCATGAGGAAGGAGAGGGGGAAAAGAGTGGGTCAGTGGCCCAGGCGCGAGGAGGAAGGCTGGCCTGGCGGCCCGAAGAGAAGGAAAAAGCAAAAAGAAATAAAGGAGAAAAAGGAGAAAGAAAAGAAAAAAAGGGAAAAGGAAAAGTAAAAAATAGGAAAAATTAAAATAATTAAATTTATAAAATAATAGGATGTAATATTTTTGGATAATAAATTTATATAATAATTTAATTTAATATAATTAAATACATGGGTTTAAAAAGGATAATTTTTGTAAAATATTAGTTTGAAAAATCATTTAAATATAAAGAGTATGATAAAATAACAAAATATTTATTTTAATTTATTAAATATTCCTATCCAAATTTATATACTCAGAAATCCATAAAATAATTAAATTAAATAATTTTAAAAGCTAATTTATCTCAAATAAAAGTTATTTATTAAATTATAGGTTTTTAAAATTTCGGGAGATTACAATAATAGATGATGACATTTATTGTTATAAGCTGAATCCATTAGTAATAAAAAATGTAGGGGCAACTTTTTAGCGGCTAGTAAATGCAATTTTGTAGTGGCAGATTATAAAGTAGATAGAGGCTTATATGGATGACATGATAGTAAAAAGCAAGAAAAGGAAACCTATATCAAATAACTCCATTTTGTTTTTAAAACCCTAAAGAGATATAAAATGAAACTAAACCTTATTAAGTGTACGTTTGGAGTTGGTGCTGGTAAGTTCCTAGGGTTCATGATATCATAAAGAGGTATTGATGTAAATCTCAAAAGGTTTTTGTTGTCTTAAACATGTAACATCTAATAGGGAAAATAAACATTCAGTAGCTGACTAGAAAATTAGTTACTTTGCGTAGGTTCTTATCTAGGTGAGCATATAAGAGTTTGCTATTTTTCAAGCTTATATGAGTGCATGATAGTTTTAATGGACATAGGATTACTAGAAGGCTTTTGATGATCTGAAGACACACTTATCTAAATTACCTACCCTAACCATTCTATTGGTAGGGGAATAACCACTCTTATATCTCACGTCATTGATGTATGCAATCTCTTCTGTTATTGTTAGGGAGGCCACTTAGACTAGAACATAGAGACCTATTTATTACACTTGTAAGGTCCTCACTTATGTAGAAATTCAATACTATAATTGGGAAAACATGACATGTTCCCTGTTAATTGCCTCCAAGAAGTTGAAACCTTATTTTGATACCCACTCTATTATAGTTTTAATTAACATTCCCCTCACAACCATTTTGTATTGACTGGGGAATTTAGGAAGAATGATAGTGTGGGTTGCTAAATTAAGCATATGCAATATCCAATATAGGCCTAGACTTGTAATAAAAGGGCAAACTCTATCTAACTTTATAGATGAATATTCATTTGAGAACAAGCTCTAATCATTGTTGATGTTAGTGGAATAAGGGGAATGTACGATATATGTCGATGTGTCGACATGGCATCTAACAGTTTGGGATATAGGGTTGGTGTAGTGTTGATTGATTCTAATAATATGGTCTTTGAATACAGTTGAGATTTGGTTTTGTTGCCACAAATAATGAAGCAGAATATGAAGCACCTTTAGCTGGACTTTGAATCACACATGATCTGAGGGTCAAAAAGATTAAGATTTATAGTGACTCGACATTAGTTTATGGATAATACAATGAACAATATGAGGTTAGAGAGGTTAGCATGGAGAAGAATTTGGGGAAATTGATTGAAATGATGAAAAAAATTTCCTCTATTAAAATTGCTCAAGTACTATGGTCGGCTAATCTAGTAGCTAGATTAGCCTCAACTAGTACCTCTTCATCAATCAAAATAGTTAAAATAGAGTACATGATAGTGAGGTTGACAGGAGCAAAAAATCCCATGAATAATGATATGAGATTGTAGAAATATCGGTGCCAGACGAACGACATACAAAAACAAGGCCTTTGAGCTAAGAAAAAGGGTAGTAAAATATTTCATTAATAATGAAGAATTATATATATATGTTCACAGACCATGCCGGTGCTGAAATGCTTACCTTAAGTAAGGGGATAGAGAATATTAGAGGAAGTCCATGCCAATATATGCAATTTGCATTAAGCTGTTAGATACCTCTCGATGAAAATTTTACACCAAGGATATTAGTGGAAGACGATGTATCAAGATGATAAGGCAATCGTATAGTGCCTCCAAGCATGTAAAAAATTTGTACCAACACAAAATATTCCTACTTCCAAGCTACAATCAATTATAAGTCCATGCCAGTTTGCCATCTAAGGAGTTGACATTTTTGGACTTCTTAGTACTAGTAATATAACATATTGAAATCAATTATGCTAATATACTCATATAATTTTTAATAAACTAACATATTAAGTGCAGGTATTGGTAAAAAAAGATTTATCATTGATGTTAATGACTATTTAACGAAGTGGGTAGAAGCTATATCTCAAATCACTGAAAAGAAATAGATAAAGGTTTTCTGTAAATATATATATGCCAGAAAGAGAAGAAAAAACATACCTTAATGAAATATATATTGTATGAAGATAACTAATAATTTTCACAAGTGTGTAGTACAACTAGCAATGATTACATACAATGGTTAGCAATTTGATAACTATAAATATAGATAATTTTGTAAAAACTAGGGCATTGACAGTAGATTTACTTTGGTAGCTCATACACAAGTAAATAACAATTTTTTTTAAAAGAACAAAATGATTGATCCAATGGAACAAACTCCTCATTAGAATCAATAATAGTGTAAAGGATATACCTAACATGAGAACAGATACATATTGGGAGCGTTGAGACTAAAAAAAGCTAAACAAAGGTGGGTGGATGAGCTTATAGCTATTATTGGGCTATCTAGACAATAGTAAAGAATCCTATATGATAAACCCCTTTCACCATAGATTTTGGAGTTGAGGTGGTTGTTTTGACGGGGAGAGCTAATGAGTCATATAGGATCAGTTAATATGATCCAAAAGAAAACTAAGAACCCTTAGAAATATAGGAATTGATTAAAGAATGACGAGACATAGTCTAACTATGACTCACAAATTACCAACAAAAAGTAACAAAATATTACATTAAGAGAGTCAAATCTGTGTATTTAAGAGTAGGAGATTGAGCATTGTGGAAGGCTAAATTTTAGGGCAATAACCAAAAAGCCAACCTTGCAGCTAAATGGGAAGGTCCATAACAAATTATGCAGCAATTAGAGTCGATGAACTTTATACTAGCTGATAAAGATGGAAGACACTTAGTCAATTCTTGGAATGAGAGACATTTAAGAAAATATTATTTGTAAAATTGTTCGAGATTTAATTAAATGGTAAGATTGTCACATATGCATTTAGGTACTTTGCTTATTTCATTTTCCTTAAAATTTGATGATAGAGGAATAAGTTTTCATCTCTCATTTGTTACAATAATATCATCTATAGTGAATAAAATCGATGAATGATGTGTATATACACTTAAAATGAGTGAGATTTCTAAAAGAGGTTGTCTACATGACAAAAGTTGTAAACTCTCTCATAAAGAGGTATCTATTAAATCTATAAGCCTTCACCAAGGCTAAAAAGCAATGAAAGAAGGCACACCCAATAAATTGCGGCAAGCTCAAGGCTCAATACATAAGCCCTCATAGAGGTTAGAATCAAAGACGAGTCCACCCAGTGAGTTGAAATACATACTTTCTTTCTTTCACTAAGCCTAAGGGACACACCTAGTGAAGATAAAATAGTGAAGTAATATTTCATTCAATAAGCCTAGCCTCTTAAGATGTGTTATTGGTTAAGGTACTAAGGTCATTGGGTCATTAGGCATATTTGGTGACTTTTTAGCTTAGCTAAGCCAAGGCTTTCATAGTATATTCCTAAATCAAGGTATTGAGGCCACTGATCCCATGTCGATGGGTCCGATTGGTCCATTTGGTCTGATCAACCAATGATAACTAGATTGGACCCTACTTTGGTGAGCCACCATGAAAGTGCACTTAGAATTTAAAGCGTGTGACACATGGATCATATTCCTTATTATAAATATTTTGAGAATATGACCTTTAATATTATTATATTTTTAAGTACTTTGGCCTTGGTATTCTTATAGTCTAGTTTTTAACTTCTTAATATGGAATATTATTTATGCTCAACATCAGTACATAAACATATGAGAAGAAATATATGTGAATAAAAGGAGAAGATCATGTCATATATAAGGTGGATATGCATAGATTGTATTGAGAATAAAAGAAAATGGAGGAGGGCTACTTTAAGACTCATCTTCATCTTCACTTTCACTCTTAACCTCCTTAGACCTTTTAGGAACAAGAATACTCTCCAAATCTTCACCATTGTATAAGTGTTTGTCGGCTTTATGAAGTTGATCACGCTTAGCCAAAACTTTAAATTGAGCATATGCAACAAAGCACCATTATCATACCACTAAAATTGAAGTCATTTTTTATAATGGGAAAATTCTTCACTTGCTAAATATTTTTCCACAACTTCACTAACATGATTCTGTTTGGCATTGACAATTGCTTTACTTATATGATCATCCATGTCTTTTTCATTGTACCTCAATTGCTTTTTTGGTACAAGAAAGACGTTCATCAAGGCTCTTTATATCCTTATTAGTCATCAAGTCTTTATCTATGATTTCCTTGTATAACCGTTCAATCTCAGCATAATGTTAAACTATTTTAGAATGGATAAGCTTGTTCTCTTGTTGAGTAGCCCTTAGTTTGTTGGAATACTGCCGGATCTTCTTGGTGTTCGCAAACCATTTCTTTTTGTCGGTGTTCAATTTGTCGATTATGACTGTCTCCTTGAGGATATCATATTTCAAGCAGATATTCTTTACTTTTAGAAGCTCCATTTAAAATTTTTACTCTTTCTTCACCCTTTATAAATGATCTTCCAAGATATCCACTTAAGCTTGAAAAAAATTGCATCAAGGACACAATATTTTAGTTGACTTTTCTCAGTATCCAATTTAAAGAATTTGGCTTGAAGGGATTCCTTCTCAGCCATCTAGGTTGAATGGGCTTTCTCAAGATATTTGTATTCACTTTCTATCTGTTAGAAGTTACTAACACTTAAAGATAAATGATTAAAATTCTATTTTCTCATGAATAGTTGATGTAGATAGAAAGTATAAGTTTAACTAGAATGAAGTATTAGTGTAACTGCATAGATGTGGAATAAGAATATAATATTCACCTAAAAATTTAGATTCATGTTAGCCCTTATAAAATTAGATGTCATCAAACCATTGATAATATGTTTGTCTTCACACAACATCATGACCTCGGTAAGCTCGAGAACTATGAGATAATCTAAGAGACAATTGAAGAATGAACAATATTAAGGTATAGATAGGGGAGATCCACCATCCTCCAACAAAACTTTAGCCCTCTCTTGAAGAACATCTTTACACTGAGGAAATTTATTCAATTTAGAAACCCCACTGTCAAAACCTTTAGTATATCTACAACTAGGGTAGAACAACTATCTTCTGACGACTAATACTCCCGCTTGCCACAACTTGATGAGAGCCAGTTTCAATACCCTAGAGGAGGGTGAATAGGGTTTTGTAGAATAGGAATGACTAAATAAAATTTTTACATGTAATGTAAAGTGGTTTAAGAGTGAATTAATCTTTACATCCACTACCAAAAGGTTCTCTCTTTTGGATTTTTAGAATAGTGATGTGTTTTTATTGATGATCACTCTTCTCTTGGTTTATGAGCCTTAAAATATTAATAACCCTATCAAGAGATAATTTAAAACTTTACCTATTTATCTTCTCTAGACTCATTGACTGAATCTCTCAAGAATGATAGGCAAACATTCACTAACCCCTTTGATTGATTTTTGAGAGGAGGTTGTGATTACAAGTGATTCTCACCAAATATAAGATATGAAAGTATTTATCTTTGAATGAGATGTAATCCAGCTAGATGTAATATATGATATTACAATTTGAGAATAGGTCTAGCTAAGAGAAGTGAGAAAAGAACGCTTTTTAGTAAAAACTTAGAAACATGAAAGTTTGGAATATTGAATGAAAAATTGAATATTTTAGGGTAAAAGAGTAATTGCATAATCAATGATCTAAAAAGTTGATTATAATAAATGCAGATGGACCTTATTTATAACAATTACCCTTATGTATGGCCGTTAGATACAAATTGCCAAAAATCTGTCTTGCCCAACAGGTAGAAAATCAGCATTCAACATTGACCAATCGATCGGTCTGGAGAAACTAGTCAATCGGTTGTACGACCAGTTGATCAATTTGTTCCAACCAGCTGATTGTTCATGTTTTGACCAAAATAGAAAGTTACAAATATGTGAACCAGTCGATTGGTTTGTTCAAACTAGTTGATTGGTTTGGTACTGTATATGATTGGTCCTAAAACACATACGAACACTATCTTGGTATGGTGATACCAACCGATGTCTTCTAGGTACCAGTTGATTTTTTTTGTTAAACTAGTCGATTGGTTTGGAAAAAACTAGTTGATGTGTTTAAATAAAGAGAAGTTGTGTTTCTGTAAAAATGAAATCTATGGATCGGTTGGCCACACTTGTTAATAGGTTTGTCAACCAATCAATCGATTTACCTGAACCAGTTGGTGTGTTTAAACAAGGACGAACTAGGTTTCTAAAAGATTGAAACATATGGACTAGTTGGTTAAACCAGTCGATCGGTTTACCTAACTCAGTCGATGTGCTTAAATAGAGATAAAATGGGTTTCTGCAAGAATAAAAATCATGGAATGGTTGGTCAAACTAGTTGATAGGTTTAGCTAAACTAATCAATCAGTTTGCCTGAACTAGTTAATGTGTTTAAAGAGAGATGAACTGGGTTTCTGCAAAAATGAAACCAATGGACTAGTTGGTCAAACTAGTGTATTGGTTTCTCATCCAATCAATCGGTTTCCGAACCAGTCGATTGATTTGAGAAAACTAGTCAATCGATTTTATGCACCAATCAATCAGTTTGAGACTCTAAGTTTTAACATAACCAGTGGTTATATTTACACTAAACTAGTTGATCAATCTAAGGACCAGTTGACTGGTTCTGACTGAAACCAATCAATTTTTTTGGAAAATACTTTTAAAAAGATTTATAAAATAAAATCAAGTCAAGTATTTTTCAACAAAGAATTTTAAAGAGTTTTTGTTTGAAATGTGACCTTTGCTCAACTTAACTCTTTACAATATACCTAAGACATATCACATGCTTGGCTTCAAGTCTTGGTTCCTTTTGTATGTGTTGATTTTTTTTTAATATGCCCACTTAAGCAAACACATTAAATACAAAATCCGTTTGTTTCCATTAAAATAAGTATAATGACATTACTTAACCTTTGAGGTTAATTATCTCTTATTAAGAGCTAAACTAGGGTACATTATGGGTTCTCTCAGAAAAGGATTCAACACTCCTTTGCCTTTTCCTAGGGATAATTTTGAGAGGAATGGGATGACTCTTTTATTAAGATAGAGACCAACGGTTTTGAGATAGGGGTGAAAGGGATACAAAAAGGTTTTACGGCTCGAGAGTGGATTTGGGAATTTTCTTAGCCATCGGGACTTTTGGAAAAACCTTTAAAGAGCTCCTTCATGAAGAATATACAAAAATGGTACAAAAAGGATAGTCAATGAAACAACAATTAACATTGGTAAATTTAATAATATCACTTACATTATTTATCCTAACTTTTTTCTTTAACTTTTAAGGAAAAAGCTTGGTTTTCCTCTCACTCTCATGAACACTTAACAAAGGAGAAAGAATCTTAAAAGAAATAATATGAATTTTAAAAGATAGAATTCATGGTATGTCACATGAAGACTTAGTTTTCATTTGGATCCCTCAATGAGAATTGATTCAGTAGGCTTCGTTACACCCCTCACTAAAATGGGAGTGACCATATGTTGCCTAGATTTCCAATCATTGAACTTTACAAAAAGATGTAAAATTGTGAGATTATGGACATAATAGAACATTAAAGAAGGTAAATGGACGTGAAGAAAATATTATGCTTACCAAATTTAGAGATCAAACCTAATTTATTCAGGATGATATGATAATTGGCGACGTCATTGCTATTGATAACACACCCTTCTTGTACAAAATTATCAAATTTATCTGCAAATGCTTAATGAAGGGTAGATACTTTTGGACCTTGGGGTTAAGCTAACTCTACTTTGATAAGTTCCATTCAAAATCATCCAAACACATAAGTACCATGACTTTTACTTTTTCATAGAGGATTGGGGTTCCTTAATGAACTTATTTTCCCCTCTCTTTTGAATGGTGTAACAATTCCTAGCTAAGGGATGACTTAAGAATTTAAAAAAGTGCTTAAAGATATCCATTGTAGGACAACCTCGAGTAAATGTCACCTATATAAAAACATTTTATCATTCTCTAGACATTAGGAACAAACTATACAGGGTTGAGCCAATAGGTTTGGTGGATTCCCTTCATGAAAGGATATAAAGAAAAATGGATGCCAACATACAGAGCCTCAACACAAAGGGATATTCATCTATCCGACTAACTATTAACCCTCTCCAACAATAATGGTGCAATTAGAGTAAGAGAAGAGGGAATGTAATACTTTACGCGAAAATGCTTAAGTTGGGTGTCAATAATGTTATTGTGAAGGAGACTTTTTGAGTCAAGTGATGATCTTTCAACAATAATGAGGGTCAAGGAAGAGTTAAAAATGGGAAAAAATTTTGAGGGGTTCATGGCTAATAGGATCGTTAAGGATGAAGAATGTATAATAAAATCAAACAGAATTGTAGATATAGATGATGATTAATAACCATAAGAAGATTTATAATTAGTAATTTGTTTTAAGAAAATATCACTCAACTACATAGGGCTTTTACCAGGATGGTTGCAAGGAGTGATGGTTTAAGCAGTAACAACGTGATCTCCATAAGTGTGATTCCTGTTCGATAGCTCATAATGTTGCACAACTTCACTAATAGCAACTACAGGAGGATTCATGATGACATCTATGGATGGAGATGATAGTGGTGTGGATAATATTTTAATAGATGATGAAAATAGAAAAATAAGAAATGAAGGTTTGAATATGTAAAGTAAGAACAAAGGGAAATAGGATAATGATAATTAAAAAGAGTGAAGAAGAGGGGAGTAACTGTGAAGGGGGTGTGTGTATGTATATCGATACAGACTAAGTGAATTTTCCTCATTTATGATTGGGAAAATGAAAATTTTACATTCATCACTAATAGTATCTCCTCAATAATATTGTTCGGGAGAAGACATAATGTCCAATCCAACATTGATTCTCGCTTGATCTCTACCTTTTCTTATGCGAAATAATGCCGTAATGAATGGAATGTAATAACCTAGGGATTTGGTACCTTTTATAACGTCTGAGGGTATTATGTGGCCCTATTCATAGAGCTTTTCTACGATTTAGACATGTGGGGGTAAAAATAAAATGAAGCTTACTCGACAAGTTTCATTTTAATGTCACTTTACATTCTACTAAAATTTGAATTTTGAAATTCACAATAAATGATGACTTTGGTGTAGTTTTATTTTTCCTCGTACTTTCCAACGGTTAACTTCCTACTGGTGCATACAAATGGTTTGCCGATGGTATTCTTATGCAACAATGTTTGTAAACAACTAATGATATTATGTAATTCAATGATGGTGAAGGCATTATTTTCAATCATATTTTATTCCTTCACTTTTGATTTGCCAACGATATTTTTTATTATTACTATTCTTGTAAATGACTAATAAGGTATTTTATCTTTGTAAACTTGTAATATTAACCGTCAGCCGACCATTGAAGTTTATTTTTCTTGCTTTGAAATATTAACCTGTTGATGCATTTGGGTCATCAGCAAATCACTAAAGATCATCTAAAGGAACAACCATTAGGCATATAGGGCTGGCGACAAATCACTAAAGTTTAGTATGTCTACCCTAAGGGAATAATTAACGGGATGGATGAAATTTTCAATACAATTATGATATGGGTATTTCCCAAACTAATACTATTAGGACTAAGGGGAGGCAACCCAAAAAATGAAGGTCGGCCCAAAAATCCTCTAAACACACTCATCTCTTCTAATTGTCTTCTTGGTTCCATATTGGGTCGGCTTAGTATGCTGTGCAAAGACAATTGCATGTTCTTGACCATATAATATTCCCTCATTTTTTTCTCTTCCCTAGTTCTACATCTATAAATATTGAGTCTTGTACTCATTTTAGGGAGACTAAAATCATTAATATAGCTTCTGACTTTTGCTCTCTCTTCTAAGATTTCTTATTGGCACTCTTAATTACTTAATATCTTAGTTGATTTCTTTACAAACCCCTTAGTTCATAAAACACCAACAACACCAATCACCTATAATCCAACCAAAAATTGAGCAAAGAAACTGATTATGTTAATAAAATAATAATTAAAAAATAAACTAAAATAAATAGTAAAAAATAAAGACTATTTTGATATATGGAAGAGGAGGTGATGTAAGACGGTAGAGGTGGTGGATATGGAAAAAACACACAAAAACACAAAAAGGGGAAATCAAAATCAAGCAATAATAATAATATATGAGATAAAAACAAGAAATTAACAAAAAAGAGATTGAAGAGAAATCTTATCCAAAATGGAACTGTTCTTCAACTCGGTGATAAGAGAGATAAGAGATAATAAGAGAAGAGAAAGACACAATTGAGGAAAATGATAGACGTTCAAGAGGTTTAAAATACTAATGGTGCTAATAATTAGAATGCCGTTGCTAACGATGGTAAAAAAATTAATCTTGAAAGGCACATAGCTAATCACCACCGACATCATGACTATTAGTGATGACATATCATTGCTAATAATGCATCGTTGACCAAATTTTTTTTTACACTAAAACTTTTGCTAATTTTTTCAACAAAATTTTTTTCCCTATAAACCCTTTCAACGATGAGAATTTGTACTCCATAATTTTATTTTCAACAAAATATTGCAATCTGGGGAAAATTTGGAGGAAAATTTTATCATAAATTTACCATGACATTATTGTTGCTAATTGTTTTTCGCAAAATCATTTTTCCTCACATTGTCTCACTTCCATAATTATTTATAACTACTAGTTGTCATTGCTAATGATAATTTTTAGCGACGACATGACATCTTCCCTAATACCATCATTCACACATTGCCCCTTTTTTTTGTAGTGAGGCTATCATTGAAATTTTAATGAGCTTAATACTAATTAAAATATATTAAACTTGGATTCTTATTTGAAACTCAAAAGGTTATTAGTATTATTAATTAAAGAAAACATATTGTAATAGAGTATTTAGGTGAGTGTTTTCAATCCTAAGAATAAATTTTCCACCATAGTTTTTAGAAATTTACATAAATTTTATTGATTTTTAAGAATAAAGTTAAAAAAAAAAGCTAATTATGACATCCTAGAATTAATAGCTAGAATTTGGCCAAACAAATTTGAAGCTTGTAATTTGATTAAGAGTATGTTGTGTTGTTGGAAAAGCTATGCATTTATTTTAGGCCATACAATAAACTATTTGTCTTTAATATAAAGAAAATGCTATATTATCCCAATTATTGTAAATATTCTATTTACATATTGTAGATGTACAATTTATGAATGTATATTGTATTAAATTATAGGTTTAATATTCTCATTAGTAATATAAGTTGTAACAGCTTCTCCATTATGATTCCACCTCCAAGTCTATGTATCCTCCACCTCCTTTCATATTCTCTAACTCTTTCTCATGATTAATGTAATAAGTGTGAGTATTATATATATGGTATATTGTAAATTGTAAGTGTAAGAAGAAATCCATATGTACCAATGAGAATAAGAAGTTTCATTCTCCCTTCCTCTCTATATTGTTCTATATCTCTCTTTGATTTTATCAACAATACATCCCATTATCTGCACAATTATGCTTTAGATGAAATATATATATGCTTATGTGTTGATTTTGTTCGGGATGTTGGTAAAGGGAATGTTCTATATTTATTAGTCACCATATTATATGAATATGATTATTATGTGTTATATAAGGCTAATCTACCCTTTTTATTTCTTATGTAAGATCTAATTTTATGTGGGCATATGAAAGGTTACATATGTGACATATCTTACAATCAAGTAAATTTCAAGAACATAGATCCCCCGCTTAATTTAAATCGATTAAGAGTTTAAAAGGGGATATAGTATGATCCTAAAATTGGCTTAGGATAAGGAAATTTATTTTTATCTCCCTTTGCTTTATTCTTATGTTAACTGATACTATTATTAGTTTTAATTGTATATATTTCCTATATAAAATTTAATTTGATTATATGTGTAATGATCTCTCTTCCAATTATGAAATGGAGGGTAGAGATAAATGATGGTAGAATACTAAAAGTCTCTCGTTCAATAAAGACAAATTGGATCTAATATGATCAATTGAAAGATCAAAAGTGATGAATTGGCAGCCACACTGCCCCATCACTACATATAGATCTCTATCACTTAAAGATGATGAAAAGCCATCTAAAGTGGTAATGCTAAAAAAAATTACTTAAATTTAAATGTGATGGATTAGTGGTCACATTGCCCATCACTACATTCATATCTCAACACTTAAAGTTGATTGAGTTGATTGAAGAACATAGCACAAATCTTTATTGCCCTAAGTTAATAGAGGGCCACCAAAATAGATAATTTTTCCTACATATACAAAGTATGGATGGGTGATTGCACAAGTGTTGGTAGAAGCATGAAGCTCTTAACCAATTATATTTTTTACAAATATGTACATGAGGTATAAAATAAAATGATACAATTAAGGTAAAAGCCAAGAGTTTCACCTAATGATTAAATGATCTTAAAGACCTTATGCACAATTTGATCCTTAAAATTGAATGATTGAAAGGTGATTAATACCTTATGTGCAATTTGATCAAGAAGATCAAATAGTTGAAAGTCTTTTATGACGAATGTAATATTGGTAAAGAAGATCAGATGGTATTAAATATCCCAAGTGTTTTTTGATCCAAACGATCGAAGTATTTGGTGGTCTATAGACCCCTACACTAATTTTATTTTTGCATTTTCTAGTTATTTAATTTTAATTCTTGCAATTTATTTTTTATAATTTTAAGTTTCACAATAGGTAGGATGAATTAATTATTTGCCATGATTGATCTGATTGAGCCAAAAAAGTTTTCACAACAATAGATCAAATGGCTAAAATAGGTGAATTGAGAAAAAAAAATGGTCTAGTGAAGTGAATGATGCAAAGACAAGTGAAAATAGAGGTAGGATGAAGGGATAGAGTAAGAAGGAGGAAAAGGGTATGAATTAATAAATATAATGCTCCTTTTGATGTTTAATAAGTGGCATTATGTATTTTTATGATAAACTTTGACTATTAAATTTCCTCAACTCATAATACATTATAATAGAAAAATATTATTGTTATATTTGTATTAAAAAATAATTTTATAATATTATTTTTTAATAATTTTTTATCTATATACAATAAAAGATATTAATGATCAAAATTTATTTTTTAAAATAGGAGGGACATCCATTAAAAATGAGGGTAGTATAATTTATTAATGTATCAATGATTATTGTTGTAGAGACAAAGTTGCTTTTAGATAGAAATAGTGTATTTGTTATTTTTATAAGGTGTGATAGTTATTTTAAAATTATTCATTATTAGTTATACTCTAAATGATATCTACGATGTATGAAAATGTTGCTATGAAATTATAAAATAGATCAAGACATTCACTAATTTAAAAGTTTATAATGAATGATGTCTAAAATAATTAAAATGCTCATATTAGAACTTAAATAATTTTATTAATGTGAGATATATTAATAAGGGGGGAAGATTTTAGATTTAATAATATAAAATTAAATTTGTCCTATTATTATAAAAAAGAATTAATAATATAAAAATATTTTTATAAGCGATCTATTTTAAAACGGAGTACTAGTTAAGAACTGTAAAAGCAAATAGAATCGAGTTGGAGAGAGAGAGAGAGAGAGAGAGAGCGGCGAAGTCAGGAGAGAAGGAGAGAAGTGAAGAAAAAGCAGAGAATAAAAAGAGACCAGATGTTGACAAATTTCATGTCACTGTTCTTAGAAGGTTGATTGTTTGGGTGAAGATCTCTTATCTGGGATCTCTCTCTTCCCATACAACGCACACACAGTCTCTTTCTAAAATCCAATATTTTCTCTCTCTCCCTCTCTCTCTCCCTCTCTCTCTCCTTCCTTTGTCTTCGTCTCTCTATAAAAAGAAAAAAGAAAAAGAAAAAAAAGATACTACTACTCATTCAGTACTCACAAACTCATAACAAAACCCAGACCCCCACATTCTTCCTTTCGATTCTCTTTCTATCTCTTGTTCCCTCTAAAAATTCTTTCTTTCTAGCTTAACAGATCGAAATCTCCGATCTTTTATAGAAATTGATGACGATCTAAGCGTGCTTGGAAATTCACCCACCTGTTCCTCCGTTTTTTTTTTGTTCGGTTTTTTTATATACTGTATTTATTTATTGATTTTTGTTATTTTTTGTTTTCTGTTTTCAGCAGTCTTGTTTTTAATGTAAAGTTCAAACCTTTTTTTTCTCTTCTCATTTCTTTTCATCCCAGTCCGAAGACTGAATTCTCATGATGGGACTTTGAGTCTGTACTTCTTTATTATTATTTACATTCACTGATGGATTCTCTCTCTCTGTCTCTCTCTCTCTCTCTCTCTATATTTCTGTAATTGAATGATTGAGTCCATTCCGGGGATTTTTTTTTGTGGTTGTGGGAGAAAGGTTGATTGAAGAGGATGTGGATTTAAAGGTAAAATGTTTTATTTCTTCTTTACTTGCATTTTATATGCATAATATATTCTTGCCATGAGATTGGATTTTCCTTTAAAATTAGACTTTATTTATTTATTGGTTTCGGTTTTCTGGGTCTTTAATCCCTTTATTTATGCTGTAGTATCTAATTGCCCTTTTGTTTGTCCGGTGTATTTATTTGTTTGGTCCAATCGGGGCAGCGCATTTCTGTAGATTCGTGCTTTATTCACAAATCTCCAAATTCCTTCCATTTCCGTGTAGATGTTTGGATTTAATGTCTGAATTGGATCCACTCTCTTATCATCTATAACAGGATTAGTATCGTCTTTGTGCCCAGTTTTTCAGTGTAAATGTTCTGTCCATTTCTGAAGTTATGCTGTTGCTTGATTCTTTTTAGGTTTGTAGGAATTCTATTGTGATATGCCGTTTCTCAATACTGACGCTGAATTGAGGGGTTGATTCCCGTGTAATTGTTTACCTTTTGGCTGGTTCTAGCTAGCAGAAAATTCTACGTCTTGCGTCTTGTAATTTTGTACCGGATGTTGTTAAACAAAATTCCTTGATTTCCGGTGTCTGCCTTCGCTAGCATTACTTTTAGGGTTAGTTCTCGAAAAAACAAAATGGAAAAAGAAGGAAAACTTTTGTTGTCGTAAATAGTCTTTATATTTTGATTGTGTATGCGTCTTAAGACTCGTTCGTGTGACAGACTATCTGCGTTTTGTGTTGTCCGCTCATATGAATTTTAAGATTGATATTTCATTTAGTTTAGTTTGGTCAATCTCTGGGGTCCTATGATTGCTCAAGTTTTTGATTGAAGTAAGAAAATCTTGTATGTTGATGATTTTTGCCTCTGTGACTTTTCCCACATTAAAATGCATTGATCTGAGCCTTGTCTAAGGAGTTGGGCTGCCTGACTTAGCGCTCAATCCAAGGGCTTAGCTAAGTGGCACATGGGTTTGACAAAGGTGAGAAGAGTCACGAAGTGATTGAAAGCCTCTTTGACACTATGGATTCTGGGGTTTGATTGATGTCTGTTGAGCTATTGGGTTTAGCCCCGGATTCTTAGAGCTATCTGTTTGCAGTGAAAATTTTGTAGTTTAATGATGGCTCTGATGTTCTTTAGCAAGTATCCTCATTTTGGAAAGCTATATGGTTAAGCATGCATGCATGCTCCAGGATGTTGTTATACATTTATGAGGAAGCATTTCCGTTCCTGACCGGACGTGAAAGATTAGAAGTAGTCCTTTGTGGAAAGCATGTTGCCATGTAAGAACAGGGGGTCTGTATCTGTGTTTGGTATTCACTGTTTACGTTCATATCTGTGTATACGTGGGCTTACCGACATCATCATAGGGCTGAAAATGAACCCAAGCAGATTGGGTATTGACTTAATATTTGCTCAGCAAAAGCTTCTTCAGACTTCAGCTCCACTTGAAATATTCAATGACCCTTATCTTTAAGCTCATTAGATCAATATAGTATGCTTGAGCTAGCATTACTATGTTGAATTGATTTATTTTGTTGCAACGAAGTGAGCTACTTTAGTTTCCGACAGGATTGCATTGTTAAAAATTGTTTGAGCCTGGTCTATGTGACAAGCTTATTGTCTGATGCTTTCTTTTCATCTAATAAAATTCCCATGACTGAGGCAAAAAGCAAACCAGTTGGCCAGGCTGTCCTGTTTACATAGGAGATTGCATTCACCCATATACAAGCTAGTGGTGACTGGTGAAGTTTTGCTTCACCATATCTCTAGTTGGCCTAGCCTTTTGTTGGTGCTGGGTTATGTTTTCACTAAATCTGGAAGTTGCTTCAGATGTTGACCAGTCGCTAGCTGTGAGTAAAATTGTAAAAGGTTGTGTATCTGAAGTTTATTTCTTCCTTTACAAACATTGAACTAGAGAATTTGCTAGACGAAGAGAAAAACTGAGAATAGCTTTTCATTTTTTCACATTCATAATCACCATAGTATACATCCAGTTGCCCTGAATTGAGCTAGTGCCATGGTTGATGAGACACATTTCCCAGACTCCGCCGTCTAGGGTTAAGCGCAACTGTTGGCGCTCTTACATGTTTGCTTATTACATATGCCCTTTTCTTGAAATCCGTTGGAATGATGTGCCATGTGTGGAAGGCAGTGAATATTTGATCATCTAGATTCTCTTAGTTAGATGTTTAGAGAAATTTCTCTCTTTTTTTCTCTTCCCTTTTTAAATGCAGTGTGGGTGGGGAGGGATGTGAGAGAGGGGATGTAGCACAATTCGGTTAGGACATGGTAGGAGGATAAATGCTAACATTGGTGTCATACGCATTAAATGGCGAAGACAGAAATCGTTGCCAAATGGTGTGCTAGTATTAAAAAAATTTCTCAATACTTGGTGAAGTATATACCTTTTTCAATTTGGTTCAGGGGAAATATTTCTTTCAATATTTTATGGATATTTTGATGGAGATTGTATTCAGTGTTGGCTCCAATTCTACTTGAAAATCTCTCTTTTTAGGTATAGATTCAATTTGATATTTTGCCTTGTCTTATTAAATTTTTAAGACATTTTTTGCCCAAAAACATTGAGGTTTATTTGGTATCTAACTGGAAATGGATGAAAACGTATGTATGCAGGAGTCTATTAGTCTTCTGCTATATGTAACAACTTCCAACGGTTCCCTTGTTTTCACTCCCTTCCTGGTTATTGTGTGTACACTTGCTGGATGGTTCAGCATACGTGTCGTTGATTATTTTCTCTTTTTGTTCATTATTGCTCTTAGCTCTATCTTGGTTGTGTTTGCACTTGGGGAGGGACAGGTCGGTGGTGTTTTCCTTGCTGTTAGATAGTATATTTTGCAGTTAAAGGCTTAAACCTCAGGATGACATTAGAAAGTCGAATAATAAGGATAGATTTATAGTCTACTGCCCTTGTGTCACAATAATGTCGATATTCTGAGCACCTAATTGAAGTTGAACTTATTTTTCTGTTGATAGGTAGGAATGGGAACAAAAGTGCAGTTGGATAACTACTTTCCTGGACATCGCTCAATGAGAGATCTTGGTCGTGATTCTAATGGAAGGAGCTGGCCCGGTTATTATGGGGAAAATGACTTCCCTAATGGGCATTATTACTATGGTTTTTCAACAAGAACTGTTGCAGATTCTTTCCCAGGATATGACAGAGAGGTTATGAAGCAGAAAATGCTTGAGCACGAGGCCATATTTAAGAACCAGGTATGAAGAGCTTTTATTTCTTTGATTGTCCTGTGCATTTCAATGCTTGGTAGGAGATGGAACGCTCACTAAATTAATTCTTAACTCATTTTCATTGAGCTTGCTTTGGGTTAGCCTAGACTTATTTATCTTTTAATTTTCAATAGTAGTAATTAGTGCAAATAGACCCTTCTATCACTTTGTATACTGACAGGAGGAAGGAGAAGTCATTTTTTTCTCTGTTGTGCCCCCATTTTGTTGATTAGTGCCGGAAGATTGCATTCATATTTTGCTTATCAAGGAGCAGGGAAGCCACTTTAGCATTTACTCATAATCAAATGAATTTTGCTAGCTCTTGCTTAGCTGCCCCTCTGAGCATATGATCTGCATTCTAAATCAAAACTTGAATATATCTAAAATTTCTATGGTCATCTAGGTCTATGAACTCCATCGTGTATATCATGTTCAAAGACAATTGATGGATGAAGTCAGGAGGAATGGACTATGTAAGCAAGGGACACCGTATGAGACATCGTCTTCCTCTAGTCCATTGCCACCTCAACTGCAATTAGATGCACAAAAATGGAATGCCTTGAGCTTTCCCTCGGCAGACCATGCATCTGGTGGGCAGCCTGCTGTTCGGCCCAATGTCATCCAGTCCGCCAATGCAATGAATGTAGAAAGTTACATACAAGCTGGTCCAATTCCATTCCAGGGTTGCTCTAGTCCAAAGGGGTCCGAGGTCTCCGATTCCAGACCCACAAAGTATGGGAGAGAAATGTTTGACCTTGAACTTCCTGCCGCCGAGTACATTGATGCCGATGAAGTGGAGCAATGTAGAGATGGAAAAGCCTCTGGCATTGATAATCATCTGCCAGTTAAGAGAACTTGCAGGATTGCACCAGCGAGTGAAGTGAAGGTCTTTCCTAATCATTTCGAAAGGGTTGAGTGTAATGGAGATGCACCAGAATCGTCTTTGAGAAAATCTAGTGTTTTAGCAGATTTGAATGAGCCTGTTCAGATTGAAGAAACGACTGGTGCAACATCTGTTGATTTCTTAAGTTGTGCTACTTGTGATGAGTTTCAACACAGAGGTCATTCTTCCACATTTCTTGGTGTACCCAAGGATGCTGTTCAGAATCAGAGGCATGGAAACATGAATGGGACTTCAAACAGCTCACATTTTGGTAATAAAGGAGATAAACCTGGGTGGTTCTCCTATGTGATTGATGCAGGTAAATAACCTTTTTATGAGTTTTTATTGTCTAGTCTGATTTTCTTCATTTATGGTGTCCTCCCCTTTCCTGGTATTTCTTCTTGCTATTGATATCAATTCTTCTTTAGTTTTCCCTTTCCGGGGCAATATATTGGTAGGCCAGCCCCTCTCCTCCCCCCCCCCCCTTTTCTTCATCCTTTGCCCCTTTCTCTCAGCGCTGCTGCGTGCAGCATGGTGCAAAAGTTATTGTAGTTTGTGAATAAAATCTTGGTATCTCTTGCTTTTTCTTGTGATATGCCATGTGATTTTGTTTTGCTCATCAAATTCTGTGTTCTCAAAACCTTTAAACTTCATAATTGGGTAATTTTAAAGAGCAATAATAATATACAAATCAGAGTTATCAGAAATTGTAGCCATCGATTATAAAGGTTTGGTTTCTTCTAATGAGTTCGTATTTGACTCTTCCAGAGAAAAATAAATGCAACGTGAGATCTATTAACCTGGGACTGCAGCCGGAGAAGTCACATGCACCCTATCGGCCTGTACAACTCCTGCTTGACCAACCTGCTGGTTCTATCCCAAATGACTATATGAGGGGAGATTTGTGGAAACCAAAAGCCAGCAGTGGCTTAGAAACATCTGATGGAAGCTACTGCCTCCCTCATGTTCCTAGCGCACCCTCCTTTTTTCATTCCTCAGATGTAGGGAACTCGTGGGAGCACTCGGTATCATCCTGGGGAAGACGGGGTAGCGGCTTAACACAAAGGTCGCCATCAGTTCAAGCAAATCCTTTCCTGGCCTCTGCTACGTTTAGCAGAAGTTGTCAGTCATCCAATACTCCAAGCAACGAGTTTTTTGGAAGCTTGTGGCATCCAAGTGGCAATGATAGACCGACTTCTGGGTTTGGGACTGAATTACCTCTGCAGAATGGCTTTTACCATGGTGGTTCTTCTTCTGGTTTTAAGGAACCTGCTCTTCGTTTTCCATCCATTGGCTCTGATCATGCGGGCAACAGTAATAATGATAAGTCTGCGTTGGGTTCTGGTAACATCATTAAGACTGAGACCGGCACTAATGTCAACACTATGAAAGACTTTAATTTGAACGTGGCGGAGCATCCAAACGGATTTTCTGATGAGTGGATTACTCAACAGGGTGCTAAGACTACAGATAGAGAACAGAGACAAGACGAACCACTGGCTGCTTTGCCATGGCTCCGATCCAACGGTGCTTCTTTAAATGAGTCTTTGACTTTGAGAAAATGTTCTAATTCTCCGCAGTCTGCTCTGTTTGGTAGTCCTATTGAAACTGGGAAGGGTTTTGATTCTGAATGCTCTATTGGACCGATTTTGTGTGATGGTGGCTATGCAAAAGTTAATGGGCATGTCAGCTCAATTAGTAAAAAGATCATGGGTGTTCCAATACTTGAAAAGCCTTCTATGCTGAAGAATGAGGCATCATCTGCTGTCAATATTTCATCAGGGCCTCTTGTATCCCGAGATGAAGAGATCCAACGTAGAGGGAAAAAGAGAGTGCTTGATATCAATGCTCCATGTGATTCCATAGATCTTGAGACGTCCGACTCAGCGGATGATAATGCAACTGCTGGCGTACAGAAGAAAACGGATGGCAGAACTCCTATTATCGGAAACCATTTTGATCTCAACTCATGTATTTTTGAGGACGAAGAACTTGTGCCAAGAACCTCCCTTGCTAATGGCAGTGCTACGATTAGCGTAAAGGTTGGGAGTGGTATAGACTTAGAAGCTCCTGTGGTTATTGAAAATGAAGATGAGAACAGCGTGATTGAAGTTTCTGCTTCGGTTCAACAACCTAAGGTGTCTTCAGAACTAATGAAAGAAAGAGCTGACAGGCTAGTGGCTGACCTTGCCCAATCAGCAGCTGAGGCCATCGTTGCTATCTCATCGAATGTTCGACAAAGTCCGGCTTCAGTAGACGTCACTCCTATTCAAGTGGAAGGAGACCCGCTCAGTTGGTTTGTAGATATAGCTTGCTCTTGCCCTGGAGATTTTGAGCGCCAGCCGGAATCAGCTTTGGGGGAGAAAATTGGGGTAGGCAACGACGAGGATTGCTTATCTGCTGAATTGGACTATTTCGAGTCCATGTCATTGAAACTGACCGAGTGTACTGCCGAGGAATACATGCCCGGACCGTTTCTCCCTGAACTCCCAAATACGGAGGATACAAGGAGCAGTGGTGTTGGGACCCGATCCCGAAGGGGCCAGGGACGTAGGGGCAGACAGAGGAGGGACTTTCAGAGGGACATTCTTCCTGGGCTTGCATCCCTCTCAAGGCACGAGGTAACGGAGGATCTTCAGAAATTTGGAGGTCTGATGAGAGCTACTGGTCATGCTTGGCAGTCTGGGTCCAGGAGGAATGCTACGAGAGGTGGTGGGTGTGGTCGAGGTAGAAGAAGGGCAGGTGCAGGTGCAGCTTCCCAACCGCCAGAGAGGACGACTTGGTCTCCATTGAAGCAGCAACTGAGCACCGAGGTGGCTTTGGGTTGGGGGAAGACTACAAGGCGTCCTCGCAGACAAAGGTGCCCTGCAGGTAACCTAACAACGGTGGCTTCAACATGAAAGTCGTTGGTGAAAAAAAAAAAAAAAAAAGTGCGTGCTTTATGAATGCAGAAGAGCTGGAAAAATGAGCGCAGCAGAGTTCTACAGAGGAGGGAAATAGTAGTGAAGCAGAGGGTTTAAAACGAATTCTGAGGGCAGTAGGCGTAGAAAAAGATATTCTCATATTCTTATGTATCTTATCGTATATTTGTGACGGAAATAACTATTTTATTTTTGGATAATATCTATCCTAGTCCAAACAAAGATCTAAAGAACCACGTCTTAGGGAGGAGTGCAGTATTTTTGCGGACGTTATGTGGGTGTCTGATCCGCCGAAGGGATCAATAAGTACATGGTATAAGTCTCTCATTTGGATATACGGTCCCGGTCTCTCCTTCAACACCAAGATTAGGTTACCCCCAGCCCCCGAGTTACCAGGCCATTAGGTTCTTCCGTCTCCTTCCAAATGTTCCTATATATCAAAAGAATGTAGTATTTTTCTAAAAAAAGTTTTGCTCGGCTCCAAAAAAAAAAAAAGAAAAAAACTATTTTTTTTAAGGTAGGTACCAAACACCTATGGGCGATATTTAAGGTAGGTAGTAGCCTTGGGGTATGTAATCAGAAACACAAATTTTGTGTTTTTTCTTTTTAATAATTTCGGCAGGGATCAAACTTCTTTTTATTTATTACATGAATAATGTCGCTATACATATGGGTAGCTGGTTCACATCAATTGGAATGTGTTATTGAGTTAGTTTGAGGTAGGTTTGTTAAAATTTTGGTTTAATTCATTTGTTCGGCTAAATAAGTTGAACTTGAGTTTTAATTTTACATTTATTTATTTTATTTTTAATTTAACAAATTGAATTTGAACATTAGATTTAGAGAAACTCGGCTTAATTTGATTTATTTCCACTCTTATATAGACTTTATTTTATTTTCAATTCGAAGTTGTTGAGAGTTGTAGAATACTAGGTGCTAGTGGTTTCAATTTATAAATAAGCTTCTAGAAGTTATTTCAAGAAAAAAGAGTAGAGAGAGAGTTTATCATCTATTGTTTCCATGGAAGTTAGAGAGGTGGTATTCTAATTTTCGGTGTTGGAGGGGGATAAAAAACAATGACGAAGAAAAATATATAATTATTATTTTAAAAAATTTTTAAAAATGCGAACGAAAGAAAAAAATAATAATATTTTTTTTAAAAAAAATTTAATTGAATAATTTTAATATCAATTTTAATATAAAAAATTTTAATTTTTTTTGTAGTTTAATGTCGGCCGCTATAAAAGATATTTATGCGACTTAATAAGCATTTTAAATTTAGCAAGGCTTATTATCTACTTTTTATTTATTTTATTTTGGTTGATATAATATGAATTAAAAGTTGTAACATACTACTACTATTATTATTGTTATTATCATGGATCTATCATAATCAAAATCTTATCTTAGGCAGAGACAATAACAATATAGAGGGGCGCGTGGGCACGCAATCCCGACAAAGGAATGAGTCAACGACCGATATTGGATTAGGAAGAATGACGGAAAAGATGCTTCTAACAGGTGCTGCAGACTGACAGGGTGCGAGCGTCGCCGCTGTCACGTTTTGATTCGAGGGTCGGTTTCTGTCGGCGTCCGGGGCCTGCGCCCGCTGTTATCTGATTAGTACATACTAATATATAAGATAATTACAGCCGGGCGCAGCAGCGGCATCACTCATTACTGCTGCCGGTACCTGGTAATACTCTACTCTTGTAGTATAAAAATACTTTAAGCAACCTCTCCCCGCACGCCCGGGCCGCACCCCCTACAGTACTTGTAAGTCACTGGTAGTACGACGGTTTAAAATAATAAATAGTCGCTCAAGTAACCAATGACCGTCGACGGGCTCGTAAATATTAGCGTTTAAAAAATTGGAAAATGAAAAGGCTACCTTTTTTTTTTTTTTTTTCTAAATGCCACTCCTAAATCAATTTGTCTTTCTATACAAAGCTTGCGACTTTCGGATTATTCTTTATAATCAAATCTCAACCCGCCTACCATCGCTGCAGTTTAACTTCCACTAATATTATAATGCAAAGAGGATTTAATCCCCACGAAAACGACATTTTTATTTTTTTTTTTATTTTTATATAGATATCCATCTTCCTCTTCCCTAAGCCTACTATATCATATGATACAGCGATTTAATATCCGATTAATAAAGTAAGCATATATATTAAAAATTAGTTTATTGTTAAAAAACTTATGTATTTTTAATTATTTTTTTATTAAATATGTAAACATTATTAGAAATGAAGAAACACTAATTACATATAATATAATTTAATCATCAAATTAAATTATTAGATCATTTTAAATTAAATTAGTTCGATTTATTATCTTTTGATCGTAAAAATTTTTATTTCTTACTTTTTATCTGTGATTTATATAAAAATTTTAAGTATTCGACAAATTATTTATAATTTGATTCAAAGTTTTAGATATCCAAAGTATTGGATATTCTTTTTATATATCAAGAATTTTTTTTTATCAAATATCCAATAATTAAATATCAAAAATACTAAATATCCTATCCATAAACATCCATACTTAAAACCATGTGCGTCCCTACTTCTCATTTTACTTCCCATCATCTTTTCCAACATATTAAATATTTTTTACGCTATTTTAAACAATAATAAATATATATAATATTATAATTACATCATTTATTATAAAATAATATAATAATTAATATATAAAAAAAGAAATAAAAAAGTCAGTTTATAAATAGAAAGTAAGCATTAAATTTTTTTAAAATAATATTTTTTTTTATTTTGAAACAAATTTTCCAGCTAAAATGACTTCATTTAAAAAACGAGAAGGTATAATAATAATAATAATTTTTACTTATTTTTTCACCCATTTTTACATCCATATTTTTCTCTTCCAATAAAATAATCAAATGCACAATCCTACCAATCTATAATACAAGCAATTAAATCCCCATAATATATAATAATAAGATGTACAATCTTGTCAATTTATATTCTTCTAAATTTACTTATACTAAGAAAATAATCAAATTATCAGCCTCTTCTTTTTCCTTCCTTCCCACCCGGGCCACCTCTTCCCTATTTCTCTTTTGTATTTGCCCCCAAATCCCCAATTATCATGTACGTGGTAAAAATGCCCTCCAGGATGTATGATGATGATAAAACAATCTCACCTCCTAATAATTTAAGTGATTCAGAAGGTCATAAGAATTATATATATTTGTCTGCAGTTTTTAAAATAGTATATAATTTTTTTTTTCTTTTAGATATTAAGAGAGTAAATCGATTTTTATATCAAGGGTTTATGAGCATTTATTACACACTTAAATTTATTATCTAAATTAATTATTAATGGTGCAATTTTTTATTTTTATTTTTGCATACAAGAATATAAAGAAACTCCATATTATTTTTTGTATAGGGAGGGAGGGACCGAGGGAGTATATAATTTTCAGAGTGGGATGATACGGCATCAAGGAATGCTTGTCTTCCCCGCTTATCGGCAAAGTTATTATACGACGGCACAAATAAAATGGCGGCAGCTTTACCTCCCACCTCGAATCACCCCTATTCATGAAGACAAGATGAGTGTAGGTTTTCGATTACAACAACAGAATCCGTACTCCCTGAAGCTCTTATCCTATCGAAGGGTTCTGACTACACTACCATACTCAGCGCCACCTCGACAATACCCATCTGAGACAGCCCAAACCATCGACTCAGTGAGTTCCATCTTCTCGAATCCGTGCTATTTCCTTCTGGGTATTTGCAAAACTATTCCATTCCTTCGAAAAATCCATTCTTTCCTCATCGTCAATGGCTACTCCGGCGACCTGTTATGCCAAACGAAATTAATTAGTCTGTACGGTTCGCTAGGGCATCTGAGGCCTGCACGCAGGGTGTTCGATAAAATTCCCCATCCAGATCTTTACTCTTATAAAGTCATGATCAGGTGGTACTATCTGAATGAATTGCACTCTGATACTGTTGTATTTTATAAGAACATGAGGAAGTTTCTGAGAGAAAGTGATGATGTTGTTTTATCTATTGTGTTGAAGGCATGTTGTGAGCTGGGAGATATTGATGAAGGGAAGAAGGTGCATTGCCATATTGTTAAGGTCGGGTGCTTGGATAGTTTTGTTTTGACGAGTTTGGTGGACATGTATGCCAAGTGTGAACAGATTGACTCTGCGCGATTGGCTTTCAATGAAATTGAGGATGGAAACGTGGTTTCATGGACTTCATTGATTGCAGGGTACGTTCAGAATGGTTGTCCTGAAGAGGGTTTGATTTTGTTTAATAGAATGAGAGAAATGTTCGTCGAAGGCAATCAACACACACTGGGAAGCTTGGTGACTGGTTGCGGAAAGCTGGGAGTTTTACATCAGGGTAGATGGCTTCATGGATACGTGATCAAAACTGGAATGCATTTGAATACGTTCTTGGCGACAGCTCTTCTGGACATGTATGTCAAATGTGGGAGCGTGGACGATGCTCGTTCTATTTTTGACGAGCATTCTGCAACCGATCTCGTCTCCTGGACTGCTATGATAGCCGGATATACTAAGAATGGTCAGCCTGAAGAGGCATTAAAGTTGTTTGTGAATAAAAGTTCGGATGGAATCTTGCCCAATTCGACAACTGCTGCAAGCTTGCTCTCTGCTTGTGGACAACTTGGAGATTTGCGTGCGGGTAGGATGGTTCATTGCCTTGCAGTCCAGCTCTGTCTACGAGATGCTGGGGTCCAGAATGCTCTAGTCGACATGTATGCCAAGTGTCGAATGCTTGGTGATGCTTTATACATTTTTGAGTCGATCTTGGACAGGGATGTTGTTGCTTGGAATTCAATGATCTCGGGATATGCTCAGAATGGACATGCTATCGAAGCTCTGCAACTGTTCCATCGAATGAGACGAGGATGTATATTGCCCGATGCAGTGACGTTAGTCAGTGCCATATCTGCTTGTTCTTCCATAGGCCCTACCCCAGTCGGTTCATCTCTGCACTCTTATCTCATCAGGGCAGGAATGACAGGTGTCAACCCATACATTGGGACAGCACTTTTGAACTTTTATGCCAAATGTGGCGATACCGTATCCGCCCGCACGGTCTTTGATGAAATGGGAGAGAAGAATTCTGTAACATGGAGCGCTATGATCAGTGGTTACGGAATGTACGGCGACGGTGATGAGTCGCTGGCACTTTTCAGTGATATGTTGAGGGAGAATTTGAAGCCAAATGACGTCATCTTCACGACCGTTTTGTCCGCGTGTAGCCATTCCGGAAAAGTTGGGGAAGGATGGAGATGTTTCAATTCCATGTGTCAGGAGTACAATTTTGTGCCATCCATGAAACATTACGCGTGTATGGTGGACATACTTTCACGGGCTGCCAAGATAGAGGAAGCTTTCGAATTCATGCAGAACATGCCGATTCGTCCCGATGTGACTGTCCTCGGTGCTTTTCTGCATGGGTGTGGGCTGCATTCGCGTTTTGATTTAGGCGAGATTGCTGCGAAAAGGATGTTGGATCTGCATCCTGACGATGCTTGTTATTACGTGCTTCTGTGTAAGTTGTATGCTTTACAAGGGAAATGGCACCAAGGTGATCAGGTAAGGATTTTGATGAAGCAAAGAGGATTGAGCAAATCAGCTGGATGGAGTGCAGCAGAGATGGACGGTGGAGAGGAGTGTTGTTCTTTAAGAGTAGCATCAGCCACGTAGTTTTTTTTTAAAAAAAATAAAAAATTGAAGACAAGTGAAGTCAAAGGGGCTCATTTGAACTGAGGTAACCAAGGGAGGACTTGTGATCCGTTAAGCTTCTGATTGACCCAGTCCCCCCGGGCTTATATATCCTCATCATAGAACCCTTGTTCTGGACCGCCCAGCCCTCTCTTTTTCAGCTGCAGGGTGGGGGTTTCAGGAATGGATCTTCCTCAATTAAGCTGCTTTAGCAACATCACATGCTATTAGGAAAGAAAAGCGCAATGGTGTTGCAGGCTGATAGCTGACGACCATTGGATTTTTCGTGCAAACTAGGCACCGGTTTCTTTGTATTGTAATACTTGTAAATAGTTTCGTAGCAATAAAAACCTTGTATTCATACTACTGACAGTCTTGCCTGGACCCTTTTGCCAGCTCGGGTCATGCACATTTAGAACCCAGGAGAAGGTCCGGGTTCACATCCCTTTAATATACGCTTTCGTATTAAAAATAAATTTATTCTCTTAATAAATTTTTATATAAAAATTACTTTTAAAAAATAAAAGTTTATTTTTAATTTGTATACCTATTTTATTCAGTTATATATATATATATATATATTATTTTTTAATAAATCATGTTAGTATATTTTAAGACTAATTTTATTATTTTCTTAAAATAATTGAATATTTTTTTACGCTATATTTTAGGAGTTAGAAGGAAGCACCAATATCTTATTACCGAGATAAACTTGCAGAAGAAAAGCTTAATTGTATATCCTTCTATAAACCTAATAATAATAATAATAATAATAATAATAAATTGAATAAAATTAGGCAACATCAAGTAAGAAAGGGTAAAAAGGTTAAAATCGTATGTCACCACTAATCAGTCTCCTGTCCAGCCTTCTTCTTGAGCATAGATATGAAAGTATCTTTTTCTTCCTGTGTCATCCCTTGCGTAGAGCAATCTCCAACTCCCCACTCTGCCCCTCTTATACAATACTTGTCCAATATCTCTTGCCGGTTCCTGCATGGGAAATCAAATTAATTTCCCATGTATTATACCAAGTTCAATGCATCACGCAATAAAAAGAGTAAGGCTATGTTCTTCTCGGCTTATTTTATTTTCAGCACTTATGAGATCAGATCAACTAAGTAAAACTAAAATTATATCTCAAATAATAGTAATCATCGTAACATTCATATATATATATATATGTATACATCTGAATGTTAAAAGCATAAAACAGCTACTATAAGGAAGAAAAAAAAAAGGGACTTTCAACGACCGGGAAAGTTGAAATACTTCTCTTTGTTCCGTTGGGATTTCTCAAGCAGCTCCTTCATAATGGGAGATGATTTAATCCTGGCATCATCTTCTGCGTACTTCTTTTGGTTTTTTTCTGCAAAAAAGGGAGAGAAGAAGGGGGAGGAGGGAATAAACAAAAATAAATAAATAAATAAATAATTCATTGTCTGCTTTTAATCTGCCAAATTAAAGTTTTACTTCTCTTCTTCGTTATTTATTATCATAATAAACATAGAAGAGCACTACAAATCTAGGAATAATAAGATCAGTACTATTATATATTCGTCTACTACTTGCTTGCTTACCATTGAATTTACTGAGGAAGTCGATGGGAGGCAGTTCAGGGCCAGGAACCGACTCCAAACCCTTGATTCCCGACATAAATCCTGCTCTAGCTATAGAAATAAATCGACATTCTACCACTCAGAGCCATCCAATAAATAACTAGTTATATGTTATATTGAAAGGACAGAAAGAGAAAAAAAAAAAAAAAAAAAAAAAAAAGGGGGGGGGGGGAATATAATTATTATTACCTACCTGGGCTCGACCAGAGAAGGACTGCCAAAGACAGTGAGACAGCCAAAGGAGCTGGGCTTGAGCTTTGAACCGCTTTGTAGGAGTAGGACACTACGAAAGTTGACGGCGACGGCTTACTACTCCTACGACTTGTTGAAATTGAACGGCACGGCGACTGCTGTCCATACAAGCACAACCCAGCAGGTCGGATATTCGTTCCAGGAAGAAGATGGCTCTGAACCTTGTATTCGCTACTCTGGGATAAAGAACAAGTGTTTACGCAGTAGGAGCCTACAAATGGTGAATGCGTTGAACAAGTCATAGGCAGCGGCTGGCGACGAATGATACTTCTCCGCTAGATACGCACGTGGTCTATAACTATTAATCTTTTTCCTCAGTTCTCTCCTTGATTCAAGCCCTTTACGATACTTCTTCTCAATTTTCTGCCCTCCCCTTGTTGATGTTTCACTTTTCCTCCTCTCTCTCTCTCTCTCTCTCTCTCTCTCTCACTGCTTTAAGACTTTAAGTGCCGCTGCCGTTCCAGTTCTTTCCTCGCCTGTTAGTTTCCGCCTCCCTGTTCAACGTTGGCAGTGGCATAGCCGCACACTAAGCAGGGATGAAAGAAAGTGGTTCCCAGAAGGCAGAGACGGAGGATAAGGTACGAAACAGACGGTCTATATTAGTCACCACATTTATCAACGAGTTCCTTCCCTCTCCCTTTTTTAACTTTTTTCTTTTAACCTCAGCTTACAAAAATTATCTTACTTTTTATTTTTACATAAAAATTTCTACCTGTGCAGTGCACCTAAGAATTTCTACACCACCCATGTCGAATTGTCGACACTTTTGATCAGCCCCCCAACTAATATTTCGACAGCATGAGAAGTGAGGGAAAATAATAATAATAATAATAATAATAATTTATTTTGGCATTTTATATTATATATACTTTGATAATTTCTCTCGATCACTCTCTCACACACATATTATCAATAATAAAGTTGACTTCAATTTTATTTTATTTTATTTTTAAAAAATAAGTAAATAATCTTAAGTAAAATAATAATCTAACTTATATTTTAGAACCATTTAGTAAAAATAATTATTTAAGATAAATACTTATTTTAATTCTAATTTTGTTTTTTTTTTACTACATGGCTTTCACTCTCGGCCACCATGCCACAATTCTCATTGCTCCGTTGGTAATTAGGGAACATAATTGGCTACTAATCAATAGTACGATTAATTCTTAGCGTGCACATCCTCATGAGCCTCACCCACAAACAGCTACCACAACCAGAATCGCAGTCAAAACCAAATTACATAAAACCAGATATTTAGAGCAGAGCACCAACCTCTCATCCTCCCAATTTTAATTTGTTTCATCTACTTCAGTTACTCTCTGAAAGTCTGACTTGTCCGAAATATTCTCAACGCTGGATGATCGAGATCTTCTGATAATTCGGGGCCAAAATAAAAAATAAAAATAAAAATACATCCTCTATGGCCACATTGTAAATCGATCAGTTTGTTTACAATCGCAGTTTTTCAAGCCTACCCTTCAAGCATAGCCTTGGCAGCATCAATAAGAACCTTTCTCAGATCATCTGAAGCTCTACCCAACACAGTATACCCTTCTTTGTCTTCAATATCCACATCTGCTCCATGCCTTATCAGAAGCAGGGCCACCTATCAATAAACGCAATTTAGATTTCCTATAAACGATATCAACACTGCTTATCGCGTATCAAACATGGGCAAAGACCCATGTAGCTATGTGAGCATGCTGTATGTGCGTTAAACCAAATGAACTTCTACTCAAATCCAACTGACTGAATCAAATCAATCACCGTCTCGATAATTTATCAATTAAGTTGGTAATATAAATCTGTCGATCTAATCCCCCCCCCCCCAAAAAAAGATTAGCCATATCCAGGAAGACACACAGCAAATTATTGCTTCTACACATCTCTCCGAAATCGTAGCTCTGTGTCATCAGTTTATTGATGAGACAAATAGTAAGTCGTTGCTTCTACAAATCCCTCCAAAATATTACCTCTCTGTGTTCGCATATCACTGCATGCATAAGAGGAGTCTGACCTTCCCTGTCAACCTCATCAATCTCTGCTCCTTCTTCGATCAAAAGCTCACACACCCTTGAATTTCCTGTACTAGCCGCTCGATGCAATGGTGTGCATCCAACCTAAATCAAATGCCTAACTGTTAGATACCAGCTGCACAAACATCAGCTACAAGAATAATGTCCATGAAGAATGCTCATATGATGCATACCTTGTCCTTGGCATTAATATTTGCTCCATGTGCAACCAAAATTTCAGCAATTTTTAACCAGCCCTTGCTGGCAGCATAGTGAAGTGGAGTACGCCCGCCATCATTTTTCAAATTCACATCAGCTCCTGTCCACGAAATGATACAACCACATCAATGGAAGAAATCCTCATGGTTACAGTTAGTTCCTAGGCTCATATCAATCTAGGGCTGAAAAGCAAGTGATCAACAAAAAGTTACTACAAGGAAATGAAATAAATTTAGCACTTATTAATGTTTCCATATTGAACACTTGATATAATCTGCTGTCAGAAGCTTTAATGGCTTCTAAGATACAGAGTCGATCATAATAGGCAGAAGTTATAACTATTGTAAAAGAAAAGTGAGTCTATCACCATCAATGCCACTATCACCATCTATACAGTACAGGAATGGCAGAACTAGAACCTTTTTTTAAATGGCATATGAACCACATGTCTTTTATAGAAGCATATATAGTCCATCAACCAACTTATCCATATTCAGTAAGCATAAATATGTTTGTCAGGAAGAATTATTTTAAAAGATAAGTGCACCAAAACCAATATTTCTTCACAGAGAAGAGGTATTTGATACAAAATTATACCAAAACCAAAAAGTTCAGAGATATGCACATAAGGTCTCAGCAGGATGCATAAAGGAGTCGCCTTTGTCCCCATAGTCATATGGCAAACTCGATTCAAATGGTCAAACATTTGTTGGAAAACAAGCACAACATGTCTAGACTCTAGTAGTCTAGTTACGGGTCCTCCTGAGTCCGGGCAATAAAATCGCAGTGGCAGTGTCACGGTATCGGAGTGTCGCAAACGATAAATTATGTGCCGCAGTCGTCGCGACGTGAATTTTTATTTTTATTCCACTATATACTTTAAGTATTATTTATTGATCATTTGAATATAAATATTCAATAAACTAATGGTTTATATTATATTAGAAGTATTTAAGTGAGTTATTATATGATAAATTGTCCTAACAATCCCAAATTTACCTTGGAATAAACAAATGCATATTATTTAGTAGGACATGTAAAGGTAATAAATAAAAATACTTTACTATTGTTCAATAGTAACTTGGTTCAACGTATACATAGTAAATGAATAAGAAAAAAACTATCATGCATGTTTTTTTTTTCAATAGATTTAACAATTCTTAATAAATTGCTGATATTGGTAATTTCGTGTTGTAGATGGCCCAAAAATCACTATATAGCGGCCGCTACGCTATAGTGGAACTACTATTTAATTAGATACCTGTGTCTCAATCTTCAAAAGAATGCGTAGCAGTACTTGTTAGAAACTCCAAGGCAATGATGATGGATGAACCAATTGTAGGATGAACTTTCTTAGGATCTGTTCTCCTCGCCTGATTTTTGCTGATTTGAATTCAAATCATTAACGAGTTACTATTGGATTTTTAATGAGTTACGATTAATATAGCCATAATTAATATTTTCCTAGCTATTATTAGTACCGTTTTTTTCCTTAACATTACTATCATTATCATTAATAATATATTTGTTATTATCATCAAAATTTTACCGATCCTGAAAATAAGACAGCAAGAACATGCCCGTAGCGTTTAGCAATTTGACAGGGGGGAAAGGGGAAAAAAAGGTTTCATAATGATCCGTGATTGCCTGAAAACATGCTCTACACTAAGCCACCGATCTGTATCCTTTTGTCCCCAATCCAGTATTACAGTGCATTTAATTACTTATGAAGTATATTAGTCAGAAGATTGACTCACCCTTACAAACCAGCGTCTCCACAATATCAGTATTTCCGATGCTAGCAGCAGAATGGAGTGGCGCCCACCCTTCCTCATCTTTACAATTGATCACGATTCCGATGGAATCAGCCTTCACCAGAAATTTCACCACCTGAATTCAACCAAATAAATAATAAAAACCTAAATTCCTACTCAATAAGCTCCAATGAGCGACAGAAATTAAAACAGCGACTTCACAATTGGAGTCAAAGAGCGACGGGGTAGAGAGAGACCTCGAGACGAGCGGAGGAAGCGCCAACGTGAAGGAGAGAGCGGCCGTCCTCGTTGCGGAGGAGAGAGAGGGATTTTGAGAGCTGGTCTTGTGAGAGAGACTTCAAAAATGAAACGTCGCCGCACTCGGCACCTTTGAAGAGGTCTTCATCTTTGAATAGGCGGTCGGTTTCTGATGTCGAAGGATCAATTTCCATTTCCATGGCGAATGGGTACTGCTTGCAGTGGGGATTGCCGGATTGGTGAGTGGGGAACACACAAGGCAAACGAGCGGGTTGATTTTTTGTTTATTTTATTTTCTATCAAAAGTAATACGTCTGCCTGAGTACCTCCGCTGACTATTCCATGGCTAACATCGGTAACAGATCGGAAACATCATATCCGTTAGGGTACTGTTATATAAAAAACATATTTTTATTTTATGAAAAATAAATTTTGAAAGTGACCTTGATATTGGTGATTTTTGTGGAAAATCACTATCAGCATCGATTATTTCAGCCGAAACAATGGATCATATTCGACAATTTTTACCGAAACTGGCCCAGGCCATCGGCACTTATTGCCGAAAGCAGGCCAAGGCATCGGCAAAAACTGCCGATGCACCAAATTTTTTTTTTCAATTTCGGCCGAAATAATAACAATAAATATACTGACTTAAATTTTTCGGCCGAAAATTAAATATATATATATATATATGCTGCATCGGTAGTTATTACCGATGGAATGGCCTGATTTCGGCAATAATTGCCGATAGCCTGAATATTAACTTACTATTTCGGCTGAAATTGAAAAAAAAAATTTTGGTGCATCGGCAAAAACTGCCGATGCCTTAATATTAACTTACTATTTCGGTTGAAATTGAAAAAAAAATAATATTTTGGTGCATCAGCAAAAACTGCCGATGCCTTAATATTAACTTACTATTTCGGCTGAAATTGAAAAAAAAAAATTAGTGCATCGGCAAAAACTGCCGATGCCTTAATATTAACTTACTATTTCGGCTGAAATTGAAAAAAAAAATATTTTGGTGCATCGGCAAAAACTGCCGATGCCTTAATATTAACTTACTATTTCGGCTGAAATTGAAAAAAAAAAAAAAATTGGTGCATCGGCAAAAACTGCCGATGCCTTAATATTAACTTACTATTTCGGCTGAAATTGAAAAAAAAAATTTGGTGCATCAGCAAAAACTGCTGATGCCTTAATATTAACTTACTATTTCGGTTGAAATTGAAAAAAAAAAATTTGGTGCATCGGCAAAAACTGTCGATGCCTTAGCCTACTGTAGAGAGTAAAATAGGTATTTACTACGCAAATGTTTTCTGCGCAGTAAATACCTATTTTCCAAATAACAGGTACGTATTCGTTATCTAAATTCAATAAAAGTATTCATAGTATTAAAAATCGAATCAAACCGATCGGTTAAACCAATAAATCTGTAAAAAAGTAATAGAATCGGACTAAACGTCAAGTAAAACCAGTTTTATAAAAAAGTAAGTGTGTTTGGTAAAGACTAACCGATTTATTAAAAAATCGGAACCGTCAGTTTTTTAGTAAATCATTTGGTTTTGTTAGTATACTTCAAAATTATTTTTTTGCCCTCAAATTAAATTTTTGTTAGTAAACCATTGAAGGGTATTTTTGTCTTTTTAACTAATTTTCTTCCAACCCTAAACAAACCAAACAACCCGCTGGTCTTGTTCGCTCGTCGGTCTTCTTCTTCATGTTGGTTTGTCGTCTGCTACTCTACTCCTCTCTTCTGTTGAGCTGGAGGCCGAAGCAACCGAGCTGGTCTTCATCGATAATTCCCGCCCTACTAGCTGATGCTGAGGAGATTGCTTGTCGTCTTCATCCCACCGTCATCTTCACACGGTATAAAGAAACAACAATACTTCACACGGTGTCTAACAAAATACACATCTGTTCGGTATAAATACATTTATTTTAATTATAAAACAATAAGGGATAAATACTTGTGTTATAAATTCATATATTATTGGACAGAATAATCATCTTCATTGGGCAAATGTATACTTTCTCGCAGTAAATGTACATCTTATATTGTTGAAAACCTATATTATATCAACAAATGTAAATCTTAAGATAAATATTTATGATTTTTAATGCATGTAATACCCCAAATTTACTATTTTTTTTTTATTTTTTCAACTCTTAATTATAAATTAAGAAGGTGTTACCCCATGCTTAACGCAAATGTAGTTTTTATACTATTCCTATATCAAGTACAAGGCCAAAAAAAAGTCAGTAAACCTTGATACAAAGTACAAAGAGAGAACAAGACAATGATATATGTTGACCTCATTGGTCAATCAACCTTTATTTTGACTATAAAAAACTTACTTATAGATTTAAATTATCTTATTAAGTGTACATGTGTATCATAGCAAAAATATAAGTATGCAACACTTAACTAAGCCAAGGATTACTAAGGAGATCAAGTTTGAAAATCATATCCCAAGCATAAGCAAATATCAACAAGGAAGAAAAAATAAGACTCTAGCTTTGAGTACTTGAATTTCACATATAGAATACACAAACCATGAATGATAAGCAAGTGTGCTAAAAAAACCAAGACTCTAACTTCAAAGAGTATGCTACAGTCTTAGGTTTTATGTACATATGATTTATATATTGAGCAATACGATTTTTCAATGATTTGATATTTCTAATTCTATTTAAAAATTATTTTGAAAGATCTTAAAGTGATTTCATGCATCAAAAATAATGTCAAGTATTTGTGCAAAATGTTATCTTAAATTAATTTTATTTTAAGTAGTTTTGCATATGATATGACTTTAAAAAAATCATCATCAATTCTATAGACATTATTTTTGGATTAATTATATATATATACAAATCCTAATATGTCTAATTTATTGAAAAAATGTGGTTCTCAATTTTGAACTTTGTAGCTCAAGTTATGGCTTTTTTTGGTAAGTTGCGCGATGTTGAAAATTGGTTAACCGATCTACTAGTTTTAAAACCCATTAACTGATTTCCAAACCAATCGACTAGTTTAAAAACCTATTGATTGATATGAGCATTTCTAAGATTTTTACACCTAACGCCTAGTGCCAATTTTACTAATCTTTTAGCACTATAAATGCTTTTAGACTTTAATGAACACCAATCAAAGTAGCACAACTATTCAAAAATCATCAATTTCATATCTTACAAAGAATCAAAGAGAGTTTTAATTTTACACTTTTAAATCCAAATCAAACTTCACTAGTACTCAATTTGTTCGTCATATTTGGCTAGAGTGCATATACATTTGTAATTATTATTTCTTTAGATAGATGAAAATCTTCACTAGTAATTACATACTTTCATATGCTATCAGGTGAATATTCTTATTGTATTCATTCAAATTCATCATCTCAAACACAAGTGAAGAGTGGTGTGTTGTCTAGCATTCCTAAGAGAGGTCATTGATATTGTAGTCTTATCAGTCTAGAAAGGATAGCTAAGCAAAGTGTAAATAATCTCCTAGAGGGTAATTGAGATTGTAGGCTTGTAAACCAAGAGATGAGTGATAATGATCAAACACCCATTGTAAATAAAGAGATTCAAATCCAAAAGATAAAAGATTTTGGTCATGGATGTAGAGGTTCATTGGGCCCTTGAACTACTATAAATCATTATGCCACTCATGGGCCTATGTTTGAAACACTAGATTTATTTCCCAACTCAAGTTTTCTTTTACTTTAAATTATTAGTGTTTTATACCAGCCATCTCATTATTCAACTAAGGATATTAAGATCCACATACAAAAATAAAGCAAATTCTTAACAATTTGACTACTCAAGGTTACAAATAACTAGTCATGAGGGGTCAAACAAACAACTAGCCAAGGATTTTTTGGGTTAGGCACCATCCATAACCTCACAACAACCCACAAATTAATTCTAATTCAATCCTTTAGAGTTAACTATTCAACATTTAATGTATAGTTGACTATTAATAAGGTGATAAATGGTTAACACTAATGTTAACTATTCAATACTTAGCCAAAGATTAAATTCACCAACACTTAGCATAACACACAACCCTATAAGATGGGTCATAGCTTAGTGGTTACCAAAACCACTTGACAAAATCCTAAGGATCTAGAATTCAAAAGCCATCAAAAATTTTATTATTACGAATTATTATTCACTAAAAAAATCATAAAATCACTATTCACAAAAGGTATTATTTATAATAAGACCAACTGTCTCAAAATATTTAAAATACCTTTAGGATAGTAAAATATCTCATAAAATATCTTTACTTAGCAAAATATCCTTTTATGCCTTACTTAGCCCAAAATCATAGTTAATCTCATTTAAAATAATACTTAGGGTAATTACCACATAATTAGGCCAATAATACTTTGAATAAATGAAGAACACCTCAATAACACTTTGAAACACATTGAATATCTTAAGAACACATTGAAACTTCATGAAAAGCCTTAACCATATAATACTTCAACCAAAATTAAACCATATCAAACATGATCAAATGGAGATAATCTAAACATGAAATATTACATAAGCATGCCAAAAATCATCATGATATCATTAGATTTCCACAAAACTAACCAAAACTCTCAAAATCATGAAAAAACCAAATCATCCAAATAGAAAGGCTTAAATTTAGGATAAATTAATTTACCGATAATTCGAGATTAGGTTTAGGTTAAAAAAGATAGAAAATTTAGGGTTAGGCTAAGATTTATGATTAGGGAGTCAGAGTAAGATAGAAAAATAAAATTTTCAAGTTTAGAATTAGCTTACAATATTAATTATTCAGGATTATGGTCAGGTAAAATTTAACGTATTACACTTAAGGTTAGAGAAATACTTATCCTTTTATTAGCCTATAAAATTACTATCAGAAATGAAATGAAGTAATTGTCCTATCCAACAAATAGTTAGTAACCTAAAGTTACTAGAAATAAAATAATAGTGAAAAAGATAATTATGATAATTAATACTAATAAGTTTTAAGTTGGTAAAGTAAACATGACTATTCAATAGCTATTGTTATTTATTATAACTTTATAACCAACATATTATTGCAGTAATAACTACAACACACACCTTTATTAATTAATTAATTAATTACTAAAACTACAAAATATTACATTTTATAAAACTGATATAAGAATAATGGTCACCAAAAGAATAAATATGGGTATATATCATACTAGGGTGGAAAGGTTCTGCCACATATGGTAGAATATTGAGAGATGCTATTAGTAAAAGAAATTCATTAAGAGTTAAGGACATTAAACTTAGCATTGTAAAACTTTTGACATTTGAAAAGTTGAATAATTTTTTCCTTGTTCTACATATGATATTATTATTTAGTTTATGTAAGGTACACCAATGGTGATGGATTCTTTACTCCATATAGGGGTCAATGCTATCATCTAAATGAGTGGAGGGATGGGCATCGGCTAAACTCTAGGGGAGTTCTTTAACATGAAACACTTAACTGCTAGAAATTTTATTAAGAGGTGCTTTGGATTATTGAAAATGTGATAGATAATTCTATGAAATTCAAGTTTTTATGATGTTAGGATGCATGTAGACATTATAACTACATGTTATCTTCTTTAAAATCTCTTTTATAGAGGAATGAGGTGGGATTCGATGGAACAAGAGGTACAATTTGAAATAATGAGTGCTTTCAAGGAAAATATAAATAAAGAAGATACTCTAATTAGTGTTTTTGATACCTCAAATGTATAGACTGCCTAGAGAGATAGTTTCACACGTGAGATGCTTAATAATTGACGACTTCGAAGGGATGTTGATTAGGACATGAATGAGATGATGATTACTCTCTCTCTCTCTCTCTCTCTCTCTATATATATATATATATATATATATATTTGCAATGTTTATACATTTTCTTTGATATAGTATTTTGCCTAGTATTAAAAATCGGACCGGACCGGCCGATCCGACCAGTGAATCGACGAACCGGTCGGGTCACCGGTCAAATTTCATGTACCGATTTTTAAGATCTCGGAACTAGAGATGGCAATGGGTCGGGTCTGGACCGGGTCCAGCCATATCCAGACCCGGACCCGTTTATATTACCTAGACCCAGACCCGACCCAGACCCGTCGGGTCTTAAAAGTTCAGATCCAGATCCAGATCCATCGGGTCTAGCGGGTAAACGGGTCCTAAACGGGTCCTAAATGGGTCCGGTTATTTTTTTAAAAAATAATTAATAATCTATGCTAATAAAATACATTTATATTTTATATAACTTAATATGTATTTTTTTGTTAAAAAAATCATCTAAGTGAAAAAATAAATATATTAAAATAGTTATATTAACTTTTCAAATGGTGTTTTAATACTTTTAGTAGAGATGTAAATGGCTCGGGTTTGGGGCGGGTATACCCATATCTGTATCAATAATAAAATCTGTATCTAAATCCGTACCCGTATCCGAATCCATATCCGCTAACATATCCATATCCGTATCTATTGGATATTCGTTAGTCGACGGATTATCCATTTACCCGTTAATGGATATTATTCGATGGATAAATCTATCACCCGACAGATAAACCCATTTAGAGTTAAGCTAAATGATAATTCTAACTTTAATTTATACTATAATTATTTTAAAATTAAGGGTAAAAAGATAATTATATATCGGGTAAACGGGTACAAATATGGATACGGGTATGGTTACGGGTACGGGTATGGATATCTCATACCCGTATCCGTACTCGAACCCGACGGGTATTTTTTTTCCATCATCCATATCCGTTTATCCATATCCGTTGGGCAAAATCCGTCGGGTTTCGGGTATAATCCGCCCCGTTTATTTCCCTAGCTTTTAGAATATAATATTATACATATTGTTTATAAAGTAAGTATACAAAAATAAAATTAAAAAAAATGAATAAGGAGCTTATATAAGATTAAAACAATAATGAAAAACATAATATTAGTATGTATTTATATATGTATACATACATACATATATATACACACACACATATGTATATTAAACGGGTCTGGCGGGTCGGGTCTAGATCTAGAACTAGACCCAGACCCAGACCCTTTAAAGTATATGTGGACCCAGACCCGATCCAGACCCGTCGGGTCCAAAAATCATGGACCCAGACCCCCTAAAAATGAGGCGGGTCTAGCGGGTCTGGGTCGGGTCCGAGACCCATTGCCATCCCTACTCGGAACCAGTGAAAACCGGTCAAAAATCGGTTGGACCAATGAACCGGTCAAAAAATCGGTCTTAGAACCGGTCGGGAGCCGATCAAAATTATGTAGAGTTTAATTTTCTATATATTTCATATTTTTTGACTTAAAATGTACCACTGGTTCGACCACTAAACCAGTGAACTAGTTACGAGACCGGTTCGATGACCGGTCCGGTTTTTAAAACTATGGTATTTTGGTAACCTTAAAATAATGTAGTTGTGTTGATAGAAAATTTTGGATGGTTTTAATTAATGAGATTAATAAGATTGGATATATTGCTCTATTTTAATAATTTATCAAAGTTTTATATCATGGTTATATCATATGGTTAATTTTTGTATGTTTTTAATATTTTGAACAATATATAATGGTGAGTACCATAAGTTTGAATTCAATAACTACTAAAAAAGGTTATAGGAGGACTTAGAAACATGATGAGGATAAGAAGCTGATACAACGTTTGAAAGAGATGTGTCAAGATGGAAGGTGGAAGGTTGAGGGCGGATTTAAAGTTGTATATCTACTTCATTTGGAGAAGTTTTTTTGTTGAAGCAAGACTTGATTATGAGTTCAAATCCATGAATGTTGATTGGAGATTGGGATACTTGAAAAAAAATGCTTCAATGCATTGTTTGAAATTAAGGAGAAAGAGAGTGGCTTTGGATGGAATGAGGAATAGAATATGGTGACCAGCGATTGAAAACTATTTGATGAATGGACTAAGGTAATTTCTTACTTGCTTTGTGAATTTTATACTCATATATATCATTTCTTACTATTCTCATTCAAATTCTGTTTCATTCTATTTCTCTCATATGTGGATATTGATATACGCCTTTGTTTTTGTATCGTTATAACTAGATCGTAAATGTTGATTTAGTTCCTAATATTTTTGTGTGGATCTATCTTATGCTTTTATTTTTATTTTTAAAGAGTCACAAGGATGTAGTGAGGTTATTCATGAAGTCATTTCTTTTGTTTGATGATCTTGAATATATTTTAGCCAAAGATAAGGTTGTTGGTGCTAATGATGCTACTGTTATCGATAGAGTTGAGCTTGATATGTCACATGACCATCCTAGAAGCCATCCTATAGAAAGTTCATGTGACACATGAGGATGATGAAGATGTTGAAGACATAGTAGCTCAAGAATCCAACACTAGGGGCAAGAGGAAGAGACAAAGTATAATTGTTGGTAGTTCAAAAAATTTAGAGCTAACAATAAAATGGAATCAATGCATATTATCATAAGAGAAAATATCAAGAAAATATCTATTTATAACAAGGAGCTATTTAAGGAGTCTGTTATTGTGTTGGATAGAATCCTGGGGTCTTACAAAGACAATTTGTATGAAGAACCGTTAGCAATCCATGGCATATCTTAAATGGAAGTAATCAAATCGATGAAAAAAATGACTCAAGAAGATGTGTATAATTTTTGCCAATTTAAGGATGAAAATGAGAAATATAATTATCTTAAGATGTTATTAGATGAATTTTAGGTTATGAAAATGCTTTTAGATGAAGTTTTAGAGTTATATTATGTGTTAATGGATAATTATTATCTTTTCAGTTATTGAATGTTTTGTATGTGAATTTTATTTTAAATGTTGTGCTTTGGATATTGTTGTCATACATCTTGATTAGACTCTTTGATATATTTTTGTTTAGTTATTATAATATGTTATTTTAATTTATAGTAGTTAAATTAAAAATATTTAATATTAAATTATGATGAATTTAATAAATGATTGTTCATATCTGATAAAATTTTTTATTACTAATTCTTTTTTTATAGTATATATATTACAATTAAAGTAAATTAACTATATTTAATATATATTTTGATTTATATTAGAATGCAATTAAAGTAAATTAACTATAATAATTATATATTACAATATATAATTAAAAATAATTTTTTTAATAATTAATATAAAAAAATATTATTCTAATATAAGTTAATCCTCTTAAACCAAACATAAAATAAAAAATAAAAAAAGATTCCCTTTGATAATTTACCCTTACTTACCAAATAAAGAAGTTAGAAAAACGTTTCCCCTTAACCATTCCCTGAATCCATTTTCTTCATCCTAAGCATACCCTAATGTGCACAAACTTCTAACATTTATATCTTTATAGGATTTTAAAACATTTATGCTTTTATGGGAACTAACACAAAACATCTATACCTTTAAATACATATTTATCTTGCATTAAACCATGGGAATAAATTCTCTATATATTATGTCATCTAGGCAAACAACCATCTAATGAGACCACCTACATCCTACAAAAAATTAAGGGGAAACATTAATTTTGTCTCTCATATCACTCTACAACAAGAATGGAAAAATAGGCAGAGAGACAACCAAATTTCCTCTCATCTACGTGAAACTTCTCGGCAAACAAAAAGCAAAGAGGAAATAAAGGAATGGAGGAAACTAGAATGAGGTGAAAAAAAAAGGAGGTCAACACTTTGACTATTTGTTTATATTAATTTGGCGTGATATAGACTAATACAACTATATAGTTTAATAGTAAGTTGGGGGAAAGTATGTGGGTATAAATAGAGTGGACAAAAGTTGATTCGACCCGACCCATACAAAATCTAACCTGACTTAATCTGATAAATTCATCAATCCAATCCGAAATTGATCCTACTCGATGATAACCCGAATATAAGTGATTTGGCCCAACCTCAACCCAACTCGATTCCAGTCCATAACCAACTATCAAGCCAACCCATTTTTAACCAGACCCGCTATTAACTTGACCCGACTCAACAAAGTCAAATTTGATGTTAACCAGTTATGATAAAAAAAAATACATATGTCATATTATTTATTTAATTTTTAAAAAATATATTATTATTTAAATTTTACTTATTTTGTTTACCTTTATTATGAACTTATTCATTAATGATATTCTAAGTTTACCTATTTTTTGTGTAAAAACACAATATTAAAAAGTCATAATGATGAACAAATAATAATTAATAACATATTATTAATCACATGCTTGTATAAAGTTAAACTTTATGCTTGTCTATTAGGTTAATGAGTTAGATTAATTTTGATACTTAATGTCTGATCTAACCCAAATCTAACATGATTCAAGAAATGACTTACTTGGTCCGAACCCAACCTGACTTATCAAAATGTAAAAAAGACTCAATTCGTTAAGTTAACATAAACCTAACCGGTTAAATTACTTTAAATACGAAATGACCCGAATAAAAGCTTGCTCAGCCCACTTCTTTTATTTATAAAACAACAAGGGATAAATACATGTATTATAAATTCACATGTTATTAAAAATAATATATAAGCGAAACCTTGTTTTCTTCTTTCTATGGTGATATTATCATTTGTCATATATAAGCGAAACCAACGGGTCTTCTCATTGGCTAGGGGCATAGGTAATAAAGTTTGTGGGTTCAAATTTCTCTTTTGTCATTGTACATTGTTATAGTGATTGTAATATCTATATAGTAATTTATAATCAGCTTGACCCAATCTCTTTTTTTTTTTTTTAAAAAAACTTAATTAAAAATAAATTGCTATTGTAATAAATTTGAATAATCCTTATAAAAATTAGTATTTAAAGCTTTAAAAAACAGATCAATACATCGTACTCACTTTCCTAAAGGTAACAAAAGCTAGAATCCATATTTGCATGGACAAAATTTGCATGAATCAATATCTAAGGTAAATAATTTTACAAAAAAATTGAATCAAGAGCTCTAATGATCTGGGTTGATTTTTATTTTTTTTTTCCGACCCAATACACACAAGTTGAATTGAAACGGTTAAGTGTGTTATTGAGTATTGGGCGGAGCCAACTTGAGAAATCCATCTCATGGTAATATGTAACCCATCTTATGATAAAAATAAAATAAATATAGAATTCATCTAAACAACTACGATCTCGAGTAATCCATGATACGGTTTAACTTGAGGGGGTCCAAATCATGTTCAACCTTAATAAATTATTATTAGTATAATTTTGGTCCAAGTATATTCGTTGTGTTAAATAAATATGATTTTAGTTTCTTTATTAGCAGTAATTAACTGTTTATCATCAACTTTTATCCAAACAAACAGCTATCCAAATTCAACAAGGAAATAATTGCTGGTAGCTGCCTAGACCTGCTCTACTTATATATTAATTAGCTACTTTTAAGCATTGTTGCACAGATATGGGGAAAAAAAAATTGAAAATATTATTTTTAAAATTTTTTTAAAATGGGAACACAAGGAAATAAAAATAAAAAATCATATACACACAAACACATATATATTATGTACATTTAAAAAAAAAAGATTAAATAGGCTATAATTAAGAGAAAAAATAAAAATTAAATTAAAACTATTAGCTATCTTATAAATTATTAACAAAATTTTAAAAAATTAAAAATTATTAAAAAATTTCGATCCTAAAAAAAAAAATTCAGGACAGAAATCAGTTACCGACGCCGTTTTCATACTTCACACTTTTAAGTACTAGTAATATTTCTATATATATATATATATATATATTGAAAGTAGAAACAGTGTGCGCATGAGAAAAAAAAAATGACGACATATTCTCATGATGTTGTTACAATGACCACATCCTGAAATCAAATATCTGGCCCTTGCATTATATACTATATAACGGCCCTATGAAGTCATCGATATTCATCTCAAAGTATCGCCGAGCCGCTTTCAATTATTTGCTGAAAGCCGTACAATCCAAAAAAATGTCGATACGTCGAATGAATGAATCGACGAAAGGAGCGGGCAGCTGGAGAGGCAACAAGTTTGTATCCTGGAGGAGTGATAACTGAGAACACAGGTAGCTGAGTCATTTGAACTGAACGACTAATCTTTTTGTGTTCTCAGGTCACCCCTTTAGGATCATCATCCTGTCATGGTATCGTCGTCAGACATCAAATTTCTTTCATGCGTCTGTCCCAACCCCACCGCCATTGTCTTTCAATTTGAGTAATTAAGTAGATATATAATCTATCTCATTCTTCATCATGATATACTTTTCTTTGCCTATGCCCTGCTAATGGAAGTTTGAAAGTTTAGATCTTGCCAGAGATCGATTAAATTTTAGATTCAAATTTGTTGTGGTGCTGTATTTTAGACAATTTACAGCTGGTACATGAAGATTCTTGCATCTGCTCGTGTAGCTGTGGACTTGTCGATGGTGGATCCTGCCATCGTGGTCTATGCGGTGAAGTGAAGAATGAAGATTCTGTTGATTTAATATTCCCCGATATCAACTTAGATCAGTGAATCCGTATAATCCTCTTACACCGATATAAGATATCAACTTGATTATTTACGCAAATACTGCATTAATCTCAACTCTCACTTTCATTTTCCCTTCTTTTTTCTTCTTTACTAAGTATGGACACTCTAAAACAAATATTCTAGATGAAGTAGGAGGAAGGAAAATTGATATGAAAAATATCAATAGATCACCCTTTTTTATAGTTGTTTTTAGCCCCTAATTATTTTATTTTGATGAAAGAAAAGGAAGGAAAATAAATCCATTAGTGGAATGTTAATGAATGATATGCTATGATTAGTTACTTAATTTATTTTTCAACAATATAGATTATTATATATCATGTATTTCCTTTTAAATCTAATAAAAATGTATATGTTATTAATATCTACTATTTTTAATAAACCGATGGAAAACATTGAAAAAGATATTGATAGTATTATAGAAAGTGCTCCAACTTAGGAAAGTAGAGCACAAACATCTTAAGATGAGAATATTCAAGCTGATATGGAGATGTCAAATCAAAATTCTGATAATGAAAAAACCGAAAAATATGGATGAGGATAGTGCCAAAAAAAGAAAAAGAAGATTATTTGTATGATATAATTTCAAAAGAAAATCAATTGGAAGGAAATAGAAAGAAATTTGTAATTATTGTAAGAAGAACTTAGGAAGAGAGAGTAAGAATATCACCGAGCGTCTACATGATCACTTGAAGACATGTGCACATAAAAAGCAAGCAATCATAACACAATATCTTTTATATCCAACAAAGTCCATTGATGGGTCATCAAAGCTTAGTACATATCAGTTCAACCAACATCATGTAAGGGAGGAGCTTGGCAAAATGATTGTGTTGCATGAGTATCCATTATCTATGGTTAAGTATGTAGGGTTTAGAAGGTTCCTTCATGTTTTACAACCATTATTTAAAGTGGTTTCTCGGAACACAATCAAAAGTAAAATCCTGGAGATGTTTGATGTTGAAATGGAGAAAACTTTAAAGTTGTTGGAGACAAATGCAAGCCACACCGCATTGCTAAGTGATATGTGGATTTCAAGTAATCAGAACAGAGGATTCATGGTTATCACAATGCACTTCATTGATAATTTTTGGAAACTTCAAAGTCGGCTTGTTAGGTAAATTATATGTGTTACAAAAAAAAAACTATATACGTAAACTAATAATACAATTAATTACTAAACTATGTTCTTTTTTATTAGATTTGTGTATGTGGCATGCCCACATACAGCTGAGGTGCTTGCAAATTGTCTTGTTGGTTGCTTATTTGATTGGAATCTTGATGGTAAGTGCTCTAGTTTGACTATCGACAATTGCAATTCCAATGACGTTATGGTTGATACCATTTTGGAAAATCTTCCTTTGAGTTCACTTATCATAGAAGGAAGATTTTTTCATATGTGTTGTTCTGCACACATATTGAATCTAGTTGTGAAGGACGTATTAGATTTATTTATAAAACTATTGAAAATGTCCTTTATAGTATTGCATTTTGGACCACAATTTTGAAAAGAGATGAAACATTTGTTGAAATAGCTAAACATATGAAAATTTAATGCATTTAGAAACTATAATTTTATTGTAAGACTCAGTAGAACTCTACATATTTAATGCTCAACATTGTAATTCAGTATAAAGATGTGTTTTATTGTTTGAAGCAACAAGAGCCTTTATATAAGAGAGTTCCCACAAAAGAATATTGAAAAAATGTGAGAGATATTGCTTTCAAATTAGAGATTTTTTATGATGCGACAGATTGTTATCAAGGAATTTTATTCTTCTCCACTATGTGTGAGATTAAGTTAGCAATTGATGAATGGGTCAATTCAAATGAGATTAGGGTGAGAAGTATGGCATGTAATATGAAATATAAATTTGATAAGTATTGGGATAAGATAAATTGCTTGTTTGCTATTGGAAGCATTTTGGATCCTAGGTATATATTAAAGACCATTCAATTGTATTACCCTCTTATCTATAGTGATGCATCTTTGGGAAAGATTGATGATGTGAATAAAGTGGTGAGTGACCTGATTGAAGAATATAAGAATAAATCTCAGCAATATCATGTTGTCTATCAAGAGTCACAATCTTGCTCTTCCTCAAAGCCTCCAATCTCTAAGGGTGGTAGACAAGAAAGATTCATGGAGTCCAATTCTAGCATTGAAATTATAAAGTTGGAGTTAGATAGGTACTTGGAGGATCCTCTTTCACCAAGGACTGACACTAATTTTGATGTCTTATATTGATGGAAGATGGGTGGTTACAAGTATCCCAATTTATAAAATATTGCTAAGGATGTAATGGTCATTCATGTGATGATTATTGCTTCTGAATCAACATTTAGCACTAGTGGGAGGGTTATAAGTGCTCATCGAAGTAGGCTTCATCTCAACACATAGAGACTTTGATGTGTACTCGAGATTGGTTATGGAGTGAAATTGAAGGTATTATCATATATTTTTAGTTATTTCCTTAAGTTTTTTTTTATATTATAAATATTATTATTTGCTTATTTTGCTATTTATTTTTTCTTTCAAACTCTACAGCTATTTTAGAGTGTCAAAATTTTGATGATGATGCTGAAATAGAGGTAATTGATTTATATATTGGATGTGACTTTTGGTAATTATTTTTCTTATGTATTATTCTACATGTTATTTAAGTGTTTACTTTTTGGTCTTGTTGTGTGTATAATTTCCATCACATAAATTATAGTATCGTTATAAAAATTAGGGGTTGTGTAATGCAAATCATAATATATATATATATATATATATATGCCTCCACTACTTTGTAGGCAACATAGATATGTAATGATAAGAGCAATACTGTGGGGAGTGATCTAATGTGATTTGTGGATTTCTAAATGAGTATGTAAGTCCACTAAATTATGAACTAATTATATTGTTGAAACTATACAATACTATATATATATTTTATGCCTTTAATGATTAATGATTGTGAACACATGATGTAATGATTGTTAAGGGCTATTTCATGCGGATTGTTGATTACATGCAATGGAAGACGCCTCAACCTAATTTGTTTTTGGCATTACTCAAAGTGTCGTCACACAGAATTTTTCACGGGACATTCGTGACATTTTATTTCTTTGTTCTAACTTTCTAAGTCACGCAATTTATTTTTTACATTACTCAAAGTGTTGTCACTCAGAACATGTATGTTTATTTCATATATCTTTACAGTTTGTGAGTTATCTATTGTAATTTCTACAGACACATTATCGTTTTAAATGATCCATAGATTGTATAAGATAAACTTATTATATTATTTCTTTTTGTTATCTATTAATCAGGTCGATTAATTCATGTTTTAAGTTATGGAAGCATGTCATTAGAGTACCCTTCAGGTTTAAAGATTATGATTGTTTTCCTCTACATAGGAAATGACCATTGTAATAATTTTTTTGTATAGGTTATTAGATCATAATTTTATTTTTATAAATGTAATAGAGTATCTAAGATCGGTTAATGGGACAGGGATTGGGGCGGGGATCGAGTAACGGGAATGGGGATCGGGTAACAAAGACGAGGATGAGGATCGGGGACGGGGATGGGTAATGGGGAGTGAGGATTAGGGATCAAGGTGTGTATGAAGATTCGATCCCTATAGGAATTGGGATAAGTTTAGAGATAATTTTGCTTATTAGGTTCGGCTATGAGGATGAGTTCTTTGTCCATGACCCGTTCCGTTGCCATCCTTAGTTTAGGTGAAGTCACCTAATTGTGCTAGCTTGTAAGATATGTCTTCCAATAACAAAGTAAATAGTTAAGACTCAATTTTTTTTCCAAAAAAATATTTTTTTAAACAATTAAATAATCAAAAGCTACTTTGCTTTAATTTTTCATCTTTCATTTTCTAAACTTTAATTAATTTATTAATTTTTAATAAAAGATATAAGTTGAATATTACATTTATTTATATTATTTTCTTAAAAATAATATAAATTGATAAAAATAACTTTCTTCTAAGAATAAAGATAGAAATATTATTTTCCATCTATATATAAAAATAAACCACTTTAAATCTAATTTTTATATAAAAAAAAACAATGTCACATTAAATATGTCAACACATAATTTTCATATACCCCTATTTTTTTATTTACTTTTAGATAGTTATATACACCTAAATCTTATGTCTGGTGGCTACCCTGAAAATGAAAGAGTAAATCGATATTTAAAAAACTAAGACTAATTGTATTCATTCTTAAAAAAAGTATGAAATATATACGAGGTACTCTTTTATAAAGACAAGTAGATAACAATTACTTCTTAATTTCTTTTTTTACTCTAAACTTCCACAAATTAAATAAAAATATACTTATGGTAAATAAATCTTATACCATAAAGTTTACACCAACCTATATATGTTTCTTTACCTCATTTGTTTTTCTAAAGATCAATTAACTCTCGAATAGGAACTAGTTTATATCAATATATGTTATTAAATTTGATTTGAAATCTAAATAATTCAAATCTAATTGTGCTAAATTCCAAAGTCCAAAAGTTTATCCAAGTTGGGAATTTTCCAACCTACCTATATTCCACTACTATTCAGCTCATCCATTAAATAAATTCTATGCAACCCTAACCTATAAACGAGCAAGCTTAGCTTATAAATTAGTCGAACCGAGCTCGAGCCAAATTTGAGTTGGCTCATGAACAAATGAGCCAAACCACTCTTGTATTGAACTTGACTCATTTAATAAATGAGTCTAAAAATAATACTCAATTTTTTTTTTCATTTTTTAAAACAAACGAGTCGTTTGAGTAATCTAAGGATGGGTGAAATTGTGGAAAATTTTATCAAGAAGCATGTGAGTATGGACATAATATGTTGGAAATGACTTGTGTTGATCTATGGGGTCAATGATAAATATTGAAAGCACTTCAAGTAACCACCCACAGCTAATATAGGGTCATGGTGTTACAAATGGTATTCGAATAAAACTACAGTCACGAGATGAACTTAGATGAATGAATTAGCTGTCTAGCGGGACGAATCTTGAGTTGGATTATATAGAGACAACCATTAGTTAAGGCACAATGAGTATGTTGTATTTTTTAAGTAGGGGTGTACGTAATACCCAAAATTAGTAGTTGATGGTCTATGCTTAAAATAATTGATATGCTTACTTGTATCAATAAGATGTAACTTCATTTTTGGAAATCTATTATTAGATAACTCCGCGGTTAAGCATGCTTGTCTTGGAATAGTCTAAGGATGGGCGACCTCTTATGAAGTCTTTCAAAGAAAGGGATTGTGTTGATTTATAGGGCTAGTGATCACTCTTGAAGAAGCTCCAGATAACCATATGCAATTGATATGGGGTCGAGTTGTAGAAGATATAATGAAGAAAAAATCTTTATAATAAAGGATTTATAATGAATGTATACACTTACAATATTGTTGTTAGCTAGAATTACATCAAATAATACTTATCTAATGATATTACCAATATATATATATATATATATAAATGGTATTTGTTTTTGTTGAAATAAAATTTATAGGAAACTATCAATTTTTAAATAGTATATCAAGCTAGCTTTGTGTTTATGGTTTCAAGATTACTATATTTCCGACAATTTATATAATGCAACCTCTTGCATGGTTTAGCACCGTACAACATATGCTACAATATTACACACACACACATACACACATAGCCTTCTAGTTAATTTATTTTAATTTTAGTTTATTAAAATAATATATCATAATATTTCTAATTTTTTTTATAAATAGAGATTCATATTAGTTTATTTTTTATAAATAAAATTTGTAAAAAAATTAGTATATTAGTGAAAAATCATCTTGTTAGTAAAATATCGGTATATTAGTGATAAAAGATCAGTTTTAAATATAAAAAAAAAGAAGAGAAAATATAAACTTACGGATAAAAAAATAGTATATTAATAGTGAAAGATTAATTTAAGTAAAATAATAGTAAATAATCAATTTACTAGTAAAAAATTAATGCATTAATAATAAAAAAAATTAATATATTAAATTAATGGTAAAATAATAATAAATTAGTAGTAAAAGATCAATATATTAACGATTAAATATTAATTTTAAATTAAATAATAGTGAAATATCAATTTACACGTGAAAGATTAATACATTAATCAACTTAATAAGAAACATTCTTTTGAAATGGTGACATATCACTAGGTTAAACATATCTTCTTTACATAATCGGTTCCATAAACTATAATATAGGTAGTGGACCTGGTATATCCCCTTGGCCCGTACTAATAGTCTTACACATTCCGAACGCGGTTGCCGACAGAAATCATCGGGACAAAGTAGGAAATTTGCCTTATCCCTTCTTTTCCTCCCACTCCCCGTGGATGCAGATGACCACATGTTTCACCCCAGACTAAATAAAATATCTAAATGACGAGTCACAAGCGTTCGCCGCATATTTCAGTATCTTACCCTCGATCTTTCACTATAAATACGGCCTCCGCAATACAATTTCTTCAAACCGATACATAATAATCATTGACTAAAGTCCCACCTTGCGTGTGTATCTCCCTCTACGCGCGTTTTCCAATCACCACTCCACTAGAAACAAAACTCCGGTCTCAACTCAATCATGGAAGGCGCACCATCACACAACCACCCAGAATCAGCACCCGGCGATCACCACACTGACTCAAACACCGGACTCATGTCGAGTGTCAAAGTGCTTGGTGGCGCAACTCAATCAGTGGTTAGCAATAAGAGTCTTGATGGGGTCGACAAACCTAAAGTTGCCGGTGCTGCTGAAGATGTCCTTGGTGTTGCTAAACAATACGGACATGTAGACGAGAAGGGTGCTATGGGTCAGTACGTAGGCAAAGCCGAAGGATATCTCCATAAAGTCCACTCCTCCGACGGCACCACCACCACCACGACGGGTGCCGGTATGACGACTGCTGAAACTGGTGGCGACAAGGTCCCTAAAGAGGGTGATGAGGAGAAGAAATCGGGTGGCGGTGGAATGGGTGATTACGTGAACATGGCTAAAGGGTTCTTAGGCAAATGAAAATTTTATCGTTTTGTCTCGAGGGTATATTAAGCATCCTCTCTCTGTACGTGCGTATCGTTAATTTACGTCGGCATACGTTTAGTGTGCCTTTGATTTTAGTTACGGTGTGCATTGAATTATTGATGTCAGTCATCAGGTAGCTGGTGTGTTGTACTTTGTTTCAAATTGGATCTCTCTGTGATTGCTTGGGAGACGCAGCTTGTCGTGTCACCACCATGATTAGTATTTGTCGTAATTAGCTTATCCATTTATGTGAGTTTTGTTATTCGAAAATTTTAGTTTAATATCTTGTTTCTACCGGTAATTTTTCACGTTCCTTCTCCTTGGCCAACGACGATCTATGCCGTTACCATTCTCCTTCCGACGGTAATTTTTGCCATTCTTTCTGTCCGGCCAATATTAATTTATGTCGCTATCATTTTCCTTTCGGCAGTAATTTACGCTGTTCTCTTACCCTTCCGGCGGTAATATATGTTGTTCTTTCTGCGTGGCACCGGCGATATATGCCATTTTCCGTTCCCTTCTGCCGCTTATATTTATGGTCATATTTATAGTTGTGGCGTTTTTTATGCCCCTCCAGCGACAATCTTTGCCGTTCTCGTCCTTACGCGACCGATATGTTAGACCGTTTTTCCTCCGACCTCCTTTAATTATCAACATAAAAAAAATTTACATGATGCAGATATATATATTTTTGATCAACATAAATACACTAAATAAATGCAGGATATGAAAATATACGGACAATATCTATCGTTTTTCTCTCCCTTCCTCATGTTGTCACACATTTCAAAAATAATTATTGTGAATATAATAAATACTTATAGTGGTTGTGTAGGGTAGGAGTATATTAGATAAATATTTTCAACAGGAGCCATAACTTGTATTATCATTAGAAATACAGGATATTGACATAATTTATGAGCATAAAAATAAACAAAAAAAAATATTTTATCTGATACAAATTCATCGTTATCCTTTGTACCATCCAACTATTATATAAATTTTTTTCATTTTTTTCCTTCATCAAAGAAATCAAAGAATAAGTTTTGATATAAAAATTTCAAAAACCAATTTCATTGCTTGATCTTCCCATAAAATTTTAAATTACATTTTTTAAACACTCATAATGAATATTAAATTGGAAAACCTATCAAACTACGATGAATTTTGAACTCCAACAAGCTATGATAAATTCAGAACTCTGATGAATTGTGATGATAGATTTATAACCCCAACTTAATATGATGATGGATTTAGAATACTAGCAAACTACAGATATAAAGAAAAAATACAAATAGATTCTCCAAACATTAATTACAACTTAGACGAATAGGTAAAATAAATATTTTTATTGTAAATTGTGTTGATGATTTTGGTTTGATGAAATTAATACTTCTTCTTATTATATTATTATGGTGAACTCTTTTTCAAGATATGGAACGTATGAATAATCAGAGATTTTTTTGTAACAAATCAAATATATTCTTATTGTGAAAAAGTTGCATCATGAGTTAAAAAATGAATAGAACTCAAAGCATAATTTTGATCATCTAAGGTTATAGAAAAGAAAATGGTATAAGGGTAGTTAGAGTATCTATAAGATGTAAAAGAAGTAGAATATACGTATGTATTAGACCTATAGATACCGAAGATCCACATAATACAAGTTCTAAAAAGATTGATTGCCCATTTTTTTTAGTGTTGGTGTTGAAAATAATAATGGAGGATGGTAAGTGGTAGTTAAGAACGGGACACACAATTATGAATTGATATATTATGAACAATGACATATTGTTTTTGGTTAGTAGACTGAAAATAAACTCCAATTTATTGATAAACTTATCACAGCTAACGTAAAGTCACGACAAATTATTTTACTTTTTCAAAAATAATTTAAAAGAAATGTAAGTACGAGAAGGTATATTTGTAATTTCTAACAGAAGCTTAGGTTTGAAGAAATGGACGGTCAAACAATGTTACAACATGTTATAAGTATGTCAGTTGAGAACTGTTATTTTCAATGGTATCAAAGTGAGTCAAAAACAAATTTAATAAGCGATGATCTATTTGTACATCCCGCATATGTTAATATTTTATGTGCATTTCCTTTTTTTTTACTAATTGGTTGTTCATATAGGACAAATAGATATGGAATGCCCTTACTTAAAATTATTGGATTAATACCAACACAATTGAATTTCAATGTTGCATGTGCATACATATCATCTAAAGAGAAAGAAAAGTATGGGTACTTGAGAGGTTGAAGATTTTAATGGATCCATCTATACTTCCAACTACCATTATTAGTTTATTACTGATCAAAAATTTTCTCTCATTTCAGCTGTGGAATGTATTTTTACTATTTTAAAACATTTATTACATAGGTTTCATATTAATAAGAATGTGGAGGAAGGTGCAAGAAAGCCCTTGGTCGTTCATCATTCACATGTGGTGTTATGTCACAATGGAAAATGTGATAGATGCCATTGATGAATAAACATACGAGGAATGACTTTTATCATTGGAGGAAAATTACAGAAATATGCCTAGCCTAATTTCATATCTAAAGACGAATTGACTACAACATTTTAATAAAAATTGTTTCCACTTTGTTTGATGACGTGTCTCATAGCCATCATATTACAACAAACATGTATAATTTATGTTTGATCTCCTTGTATAGTTTCTTTTCCTTTTTTCTACTGATAAAGTAATATGTTGATTTTTTTATCAACAAGATTGAAGGTCCTAATGAATCTTTGAAGAGGTTTCTAGAGACATCATAAGGCAACTTCAACATAGTATTAAAATAAATGCACATATTCCTAGAATTGCAACATGATGAGATCAAAGCATAGCTAGAGAGATCTTAATTCAATACTCATCATTTTAATACAAGTACTATTTACGCCAATTTGAGAGGTCATGTTACTTTATATGCAATGTAGTTGGTTAACAAAGAGCGCCAAAGAAGTATTTATGTGGGTACCGATGATGATTTATGGGAATATTATATGCGGGATACATGCAGCATACCATATATAAACGAGATTAATACATACATTCATAACTACATGTCAATTCCTTTGTCAGTTATTCTTTTGTTTCGGAAGAAACTTGACATAGATTGACCCATCAATCTACCGATACTGTGAGAACCAACAAAGGTTGTACCTCATTTACTCCATATTTCCATGGAGGTTGTTATGAGTCAGCTACTAGCGATACAAAATTAATTGGTAAGAAAGATATTTAATATTATATTTCCGCAGAAGGGAACAAAAATAGGGGTCGCCTAAGGAACTCCACTAGAAGGGAACCATCTAGTTGGGAGTACACAGAACAACAATCTCCAAATCATTCAGGATCAACACAAGCTCGGGTAGGTCGTCTCCAAGTTGAGGTCAGGCCCAGGGTCGGAGTCGATGATGTCAATCAACATTTATATAATCGGGCCAATTACAATTTTTATATATGAGTCAAATGAATCGCCATATAGTTATGCATATTGGTACTTGGTATAATGTGTTTGGAGATGAGAACTATGGTTTTAGAGCACTGGCATATATTATAATAGGACATGAGAATTGGTTAGTTCAGATTCATACTTACTTATATCACAAGATATTGGCTAGAAAAAATTTATACGAATATGTATTTGTATATAATAGCGTTGATCAAGCTCTCAATACTATTGCTCACTAGGAATGGCCAGTTCTGATTACACATTGGATGGAAATGTCAGATATTGGTCATGTTATTTAAACCGATTACTGTATATTGCTTGCATAATACTCGTTGAATGCGTGCAATTCTATCCTACCTTTAGTGGCGCAACATAGAATTCAAGGTCCTCAAAATGAAGTGACTATATGGCTTTCGCAAGATATGAGTCACTACATATCGGTATGTGGTTGTTTTATGTCTTTTTTTTTTTCCATATCAATATTATATCAATGTTAGTTCTTATAATCATTATTTTTTTTATTTGGACAACTTTCCACTCCCACTATTGTATGCAAATTGGAATAGATACCGTGATAGCAGCATTTCAACATTGAATACACTATATTCTTCAAGATTCCAACAATGACACTCTTTCGTACATGATGACACACAAGAGCCACATTATCTATCTTTAGACTCAACTTTTAACTATAATTGTTGTAATTTTTTCTTAGTTTATTTGTGTTCACCTTTGAAATATCTACAGGATGATTTTTTTACAATTTGTGTGTATTTCCTTGTTATATTTCCATGATAGCTTAAGTATCTGACCTATAGTAATCAGATATACTTGTGTGTTGTTCAGCTTAAGTATCTCAGTGTTCAATATGGGTTGGAGGATATTTTATTAATCATGAAATAAAATAAAAACTACATTCTATAATTGTAACAAACATATTTTAATCAAAGTACATAACCATACAATAATAAATCAAGCTCAATGCAAATGACCACTCCCACTTCCACGCCCACGACCACGCCTAAGTACAATAACTCCTAAATCATGCACAAGATTTTCAATGCATGTAACTAGTTGCTTCTAATTTAGAGCTGACTCGCCCCTTCAATAGAAACGATGAAGACTTTTATGTGCTTCTTTAAGACATCTTTCAGCTAGAATTTTATGCTCATCATTTGGATATTCAGCCAAATATTCCTCTATCAGTGGCCAATATATACTTATGAGTTTAAGGAACATACCAATCCATATAGTCATGAGTCACATCCCATAGGTATTGAGCCAGTGGTCTAAAAATATGTAGGCTCAATATGTGTTCATACTACAAGAACCATTGGTTAAGCATATGTGCGTAATGAACTTTGTGATTCTTGAAGGAATAAACTTTGTACGTGTTCCTAGTAGGCTTAATAGGCTCCTTAGGGATCACTTGCGTATATCCGAATTAGCATGTCACTCTATTTGACATATACAGTTTTACTTTCTCCAAACAGTATAAATAATAGTGATATAATGCCATATGATAATGCCTATACAGATCATTTACTCCGTATAGACCCCAAGTAACCTATCATAGAAAAATCAAACTAAATACAAATATTGCTCAAATAAATATAGTAAGAATATTTAATTTGAGCATACCTTTTAACGCAGCATAAGATCAATTTTAGCTCAAAAGTATGAGCGTCTCTAATTTATTGTCGAATTTATGTCTACAAAACCATATCATACAATGGGTTTAGTCTAGATCATAATCGGATCACTCCACTTTGAACCTCAAAAAGTATTCATAAATCCATGTCTACTATAATATTCATTTGTTAGAATTATAACTAATGAATCCAAGTATGTACTATGTATATGATAATCATAAAATTACTTGCAATTGATATATCCTGACATCTAAGCCAACTGTAGAAGTCATGTCAAGCTATCGATATAGAAAATAAGTGTGGTTGCACCCCATGCATAACCTTCGACACGCATAAGATCTTAGAGGAAGAGGATATAGTACTTATTAACTTTATTAACTAACTTATTGATAAATAAAGGTAGGCCAATCAACCATAATAGGTACCCAATCGCTTTTTCTTCATCTCCTAACTAATATGATTCATATATTTATTATAGCCATTTAAATGGAATCCCACTATTTCAATTGACTTTATTCACTTGCACATCTTCTATCCCAAAAAAGCACCCAATACACCAATCATTTGGCCACGTGTGTCGGCTGTCATCTCTAAATATAATGGATGACCGTCAACTCGTAGCCTTAGTATACAATGTACATTTAAAAAGGAAATTGTCGGCTTACCCCATGAAATATGAAAGTTGTTGGTATCGAGTTACCATCTCTCTATAAAGGCTAATATAAGTGGCATATTGGCGTGCTCAAATGTAAAGACTGGAAGGTGTGACAATCTAGTTTGATATATGAGAATGATCATCCTTTCATTGACGCTTCCAAGAAATTTTTTTGACACATCTTGTATAGTGTGGATCTTTGGACAACGACAATTATAAAAAAAATAAAAAATAAAAGAAACAAATGTAATGAATATATGATGGTCTACAGATAAAATAAGAAATAATAAATATGCTAAACTTACCTTCCCGAACCATAAATCTAAAGTATCATGACACCCAAATCTTGGAATCAAATCAGAAAGCATTGGACCTCTAGGACATGGTTCAAGTAAGTACCATTCATCATTCAATTATATACCCTATTCATCTTCACTAGTATCACTAGCATCCCTATCATCATCACCATCATCATGACTTACATATATCGATGAGGATGGATGATTAGTCATGTGGGTTAATGGTGTTGGCAAATCCAATTATGATTTAGAACTACCCACAATAGTTGGTTGAACTGAGGATGATGGTACTCCCATGTCAATCGATGTCAGTGATGTAAGAATATCTATATACTCTATAAATAATGGAAAACCTCCATAACCCAAACCTTCGTATCCCAAAATGCTTACATTGGCCACAAATGATGGATGGTCGGCATAGTCTACAGATGTTGAAATGGTCAGAGCATGATGGCTAGACTTTAGTTGTTCGGAAGATTCTTTATATTCTTGTTGTTTCACAAATTCTTTCGATTCTTGTTGGCCAACTTTTTTACCTCGTTGTAATGTTTTGGCAACAAAAATTTCAAGACTTCTCAAATGGGACATAAGATAAAGTTGTTATGTAGTATTTAGTTACGCAGTAAAGAAGTAGTAAGAGAACGACCCTCGATCCTTTCCAGTATCTGTCTTGTCTACGACTCATCTGAATTCAATAACAAAATTACGTCTATTAAAATTAAGTATATGAATATCAAGTAAATAGTCATCATTGAAATAAAAAGTAAACATATATGTTAGAGTAACATAATCTTTAGATATTATAATATCAACCCATATTATGATAGCCAAATGGATATATATACCTAACCTTATAACTAAAATATAATCTCTTAAACTAATCCTCTATTTTATTAATTAAAATAACAACTAAATATTTATAAAGTCAAAATACATGAACAATAATTTTATTAATTACTAGTAGTAGTTTAGCATAATATATCAACTCAATATGCTTAATTATCCAATTAATGACGACATCTTACAAAACCAATCACACCGATAATCCCTTACTCATCTACTGGTACTTTTTTTTTTCGAAATCTTTGACCTAGGACTAACTCCTGGAATTATAATCCCTATCAAAATTTATTCAAGATATTCCATAAAAATTAACAAACTAAATAAATCTAATGAAAATATAAACATATTTAATAAAAATATAAACAAATCTAATCTATTATCTAATCAATATATAAATAAATATAATTAAAAAAATTCACCAATAATCCTCCACCAAACAACATTATTTGCCAATTCCTTCCCTAACCAACAACATTTTGTACCGATCTCATTTCCCCTCCCCAATCAACTTTTTCTATCGTTTCCCTTCTCCCAATCTACGTCATTTTCTACTGATACCATTTCCCCTCCCATGACATTTCTTGCTATTATTGTCTAGATCTTTGCAAAATTAGCCAAATCTAATAAAAATATAACCATATTTAATAGATTTAATAAACATATAAAAAAATCTAATAACATATCAAGTCAATAGATAAACATGCATAATTAAAATATAAACACAATAACCCCTATACAACGACATTTTTTATCAATGCCTCTACTTCTCCAACCCCATAATCTGTTATTCCTCGCCCACCTGATGGTATTTTTAGCTGATGTCTTTGCATCCCTAACACCATAATCTGTCATTCCCTTTCCCCTTATACGACCGCCTAACTACGTCAATCATCCTAACCCTATTTTCCTCACTTGACTCCCCGATAAAATAATATTGGAGATCGGATTGGATTCAAAAATTATTATTTTTATCGGGTTCAGGGATGGGGACGGGGTTCCCATCCCCGACCCGTCCCGTTATCATCCATACTCGATTGGCATGCTCCGCCGATCTTGTGCCCAACCAATTTTTGCCATTTCTTTCCCTTTTTCATCGGCATCAAATGTCGTTAGTCCACTCAAATCCTAGAAAAAATACATGCCTCAGCAGCTACAATAGGAGAGAGAGTGTGCGATGAGAGAGGGAATGAGAAAATCTACGAGAGTTTGAGAGAATGAGATATGAGAGGGTGACGATAAAGATGAGAGACGGGTTAAACAGATAAAGGAGGGGTAATATAGGTATTTGAAAACATATATTTTTTGTCCATTAAACATATGTTTTCCAATTTATATTTGTTGAATAGTAAATGGGATCAAATTAGTTACTATTTATGAAAGTGATATAGCGAGTCCATCGGCTGTGATGTACGGAGATCGAAATGATACGAAAAAGCAAGGGATGAGATAAAATTTAAAAGCGTCAATGTTCAGAAAATTAAATAAAAACAAAAGGAAGAAAATGACATGTATACTTAGTTAACTAATATATTTTTAGTATTGATATTACTTTTTATATTTAAATATATTAATATACACCAATGTACGACAACGTTTCGATATATTAATAGCCACTCATATACATATTATATATTTTTTCTTTAAATATACACTAAAACTTTTTCATCCAAATATTAACATTTTAATTACATTTTTAATCTACCAAATGTATTCAAGGCTTAGTATGGCACCATACCCGCATTTCCGTGCTTTGCTATCCGGCAGTAATGTAGCGAGAGAGACAAATTACAGAATGCGATGCATTTTAGTGGAAAAATTTTGTACGGAGATCACAGATGATCATAATAGGACAGCCTAGCTATTGATTTAAAATTTTATTTTTTTCCAACAAAAAGTTTTTTTGGTAATTTATATTTTATGAGGTATAGAATACAATTTTTAATATAATATTTATATTATTTATTAAAAAAATAGTATGATGATTAATATAGAAAAGAAAGAAATCAAATTAAGGATAAAAATCAAAAAATTAAGTATTATTTTTTTAAATTAACTTTTATCGTAAAAAATTTGAAATAAAAATGTTTCTTCCAAAAATGAAAGGAGTAAATCCTAACCATTTAAAAACTGCAATTTTGACATTTAATTTTATAATTAATTAAAAAATGAATTCAAATCATTTTTAATTATAATTGAAAAAGCTAGTTATTTTATTGAATTTATGAGGACTGACCAATTTCAAAAAATTACAAAAGATAATTTCAATTATATTAGATTTACGACTATGCTTCTTTTAACATTTGTCATCGTCCATCATCATTCATCATTCATCTGATTGATGTGCCGATGAATGATCCAAATGGATAATAGAAACACATGAGAATCAAAAACATATGTAAATAAAGAATAAAATTGACGATAAATAGAGTTGGCTTAATTGTTATTATATTCTGCCCTCATCGTTTAAAAGAGAGTTAACATATTGAAAAAAATATTTCAGCATCAATATTTTTATGATAATTGAATTGAAATTGTCACAATTCATCTTTATCTATATTAATCATATAATTTATGTGATAAAAGCAATCCACAAATTCTCCTTCTAAAATCTTGTTACATATTCAAGTATCAAATCTCATAGTGATGTCTTAAGTCTATACTCTAAAAATTAGAACAATTAAAATCAGTAGACTACCATAAGGAATTTTATTGGATATCTAACACCGTACAATTAAGGGTTTCTATATAAGTTTTAGAATTTTGATGATAAATATATGTTAGAAAATAAAAATATACAAATACTTTTGGAAAAGGCTCCTTTCATTTTTGACGAAATGATTTATTTTTAAAATAATTAATATAAAATGATTAAGATATACTGTTAAAAATCAACGATCTATTTTTATAAGAGTGGCCCTTATAGAATCTTCCATTTTAGTGATATAGGAAGGAATTGTTTTTAATTACATGACCAAAAGAAATTTAAATTTTATAGTATGTACTATATACTGTTGTTGACATAACTATATTTTTTTCATTTAAAGACATATTCTCACCTTTTTAGCACGTAAAATTGTTTTGCAGTGAGAGTGAAATTTTGTAGAAAGATGAGCGACAATACTTTAAATATTGTACAAAATGTTTTTAGATTTCAATAAATATTTTTAATCTAATATGTAACTAATATCTTAAAAGAGTTTTTAACTTACTATGTTTTGAGAATTTGTTGGAACGAGAAAAAGAGTTGTTGCAAGTGGCTGTTGCGACAAACTAACATATTTTATTTAAAAATTAAGGCTAATATTATTAGAGTGTAAAATTGAATATTTGTTTTCCATCTTTGAGATAAGATATTCAATTTTTGAATAAATAAAAAAATATGAACCGAATATAAAGTAGATTTAGATGTATATAATATCTGTATGAATATTTTATTATATCAATTTGAAAAAAAAATTGTAAAAAAAATTAAAAATAAAGAATATATATCAGTTGATATTTATATTTATATAAGTGTATTATTTTATCAAAATAACTATTATAATATTATTATAAAGTTTAAAAAAATAAACTTAAAGCTATAAAAATATGATATTATAATATATTCTTAAAATAATTAATAAAATATTATATTTTTTTTAAAACTGATAATCTAATCAAAAATTAAATATTATTAAATTAGATATTATTTTAAGTAAAATTAAATAAGATATCATAAATATCAAATCGAATTTCTCAAAATTTTGAATTCAATATTTTTTGTAGAGTGCTAGCTGATATACTATTTAAATACCGCTCCATCTAACTGAAAAAAAAGTTTAAAATTTTAAAAAATTAAAACTATAAAAATATGATATTATAATATATTATTAAAATAATTAATAAAATATTAGATTTTTTAAATGAACAATTTAATTAAAAATTAAATATTATTTTAAGTAAAATTAAGTAAGATATTATAAATATGAAATCGAATTTCTTAAATTTTCGAATTTCAGATTTTTTTTGTCTAGTGCTAGCTGATATACTATTTAAATACCACCCCACCCGACCGAAATAAAAAATCCAACTATGTCGTGGTGGAAGACCGAAAGCAGGCAATCATACAATTCAATTTTGGTAAAGCTGTCTGATATGCATCAAGTAAATATGTGCATAGTGGGAGCATATGGATATGAATATGATGCGCACCGAGTTATGTATGGTATATGGATGTGACGCATGTGGGGTTGTCATGTTGCCATTTGTCATAACAAAATGTTTGAAAAATCAGATGTTTACCTCCTTGTATCTATCTATCTATTTTATATTTATATGTCTCCTACATCCTTTACTTCTATTAATTATTGTTGGTAAAAAAAAAATTGTAAAAAAATGATCCAACTACAAGAAAGGGTTGTTGCTATTATAAATCAAAACGCCATGATTAATGCAAAAAAGAAAAGAAAAAAAGAGTAGCTTCAAAAATGTATAAAATACTAGTTAGCTATCAAATGAGTGTTATATAAACATAGTACACAAATATCTTGGAATATCCAGACAAAAAGAATACAAGTCAAATAAAGTAGCACGTGTAGAGTATATATTTTTGAAGTTAAATAAATATGATATACTTTGTATTGATGCTTGCCGGCTAAAACCTCAATATTTGTGGGATATAATTAGATACATTATATATCAGTTGATTTTTATCAAAAAAAAAAGAAAAAAACTCTATTGAAGCTTTTGGATTAATTTTCTACAAGCTTCATATTATATAAAATGAGAAAATATTATAAAATGAAACAACATGACTAAAATTATTGATTGAATAGTATACTTTTTTCCCTTGAAATAGATATTTGACTATTTAAAATGTTTAAAAAATCTTAGAAAGACAGATTAAAAGATTGAAAAAATTATTTAAGCTTAACAAATTTAAAAATCCATCCGCTTCAAACAATTTTCTTTTTTCTCCTTGCTCTATTCCATCTCATCGCCACCATGCCACCAACAAAAATAATACAACATAATCACCATGTCTAAAACCCAAGGTAGAGTTGGCGGTGATGCCTAAGACAAGCATATTTCCTTTTAAAACAAAATCACCATGCCACCATAATGTTGCTATGACTTTTCTACAACATATGTTAGTTAGGGGCACCACTTAACAAGACTTGATCTTGGTTTGCCACACAACAAGAATGAGGACACCAATATGATGAATTGTTATACCATTTGAGATTTTGTATATGATGATCCACTTTCATATTTATATATTTTATCTTATACATATAGCATATAAATAGAGATAATGCACTAAACAACCTTATATTTATACCTAATTTATAATGTAACCTTGAATTTTTTTAAAATACCATATAACCTTGATTTTACATTTTTACACATTAGATGACCCTCTATATAAAAGCTTAAAGTTATATGGTGGCAAGCCCTAAAATTGAGAGAATGTCATTTGGTGGGCTAAGGTATAAACTCAAACCACTTAGGATTATATTGTACATTACGTTAAAACTCAGAATTATTTAATGCATTTTCCCCACATATATACTAGCAATTCGCTAAGATTCCATGGTATCTAGTGACACTAGGTTCTACCCTTGTGTGTGTGTATGCATAATGCACTACAAAAAAATGGAGGTTTAAGCAATCACCTATTTTGTCTATTCTCAAAATAAACCTTGGACCATTATGTTTTACTATGCCCAAAATCTGACAAGAGATGAAAATTAAAAACGGTCACGAAATCCTTATAATTAGGGTGCTTGATTCTCATCAAAATGAGAGATTATGACCTAACTACTAGAATGTGACTTGAACTCTTTGTATTTTAAGGCTTCTTGTAATCTTGGGTTTAGATGGGAAGTAGTGGACATATAAATACATGCACATTAGCTAACTAATCTAATGATCCGAGTGAAAATTATCAATCGTGATTTTTCTCATCTTTAAGTTAGTGAATTTTGGGTCATCGCTTGACTAAAGTTTGCATTTCTTGATTAACACTTGCGATTAGGACTGTAAATAAGTTAAGTAGAGCTGAACAAGGGTTGTTCAGGTTCGGCTCGTTTAATAAATAAATCTAAAAACGAGTATCATGTTCGACTTATTTATAAACGAGTCAAACTTTTAATAAGTTAAAGCAAGTTGACTTACAAGCTTTTGTGATAATTAAGCGAAGCTCACAAGCTTTTATATTGTAAATAAGCTTGAATCTAAATTTTTTATACTCAAATTCGACTTGTTTATTAAACATGTTTAAAAATAAAGTTTAAACTCGACTCATTTAATTAAATAAATTAGTTGAATTAAATCCTTACCTAGTTGAGCTTAGAAACTTCGTGAGTCGATTGTGTTTTCTTATAACATTACTTGCATTTTGTCATTATTATATTGTGCTTTAAAATTCCGTTCTTATCACTTAGAATGCTCAACTTGAACCCTCCTTCGGTTTGTTCAATCAATTTTACAATGTTTTCCCAACAAGAATAAAAAGAAGAAAATAATTAGAGGAAATATTAACTTAGTCAACTTGCATCAATTGCTTAGGCTTGACTAATATTCTAACGATTAGCGAACAAATTTTCATCTTAATGTATCTAATATATTCTAGACAAAGAAAAGAGTGCCGTATTTATTTAGGCCAACTACCATGGTTTCCCTTCGCTGTCAATTTCCTTGCATAGACTTGAAAATAAGCAAACACTAAAGTTATTTCTTTTGTTTTCTCCCCTACAGACGGAAAATATATATAGCGGCCATGATTAGTTTGTCCCTTCTGGAAGAGAGGGAGGAGGTGAGAGGAACCTCTCTTCTCTTTCGATATCGTTCTCCAGTCTCCGTCAGTCTTCGCGACATCCCCTGGATCTTGCAGCTTAATTCCATCGGTAAGCTCTCAGTCTCCGTTCGCTCGCGTTCTCTTCTCTCTTATGATTATTCACTCCCCCCCCCCGTTTTACTTTTGAGTTTGGCTTTCATGCAATTATTAATTAATCCTGCTGCTCGATACCAATTTCAGACATTGTTCGTTTAATTTATGGCGTCAACACCTAATCGAATCTTGCATTGATAATACCATAATCAATTATTTGACCTAATCATGAACGATCAGTTTTCGTACGATCTATATTATTTTTCCGCGACGATTAATGTACTGCATACGATTAATGATGGTCGGAGTCTGAATGGTAGTTGATTTTGATTCGAATTCTGGATTCTACATATTGTTTAATTGGATGGTTGTCTTTGTCCCATTGAAAAATTTACTTTCCTCCATTAAATAATATTGAACTCGCCTGGTATTGATCGTTTTTTGTGTGGTTGCCGGATTGTTACAATTGTGTTTCGCCGTTTTTAGCCGACACATTGACCCAGTTGAACTTCGGCATTGAGTACATATCTGTCACCGATCTGTCACCGTGGCTAGCTATTGGAATTGGATTTGGAATTAAACTTGAAGTTAGTTATCAGTAGCTCCTTGCTTAATAACTCATTTCTTGGTAATCTCTTGGAGAAGAGAGGGGTGACCAAGGACTAAGCTCATTGGCTCTCTAACAGACGTTAATCCGAGGTCCCCGCCCAAACAGAAAGGAAGAGAAGTGATTGGATCCGCGTGTGGTGTCTCATTAGTTTGAGGCGAAATATTCTTGACAACGTCTAGTTTTATGAGCAAGGACACCTTTTCAGTTGAACTTATGACTTTGCCCTGGTGAAAAACAAAAGGCTGAAATCATTCATATTGGCGATCACACTGGGGTTTCATCTCTATATTTCTTTTATTCATACACACACACTGGAGGTTTGATAAATTGTCACAACCTGGATAAAAACTCCATGCTGAATATGAATATGCATGTGGCCATCAGCTTAAGATTTTATCAGTTAGGTGGAAATTTTGGTTCACGATCCTGTAAATGAAATTCTAAACAAATGGCATCACTGCTTGCGGTTCTTTTACACATCTGCAAATTTCAGGGGCTTGAACGAAACAACCTTTTGCAAGGTGACATAAACTTCACATAATAATAAGAGTAAGAATACCGTGATTTCGTTTAGAAATAGTTAGCAATGCGTTTGTTTATTTATTATTATTATTATTTTGTTCTCTTAAAGTATTTTCTTCGTCTGCCATTTTTCACTTTATGGTGGTGTCCTGTTTTAGATGTGGGGTTTTCCAAATACCATTCCCAAGATCAGGCTCCACAAGAGTTCTACAGAATCAAATCTAGCCTGTTATTCTGACTTCTCGGATGATGATGTTGGTTCAATTACCAGCAGAGAAGAAGGATTAGAATGTCCAATTTGTTGGGAATCCTTCAACATTGTTGAGAATGTGCCTTATGTCTTGTGGTGTGGCCACACACTCTGCCGAAACTGTGTCCTTGGGCTTCAGTGTGCTGTAATGAAGCTCACCGCAGAGAAGTTCAAGATCCCGTTCTTCGTTTCCTGTCCCTGGTGCAGCTTACTGTCTTTTAGGTTCTCATACAAGGGAAACCTCAAGTTTCCGCGAAAGAATTATTTTATCCTTTGGATGATTGAGAGTTTAAATGGAGAGAGAACGAACGCTTCGTTTTCCCTACGTGGAGAGAACCAATCTCTTCCGTCTCCAAGGAGAAACTCCCTACGCAGTAGTCATCTCTCAAGTCTCCGGAGGGCTCCGGTTGCTCAGTCTCGAGGGCAATTGGGTACTAGCAGAACAAGCGGTGGTAGCAGCCATGTCACTGGCTATATCACTGTGGAGAGGCCGCAGTTCTCACTTCATAAATCTCTTGATTACTTCCTACATCTTGCAGCTAAGTTCCCATTGGTCGTCATCTTCTTGTTGATTGTTTTTTTTGTAATACCTGGAAGTGTAGCTATCTTGATCTTGTACTTTCTGATCACGGTCATTCTAGCCGTCCCATCGGTCCTGGTACTTTATTTTGCGTACCCCATGATGGAATGGCTTGTGAGAGAAATCACCAGCTAAGAACTTGTTGGTTCCCCTATTAATTTTATTTTTTTCCCGGTGGTATTAGAAATTTGTGGCTTAATTATTGCTTTTTCTGTTACCGAACGTTGATAACGGCGTCAAGTTGTGTTCCATTATTCCTCTCCATCTTGGCGTTTCATGTGATCGAGCAATTGATTTAGCATTTGTTTACATGAATGTGGAAATCGAGTTGCAGCTCATATGTCGAATATAATTGGACTCCTGACTCTGTGACCTTTCGGTTCTTTACGTTAGAAATTAGGAGTAGAGTGGTTTCATTCAGTTATTCAAGAACAATGACCTTGTGATTTTCATTTGGCTTCATCTAATCTTTCAGAGAAAAAAAAAACATTGACTTGTTCCATATTAATTTCTAATGAAGTCACTTGTCAGTTTATGTAGAGGGTCAAGTCTAGTTTGGGGCATGTTGGGTGGTTACTTCTTTGGGATCTATATTAGGCTATTATCTTATTCCAACGATTAAGCTTTGGGGTAAGGGTTAGAAACAACGATTACTTTCTTGATTTCAATTCTTTAGATAGGATCTGTATCATCTTCTTTTTAGGAGTTTCATCTCCGAAACTATGAGAAACATATAATGAAAAACATCTTTAAGAAGTGTAAAAACTCTATACCAAGACAAAGTACGCTAAGCAGCAAAGCATGATTTCTAGAAACCAAAGAAAATAGTATCGTACGAGTAACTAACAACTGCATGGTTTCAGTAAGTAATAACTTGGAAGGCTAAGGAGCATATGCAGCAGTAGGTACTTCAAGTGTAGCATAAAAGTGACTAGGAGCCAAGTTTTGAACATTATAAAATTAAAAATTATTCAAATAAATATTATCATCGAGTAATTTGTAACGTGGGTCGAACTCTTTAAATGAGAGCACAATGCCTAAATCAGCAGGACCTAGCATTTTTAAATCAATATCGTTTTCCTTCAATTTGAGACTTTTAATCCATTCAAAAGATAATAATGAGTTTTTGCCCATGTTTTCCATCAAATTATGGGATATAAGTCCGGTATAACAATTTTTCTTTTGGGTTCAAAGTTAGAAATGTTCTTATGAAAAATTGATTAGTTGCAAAATAATAGACAGAAACAAGATTGCCAAATTTAGTCCCATGCGAAGCATTAAAGCAAACCTTCTCATGTTTAGTAGTTTGCCAAGAGATGGCATAAAAAACGTGGTCAATATCGTTAAACCTCAAAACTTGAACTATTTTGTAAAAATTATTGGGACCTTCATCCAAATCAAAATTTAAAACAACTTCTTCATAAGAAAATTTGGCACATGCATTGAATTTAGCAATTACAATAGATGGTAATAATTGATCAATGGCCAAACAATGTAACAAGAAATCAAACATGTTCTTACGACTAACAAACTCATTTGTAGGACATTTTGGCTTATCACATGTTAAACTCTTGATTTGGGTCTTGCAATTCTACAATCTAAAAGTCATTAAACGATCCACAATGCTAGGTAGAACCGTAGAATATTAAAGTAGTAGAATATTGGTAGAATCTTTCGATCTCATGTAGGAATGGTAAAATCTTACGATTCTACATGGCAACTATAATTTATTTTATCTATTTACCTTAAAATCTATTTTTCATCTTATTATTACTATATTTATTTCCTAACTCTAAGCCTTAACCCTATTATTTTGTTCATACTATATATTGAATACCAACCAATGTAAAGAATGCACAAGCAAGACAATAACGAAATCAATTAATGGAAAGAAAAATACTTACGAAAAATCCAAACTCCAAATGTAGAGTAATTTTCATTTAGTTTACAATTATCCTTTTTATTTTCTTTTGTAGTATTGTTATCTTTGTTTTATGATTATTCCATATAAAAATATTTTTTGTATGCATATAATTGACAATTTGTGTTGCTACAACTTATTTAGTGCTCAATTAAGAGTTTAAGAATAAAATCTTTTGTGCTTTTCAACTTTAATTATAGGATTTTGTTGCATACAAGTATATCTAAACCATATTTTTATGGTATTTGTAGGATCTTACAATCCTACGGTCATATTCTATAAGTTGATTTTGATGACCCTTATTGATTCTAGGTAGAATCTTGATTCTAACAACTTTGGCCACACCACTTAACAAAGAAGAGGTAATCTACTTCTAATTGGTCCTCACCTTCCGTTATCCTCAACTAGGTGTTCCGTAGATTGTTGAATCACAACTAACCCAAGTTTTTCACTTTTAGTCATATTAACATATTCAAGAACCATCGAGTTGACATTTTTAGCTTGTTGATTATCTATAACATTGGTAAATTACAATAAAAATAAATAAATAAAAATTGGATTCGAGTTAAGTTTGTGAGAATCTCATTTCGATTGGACTATCTCCAAATGGATGACTAGCAAGGATTGGAACTACATACAAAGATCTTGTGTGGCCTTCAAAATAGAAAGGAGACAAGCAAAGAATAAAGAAGGAAAAACGTATTTGTAAAAAAGAAAATTGTTGAAAAGAGTACTTCTACTTTTTTTAATATTCTTATATAAAGAATTGATGAGTCCTATTCTCAAATGCACGGATGTCGAAGTAGTGATTATTGTCACCCCACGATGATGGTGGAGTCATAACAAGAATGATGGTGGACCTTGAATATATTTAAGCTAACAATTAAATAGAAGTAAATAATTAAGTTGTAAAGGCTACTAGATAGTGGAAATATAATTTATAGAATCACGAAAAATAAATCAAACAAACAAAAAGGTTAAGGTTTTGAGGTAGCGCCCTAATTTTACACACATTCGAGTTTCAAATTGAAATCTAATTTGATATTCACAAACTATTATGGCAACAAGGATGAGAAGTACCGCACTTTCTCAATCTACAACATCCTATTACTCACCTATGACCACATCTATTTCTAGCTTAAGGTTGAATAGAAAGCAACGCATTATAGCTTATAAATGATCCACCTTCTTTGTTGTAGGGAATAAATCAATGGCTATTGACCATTCAATTTTAAACCCTTAGTTGCGATATTATATTGGGTTTGATATTGGGTATCCTTTGATCTCATCAACACCTCCTAAGTTGATTTGTGGAATACAAGTGGAATTTTGCTCCACCTTATATTAAATTGATACTACAACACATATTGCAAATAGAATTTGAAAATAGAATATCAAAATTGATAAGGAAACTCATAAATCAAAGTTGAACAATAATAGATTAATACCCTTGGAATTCAAGGTTTCAAACAAGTTTTGGTTTTCCGCTCTAGATTCCACTAAATTACAAGAGGAATGAGAAATATGAGACGCTACAGGATGGAGATAAGGAAGGGGTGAGTGGTTTTTTAACTATTGAAATTCTCTAATGATGAATCCCCCTCGAAAACTCTAGGTTTCCTACTTTTAGAAGGATAAAATGCACCCTTTTTTTTCAGACACGATGTGACACCCTGATTTTTAAGACTTAAAAAGTTCGTTTAAATAATTAATTATGGAAGCTAAAATAATAAAAATGAAGGGTATCACCGCCACACCTAGTACAAAGCCAGTTTCCTCTACCATTATCATACCAAGTGTTGAGGCTAAAGTCATTACTTCACTTAATTTAATAACATGATTGTAAGAAACATAATAGAGAGGACAAACATATCAGTATTGTGCTAAATAAAAGTAACATCAACGATTACAAAACTTAAAAGAGAGAAATAATAGGACGACATAAGCATTCGAGTATAACCAATATTAGATATACCAAAAAGACACAAAACAATTCTTGGCTTTCCATCCAAACTACCCATTTTTGACTGAACTCAAAAGCTGATATGCAAAGTCCACTTTCCATTAAGTAGGCAGGAACCCACGAAAGGAACTCTTCAGTATAATGGTATTAAGTAACCCATTATACTAAAAAAAATGGCATGAAACACATACAACACATACAACAAAACATGGTACAAGACATTTAAATATGCATGAGAGGATTTAAATACGATGATCATTCATAAAACTAAATACCACAAAGGCTATATACTATCTATATTCATTCTTCTGTAACAAACTAAAACTTACCAATGGAACATCTAAGAGATGCTCTTTGAAGTATAATTAGAATTATCATCAACCTCAAATCATAACAACAACAACGGTCACAAAACCCATTATCAGTACCAACATATCTCATATATCATTGGTAGGCTCATAAGCACATACCAATAACAATCCATAGCATCATAAGTAGGCATAAATGCTACTATCGAACCACAGGTAGGCACGAAGGCTGCCACCAAACCAAAGTAGGCACGAAGGCTACTACCGAACTATGGGTAAGCACAAATGCTGCTACTAAACCATAAGTAGGCACAAAGATTTCTACCGGGTAATCCAAATCTAATAATCAAATATTCCATCAATCATTTTTATTTTGATTTACTCAAGGGGAGATCAATCAACTTGGAGACACTAAGGTACTCCAGTCATACTGACACACCAAGGTAGCACAATATCCTACCGATTATCAACCTAAGGACGCAAAGGTACCTTGGTTGCACTGGTATACGAAGGTAAACTATATCCTACCAACAAGGACACCTAGTCCATAAGTATGTATACCCTCTATCAGTGCGTAGAGCTAAATAGAGTAAGACATAGGGCCTAGTTGGGGCACTAAGGCACACCAGCAAAAAATTCACAATCAACTGTGAGCTAAACTATGTCTTTAGGTATTAGTATTATAAGGGTAGCAACCCTTAAAGAGCCACCATTTTCAATCTCAAGGTCTTCACTTTGATTATTAGTATTTTATTATAGTAACCACGAAATCATAATCAATCACATATATCCGATTTTCATACTTAATCATTTTACTCATTTCTAATTATTTTGAGACAACCATAAACAAGATAATTAATAAGATCAATCATAAAAATATACTAAGACCATCCTAGGCTCAATTATTCACATTTAGGCTCAATAGGCTGAAAATGATCAAAATACCTCTGAGATCAGAATTCCCACATTAACATCCTCTTTAATTACTAAATCCATTTTATTCATATATTTGTCATAAAAAGGATGAAATATAATAATTAAATTAATTTATCATATAATTAAATTATCAAATAAAGTCAAATAATCGTTTCGCCCTTATTTAAGATTTTGCATATAAAACCCTAACATGCATATCTAATACATCCATGATCATATAATCTCATGCTCAATATCATATAATACACATTAGACATGCTTGTTAGAATAAATGTCATAACACATTCAAAATGACCAAATTGTCCCTAAGGTATACATTAGGGATGTAAACGGGGCGGGTTTGAGGCGGATATACCTATATTTGTATCCGTACCCGAACCCGGTGGGTATTTTTTTCATCCTCCATATCCGTATCCATACCCGTTTAAGTATCCGTCGGATAAAATCCGTCGAGTTTTAGGTAAAATCTATCCCGTTTACATCCTTAGTATACATCCATAATTATTATTCTATAAATATATCCAAGCATGCTCAACCTATCGTTTTCCATGTGCATGTCATACATAATCATAAAAGATCATTTTTTTCCATTCTTTTGTACCTAAATTATTTTACATAAGATAACATGTTCTTTTTACCTATTTTTATGATACAATAAATAACACATAATTTTAATATAATGATTCATGCTTAACATATTTCAGACTTAAAAATTCTAATGTGCTATTATGTGATGTCTGATATTTTAGGAAATTATAAAAGTTACTTGAATTCTAAAAAAAATGCAAACTAGCGGTATCCTACTAAAAGTTGCAAGGCCCACTAATCACATTTTTGTGCCTAAAAATAACACCACAATTACCGAATTAATACTTACCAAAATAATGATAATAATAATAATAATAATAATAATAATAATTCTTTCTCAAAAATATCAAAATGCCATTACTTATTAAAATAGGTAAAAAAAATTAAAGAAATTTCTGACGCTGCATACACAATGTGAGCTCATGTACGAAGAGGGGGGTTGAGCTGGGAAAGGTGGAATGGCTAATTTGGCTAAGGAGGAAGGGTGAGGTAGGGGTGGTGGAGATGGTGGCAATGGTTGGTGTTGGTTTAGGCGATGGAGGGTGGTAGTGGTGGCGGGTGTCGGAAAGGTGGTGTTAGACTTGGTTGGCTAATAGATGGATGAGGATGGGAAGGTCCTAGGTTGTTGTGGGGATAACTCAACTAGGAGGAGCTATGGTAGATGTGGTTGGTAGTTCAGGGAGGCAAAAATGGGGCTACACAAGGGGTAACTAGGGGGTAAAAATGGTAGGGTAAGGTAGAAATATTTTATTTTAGTTTTAGATTTAATTTGGATAGTTTAGGATATTAGGCAAAAAAAAAATAATCTGCTTTTTGATAAGTTTAAAAAGAAGAAAAAAGGTAAAATAATTAAAAAAAGAAGAAGAAATTATTTGGGTTATGAGTTAAAGGTTATTAATAAAAATAATTCTGCTGAGATTTAAGGATAAGTTTTGAATAAAAAGGCCAAATACCCGAAAACATAGGTTACAAAATTTTAGAGTATACGGCTAGGACAAAATAGTCATGTTGTTTAACACAAGTACCCAGTGTCGTCTTTAAGGGACCAACATGAATTTGGTGATGATCATGGTTTCCCTATGTTGGCTCAAATTCATGTGCCCTTTCTTCAGCTCTTGCTCTCTTGGTGCTTTTTGATCTTGTATGGCCTTCTAATCGACTGTTGATAACCATTAATAATTCAAATAGAAAGTGCTAAACAAGAATAAACAAACAAGATTTATGCAATATTAAGTCCTATGATCACCTCAAGTAAAGGGAGTAACTCTAAACATTCTATATAAATACCACACTTATCAAGAACCTAGGAGTACATAGCTAGGTTTAATTGCTCCTAATGTGTGAAACAAAAAGAAGTACATTGTCTACTTTTTCTTTTATACTTATTGTATTTTTTTAGCATAATATTCTTTATAAGGAACATAATTAATATGAAAATAAGAAATAATCACCATTGAAATAAGATAGAATTAATATATTTCAACTTCGTACGCCAAGTTGGTTATAATAACATTTACAAGGGTTTATGTTTGATTACATAACAAAACCTTCAAATATAAAACATAATTAAGTTTCATTACTTTTTAATGATTTAAAATAATTACAAGGTATAAATTTATTACTAGTAAACATGTATTTAGTATATAAGTTGTGCCTTTATATAGTGAAAGGAAATCATATAACAGAGTTGCATGTGATTATTATGCATAACTCGATGATTATCCAGTTATAGAATGATGACTATCATATAAGGGTTTAACAATTATCTTATCATAGAGCGGTAATTATTATTATATTTTTACTATAATTATAATTTGGGTAATTACTTATGATAATAATAATAATAATAATAATACTAATAATAAATTAATAATAATAATAATAGTGATAAAGTTGGTAATTTTGAAAGAAAAACTAGATAATTACCATCATTAAAATTTTGATTATCTCTAGTGGTGAATAACTATGATGATTATCTTATTACTAACTTAGTGATTGTCTAAAGAAGAATTGACACTAAGGTGGGTCAGGGATGAGAATCCCATCCCTATACCCAAATCTAATAAGTAAGATAATCCTTGAACCCCACATCAATCCATAATTTTTTTCTTCTTGGGAAATCCTTGACCCAATCCTCCTAAAAATTAAATCGTTATATCTGACTTATTCATGGATACATTTCTTATTCCCAATTTATTCATCGGCCTTGAAACCCAACTTGATCCCCTAAACCTGACCTCAATCCGAATTCTCGATCCCTCTTATTTCACAACATACTTTCAATATAGACTCTCTATAAAAAGAATTGAATATATATATATATATATATATTTTTTATAATGCTATTATATAAAAATATATGAAGAATTATTTAGGGAGAGTTTAGGGATGGATACCCCAAACCTATCACCGAAATTATCCTTGATAAGAACCATCAAACTCAAACTTAATCTCCAAAATATCCCCAACCCCAAATTTAAAGGAGAAATCTCCAATGGCCCTCAAACCCATAGAGAAAACTAGTATCCCTAATTTCAAGAAAAGTTGGCAATTATGCTATTAAAGATTGGTGATTATCTCTAATGATGATAGTGATAATCTAATGTTATAATTTTTTTAAATTATCATTTCAATTATTATAACACAAGTATAATAACAATAATTAAGATACCTCATTTATTTAACCTTACTTACCTTACTTCACTAGGCTTATAATCCATTTTTAAAAACTTACTATTGAATTCCATACCGTTCTTAGCAGATTTAAGTTCTTCATCATATATTTCATTATTTTGTGGAATAATGAATTTGTTGTGGTTATTATAATCTTGTCATTTTTGCTCATTTTAAATCATTCAAAATTTGTAATTCATTCCTAAAATATTTTTGAGCACATTAATTTCATACATTTACTCTAAATTTTTTTGTATCATTTGAATCATTAAATCATGGAAAAGTTTATTTACATAATTAGACGATTGTAGCTATTTTTATCATTTCAATCTGTTAGGCATCAAACTAATTCTAATATAAAATATTTATATATATTTAAAAAAAAACTATTCCACATCCATCCATATTAATTTGAACCTTATTCACTTCATGTATTTGTAAAAAAAAAATAGTGTTTTCACAACTAATTTATTTTTATTATTTTGGTTTATTTTCCATCTATTAAAATTTAAATCAAATTTAATGTCAATTATTTTTATATATTCATGTTCCTAATATTATTATACACCTTTTTTTTTAATATTTTTTCATGATTTTTGGGACTTATTTTCTATTTTATTAATAAATCTATATTTTCTCAGACCTCTGCCTATTTAGTTATTCTAAAAAAATTGTGAAACATTTTATTTTTCCTCTCCATAGATTTAATTCCCCTCATTGTGATAAATTAGATTTCATTTATTTATTTGCACTCAATCACCCACAAACCTTTCCATAATCCCATCACCTTACAAATCCCCCTAACTTCTTACAAATCCATCACGCGCCTTCATTCAAGTGTTGAGCTAACCAAAGCCCATCCCCCAACTATTGTTTTGCTATATTTTGGGTAAGGGATAGGGTGAGTTTGATTGTTTTTATGCCCTATGAATTACCTCATAAATTAAATGTTTAACCTCACTCTCCTTTTTTTTTTTTGTGTAGAGCTAGGCATTGCTACTGTAGCTGAATTTATGCCTCTTCTCTTCCATTTTATTTACCAAAAAAAAACCCTATAATAGTTCTCATCATTTATCATCTCTTACCTTCTTGTTTTTCTTTGTTCTTGGTGTTGGTTTGGTGTTGTCCTTGCACCATTTTAAGTTTGGATTCTTACACTTGTTGGCCAAACTCCTCATCTTTCTCTCCCTTATTTTTTGGTTGATTTCACTCTCTTAAATCCCTTATCTTATTCTCTAAACACATGTTATAAATGTAGGAGATTAAGTTTTGGCGATAGTAGAGAATTCTTGTGTATTTTCAAACCTCTATATTCAAGAGTAATATCTTTTAGTTCGTCCATTCCTTTTGATCCATACTCATATTATATCATTCTAAGATTTTGTTTTCTATTTTATTTAATGTTGTTATAGACTTTCTTAAAAGTTATTTGTGTGATTTGAATGAAATTCAAGAGGATTTTGAGTTAGCCTTAGAAAAAAAAAGACATCTCTATTTCTTTTACTTGAGCTTGGATGTTAAGTGAATGTAGCTTAACTATAGATAGTAGACTTTTATGTGTGGGTATTTTAGGATTTTTAGGCTTAATAAGCATGCTATATTTTATTAATATGAAAATAATGTCTTTGTGTTAATATGTTCAAGAGCATGAAAAATATGTATGTGTATGTTTGTGATTTTTGACTATGATGTGTGAGAGAATCTTTGTATATCATCATCATTATCATTATCATTATCATGTATTTAATTAATTATATTTAAATATATGAATTTGAGAATGTGATAATAGATGAAAGAATGAGAATTTATGTACTTAAATATGTTTCACACTCATCAGGGGCATTTTGGTCTATCCAAGACATTTTAATGCCATGATACCTATTCCAATGTATTCTTTAGGTGCTTTTACTTAAATTTTGATACATAATATGTTAGGATTTGAACATGTTTAGTGATAAAAGTTTTATGAGCCCTAGGGGCATTTATGTCATTTTACATGTGTTTAGTCATTTTTCAATCATGTCTGTCAAACATGTACCATGATACAGTATGTATAATAATCATTTAAAATGTGTTATGCTATAGATGCATGTTAGGGTTTTATGTGCTAAGTATGCTTATCATGTAACTAAAGCTAAAATATTATTTTCTTTTTTGCCACTTTTAGAATTTTCTAGGATTGGTCTTGCATGTTAAAATTCTTATTTTAATGTGAATTATCCTTTTATAATTTTATTTAATTATATAAGTGTTTGGTGGTAAAATAGTAATAAATGGAATAATTAGTGTATAAGAACATTTTGATATTTTGTGGCCAAAATGTGTCTAGGTGTTGAATAATTAGATATAGGTTGGACTTAGTTGACTTAAGTCAAATTTAGTGTCGATTATTGGCCTCACCTTTGACGATTGATTTTATGTTGAACTTTTGAATAATGAAATATAAAGGATTAAAGTTGATTTAATTTATTAAGTGTTTGTTTCATGGATTAATGTCTAACGTTAAGCCTTCTATGGTGTTGTTTTGTTGTAGCCCTTATGGTCAAGTGAAGTGATTTAGGTTAATTTATTTGAGTTATGGTTAGGTGGATCTTGCATCCTTTGCTGAATAATAAGTTGATATTGAATAAAACACTAATTACTTAAAGTGAAAGACAAATTAAATTGGCAAAATCTTATGCCTCACTCTAAGGACCTCAAGTACATAGTTGGACCTTTGAGTCAAAGGACTCAATCCTTCTCTTTATATGGTTCATACACCCTATATAAGGTATGCTTATTTAAGGGTTTGGGTAATGAGGTTTTGGCATAGTCGACTGTTATATTATGTGGTTTCTTTAGCGAACTTTGTCCTATAACAAAGTGGATTTGAATTGGTAATACTTCTTTGGTTATCATTGTCTTAGATTATGGGATCGTACCCTCTTAAGGTTTTGGATTGAATTGAAATAAATTAGTAAATCACCATGCTATTATATGGATAATTGGATTAGGGTTTTGGCTTAAGCTATGTTGTAATTATGTCATTGTTGACCCCTTTTAGGACATGAGTTGTTATTATTGTATGTAGAATTCTGGGATTATAATTTCATATAAATGTTATTATCGAATCTAACCAAATGTATTGTACCTGTGTTATGCATGTTAGTGTGGACATAGGTGCACCATGGTATCGTATGAGTTTTTTTGTTATCGCCCGTGGTCGTTTGTTTATATGCATGATTATGGTCTTGTGTATTTGAGTTGTCTTTATGTGAATGTGCTAATTCTTTAAATGCAATGTGATTTGTTGATGTGAGAAAATTTTACAATTACTATACTTTTTAGCCGAGTTTATGTGCTACATGGAGTGGTTAGTAGCATCCAACCAATAACATTTGAGACTGAGAGTTTGGACTAATCGGTGTCACACCATAGGCTGTTCTTTTATTTGTTGGTTATTCTTTTAGGCTCTTGTGTCTCTTAATTGTATTTTGCTTAGCGCTTATTGTAATAAAGGTTGTATTATTTGTTACTCTTTTATTTATATTATTGTCTCTTTATTCATGTTATTTTGTCGATTTGCATTGAAATATTTTAGCATTAGTACTTAGCGTAAAAAAAAGAGTGGAGATTGAGGTTGACTTATATTAATTGTGGGGGCAACACCCGTTAGTTAATATATATATGCTAAAATAAAATTTTTAAGTAGTAAAAATGAAGGTGTTATTATAATTATAAATATAAATATAAATATATATATATATATAATTATATTATTTTGATAATATTTATAATTATAATTATAAATATAAATATAATTGTATTAAGTAACTAGTGATAATGTTGATAACAATAATTTATTAATATCAATAGTGATAAAGTTTTATAATTTATATAAAATATTGGCGATTATTATCTATCAAGAGTGATAATTGTCTCTATTAGTAATGATGAATATCCTATTACTAACTTCCTGAAGTATTTACTTTACACCTAGACATGTACACAAATAGGTAGCTAGCTTGCATGTATAAACTAAGTAATGATTATCTTTTTTTTTTAATGTCATTTAAACCGGTAATTATTAACAATTTTTTACACAAACTTAGTTGGCAAAACATCCATAAAATACTCAATTAATGATGTTTAATTTCATTCTTCATACAAAAAAATTATTAGATATTTTATATGCTCTTTGTTCAATTAGAACTAATAAATACATGTAAAATTACGCTTAATATTGTTGCTAGGTTTACAAGCAACTCATTTTGATCAATTATAAAGTTCAAATTGAAATCGGACAACTCTTACTTGATTATTGAATTTTTATTTTTAGGCGAATGTTAATGTTCTGGGCTTGTATTAAAAACTCTCGTTTGGTAACAAATAAATATTAAAGAAAGCAGAGGGAAAGATGAGATAGAGCGCAAGATAAAAAAAAAAAGAAGAAGAAAGAGATATACTTAATAGATAGAACGAAGGAACTAAATTATGTGGTAAATAGTAAATAAAATGGTACTTATTTTTTACATAGATTACAAATAGTATATATATGGAAGGAAAAATGCAAATAAAATAGAGCTACAAACCAAATGTTGGGATGTTACAATTCATAGAAAAAATTTATTTGAAGTCCACTTAAATAAAATTAATAAAAAAAAATTAATATGATCTTAAAGTATTTAATTTTAATTATAAAATATTATTTATATATAATTATACTAATACATACACCTAATTATATATAAATATATAGATTATATTTTTTATATATACATGTAAATTAAATATAAAAACACTACATATAAATAAATAAATAATATAACTTTAAATAATTTCACTTAATTAAAATTTAAAATAAATTTTCCCAATCGATATTACCTTGATTAATTTATTGAAGTCGAGGATTAGCCGTTTGTAAACAAATGGATGGACGAGTACAATTTTTTGACGCTGGACGGGTACTATCCAGAAGGCGCTAATGTCAGCACCGTACTACAAAAACCCTCTCATGATTGACTTCGAACGTGGATGATTGTAAAGAAAATGAGTAATTTAGTTAATTAATACAAGCTGCAGCTGGGGACTGATTCCTTGAGCCGACTCGCTCGTACATCATGACAGCTACTGATTTCAGTACAAAGCGAAAACGTTGAACTGTCTCAGTACATCATCGTTGGCATTATTCAACGGAACTAACGTGATCTTCACCAATAATCAAGTAATGAAATACTCGGTTGGCCGTACGTCCTCCAGTCGTGCATCCCTGAATCGGTGAGGACTTGTTAAAAGGGGCGGCTCTCCCAATCAATCTGAATCCATACACCCTGTCCTACCCTTGCCCTTCTATAAAAGCAGGGTCCCCATAAATTTCTTCCAATCAATCAAATCAAGGCTTTCCAGCTTCGACATCATCTCGAGTTCTGTAGCTGACAAGTAGAAATAATACACCCAATGGCTTCTCAGTTCAGAGCTTGTTTGACAGCTGTCAGCGTGGTGGTCATGGCAGCGGCCGTGTCAGCTCATGAAGGTCATGATCATGCTAGCGCTCCTTCTCCACAGCTGGAATCAAGTGCCTTTATGGCTCTACCTTCAGCATTGTTCGTCGGACTTGTCGGATTCCTTGTTTCCTTGGCTATCCATGGAGGAAGAATCTGATCGGCCAGTTCAAAACTTTTTTCTTACTGCACTACCTCCTTACAAGCGAATGACGACAGCCCCTCGGGCTGGCATGATATAAGATTCGATTATTTCCAGTCCCAATTGTACGATGAACTTGTGTGTTCTGTCTTCTTCTTTTTCTCCTTCTTCTTCTGTGTGTTGATTTCTCTTCATCAGCTGCCACAACCCTTTTGTAATCTGATGATTTGGATCATTTGGGGGCGGTTTACTTGATTTATTACGATTTTTATTTAATGTTGTTTTAATGAATTAACTAATGGTTACTTATATCATACCACATGAGCTTGGTTTTAAGCTCCATATCAGGGTTCTTTCTAGGCCATTTGCTTTTGGTTGTAGTTAAATTTTCCTTCATATTCTGTTGTGTGCGAATCATCAATCCATAATGAGATACACATTTGATGAATGGTAAAAACAGTATTTTATTTTATTTTATTTATATACATGGCCTTCAACTCATTTACATATACATATATATATATATAGACACGCGTACACACAGGCACCCAAAAGAAGGCGGCCGAGAAAGAAGGGAGCGCTTCTGTATCCTATCCATACATGGTTTGGCTTTGCTATGTATTCGTGGATGTTGGAGTTGCGTTGTTCTGAACTTCTCTTGCTACAAATATACTTACAAACAAAGGCAATATTTAGTAGGAGGTTCTCCTGATGTCCTGAACTTGATTGCTTTTTCTTTCACTTTCGACTCTTCCTTTATCCGCTTCTCTCTTGCCTGAGCTCTTGCCCCCTCTGCTATATCCCTTACCCTGTCCATGTCTTCTTTATAATTCGCCATTGCTTTCTCCCTCTTCCTTTCAAAATCATTCCGCCCGAAATATCTCTCCTAAATCATCAAGCGTCATGGAAAAATAAGATGATAAAATGAAACCCAGTTCGTCCGTAACCCGCGAGCAGCCATTAGAATTATGGAAACTAGGCAGCTAAGTAGCTAAATACAGAGAAAGGTTTCCAAAGATCGATGAAATGCTCATACGAACCTGTATCTTGTTCAATTTACGCCTCGCGGTGCTCTTCTTCTTATCCTCCCATTCAAGAATGGTGGCATTCAACTTCTCGTACCTGTAAAATCTTTCCTTCATATTACTGCACCACCGGAAGATGGCGGAAAGAAAAGGGAGAAAGAAAAGAAAAAATGAAGAAAAAGAGTGGTTTTGCTTTACGTACTTATCTTTGATTCTAGCCAATTCAGCCCTTTCCCAAGCATCGGCTTCGCTGTTTCTTCGCTGAATTCCTCCCGCGTCCTCTCTTTCTCCGCCGACCTCCGTCCTCTGTTTCCCTTTGTCCCATGCTGGATAACCTACAGGCTCCTGCACTGTTTTTCTCTTAGGTGATGCCGGTACTTGGAGTGGTGGTGGAGGAGGAGGTCGCTTTGGTGGTGATTTCATAGGTCTCGATGCGGAGTCGAATTCTTGTTTCGTTCTCTTGTCTGTTTCTTCTCCGTGGTGGTGATCCTGGTCGCTGTAACTGAAAGTTGGTGTCCTTTTATCTGGGGGAATCGGATGAATTGTCTTCTCCTCGGGGACGTTCCTCGTAGGCGGTTTTTGTGTCTTTGCAAAACTATCGTCGGCCGCTTCTGCAAATTTATCGTCTTCGTCTGATGATGATGATTTCAATCTTAAGAATCTCTCTGACAGAAAAATGACACAATAAGGGGGGGAGAGAGAGAGAGGGAGAGGGGAAAAAAAAAACAAAAGATTTGAGGAATACAGCGGAGTGATTTTCAGAGGATATATAATAATACATCATGAAAAATGCTTCCTGATTCTGTTTTTTTTTGGTCATTGTGGAGTCGAATGCTGCAACGACGTACCCGTGAATCTCTTGGATATCTTTCGTGCAGATTCCGTTATAGCGGGCATTGCGTCCTCTGCTTTGCTCTTCAGTCTTACCAGAGGTTCCGTGACCCTTCGATCAGGGATACCCGGTTCAAGAGTATTGATCGCATATGCGGCTGCTGCAACAGCAGCCGCATACCCGTGGTCATTCCCATTGCTGCCCATTTGGCCTGAAAACTCTCTTGGGAACCACTGCTGAGCTGCATCATACAATAAATTCAAGTCCTGATATGAGCACACATTTAGCTTCTTAACAAATAACAACAACAACAACAACAACAGCAACAACAGCAACTGAGGATCGTCGACGTTGGCCGGAGACCTCCTTCGAACGGTGCAGTTTTATTTTGTGCTAGTAGCGGACGGGATTGATGATGAAGACAGGGTAAGGCAACTTACTTCCTTTGCTGCTGCGTGCAGGCTCTTCTCTTGGTAACTCGTATTTGTATTTGTAGCAGCGAGCTTCCTCAAGTCGGGCAATATTTGTTTGCAATTCAAAATATGTACCTCATTTTCTCGATCAATTGTTGCATTGAATTGAAGAAAACCACAGCTGCTCAATCCCGGAGACAATCATCATGCATAACAACGATATATCAATGGGTGGAAACGGTTGTCTAATTGTTGGGGGAACCCATGGGCTTAGCTTGCTGCAATATGCATGACATAGGAAAAGCATAGATTCTTTGGTTACAGCAGCAGGGGAACTCTGAAACTGTTTTTTTTCTTTCTTTGAGTTCAAAAGCCGACATGGAGAGTAAAGGAAAGAACCTTTCCCTCCTCAACTAATTTTTCTCCAGAAAATTGTTGTCTTTTACCCCTCGGAACAGGTTTTTGTGTATATATATAAATATATAAACCACAAAAGGGAAATGGAGCTCAGATTGCCCCTTGAATAAAACTGTTGCTCTCGTTGAGAGTCGAACTCAAGACCTCCCGCTTACTAAACGGGTGCTCTAACCAACTGAGCTACGAGAGCCTGCTTGGAAACCTTTTACTGTTTTGTATATTACTATATATATATATGGCTTTTATCATTTTGCCACGACAACACGAGGCTGTCAGCCCCAGGCCCCCTGTTAGGCTGTTAGCATTATCTCTTCATCGTTGCAGAATAGCCAGTTCAACTGAGTATTTTTTTTATTTTATTTTTTTTTCTCACCTCCAAAGCCCATAAAATGATCCAAAATCAACAAAAAACGATACAAGGATGCTGCTAAGGCAAGAATACCAGATACAAGGATCAAGCGTTCATTTGAGAGAATACATCACATCTACTTCACATCTGGAACCGCAAGATGAGATCAATTCACTTGCTACTGTTGATGCTTAAATAATCATTGTACATAGTAAATTATTTCTTTCGTTCTCATATGCCTGAACGGCTTACACTCATGAGGCGGATTAGGTAGGGACTTGCACCCCATAACTATTTCCAGGGTAACACTCTATTCATGTCCAGGACTAGGAGAGAGAGAGAAAAAAGGTGTATAAGAGAGAATGGGTAGCACTATCTTCCTCAACTTACACTCGTAGAATATTTTTTTTTTTTAATTTCTAGGAGGACCAAAAAGAAAAAAAAAAGAAAAAGAAAGAAGGGGTAACATCAATTACTAACAAATAAACACATTTCCTTTTCTTCCTAGAATTGCCAATTGAACGGTGTATATAAGCATTCTTGAACACATGAAGTACGTTGAATCCGACTCAAACCAGAAATTCTGCATCAGAAACATCAAAGACTTTATGGAAGCCTATGGGTTTTACACCTGCCCTGAAAGAATTGCCTTCATTGTACCTGCACGAGAATATAATGGAATTCAATATGTTGGTTGTCCTATCAAACATAAGATCAATCAATAGAGCAAGTTGCTTTCGATTGATTGACTCATATCTCTTTCAAGTATGGGTGTTTGTAGAACATATCAGGAATTCTTCCTGTAAATTGGTTGTGATCCAAGTACCTGAAAGTTTGAGCAGAAGACAAACAATTTGTGATGAAGGAGGTTTGACGAAAATAGAGTAGGAAAGGAGGGAAAGAAAGAGAGCTTGGGGTCGATGGTAGGGGTAGGGAGAACGAGGAGGATGGAGAAGGTAGATGTGGGCAAGGGAAAACCAACGGAGGGGGAGGCTCGGTTTGGCGTGGGATGGGCAGGTGAGGGTGAGGCAGAGGCGCAGGGGGATTAGGGGTGCAGGGTGTCGTAGAGCATGGCTGGGAAGGGAAGTGAGAAGGTGACGGGGGTGCATGGTAAGCGGAAAGGAAAGGGAAAGGCAAAAATGGGTTGTGTGCATAATGGGAAGGAGAAAGAAAGAAAAGAAAAGGGGGAAATAAAGGGGGGAAGGGGCAAAAAGGAAAAAAAATTGGGTTTTATGTTTAGGTTTATAATCTAGCGAATTAATTTAATTAATCTATTAATTATCGGGGACTAGGTTTAGGCTATAAAAATATAATGACTCGAAAAATAAAATTTATAATAGCTTAAAATATTAATTAATCGAGATTAAGATTAGATAAAATTTTAGAATATTATAAAACCAGCAGTCCAACTATTAAACTAATAAACGAGTTATGATATCTTTTTAATGGTAGGTCCGATTTTTAAAGCTATAGTTTTTTTCTTGGGAAAAATAGTATAGAGTCCTGCTGGCTGAAACTAATTAAGCATAAAAAAATCTACAGTCATTAATTCTATTTTTTAGACTTTCTATGTTATACAGTATTTATACACTAATTAAACTAAAGGTTCGTAACCGAACCAAAATCTATCCCTACTGACTTCGACATCCATCTAACCGATCTTTTCTTCACCCTGACTCACTCCCCACAACACCTCACCTCCTCTTCCAATTATACTTCCCTCAACAAGAAGAACAAAAGTAATCTTGGCGTCTGGTAATGTGGTGGTTTGGATATGGGATTTTTTGCTTTAACTTGCGATTTGGTTCGAAGACTAGATCTTGAACTATTTATGAGACCAAGCTCATTTGAAGATTAGCGTCTCAAATGTAATTGTTTGAGTTCAATCTTCTAATTGGATGAGTCCGATATTCTATGGTCGATTACTATGCATAATAAGTTACTCAATTTTTTTTCTAGGTTGATTTATTTGGTTGAGAAAGCTTTGATGTTTGGTAAGCCATAGATTTGACGTGTCTAGATTTGTTTGTGTTTGATGTTCTTTTGACTATTCACTAATACTCGCTCCCTTGGTGAGTTCAATTGGTTCATAAAATGAATCCTCGGGTCTAATTTTGATAATTTGATGAATTCATATGTTTTGACAAATTAATTGAAATATGGATTCTGCTCAATGTTGATTACAATTGCCATATATTGAGTTTCCTCTAAATTGGTTCAGTTAACTAGTATTATTTGGTTGTCTAATTATTTGATTTCTTAATTTCTTGGAATTTTCTGTAACACCAAAAAATTTACTACTAAAAATTTTTGTTTGCAGAGTTAAGCTCGGAAGCTAAAATAATAAAACGAAGGGTGTTACCGCCATACTTGGTACAAGTCCGGTTTCCTCTACCATTCTTATATTAAGTGCTAAGACTGAAATTATTACTCCGCTTAAATTAATAACATGATTATAGAAATTAGTATAGAGAGAACGTTAGATAAATACCGTGCTAATTAAAAACAACATTAACAGTTTACAAAACTCAAGAGAGGAATTACAGGAGGACATAAAGGTCTAAAAACAATAGGAAATAAGATAGAAACAGAGAAACCGGATAGTCCTACGCTCTCAAATTTGAACTACCAGTATTTGACTGAACTTAGAGGCTGACCTGCAAAGTCCACTGCCATTGAATAGGCAGGGGCCCACGAGAATAAACTCTTCAATACTACGGTACTAAGCAACCCTTTATACCAAACTAATATGATAAAATAATATGGAACACATGTAAGACATACAACTAACATGGTATAAGACCTATACATACACATACGAAGATTAAGATATAATAATCATTTAGATAATAAAATTTCATCAAGGTCACGTACTACTCATATTCATTCATCTGAACCAACTAAGCTTACTAATGAACATCCCAGATATACTCTCTGAAGCAATAGTTAAAACCTAATTCTATACCAAAATTTTAACCCAACATAAAACCCAACCAATTACATATATCACAAGTATAACATACTAAGATCCATATCATCCTAGGTATACTTAAAGGTACAACATAATAAAATCCATAATATCATAGTTATAGTTACAAGTACAGCATAATAAGATCCATAACATCACAGGTATACTTACAGGTACAATATAATAAAATCCATGACATCACAAGTATGCTCACATATATAATACCAACACAAGTAGGCACAAAGGCTACTATCGAAACCACAGGTAGGCACAAAGGCTACTACTGAAACCACAAAAAACCACAGGTAGGCACAAATGTTGCTATCAAACCACATGCTACTACCAAAACCATAAGCAGGCATGAAGAATACTTCCAAAACCACAGGTAGGCATAAAGGCTGCTGCCGAAACCATAGGAAACCACAGGTAGGCACAACGGCTACTACCAAAACCACAGGTAGGTATGAAGGCTACTACCAAACAATCCAATAATCTCATAATCATTATTTCAATAAAATCATATCATTTCAATTTTTATTTACTTTCTCAAGGGGAGATCAATCAACCTGGAGACACAAAGGTACTCTAATCATTCTGGTGTACTAAGGTAACACAATGCCTTACCGACAAGGACACCTAATCCATAAGTATGCATACCCCTTATTAGTCTGCAGAATATAATAGAGTAAAGATGTAGGGCCTAACTGAGGCACTAAGGCACACCAGCAAAAATCCATAATATCAACCGTGGGCTAAACCACGTCCTTAGGGTAACAACTCCTGAGGATCCACCATTCCCAATCTCGAGATCTTTCACTTTAAGTATTAGTATTTTATTAAGGTAATCATGAAATCGAATACAATACCAATAAATCTAATTTTCATACTCAACTGTTTTTGCTTATTTTCAATCATTCGAGACAACCATAATACGGGTCAATATCGAGGCCAACATTAAAATATGCTAAGGTCATCCTAGGCTCAACTATTCATATTCGGACCCTTTAGGTTGAAAAAGACCAAAATACCCCTAAGACCAAAATTTTCAGAGTATCATCTATTGAAATACTAATTACATTTTATTTATTCATTTGTTATGAAAAGGCTAAAACACCATAAATAAATTATTTATCACACGATTTAAATTATCAGATATTCTAAATGACCATTTTGCCCTTATACATAATTCTACACATAAAATCCTATTATACACTTTTAATCCATCCAAAACACATGTTAGACATGCTTTTTGAGATAAAAATCATAACACACTCAGAATGACCAAATTACCCCTAGGGCACTTATCTGTAATAATTATTCTAGAATTATGTTCAAGCATGCTTAGCTTATTTTTTTTATACATACCTATTATACGAAATATTTTCCAAACATAATAATCACTTTGATCACACATTCGTACTCAATATATTTTATATCAGATAATATGCTCATTTTTCTGATTTTCATGATAACAATTAATAATACATAATTATATTGTAACGAATCATGTCTAACACATTTCACACATAAAAACCTTAATATGCTATCATGCAATATTTATCATTTTATTAGAGTATAGTGATTACCTGAATTTCAACAAAAATGCAAAAATAGCAGTATCCTACTAAAGTTATCAAAACATGCTAATTAACCTTTCATAACTAAAAATAATACTGAAATTACCAAATTAATATCTATCATGTAAAATAATAATTATAATAATAAAATATTTTTTCAAAAATTACCAAAATACCCTTACATTTAAAATGGGTACCAATATTTTACAAAACTCAAACATTTCTCACGTTGCACATACAACATGAGCCTCAAGTAAAAATGGGGGAGGGCAACAAGGGCAAGGCAAGGTGGCAACTGGTGGCGATGGTTGGGATGGGCGACGGTGGTGGTTAGTGGTGACGGGGTGGTGTTGGTTGCGATGGTAGGCAGTAGTGGTGGCTCAGTTGGGGGTTGGTAACACAGGAAGGGAATTGGCTGCAGGTGGTAGAGATGGTAGGATGGCTCGGTGGTGGCTAGGTATTGTGGTGCCACGGGAGGAGGGTGGTGTAGAGGTTGGTTCTTGGATGTAGGCAGGGCTGCAGTGGTCGAAGGTGTGAGGTGCAGCTAGGGTTTTGCTGGACACTGGAGCTGCGGTGGTATGCTGGTAGGTGGAAGAAAACGGAGGGGAGTAGGGGCTGGGGTGCCGAGGTGGTGAGGATGGGCTGGAGGGTAGGTGGCTGCTGGGGTGCTGGGGGTCGATGGTTTCCTAGGCTAGGGTTACACGAAATGGTTTGGGGAGGCTGGGAGTATGCATGTGTGCATGTAGAGAAGGGGTCGTGTTTGGTTGAGAAAAATGGTGCACGGGAGAAGGGGTTGGGTTTTGGGTGGTGCAAAAGTGGAGAAGGCAGGCTGGGGAAAGTTGAACCAAAAGGAGCCGAGAAGAGAGGGATTTAGGTGACAACTGCACAAAAATGGTTGGGGGAGTTGTGGGTTGGTGCACCGAAAGGAATGGGGCGTTGTTTGGGTGTTGCATGCAGGTGTATGTATATAATACAGTGGGTTGTTTGGTTGGAAAAACCAAACAAAAGGAGAGAGGGGAGTAGGGGTTGCGTGCATGAGAAATAAACAAGGCAGGGAAGGGGAGTTGCTGAGAGGTGCGTCGATGAGGCATAGAAAGGAATAGGGGATGGTTGAGAGCAAAAAATGCAGCGGGGTAAGGATGCGTGCGAGAGTGTATGTAGCGTGTATATTTGTATATAAAAAAATGCAGAGCATAGATTGCATAAGGTAAGGAGTTGAGGGAGACAGGGAGAGTGATTGTGGGAGGGGATTGGGGCAAGCAATAGGTAAGTTTAGTTGGGTAAAAGTAGGTAAATTTTATTTTATTTTTAGGTTTAGTTTGGATAGACTAGGGTACCGGGTAGAAAAATAATCCAGATTAGGACAGGTTTTAAAAGGGTAGAAAGAGTAAAATAATTGGGAATAAATTTTAGGAAATTATTTTGGGTTACGGATCAAAAGATTATTAGTAAAATAATTTATGATAAGATTTACGGTTATAAATTAGGATTAAATTTAATAATCCAATTTATATCAAAATTTTAACCTGATTAAATTTATACTTAAACCGTCATAATAATATGAATAATAATAACACTTTTAATATTAAACCTCCTAAAATAATAATTATAACAAATCATACGACTATTAATTTATAATTAAGATTTTTAAAAATGGGGTATTACATTTTCAAATTGTTTTGTGCCTATAAATTTGATGTTTCTGACTGCCACGTAAATTGGTTTATTGAATTATATCAATTGATTGTCCTGGTATTTGTTGTATCCAATCTTACACATGAGCATATTGATTCAGAGGAGATGCAAATAGACTTTCTTTGCCTATAATTTTTACTGTTTATTGGACTTCCCTAGCTTTTGTGTATTGATGTCCATAACTATTGGGCTACATTTTTCTATTTGTGTGATATGTTGTTTGATATATTTAGATTTTATTCACTTGTTTCAACTATCATGGCTACTCTTGTGATGATATAGTTATGTGCGTCGAGAATATGGCTCCTAGTAGGTTCTATCAAATTGTTTGAGAGAAAACTTACAACTTTATAAAAATATTTTATGGTTCTAAAACTTATAGACTATTTACTATCGCACTAGTTTTTTTATACTCAAACTTTTGAAGGTGTTTCTAATTTTATGGGACTTGTATGTACTCCTCTGTAGATGTGGCTGAAGCCAATAACTCTTATTTATACTATAGTTATAAATATCAAGCATGAGTAGTGACTCATTTGGAAGTTTATATGTGCGATAACATTATTTAACATTTTTTTTATGCAAGCCCAAGTGCTAATCATGGTGACAAGGTGTGGGGTGGCCATGCATGTTGCTACTTCTAGTATCTCATGTCATATTGATGTCTATTAATGTGAGCTTCTGTTCTACTATGATATTTCCTAAATCTGAATTTCAGGTAGTAATACTGATAGAGAAAGAGGAAGGAATTAAAGAGCACTGGAAATACAATTTTCCTTGAGCTATCTCCATTCTTAAGTGTTTTAACGAGTTTTGAAACTTGTCTCATTTCACTTGGTACATTCAAATTTATTATTTTTTCTCCTCGTAAAGAAGTGTTGCCTATCGATATAGGTGATTCAACTTATACCTTATAGTGTAGTTCAAATATTCTCTTGTGAGTTTTACAAGGTCAAACTTGAACTTTTTTTAGTGATTGATTTTATTAAATAGTGTATCCAATTATATAATTAAGATTATCCTCTAGATTATGTCTTTATTCCTACATATGCTAGAGATGGACACACAAGCCCAATCCTAAATATGTGGGTATCTACTATCTATTCCTTCCCTAATCATGAAATAAACATAGGAGTATATATGTATTGTCTCTTTTTTTTTCTTTTTTTTCCTGAGCATATGATATTTGTAGGTCAAGAGATGAAGCTTTAATAGTTTGGTCTCTAACAAAATTTATATGATGTATGGTCATTGAAGCTAATGATATGGAGTTGCCTACAAGCATAGCGCTTATAGGGAGGGGGTTCGTGTGCGTGTGTGTGTGTGCTTAGTTTAATATAGAGACAATTGTAAATGGAATATTCAAGTCATACTTGTTGATGTTGTTGATAAGTGCTCAACCCAATATAAATATATTTGTAAATATGCTTGGGATTTTACTTTTGTTGGAAATTTAATGAATAAATATAAGGTTTAACTCTCCATTTGATTTTTTAAAAAATACTAGGATATGCAATTATAGTATTAAATTAAGAAAATTTATGATTTGCGGCATTACTTTTGATTTTACCCTTGTTGATATGAATTAAAGAGGGTAATTAAATTTTTTTGAAAAACCATACTAAGGGGAAGTTTTAGGTATGAATTTCTCGATAGGTTTTGATTGTATCACCGTTGAACCACTAGAACAAGAGCATGCTTAGAATCCTAATGAATATAAAATTTAGATCAATGTAATGATAATTTTAATATTATAATATATTTTTTCTATTACTATTGTATGTATAGTACAAAACGAACTTGGTAAAATAAAAATTAAAATGTTAGAAAAATTTTATAATTTTATTGATGTTGATATTGTAAAAATTTTAATATAAAAAACTAGAATTCAAGTACCTAGTTCGAGATGAAATTTAAATCTATTTAATAATGATTTTAATGTTATAATATTTTTTTTAATAATATTACACATATTCTACAAATCAAACTTAATAGGAAAAAAAATATGAATCCTAGATTCTTATTTTTTTTTGGAATTTCGCTGGAGTTTGTGTTACAACCATATTTAATTTTGAAAAAAAATGGGAATTCAAGTACATGGTTTTGGATAAAATTTAGATAAAATTAATTATGACTTTTACATTATAATATATTTTTCCCTTAATACCACTACATGCCTATTACAAATCAAATTTGATAGAACATAAATTAAAATCTTAAAGATTTTGAGAAATTTCTCTAAAGTTGGTATTGCGGCTAATTTCATATCTAAAAAAATCTAAAATTTAAGCACCAAGTTTTTAGATGAAATTTTAATCAATTTAATAATTACTTTAATGTTATAATATTTTTTTCCTAATATTAACATATGTATACTATAAACCGAATTTGATATAATATAAATCCAAATCCTAGACACTTTTTAGAATTTCACTAAAGTTACGACAAACTTTCATTATAAAAAATAATAATTCTGGAATTCAAGTACCTAGTTTGGGATAAAATTGAAATCAATTTAATGATTATTTTAAGGGTATAATATGTTTTTCTAATACTATTATACACATACTACAAATAGAATTTGAAAATCAAAATCCTATATATTTTTTTTGAAATTGATGAATTTGATCTCGCGACCAATTTCAATGCTAGAAAAAAAATTCTAGAATTCATATGGCTGCCAAACTTTAATTATGACCTCGCAATATGAACCAGAAATAATAATGGTGCCTATTAAATCAAATCTGGTTAAATGGAGGTTGAATATTATTTTTATATATAATTTAAGTATTTGTTATTGAAAAAACATAATTAGAATAAACCTAGTGTAATCCAAGTAAAAAAGAAAATGTTTTACGTATAGGTAACTATAAATGTACAAATATTATATTTTGGTGTACATTTACCTATAATTACATGCATATAGTTTCTTTCAATTATGTACCTACAAACCTAATTTATGACTTTACAATACAAATGAGAAATAGTCATGGTGCCTACTAAATCAACTTAGATTATATGAAAGCTAAATATATATTTTTCATATATGATTTAAGTATTCATTATAGGAACAAAACTTAATTAAAATAAACATCATGTAAGCTAAGTAAAAAAATTAGCTATAAATATAGATAACTATATATGTACAAATATTAGCTTTTGGTTTACAATGACGTGTAATTACATGTACATGGTTTCTTTCATTTTTGTATCTACCAAACTTTAATTATGATCTTATAATACGAATGATAAATAGTCTTGGTGCCTACTAAATCAAATCGAAAATCTTATGAAGGCTGCATAATTTTTTTTCATACATAATTTAAGTATTTATTATAGGAAAAAACTTAATTAGAATAAACTTCACATAAGCTAAGTTTTAAAAAAAATTAGTTGTACATAGATGTAACTATATATGCCCACATATAATCTTTTGGTGTACACTTACCTATGATTATATGTATGTAGTTTCTTTTATTTTTGTACCTATCAAACTTATTTTATGACTTCACAATATGAATGAGAAATAGTTATGGTGTCTACTCAAAAAGTGACTTCAATTACAACAAACCTAACATAATATGACTATAAATATACTTGTACACATAGTTAACCTTAGTTGTACAAATAAAGCCTTTTGATTTATATTTACCAATAAATAGTTGTACAAGGTTCTTCTCAATTTGATACAATGTTAAGAGGACTTTAATTACCCAAAAAAAAAAACTAGCATAATATGAGTAAGAATATGTATGTATATATAGTTGAATAAACTTATATAAATGGGGACTTTTAACCTACATTTACCTATAACTAGCTATACAATGTTTCTTTTAATTTGGTAAAGGAAGGAGTTAATTAATTAGTTCATACTTCAGATAAAAAAATAATTGTGAACCCCATTTAGTGAAATTAGATTAAATAAAAAAAATTGAAATATAATTTAAGTTACTAAATAATGAAGATAAAAAGATGCCTTCAATTGAAACAAACCTAACATAATATGACTAAAAATATACATATACATATAGTTTACTATAGTTGTACAAATATGGACTTTTATGTACATTTACATATAATTCGTTGTACACGGTTCCTTTTAATTTGGTAAAGCGTGGAGTTAAGTAATTAGTTCATCCTACGAATAAAAAATTATTATGACCCTCACTTAGTGAAATTAGATCAAAGATATAAAAAATATTTAAATAAAATATAATCTAAGTTACTAAAATTCCAAGATATAAAAAATGACTTTAATTACAACAAAACTAACATAATATGACTAAAAATATACATGTAAATATAGTTGACTATAGTTGTACAAAAAGGGACTTTTGATGTACATTTAACTATAATTAGCTATGTAAGGTTTCTTAATTTGGTAAAGGGAGAAATTTAGTAATTAGTTCACACTACTAATAAAAATTAATTATGACCCCACTTATGAAAATTAGATCAAAGATAAAAAGAAAAAATAAAAATATATATAATTTAGGTTTTAACCAAGATAAAAAATGACTTTAATTACAATAAACCTCACATAAATGACTAAAAATATACATGTACACATAGTTAACTATAGTTATACAAATAAAGCCTGCGAATGTACATTTAACTATAAATAGTTGTACAAGGTCCCACATCATAATAATTCTTGTGAAATCAAATTAGAGACATATTCGTATTTTTTAAAGTATAATTTAAGCATTTATAATAATCTAGATTATAGTAAACCTATAACACCTCTAGCTTTACTATTAACTATTTTTTCTGGTTGAAGCTATTGCATAAAATATTAGTGTATTAGTGTAATACCCCACTTTTTAGGTTGTATGATGTATGCTAGTTTATGTGGTTGATTATGATTAGAGTATGATTGGTTAAGGTTTAGATGTTTTTTGAGTTTAGTTTTCAAAAGAGTTTTACAAAGGTTTGTTTCTATGAGACACTTGGTTTATAAGGAAATAAGTTGGTTGGTTTCGTTTAACCGTTTCATCTGCTTGTGAAGTTTTTGGTCTAGAAGAACCAACATACTGGTTCTGATGAATCAATCAATAGGTGAAATCGGTCAGCTGGTTTGTCCGAGCTGGAAGTTTTTGTGCTCAATTTTAATTCTAATCTTTTCAAAATAATCTCCATATTTTATGATTGTGCTTTAGGGTGTTCTAAAATCATTTATAGGATTTCTTTTACCCTTGATTCAAACATTTCACCGATTTAAAATCAACTTGTGGCTAGATTTGAAAAAAAAATGTTTAGATGAACTCATGCTCTCATATTCTTCTTCCTCACACTTGGTACAATCAAATTTCCCGTATGATTTGCTTGCATAATCATCTATAAAGCTTCTGATTATGTTCTGGGTCCTTTTTTCCTCCTTTTCCCTTTCTTTGACAAGATGTGTCAACCTTAGGAGGTAAGGCATCTCCTATACTCACCATTTTAGGATTAAGTATGTGTTGGCTCAAATTTTCCTCCAATTGTGCCTCTACCAATCTGCTTATGGTTAAATGGATAATAAATTTGTCTGAGTAAGAAGGGTTTGTGATTCTCAAACTTGAATAAATTAATGGTTAGATTATAATCCTCAATTTTGGATGCTCCTCCATCAATCGCCTTGAGTCTTTAAGAAGGTTTGACCCTTAAATGCATTAATATTGTTGTGATCCATGTTTATTCTATCCATATGGCCTAAACAGGAAGGAGTGTGACATTGTGTACATGATCCATGTAGGTTTTGTAACAGTCGTATACTTATACAAGTATGTTATTATTTGATGCATAGTTTTATGTGAAGTATTCTTAATATGGTAATGTGTGAACATGTTATGTCTCCAATGGTATCTTCATATGCTATGGTTTCATGGATTTTTATGTCAAGTATGCATTCACACATTATTACACATATTTTTAGGATGAATCATGATCTCCTTATCACAAGGATAGTATCATGTGTTGCTTGGTCAATGTGATTTATCCATTGGGGTTGGGATGTATAGTCTATGTTATCCAATAGTTAACATTTATGTCTGGATTATTTTTATTTTTATTTTTGCTATATTGTACTCAAATTTTTATCTCTAAACCCTGATCTAATATCTAAGAAAGTTCTCTCATTCTCTTGTTTATTCTATTTAAAGTTGTAAATGTGTTACCTTATAATCGATATGAAAATGTTATGGTAAACCAGACTCACGTTGAATATGGCGATAACACCTAATTATCTTAATATTATGTGTAACACCCCAAAATTACCTACTTTTTTTTAAAGCGGAAGTAATTAAAATATTTAATTTAAAACCCATGAATTCTGGGGATGTTACCGCCATACTTAGTACCAAACAAGTTCTCTCCGACTGTTTCAGTACTAAGTGCTAAGGCTGAAAAGATTAATATAAAACTTAAACCAAGATTTCATAAAATGAATTAAAGAGATAATAACTTCGAAATCAGAGTACGCGTAAAGAATTATAATTAATAATCACAACGAGATATAATTGAACAACTATTAAAAGGTCCATCTTAAATACTGAACACAAAGTAATAACTCACAAAAGATAACTCTAATATAAAGAGGATTAATAGAAGCGAAATAAAATAACAAGAAGGGTAAAAACAGCCACGACACTCTCAAACTTTGAGCCCACACCCTAGTTCAACACTTAGCCCTGACTGATGTCTCGCCCACTTGCACAAAGTCAGATGGACATACTACTCGTAGGATAAGCAGCACCCATGAAAAGGGTAATCAGTACGCTATGTACTGAGTAAGGTAACCGAGCACTAAGGCCCACACATAAGCACATAAATCATGCAGAAGAATAGAAGAACACAATCATAAATGCATATGATCAACCAGGTAAAAGTACAAAGGCTCATATATAATTTGGATTAATTACTTAATTAATCACTGATTAGAAGTCGATTCACGCCATACTTTTTATCAAATCCATGTAAGTATAGGAACACCCCACTATTATTGCCGATGGGCCGGTCACTTACGGGACAAAGTCCACACCACTATTTTTCGCCGGTGGATCGGTCACTTGCGGGGCAATAGTCCACACCACTATTCCTGACTGGTAGATCGGTCTGGTTCCTACTCACATGGTGTTCCACTGTAAGTAATTAGTATATTTTAAGTGTCTTAGCAAACTCTGGTTTGTATTTATTGAGCTCAAGTCACCCCACTATTATTGCCGGTGGGCCGGTCACATATAGGACATCATGTCCTAACCACTATTATAATCGGTGGATCGGTCGTACATATAGGGTAAAACCCTAACCACTATTCCTGATCGGTGGATCGGTCTAGACCTGGCTCAATAATCTTTCACTTTAAATGATTAGTGTCTTAAGTATCTTATTCAAAAGCTTTTACCATGGACATGCATGAATCATTTTCTTTATACTTCACACATCACAAATCATAAAATTCCACCATCATAATTACACTTTAATCATCAACTACACATGATAATACACAAATTCTAAACAACCACAACAAACCCTATTGTCTACGCAAACCCTAGTTCGGTCTCCTACGGACCCTTAAATAATCTCCACATACTATTTCTCATCCAAAATGTTCAAACACCCAAATAACACTTACATTACCTTCCTTATACCCCAAATCAACCATTCATACGAAAATTTCACTCCCATGCAAACTTTACACATCCCATGCAACCTCTCGAACTTTTCATACAAACCCTAAATCCTATGCAATCATTAACTCCCATGCAAAACCCTAACTCCACCATGCAAGCCCTAATACCACCATACCACCATTAATACCACCATGCAACCATTAATACCACCATGCAAATCCTAATACCACCACGCAAACCCTAATACCACTATACATCCATTAATACCACCATACAACCAATAATACCACCATGCAACTATTAATACCACCATGCAAACCCTAATACCACCTTACAACCATTAATATCACCATGCACCCATTAATACAACCATGCAAACCCCAATATCACCATGCAACCATAATACAACCATAAATTGGATTCTCCCATACAAGACCATAAATTATATTCTCCCACACAAAACCATAAATTATATTCTCCCATATAAAACCATATATTATATTCTTCCATACAAAACCATAAATTAGATTCTCCCATATAAAACCATACATTATATTCTTCCACACAAAACCATAAATTAAATTCTTCCACAAGAAACCCTAAATTAGATTCTTCCACTCATGAATCATTAAAATACTTAGGTCAACTCACATCCCTTGGTCAACTTATTTTCTCCATTCTCCTTTTTCATCCTTTCTCCCACACAAACTACTTTAACATCCTCACATGCATGTCTTATAGGGTCACAACACATATCATTACATACCACAATATTTTATCACATATAATACACATGCCATACAAAAGCATGCTTAAACTCTACGTTATACCACATATGAAATAATTAATAATGATAAACATAGGATACATAGCATACAAAGCACATAATACATATATGCACACAAAAGGCCTTAGCACCCTTTACCTAAAACAACACCGGTCTTGGAGCACGCTCCTACGCCTCCTAAGGGCTTTGACTGGTCTCACCTATTATGAGGCTTTTGATAAAATACTAAAATAATAATAGAAAAAATACCAAAAATAATATCAATATTAATATTAAAAGGAATAATAAAAATAGTATCAATAATAATAAAAAGGGCATTACTCTAAAACTTAGTGAAATAAGGCTTCGGCCCCTTTACCAAAATAATAATAATAATAAAATTAGTAAACTAAATAATCAAATTTAGTAATAATAATAGTGATGAAATAATAATAATAATAATAATAATAATAATAATAATAATAATAATAATAATAATAATGATGATGATGATGATGATGATGATGATGATGATGATGATGGCAAAAACCATAATATTATTGTAATAATAATAATAATAATCATAATGGTAATAATATTAAGGATAATATTTGAAGATAAAAAGAAGTAGAGTTTCCACCCTACATTGAGTAATAATAACTTACTAAATAATAATAATAACATTAATAAGAATAAATACTAATAATAATAAAAACACTAATAAGCCTAATAATAATAAAACATGATATTTATAATACTACTACTAAAATTTAAAATAAGCACAATAGGGTTTCAGCCTTATATAACATAATAATACTAACACTTGAAAATAATATAAATGATAATAATAATAATAGTAATAATAATAATAATAATAATAATAATAATAATAATAATAATAATAATAATAACAATAATAACAACAACAACAACAACAACAACAACAACAATAACAAATAACATTATTAAAAACACTAATGGTAAAATATTTGTATTAATAATAATGGAATAAGAATAATAGAAATTCGAAATAGGAAATAATAATAATAATTATACTTATAATATTAATAATAGTAATAATATAAATAATAAGGGTAATAATGCTAAAATCGAATTAAAAATTACAATAGGGCTTCGGCCCTCAATAGAATAATAATAGAAACATTAATATTAATAACAATAATAATACATATTAAAAATGGAAATAATAATAATAATAATAATAATAGGATTTATATTAGAATAAATGAAATAAAATAATTTAAGGCTTGTAAAATTAGGGAAAAAGTTTGAGAGGGTCTAGGGTTCAACCTTAGGCTGGTGGGGATAGGCGGCACCGGCAGTGGTGCACGGCGGCGGCGGCAGCCGGAGAAAGAGAAGAAAAAGGAAAAAGTTGAATGCTAGGCAAAAGATAGGGAGAATGGATGTAATACCCCAAATTTTTAGAAAACTAATAATTTAATAAATGACTTTTATTTGAAATAAATTAGCTTTTAAAATTATTTAATTTAATTAATTTATGGATTTTTGAGTATATAAATTTGGACGGGAATATTTAGTAAATTAAAATAGATATTTTGTTAACTTATCATGCTATTTTTATTTAAATAATTTTTCAAACTAATATTTTACTAAACTTATCCTTTTTAAATTAATATATTAGAATATAATGAATTATATTATTAAACTAAATAATTTATCAAGAATATTACATTTTATGATTTTATAAATTAATTTATTTTTCCCTATTTTTTTCATTCCCTTTTTGCCCTTTTTTCCTTTTTCCTTTTTCCTCTTTCTTCTTTTCTTTTTCCTTTTTCTTCCCTCGGGCTGCCTCACCAGGCCAGCCCTCCCCTGCGCACTGGGCCACTAGCCCATCTCCCCTCTCACGCGGGTCGTCCCCCTTCTCCTCCTTGCGCACCGTCCAACACACCAGCCCGTCCCTCTTTTTTTTCCTAGATTGGACCGGCCGACTTACCTCTTTCTTGCGCCGGTCCAGCCGCCCGCCAGCTCTTCTTCTTCTCTTTTCTTCTACTGCCCCGATCTGCTCCCGTCCTCCATGCACGCCCGACCACCGCCTGCAACTGCCGCCGCCTGCCACTGTACCTGCCCCCTGCTACTTCCTCTCTCTACCCAGTCCTTTTCTTTCCTATTTCGAGCCAAACTACCCCCTGCACCCTCCATTCCCACCTGAATTCTTTCCTTCTTCTTCCCTCTCTTCCCCTACCAACCGACAGCCCTGCCACCCTTCGTCCTCTCGCCGGCCAGCCACCTGTCCCCTCTCTTCTCCCTCTCCTTATTCTTCATCTCTCTAGCTTCCTGCTGCCCTATTTTTGAGCCTCTTCTCCTTCCCCGAGCTCCCTCTTCTCTCCTTCCTTCTCCCTCCATTCTTTTCCTCGGTTTTTGATCACCGCCGCCCACCGCCGCTGGCACCACCGCACCCAGCCCTTGCGCCGCCCTCTGCCACCACCTACTACCACCCTGTGCCACCACGAGACCCCCCAAGCCACCTTCGAGCCCCTGCACTTCCTCCCTTCTCCACCTCTTCCTTGTTTTCCCCATTTTCCCCCTTACCGCCAAGCCTCCTGCAATCGCCTCTTCCGCCGCCTTCTGGCCACCTCTACCGCCAGCCAACCACCGTTCGACACCCTGCAACCCCCTCTACCACCCCCATACCTTACTTTCCCGAAAACAGCCCTTGAACCCCTCCATTTTCCCTCCCCTTTTCCTTCCTTCTCAGCCCCTCCACCTCAACACATCTCGGCAGCCAACTTCGCCGCCTTGCTGCTGCCGTCTCCGCCACCCTATGCCGCCATGAAACCACCCTTGGCCTCCACCTACACCCCCTCTTCACTCCTGCACTATTCCCTTGCCTTGAAACCTCCCCATCTACCGTCTTTTCTAGCCCAAAGACCCCAACCCGAAAATAACTAATTTTGCCTATCTCACCCTCTTCGAGCCCTTTTTCTCCCCTCATTTTGCATGAGACTCACGCTGTTCATACAGCGTGAGCTCCCCTTGTTTTGGAATTTATTTAGAAAATTTTTGAGGTATATTAATAATTAATTAAAGTGTTTTATTATTAAATAAATTTTTATAAAGTCTTATCCTTTTAATTTATTATTTCTAACATAATAATGATTGATATTATTTTTAGGTGTTGAGTTGCTAATTAAGCTTGAATCCTTAACCGGGATACCGGTAAGGGTTGATTTTGCGGAATTAAGGTAATCGTTAATCCTCCCTTAAATACATGGAAAAACGTATGCTAGCACATTAGGGATTTTAGTATGAATTTATGCATGTTTTGTGTGCCTAGCATGATATATAGATGATTGTTATATTGAAAAAAAATGGAAAGTATGATAGCCTTTGTGCCATGTGTAGGTATGATAATTAAGGAAGGAAGTTGATTATTGATGGAAATGTTAAATGCTTGTTTATGATGTATTATGTTGCTAATGCATGAATAATATTATTGTCTAAGGGCATTTTAATGATATGCTTGTGAAGTATGTGATCTAATATATGTAGTTGCTAATGAGTATTATGTTGAGTAATGACTAGTTGGTGGACTTAGATGATAAGAATGAAGTACTAATATCATTATTTTATGTAGTGATGGTAATTTCATAAAAATGGTGAGTAAAGGGGTTGAGTGGAAATTTTATAAGTGAAAAAGGGTATTTTGGTAATTTTGTAAACAAAAGGGTATTTTGGTAATTTCAAAAGAAAGGGGTGGAATGATAATTTTATAAGTAAATGGATAAAATTGTAAGTTGTGAGAAAGAAGGGTATTATGGTAATTTTTGAGGTAAAAGAATAATATGGTAGTTTTACGATTAGATGGCAAAGTGATAATTTTATAAGTAAAGGGGTATTACAGTAATTTCTGGAGGAAAGGGTAAAGTGGAAATTTTGGAGTCAAAGGGCAATATAGTAATTTTATAAGTAAGTGGTAAGAATGGTAATTTTGGGAGTAGGGGTAAAATAGTAATTTTAGATGAAGGAGGGCAAGATGGTAAATTTGGCAAGTAAAGGGGCGTTATGGTAATTTTGGAAGTAGAGGGGTAAAACCCTAGTATTAAAAACCGGACCGGACCGGCCGGTCCGACCAGTGAACCGGCGAACCAGTCGGGTCACCGGTTAAATTTCATATGCCGGTTTTTAAGATCTCGGAACCAGTGAAAACCGGTCAAAAACCGGTCGGACCAGTGAAAACCGGTGAACCGGTCTTAGAACCGATAAAAAAACCGGTCGGGAGCCGGTCACATTTATGTAGAGTTTAATTTTCTATATATTTCATATTTTTTGACTTAAAATGTACTACTGGTTCGACCAGTCCAAACCACTGGTTCGACCACTAAACCAGTGAACCAGTGATGAGACCGGTTCGATGACCGGTCCGGTTTTTAAAACTATGGGTAAAATAGTAATTTCATAAGTAAATGTTAATATGGTAATTTTATAAGTGAATGACGAAATGGTAATTTTATAAGTAAGGGGTATTATGCTAATTTTGGGAGTAAAGGAGTAATATGGTCATTTTGGAAAAGAAGGGCAAAATGATAATTTTGTAAGGAAAGATAAAAATGGTAAAATTGGATGTAAGGAGTAAAATGGTAATTTTGTAAATAAAAGGATGTTTAGGGTAAATTTGGAAGTAAGGGGTAACTTGGTAATAATGATAATGACAAGGGATAAATTGGTAATTAAATTATGATTAAAAAGGGGTAATTGGATAATTATGATAATAGAGAGGGTAATTTGGTAAATTAACCAATAAAAGGGCATTATGGTAATCTTAATAATGGAGGAGGACAATATAGTAATTATAAGAATGGAGAAGGGTAAATTAATAAGTATAAATATGGAGAAGGGTAAATCGGTAATTATAATTATGAGGGAGGGTAAATTAATAATTGAAATTATGAAGAGGGGTAATTTGGGATTTATGATAATTGAAAAGGGTAAAAAAAGTAATTATAATAATTGAGAAGGGTAGAATGGTAATTATGGTAAAGGAGAAGGGCAATTTAGTAATTTATCCAACTAAAAGGGCAATTTGGTAATTAATCGACTAAAGGGTGACTTAGTAATTATTTAACCTGCTAAAGGGGGAAATTGGTAATCATAATAGCGAAGAGGGGTAATTTAGTAATTTATCCAATTGAAGGGCAAGTTGTTAACTGTAATAAAAGAAAAGGGGCAAAGTAGTAATCTAACCAACCAAATGGGACATATGTTAAGTATAGCAATTACGAGGGGTGAATGGTGAACTAAAAAGTGTAGGAGACAACTTGATAACCTAAATTGGATAAGGGGTAATTTGATAATCATGCTAACTAAAGGGTAATATGGTAAGTTATCAAGTAAGGAAGGGATGACTTAGCAATTATATAAGTAAGGGGTAAATGAGTAATTTGTACCTAACATGTCGTTGTGATTCTAGAACATTATAATATGATTCAAATAATGCTGATTAGCCAAGTGAGAGTATTTGATAATTAGTATGGCCTTAATGTTTTTCTCTGTGATATCCTGGATAATCATTTGAATAAGAAACGATTAATGATATCAGAACGATTGAAAGTGAATAAGTATCTGATTATTGTGCTTTTCGTGATCACTTTAATTAAGACACTATTACTTAAAGTGAAAGACCTCGAGATCGGGAATGGTGACTCCTTAGGGGTCGCTACCCTAAGGACGTGGTTTAGTCCACGATTATTCTGGTATTTGCTGGTGTGCCTTTGTGCCCCAGCCAGGTCCTATATCTTACTATTTCTAGCTCTACGGACCTAGTTAGGGGGTATGCATACTTATGGATTAGGTGTCCTTGTCAGTAGGGTACTGAGTTAGCTTTATGCACCAGTACGACCAGGGTACCTTTGCGTCCTTGGGTTCGTGGTTGAAGGGTATTGAGTAGCTTATATGCACCGGTACGACCGGTGTACCTTTGTGTCCCAGGTTCTTGATCTCCCGTCCGAGGCAAATAAATATGATTATGTGCTGATTAAAGAAAGGAAAGATACTAATTACGAAAGTGAAATATTAACGATCCGGGCTCGGATGACTTATGATATTGAGTACCGATCCATCGGATATAATAGTGGCCCAGGAGCGTGTTGCCCTGGATGATGATTTTATATATATTCCGGTCCACCGGCAATAATAGTGGGAGTCCCGAGCTCAATAAAACCAGTTATGTATTTGAATAAAGTTATGGAAAAATACTAATCACTTATAGTGGAACACCATGTGAGTCAGGGCCAGACCAGTCCACCGGCAAATAATAGTGGCCAGGAGCGTCTTGCCCTGGAGACCGGTCCACCGGAAAATAATAGTGGTCAGGAGCGTCTTGCCCTGGAGACCGGTCCACCGGCAAATAATAGTGGTCAGGATCGTTCTGCCCTGAGTGTATACTTTCCGGTCCACCGGCTATAATAGTGGGGTTCTCGCACTCACAAGATATAAAATATGAGACTGATTGAATGATGACGGAATAATGGCTTAAGGCCCAAATGTATTGATCTTACACTATGACATGGCTTAAGGCTAAAAGTATCGATGGTGACTTATAACTTGTTATATATGTGATTGTTATGTATGCACCTCTTATTACATTCATTATGTGTTGCATTGCAGACCTGTCTTGGGTTACTTAGTACCGTAGTACTGAAGGGATTCCCTTTGTGGGGCATTGTCTATTCAATGGGCAGTGCCCTTGCAGGTCCTTTCAAGTGCTACTCAAGTGGGATACGGGAAAGAGAGTAAGGAGTTATCCGGTATCGTTAGGGTTTTCTCTTTCTCTTTTAAACTCCTAGTTTTAATGCTAATACTGTTTAAGTAACCATCATTGGTAGATGTTAGTTTTGTAAACGATTTGATGCGCTACTATGATGTATGCATGTTGAATTTCTTTCAAATTGTATTTCATTTTTCTTAGCCTTAGCACTTGGTACTGGAACGGTATGAGTGAACCGGTCTGGTACTAAGTGTGGCGGTAATACTCCCAAAGTTCACGGTTTTCTAATTTGCTTCCACTAATTTCCTTTTAATTAACGAAATTTTTCAGTAGTGAATTTTGGGGGTGTTACAATGGAGGTGGATGTTGGGCTGTTTAAGAATGCCTAGAGGGAGAGGAGTAGAATGGAGGTGGCAGCACAACCAAAGGTGGCGGTGCACGGAGGCGGTGGTGGTGGCCGAATAGGGAAGAAGAAGAAGAGAAAGAGATGAAGAGAGGGAGAAAGAGGGAAAGAAAGGTAGGGGAGATAGAGGAAGGTTTGCAGCACAATTTGGGAGGTGAAAGGAGTGGCGGAAGCGGCAGAGGAGGTGGCTAATGGTGGTTCGAAGGGAGGCGGTGGCAGAAAATGGTTTGGTTGAGGTGAGAACTTTACACAGCCGGGGTGGCTCATGCAGGAAGAATCGAGAGAGGAGGAAGGCACAGTTAGTTAGGGGGCGGTGCAAGGGGTGTACGGGTGGCCAGAAAGGGTGGCGGTGTTGGCCGGAGGCAACGGAATAGGTGTCCGAAGGGGCGGCTGTGGATAGGTCGGGAAGAGTTGGGTTTCGGGGAAAAGCTCGATTGTAGACTGGGTAGGTGGTATTTATAGGAGGAAAAGGGTGGGTTAGGTCAAAGGGCATAGGAGGATTGGCAGGTCAGTTGGGGAAAAATTCAAAAAGAACGTGGCAGGCAGTTGGATGGGAAAAGGGAAACGTGCTAGGAGAGGGGAATGGGCAGGTAGGTGTGGTCGGTGAGTCAACATGGAAGAAAGGGGGAGAAAATGGGCAACGAACATGCGTAGTCACCGGCGAAATTTTCGGTTGGTAGTTGCGGTGTAGTTACAGTCGACGGCGTCAGGGAAGAAGAAAGAAGGAGGAAGAAAGGTGGGTTGGACCCGCAGTTCGGGGGAAAGAAAAGAAGGAAAATAAAAAGGAGGAGACCAGCCGGGCGCGACAGCTAAATTTTTTTTAAACTAAATGATGTGTTTTTAAGGATACCGCAATGAAGCGCGGCATGGAACTCTGGGCCACCGAAGGAAAGGAGAAAAGGAAGGATTGGGCCGTGCTCCAGGCCTAATCGAGAGAAGAGAAAAAAGAAAAAGAAGAAAAGAAAGAAAAAGAAAGAAAAGAAAGAAAAAGGAGGAAATAAAAAGAAAAAGGAAAAAAAAGGAAAAAGAAAAATAGTGGGTTGGATTAATTAAATTAAATAGAATATTTGGGATAAATAAAAATAATAATATTTAAATCCCTTTTTAGGCTAAATTAGGATTTTTAAAAGATTTTCTATAAATTCCATTTTAATTAACAAATCACTCTAATTTTCTTCCATTAAATTATTTATAAAATTAATATTAATTTGAAACTATTTTCTCTTTCTTAATTTAAATAAAATAATTTATTTAATCAATTTCCAAATTAAAATCTTTAATTAGTTAAAATACCCAAATTTCCTCTAATTAAAATATTTATAAAATTTCTTATTAATTTTCTCTAATTAATTTCCTTATTTTAATAAAAAAAATTATTTAATTAATTTTCCTATTAAAATCTTATTTAACAATAAATAATAAAATTAGAATTTTCAAGGCATTTCATTATGCTTCTGTAAAATAAAAATTTTCAGTAGTAAATTTTAAGGTGTTTTAGGTCAAAAATCGTATTTGTAATAAGTGTGGTGGTAACAATCGATTATCCTATGTTTAAGTTTCATAAAAAAAATTTAATAATAAATTTTAGGGTATTACATAACTACTTTTATTGTAAAATGTATGATTTATCTTCTTCTTAAGTTATGAAATATTATATTGTGAATATGGTACCATTAAACAATGTATCGAAAAATAATACAAATATCTGAAAGAGAACGTGCATAACAAGCATTTCACCAAACTCAAATTATATTAGGTGTATATATATGTTTATATACTTGTACATGTACTGTTAACATATTTTATAAATGTATAACTATGTGAAGGTATATGTACAACTATTATATATTAAAAGTATATCCATATGCAACTAAATTTACACATAATAATTTTTTCATTGCATAGATTTAACCGTATAGCGAAAATTATTGGAAAAATTTTCTAATGATTCATTAGCGTAATAAAATATTTACCTATATTATCTTGATATATTTTCTTAATTTATGAAATACAATATTATGAATATGGTACCACTAAAAAATGTAAGGAAAAGGGATACAAATATCCAAAAGAGAATATGCATAACAAGCATTTTACCAAACTCAAATTATAGTTTTACATTTTGTTACGTGTACCTATACTTACAGAGCATATTAGGTGTATATATATGTTTATATACTTGTACACATACTGCTACATATTTTCTTAATGTACAACTATTTAAAGGTATATGTATAACTATTATATGTTAAAAGTACAACCATATGCAACTAAATGTACACATATATTGTTTTTAGTACATAGGTTTAACTATATAGTCAAAACTATTGATTTTTTTCTCTCGTAATTCATCAATGTAATAAAAATATTTACCTAGATTATCTTTATTTAGATTCTTTGTAATTTATTAAATACTATAGTATGTGTTGGAACCCTGAGAATTTGATGTATCATCTGTTTGAGGTCGGTCATCTTGGCTAAACTATGGTGTTGCCACCTTAAGTAGAGCTCTTGCATAAGTGGTACATGGATAACTAATATTAGCAGTTGTTGAATAGAGAGGCACCTTAATAGTAGAGCTGCTACCAAGGTTGGGGAAAAATTAAGGGTTGAAAGATTGAGTGTAAAGGTTTAGAGTCCTGAAAGATAGATTATATTTTTGAAACATAATTTGGGTATTTATTATCAAAAAATGAAATTAATTATAATAAACTTAACATAAACAAACTAAAAAGTACTTGTACATGTTGGTAATCAAAGGTGTACAAACATAGAATTTTGATGTAAATTTACCTATAATTATATGTATAAAGTATATTTCATAATGTTACCAAATAAAGTAACATAATTACTTCATACTACAAATAAAAATAATAATTACTTCCTTAGTATTTTCTCCCTCCAAAACTTAACACAATAAATCCTTAATAGAATTTTATTTTCTCCGTGGGTATTTTCCAGTAGCCAAATATAGGAAAAATTAATTATTTATTTCCTTTTTCTTTCATTTTCCCTAGTAGTTTTCCTAAGCTAAATGGAGCCTTAATGTACAAGTATTTAATAATAATGATAATATTTTATAATCTATATAAGAGAATACTTATCATAATTAATTTAATTAATAAAGATATTTAATAATATTAATATTAATGATGCCTCAATATTTTAGTCCATGCAGTATCCATGCCATTAGACATGGTATTATAATTAATTGAGAGCTATATTAAAATGACTGAGTTTGGTGTTTAAGTTATTTGACATGGTGTTATAACCATCGAAGTGATATCATAGTGACAATAATGATAAGTTAATAATTAATAAAAATAATATTAATATTAAATTTAAATTAATTCTCCATACATAAAATATTACTTAAAATGAATGTTAATGAACACTACTTATAAGCATATATATGGCAGATGAGTTTTAAAGCTTAACAATTTAGTTAACTATTTTTACAAGTAAATAAAATTAATATAATATAAATATTTTAGTTAACTAATATAATATTTTTCATACATTCTAGATTTGATTTATGTAGAGATTATAATATTCTAACATTTTGCTGATATATTGATAATGATTTATCGCCAAAATTAAAATAAATGAATTGAGTATCACTAGCTACTCCTCTTCAATTGAAATGCAACTAAAATAATGTGTCAACGTTTGGAGTTTTATGGCCACTTGACCTACTAGTACTATTAATGATGAGCTAGAGGAAGATGGTCTTGCTAATATCAAATGACATTCTAGCCAATAGAGTTGGCTTTCTAGCAAAAGAAGAACCATATTTGAGGGTTTGAAACCCATGATCAAGAATAGGATTGAGATCACTGTAAGTGACATGTGCCATGTGAAAGTTTATATTCCAAGTCAATATAAAAGTGAAACAATATATATGCATATAACTATGCTAACATGTACAACTAAATTGTATAAAATGAATAGATAGCATTACCCATATATACATGTAAATTTGAAACTATGTAATTATAAAATCCTTAAATAAGCTAATGTTCAAGTCAATGACAAAATAGAAAAATTTATGTAGATGAAATTATATCAATATGTATAGCTAAATAGTATAAAAGGTACAAGGAACATCATATGTATGCACATAAAATTTTGAGATCAAGTTTATGATCTAAGTTAATATATATATAAAAAAAATCATTGGTCTTCTAAGTTGCAAGATGCTAGCTTGGATAGGATAATCTCATTCTTTGAATGCTCAATAGTTGAGTAGATATTTTTATCAAATGTTTTGAACTAAAACATGCAAAGATGAAGCACTAAGAATGCTCAAGGGACTTGCATTTTTCACTGCCAACTAAATTTACACAAGTAATTTCAAAGACAAAAAACTAGCTCTCTTACACCCCAAAGAAAAAGAGAAAAATATAGCTTCCTCATTTTTATAGCATCAATTCCAAGCATTCAAACCCAACCATGAGTGTATGTAAAATAAGAAAGCTTACAACCCTTGAAAATATAATCATCACCAGTCAAAAGTTATCTAACAACCTGCTAGAAAACATTGAAACATTGATGATGATGTATCATAGACAACGATCAACACTTTTGACAAACAAGCATAAATGGGTCCTGGCTACTACAACATCCCAAAAGGCATAGCCAACAAACTAAAGACAAAAAGGGATATTAGAAAATGAGTTCAGCTAGTAGAAAAAACACTGGATACCTTATTATGGTGCCTAAACAAAGTAGCAAAAAAGAACACCAAGCTAAATAAAAGCCCTAAAATATGTGATCCTGTTAACCATAATTACCTATTCAAAACAAGTATACTACTTGCACAATAATAGTATAATAATTTATAGAATATAACACTATATTCCAGCATTACAAGCATAAACAAAAAGTATGCATCCATAATGAAATAAAAAAAGGCAAAGAATCAAATTGAAAGCAGTTGTTGGTGTTTCTTTAAGGGTAAAAAACATCAAGAATTCCAAAAGATAATGCACTTAAACAAAACCAAAGAGATTTATAGTTACCACCAATGATGCACTATATTAGATCCTAGCCCATATAGGCACTGTGAGCAATTTTGAAAGCTAGCCATCTAACTTTAGATGGCCAAGCTTTTCTCAAGGGATGTAACACAAGCTATGACATCAAACAACACTAAATTACATGTTCCTACTTCAAAGTTATGATTGATGAACCCAAAACAAGGAAATTTCATATATTAACCCCTAGTCAAATTATTTGAATAATAGGTGGAGAGAAAGGACTGGAGCGATGTGGTCGAGGTGAAAGAGAGTAGGGTTGAGCATGTTATTTTTTCCCTAGCTTAATTACTTAGGGGATTAAATGGTAGATGAGTTCTACTCAAATACTAGTATATAATTACTCTAATAACATAACACCCTGATTCCAAACATGGTATATGTGGGTAAATACTTTCCCTATTTTTTTAAGCTCCCCTTTGCCTCATCCCAAGCATACCCTTAGTAACTTTGACATCACCAAAGTCATTAAACCATTTCAATATATAAGGTTGAGGATTTTTTTTATAGTAGAGAGACCTTATATTTAAACCAAGATAATACATACTAGCTAGATTTGCATGACTCCCACTATCAATCATAAGATCACAACACTTGCCATTCACAAAAAACCTAGTGTGGAAAGCATTCTCATGTTGTGCAGACTCTCTATCTATTTATATTGGCTTATTAAGGGTACATCTAACTACCAAGTTACAATGAATAAGGAAATAGCAGAATCACCAAGATTAGATATCTTTAATAATAGACTTAAAGCACTAGTTTAAAGATCAACATATTGTCCTTAAGACCTCATTAGTTTAAAACAGTAACTATCACTACCAAGTAGCTATACACTTAATAAAATCCCAGCAAATAAAAATCCAATAAGAAATTATGGCACGAATAATTCAATACCCAGATAGCTATGATGGTCGCTCAATGCCTAGTGAAGTTAGATCAATTACAAGAATCTATCTATACCAAACGCCTATTATAAGCAAAAGAATTTGACAAAAACTAACAACGATAAGAGAATGATAATGCATCAGCAAACACAATATAAGAACTCCAATTTAACAAATATAACTATAAATTATACAAAAACATAATATAGGATGAACAACCCTATACGACAATTATAGACGCAACTGACTAAACAAATACTAATAGCTAGCAATTAGAAAGATCACCACAATAATATATATATAGACACACACACACACACACAAAAGAATTGAAAGGAAATATAAGATTAGGGTTATAGTATACCAATTTTAGGCATTATAATGAAATGGGTTCAAAAACTTATGTCTTAAAGAATCTAATCTCGTCATCAACTAATTGATGGAGCAAAGCTTTAATTGAATGGAACCTGACTTGATTTACAAGCAATTACAATTGAATCGAAATAAGATCCACCAAGAAATTGATGGAATCATGTAAATAATTCATAAACGGATGCAATTCTGGAGAACACAACCAAGGATCTGAATGGTCAAGTGAAATCAAGCAAGATTACATGAAATCCAACCAATTTCAACAATAAAATCGAATGAAATCAATGGATGGCTTCGATTCTCATAAGGGAGATCAATGAAGAAGATCTCATATGGTTGGAATGAAAGAGAAGAAGGAGAATACGAGCTTGAACTGGTGAGGAAGGGTTGATTTCTTTTTCTTTTTTTTTTCCTTTTGAGCCATGTAATATAGCCGGAAGTTTGGAGTGTTTTGGAATAAGCAAACCAACTGTATTATAGGTATTAAAATTTGGTTCGGCATAAGTAGAAAATGCACTCAATACTATAAGTAGTGGACTAGTGAAAATTACTTTCAACCGAGTGGACCCTAAACTTTTTCTCCCTTTTTTCTTTATGCTAATGTTTGTTTCAAGCTTCTGTTGATGTTTTTATTTCTTTGGTTTGGTATTTATTTTCTGTTTTGGATTATTATTTCTTTTCTTTGGTTTGATGTTTATCTAAGGTCCGGTTGATGTTTTTCTTTATTTGTCTTGGTATTTATTTTAGTTTGATATGATATTTTATTTTAAAAATAATTAATGATAGTTGATGGATATTTAAGCTTGAATTGATTTTTTTTTTGTGTTGTTTGATCATTGTTCGAGATTTGGTTAGTATTTTTCCTTTTGTGGGCTAATGTTTATACTTAAGCTTCGGTTGATTTTTAATAACACTTGGGTGCCAAAAGTTATGCATAGAAAAAAAAAACAAAATTTGTATAATTGTGAAAAGATGTTATTGCTAATTAATGAATAGTATTTTTAATCACTCTTTTTTTCTTTTTCTTTTTTTATTATCAATTCTGTATATAGGGCATACCTTGTAACGTGTATATATGGGTGTATAGTATTTGTATTGGATCTAACGTGGTAGTCTGCAAAATACAACCTTTACATGATTGTATATTGCATAACCTTTACATGATTATATTTATTGGGCATGGGGTTTTTTACATTGAAACTGACAGACGAATTTGCAATCTTCACAGGATGCAGCTGAAGCCATTTTAATATTAAAATAAAAAATAAAAAAATAATAGTACACCTCCAAAATTTATGGAACTCATAGACTTGTCCTGAGCAACAGCGCCCCCACCGTGATCATAACCTCATCCATCCACCTTAATCAACAGTAATAAAATACACAAAGTTAAAAATAAAAATAAAAATAAAAATGGAGGCCAACCATTTCCATTCTTGTTTCTGGTCATCATATTACGACGCTTCCAACATCTGTGGCTTTTCCTCGTACCACCGCACCCATAATGTATTGCATGCGATCTCGTATCATCCAAAAACAAGCATGGAAATGGCCGCTGCTAGATTTTGACTAAACAGAGACAGCTAAAATTTAAGAAACTGCAATGCAAAAGAAAGAAACTAACAGGGGATTGAAAACAGAGAAACTATTACTCCTGACATGTATGAGTTGCGCCTTCATTTTCTCCGAATAAATAATCCAGGCGGCATCGATCAAAATCTTCATCTTGAAGAGAGACAAACAACTTTCGCTAAAGTGCCGAAAATGAATCCCACTCGCATCAAGTATTCAAACGAGCACGAGCAAGAAGAAACCCAGACCAAGAATTGGTGGGGGGGGGGGAGGGATGTGGAGGACGTACGGTCTCCTTTTGCTGCTCTGCCGACATTATGAAGAGAAGAAAACGGCTGCGACTGACATAAAATCTTTAATTGTGAAGTGGGTTTGGTCCACCTGGCACTAATCTCTTCTCCACCCCATATCTTGGGTCGATTTCATCACCGGAAGAGGACGGCGGATGATGCGGTGGGAGTAGGTACTGATATAAATCACCGTTTTGGAAGCAAATAGAGCGTGGATATTTTGAAGGAAAGAAATGACAGTAGCGGTGGCGGCGAAACCGGGCGTGTTGATGATGGCTATGCCCTGAAGAAGGGTCGAGAAACAGGGGAGTATTGCTTTTGTAATGGGCGGAGGAATTCAATGGAAGGAAGAAAAGAAGAAGTGAAATTAATATTAGTCTGATAAAGAGAGAGGACGACGAAGAAGAAGAGAATGAACTGTTCATGGCGGTGATTTATTTCAGAGAGCGAGTGAGGGTAACGGCGATGGAATTGAGAGGGAGTGAGGAGAATGAGAGACTCTGAGAATTTATATTGACATGATGTTGTGAATTGAAATACTACGAAAGTTCTGCTGCTGGGAAGATTGCCAAAAATATGAGCTTGTGTTTGGACTTTGGAGAGAGTTGTTTCTGTTCGGCTGCCGCATGTGCATTGTCCTCTCTCTCTCTCTCTATCTGTTCAATTTATTTACTACCATTACTACTCGTACTAGAAGAGCAACATGTATGTAACCATAAACATTTCTTTTGGTGATTAATTAAATTTCAGGACCAGAACTTGTTGCATGGAATAAATATACTGCAGGACTTTGTTTTGCCTGGTATAACTATATAAGCCGTAAATGACTCCTTACCGAATAAAGCTTATTAATGGTTTGTATTTCTAAACATAAAAAGAAATTAATAAATGAAAAGCAGCCCATTTTAATATGCGTGCCCGGAGCGCATTTGCAACATTTATATTAATTTGCCATTTTTTGTGACGAATAATTCATATCAAAACTTAAAAGACAAGTGCTAATGGCAGCAATATTTTAAACTATGGCCAATAGAACTAAAATTCTATCTAAAACTAATATAGATTATCAGAAATCAATCGTAGAATTGAATTAAGATTATAACCTAATTATATACAGGATCATAATTCTACCACAATTCTGATATATTAATATTCTATATAGGATTAGGGATCTTTCAAAAAAATTTTTTGGATCACATAATTGTAGAATCTTAAAATTCAAATCAAGAGTTTAACAACTGTGACTAAAATATTAATTTCTTTTCCAAAATAATATGAATAGAGAATTAATTAAATTAGTTTTCTTCATATTAATTAGCATATTTGTCATTGGGCTCTCACTTATTATGTCGTCAAAAATTAATATAAAACCGTTGAAATGTAGTCATCCCAAAATAAGACGTACGAAAGTCATATATAGAGCAATATAAGTTGGATGTGGGAATCATTGAACGATAAATATGAGTAAGTTATTGGATGTAATGTAAGGATATTATTTCTTCTTTTCAATTTTCAATCATAACCATATTTTTTGGATAAAGAAAGTAGGAGTATAATTTTTGGTGGATATACATGTTTTATCGACAGTTCATGATGAGTAAAAATAAAATTTGAATGACAGTAGTACAGATACAAATAATTTTTTCCCTTCGTTTCCTTTCTTTTCTTTTCTTTTTTTTTTTTAAAAAAAAAGGCAAGTCAACTTCATATTCCAATAATCACTTGAAGATGAAAACAACTAATACATGATTCGATAAGCTGCCCGGATAATCCCCTTTCTATATTGAAAGTGATAGTGCAGAAATGGCAAACTGTACAAGGCGGTGATTTGGACCTTATGCGCTTCTACTTATAGTATTTACATGATAATTACGGTGTTGCACCACAATCTACCCACGCCTAATGAGGCAGTCGGCTACAGTGCAGAATGATGTATGATTTTTATGTGGTAGAACTAGCTAGAGCTCTAAATGTATTAAAAAAAATCATCGTACGGAATTTTCAATTATGATTTAGTGAAGTAGTCCATTTTGAGTTAGACTCATTTCTTACATGGTTAAAAAAAAAAAAAAAATTTAACCAAGGATGTTGTTGTAGTTTCATTGATGATCTAATCCTTGGGTAGTACGGCTCTTGGCGAAAAAGTTATACTTAGATTATAAGGAAAAGTGAGTTTGAAAATCATGAGAAATAGAGCAAAAAACATATATCTATCATTTTTCTTACACACAATATTTATCAAGTCGAAGATTAGAAGACCATTTGTGATTGGACTTTGCTAAAACTTCAAAAATAAGTTCTATAACTCACCAATCTTGATTATAAACGGCGATGATCGGATCTAGAGCTCTCAAGGTCAACGCTTTAATGGTATTTCAATAGGCGTTTTTTTTTTTTTTTTGCAATCCTATTTTTCAGCATGCTTATGGTTTAGTCTTCAATTGGTTGACTTATTGTGCTCTATTCTGGCCGAAACTTGGTCATTTGTTGTCGGAATATAATTATCACTGCTGGTGAAAGGATTTTAATGGCCATTCCCTCTAGCTAGTTTCTTTTCAGTGCTCGAACAACAACTCTAATTTGTGGCTGGAATCTCATCTCCTTTGGTGGTGTAATTATGTTGTGCTACTTTGGGTTGGTCGAATCAGTTAGCACTTTGAACACTAGCCTTGTGACTCAACTATTGTCGGTTTGTCACGGTGGAAGCTTACTAAATGGGCTCTAGTGTCCCATGATTTATATAATGATTTAACTAGGGTTGAAAATACGGGTATGATAACTTATGACGATTTAAATAAGCCGATTCAAGAAGCAAACAAGTTTTCTAGAAACCATAATTAAGTATAATATTGTGCATTATCATGCTTTATGCATATCGACTTAATATTTGCTTGTAGTGTGCTAAACTATCATTTTGATATCCTTTACAGCTATATAATATGAAATAGTCTCTTCATAAATGAAGATAGGGGTAAAGCTGGGGGACGCACACCTATTCCACACCTCAAGATGGGGGTTGAAGGTGGAGCTTTCAATACGTGACTTGAGTTAGCCTGATATTAATCCAAACAAATTACAACACGACTCCGTATTAATCTGATATCAACTTGACCTAAAATTACCCGACTCAAAAAAATCAAAATTGATATTAATTAGTTATAATAATAATAAAAATACATATATTTTATTATTTAATAAGTTGGATAGTATAGGATCTGTCATATTTGTTTCTTATAAGAGTATAAAGATCTACACCACTAAAGATTCCGGAAACTATCACCACTTGTGTGAAAGTTATGACACAGAAAAGCATCATATACAAGTACATGAATTTTTTTTTAATTGAGCATGCCCATTCAAACTAATCTATTTTAGAACAAACATTGAAAACAAATTATTCCAAATAGAGAAAAAATTATCCCAAAAGAATTTAATATGCATATCCCTTCATTGGATTGAGAAGGTTGTTCTTGTTGCTCATTATTCTCCTTCTCATCTAGGTCATCTTCAAGTTCAAAACCTTCTCCGTTTACATTCCTATCAGGTCGAGTTTGGGCTGAACAAGTTCTTATTCGGGTGATTTTGTGTTTTGGTTAATTTTCGGGTTAGGTTTGGGTTAACTTAACGAATTAAGTTTTTCTAGGTTTTGATAGGTCCGGTTGGGTTCGAACCGTACTAATAGAGGATCGAATCACTTTAGATTTAGGTCAAATTGAACATTGACTACCAAAATTAATCTAACTCAATAACCTCGTAAGTAAAAATTAAGTTTAACTTCATATAAGAATGTGACTAATAATATCTTATTAATTATTATTTGTTTATTATTATGACTTTTTAATGTTGTATTTTTACGCAAAAAAATTGGTAAAATTATAATATTGTTGGTGAATAAGTAAGTTCACACTAAAAGTAGAAAAAATAAGTAAAATTTAAATAATAATATATTTTTAAAAGCTTTCAATTAATAATAAGATGTGGTTTTTTTATTATCATAATTGGTTAATATCAAATATAGTTTTGTCGAGTCGGAAAGGTTGATAGCGGGTCGGGTTGTTGACATATTTGGTTGATAGCGGGTTACAGGTAGGGATGGTAATTTTTTTCGCTGGTTTGAGGCCCCGTCGGGGATTCCCCATTCGTGTTTGGGTTTGGAAAGAGAATTCGGGGTTCGGGTTCGGGGATTCTTAACTGGGATTTTTTTGGGGATAGGATAGGGATAGGTTTGGGGTCCCTATCCCTGAACCCACCTCAAATAATTTATATATAATTTTTTATAGAATATAAATTAAAAGTATAATATAAAAAAAGGTTTGAGGATCGGGGATCAGGTATAAAGTTAGGTTTCGGGGATCGGGTCGGGTTTCAAGATCGGAGAATAAATCGATGATGGAAAATAGATCGGGGATCGGGTCGGGTTCGTAGATGGGGATAAGGTCTCCGTCCCTAACCCACCCCATTGCCATCCCTAGTTACGAGTTAGGGTTGGGTCGATTTGGAGTTAGGTTAGGTCACTTGTATTCGGGTCAGCTTCGGGTTAGGTTTGAGTCAGGTCGGGCTGATGAATTTATCAAATTATGTCGAGTCAGGTGTTGCGTAGGTTGAGTCGGGTCAACTTTTGCCAACCTTAGTTGTAGCCCATATTTTGGAGTTTGGAGTGTAATAACGAGCACTCTCAATCGCAAATTATTTACTATAGTTTCAGTCAAATATTATTTTGGTCCCCATAAAATTCAAAATTGTACAATATAATTATCACCAAAGGGAGTTTTTGTTAAGAGTAGTGATGACAATGGGTTCTGGATTTGACCCAAACCCGCTAGACTAGCCTTAATTTTAGTTGGTCCGGGTCTATGATTTTTCTACATGACGGATTTGGGTCTGGTCGGGTCTGGATCTATATATATTTAAATGGATCTGGGTCTGTATCTAGTAATCTCAGACCAGACCCAAACCAGTTTAATACAGACACACACACACACACACACACACACATATAAATATACACTAATATTATATTTGTCATATTTGTTGTAATCGTGTTTGAGATCCTTATTTGTTTTTCAATTTATTTCTTTGTGTTTATTTTATAGACATTTTTTATGATATTTTATTCTAAAACTATTAAAACATCATTTAAAAAGTTAAAGTGATTATTTTAAAATATTTATCTTTTTACTTGAAGATTTTTTTTAAACAAAAAAAATACATATTAAGTTATATAAAATATAAATGTATTTATATTTATATAGATTATTTAAAAAAATAGCTGGATCCATTTAATACTCGTTTACCGATTATATTTGTAGATCTAGATTTGAATTTAAATTTTGATCTGATGAGTCTAGATCACGTCTATATTTAAATAATATAAATAGATTTAGGTATGAATTTAATCAGATCCGATATTATCCGATCCATTATCGTTCCTAGTTAAGAGGCCCGTATGTAACTTTTTTTCTCATCCAAGCTACTCTAATGCTACCACCTTCATTGTACCCGTTTGCTATCCATGCACTATCTTTATGTATGCATTTCTATCGAACGTGCTCCGACTAAACCAGGCGTCGCCGTTTAGAAAATTTGTTGGGCTGGATTCATAATCACCCACCCGGAGACATTGTGATCCGTACATACTATGTATAATTAAGGCGGCCGCCGGTGACGCCATGGATACATGTTGTGGTTCACTATACAGAAGAAAGGATTGTGATGATAAATAGAGTACCACACGCATTTCACCAAAACCAATAAGATTGAGGAGTGTCTTAGAAGCTTAACTCTCTTAACAAAAGGAACAAAAATGTGTCGTGGAAGCTTTACTCACCAAAATCGAATACTAAATAATGGCGCATGTCTGGTGACATTTTTTTTAAATTACAGACCAGTAATATGATGACATATGAATGACTCATAATGTGATGTTTTTAGGTACGAGTTTCATGCCCTTCGGGACTTCGTTTAAAACTTTATGTCTAATCGTGTGAAAGGTTGGAATGTATTGTAGTCTTTCTAATTTCTTTAGTCAAATTCCAATAACAATTACCAGCCTCCCCCCACCATAGAAATAGAGACCCCACAATTATTATTATTATTATTATTATTATTATATCTTCTTATTACCATTGCCTCTAAATAAACAAAATAAACGACCGCTAAATTTACATACATTTGTATGCAGACATCCTCCCTTCATCGTCACAATACCTACACTCTAATCAAATTATAGCCCTTCCATGTACCAGTTATAGGAAATCGAATTATTATTATATCTTCTTATTATCATTGTCTTCCACGAGGTTGGTCACCATGGGTAGATATAATAAAGGGGGCAGTAGGGATCCCGTCATAAAAGAGGGGTTGTCTTTTGTTGTTGGGGACGAAAAGTCTGTTAGATTCTGGCATGATGATTGGACAGGATCAGGAGTACTGAGAGTTGCCTTCCCTAGACTTTTCAGTGTGTCTAGCCAACAGGAGGAGAAGGTTGCCGATATGGGGCTATGGGAAGGAACTCAGTGGATATGGATCTTCAGGTGGAGACGACTCCTTTTTGAGTGGGAGAGCGAGTTAGTGGAGCAGATGGAAGGGGCTATCAACCGACATACCTTGAGCAGAGATAGGAAGGACATGTTTAGATGGGCTCTTGAGGAGAATGGGTCGTATTCCGTCAAATCGTTTTGTCTGGCAGCGTTTTAGAAGACAGTTGGGGACAGGCCTACAAACCTAGATCTCAGTTTCATATGGAGCGGGCTTGCCCCTCCGAGGGTTGGACTTATCGCTTGGTTTGCGGTCCAACAGAGACTTAATACCAATGATAGGTTAGTTAGATTACATGTTGTGGAGTTGGAGGACATAGGGTGCCCCCTTTGTATGGTCGAAAGAGAATCGGTGGACCATGTATTTCTTCACTGTCTTATAGCAAGGAAGATGTGGTACGCGATCAGTGAGTGGCTTGGGGTTGCATGGGTGATATCAGGATCTATTGAAAAGCATGCTTATGCGTGGTTTGGCTTCACAGGAATCGGGTTGAGGCGGGATCTCTGGCGTACAGCTTTCTTTGCTATATAGTTGGTGTCATATGGGAGTATAGAAATAAAGTCGTGTTTGATAACTACAAAGTGTGTGATAGGTGGCTTCTCTTGCTTATTAAAGTTAGAATAGACTCTTAGATTAAGGTGAATAGGCGTGAGTTCCCTTATCAAATCTAGGAAGTGGTCCACCATGTTGAAGCTTTCTTGTAAGGATGCTTTTGGTATCCATGATTACTCTCTTATTTATCAAAAAAAAAGTTCCACGAGTGCATCTATTCTTATGTTGGGTGGTTTCTTAAGCTAATGGTACAAAAGAAAAGGCAATAAACAAAAGCTCATCAACAAAGTTGACAATCGATGCAACTTTTGTTGAGGGCATGAAGAATTTGCTAACATTTTTTCCCCTAAATTGTGAGATATCGAGAATGGCTTGGTAACAAGAAATTGAAAGATATTCCATGATTGATTGTATGGATACTCTAAAGACGGTGAATAGAGTACATGCAATAGTAATACCAAATCAAAAATTTAGAGAAGCGGATAAGTTGGTAAACAATAAACAATCGATTTATGTTGGTTCATGAAACTCTAGAAATTTTTTCTACATCTACGACTAAAAGGTTTTTCCTTTTGGATATGAATATTTCTTTATTTATAGTGAGCATTTGATGATGATCACTTCTATCTTGATCTATGATACTACTATCTCAATGATCTTCTAGGAGATAATTTACACTTTGTTTATTTATACTCTCTAGATTTATAAACTTCAATATCAATGATCTCTTTTAGAAATGCTTGATAACACACCACTCTTCACTTGTATTTAAAATGATAATTTTGAATGAGTATAATACAAATCTTCGCTAAAAGAAATATGAAAGTGAATAATAACTAGTAAAGATTATAATTTAGCAAGATAAATAATAATTACAAGTATTAAACACTCTAGCTAACTGTGAAGACCAAGTTTAGCGGTAGAGATATTTGATTTGGATTTGAAAGTGTGAAATCAAAACTCTCTTTTAATAGAGTAAATTATGAAAGTTAATTTCTTAGAAAAGTGTAAGGAGATTCTTTAAAAATTACTTCAAGCACAATAACTCTTATTTATAGGCCAAGAAAGCTGGGAAGAATCAGAACTAGCCATTAAGCCCAAAATAGCTCCAACAATCTAATTACAATGAGAAAATTTTTTTTGTTAGAAAACTCTATTTGGTCGACCACATGTCATCCAAGACTCATTCGGGTATCTTCCGTTACGAAACCCTTATTCTGTTTATACTTTCTCTATAGTTCATTTGACCATTTTGTTGGTTCTTGTCTGTCGATTGTCCGCTAGACCAAGATGGATAAATTTCAACCTTTAAGGAATCCGGCCTTTTAGAAAAGCCTTAAAGCCATTTAAAATGTGATTGAGCTTGAGCTCAAATAAGTAGAGAAGGTGTAGAAATTATTTCAAACTTACTTTCAAAAATCAAACGCATCATTTATTATGTTACTCAAGGTTTGGTATATTTGAACAACTTTGTTGAAATATTATTTGTTTGTCTTAAAATGCAAGGTAATTTGAAATTCTTTTGAAATTTGTTCAGAAGAGAAAAATGAGTATTAATTCGAAGTGCTCAACATGTAAAACACATGTACATAGAATCCTAAGACATAAAGAATTTCTACCATTAATATTTAAAGTATTCAAAGGCTTTCCTTTGAGATATTTTCTTGTACTTTGAAATTTTGATTGCTCTTTTAACCTTTGCACATAAGATATAGTTTAACTGAGTTTGATCGTCTTGATTTGAAGGATATAGTTCTTGTACACTTATATAAACAAGTTAAATACTTAAGCAAGTTTGTTATAATCAAAATAAGGTTTATTAGCCTATAAGGTAAAAAAAATCTTCCTCTTTTTGATGAGATGATGTATAAAGATGTGAGAGTGAAAATCAATGCATTTTTTCAAATCATATGGATCATATATTTTCCATTTTATAATAAAATTACACAATTATCATATAAATGACAATATTTTCCATTTGTTGAAACCCTTTCCTTTTCATCCTTTCCCCCCTTTTGTCATCAAAAAAGGAAAGGGCTTCAATAAATAGGATATTCAAGCAATAGATAATTACATGATAAATTAAATGTATAGGTGATGCATGAGCATCTCCATCTCATTCTTCTCATATTGAAGGGCAAGATTTAAAATTTTTGGATATGGTATTAATTATTCTTGAAAAACTTGAATACCTTCATAATAACTCTAATCATGTTTTATTAAGTAATTCTTGTGGGTATTATAGGTATTATATATGTTTGCAAGAAGAAGACTTCACCAAGATATATTGTTTAAAAGACAATGACCATATAAGGGTTATAAAGTTACATGGAAGACAAAGATATAAGACATGAAGCTTGATTACTTGATTATTCAATCTATTATCATTATCAGGTTTTATGTAGCTTTGATATTTTATGTAAGCTTTGTAATATCTTATCATAGTAATTTTAACTCAATATATATACCATATAGATGTGTTTTAGTTTAACTCTTTATTAATTAGGTCGATTTATTTAGTCTTAATTAATGGATTTTAAGCTCAGCCTCATGTGTGTGTGTGTGTGTGTATACATGTACATTTGGTGGAGGAAGAGGAATTAACGAAATGAAATGAAATGAATGAATGAATGAGAGCATTGAACCAAAACTCTTGGAGCTTCAATCTTCCTTCTTTTCTCTTCAAGTGATATTAATCTTGAGTGAGTTTAGGAGTTTTTCTATAGATAAATTAGTGTTTCCTCTTTATAAATATTTTGATCTTGGTGAAGATCACAAACTTCCAACTGTATGTTGCATTGAAATCGTCCACAACTTCAATGTTCTTACAATTTTGGTTGACATTTTTCTTCTAAAAATCAAGCAAAAAGATCCTACATTGTGAAAGATAATTCATCCATTATCTTACACATAAATTTTTGGTATAAAAACTTAATATTGGTTTGACATAAGTGGAGGAAGTCACAACTTTGAACTAGAATCAAGCAAACACAATTACTTTAATATGGAATTGAGGTTCTTGATGATTCTTACTTTAGTTCGTTGAATCTTTATTACTTTTCTTGAATTATTAAATGCATGAGAATGATCTTGGATGGTTGAATGTGTGATTAGAATATGTGATATTATGATCTTGAAAAGAATCTTGAACTTTGGCATGCTAAGAACCAAAACAAATATAAATGGCTGCATGTAATGTATTGGGTGATTTAAGGGAGAAACCACGTGTGCGTGCTACTTGTGTTGGATTGATTTTTGAGAGAAAGAGTTTGCATGTTGTTTTATGTGATTAGGATAGGTTTTCATGAATAATAAAAACCTTTGATGATTGTTTAAATTGCATGAAAAATAAATGAACATTAACCCTATTCGATATTTGTGTGTTTAAAGGTTGTGTCAAGTGTGTGTTTTTGTGTATTCAAGTATAAGTTGTGTGTATCCCATCATTTGGAATGATTGTTTGTGAAATAAATATACCTAATACATATAAGTTCGTGTTTCAAATCTTCTATAGTTATATTTCATGTTCAAACATAGAATACATACATAGGTTTTGTTAGAATGTGTCGAATGATTAGTGTTGATTTTTGTTCAATTCTATGTTAAGAACTTAACAAGAAACGTGTAATGTATCTTTAATTTTTTTTTATGTATGTGATAATATTGATTGTTTTATGTGTGTTTGATTCATTGGAACCAAAATTTTCTATAAGAACCAACTTAAAACTGGTGGAAACCTTTTAAGCGATTCAGGTTCCAACCGAACCCTAAGGCTTACTAATCTTTTGTTAAGTGTATTAGCAAGTTGATTAATATGGAAGGAGAAAAAAATGTTCAATATATGTTTGAGGCAATCCAAAATATCTCAATCAATTTAGCTACAATTAATGCTCAACTTCAACAACTTCCTGCAATGCAAACTCAATTGCAAAGAATGAAGTCTTGATTTGTAGAGTAAGATTCAATGCAAAATTTGCAAGAACAAAATAAGTTATTTGGAGATCTAATGGGAAGTGCTAAAAATTTAATCAACATAGAAAGGGGAAGATATTTAAACTCATGAGTAGACTATGAAGAAGATTCACAAGGAATTTAAAGTAATTGAAGGAACTATTATCATCAATCAAGTCATCATCATAAAGAAGATAAAGGTATCAAATTTGATCTTCCTGATTTTGATGGTAAACTTGATGTTGAATTATTTCTTGAGTGGTTAAATGAGTTAAAGGATACTTTTGAATTTAAGGGTTATCATGATAAGCAAAAGTGTAAATTAGCTACTCTTAAGTTTTAGAAGTTTGCTAGGATATGGTATAATAACTTGAAGAGAACTAGGAAAAAAGAGTGTAAATCTAAAATAAAATCTTGGGATAAGCTTAAGAAACATTTGAGAAGAAAATTTGTACCTAAGGAATATGAGTAAGATAATTACATTAGATTGACTACTATTAGACAAGGGCTTTTAAGTGATGAAAAATGTGTTAGGGAATTCGAGAGATTAACACTTATATGAGACATCCATGAGAGAAAGGAACAGACATGTGCTAGATTTATAGGTAGTGTTAACATGATGATTCGAGAAAAAGTTAAAACTTATTTATATGATTATATTGATGGTATGATTAACCTATATTTAAGATTTGAAAAGCACATCAAATATAGTAAGCCTCATGTCAAACAAAGTACTTCCTCTACAAAGTACTACCAGAGTATACAAGATACTAATTATGGGACAAATACCTCAAGTTATACAAATATTGAGAAGAAACAAGGACTTAAATGAGAGGAGAAGGGCAAGGCCAATGTCAATGAGGTCTCTAAATAGCAATGCTTTAAGTGCTGAGGATTTGGACACTTTGCTAGAGAATGTCCCAATCAAAGAGTATTATTATACAAGATATTGAAGCTACGAAGACTTGTGATGAAGACCCTGAGTTCAAGGCGAATGAAGAAATATCAAGTGAGTCTGAGGATGAAGTTAATGCTTTTTATGTCCTACAAAGAGTTATTCAAATTCAAGCTAATGAGCATTTTAATCAATGAGAGAATATATTCAAGAATAAAAGAAGAATTGAAGATATAGTTTATCAGGTTATCATTAATAGTGTATCGTGTACAACTGTAGCTAATGAGAGGATGGTGAAGGAATTGGGGTTTGAGACAATAACACATATGAAGCCTTATTCACTTTAATGGCTTAATAAGGAAAAAGGAATCAAGCTAACAAGACAAACCCTAATCCCATTTAGAATTGGTAATTATCATAATGATGTGCCATGTGATGTTTTCCCTATGGATGCATGTGGAATCTTATTATGTATACTATAGCAATATGATAGATGTGCTATTCATAATGCTATTACTAATGAATATCTTGATGAAAAGGATAAGAAAAAGCATAAACTTAAACCTTCTAAGTGTGATAATGATAACATAGTCAAAGGGATAAAGATTTTATTTTTGTATGAAAAGGCTATGATAGAAAGTATTAAGGAAGAAGGTAGTTGTTATGCTGTGATTATCAAGGAATCCGTACAAGGAGAGAAAAATGAAAATAGTCCTCAATTAGATGATCTTATTGATGAATATAAATATGTATTTTCTGATGACTTACCATCGGGATTACCACCTAAAAAAGGGATAGAATATACTATAAACTTAATGACTGGCATGTCTTTACCAAATCGACCTGCCTACAGATGCAATCAGGAAAAAATTGAGGAATTAAAGAGACAAATATAATATTTCATAGGAAAAGGATATGTGAGAGAAATCATAAGTCTATGTTGTGTACCTACACTACTTTTTCCTAAGAAAGATGGTGCGTGGTGGATGTATATGAACTCTAGATATATTAACATTATAACTATCAAATATAGATTTCTTATTAATAGATTAAATGACATATTAGATGAATTATGTGGAGCACTATTGTTCTCTAAAATTAATATAAGGAGTGGATATCATCAAATGAGAATAAGAGAAGGAGATGAATGGAAAACTAGTTATAAAAATGAAATATGTTCCTTACGAATGGGCTGTTATTCCGTTTAGATTATGTAATGCACCTAGTTTGTTTATGAGGCTAATGAATGAAGTTCTTTGACATTTTCTTGGAAATTTCATTGTGGTATACTTAGATGATATAATTTTGTATAGTAAAAATGATCATGATCATCTTAGTCATTTTAGGAGATTATTTGATAAGTTAAGGGAAGCTAAACTCTATGGAAAAATGAAAAAATTGTGATTTATGCTTTCAAGTATTGTTTTCCTTGATTATATTTTAAGTGAAGGTATAAAAGTGGATCATACAAAGATTCAAGTTATTCGAGACTGAATAATATGTAAAGAGTTTTCATGGATTAGGGAGTTTCTTTAAAAGATTCATTAAAGGCTTCTCAACTATTGCTGCAACAATTACGCATCTTATGAAGAAAGGCGAATTAAAGTTGGGAGAATATGTTACTAAAGCTTTCTAGATTTTAAACGATAATTTATGTAATGTACTAGTATTATCCTTGCCTAACTTTGATAAATTGTTTGAAGTTACATGTGATGCTAGTGGGGTAGGGATAAGAGGTGTACTCTCATAAAAAAAGGGCCATTGAATTTTTTTAGTGAAAAATTAAATGGTTCTAAAATGAATTATTCAACATATGATAAGGAATTCTATGGCATCATAAGAATCTTAGAAACATGGAGTTATTGTTTGAGACCTAAGCTTCTTTTTTTTTGCATTCAGATCATGAAAGTCTAAAATATTTGCATGGGAAAAATAAAATTAGTTATAGGCATGCAAAATGGGTTAGTTTATTACAATCCTTTGTGTTCTCTAAAAATAAATATCGATGGTAGAGAAAACTTAGTAGAAGATGCATTATCAAGGAGATCTATGATACTTGTCATGTTGGATGTTAAATTATTAGGTTTTGAAATATTGAAAGAATTATATGTAAAAGACAAAGATTTATTTGAAATTTATAATGAATGTAAGAAAAATCATAGTTATGGTAATTATGTGATTTAGGATGACTTTCTTTCCAAACTTAATGAGTTGTGTATAATAATTCTAGTTAAGTGATTTACGTGTTAAGGAAGTACATAAAGGAGCTATAGCTGGTCATTTTGGTGTTCATAAAATTATGGAAATATTACAAGAAAACTTCCACTAGACACGAATGATAAAATTAGTAAAAGTTATTATTGGAAGATGTGTAACTTGTCAAAAGAGTAAAAGTTTCTTTCATAAAGGTTTGTATACTCCTTTACGAGTTCTTAATCAACCATGGGAGGGGGTTAATATGGACTTTATCTTAGGTTTACCAATGACACTAAGGGGAAAGGATTCTATTATGGTGGTGGTAGATAGATTTTATAAAATATCATATTTTATTTCTTGTAATAAAATGGATGAAGCAACTCATGTGGTAGATTTATATTTCAAGAAAATAGTAAGGTTGTATGGTATTTCCAAAAATATAGTATCAGATAAAGATGCAAAATTTTTAAGTTACTTTTGGAGGACACTTTGTGAAATGCCCCGAAAATTTTAATTTTATTATTTATTATTAAATAAGATTTTTATTTTGAAAATTAATTAAATAATTAATTTTATTAAAATAAAAGGAAATTAATTAGGACAAATTAAGAAGAAATTTATAAGTGTTTTAAATAGGAGGAATTTTGGTATTTTAAGTTAATTAAGGATTTTATTTTGGAAATTAATTAAATAAATTATTTTATTTAATGTAAGAAGGATAAAATAATTTCAAATTAATATAAACTTTATAAATAATTTAATTAGAGAAAATTAGAGTGTTTTGTTAATTAAAATGGAATTTAAGAAAATTCTTTTAAAAATCCCTAAATTAACCTACAAAGAGAATTTAATTATTATTTTAATATTTATATTTTTTAAATATCCCAAATTATATTAATTAAGCCAACCACCATTTTTCCTTCTTTTTTCCTTTTCCTTCCTTTCCTTCTCTTCCTTTTTTTCCCTTTTTTCCCCGACCTGGGTCGGCCCGCTAGCCCAACTCCCCCTTCCCCTGCACGGCCCAGCTCCCCGCGACACTCCCTCCCCCTCTCCAAGCCAGTTCGGCCTCTTCTCTTTTTCTTTGTTTCTTCTTTTCCCTTGCACCGCCGATCCGACCCCCTACACTTCGTCTTCTACCTCCGGACGCCTCCAGCCTGAAATCGATGCCGGAAAAAGCTGCAAAAGCCACACCAACCACACTGGCCATTCCTCCCCTCTCCTCCTCGCTGACTTCCTTGCCATTTCGACAGAACCATTCCTCCCTTCTCCTGCACGCCATCCCTCTCTCTCCCCGACAACTCATGGTCTGCATACGCAGACCTGCGCCGGCCATTCTCGCCGCACAGAGAGCCATAACCCTGCCCTTTACTCTGCCACGTATCCTTGTCGTTTTTCCTTCTTGATTGGCCTATAAATAGCCCCGAAGGCTACCATAATTGGGTTTTAATTTTGGCAGCCCACAAAACCAAACCAAGCGCCACCCCCTGTTTAGCCAACTATTCCTCCGCTTTCGGCCGTCTTTGCCGCCCACTCTGACCACCAAAACGCTCGCTACACTACCCTCTACATAACCCAACCACCAGCCTTCCCTGCCCTACCCTGCATGAGCTACCCCAATCGTGCGAAATTGCCTTCCCGAACAGCACCCTTCGATCCCGTGCAGCCCTTCGCGTCGCCGATTGCCGCCGGTTCTGTCGCCTGCAGCACCGCCTCTACCCCCCAAAACAACCAGGGAATCCTGCCCTACCACCCCACACCTCCATTTTCTCCTACTTCCCTCTCCCCTAGCCTCCATATCCACCTCTCCACTTCTTCCTTCCTCCACCGCCACTACCGCCGCCAGCTCCACCTCCCAGCCTAGGTTGTCTCCCAACTCCTTAACCCCTAAACCCTGTTTATTAAAAGTATTAATGATTTTTAATATTATTAACTATTATTATTAGTGTTATTATGATTATTATTATCATTATCATTATTATTACTATTATTACTATTATTATGATTACTATTATTACTACTACTATTATTACTATTATGTCCTAACGTTATTCTGGAGAATTTCTAGTTAATGATATTAATTAAGACTAAAAACTGGTTGTGTCATTATTATTATTATTATTATCACTATTATTACCCTTATTGTTATTATTGCCACTACTACTATCATCATCATCATCATCATTGTTATTATTATTATTATTATTATGATTATTATTATCATCATTACTACCACTACTACTATTATCATTATTGTTTTTGTTATTATTATTATTATTATCATCATTAGCATTACTACTACTACTACTACTACTACTACTATTATTATTATTTTTATTATTATTATTATTATTATTATTATTATGTTTATTACTCTAACTATTATTATCATTGTTATTACCTCTATTATTATTATTATTATTATTATTATTATTATTAATTTTAGTATTCTTATTATTGTTGTTGTCATTACTATCATTATTATCATTATCCTTATTATTATTATTATTATTATTATTATTATTATTATTATTATTATTATTATTATTATTATTATTATTATTATTATTATTATTATCGTTATATTTGCTATATTTATTACTCTAACTATTATTATCATCGTTATTATCTTTATTATTATTTTTTTTAGTATTCTTATTATGATTAGTATTGTCACTATTATTATTATTATTACTATTATTATTATTATTATTATTATTATTATTATTATCGTTATATTTGCTATATTATCATTATTGTTGTTGTTATTATTATTATTATTATTATTATTACTACTACTACTACTACTACTATGATTTCGATTATTATTATTATAATCATTATTATCATTATTATTATTATTATTATTATTATTATTATTGGTAATATTGGAACCCTTACTTTAATATTATGAATATTACCAAGACTTATTTTGATTAGTGGTGGTTCGATTAACAATCTTGAGAATAATAATAACCCAAACTTTTAATTATAAACTACTATTATTAATATTAGCCTTAGTATTAGGCCATGATAGGGGTAAGATAGGAAATTATGGTAATTTCGGTAGAGGGAGATTAACCCGTAGTATTTCCCTCTTATAAGTGAATTGAGTCAAAATCCTCAGGAGGCGTAGGAGTGTGCTCCAAGCCCGGTGCCAATTTAGGTAAGGACGTAGCTAAGGCCGCCTATATGTTACATGTTTTACTTGTCTTGGATGCCTTGTACGATTTATATGTTGTGTTCTATATGTCATTATCTCATCTATTTTTTATGTGTAGCGCAGCTTGGAACCGAGGTATGTTCTCGTGCTCTTGTCTGGTATGTGCTAATATGGATATGCTGCAAGTATGATGTGATGTGATGTGGCCCTTAGGACATGCATGCTAGGTTAATTGATGAGTTGTTATAGGATGGAGGCATGAAAGAGAAAAATGAGAAAGTAAGGCAACAAAGGGAAAGTAAGTTGGCTAACGTAGGTAAGGATGACCTAAGTAATCTGTGATCCATGAATGGTCGAGTGAAAGGGGAATTAAATAAAATGAAAGAGTGGGAGAAACTAAGGTTTACATGGGAGGAACTAGGGTTTGCATGGAAATATTAGGGTTTAGCATGGTAGAGATCAAGGGGTTTGCATGGGGAGGTTATGGTCCGCATGGGGGCAAACCTTACGTATGAAAGGTTACTTTGGGACGTGGGGAAGGCAATGGAAGGTTTTTTTGGGAGTCTGGAGGCTCGAGGTGAAAAATAGTACATAGGATAATATAAGGGTACCTAGGGACTGACCAGGGTTTTGGGAAGAAACCATAATTTGAGAAGGTGGAAAAAGAAAAAGAAAATAACAAAAATAAACGAGGAGGAGTGAGGTATGAGGGGAGTGTTGAGTCTGAAGGACACGACACGTGGGGCGTTAAAATAGTGTGGGTTGTGGGAAGCAGAGAAGGAAGGGCCACATAGGCCCATATTAGGGTTTCTGGTGAAAACCCTAGGGTAAGGTGGTGAGTAGACCTTGGGGTATAAGGTGGTGGGCCCTAACCCACACACTTAGAAGTTGGGTTCCCGGTGTGAGAAAGTGGGTTATGGGAAGGATGTCGAGGCGAGTTAGGAGGTGTAGAAGTTTCAAGATATGGGACAGGCCCTCCTAGGAGGATGAGGGTGGATATAGTTAGCCATGCATGTCAAGGGTGAAATTCTTTAGAATAAGATATGTTAAGACACTAATCACTTACAGAGGAAGATGTTGAGCAGGACCCAGATCGGTCCATCGACGAATAATAGTGGCTAAGGCCGCGGTACCCTACATGATCGGTCCATCGGCGAATAATAGTGGCAGGGTATGTTATCCTCGTGACCGTTCCACCGGCTATAATAGTGGGAGATTCCGTACTCAACAAACCAATCATAATAATGATAAGACATGGGAAAGATACAAATAGTTATAGTGGAACACCTTGTGAGTCGGGGCCATACCGGTCTACCGGCAAATAATAGTGGCAGGGTATGTTACCCTCATGACCGGTCCACCGGCTAAAATAGTGGCAGGGCATGTACCCTCGTGACCATTCCGCCGGCTATAATAGTGGGGTTCCCGCACTCACATGGATTGATAAAGATTATGATGTGAATCGACTATATTTATCAGAGATCTAAAGAATAAGTTATTCGGTTCATAGCCGGTATTGTGTTTTTGTGTATGTTGGCCTTAGTGCGTCTGTTACCTTACTCAGTACGTAGCGTACTGATCACCCATTTCATAGGTGCTACTCATTCATACGAGCAGAAGACCCGTCTGAGTTTGTGTAGGTAGGGGACGATGTCTTCGATGCCTACGATGCTTACGAGGCATCGGGCAGGGCTGAGAGTTGAGCCTGGACCTAGCTTGGGGGTCGAGAGTGACGTGGCCAGAGTTCATCCTTCGTTTTGTTTCCCTGTATTATTATATTTTGTTTTATCCCGTTGTATTATGTCCTCTGACATTTGGTACTTTAAATTTGTACTTTGGGTTATACCCTTTTGATTTTTGCACTCTGATTCTGTATGACTTGTGTTTTGCTAATAAACAGTGTTTTATTAATACTTGACGATCAATCTTGTTTAGCCTTAGCACTTAGTACCGGAACGGCAAGAGTGAACCGATCTGGTACTAAGTGTGGCGGTAATGCCCCCAAGTTTACAGCTTTATCTTTTTGTTTATGTTAAATCTTTTTTAATTGAATGAAATTTTTCGGTAGTAAATTTGGGGGTGTTACACTTTTCCATATGTTAGGTACTAAGTTGTTGTTTAATACATCTCATCATCCACAAATGGATGGTCAAACCAAAGTGACTAATAGGACCTTGGGAACTTTACTATGATGGTTAGTTAATAAGAGTACAAACGATTGAGATATAAAACTTGTACATGCTGAATTTGCTTACAATAAGAGTCCTTCAAGTATAACTCAATCAAATCCATTTAAAGCTGTCTACGGATTTAATCCTTATTTGTCTATCGATATGTTGTTATTAAATATAGTTGGTATTAAGACTCTAATGCTGAATAAAGAATTTAATTATTTAAGAAACTATGTAAGCAAATAAAGAATAATATTGAGAAATCTAGTGCTAAATACCAAAACCAAGCGAACAAAAATAGATCTCGATAAATATTTTTATTAGGAGACTTAATATGGGTACACACAATACAAGAAATATTTCCAAACTTAAGGAAAAATAAACTAGTGCCAATATCAAATGGACCATTTTCAATCTTAAGAAAATTTAGAAATAATGCCTATGAATTTGAATTACCGGAATCCTGTGGAGGACTTTCTAGGATTTTCAAAGTTGGTGATTTATCTCCTTATTATAGTGAAGTTATTTTGAGAACAAATTGTACTTTACAAAGGGAGAATGATGTAGGTGTATCTCCATCTCATTCTTCACATGTTAAAGGGAAAGATTTAGCATATTTGGAGATGGTACCAATAGTTTTTGAAAATATTAAAAACCTTTATAATAATTCTAATAATGTTTCATTAAATGATTCTTGTAGGTATTAAATATGTTTGCAAGAATAAGACTTCACCAATGATATCTAGTGTATAAGAAAATGATGATGCAGGGGTTACAAAGTTGCATGAAATACAAAGCTACAAGATATAAAGCTTGATTACTTGATTATTCAATGTATTATCATTATTAGGTTTTATGTAAGATTTGTAATATCTTTTCATTGTAATTGTAACTCATTATATATACCATATGGACATGTTTTAGTTTAACTCTTTATTAATTAGGTTGATTTAGGTAAGGATATAGTTAAGTCCTAATATGTGTATTATGTGTTATGTGTGTTGGTTATATATGTGTACCTTATGTGCTATGGATTATGCTCTTGTAGTGCAGCTTGCTAAGCATGGAGCTAAGGTAAGTTGTATGTGTTTCTATGGCATGTGTAACATGGTAATGTAACTTGTACTTGTGGTATACTTATGTATGGTTTCGCTATATGACATGCATACCCGGAGCCCCCAAGTAGTAAGATGAGGTTGTAGGGAAATGAGAGAAGTAAATAAAGGCTTGTGTACTTATGGGTGGATAAATAAAAGAATAATATGAATAAAATAAGATGATGGAATAAATCTTGCATGGGGAGTGAGGATCGCATAGAATGGTTAGTCTTTGCATGGGGATGATCTTTACATGGGAAAAGTTGACTTGAGGGTTAAGTAAGGTGAGGAAAGAGTATTTGGGATAATTGGAGTACATATGTGAAAATAATACGTGGGTTGGTATAAGAGTGCATGGGAGACTTTGCTAGGGTTTGTGAGGAAACCCTAAATGGGAGAAGTGTGCAAGGAAGAGAAAATTTATGGGAATGGTTAGAGTGTGGGATAAGAATGGAAGGGTGTCACATGGAGGGGGGAGTGAGTTAAGTGGAAAGGTGTTTGGATGATGAGGGGATGATATAAAAGAAAGGAGAAGTACTAGAGTTTAGGCAACAAACTAGGGTTTTCATGGTCACATGTGGAAGATGGGTAGTGAAGCTGTGATGTTAGGTGTGGTTTGAGTGGAGTGATAGTTTTAGAAGCAAAGAGGAACATGGGTGGTGTAGGGCAGGGAGAAGTGAGGCCACATAGGGCAAATTAGGGTTTTGAGGTAAACCCTAGAGGGCGATGGTGAGTTGAAACGGAGTTATGGGGAGTACACCTTAATCCACGTGCATAAGAGTGTGGGTCTCTCAAGGTGAGTGGGAAAAAGGGTGAGGAAGAAGTCTTGGAATCCTAGGGTATGTAAAGGTCCCAAGATATGGGATAGGGCTTTTCAGAAGAATTGGGAATAAAGGGGTGAGAATGGGAAGTCTAGTGGGTCATGCATATCTAGTTTGGGTTATGGAATAAGATATGGGTAAAACACTAAATACTTAAAGTGAAAGATTATCGAGCCGGGCCCAAGTGAGGATAATTTCTTATCCATCAACTATAATAGTAGTCAGGTGTGTTCTGCCCTGTGGAGTGATATCCGGTCCACCGGCTATAATAGTGGGGATTCCGAGCTCGATAAACCAAACTTTATATGGGAATAAATAAAGGAAAGTATACTAATTACTTACGGTGGAACACCACGTGAGTTGGGGCCAAGTGAGGATAATTTTTAGTCCACCGACTATGATAGTGGTCAGGTGCATTTTGCCCTATAATGTTTTCTAGTCCACCGGCTATAATAGTGGGTCCCCATATTCACGCGGAAAATAATTTGAAAAAGTTGTAAGACAGAAATAATGGCTTATGTCTCGAATAATGTTATGAACCTGAATTAAGTATTATATGCCTTATTTGTTTGTGTGTACTTGCATGACCTTATCCATATGGTTACCTTACTCAGTATATAGTATACTGATCACTCATTTCATGGGTGCTCCTCATTCCTATGAGCAGCAACCCCTTTTGAGTTGGTGCAAGTAGGAGATGTTGTGTTTGATGCCTACAACACATTTGATGCGTTAGGTGGCACTGAGTGACGACCTGTTGGAATTAGAATGGGGCCCAAGAGTGATTTTCATCTAGACTCATCTTTTCCAATTTTTATCTTATAAGTTGTTTGTACTATTCTTTCCCCTTAGGGGCTTTAATTCTGTATTAGTTTTTCGATTTTTGTAATAACTCTTCGGTTTCTGTACTAACTCTCTAATTGTGTAGTCCGATTCCCTTTTAATTATGAATCTTTTGTATCGTTATGGTTTTATGTCCTACTTGGTTTAATGTCTTGTAAATTTTTATAGTCTTATGGTTGGTACGAGCCAGGGGTCAGACTTGTGTCGATCACAACGGTAGCACCCCCTCTCTTGCTGTGTGGTTTTTGATCAAACGCAAATTTTCAACTGTGAAATTTGGGGGTGTTACACACAATATGCTCACTTAAGATTTTATTATCACAAACAACATAAGCAATGGAAATGGAGATATGAGTATCAAGATTCATGGGAATAACTTAGATATAATAACAGTATGGCTTGTGAGATTTTACAGGGCATCGAGCATTCATTAAGAAATGAAAATACTCAAGCAATAGAAGTGATATGAAAATAAATTTCAGAGTTGCATAAATTCAACTAACCCAACAAATGAGAGGGCAAGTATGACAAGGATTATGCAAATATATATGTATCCCTCAGCATGAACAGAGATCAACATGGGAGTGCACTGAAATTTCATCTTAAAATAATACCTTAACATATGTTTCCCTTTTATATGGTGGACATGAAACATAAGGAAAATAAGAAATGGGATGGATTATTTATTCAATGAGTAACGTATCAATAATAATGATGAGTTTTTGGGCTGGAGCAAATAAGACGGGGTGATGGTTCTGGTTTAAATGAAAACCAAAAGTAGGGGTTGGGAGGAATAAGAAGGAGATGAAAAGAAAACATGTGTGGGTTGGCTAGGGAATAATCAAACGTGAAAAGGAGAGGGAGTCCAGCACTATATGCAGTTGATGGAGTTGAGGGTTCAAATAGAGAGGCATGTGGTATTGTGTGTGAAAAAAGGAGGGTGACAAGGGGGAGTGTTTGGTAGAAGAAAAACAGGACGACAGATGCATAACATGAGAGAGGGAGATAACAGAGATTGTGTGAGTGATAAAATGGTAGGGGGTGGTGTATCATAATAGGATTTAGTTAGTTTTAATTTTAATTTAGTTAGGTTAGGGTACCCTCTTCGGAAAAATTAAAATGAGAAGAATTATACAGTAAAAGGTATAGTTTAAGAATAAAGGAAAATAGTAAAATAATCGAGATAATTATTTAAGAATTTATCTCGATTTTGGATCAAAGGTTAATAAAAAAAATTAAGGTTTGATGGTTAAGTTTCAAATAAAAGGCTGATCACCTAAAAACAAGGGTTACATACTTTTTGGGTATTAGGACATTCCACAAGGTAAAAGACCATAATATATTTATAAAACCCTTATTCACAATTGACCCTTAACTTCACCCATATGGATGTCTAAACCACCAAATTCAACATACTATCTCAATATATTATTAAAAATACCATAACCAAAAATTATAATCTAACTCCAACACTTCACACATAAAATACCAATGTCACCCATTTTGTTACTATTCCCAAATTAACTCGTTTTTATATAATAGTGTACCTATGCTACTCCTATTTGTCTTTAATATTTCACATATCACACTTAACATTTTTATGACCCAAAATTGGTTATACAACCTCAAATTTTTAGATTTTATCCAAAGAGTTCAAAAATACACCTAATAATAACTTCCAAACTTACTATTTTCGTAACTTAGGCCATGCTCATCTAATTTCTAACATATTCTGTATCAAATTTAATGTAAGGACCCCTAAGAATACAATGACATAATTATTTTCCACAAGAGTTACAAAGAGATACTTTTCCCCCGAAGGTCAAAATACACCCTTGATCCACAATATACTATAAGTTTCCAAATCACCATCATTACACACAATCACCCTTATATTATTAGAAACTCGGCAAAGTAATTAGCTTTAATTAAATAACCCACAAAACTTCAAGTGGCCTTACAATTAAAACTTCACAAGTTCTGAAACACCCAAATCTTCCAACTCATCATGCGACACCCATTTACAATATTCAACCACAACTACCTTTACTCACCCAAGGACATTTTAATATAACAAAATAAACTATAATGCTTGAGATTTTATGATAAAGCCTAGTAAGACACAAAATATATTAATTTCACATAAATTCACAAAACTCATAAAATCATTAATTTTACCATGTAATACATGCACATGAATTTAAAATAAATCTCATCATGATTTCTAACATGACGAATGATAGGGTGAAAATCCTAAAAATTAACAAAAAACAACAATTACCCTAATATAGATACATATGTCATTACCAAAGGCTACACTGGTCTCTAAGTGAAAATATTCCTAATAACCTCCTCCCACCCTTTGATCACCTAAAACAAAAATATAAGAATTAGATAAAAGAATTATGACAAGGGTTAGAATAGAAGAGAAAAATTAAAAGGATGAAAAAAAACCCTCTAGGTTCAAAAAAATGGAGGATCGAGAACAAGCATGATCAAGCATTCACCAATCTATGAAATTAACTCTCTTTTACTTAGTATAGGCGCCAAAGAGTTAAGGTTATAGATTTAAGAAGTAAAAAAGATGAAAAGAAATGGAGAGAATAAGAGGAGAGGGGCTCAACCACAAGGGAAAAACCCAAGAACAAACACAACCAAGAATAAGAAGAGAGGAGAGAACAAAGTTAATGTAACACTCCCATTTTTTTAGGCCTTAAAAATTTTGTTTATAGAGTTAATTACGGAAGCTAAAACAATAAGTATGTAGGGTGTTACTGCTATACTTGGTGCAAGCCTAGTTTCCTCTGCCATTCACATACTAAGTGCTAAGGCTAAAAATCATTACTCAACTTAAATTAATAACATAATTAAAAGAAACAGGATAGAGAGAATAGACAGATTGATATCACTTTGAAAATAAACAACATCAGTGGTTACAAAACTCAAATGAGAGAAAGCATAAAATGATGCAAGAGTCCAAGAACAACCATAATCAAGATAACAAAAGTGGCACCCATAGTCCTAAGTTCTCTACCTAAACTACTAGTCCCATTATATGAAACTAATATGAAAATTTTGCATGTAACACGTAAAATACATCACAATAATATATGATATAAAACATCAAGATATACATGTGACGATCAAAATATGAAACCACCAAGGCCACATACTAATTATACACATTCATCTAGAATATACCGATACTTACCAACCGAACATCCGAAGGATGCTCTTTAAATTAATGATTAAAAAAAACCTCAACCTAAAATCACAACAATAACAACGTTCCACATATCTCGTTACCAATACAAACAAATCCTATAACCTCAAAGGTAAGGTTCACAAGCACCATACTAATAAAAATCCATAACATCTTAGATAGGTATGAATGTTACTACCAAATCACAGGTAAGTGCGAAGATTACTACCAAACCACATTTAGGTACAAAGGCTATTAGCAACCTCAGGTCGACATAAAGACTACTACCAACTAATCTAATAATAAAATAATAATTTACTCGAGGGAAGATCATATCAACTTGGACACACTAAGGCACTTTGGTCATACTAGTATACCAAGATAACACAATATTTTACTGACTACCAACCCAAGGGTAGAATGTATTTTGGTTATACTGGGACACAAAGGTAGCACATTTCCCTACCAACAAGGACTCCTAATATATAAGTATGCACACCCTCTATAAGTTTGCAGAGCTGAATAGAGTAAGTTATAGGGCCTAGTTGAGATGCTAAGGCACACTGATAAAGAAATCCATAATCAACCACTGGCTAAACCATGTCTTTAGGGTAACAACCCTTAAAGATCCACCATTCTTGATCATGAGGTCTTTCACTTTAAATATTAGTATTTTATTAAGATGAATATAAAATCACAATCAGCCACATAGATCTAATTTCCATACTTAATAATTTTTACTTATTTCCCATTCATTCAAAATAACCATAAACAAGGTCAACACTAAAGTCAACTCAAAATCTACTAAGGCCATTCTAGGTTCAATTATTTGCATCTGAGTGTATTAGGCCAAAAATGACTAAATTGACCCTAAAGCCATAACTACCACATTTTCATCCATTTTAAATATAAATTAAAATTTACTTATTAATTTATCATTAAAAGGCTAAAACATAATAATTAAATTAATTATCATGCAAATAAATTATCAGGCATGCCAAATGACCATTTTGCCCTTATATATGATTCTTCATATAAAACCCTAGCATGCACTTTTTATTTCATCCAAAATCATACCCCCATGCTTGTCAATAACTAATGCATATTATACATGCTTATCTGGATAAATATCATCATACACTTAAAATGAACAAATTGCCCCTAGGGCACACAATAATAATAATTATACTAAAAATTCATCTAAGCATACTCAACATATCATTTTACAAGTACATATTATATATAATCTTTGCTTGACATTAAAATTATTTTAGTCACACTTTCATACCCACAATATTTTACATAAGATAACACGATTTTCTTTCTCTAATTTTCATGCTAACAATAAGGCACATATTTGCAATATAACAAATCATGCTTAACATAATTTATACATCAAAATCCTAATATGTGTTATAATATGATATTTAACATTTTCATTAAGTATAAGAGTTACCTAATTTCCAACAAAAACACAATTTAGCTGTAACCTACTAAAATTATTAGGCCTCACTAATCAAAATTTTGTACCTAAAAATCATATCACATTAGCCATATTAATATTTAAATAATAAAATAATAATAATAATTATTAAAATATTAATTAGATGATGAATTACCAAAATACCTCTAAGGTTAAAAGGAGTAGCAAAATTTGAAAAAAATTCTTATGCTGCATGGGTAACGTGAGTCGGGAGCACGAGGAGGGGCGGTTGGCTATGATGGAGGTGATGGTCAGTGGGTGGCATGGTGGTGTGTTGGTGGTGTTGATGAGACTGGGAAGATGAAGGTGGTACCGAGTCAATGGACGAAGGAGGGTGCTTAGTGGTGGTTGGAGTTGGTACGAGGGGCACATATTCGAATAATGAAGGTAGGTATGAGATGGAAAAAGGATGGGGATGAGGTTGAAGTAGGCTAGTGATTGTGAGTGGAGGTGGTGTAGGAGGGTTGCGACCACAATAGAAGGTGGTGTAGGAAGGCTAGTGCTGCGAATGATATCACCAAAGCAAAGGGGGGAAGCAACAACAAAGGAGAGAGCAGCTGCACCTTTTTTTGTCATTGCTCAGGGGTGTAACAGAGGGAGTGGTCGATGTTAGGCAGGGGGCAACGATTGGGGTTGGTGCAAGGGAGGAGAGGAAGGATGAGGTGGTTGGGGCTAGTGAAGGCTGGGGTGTAGAGGAGGAAACCCAGGCATGGCATACGATAGTGTTTGAATAAAAATGGAGAGGGAAGGAGTGTATATATGTATACATAGAGGTGGTGGTGATGGAGTGGGTTTGCTATACGGGGTATGGGTAAGTAGTGTGAGAGAAGGAAGGAGATAGGGGAAGTGCTTTTAGGTAGGAAAGATGGCACCACAGGGGTAACATGAGATAGAGGGGGTTGGTAGAGGTAAGATAGGATAGGAGTAGAATAGTGTTTTTTTATGTTTCGTTTAGTTTGGTTAGGGTACCAGTTGGAAAAATAAATTGGGAAAAATAAACCAATTTAGAATAGGTTTTAGAAAAATAAAAGTGATAAAATAATCAGGAAAATAATTTAGAAATTTATATGGTTTACGGGTCAACTGTTAAAATAGAATAATTAGGCTTTAATTAATGTCTATTTATCCTTTTCCTTTTTTTACTTAATTAATTATTTTAATTAATGTCTCTCAGTCTACTCAACAAATGTCACCCAAGTGTCAAATTATACATTTTAAATAAATATATTCATATAATATTCACTTAGGTCTCAAAATTTTTAAAACTTACATGTAATGACGAAAATGTCATTATTCATAATTACTTTAAACTTCTAAGATTCAAAATTTACATTAAACAACATCAAACCCAAACATATCATATACCCGATTTTATGTAAAAGACCCAATGAAGACAATGTTACACTTAAAACTTTCAAAAGTAATCTATAATGCCTAATATACCCATGGCTAAATTTTTCTAAAACCTTAAAAACAAAATTTCAACTCTAAATGATCCAAAATTCATAACCTAGCTTATATACCATATTATACATACAATGTAATACTTAGATAAATTTAAAATAACCAAAACTCACATAAAATAGTAAGGAAGAGAGCTAAACTAATCGAATCTATAAATATTCATCATGACTGTACTGAAAATCCAGCACGACTCTACTGTACATTCATCACAACTCCGCTGAATATTCATCACATTTCCGGTTGACATAAGAACATACGAAAATAACACAAATCATTCTCTCATTAAATTTTCATGCTTATACACATAATATGGAAATATACACATATTATAAAAGATTTTATAAGATAATTCTTCATTCTTATAATTAAAATAAATCTAGTCATGCATAAAATAACATATAATACTCCTATAACAAAAGTCTATTTCTAAAGGTTAGTTTAGTTACCAAAATTTCTAAGCTCCTTAGCAAAGCTAAAGTAAAGAATATAGAAAATAATTATCTAAACCACTTAGTAACCTTCAAGAATATAAGATAATAAAGTTAGATAAAACAAGATTATTAAATAAGAAAATGGGAAAGAAATGAGTTGAAATGGAGGAAGTGAAATAGAAAAGATTACTCTTGAATATGGAGGCTTCAGAAGCACCACAAAAACAACAAAAAAAACCACCAAGGAATGATAGATCAAGGTTTTTTAGGGTTAATGGGAAGGAAAAATAAAAGGAATTAATTATGTAAGGTACAATTTTTTTTGTCAAACCAATAAACAACAGCAGTAGTAATTTCGTAGGATATGGTCGACAAGGAAGATAATAGAGGAAAAAGAAGAGGGTAGGGACATAATTTCTTAGGTAAAAAGGATTCCTAGATGAATTATAACATGAAAGGAACAAAATATAGCAATAATTAAAGGTAAAGAAATCAAATTATAGGCTTGGTAGCTGATGGAAGTCTAAAAAAAATCTACTTTATTGTAGTTGTGCAGTTTGTCGGAAGGTGAAAATTGGGGTAAAATAAAGATTCAAGGAGATTGATTTTAGGGATGTAAATGGTATAGAGTTGTATTATGCAATTCAATCTTATAAAAGAATCAAAAACCAAAGGAAAATAACAACAAGAGAGATAGAATGATGTTCTACAAATTAGAAAGAAATCAACTTTAAGCTCTGCTGAAATTCTATGATTTTATGTGTGTTTTGTAATGAAATGCACAATTTGGAAAAAATAGAGTGAGATTTGATAGGAAGGAGTGTGGAGTGATTTTTTTGTTTGACTTTAGCCTCACTTGAGTGCTAGGATTATGGGTGTAAAAGCTATGTTAGGTTATGATTAATTGTGTAAGAGAAATGTCATAAAATAATGATTATATTACTTGGTACACTTTTTGGTTGGGTGAAAGGTAAATAAGTTACAAATTTGATTTGGTTTGGCTAGGCGACTAGCTATGATTGAAATATTAGTTAGAGGATTTGTTATAATTTATTTTGATTAATTAAATTATAAGAAAGTCCAATAATGGTCACTGATTAGAAAAAATATCAATTAAACTGAAAATATCATAAAAATTTATAGAAAGGCGTGGAATAATTTAAAAATCTTAAATATACAAAAATATTGGGTATAGATGTTATTTTGAATATCAAAAGATGGAGAATGAGCAAAACCGGTAAAAACGAATAATTCACAGGAATACATTTTTCCAAAAATGCATAAAATGATTAATCGAGGGGTTCAATTTGTCACGAATTGATGTGAAATTTGTTTAGAAATCCCATTATATATAATTAGTTGGTCTCAGAGCTTATTTGATGACTGATGGATTAAAAATGGCAAAACGGCTAAAATTGCCTGATCGTGTAAACAAATTTTTTATGATCTATCGATTCAGAAAGAAATGAGTGAAACATGAAATAATATAATGATTGGATGAACGAAAAATATCATTGGGTCAATTCACAAATTTTGAAGGGGTCTAAAAGAGTAAAAATATGAGAATAAGAAGAATTACAATAAATATTTCCGCAAATGAGAGAATTGATTGACGAAATATTTAAAAATTAACACGAATGGAATGAGACTTGATTATATATATATATATATTAAGACTTGTTATTAGACCAATCACATATGATGACTAGGATTTGAAAGAATGATGTATTATATATAAGATATGCATCTATTGATATAAGATATTCATTTGTCAATCTAAGATGTTCATTAAGTTGTGCACTTATCAATATAAGATGTTCATTTACAACTATAAGATATGCATTTGGCTTGTAAATATGTATATTTTTCCAAAATTTTGTGTATTTATGACACATGTATTTTTCTCTTATTATTTTACAAATAGATGTTGTGCATTTATATCTAAAAAATATGTATTTTTTGGATAAAAGGTGTATTTAATTTAATAAGATGTGTATTTATAACACATGTATTTGTCCCTTAATGCTATGTAAATAAATGACACTATAAGATATGCATCTATTGATATAACATGTTTATTCATCACTATAAGTTGTATATTTATTCTTTATAAAATGCGCATTATTGGAATAATACGTGACTTTATAACTATGTGCATTTGTTCAATAAGGATGTATACTATTTTCAATAAGATGTGTATTTATATATAAAATATGTGTATTTTGTTGGATAAAATATATATTCTTGCTAGGAATATATTTCAAAGATGTGTAATTTTTTTAATGAAATATGCAATGTTTTTAAAAAATTATAACCAATATTATATCTACCATATTTTTAAGGAAAATGTGTATTTTTTTCATACAAGATATATATTCATGAGTAAAGTATGTGAATTATTTTAACAAAAAGTTTATTTTTTTTAAATGCTACAATGTCCACCATATTCTTAATATATATATATATAAGATGCATTTTATAATAAAAAATGCATAAATTTATAATATTACTACCACTAGCAGTATAAGGACACAAATTGCTCTATTATGTGGTATATATTGAAGCACAAGAACAACATACACTTTAGGGGAGATGAGGTGGGTATAGAGAAAATGGTTACATAGGCTCATCACTATTTTTAGTCAAATAGACTTGAAGATGATATTTTATTTGAATTGGAATAATAAAAAAATATGCAACAATAGTAGATACCTTTATGGAGTTGTCTTGTACCACCTTATGCCAAGTGTAATTTTAATGAAGCATGTGAAGAGATGGTAATATGGCAGGGGTGTGATCACTAGATTAGGCGACGAATCAGTCCTGAAATGTACTATGGAGTTTGGTGTCACTGTTAGTGACAATCACTTACCCTTTATTAGTTGAATCAAAAGTACGTCGTGATCGTCAAATCTCACATCTGTAGCATTTGAATCTTATTGCCAAAAATTAGTGAAGTTGCTTAAGAATGGAGATTTGGATCATCCTTAGAGTATTGCACAAGTTATTGGGAAGTTCAAGAACATGCTCAACTATTATCTTTATTTTTTGAGAGTGGAACATGCTTAACTTAAATTCTCAATTTATTGTCAATTATTCTCCTAGAAGTACTAATGCAGTGATCATAAGCTTGCTAAGCTAAGCTTTAGATTCACTATCTAATGGTTGGTGGAACCATTTTTATTTGAATAATTTATCCAAGGCTCTTGTAATTAATTTAAAAAACTATATTATCATCTTTAGTCCCCTATTCTTGAAAACAAACACCCCTCTAATGAGGTGAACACGTTTTGGTTTGGTCCGATTTTGGCCTCAAACCAAACTATATTTTGATAGTTTGAAAAAAATCTCAAACTAAACCAAATTAATTTTCAAAATGATTCAAACTATATTATCGATTTGTAGTTTGGTTTATGATTTATATGGATTTTGAATATTAAAAGTTAATTACTCAACTTAAAGTCGCTTTAAAATTCTTACTAAAATTAGAACTAATGAACAATCAACACTAAATTATAATTAAAAAAATATTATTTTTATGGTAATATCTAATGTAGTATAAAATTATGTAGATATAGTTGTATGTATATACAAGCCATGATTGCATTTGTAAGAAAAATAAAATATAAGTACAAGTTAAGTGATGTACAAATTATACCCCATTTATTTTAACTAACTTAGAAAATAATAATAAACATAAATACTTTTAGAGATATAATAATGAGTAAAACCTCATCATAAAAATAATATTTATTATAAATACATATATTAATTAATAGCTAGAATTACATAGAATAATATTTCACTTGATGTTAAAATTACTATATATGTAATTTGTCATTTTATAAATTGTAATTAAAATTTTTTAATTGTAACCAAATCGTATATTTAATTTTTTAAATCAAACAGCAAAATTTATAATTTGATTAGATGTAGTTTAGGATTAGGGCTATTTGACTCACAAACTTTTTGAGCTTCACTTGTTTAGGGTTTGGTTCGGGTCGCCTATTTGACTAAATGAGCCTAAAAATAAGGCTCAAACTCGACTAGTTTATTAAATGAGCCGAGTTTAAGTATAAAAATTTTAGATTCAAATTTGTTTACGGTGCAAAAGTTTGTAAGCTTGACTCATTCACTGTAAAAGCTCACGAGACAATTCATTAAAAATTCAGTTCGGTTCATTAAAAACTCAGCTAATTTATAAACAAATCAAACTTCAATTTTATTTTTAGTCTTATTTATTAAAGGAGTTGAACCGAAATTCATTCCAATTAGGTCTGATTCAGCTCGTTAACTACCCTACTCCGCCCAATGTTTCCACCTATCTACCCTAAAATTCAGTATGGCTAGGCCAGAAATAAAGAGATTTGGTCTCCAAAGGTCCAAAACTGATCGGTCCATTTCTCCTTACTAAATTGACTAACCAACGACTCCTTCAAACTTTTACCCTGTGCACGGCGCACCAGTCCAACCCACCTCTGAATCCAATCACCAGCCTCAACCTGCCGTCAAAATTTCACTCGTTGCGATGATCTCGCCACCTCTATCCTTCCTCCTGTTTGTCGTCACGGTCTTGTTCCACCTCCTCCTATTACCCATCACCACAACAGCCGTCCCTGCGATCTCTTTCTCACCCAAAACCCTAAAGAAATCCGGCGACACTGTGGAGGTTCGGTGGTCGAATGTCCCTTCACCCTCCAAGCTTGACTGGCTCGGGATCTACTCTCCGCCGAACTCATCGGACCGCGACTTCGTAGGATATTTCTTTCTCTCTGCATCTGAATCGTGGCAAGATGGACACGGCACCCTCTTCTTTCCTCTCGTCAATCTCCGGCAACCGTACCAGTTCCGGTTATTCCGATGGTCCGAATCCGAAATCAACACGAAAAAGATGGACCACGATCGAAACCCATTGCCTGGAACAGCTCACCTGATGGTCAAATCGGAGGATTTGGGGTTTGAGAATGTGAATGGGCCCGAGCAGGTTCATTTGGCTTTTACGGATAATGATGATGAGATGAGGGTAATGTTTGTCACTGGTGATCGGAGGGAAAACTTCGTCAAGTATGGGATGAAGGAAGAGGAGATGGCTGAGGTGGTGAAGACGACCGTTGTTAGGTACGAGAGAGAAGATATGTGTGATCGTCCTGCTAATCAGAGTGTCGGCTGGAGAGATCCTGGGTTTATTCATGATGGTGTAATGAAGAATTTGAAGAAAGGGCAGAGGTACTACTATAAGGTATGGAAAGTTTTATCTTTATCTCATCAATTATCGATCATCATCAGCATCTTAAAGGATGTGTTTTAAGCTTGTTGATTCGTCTAACATGCTCTTGTTGCGGGCAAATTGCTTATTGGTTGGTGTTTGTCATAGCCCTGATTCTGCAGTTCGATCTCCACGTTCGATTAAATGTTATCATCTGGGAGGCTTGGAGTCGCAAAATTTGGGTTTTATGGTTGTCAGCGCTGGTTGTCGGTTTAAATGTTTATCCTGAGTTGCATACTTATGATCTGCTCAGATGGTCTTGGTCGGTGACATCACATATTGCGTCTAGCAGGATCATGTTTCCGCTTCTGGTTGTTAGAATTGAGATTATGAGATGCAGTTCCTGGCCCAGTGCCTTCCTGATCTGATTTGATAGCTTTTAGACATACATTTGCATCAGCGAAGTTGATTGTCATTTGATGGTCGTTGTAGGTAGTCAATGATATCTGTCATCTCAACTAGACTGACCGAATTGAACTATAGTACTTTTTCAGTTTTGTTTGGTAATTGTCTGAACTCCTCTCCTGGAATCGGCTGTTATATCTTGACTGGGTCTTATATCTATTTGAGGATGATGTGCCTGGTTTGTTCATGATCCTTGGTTGGACAGTTTTGATCTTGGTTAGGATTTCTCTGAGTAGCCTTACTGAATACTGATGGCAACACAGTTTATGTACATACACAATGTTTTTAGGACCCTTTTACTGCTCTTTTACCATTTCATCTTTTGTTCTGCGGGAATTAGTTCCTCTTAGCATATGATGTCAGTTAAGTCCACCTTAAGTATTGTACATAAAAACAAATTGAATGTGTCTTTGTAGGTTGGGAGTGATGCAAGGGGTTGGAGTATGACCTACAGCTTTATATCAAGAAATGAAGATTCTGGTGAAACTATTGCTTTCCTATTTGGGGACATGGGAACTGCAACACCATACAACACCTTTGTCCGAACGCAAGACGAGAGCTTATCCACCATGAAGTGGGTTCTCCGAGACATTGAGGCCCTTGAAGATAAACCTGCTTTCATTTCACATATTGGAGACATAAGCTATGCAAGAGGCTATGCCTGGTTATGGGATCAATTCTTCAACCAAATTGAGCCAGTTGCCTCCCGAGTTGCATATCACGTTTGCATTGGGAACCATGAGTATGATTGGCCAATGCAGCCTTGGAAACCAGAATGGGCAGCCTATGGGAAGGATGGGGGTGGTGAATGTGGGGTACCCTACAGTCTAAGATTCAACATGCCAGGAAACTCTTCTGAGCCAACTGGTATGCGTGCCCCAGCAACCCGAAACCTCTACTATTCTTTTGATATGGGGGCTGTGCATTTTGTGTATATGTCGACTGAGACCAACTTTCTTCGAGGAAGCAACCAGTATGCCTTTTTAAAACATGATTTAGAGTCTGTTGATAGGAAGAAGACACCTTTTGTTGTTGTCCAGGGGCATCGACCAATGTACACTACAAGTTATGAAACAAGGGATGTCCCAATAAGGGATAGAATGCTGCAGCACTTGGAACCTCTGTTTGTGAAAAACAATGTAACTGTTGCTTTCTGGGGTCATGTCCATAGGTATGAAAGATTTTGTCCATTAAATAACAACACTTGTGCTAGCTTGGGGGAGAAGGGAGTATACAAGGAAGGATACCCAGTTCACCTTGTGATTGGAATGGCAGGGCAGGACTGGCAATCTATATGGGAACCTAGACCAACACATGTGGACATGCCCATCTTTCCACAGCCAGAGAGGTCTCTATATCGTGGTGGAGAGTTTGGCTATACTAGGCTTGTGGCTACAAAAGAGAAACTCATTATTTCTTATGTTGGAAATCATGATGGACAGGTGCACGATATGGTGGAGATATTGGCATCTGGACAAGTTGTAAATGGCCGCAGTGATAACAATTTTGATGATGATAAGAAAAAATCCTATACGATAGACCCCAACTTCTCGCAATACGTGAAGGGAGCTAGTGTTTTGTTTCTTGGTACTTTTGTGGGCTATTTTATTGGCTTTATATCACGTTCCCGGAGAGAAGCTAATTCAGGAAATCGCTGGACACCTGTGAAGTCCCAGGAAATATGAATGGTGTATCACAGGACGAGGAATGGGATCTCAACTATAGTGCTGATATCACGCCTCCATGTTTGTATGCATGCATGAAGGTCCCTTGCTACTGAAGAAACTGTATTGGGACGTTAATTCTGGACAAGATGCTGGGTGAAGGTTCGTGATCAAAACTCATGCTTGACCCCTGTACCCTCGATTGATTGTGAATACTATTGTTTGTTCACTCTGTTGTCTCTCTTGCAAGCGTAATTAGAGGATTGTATGATAATAGTTAGCGCAGGATTTGTGGATGTCTTTAGTTTTGTGTTGAAAGAAAATTACATCAGTTTAGAAAGTTGCTTCTGGTATAGAATCTGTATAATTTTGTGTTTGTATATTTCTCTGGTATCCCCGCACCTACTAGCGGTTGGGAGTGAATCATGATGGAAATAAAAATCACTCTGATCTCATATTTCGATTCTCTGACTCTTATTGTTTCTATGCTGACTCTACCTCTACTATAATTTGGAGAAAATAGGAAAAAAATAATGCATGCTATTCTAGTAAGTTTTAACAGCTTCATCATATGTTTTGGTATTTTCTAAATTGGTTATGTAGTATTAGACATTGCAAAATGTGTTACGGCTACATGAATCTGAGTGTATTCTGCATCAATCATGCAGCGGGAAAAACAGAATTGGGTGTGGCCTGAAGGTGCTATGACTTCATAAAAACCAAAGTACCTATATAGATTTTATTTTTAGTGTCATTTCCCTCTTCTATACCAGTGTACTCCGTTGTTATCTCTCTTCTCTGTCAATGTACTTGTGCATCTCATAAGGCTACGGTCTTGCTCACTCATTCCTAAGGGATGCTCCGTTGATAACAAGTACCAGAGTCTCTGCACTGAGATCCTTGCTCAGGTTTCATGGTTCAATGAGCTCCAATGATTGATTTCTGAGCCACTTTGCCTAAAAAATTTCACACTAGTTACCGAGGAGCAAAAGTATAACATCCTTTGTGAATCCTGTCTTTGACAGAATGAATTAGACCGGTTAAGAGCAACTTCAATGCAGGCTGATAGCAAATTATTTTCGGGAAAAACATATAAAATACTGTAGAAAGGAATTTGAACATGTAAAATTTGGTATGATTGAGGTACCCAGACGCCTTGATCTTATCCACATGCTAAGGCGTAGAATTTATTATTCCTTTTTAAAGAACAGGGCATGTTAACTGGGATTGTAGATGAGCTCAATGAGCTTAGGTTCACAGGAGTATAGGAATCGAGGAAAGAAATACCCCTTTATACGGGAAAATGAGTAAATTAAGCAAAAGAAAAATATCTACTACTGCATCTATAGGAAACATATCTTCATCTATGCCTATGCGCAATCGTGTGAGCAACATTTTCTTATCAATTACAACAAAATTTATTGAACGCAGAGCTCATACCAGCAGGGCTGTTTAACTTCTTTTCTTTAAGAGAAAAAAATGCGAGAAAGATGATATACAAGTCCATCTTCAACGCATGCACTGGACTTATGAAAGCAGCTTACGAGCACGCTGGTTGGCACCCTTCATTCGTGAGTTCAATTCATCAACGTCGTCACTAAGATGATCAAGAGCTTTGTTTTGCCTGCAGTTACTCGCTATCCAGAATGTTATTCAAGCATATAAAGTGAAAATGAAAATATTGCTGCTAAAATGTACATGAAAGAAAGAATTATAGGTGAGTCTGCACAAAGATTATCTGCAGAAGATTTTACTTACAAAGAAAGACTTAACATGAGTATTTATGACACCCTGGGAGGTATTTTAATGAATTGCCACTATTGGAATTTTCTTAATAAACATATAAGCCGCAGCCAACATTCAAACCGGTATTAAGGTTCAAACACCACCATGGACTAATGAAGCTAACATGAAAGGTGCGTAACCTCCCGAGCAAACCCATCCTCTGTCCATCTTATGGTAAATATCAGGTTTTCTTGGACCCTAGATGCTATAAATTTCCTACTTGATATTTACCAGGGCAGAAATCGAAAGCTCACCCTCGACATTGCAAGATGCGATAACCATATAATGAAGACTCATCATTGGAAATTAGTCAACCCTCTCACTAGTTGGTAAGACATTAGGTCGGATTTAGTTTTCAAGAAAATATGCTTTGCGTGTGGGCATTTCTTTCATCCTTGGAGGTCTAATTCCTTAGCTTCAAATTTAAGTGAAGCCTAAAATGATCGGCGGTGGAAAGTGGAAACTAAGCAGAAAACTGCATTAGAAAAGAAAAGCACGGACCTCTCAAGCTCACTTCCCATTTCAACTGCCATGCCCTTCAGATCACCTAAAATGTTGCTGAGATCATCGAGTCCATCATCTTGCTTTTTCTTCTCCAACTGGTGTGAGGAATCAGCAGATTAGGTTATTGATTATGAGGAATGAGCTTAATGCATTATGTAATATAACTGATTAGAACATTTAGTAAGATGTACAGACCTCAATTCTTTGCATGGCATTTGTGGGTTCAGGTGGAGGTGTTTTGCTCCCTTTAGGAAGAGGAGCAGCACCTAGCTTTTGCCTTTGTTCTTTTGTTGCACTCTTGGCTGAATCATCTGCCCAGCAAGGGGAAGAGGAGAAAAGGAAAATGAGGATATGCTCTTACCTATCTCAACCATGCATATAACTTCAACTTGTGACACATCAGATACTGGTTCAGTACAGGCACTATCTATCAATTATCACGGATTTATGTAGTAAGCTAGGGGTATAGAATGCATGTGGCTCAACGAAGTATGGAAATTGAGCAAGCAGTGTAAAAATAAAGGGATGAAAAACACCAGGTGTATATGCTGGTCCTTTTATATTCCGTGTCTTCTTTGGCTTCCATGGTTTGGAAAACATTCCACCCAGACTATTTAACAGCTTTTCACCCTGAAGATAAACGGAATGAAATCATGAACAATCACCAGTAGGATTCGTAATGAGACAAGCAAATATCTTTGCATCTTTGTTCCGTGCAAACATCATGCGATTTCCGGATGATACATCACAATGGATTGCCAACCTACCTTACTCAAATCCTGGTCAATGGTAACAGCCATCTGGTGCGTCCTATTAATTTGTTCACCTTGCTGGTGCAAAGTTTCAAGCGTCTTCGTAGCATCCTCTCTAACGTCCTCAGCGATCCTTAAGCAGTTATTAACTGTACTTGTTGTCTCTTCAGACTTATAAACTGCATAATTCTCTAGTTCTTGTACGGACTGATTCTCTAATCCCCCAGAATCACGAAAGTCATTCTTGTATCTATTTCTCACTTCTGCTGAGGAAGAATATGGGGATGATGAAGTTGAACCAGTTTTTCTCCCTCTATTGTTATTGTTATTGTTATCCTCCTCCAAATTAGGGGTAATGAGTATAGGTTCAGACGAGGTACGTCTAGAAGGATTAAGGGTAGAAATATTGTCAGTTTCAATATCTGAGTGTGCAGGGCTGGTGGTATTAGATCTAAAGGGTGATTTCATAAACCCAAACATTTTTGATTTATAGGATAATACAATACCAAAATGGGGAAGAAGTAATTGTTTGATACTTGGATGACGACGACGACGACGTTATATCATTTCCAAATATAAAGAGGAGGAGTTATCCTGCAAAAACAGCCAAACTTATCACGCCTATAACTTCAGGATTTATAGATTTCCCCACATCTCATACATATGCTAAAGCAGACAGCTAGAGAAGGGAGCACAAAACAAATACGATACATAAAACAACGTCGACATGAAGAGAGAAGGTTGCTGCAGGAAAATGCACGTAATTAAAACTGCAAGGCCGCCTAGCCCTTCCCAACCCTCCCAATGCAATATCACGGACCCATAATTCATGTTGGCGAGAAAACACGGCATGGGTTAGAAATCAAATGCAGAAACGTAAGCAAAACAGAATTGAATTCGAACGCTCGTATTTATCTACGTGAACACCATAACCATAAGTAGCTTCAAGAAATTATACACAGAGAATTCCCCATTTCGCAATCTTTGAGCGCCAACAAACCCAATTACGGTTGCAAATTATGAAGTCCAAACCAAAGAATGAGTATCGACACATACAACCACCCTAAGTTAGTAATTAATCATGATTCTAAATTCGAGATGCGCGATGAATGATGGATTGCTTGTAATCAAGATACGCCGGCGTACCTGTAAGTTTTTGAGAGGACGCTAAATGTCTACAACCAAAATGGTCAAATTTCAAATGGAAAAGTATTCCCTCGTTGAAAACGAAATCCAATGGTCGGGGAAGACTGAGGGAAGAAATTGGAAAATTCTCCCCACACCACGCCGCAACGAAAAGGAAGAAATGTTTGAGAGAGAAAGATACGTTTATTTAAAAGGCGCACCAGAAAAGCAGAGACACATATTTTACTTTGACCGACACGCACGACTATTAATCTTCTTCTCCATCCTTTTATTTTCCGTTAATATACTTTAATATTCTCCCGATTATCGGCCTTCTGTTTTATCTCTTCATTAAGTGCCCCTCTCATAGTTTATCATCAATGGCAATCATGCCTCCATTTAAGTGCTTTCATCCGTAGAACTATCCTTTGGTATAAATAGGAGAGGGTTATCAGCATTTGCTAATATTTTCATTTTCTTCAAAATAATCTATATATATATATATATATATATATATATATATATATATATATATATATATATATATATATATATATATATATATAAACGGAGTTGTCTAACAGACAATATACATACAAATTTTTCCGCCTAAACTATATCAATTATTACTAATCATAAATTACTGTTGCCATATATTATTACTAATTATTATTATTGTTAATTAATAAGATGAAATAATTAATATAACTATATATTAATATAATGTGACTATTCATCTCCTATGTGCATTAAATGTATATAACTATTCATTTGTTGCACAACAATTAATTTTAATAAAGTATTAACTATATATTTTCTAATCACATATTTTTTTAATTAATTATCCGAACATATGTAGAAAACTATTCATTTCCTACGTATTAATTGAATTGTTGGACTATTCATCTCTTGCATATTAATAAATAAATAATTAATACACCAAAGTGCATATTTAATTGCTTCACATGCATATATCCATTAATACAATGCGACTATTTATTTCCTATGTGCAGCAAATGCATATAACTATTCATTTGTTGTACATATGTCAAATAACTAATTTTAATAAAGTATTAATCAAATATTTTCTAATCAAATATTTTTTTAATTAATTACTTGAACATATACAGTCAACTATTAATTTTTTGTGCATTAATTGAATTGTCAAACTATTCATATCCTACATAATAATATATAAATAATTAAAAAATAATTAATACACCAAATAAAGTGCATAAACCAGTCAACCAATACATATACATCTGTTGCCATTAATACAATGCAACTAGCAAATACATATAACTAATTGTAATAAAGTATTATTTTTTTCTTTTTTTTAAGGTTAGATCAACATCAATCAAATATGATGATGATGATGATGATGATGATGATGATGATGATGATGATGATGATGATGATGATGATGATAATAATAATAATAATAATAATAATAATAATAATAATAATAATAATAATAATAATAATAATAATAATAATAATAAAGTGTTCATAATGAGGTTATTTATTTTTATAGTAGTTTGCAGAATAAAATGCATTATGCTTTTTATCCAAAAAAATTATAATGTGCATACATGTATATAATATATTTATATTAAAAGCGCACACACATATATGACACAATATAACACACACAGATACACCTATATAAGAATGTTAAGGAATAAATATTTTAAAATTTTGAAGAGATTAATATTTAATTTTTTCCAATTCAAGGAAAAACTAAAAATTTTATTAATAAGAAATAACTCTAAACACTCCTTTCTTTATATATATTTAATTCCATTCAAATCACAAATGATTGTCTTGTATGTATGTATATATATATTAGATGAAGTGTATTATGCATTTTAATCTATTCACAAACTATGAAAAATATAGATAATTTCACTATAACCATTTTTATTATGTTTCATAAACAATTTTAAATATAGTATATAATTATTTTTTATTTTGTATAAATTAAATGGAGTGTTCATATTAATCATTCATTGATAAGCACACACAATGAATATAGATATTATTTGAATTTTATTTTAACAATGAAAAAGAAATTTAGTGTATTTCAATTTATTTAATGAATTTTAATATATGTATGTATGCACATATATATACTATTTAGTATTCCCTGTGTATTCAAAAGAAGTCATTCTATCGTTAATTTTTTATATAAAAAAAGTCATTTTTGAAAAGTTAAAACCCACTTTTTATTTTTATCCTTAATTTTTTTAATTATATATGCATTAAATGCATTATTATTTTTCAATAAAGAGTGTAAGTGTAATTTTTAAACTATTTTTTATCAATTAAAAAAATGCATAAATTGATAGAATATTTATTATTATTATTTTTATATGGAGGGAGTGTGAACATTTTTTAAGAGATCTAGACTACATATGTCGTACTAAATACCTAAGTGATGTGGCCTGTTTAGGATGTAAGTATCTATGCATGTATGTGCATTTACTGCATACCTAGATATCATAATGTTTTTTAAATGTTAATATAACCTTTAGTATGTTATTATTACTCAAAGAAATTAAAAAAAATATTTACAATAGTATCAACGTTTTCACAATAATAAGAAACATACTACAATTGATTAGTTTTTTTTTCATTAACACCTTGGACTTTTCAAACATTTTGATAAAAAAAAAAAAATACTCTAAACAGTCCATAATTTTTATACCAATGCTCATACACATACACGACTTTTTCATTTGAGTATTTATAAAGTACTCAATTTTAATTAATATAAAAAATTGTTTATCAATCCATAACTTTATAGAACCTATAATTTGGATTAAAAAAATGATGTGTGAATAACATATTCTTAACTTCGCCCCTCCAAAAGAACATTCTCTACTACCATTTCCCTTGTTCATGCTTTAGTTTTTATTGTTAAAATATTATTATTATCTATGAAATTGATTACTAGATTGTTAAAAAACATTACACAAATTTGTGTATGGAACAATTATCTTGATATAATTATATTGTTATCTAGTCAATAATTTGAAGTATAAACTTATAACCTATTTAACCAATTTATGTTATCATAAAAATTATAAAACTATGAATGGTCTTATAATAGCAACATAATATTAAATGCCATCTACAAGGTTATACTTTTATCGTAAAGTATAAAAAATATTTTTGGACGTACAAAGATATTTTAGTTCAATGTAAAATGATAAAGTCTACCCTCTCACTTGGTCAAAGATTTTATGTGTTCCTTTTGTTCCTTATATTTTTAATATTTTCACTTAAATACTAATTTAGTTTTATTTGAACACTTGAATGGTGAAAAGAAATATGCTTTCTAATTCCATTTAGATACCCATTTGGATATTTTGGTGAAATTATTAAAATATAAATGTCTCTCATGACCTCTAAAATATAAATTATTAAATGTTTTCGAGTATAATAAACTATTATTCCAACAAAGTATCTAAAGAATGTGTTACACTTATTACTCAATTTTAAGAACTTGCAAACTATTTTATGTGTTTATTAAATTAACCTTAATATTTCAATTATATATTTCATTAGAAAACAAAAGAACAATTATAAGTGTAAGATTAAAGAGAAAAAGTGAAGGTAAATGTAAAAATTATACTTTCCCTGTCCTATAATAATATGTTACTCCTTCTATTTAAAAAATATATATTTTTAACAATTTATATACATTTGAGATAGTAATAAATGTACCCATAATATGAGTATTCTATCCTACATTAAAAAAAAATATGTCAATTAATGTATAGAATAAGAAAGAGAATAAGTAGAGGTAATAATGAAAAGTAAGTATTAATTTTTTTTTAAAAAAAGAACTTTCATTTTGAAATAATAATTTTAAGCTAAAAAAATTTCATTTTAGAAATAAAAAATAGACTTTTATTTTCGTTTGTCTCAATATATATGCTTATTTTAATATTTATTTTATTTATTCTTTATAATTCCATTAATTAACTTGTATTGGAAACATAATATTTCTACGGATTTAATTACAATAATTATTGATGTGAGGGTAAATATAAATATATATATATATATAATAAAATGTACTTTAAATATGCCATTAATTAAACAAACCTACTTGTTTAGGACGGAGGGAGTACTTTGAAAATTTTAATATGAATATTTTTGACCAAAAAATGAGTGTTAAAATAACTAAATGTTAATTTACGGGAGAATATCTTACTCTTTCTTACACTAGTATTTCCACTTGTATAGTTGAAAATGAGTTCACAGTGGATATCTAAAAATTATAGATCACTAGAAAATGTTCTCCCTATCCATCAATTATAAATTTATAATCCCTGAAAATGATTGCTTATTAACGCCTTATATATTGTAGCAGTTTTCAATGTATCAAATTCTCGGATCATGAGATTAAAACTTTTTTAGAGTTATTTATAAAAAAAATAATTATTTAAAAGATTGATCTATTTTTTAAAATAAATTATTATTTTAGATAATCATATTTATAAGTAAGTATTTGGAACATATTTACTCACTTCTAAAATAATATATAAATTAATAAAATGAGTTTTTTTTTTATAAAAAAAATGGAGAGAGTACATCAAATTGTTATGATAATATGATGAGTCAGCTCTCCTTTTTCCTCCTCCTTTTTTTTTCCCGATACACTAACTTCCTAATATCTACATACAGGGTTAGGAAAATTTGAGATGTCCATAAAAGTTAAAACATAATAAAAGAAGCTGAATATACACCGACACTTGATTCAAAATTTGTGGTTTTTTTAGCTGGTTCTCCAGCTTTCCTCTAGCTATCGTCAGATTTGGAACGTGTTAGATAATATAAATTATTGGTTTTTACATATGGAATATTTAATATTTGAATATTTGATGATAAGATATTCCATAAAAATATTTGAATATTTAAATTATTTGATATTTTTAAAAATTATTTAGATATCTAAAATTGTAGATAGAATTACAAATTATTCGTCGAATATCTGTAACTTTTGAATAGACTATAAATGGAAATATCAGATAAAAAATTATTTGCTTAAAAAAATCGATCAAATTTAAACAAATATAATCTAATAATTTAATTTGAGTATTAAATTATATTATATTTAATTAGTGATTCTAAAATTTGGATAATAATTAAATATTTAATCAAAATAATAATTAAAGGGTATAAAGTTTACTTACAATAGAAAATCATTTTAAATTATACATACATACATGATTATATAAAATAAAATTTTATGAAAAATAAATAGAGTTTAGAATAGATATGTATATAATTTATCGAATAATATATTATTTATATTTGTCGGATCGAATATTTAATTTATTTGATCTTTTATTTATCGATTATTTATTTATTTATTTATTTATTTGCATAAGATCAATTCAAATATTAAATCGGATCATCAAATATCAGATACTATAACTAGACCTGGCAAAGTTGACCCAACCCGACCGACCCAACCCGAATAACCCGACTTGAAACTCGATAGTAATCCGAAAAATAAAACCCGTTCATAACCCGAAAGCCCGAAACAACCCGATTCAATTTGGACCCGATCTGAATTTAGCTAACCCGATAAAGACCCGAACCTAAATTGACCCGAATCGAAGTGACCAAAATTAATAATAACCCGAACCGAGCACACCTCAAACCCGACCCGACCCGAACTCCAACCCGAACCCAAACCGACCCGAACTCTAACCCGAACCCGAACCGACCCGAACTTTAACTTTAACCCGAACTAACCCGAACTCTAACCCGAACCCGAACCGACCCGAATAAAAATTTTCCTTTCAAAAGAAGTGTTAGGCAAATCAGTTATTCATTCAACTCGGTATAAGATGGCTTTGTTTATTGATTTTCATTTTACTAGTTTTATTATTTTTTATCCTTTCTAATTAAGAGGTAATGACTAAGAGAATGTGTTTTAGTTCTGTCAAAAGGAAACTGATTTACACGTAACACTTTTTTTTTGTCACTAATAATTTTACTTCCACGAATTTGAGATGCTAAACATGTCATCACTACCACGGAAAGGGGTTTTAATAACGGTTATTGAATCGCCCGTTATTAAATATTTAATAACGATTCATATTAATAACAGTTCATATTAATAACAGTTTTTACTTAAAAACCGTTGTTGAAAAGGAGCTTTTAATAACGGTTCTGATGAAAACCGTTATTAAAACGTAGGTTTTAATAACGGTTCTTATTAATAATGTAGGTTCTTCTTTAATAACGGTTTTACTTAAAAACCGTTGTAACAAAATATACCCTAGCTATGTAACAAAATATGAAAAATAACAAAAAAACCTCAATTTAGAGGCCAAAATGGCCTTTTTTGGGCTTTTAGATTGCCCAAACCGGCTCCACCAATTTGCCACGTCGTAGATCTCGAAAAAATACCCAAAATAGCCTCTTCGATCACCCAAATCCGAGGTCACATGAAAAAGTTATGACCCTCCAAAGTTTACAGTTGAATCTAGCTCTAAATAATGTTGAATCTATATTCTCCAAATTTTAACAGTTGAATCTGCATTCCAATCTCCCCAATGTACGTACGTACGTATCACTAGCTATAGGCATCTACCACACTGTATCTTTTTTTCCTCGTTTTCAATTGATATTCAAGGTCCATGGAGACGGGGGAGGGTGTATTTTCTCATTTCTTGTATAAAAAACATGGAGTGCTGCAGTATGCCAGTATGATCAAAGCTAGCCTTTCTGGCCTCATGACATAAACAGTAAGGTAAGTTCACAATAAAAATTTGATTCAAGTTTCTGAAATCAATTGAAAGCGATTATACTACAGAAAATCTACAGCCAATATGCCGAATCAAAATCAGGGATGCCCATTGGCCGGTGTCTGTCACATCTCACGCTAACAAAATCACGGAATCAAAGGTCCAGGGCAACATTCCTGAATCAACAAAGAAAAGTTTACTAATTCTGGTAACTACTACTGCACCTTTATTTATCAATCCTCAGATACAATTGTAAGACTAATGAACTCACTCTCCCTTGGGGTTTTTTAACCTAAAGTTTCAATATCAGCTAGCTTATGCAAGACTAATGAACTCACTCTCCCTTGGGGTTTTTTAACCAAGACTAATGAGTCTATTAGCCTTCTGCAAGAAGAGGATCAACACAAATGGGGATACATATAGGGTTCCACCAAGTAGCAGCATCATTCAATTTCCAGAGCATATAAAGGCCTGGCTTTATACTGCCTCAAATTTGAAACATACTACTTTACCTTCTTAACATGCACCGATGTTCGATACTTGGCATCATCCCTGATAAAACTCCACCAAATGTAGGCAAGGGGAACAGTAGTAGCATGCCAAAGAGCAACTGAACTGTAACCTCCTTGCTGCTGCTTACAGAGGAAAAATGAAACATTTTGGTAGACAGAACTGTAACCTCCTTGCTGCTGCTTACAGAGGAAAAATGAAACATCAATTTCTTTGCTCGGTGGATATTTTGGTAGACAAAGCTGTAACTAGATTGAAGGTAGCAAATCAATCAATGTTCTTCTCAGAATAAAAGTACTTCATTGAAATAGAAAGAGAAAAAAATACCTGTATAAATTAACTGAAGTAGACATTGACCAGTAGAGGCTAAATGCAGTGTCTTTGGGCAATGGAGTGCAACTAAAGTAGGCACAAGAGGGTTCTCCAGCTGACAATAATGGAACTTTGAACCAGTCAGATGACAATAATGTTTTACCAACAAAAATTGGTTGTAGACAAGTGTAAAGAGAAACAAGAGACATAAATTGAAGTAGAAGTGTGCAATGGAGAAAAAAAAATGCCTGCAACAGTCAGGTGAGGAAAGATAAGAAATGAAAGAGAAACGATTAAAGCTATGTAACGCCTAATTAGCAAAATAGGATAAAATAACGTGCATGTTAGCTAAGTGATTGGTTTGAGCACCTTGCAATTGTCCTGCTGCCCCATCATTTGCCTATTGTAATTCCAATTGTGGTGGTAGTATGGTAGCAGCTGAAGTGCTAAACCATAATTTTATTTAATTTATCATAAAAGAATAATTCCAGATAAAGGAGTAAGATTTTTGACGGTGAATTATAAAGAGAAGAAGAGTGTGGGATTTGTTTAGAACCCTGCACAAAGATGGTCTTACCTAATTGTTATCATTCAATGTGTATCAACTGCTACAGAGACTGGTACAAACAAAATAATACCGGCTACTTCAAATAACTGTGTTTTTTTTAAACAAATTTAAAAGATCTTGGGATTCTTTTTCCTCACCTCTATTCGTTAAAAGTGCAGGAACATCAGATCAGAGTCATGCCCATTCTGTCGAGGAGGATTAAAGAGAGTCAAATCAGAAGATTTGTGGATACTTACTCCGGATTCTAATGTGGTTGATGCAGAGACAGTTGAGAGGGAGAATCTGTCGCAGTTATATCTGTATATTCAGAGTTTACCCAAGGATTCTCCGGATGCACTTTTCTTGGTGTACTATGAGTACCTAATATGAAAGAGTGCCAAATCTTCCTGACCTCAGAAACAGACCGGAAGCGGACCGGTCAGACTTTGATAAAAAAATTGCCTCTAGAATCTGCATTCAAAAGGAAATTTCTGCAGTCAGAGAAAAGGGTATGCAGGTGCTGATCTTTAAATTTCAGAAGTTCGGCCACAATAACTGGCAGCTTCATTATTATGACTACAGATGAAAGCAGCCTTTGGTTGTTTGAGCTACAGAACTTTGTAAACTAACACAAAAGAGTTTCACCAAATGTATATTTGTATAAGAATCAGTACATCATTCATAGGAGTAATACGAGCTTTCTGCTATAAAAAAAATCCCAGTTGTGCGCTCATTTCATATTTTCCTGAATGCCTCCCAGTACTTACCCAAGATGAATATAAGATTGGGTCATAAGCATAAAATGCATATTAAGATCCACCTTCAGATGAATAAGATATAGAAAGCCACAACAACATTTTTCATTCAACTTAAAAGACACTACACATAAGAAATTTGATCCTCATCAAGCATCATCAAAGAAGTATGGTGGAAGATTGAATGATTATCATTACAGATAAAAAAGGGTTGCGCATAACCCCAGTTTTTAAATACCCAACAATTTCAAGAAACCCTCTGTATCACAAAGATCTGGAAGGACAATGGCAGATCCAGTGCTTGCTTGCTCCAGTTCGTCTTTGCCAAATATGCCCTTGCAAACACCTATTGGGAGAGCTCCTCTGAATTCAGAAGCTGAAGTACAAAGATTCCTTGCGCTGCAGCCTCCTTATCTGGGAACAAATTGGCAGGAATAATTGAGACATACCAATTAATCTAGTTCCTACAATGTCCAACCCAAGATCACCACGCAACAGATACAACTGTTCAATGAAAGTTTCCGCTTGGATATGCACCGCAGGCAAATGGGCACATGAATCTGGAGTAAAATAAGATACCAAGAGCTCATTTTCAGCCGAGTAAAATAAGCTGAGTCTTATCTACTGTCCATCAGCACACAAGACATCAAAAACCATGAGAAGTGTCGGTACATACCAGCAAAATAATCAGTTAGAAAAAAGGTTTTACTGAGGCCAGAAATCTTGATAGCTACTTGGTACAGTGAGTGATAAAAAACAGCACAAATAAAACATAAATCAGCTATAAAGAAAAAGAACAAGAAAATAATCACCTGCCAAAAGATGAAATAGTGCTCTCTCTACTTTCTACAGCGTCACCTGTCAAAGAGATGGTTCAACATTCACAGAGACACCTGTCAAACATAAATCCTTATTCTAATTGTTAATCGATAACTAAATGGTGTAGGTGGGATCATGTTGATTCTACTTAGTGTGTTATTCTCACAGATCCTTTTGTCTGCAGCTGAACTTAGCCATGTGAATACAGTAGTGAAACCACCTCTTTTCAACCATGTTCGATGGTAGTGCTGGGTCGTGCATTCGTTAGCAGAGATTGAGAGACAAACATTTAAGAAACGCCCAAGAAATGAGACAGTATAAAATAGTGTTTGGAATTGATATGATCATATGCTCAAACATGAAAAGGTACAATATCTTTTCAAAGGACCCACGATACATCAGAGCAAAAGGAGGACGATATAAGGCAGCAAGATTATCTCCAGTTCTAAATCCCATACACCAGGGCGTGCCATTACTAACAGCAACGGTGGAACTTGCAGGATGTAAAGGATCTCCATTTCTTGAAGCTCTAAACGAACACAAAAAGATAGCATTCAGACACATGGAGCAGCCAAAAAAATAAAAGCGAAGCAAATAAATTGATTGTCTGATAGAGACACAGAAAATGTGAAAGCTCATTGATAAATAGTTGAATAGTTAGATAAAGAACTAAAATAGTACCTATGGACCTTATTAAGGATGTCTAGTAGGGGGGTTAGCTCCATCCCACCCCACATTGCAACCAACATATTCATCTTCCTCAGTTGCTAGAGAAACAATAACACATTAGAAATTTACTATGATGTAGAAACAAAGAAGTAAATAAAAGCCTTAAAAATACTACCTTCAAAACCATACAACCAACTACGAGTAGTTATCAACGCTTCAATATTTTCAGGCAAGTACAAGCTTCTCCACTTACTTAAAACTCTACCTCCAATGCTAAAAGTTGATTCTGATGCAACAGTTGTAAGGGGCACACTTAAAATATCCCTAGCTAGATGTGCAAGCTCTCCATATTGAGACTCGTTCTCTCTCCAAAAGTCAAGAATGTTCAGCTTGATTTTGCGGTCCATTCTTGGATCATCTAGATACTTATCCAGCTTTGTCTTATCATTATAGGTGTATGCAGTCTCATTTTCATCAAAACCATAAAAATTACAAAAGCAAATGGATATATATATATATAATAAATCAAGAATGATAAAACAAAAATTATATATAATAGTCAATTGAACATAAATATAATAACAAATCAAAATCAAAGGAAAGATATAAAAGATTAAGGGAGGTCAGAAATGTAAACTTACGGCAGAGAAATCAAATTTGCGCTTGCGAGTAGAACCAAGGGTGTTAGTGTCTAATGTTGATGATGTTCCACAAGAGTTATAACAAGTACCTCGTCCATCATTAACTGAAGGATACTCCACTAGAAGCATCCCTAACTTAAACCGCATATCATTGACTTTCAAAGAAGCCCTTGTTCCATCCTCAAATAATTTTTGATAGCAATACTTTAGAAAATCCAACTTACAACGAGGATCAAGAATCACAGCAAAAGCAAATAATGTACCATATTCATTCCCATCTAAGTTGGCCCAATACTTGTCAAATTTAATCTTCATTTCTGTAGCAATTTTCCTTAACACTTCATCGTCCCCTTTTATCAACTCATTTAAAAGCATTTCGATCTTCCATACATTCTCAAAATACAAATTTGCCGTGGGATACTGACTACCAGAAAATAACTCAGTAATATCATAAAATGGTTCTAAGACATCACGAATTTTTTCAAGCATGTCCCACTCTTGAGGTCCTGGAAAATTCTTGTACAAAGGGTCAACAACCACCATCTCCTTAAATCCATTACGATAAATAATAGCTCTATCAATCATCAAATAAGTAGAGTTCCACCTTGTGGGAACATCAAGCCATAATGCTTTAGTATCTGATATCCGAGCTAATTTCACACAATTTTGAAATGTAGTCTTCCTCGATTCTGACCACTTGATGTATTTTACACTATCTCTAATCTTAACAACAATATCCTCTATTACCTTAAGCCCATCCTTAACAATGAGGTTCAAAACATGAGCACCACACCGAACATGTAAGTAAATGCCATCATGCAACAAAAAATTTTGATCATTCAGTGTATTTCGCAAACGATCTTGCATTCTATCATTGCTTGAGGCATTGTCTAATGTGATAGAGAAAATCTTATCCTCAATACCCCAATCTTGAAGCAAACTTAACACCGAATTATGTAAGATTTGTCCCGTATGTGGTGTTTCTATATGATGAAAATTCAGCACTCTACTATTCAACTTCCAATTAGCATCCACAAAATGAGCAGTCAAACACATATATCCCTCAGTTTGACAAGAAGTCCACATATCAGAAGTCAGACAAATACGACCAGGGATACTACGAAGATAGTTCTTAAGCTCAATTTTCAAGTTTGATTGCAATTTCAATACATCCAATTTTGCAGTATTTCTACAAATGGTTCTAACTTGATTATTCAAGTATGCATGAATTTCTCTATTGCCTTCGTGTTCAACCCAAGAGAATGCATACCCATGCTTGATGATAGCCCTTGCTAATAGATCTCTGTAGATCTTTTGGTTATAAACATTAGATTCTACTTTCACAATTTTTTGATATGATGGACATTTATCAAGATGTCTTTTTAGATTTGTTGTCCCATAATGTGAACTAGCAATGAAAGAAGCCACCTTACAATGGCTGCAAAGTGCTCTCTCTTTTCCATCCTTGGTCTCGGTTCCTTTAAGTATCAGAAATTCTTTCCACACTGAGCTGCTTTTCTTATCAGCTTCTTGCAAATTAGGATCCGAAAGATTGCTAGCATCATAATTTCCAGCTTCCATAACTACAATAAATTATTAGTATTAGTATTTTATTAAGATAATCATGAAATCACATACAATACAAATAGTATACCATAATCATGAAATCGCATACAATACAAATGGAACACCATAATCATGAAATCATATAAAATACAAATGGAATACCATAATCAAATTAAGATAATCATGAAATCACATGCAAACAATCTGTTTGAGCCTGAAGTAACATAGGCTAATATTAACAAATGATTGAAATAGTCCATCTGTTTCACAATATAATTCACATTTGGCTTGACACATTAGGAAGTGATAAAATTGAGGAAAAGATGCCTAAAATTACTAATATACCTTCACATAAATATATTTTAGAAATTTGACCACTAGTCATGTATACTTTAAAGAAGAGTATAATGGGAAATACCGCATTTAATTTCTGTAAGTATCCATAAGATGACTTATACTTTGAAATACATTTAGAAATCTAATGTGATCCATACATTTCACATAAATATATTTTAGAAATTTGACCACTATTCATGTATACTTTAGAGAAGAGTATAATGGGAAATACTGCATTTAATTTCTGTAAGTATCCATAAGATGAATTATACTTTGAAATAACTTCAGAAATCTAATGTGATCCATACATTTCTATGAAATAAAGTATGGTGGAAAAATATACTTTAAAGAAGAGTATAATGGGAAATACCGCATTTAATTTCTGTAATGTGATCCATACATTTCTATGAAATAAAGTATGGTGGAAAAATATACATTGTATATGAAATGAGACTGCCTAGTGGAACCAAAATCATTATATTTTGGCGTTATTGTGTGCAGAAAGGTATATTTTTGGACTGTGAAACTCAAATTGAAAGTCTTTTGGCAACTGTATTTGAGAACTACAAATCGTTGGATGAACACTCATCTACGGGTTTGTCGGACTCCCTCATCCCAATCCCAGAATCTGCGGCACCAGCTTTAGCTCCAGCTGTGCAAGTCTATACTCTTCTTCATGATATACTTGCACAAGATTCGCAGACAGTCTTGCAAAATTATTTGCAGGTGAGTTTATAATTTCATCCCGGAATCTACTCATGATATTGTTTACCTAAAATAAACTTTCTAGGATCAATTTCACTACTTTGAGTCTGCCGAAATATCAAATGTAAATTTACATCAACCTCTCTTTTGATTTGAATAAGAAGCTGCCGCATGCATTCACCAGTGGAAGTGGTTACTGGTCTGGTTGTGGTCGACCGTCGACTGACTGGTCTGGTTGTGCCGTTGTGGTCGACTGGTCTGGTTGTGTAGACGTGCGGTTGTGGTCGACTGCTCTGGACGTCTGGTTGTGCCTTGTGGTCGACTGGTCGTGGAGGATGAAGGCTGGGTGGGACTCTGGGACTGGAACTCTAGAAGTCTTCGTTTGAGACTTTGATCGTTTCTGCCCGTTTGGTTCGAATCACACAATTCAGAACAAAACCAAACGCGGCACTGTGGTGGTGATGATGAGTAACCAGTGACGATAGAGAGAGTATCGACTATCGAGTTGACGAAGCAGTGAGTGAGCCATCCAGTGCTCTGTGTCTGTGTGTCTTGTGTCGTGTGAGTGAGAGTGACTGAGTAGTGTAGGTCCTGTAGGATAGCAGTAAGTAGTAGCTGTAGCTAGAGATACATGCAGGATATTTTGATTGATCATATCTAATACGTTAAATTTGGAGGGAAAATAAATATAGATATTGGGGGGAAAATAAGATTTAGGTAAAATATTAAAAAAATATAAAGTTATTAGAAAATTAAAAATATTTTAACTAATATCTTATTATAGTTTATATAAAATTAAGGGGGTTAGAAAAATAAGAACTAAGTGAAATATTTACTAGGGGACAAAGTATTAAAAAAATATTTAGTATTTAATGTATAAAAAATAAAATGAGTCAAAAATGAGACTTTTAAATAAAATTTAATCATTGTAAGATTTTGATTTTATTTTCTCATAGTATTTAAATGTAATAATAAGATATATAATGTTATTATTAATTATAATTATCATTTAATTTAAAGATAAAAGTTATTTGTATTTCTAACCCTAATTAAAGTTTGGGACTAAATTATATATGTAATTTATTCACAGCATGTTTAACATTTACATCTTTATACTTTATAATAATAATTCCCTTTTATAATATTTTTTAGTTGGTATGTTAGTAATATTTTGTGATAATATGTATATATATTTGTACTCATTTTAAAATTTTACGTTAATTATAGCTTTAACATTTGTAATATGCTTTTTTACTCCTTAATTCATAATATCAAATTATCAATAGACTAATAGTCCACCTCATATGTAAATTATATCATTTTTTAATTTATTTTAACTAAAGCAATATTTATTCATTTTTTTAAAAAAATATACTCTCATTTTAGTGAAATTTCAATTCATAAATATTGAACTCATTATTTTGTACTAAAATAATTAAATATATTACTTTTGCTAAAACTTGTTTATTTGTAAAATTGGTAGATCATTAAGAATAATTCATTGGATGTTCACCTTATCATATTTAATAAATAGGTTTCAGTTGATACTATAAAATTCAAAATTATAACTTAAATTATTATTATAATAATAATAATGATATGGAAATTTTGATGTAAAGTTATGGAAATTAATAAAAATATATTATTTTCCAAAATGGGTAATATTTATTTTATAGTTATTCATTTGTTAAAACTAAAATAAAATAAAACACTGATATCAATATAAAGGTTAATTAAAGATACATATCATTGTCTTTTACCACTGGATTTTTTAATATAATCATATTATATCATAGGTTTATTTATAAGTGGGTATTAGTTGGTACTGCAAAGTTACAAGTTATTAATAACATAAATTATTAGTATAAGAATAAAAATGACAATAAAAAGATTTTGCTAATGATGAGATATTTAATAAACAGGTTTCTTTTATATATGAATATTCAATATTTTCATATTATATATTGAATTTCCCTAATATAATAGTATCTTAGCATATCATAGAATCTATGACAAAACATTACTAGAATCTATGAGTTAGATCTACAGGTATAGGAGGATGCAATATTGCAATGCATGAGTAAGCCATAATAGAAGGTATTTTTTACTTCATCCAAATAGTTTAGTTTAGAAAATGAGTTTATAACTATTGAAATGCAACGCACATGAGATATATCATGAAATTGTTAGATCATGACTCATAGCAAAAGAATACAAATTTATTATGACCTATTTTACAACCTATAAAGTTATTGGATATTTTAAAGCTTTATTAACTTTACAACCAACTAGGGATAATATTAGCTAGGCATGATATTGAGATAAAAGATATAAAGGGAGTCAAGGATGAGTAGTCATCATCAAGTTTGCAATGAGTCAATGACAAAAAATATAGCACTTGACAATCCTCACTGAGAATATCGGATTAAGATTAATACTTCAAATAATTAAAGGCTTGTAAGGAGTAGCTATTAATTAAAAATAGGTTGGTTAAGAAAGGTACGAATGGACCAACGTGTGATTAATGATTACCCAATTACCCAAGTGTTTTATTTGGATGATGATAATCCATAGTGAAGTTGTATACTATAAAAAATTAAAAAGACACTGAATTTGATTGAGTCTATTTCATAATATAACACTTAGATAACGAGACGTTAGAAATAACGTGTATACTAATATAGGCTATTTGAAGGAATTGAAATAGGAGGAGATCAAATGACTCTGCACCGATTCAATGACCAAAGAATATTATTGAGGATGCCATGCACTTGCTTCTAGAATATTATGCCATAATATTAAGAAATGAAATAATTAACAAAGGAAGTGTATGGTCCACCATGTTAGCAATTATAAGAACGAAGGAGATGGATGATATGCATGTTCATGCAAATTAAACATGAACAATGCAGGAAAAGTAATGTAGGAAATCATAAAAATTATAATTGTAATTTAAGGTGTAAAAGGCGATATATTGTCACTTATTAGCTATGTTGTGACTATTATAAATATCTATCGACATATTTATAATATAAATAAATGTCTTAAGACATCAAACATACAATATAGAGTTTAGTGTGCTATGACGGAGTATTGTTTTACTAAGTTAGGCATTGAGACAAATTCATTGGAAGTGGGGTAGGGTTTATAATCATAAGACAACTTTGATATTTCATTTTTCACAAAGTTATTGATGATTGTGATTTTCATTTATCACATATTTATTTATTGTATATTAAAAATTATTATTGAAAATGAAAAATAGTGACAATGTCACACTGAGAAATTAAAAAACCACAGCAAAAGAAGCTAAAACAAATAGTAATAGGATAAGGTCGTACTCGTACTATTATGGCTAGGAAAAAAACTCTCTTATTTTAAATTGTAATGGTGGTATGTTCAAAGATTTTATTAGTATTCTAAAAATACTTAAAGTTAATTTTGTAAAAATTAAAAATAATTTTATTTTATTTCATACTGTTATAAATAATATCTAATTTGAGTTTTTTGATTTGACTAAAAATCTATAGACCCGAAATAGACCCGAATTCGAAAAACTCGATAGATCTGACACTTAGTTTAGTTGATCTGATTCACATCCGACCCATATAGTGACCCGAACCCGAACCCAAACCTAACCCGAATTCTATAGACCCGAGTCAAACCTGAAATAGACCCGAACCCGAGAAATTTGAAGAACCTAGCATCGACCCGACCCAAATCACACCCGACCCGTCAATTAATCTGAATCGAACCCGAACCCGACCCAAAGCAACATAACCCGAAACACACCCGAATCGAATTACACCCGACCCGAACCCAGACCCGACTCGATTGTATAGTAAATAAAAGTTGACCCGACCCATATCAACCCGACCCTAACCCGACCCAAATGACCCGTTTGCCACCTCTAACTATAACCAATCTAATCATAACTCAAATAGAATCTTCTTTTTTTTTTCCTTTTTTTTTTAGAGAAAATTTATAGCTTTCGAACAATCAATTTTCTCTAGGCCAAGAATATATTTGGATGTTCAAATAGATTAGTTTCTAGTTAATTTGATCTACAAAAACTATTTAATTTAAGAAGACTTTATTTGATATACAAGTTATTGTTAATTAAAAAGACGTTCAACATTGTTTCACATATAAATGCTTTTGAGCTGACAAATATTTTTTAAGATAATTTTTTTAACTTCTAACGTTGGATCAACTTTTTATCATTTCACGAACGTTTAAATTAGGTGTACCAGATATACTTCAAATCGAGACGAGTTGCAAGTTTGCAATAAAAGATGAGTCCCCCCCTCCCAAAATTCTATAGTCATTTTGGATTTATAATTTGTCGTTAAATAGTAGACATTTTTTTTATAAAAAAAAATGTTCCTGAATATGCAACATCGGGTTGCATCTTTGGTTGGACTTTTTTGAAAGAAAAAATAAGTACAAATGCATAATCTAAAATAGCATCTTTCATTAAATCTGTCTTCTTCTTGGACACCCAATTCTCTAAGTTTACACTATTTTATTCCTATAATTTTTCTCCCTTCCCAATTTTATCTTTTAAATCCTCCATCCTTTCTCTCTCACACCCAACTCAACGAAATTCATCTATTGAAGGCAATAATCAAGATTTAAATCGAATTCACATTCAAATGTACTAATATATATAATATACTTATCAATTATCAATATCTTTTTGGTTAAAAATTATTATTTTTAAATTATTATTGTATGCGTGATTTGGTGCTTGATTTTTTTTTGTAATTTTTTTGATATATTATTTCCTTAAAATTAGTGTTAATATGCATAGATCACGCTTACATTAATAGTTTTATAGTTTTTTTTATTGAAATCAAAGCTTCAAATCATAACAATAGAGGTTGGGGATGATAAACCAGTGTAATAAGCAGGTGACTCAACTATACTCCATCTTCTCTCCTCTCTCTCTCCCAACCCAACTCAACAAAATTTATCCGCCGAAGCCAATACTCAAGATATCAATCAAATTCACGTCCAAATGTACGCATATATATAATTTAACACCCCCATTTTCTCAAAACCAATCCATTGAAGAAATAAAGAAAATTTTATGATGAATCTTAATACGATGAGGGTATTACCACCCCAGCTAGCGTAAGTAGACATCATTATTATACTTACGCTAGTTGCTAAGGCTAGTTAAAAAAAAAGTATAATAAACTCAACAAAATAAATTGAATGTAAACTGAAAATAAAATGCTTAATATAACCAAAATCTATGAAAGTATTCATTAGCAATACATAAGACTATAAAAATCACCCCCACTATCATTCTTCCTCACCATTCATGTCATCCACGCCTTGAATATGTTCATACTCAATTTGCACTAGGTTATCTGCTCACCATGTACATCATGGATCATCATAACCCTATTTAAAACATATAACAAGTTAGCTAGGGAAACAATTAAGTAACACATTAATAAAATGGAATATAATATGGACGTTTATATATATACACCAAATCATATAATAAAAATAAATGGGAATAAATGAACATCTAATTATTAGTCTTTACTGTAGGTGATCATGATACCTTATTATTTAAGTGGGTAAACCAACCAGGAGTTCACTTGGTAAATCAAAGTATTAAGACCTTCCATCGACCATAGGAGGATTATATATCACACTTGGATCATCCTAGATGACAAAGTCTAAAGGGGATAACAAAAGTCCGAAGATCTACCATGTAACACCCTAAAATTTTATAACATTAGCTTTTGGGTGTTTAGTCTTTTATTTAAAACTAACCCTTAAACATTGGCCTAATTATTTAATTAATAACCTTTGTGAAGTAACCTAAATAAAATCATAAACATTCTTCCCGATTACTCTTACCTTTTATTCCATATTAAACCTAAAACCAAAATAAAATAAACTTATTTCTACTATATCATTTTACCACCCCTATTCTATCAATCACCCCTCATCCTTTGTTGAACCATACTCCTCTCCCACCTATGCAAAACTACACACACACCTACAACTCCCTACCTTACCCAAATATACATGTGTAACCCCTCTTCTCCTCTCTTATCTACATACACACACATAACACACACAACCTTCCCAATGTTTCTCTACACTTCACTCTGCACACTCCATCCTCTCTTCTCCTTTCATGCAAAGCTTCCCCCATCCATTTTCATGTAGACCTTGCAACACAGAGCTCCCCAACCATCGACCACAACCATCACCATCTTCATCGTCGCCTACACCTTACACTTTTCCACCCACACACCACATTCTTCTTCTTCCCTGTTGACTCTACCTTTCTTTTCTTATCCTTCCTTTTTGCATATCTTGTCAATCCCAACCCCCCTTGTGGCAAAACTTACCATAGCAACACCCTTGGACAACGACAATTTCTATCTTTGCTACCTCTCCCCTTCAACGCCTTTTCTGAGAGCAAGTCACCCCTCCTTCCTACATCTTCCACAGTGCAACTACCACTTTAACCAACCAACCTTCCTAGTCATTCTGTGCACCATGACACCCTACACCCCCCTTCTCCCACAACACCAAGATGTAGCACCCAGTAGCCACCACCAAGCCTTCCTCCCCTTCTTCTTCTCTTTTTCTTCTTCTCCTCCCCTATGATCTTCTCTACTATTTGCGCCCTACATCTATAACTCCAACCGTTGCCAACCCTTCGTCACCCCGTAGCCCAACAAACTAGCACTAGCCTACACTTCTCCCCCTCAGTCGTATGCACATGGCTCACACTGCATGCGCAACATGAGTTTGTGTTTCATTTTTTAAATAATTTTTGGTACCTATTATGTATATAGAAGGGTATTTTGGTAATTTTTAAAAAATAAATATTTTATTATTATAATTATTATTTTATTAGTTGAAATATTAATTTGGTATTATTTTTAGGTACAAAAGTTGATTAGTAGAATCTCATAATATTTAGTAGGATACTGTTTTTGTTTTTTTTTATGGAATTCAAATAACCATTATACTCTACTAAGATGTTAAATTTCACATGATAGTATATTAGGATTTTTGCGCTAAAAATATGTTAAGCATGAATTGTAAAATTGTAATTATCTATTATATATTGAAAATCCGCAAAAATAACATGTTATAATATATAAAATATTCCGGGGGTAAAGTATGGTAAAAATTATCTTTCAATATTATGCGTGACATGTACGTAGAAAATGATAGGATGAGTATGCTCAAATCTACTTATGGAATATTAATCATGGATGTAAGCCCTAGAGGAAATTTGGTCAATTTATGTGTATTATGATTCTTATCATGGCAAGCATGCTTAATTTGTGTTACATATTGCTAAGCATGATATTATATGACCTTGGATGTATTAGATACACATGCTAGGGTTTTATATGCATAACCTTGAATAAAGGTAAATTGGTCATTTAGCTTATATGATAATTTATGTACGTGATAAATTGATTTAATTATTACATTTTAATATTTTTATGACAACTTAATAAATAAAATGGATTTAGTAATTGAAAAAGGATGTTAATGTGGTAATTTTGACCTTAGGGGAATTTTGGTCATTTTTAGCTTAATGCACTCAAAAATTAAATAATTGAACCTATGATGACCTTATTATATTTTTATGATTGACTTTGGTGATGATCTTGGTTATGGTTGTCTCCGAATAAATGAAAATGAGTAAAATGGTTAGTCTATGGGAATTGGATCTATGTGAATTGTATGCAAGTTTGTGGTCATCATAATAAAATACTAATACTTAAAGTGAAAGACCTTGAGATTGGGAATGGTATATCTTTAAGGGTCTCTACCCTAAAGACGTAGTTTATCCCATGGTTGGTTCTAAAGTTTTGCTGGTGTGCCTTAGTGCCCCAAGCAGACTCTATATCTTACTCTATTATGTTTTATGACATAATAGAGGGTATGCTTATGGATTAGGTGTCCTTATCGATATGGTACTAGGTTGCCTTTGTATACTAGTGCGAAGAGGGTACATTTGCATCCTTAGATTGATAGTCTATAGGATACTATGCTACCTTGGTGTGCCTGTATGACTGGAGTACCTTAATAGCTTCAGGTTTGATATGGTCTCCCTTCGAGGAAATAAAAATGGAAATGATTTATGGATTATTGGATTATTAGATTGGTCGGTAGCAAAATTTGTGCCTACATGTGGTTTGGTAGCAGTCTTCGTGCCTACTCGTGGTTTGGTAGTAGCCTTTATGCCTATTTGTTTTTTGGTAGTAGCCTTTGTACCTACTTGTGCTGTAATGAATTGTTATTGATATGTGCTTGTAAGCATACCTATGTTATGAGATTTGTCGAGATTGATGATGAGGTATGTGGCATGTGGTTATTGTCTTGGCCTTAGGTCAATGTTGTCTCTAATTATACTGCAAATTGCATCTCTTAAATGTTCCATTGGTAAGTTTCGGTTAATTCTAGATGAATGAGTATGGTTAGTATATGGTATTGGTGGTATATGATTATATGAATGGTTTATTGATACATGTACAGTTCGATATTTTTTACCATGTATTATTATGATACCTTTCATGTGTTCTCTATTGGTTTTTCATTTTGGTTTAGTATAAAGGGTTGCTCAATATTGTTTTACTAAAGGGTTCCTTTCGTGGGTCTCTACCTATTAAAATGGAAATGGTATTTTCATGTCATCTTTTGAGCTCAGTTGAAGCTAGTAGTTCAGTTGAGAGATCATAAGGTTATCCTGTGTCTTTTGGTATATTGATTTTAGTTGTACTTGGGCGCCTATGTCCTTCTATATTTGTCTTTCTATGAGTTTTGTAAATCTCTAATGTTACTTTTATGTAGCATAATACTTATCTTTTATATCCTCTATTTTGTTTCTTATAATCATGTTATAAATCTAAGTAGAGTAATCATTTTAGGGTTAGCACTTGGTATGATAATGGTAAGGGTAACCAGACTTGTATTAAGTGTGGCGATAACACCATTCATTTTTATTATTTTATCTTTCACACTTAACTTTGTAAATGAAACTTTTTGATTAGTAAAAATCAAGGTGTTGCATACTACCTCAGTCATCCTATCTTTAAGTGTACACACCCCCTAATAACTTTAGGAGAAGCCTATTGTAATACCTCTAATTTTAGCTAAACCTAATTTTGAGTGATTAACATTGTAACCTAATTCTAATCTCGAAAAATTAATATTTCCATCTTACCCTAACTCCCTAATCCTAAATCTTGGCCTAATCCCGGTTGATTGATAATTAAACTATCCTAATGCTCTAACTTAAATTATTTTAACCTAATTCTAATTCTAAAATCAAACCTAATATCCTTCTCTTTTTCTTTTTTCCTCTTTTCCCTTTTCTTTCCTTTTTTCTTCTTTATCGGTTGACCCCCTTTTTCCTTTTCTTCTCCCCTTCTTCATGTGTGAAACATTGTCCTCAAAAAATTCCTGCCACACGCCCATCACCTACCAAGCTACTCACTACCCCCATCAGCACATCAACTCTTAGCTCCTACATTCTAGGTTAGGGTTGAAAATCTTGGCCTGATTACACCCTTTCCCCCTTCTCTGTGTGCAAGTATGTGTATATATATCACACAATAAATTCCCCTCAATCGCCATCTACTTCCCTTTGTTTTTCTGTCAAAACCAACCACCACCAAATACCACCTTTTCCTTCCTTTCCTCCTCCTCCTCGCTGCTAAAACAACCAACCAAACCCCCTTCAACAGCCCTCATTGAAGCTCCACCCCCACCATTGGTGATCCAACTAAAAATCCCCCTCCATTCTACACAAACCATCGAACCCCCTCTTTTCTCCACCATCCACCACCTTTGGATTCCTTCACTGAATCCCCACCACTACCATCGGTAGTCTCCACCGATCCTACCCCTACCATCAACCAAAGTTACAATTACTACCCCCTCATTCGGCAAAAGACACCACAACTCCCCACCTAGCTTCAGCTAATCTAACTAATCCTCATTTTCCCCTTTCTTCTACTTCCACCAGTGTCACCTCCCTTACCATTACACCACCCCTATCAATGACAGGTTATGCCATTGCTATCTTTTCCTCTTTGGCAATTCGAACCAAACCCCCACCTTGTTGCATAAATTTAGCTGAGGCTTCCTTTGATCCTTGGTTCAGTTTTCCCATTTTTTTTCATTCCCATTTACCTTATAGTTTACTTAACTATATCATTATGTGCTAATATGGTTTTTCTAATTGTTTCTTTGGTGATTTACTAGAAGTTCAAGAAGAGACGGGATATGGTAAGTGTACTTAGAGACCATAGCCTTTTTCTGTAAGGATACTCATCTTATTATGGGGATTTTGTGCTAAGTGTTATGCATGCTTGTGTGTGATACCATGATATTTTTACTATATGGTTAAATGTATGATTGTTAATGTAATGATATGAGACTGTGATATTATGTGATAGGAAAATACATAAAAGGAGATTATGTGATATCATTATTCTACGTGGAAAATCATTGGTGTGATATATATTTGTAATATGGGTATAATAAGACATGATAGGTGGGAAATGAGTATATTAAGGTATATAGTGATAAATGGAGGATTTTGAAATAATGTTACCAAAACATATAATATTTGCATGAAATAAGAGCTTTTGGTTATTGGTAAGGGCATTTTGATCAATATGGGTTTGATATGAGAACTATGGTATTTTTAATGTGTTATACTATTTAAAATATGCCAAGGGAATTATATGTAGTCTTTAGAGTATTCGTGAATGACTTGAGCTGAATAAAGTGAGGAAATGGCTTGACTTCGGAATAGTAATCCTAAAATAGGGAGGCCATTATCATATATGTTAAATAATAGAGTTAAACTAAGAAATTCAAATATGTTATTAATATTAGTATTATGGGAATGTGTATTGAATTTGGTAGTCATATTGAAGTTAGGATTTTATAAGCTTTGAGAATAGTAACTCTTGAGATAGAGTTATTATTACATGTGTAAGACTTTGAATTTGGGGTATATTATTATTAATAATAATATTTGAGGAAGTGGTACTAATTTTTGTGGATAAAAGAGTAATAGAAAATGAGTTATGCCTAAAATGTAAAAATTAGAGTTTCTAGGGAATATGAGGGTCTTAACCCTAGAGAACTACCTTATGATCCTTTTGATGTGCTTTAAATGTGTTTTATACCTATCAAATCAATCATGAATAAGACATTAATCATTTAAAGTGAAAGTTCACATGGGTCGGGTCGAGGTGTTTTATGGGTCCATTCCTCTGGACAAAAATAGTAGCCCAAGTATGTTGTCCATGAGAGGTGTTACAAACTATTTCATTGGTTTAAGAATAGTGGCTCAAATCATTTTTCCCTAAGAGGTGTTGGGTCCATTCCATTAGATGATAATTGTAATCCCCCAAAATTTTGAAAACCTATAATTTAATGAATAACTTTTATTTGGGATAAATTAACTTTTAAATTTATTTAATTTAATTATTTTATGAATTTTTTAGTATATAAAATGGGATATGAATATTTAATAAATTAAAATAAATATTTTGTTATTTTATCATACTCATTTTATTTAAATAATTTTCCAAACCAATATTTTTCTAAAATTAGCCTTTTTAAACTAATATATTAATGTTATATTAAATTTATTTATCTACCAAAAATACTACATCCTATTTTTTCATAAATTATTTAATCTATTTTCTCCCTATTTCTCCTTTTTCCTTTTCCCCTTTCCCCTTTTCTTTCTCCTTTTTCTCCTTTCTTTCTTTTTCCGTTTTCTTCCCTTCGGGCTACTAGGCCTTAGGCCTCCCCCAGTGCGTTGGGTTGTTGGCCCGTTTCTCTCCTCCCCTTTTATCTCTCCTGCGAGTCACAACCCAGCCCTCATTCTTTCCCCAACTCGGCCGACCCACTCCTCTTCCTTCTCCCTTACCTGGCCACCCTACCTCTTCTTCCCTTCTTCTTTTTCCTTCCTCCTTCCTCCATGCCCGACCACCCCGAGTGCCACGCCCTGCAACTCCTCCCTGCCATTCTACCCCTCTCCCTCTCTCTCCCCATCCTTTTCTTCCCCATTTCAGACCCAACCAACCCTGTACTCCCAACTGTATGCCTTTCTTTCTCTTCTTCCCCATACCTCTCCCAGCCAACCTGACAATCGCCTGCTCCCCTACAGTCTACCCTAACAGGCCACTTGCTCCCCTCTTCTCCCTCTCCTTTTTCTTCTCCTCACCAACTTCTCTCCTGCCCATTTTTCAAGCCCTCCTTCCCTCTCCTAATCTCTTTTTCTCCTATTTCTCCTCCTTTATCGTCTCCCCTATTTTTGCACTGCCACCCCATTCCGCCGCTACCACCACCACACCAACCGCCTGCACTGCCTCCTGCCACCTCTTACTCCCACCCTGCACCACCACACCACCCCTTGAGTCCCCTACAACCCCCCTTCTTCCTCCCCTCTTCTTTTTCTCCTTTCTCAGCAACCCCCTACTCCTCCTCCATCCCGCTACTTCTAACACCACCCAAGCCACCAAACCACTCCCTGTAACCTCCCCTACCACCCCTTACCTTCATTGGCTGGATCATGCCCCTGCAACCCCTCCCTTTTCCTTCCTTCTTAGCCTCTGCCACTCGTGCATCCCCCTTCGCAACCTTGCTGTTGCCACCTCCGCTACCCTTGGCCGCTGATCACCCATCTTCGATCACTACCTACACCCCCTCTCCACATCTGCATCCATTCCTTGCCCTAACTCTCCCCCACCTACCCTCTTTCCTACCCCCAAAAACCCAAACCGAAAACACACCTTTTCCTTTCTTCCACCAACTTTGACGCCCTCCTCCCTTGTTTTGCATGTAGCTTATACTGCATGAGCAGTGTGAATTGCTACCTTCCTTTGGGTTATTTTGGATAATTACATGCTGGCACATTAGGAATTTTAACATGTTTTTATGCATGATATATGTTGTTTGGTATAATATATGTAGAAATAATGCTTAAGGAAGGAGTTTTGTTATTAATAAAAATGTTAAGTATTTATCTATGACATGTTATGTCATTGTGACCATTGATGCATAAATATTGTTATTATGAGCTTAGGGGCATTTTTGTAATATATCTTATGGAAGAGTGTGGCCTAATTAAGTGTGGGTGCTAATGAGTATTATGTTGAATAATAATAGTTGGTGGAGTTAGATGATGAGAATAGAGCATTAATATTAATATTTTATGTAGGCAAGGTATTTTAGTAAAAGTGGTGGGGAAAAATGGTAATTTTGTAAGTAAAGGGGTAATATTGTAATTTTGTAAGTAGAATGGTAAAATAGTAATTTGGTGTAAAGGAAGGGTAAAATGGTAATATAATAATGGAGAAGGGTAAATTGGTAATTATAATTATGGAGAAGGGTAAATCGGTAAATATAATAATGGAGAAGGGTAGAATGGTAATATACTAATGGAGAAGGGTAAATTGGTAATTATGACAATATAGAAGGGCAATTTGGTAATTATGATAATGGAGAAGGACAATTTGGTAAATTAACTAACTAAAGGAAAATTTGGTAATTATAGTAATGGAGAAGGGCAATTTGGTAATTTAACAAACTAAATGGTAGTCTGGTAATTATAATAAAGGAGAAGGGTAATTTGGTAATCTAACCAACCAAATTGAAAATCTGCCAAGTGTAACGAATATGAAGGGTGATTTATGATCTAATAGGTGTGGAAGATAACTTAGTAACCTAAACCGAGTAAGGGGCAATTTGGTAATTATGCAACACGGAGGGTAATATGGTAATTTGGCAAGTAAAGAAGGGACAACTTAATAATTATACAAGCAAGGGGTAATTTGGTAATTTTATAAAGATAAAAGGGGCAAATTAGTAATTCGTATCTAATATGTCGTTGGATAACAGAGTTTCATAATAAGACTCAAATATCAATAAATAGTAAGATAAGGGTATTGGACAATCAATAAGTATCACAAGAACAAATCCTAAATTGGAATGTGGATGAGATAATGATGGCCTTAATGATTCCTCTAAGTTATCTTGGATAATTGTATGAATAAGGAGTACCTAATGATATCAGAAACAATTGAAAGTGAATAAGTATATGATTGGTGTACCTTTCATGATCACCTCAATTAAGACACTAATAATTAAAGTGAAAGACCTCAAGATCTGGAATGGTGTCTCTTTAAGGGTTGCTACCTAAAGACGTAGTTTAGCCCACGGTTATTTTGGTATTTGCTGGTGTGCCTTTGTGTCCTAATCAGGCCCTACATCTTACTCTATCTAGCTCTACAAACCTATTTAGGAGGTATGCATACTTATGGATTAGGTGTCCTTGTCGGTAGGGTACTGAGTAGCCGTGTGCACCAGTACAACTAGGGTACCTTTGCGTGCTTGGGTTGATGGTTGAAGGGTACTAAGTAGCTTGTATGCACCGGTATGACCGGTGTACCTTTGTGTCCTAGGATTTTGATCTCCCCTCTAAGGCAAGTAAATAGAATTGTTGTGATGATTAAAATGGAAAATACTAATCATGAAAGTGAAAGACTAATGAGCCGGGCCCAGTTGAATTATATTATGAGTACCAGTCCACCAGATATAATAGTGGCCTAGGAGCGTGTTGCATTGCAAGATGTTTATATGTATTTCGATTCCGAGCTCAATAAATCCAATCTTGGATGTGAATAAATCATAGAAAATACTAATCACTTATAGTGGAATACCATATGAGTCGGGGTATGACTTGAAATACCCTAAAACCTATTTTTTAAGAATTTTCATTAAATAATGATTTATTATGGAAATTAATTAAATTAATTACTTTTATTAAAATAAAAGGGGATTCAATTAAGGAAATTTAAGAAGAAAATAATAAATATTTTTAATAGAAAAATTTGGGTATTTTGCTAATTAGCATGGAATTTATGAAAAATCTTTCAAACATCCTAAATTATTTTAAAAAGGGATTTTAATATTATTTTATTTAAATATTATTATTTTAAATATCCTAGATATTCAAGTTAATTAATTGACCCCAACCTACCAATTTCCTTTTTTCCTTTTTCCTTTTCTTTCTTTTCTTTTTTCCTTTTTCTTCCTTCTTACGCCGATTGGGCTTGTCCACGACCCACTTCCCTTCTTCCTTTTTCTCCTTCTTGCGGCCCGCTTCTCTTCTTTCTTTTTCTCCTGTCGTGGCCCGTTTCCTTCTTTTTCTTCCTTCGACGTAACCCAAACTTTCCCTCCATTTTTCCTTTGAAGCGGCTCGTCTTCTCAACATCGCATTTCATCATTTGTTTTACTTCTACCGGCCTGGTTCACCCTTCTTTTCCTTTCTTTTCTTTTTTCTTGGTTGATTGGTCCACGCCCCCACCTTCTTCTTCCTCCCTCTTCTTCTCCCCCGTCACAGCCTGCAACGCCCCCAGCTCACTAGTTTTTCGCCGTCGATCATGCCCCGTTGACCGACCGTTTCACTTCTTCCTCTTCCCTACTGATTCACCGGCCATTTTTTACCCAGCCACACCGCCCTTTTCTCGTGAACGATCCCCTTTTCTTGGCCACCCATCCCTGCCCCGATTTGAATCTCACCGGCCTCTATTGTCGCCGGTGAACCCTAACCAACCTACCTTAATTTCCCGCTGCTCCCCTCTGACCTTAGCCCTTACTTTTACTTTATAAATACCCCCATAATTAGCCCTATTTGAGATTTTGATTACAACCTAGAAAAATTTTACCCTTTGTGCCGCCGCCCCTTTAGACATCATTGCCGCCACCGTTGGCCAACTTTGTCGCCTGCTCTACCCACCTAAGTCCTCCCTACACCGCCCTTCTCCCTCAATTCTCCCTGCACAAGCCACCCTGGTTGTGCAAAGTAACCCCCTCAACTAACCCCTTCTTCCTCATCTGCTGCCCTTCACGCCACCTTTAACCACCAATCCCACCGCTACCACTGCCTCCTACACCTCCCAAAACCACATACAGACCTTCCTCTATCTCCCCCTACTCTCCTTTTCCTCTTCCTCCCTCTCCTCCTCTCTTTCTCTTCTTCTTCCCCATTCAGCCACCGTCATCGCCGCCGTGCACCACCAACCTCATTCTACTCCTCTCCCACTAGGCTGTCACAAACACCCTTGCTTCCATCTTCATTCTCCCTCTCCTCTTCCCAGCCCTCAACTTTTCCCCTTTTCTTCTCTTTTTCTAGCCACCGTCGTGCACCACCGTCAGTGCCGCCTGTCACCACCAGCCTAAGGTGGAACCCTAAACCATCTCAACCCTTTTACCCTATTTTTACAAGCTTTATTTATTTTATCTTATTTTATTTCTATTAATTCAAGTATATTATTATTATTATTAATAATAATGTTACTACTATTATTTTTATTGAAGGCTGAAGCCATATTTTGTTTATTTTGAATTTATTATTATTATTATTATTATCAATGTTAGTATTATTATTCTATATAGGGCTGAAACACTATTATGCCTATTTTAAATTTTAGTAGTAGTATTATAAATACCATGTCTTATTTTAATTAATATTATTAATATTTTTATCATTAGTAGTTATTATTATTATTAGTGTTATTATTATTATTAATATTATTTATTAATTTTATTATTATTCAATGTAGGGTCGAAATCCTACTTCATTTTATCTTTGATTATTGTCATTACTATTATTACCATTATGATTATTATTATTATTTTGCAATATTATTATGGTTTTTATCATTATTATTATTATATTTCAGTATTATTATTATTACTAAATTTTATTATTAATGTTAATAATAATATTATTTATATTATTTTTGTAAAGGGGCCGAAGCCCTTATTTAACTTTTTTTTTGAATTATGCCCTTATTATTATTATTATTATTATTATCATGGTTATTATTATTGTTATTATTATTATTATCATTATTGTTATTATTAGTATTATTTCTATTTTCATTATTATTATTATTAGAATTAAATCTTGAACCATTATATTATCAACTTTTACAATATTACTATTATTTCTTATATCTTTAGCAAAATTAGTAATTAGTTAATTTCATTTTTATTCATATGTTATTATTTTATCAAAAACCTAATTTTAGAATAAATTAGGAATAATAGTATTTTTGGTAGAAGGGAATCTAATCTTTAGCCTTTTCCTGATATATAAGTGAGACCAGTGAAAACCCTAAGGAGGCGTAGGAGGTGTCATTTTAGGTAAGGGTGTAACTAAAGCCTTATGTGTGTTATGTGTATTATATGCTTTGGATGCCTTATATAATGTTGTGTTGTGTATCATTTGTTATAAGTTGACTATTTTATGTTGACTATTCTATGTATGGAGCAGCTTGGAGTTAAGGTATGATCGTGTGCCTTTTTATTTTATATATTGATGTGTATATGTGGTGAAATATTGTGGAATGCGATGTGATGTGTTGTGACCCTTTAAGACATGCATATAAGGATGTTAAATATGGTATGGTGTGGGAGAAAGAATAAAAAAAGGAAAACAAGAAGTAAGTTGACCAAAAGGGAAAGAGGTTGACCAAGGGGAGTAAGTTGACCAAAGGGGAATACGTTAACTAAAGGATGTGAGTTCACCTAAATAATTTAATGATCCATGAGTGGATGAATAAAATGGGGATTTTAAATAAAATAAAAGAGTGGGAGAATCTATGGTTGTACATGGGATAGTATATGACTTTGTATGGGAGAATCTAGGGTTTCATATGGGAGAATCTATGATTCTTTATTGGAGGATCTAATCTATGGTATTGCATGGGAGAATCTAATCTATGGTTTTGTATGGGGGAATCTAATCTAAGGTTTTGTATGGATGGATCTAAGGTTTATATAAGAGAATCTAAGTACGTATGGAAGAATCTGGGGTTGCATGGGTGAATCTAGAGTTTGCATGGGAGTCTAGGGTTTTGCATGAGAAGGTTCAAAGGTTTGCATGGGAAGGTTAGCGTTTGCATGGGAGTGAAGTTTATGTATGAAGAGTTGACTTGGGATGTAGGGAAGGTAATGGAAGAGTTGTTTGGGTGTTTGGAGGCTTTGAGTGAAAAATAGTATGTAGGACAGTATAAGGGTACATAAGAGGCCGAGCTAGGGTTTGGGGGAAAACCTTAATTTAAGGAGGTGGTAAAAAGGAGAAATAAATGAGGGTGAGTGGAGTACAGGAGGATGATGAAAGTGATTAAGTAAGGATGTGCATGATTGGCAAGGAAAAATAATAAGTGGAATGTGAGAAATGGAAGGGTGACATGTGGGCACGAGGAAGATAGGGTTTGTTTTAGCTAGTTAGGGTTTGGTGTGGTTACCTAGGGTTTTTTGACCACACGTGTGCTTGAGGAGTAAGGTGTCGTGATGATAGTTGAATCTAAAGTTTATGATATATAGAGTGATGAAATGATTCGGGTTGTGTGAGGTGGAGTAGGATGGACCCCATAGGTCTAAATTAGGGTTTCGTGATAAAACCCTAGAGTGAGGTGTTGAGTGGACTTGGAAGTGTAAGGTAGTGGGCCTTGACCCACATATATGGGAGATGGACTTCTAATGTGAGATAGGATATAGAGGAAAGGATGTTGAGGCAAGTTGGGAGGTGCATAAGTCTGATGATATGGAACTAGTCTATTGGAGGATAGGTGTGGGGAGAGTGAGTTATGCATGTCTAGGGTGAAACTTCTTAATAAGACACTATAAGGCTTTAATCATTTAAAGTGGAAGATTGTTGAGCCTGGCCCAGACCAGTCTACAGGCGAATAATAGTGGTTAGGGAATTTTCCCTATGTGTGACCAATCCATCGGTGAATAATAGTGGTCAGGCATTGTGCCTGTACGTTTCCGGTCCACCGGCTATAATAGTGGGGGATTCCGTACTCAATAGCTGAACATAACTTTACTAAGACATGGGAAATACACTAAGTACTTACAGTGAAACACCATGAGAGTCGGGGCGAGACTGGTCCACCGACGAATAATAGTGGTCAAAAGCTTTATGCCCTGTATTGTTTTTGGTCCACCGGCAATAATAGTGGCTAGGTGCATTATGCCTTGTGTGTTTCCAGTCCATCGGCTATAATAGTGGGGTTTCCATACTCGCATGGATTTAATAAAAAGTATGGTGTGAAATGATTTCTAATAAGAGATTAATTAAATAATTAATCAGGATTATAAATGTGCCTTTGTATTTTTACTGAATGATCGTATTTCATTATGTATTATGTTTGACATTATGCTCTTTTTATCATTATGCATGGCTTATGTGATTTTGTGTGTCGGCCTTAGTGCACGGTTACCTTATTTAGTATGTAGCGTACTGATCACCCTTTTCATAGGTGTTGTTGATTCCCATGAGCAGAAGACCCTTCTGACTTTATGCAGGTGGGCGAGGCATCAGGCGGAGCTGAGTGTTGAGTATGTATTTGACTCCAAGTTCGAGAGTGGAGTGGCTAGATTCACTCTTCATGTGATTTTATCTCCTTCTGTTATTTCCTTTGTATGGGCTTTATCCTTTATGATTTATTACTTTATATAGAGTATTTTAGATAAACTTTTTATCAGTTGTAAGCTTATTTCTCTTTTGGATATGAATTATAATTCTTTATGCATACTTTGATTCCTATATTATAGTCATTTAACGCTTATTTGAAGTCTATTTTTTTATTTATAATTGAATATTATTTTCCTTTTAGTCTTAGCACTTGGTACTGGAACGGTCGGAGTGAACCGGTCTGGTACTAAGTGTGGCGGTAACATCCCTAGAATTCACAGGTTTTAATTTAAATATTTATATTTAAAAAAATATATTGAATTTTGGGGTATTACAGGACTGGTCCATCGGCGAATAATTATGGACAGGAGCCTTCTACCATGGAGACCGATCCATCGACAAATAATAGTGGTTAGGAGCATTCTTCCCTGTATGTTTTCGGTCCACTGGCTATAATAGTGGGCTTCCTACATTCACATGGATATAATTCGAGAGATGATGGAATAATGATGGATTATTGGCTTAAGACCCAAAATGATTGATTTCACGTTATGACCTATTAATATGTGATGGGCTTGTTAAGTATGTGGATGATGTGTATGCATCCCTTATTATATGTGTATATAGTTTTGTATCGTGTGTTGCATTGCGGGCCTGTTTTTCAGTGTGGTTTAAAGGGTTATTCAATATCATAATACTGAAGGGTTCCATTTGTGGGACCCCTACCTATTCAATGGGCAGTATCCCTTACAGGTCCATTACAGGTGTTATTCAAGTAGGCAATGGGAAAGAGTGCAAGGATCATCCGAAAAGTCCTAGGGTTTCACTCTTTCTCTTTCTAACCCCTAGTTTAAATGTGATCTTTGTTCCTGTAACCACCATTGGTGGATTCTATTCTTGTAAATTGTTTATTACGCTACTTCGATTTCAATATGTTTTAAGTTTCTCGTAAATTATATTTTATCCTTTTAACCTTAAAACTTGGTACTAAAACAGTAGAAGTGAATCGATCTTGTACTAAGTGTGATAATAATATATCTGAAAATTCACAGTCTTGTTTTCTTTGTTTCCGTTGCATCTTTTAATAAAACGAAATTTTTCAGTAGTGAATTTCAGGGGTATTACAATAATAGTGGCTCAGGAGCATTTTTCCCTAAGAGTTATATCAATCCATTCAATTGGATTAAAAATAGTGGGTCCCTAAACACAACGTAAATGGTAATATGATTTGAGATAAGTAAAATAATGGATAAGTGTAGCACTTTGATTTTTAGGACTTAAAATTTTATTTTCAAAGAGTTAATGATGGAAGCTAAAATAATAACAATGAAGGGTATTACCACCACACTTAGTACAAGTTCGATTTCCTCTAGCATTCTTATACCAAATTCTAAGGATAAAATAATTAATATATTCACAATTAATAACATGATCACAAGAGACAGAAAAAGAAGACAATAGATAAGTATTATGCTATATAAAAGCAACATCACTGATTATAAAACTCGAAAGAGAGAAAGAATAGGAGGACACAAGCGTCCAAATATAACCAAAATCAAATATACCAAGATGCACTAGATAGGCCTATGCACTCGAATCTATAATACTAGCTTTCAACCAAACTTGGAAGTTGACATGTAAAGACCACTACCCATTGAATAGGTAAGGGCTCATGAAAGGAACCCTTTAGTGTGGCGGTACTAAGCAACCTTATACAAAACCAAAATAAAGGTAGCATAGAATATATACAAGGCATCACAATAATATATGGTATATAACATTGAAATGTACATGCGCCAATTGAAATATGATAATTATTCATATAACCACATACCACCAAGGTCATATACTATTCATATTCATTCATCCAGAATAAATTGAAACTTACCAATGGAACATTCAAGATATGTTTTTTGAAGTATAATTACAAACATCATCAACCCAAAACTAAGATATCATATATCTCATTATCAATAACAGCAAATCTCATACATCACAAGTAGGCTTACAAGTACAAACCAATAACAACTTATAGCATCATATGTAGACATGAAGGATGATACTGAAACATAGGCAGGCATGAAAGCTACTACCGATATATAGGTAGACATAAAGGCTAATACCAAACCACATGTAAGTACAAAAGATACTATCAAAACACAGGTTGGCACATAGGTCACTATTGATGAATCCAGTAATTTGATAATCCAATAATCAAATAATCCATTAATTAATTCTATTTTTAATTACTCGAGGGTAGGTCAACCAACTTGGAGACACTAAGGTATTATAGTTGTACCGGCGCACTAAGGCAACACAATATCCTACTGACTATCAACCAAAGGAGGAAAAGGTACCCTAGTCATGCTGTTACACAAAGGTAACACAATACCCTAATGACAATGACAACTAATCCATAAGTATACATACATTTTATTAATCTGTAGAACCAAATAGATTAAGATATAGAACCTGACTAGAGAACTAAGGCACACTAGCAAAAATCTAGAATCAATTATGGGCTAAAACACGTCTTTATAGTAGTGACCTCTAAAGAGCCACTATTTTCAATCTCGAGGTCTTTCACTTTAGTATTATTATTTTATTGAGATGACCACGAAATCACATATAAATCATATAGATCTAATTTTGATGATTAACCATTTCACTCGTTTTCAATTATTCTAAGACAACCATAAACAAGGTCATAACTAAGGTCAATCATAAAAGAATATATTAAGGTCATCCTAGGCTTAATTATTCAAATTTGGTCACATTTGACCAAAAATGCCCAAAATCCCCTAAGATCGAAATTATCATATTTACATCATCTTTAATTAATAAATCTATTTCATTTATAGGTTTTCATAAAGGGCTAAAATATAATAATTAAATTAATTTATCATGCCGTGATATTATCAAATAAGCCAAATGATCATTTAGTCCTTATTTAAGATTTTGCATATAAAACCCTAACATGTATATCTAATATATCCATGATCATATAATCTCATGATCAACAACATATAATACACATTGGACATGATTTTCAAGCTAAATATCATCTTCCACGTAAAATGATCAAACTGCTCCTAGGGCACACATTCATAGTTATTATTCTAGAAATTTATATAAGCATGCCCATTCTATCCTTTTCCACGTATAAGTCATACGTAATCATAAAAAAAAAAAAACATTTTTACCATACTTTTGTACCCTAAATATTTTACATATAATAACATGCTCTTGTTATTGATTTTTTTTGATAAAATAAATAATACATAATTATGACACAACAAATCATGCGTAACATATTTCATACACAAAAATCTTAATATGCTATCTTGCAAAATTTAACATTTTAGAAAGGTATAAGCTTTATTTGAAATCCAACAAAATAATGAAATTAGTGGTATCCTACTAAATACTATAAGATCCCATTAATCAAACTTTGTAGTAAAAATAATCCCACAATTACCAAAGTAATATTTAACAAATAAATTAATAATTGTAATAATAAAATATTTATTTTCTAAAGTTATCAAAATACCCTTAATTATTAATAATGAGTACCAAAAATATTTTCAAAAGAAAACTCTTCCTCACGCTGTGCATGCAGCATGCGCTTGGGACATAAGAGGGAGATATTGTGCTAGCTGGCTAGTTGGCTAGCTGTGGTAGAAGGTTGAGGCAAAGGTGGTGCCGATCAATGGTCGATGAGGTGATGTGGTGGCTGGTGCTAGATGGTTGTAGTGGAGGGTGGATGTTGTGGCATCAGGGCATAGTGGTGTGGGGCTCGATTGATTGCTAGACGAACAAGGATGGAGAGGTTTTGGGTTGCTACGGGGATGTCCTGGATAGGAGGAGCTAGAGTTGAGGGTGGAACGACTAGTGGTGGTGCAGGGACTGGTGTTGCCTGTGCTTAAGTGAAGGGGAAAGTAATGGAAGTATTTGCTACTTCCCAAGGGAGTTTTAACAAGAGAAGTAGCCAAAGTAGAAGGAGGGGTAGCGGGGGAGAATACCGAAGGTGGTGGAGGTCGTGCAATAGTTTTGGCCGATGGTATGAGGGCAGGGAACAACAAAAATGGTTGCAAGGGAGAAGGAAAGAGAAGAAGAATGGAGAATAAGAATGGTAAGGTTGACTAAGGTGATGGCCAAGGTGGTGATGGGTTTGAGCAGGCGGAAAATGAGCTAGGGTAAGGAGGTGGATGGTGGTTCAGAGGAGGAACCATGACAAAGCTAGGGTGGAGCTGGATCAAGGTGGTTGGTGATGGTTTCCACTAAACCAACGAAGCCAAGAAGGGCAAGGCTGGCTGAAATCAAGTAAAAAAGAGGGAAAGAAGGTGTTTTGTAGTTTGTTTGGTTAAGTTAATGTAGAGGGTTGTGCATGCAAGGGAGGGGTGGTTGTGGTTGTGGCTAGAAATGGTGGGGAGCATGGGAAGGAAAAAATGGGCAAGGGAAGGTTGATAGTTTGGTTGAGAGAGGAAGAGGTGTTATATGTGTATGTATATATAAATGTAGAGAGTGATGAGGTGATTGAGTATGGGTTGGTAGAGAAGGGTAGGGGTGATAGGGATGAGTGAGAGGGAAGTTCGACTAGTGAGGGGAATAGGTGTTGTGTAAGGCAAGGTGAAGATAGGGAAATTGTTGGGGTAGACAAATAGGGGCATACAAAGGGGTAATTAGGGGGTAAAGATGGTAGGGTAGGGTACACATACACACACATACATCTATTATTTTAGTTTTAAGTGTAGTTTGGATAGATTAGTGTACTAGGTAGAAAAAAATATATCAGGAAAAATAATTATGTTTAGGATAAGTTTAATAAAAAAGAAAAGAAAAGATGTAAAATAATTAGGAAAATTGTTCAATAATTTTTTTAGGTTATGGGTCAAAGGTTTTTGATAAAATAATTAGGCTAAGGTTTAAGGTGAATGAAAAGGCAAATAGTCAAAAATAAAGGTTATAAAATTTTGGTGTAACAATAAGATGTTAATGATTTAAAGTGTATGAGTACTTGAGTTAAGACCGAAATGTTGGTTCCATTCCATCGACCAATAATAGTGGCTTAGGTGTGTTGTCCCTTAGAGGTGCTGCAGACCGTTCCACTAATTTAAGAATAGTGGCTTACAATCGTTTTTCCTTGAGAGGTGTTGGGTTTGTTCCACAAGACGATAATAGTGGATCAGGTGTGTTGCTCCTGAGAAGTACTTTAGACTGTTCCACTAGTTGAAGATTAGTGGGGGTCCTTAAACTCAATGTAAATAAAATAATAAAAGTTATTATATTTAATAATGAAGCCTGGATTAGTAACTATCTTGTGGTATTTTATGTATTTCCCATGTGTACTTATTCTCTATTGTAAATGTATGCATTTGTCTGTATCCTTAACTTGACATTATTTCCACCTTGCTCAGTACATAGAAGAATGACTATCCTTTTCATGGGTGCTGCTCATGCCTACAAGCTGATGACCCTAGTGTTTATGTGTAGGTTGATGAAGACGTGCCAGATGATTTTGCTTCTTATGATGCTTTGTATGGGGTAGAGTGATTTTTATGTACTAGGATTTTGGGGTGTAGAGTCATGTTATCTAGATGATGGGTTACTCGGATGTCTTTTTGGACTCTTTGAAAAGGAAAGGCTATTGACAATCCCTAACTTCATGAGGCCAATCCTAAAGACCCAAAGCCCACTTGTTCTACTTAAAGTATTAATGCCTTATTAAGGCGATCATATAATACACACAAGCAACTATTCTTCATCAAAACTCTTTCTTTTTATTATCCACTTTCTCAATATGGAAACTTTCCCAAATAAAAAACTCTCCAAAAAATATAACTTTGCAAAAATAGAAAGGTATAATTAGAACAACCATCTTTCCAAATCCAACTCAAATATTTAACCAAAATATTGAAACTACGTGTATATTACAAGATCATGTTTGGTTAACCTAGGTCAAACATTAATATTTAGTGTTAACATAACCACCAATCCTCGAGCATTGGTCAAAACCAACATAACACATCAAAATTTTAATTTTGTAAGTTATACTAATTTTGTAGATTCGACCAATCCTTATTATAACCCCATTTGTTTTCCATACATAACTCAAAATTAACAAAAGATAACTTTTTATGAAAATTAAACTTATGGGGCTTTGACTTGATATATAACATGATGGTAAAACTCTTAATGTTGAATTTTGTGTGATTTTTGTAAAATAGTGCAAAGTTGCAGCCAAATCAAATCTACCACAAATTTTACATAAAATCATATATTATTAGGCTAATAATATTACATATCATGATGCATAACATATTGTTATAAGACAACATAAAATTATATAATAAATAAACATCCATACTTTATAGACATCAAAGTCTACACATATATAATATAAGTATATAAGTTTAATAAAATAATGTTATCGAATGTAAAATCCTTATATATACAATATAAGGTCTTCAAGCATAAATAATGATCTTATGACACCAAAATAATTCTAGGAGTTGATGATATTGAAAGAATGATCATTCCTTGAACTTAAACAAAGAAGAAGAAGAACAAAAAAAAATTGGATCGTGAATTTATAATTTTGAAGATGGGTTATATTGTTATGAATCAATTGAAGGACTTGATAAATTAGTTGAAGGTGTGAACAACATTAGAGGGAGATATAGAACATAAGCCAGTAACAAGAGAAAAAGAAAAAACGTTGGTTTTACTAGGGTTTGGTATGGGCTTATATATGCTTTTAGAATATAAATATATAATAAAATTGCACAAGTAAATTATTATTGGCATTCATTGATATTTTTCACCGCATTACATTTAGATATTGAAAAAAATTAAAAGATAAAAGTTGTAGGTATTGAAGTCAGATATCCAACACAAAAATAATCATTTAATTTTTTCATTAGAATCATCTAATGGAAGATAAATTTTTATCTTTTTTTTAAATGATTTAGGGTTTCACAAACAATACTTTCCTCGAGATAGGAAACGATGGCAATTCGGTGTTTCCATCTAACATTGACAAAAAGGAGAGGCATTACTAACACAAGTTATACCCCTATGTTACCTTGGCATTTTGTTGAGATTCTTATTTTATAATACCCCAAATTTTAGCTAAAGTTAATTTTGAGTAATTAATACCTTAACCAAATTATAATATTAAGAAATTAATATTTTTGTTTTACTCTAGCTTCGTAACTCGAATATCTTAACCTAATCCTAATCTTTATTTCAGGTAAATTATATTTCTTTAACCTAACCTTAATCTAAGAGGATTTATATCCTGATCTTATGTAATTTATCTAATCACAAAATTTTTAATCTAATCTTAACTATTAACACACTTATCCTTTTTTCCTTTTTCTTTTTCTTCTTTTCCTTTTTCTTCCCCACCCGTCTGATCTCCTTTTCCTTCCTTCTCCCCTTCTTTTGTGTGATACTATACCCTCTAACCTCTTCTATACCATAATATACACCTTATCTCTCATCAACACATCAACTCCTACTTGTTGTTGTTAGCCCATTTCCCCAACCGTGAACTCCCTTCCCTTATCATTTATCCCCTCTACAAGCCTCCGGCTTTGCCTTTCACCATGCGCATGCCATATACACATAAATACATATCGAGAGAGTGTGTGTTTGTGTGTGTATGTGATATATATATATATATACACTCATCCTATACACATTCTCTCTGCATCATTTATTGGGCAACCGTCAACACTCTCCATTTTCTATCGAGCAAAAACCCACCCCAACCACTTCTCCCTCATCTTCTTTTCTTGCTTTGCTTCAACGCCACCAGCAACCAGCACCACACCACACACTAGCACCAACCAACAAGCACCACCTTTACCTTGAAAAATGACCACCATTACCACCTCATCATCTCTTCTCATCATCACCAACCATCACCACTCCACACCGTATACTATGAAGTTACGTATCTTGTATGAATATAGTGGATTGACATATATTGATATTGGGATTTGTGAGGCCTTTGGAAAATATGAGTAATGTGAGGACATTATGTTCATATGATGGTAATATAGGAAATAATCTTATCCTGATAAGTTTTGAGGGTATTATCTAATATTTCATAAGTGATGGGATTAAAAAAATAGGTTGAATAAAATACAAGTTACCTAATACGATGTTTTGAGGTTTTGATAAGCAAAGGAGTATTTTGATCTATCAAGAATAAAAATGGAATTTGGGTGATTTTGGAGGAGAAATGGAATAACAGTGTAATAATAATTATACTCAAAATAATCTGGTAACTCTGGACCTATTACTTGAGGTTGGCTTGATAATTATGTGGTTGTTTTTATGTGTTTATCAATTTTATGACATGCACAATTGTATGAATCTTGTATGATGACCTCATATAATTAACCCTGAATAATATATAATCATTTGAAATGAAAGATCATGTGAGTTGGGTCGAGGTGTTTATATGGGTTCGTTCTACCAGATGATAATAGTGTGGGTGTATTTTTTCCTCAGAGGTGCATCAATTTGTTCTACCAAATTAAAAATAGTGGAGCCTTATACTCAACGTGAATGAGAATAGTATTTGAGATACATATCTAAAGGATAAGACATTAATTATTTAAAGTGGAATATTACATGAGTCAAGATTGAGGTGTTAATTCTATTCCATTGGACGATAACAATGACTTAGGTGTGTTGTCATTGAAAGATGCTTTGGACCATTCTACTAATTTAAGAATAATGGCTTAGGTGCATTTTTCCCTGAGATGTGTTGGGTTTGTTCCACAGGATAATAATAGCGGCTAAATGTGTTGTCCATGAGAAGTGCTTTATATCGTTCTACTGATTTAAGAATAATAGCTTGGGTGTATTTTACTCTGAGAGGTGTTGGGTCCATTCCACTTGATGATAATAATGGCTTAGGTGGGTTGTCCTTGAGAGATGCTTCAGACCATTCCATTTGTTTGAGAATAATGGGGTCCCATAATTCAACATAAATAAAAGAATGGATTATGTTATATGTAATAATAAATTATGGAATTAGTAATTATCTTGTGTTGTTTTATGTATCTCTTGTATAGCTTATTTTTCTTTATACATCCTTTACTTGGCTATATTTTTACCTTACTCAATACATAGCGTATTGATCATCATTTTGATGGATGATGCTCATCCCATGAGTATATGACTCTAAAGTCTGTGTGCAGGTCGATGAGGATCTACTGGATGATTTTGCAACCTATGATGCTTTGTGTAGGGTGGAGTGATGTTCTATATTAGGGTTTTGGGTGTAGAGTTATTATTTTTACCCGAATACCTTTTTGAACTCTTAGATTCATAGTATCCCTTTATTTGTATTTTTCGATATTGTAATTGAAGTTAATCTCCAACTTGTATTCATATTTATGAAGTTTCTCTTGTTTATTATTTATAGTATTCTACATTCTAACCGTTTTGTCTTGTGATGACAAAAAGATGGTTTGGGAATGTACGCTTGTGTTAATTAGAGCGATAATACTTAGCTATTTTGATGATATGCTTCCATAGTAAAATACTTTTTTTATCTGTAGTAAAATTTAGGTGTACCATATTTAAATAATATATCATTAGTGTGGTCCATTAAAAAAAATACCATAATGGTTCTAAAATGTTGCTCTATAAATATAAATTTATATTGATATAATTTTAATAAAAAAGGTTATAGTGAAATATCAATACAATAATGGTAAAGATTAATGTACTATAATATTAATGATATTGAAGTAAAATAATGGTGAAAGTATAAGCACAGTGAAAAATAAGTACACCAATTGTAAAAGATCATGAGAATATTGTATAAAATTTGTAGTAAATTTTAGGAGAATAATAATGAAAGTTATGTAAAATAACAATGAAAAAATAAGTATAGCGATGATGTGAGAAATGCACGATAATAGTAAAAGAACGTGAAAATAGTGTTCGAGCTTAATAGTAGATTTTTTGGTGAAATATTAATATAGCTAGGGTGAAAGATTAATAGAAATGAAATAAAATATCAACATGATCATCATGAAATATTAGTAGAATTATGGTAAAAAGATTAGTAGAAATAGGGGAAATTAGCATGATAATGATGAAATATTAGACTTGGGGTATAAGATTAGTAGAACTCAGATGATAGATCAACATCATACTCGTGAAAGATTAGTAGAAATAGAGTAAAAGATCAATGTAATAATAGTGAAAGATTATAACTAGGATGAAAGATCAACATGATAATAGTTAAAAAAACAGCAGAATTAGGATAAAAGATCAACAGAATAAAAATAAAATATTAGTAGAATTAAGGTAAAAGATAAATAAAATGACGTGGAAGATTAACATGATAAACTATCAAATGACCGGCCAAAGATATGCCCAACAACAACAAAATTTATTGACAAATTATTTCTTAAGTCAGAAATATATAAATATAAGTGTATATTTATAGGAAAACTTCATAAACACTAATATATGGTGATGTACTTTGTCACCGGCGACATCATATAAGTATTGGCAGTCGTGATATACGTGTCATCATTAATAACTTCTATTTGGTTGAAGTAGGCATGAAAAATATCATATAAAAGAGAAATTGAACCTGGTATCTCAATGTAATTTTTATTGCTAGTTAGTAAATCAATCGCCAAATTATTGATCAAAGATCCAAAAGTGTACACATTATGGTGCAAGAAAAAGAAGAAGAAGAAAGGACAGTTAGTGGGACCTCAACTCGTGACCTATTATTAATCATCAAATTCATTATAGTACGGTACTACTCCTAATTTTTTCCCTTAAAAAAAGAAGGAATAATAGAGCATTTCTCGGACACACTTGATCTTTGATCCAAAATTATGGCGCAGCTTTATCCAAGGGAAAGATGAAATTTTCCCTCCTCGCAAGAATGGAATATGCACTCACTTTGCACCGGAATCTTCAGCGTCACTTATTCTTGGCGTCTTGTTTCATTAATTAGTACTCCTATATTCTTGCGAGTGAATGCCACATAATGACCAAGTGTTTGTACTGGTGTGTGCGAAATCAGAGATGCTATAAATTTGGTAACGTGTAATACTTGGCGGACGATTGTGGATTAAGTTCTTAAGCGTGATGGTATTGGTATAGCAGCAGCTTATAGCTAATTGGCGCAGTTGTTCATATTATCTGATATCTGCTTATTTAATCTGACATCCGAAGTGATTCGATCAAGAAAAGCAAATAACTGACCCGATTTTTTTTTCCAAATCAAATATCTGAACCGGTTAATAAAAAGTCAAACAAACCACATATTTGATTAGACAAATACAAATAATATTCGATCTAAAAAAATTTATACATTTTTTGATAATTTTTTATTTTTTTATATAATTGTATATAAATAAATTTAGATGTGTATGTGTGCATAATTTTTAGTTACTTTATTTATTATTTGAAGCAAAATTTAATTTAGTAGAAATTATATTTTTAATATAATCCCTTTTTAGATATTTATAAAAATAAAAATAAAAATAAAAATACTCTGTGTGCTGATAGACTCTACCCACCCCTTCCTTATTTTAGTTTTAACATCGGATATTTGTTAAGTAAGTCAGATATTTGCTGAGTGAATCGAATATTTACTCAGCAAATCGGATAATATCAAATATATTTGTAATTTGGTGGTTTTTTATATTTAAAACTTTATTAGAATAATATCAGTTATATTTAATATCTAGTTCGAAAATTTAGATATTTGATCTTCTAGATATCCAAAGTTTCAAATTAAATATTAAATATCATTTTCAGATATCCAAAATCTCGAATATCCGATAATCAAATATTCGAAATATCAGATATTTGAACCGTAAATTACCCTACTAATTGAGATCTAAATTTTTAACTGTATAAATATATTTTTGAAATTTATATTAGTTTTAATAGATTTATTTTTTTAAATGCAGTGAAAAAAATGATAGCAATACCTAACGGTCAGGACACCCTCAAATATTATACTTAATAAATTTTTCTATTTAGAAGAGGATTTTTCCCTTTTTTTTTGAAAAAAAAAGGTGATATAACTAGAAAATTAATTGCACATGTATACGGATAGTTGATATTATTACATGTTAATTTTCTTTCTATTCTTAAATAGACTTAGCACGTGTTGTTTGACAGTTGACACTTGCTATGGGAAAAAAACATACCGACATGTTTCCAAGAGTTGCATAGCACTTACTGCAAGTTACAACCAGTGATGTAGGAAAACGGTAGTCTCATAAATGTTTTTCCTTTTAATTTTTTAAATATCGGAATTAATATTTAAATCATTTAATTATTTTTTATTAAATTTTTTTATTAATGATTAAAAATAATTAATATAGATAGTAATTTTAGAATTTTTTTTCTTAATTTTAATTTATTTTAAAAAAACTATATAATATGTATAGATATAGTTTTTTTTTTAAATATTTTCTACAATCCCTAATTTTTAATTTTTTTACAAATAATAATTCTGTGTTTTTTTGGATCTCTATTTTCCGTCCGCATCCCCATCTCCGTTGCCGTGGAACGCTGATTACAACCCATGAGGTCAATCAATCAAAACATCGTCGGGGGAAAGTAAATCCGGTTTCTATGCACTGCACTTACAACCAATAATAACCGTTCTGGTAGCTTCCTCCTGGTCCTGCTACTTTTGCTAGTCTTTGCGGAGCTACATACCATGAAGTTGCGATGATCGGAATCTGATATATGATCGGAAGTTTTTTTATCTCAAATATTATGAATTTTATTTGTTGTATCTATAAATAAATTATAATAAATGAATATAAATATGAAGAATATTAGTTGGATTTAAATATAAATATAAATAAATAATTTATAAATTTATATGCGACTTTAGTTTTATATCTGTATCTATATTTATTTATTTAATATAAAATTATTTTTTTTATCTTTTATTTATATAATCTATAACATATATTATAAGATTAAAATAAAAAATATAATTAAATTCTCACGACCTAAATATATAATTCTAATATTAGACTATTTTTGTATTTTATTCTAAATTTAACAAATTTTATTTAATAAATATATAAATAAATATAGATATAAATTTAAATAAAAAATATCTGTCAAATATAAATATAATTATTTTTATTAAATTTAAGTAAGAAGAAAAATATATTCTATCCGTATTCGATAGGTTGTCACACTAAAGTTGTTTGTCCATGAGTTTTCAATTCAAAACCTTTGAACTAATTAGAATGGCCCCTGCCGGCCATCTCTTCTCCCTCAATAACTCAACGACACGAGGGAACAGGATGTTATAAATTTATAATTATTACGGGCATTCTACTTAGCCGTTTATTTTACTTCACTAATAATATTGTTGGTCATAGTAGTAGGCAGGTATTTTATTATATTAAAAATAATAGAACTTTTAAAAAATCATTAAAAAGCAACTGCTTAAATCAAAATGTCCACTTAAACAAATTTAAAAGCAGTCAATGTTTCTATGCATGAGATGATAGATTGACCGAAAAAATGAACTCAAGAATTAGTGGGCGACCACCAGATTGAGATACTCACATCACGTTACATTACATTCCTATAAAATGAAAGACTTCCCTTTTTCGTCAACCTTCAATTTTCATTTTGTTCGATCCCTTCCTGATCATCCGTTAAATGAGGAAATTACTCCAACCACTCATCGTAATGCATCTCAACTCCCCGCGGACCTAATTACTAAGATTGGCAAGTGCTACTTGGTAGTAGTAAATAAAGTTGTGAAGAAAAATTTAGTATCCGAGAAAGTGATTTGATATTAAAAAAAAGGTTCAAACTATTGGATAAAAATGATAGTACATATTTTCTAAGGCTCTTCATTAATTTTATAATATATCATAAATATTAATATCACTCCTATTTATATTTTCTCATAATGATCCAATAATATTCATTGTAACTCCACACCTTTTACTCTTTTTTCTTATATTATAAATAAGTGAATTGTAAAATAAGAAATACGGTAGAAGAACTATATTTTCTTTCATTATTAACTTTCTAGCTTTTCTCTTAAGTGTGTTACATATCTTCTCTTATATCATTACACGTTATCAGCACGATTGTTTTAGTTGAGAAGATGTTTTACTCTGAAATTTATTTTTTTAATTCTTTGGTTACCATCAACATTACCTTCTTTTTTTCAATTTTAGTCATTTCAAATTTTCTTGCGTAGTGCATACATGTTATTATAATCAAATCATTGCTATATGGCGACATATATTGTTATCATGTACGTTAATTTTTATTTTATATTTCATAACATGTGTTTTCTTTTGTGGAAGAATGGTCATATTGTTGTGTATTGGTCATATTGGTCATATTGATAGAATATTGTATTGCTATATGGCGACATCAACATTACCACTCTATATATGCATGGAGCCAATTTTTTGTTGTGTATTGGTCATATTGTATCAATATTGTATTGCTTTTGTGGAAGAATGGTCATATAAATATACTAATATTTTGTAATTTCTAATTGGTAATCAACATAGTTTTTAAAAATTTTGATATGTGTCAGATTATAGCTAAAGCATAAATTATCCAAGCTTTGTATTGTTTATGTGATTTTATTAAGCATGGTGATATTGTAAATATGAGTCTTATTTTAGATTTAATACCAGCATTTATTATATATATGATACTATATTATAGGTTTAATACTATCATTATCATAAAAAAAAGGGTGATATATTGGCGGTCTCATCGCCTATCACCACATACATGAGAAATGGAATAGATTGCCAGTTTCATCGTCCATCACTGTATACATACTTCCATCACCAAAATTTGATCGGAGGACTGGTTATATAATTTGATATATGCAAACCTCCATTACCTAAAGCTAATAGAGGGCCACCAGATGTAGCTAATTTTTCCCATGTACCTATAGTACGGTTGGGTGATTGCATAAATATTGATAGAAGCATGAAGCTCCCAACCAACTACTTAATTTACAAGCATTTTATTATTCTATAATTTATTTTTCAGTAATTTACTTTCTTTGCAATTTTTTATTTCTCGTTATTTTACACTTTATTTTTTTAGTTCAAAAAAAGGAAAAATGGCCAACCTTACAAAGTTGGAATTCACCGCAGTAGACGTGACCGAAAATAATTATTTATATTGGATCTTAGATGCGAAGCTCCATTTAGCCAGCCTTGGTTTGGGTGAAACCATAAAGAAGGCTCAAACGTGTCCGAACAAGATCGCATAAAGGAAAAGATTTTGCTCTGCCATCGTTTACGTGAGAGCCTTACAAATCATTATCTGACAGTTAAGAGCCCACAAGAACTTTGGAAGAATCTTAAAGATCAATTTGATCACTTAAAAATAATTATCCTCCCTCGTGCCCGATATGAGTGGATGCACTTAAGGTTGTAGGATTATAAAACAGTCATTGAATATAATTCAGACATATTTAAAATTATCTCAAAGTTGAGGCTATGTGGGCAACATGTCACAGATGATGAGATGTTGGAAAAGACGTTCTCTACCTTTCATGCTAAAAATAGGGTCCTCCAACAACAATATAGAGAGTGTAATTTTAAAACTTACACACATATCATCTCATGTATGATTTTGGTAAAGGAAAACAATCGACTACTCTTGAATAACCATTAGGCATGACCTACTGGTTCAACACCACTGCCTGAAACTCATGCACCATTTCCTGAAGTGAATGTTGCTTCCTCTAGAAGACAAAATAATAGTTGCCCATGTGGGTGTGGGCATGGGCTTGGGTGTGGTCGGATTTAACAATACCCGAATCAACCTGGATATGTAGAAGAAAAAAGGGGAAAATCCATAAAAAATGATCCACCAAAGAAGCTTGAAACTCCAGGTAAAAGTGTTTGTCATAGGTGTGGAGCATTAGGGCATTGAGATTGTGCTTGTTGTATTCCCTTGCACTTGGTAAAGCTATACCAAGACTCCATGAAAGGAAAAGGGAAGGAGAAGCTGGAAGCTCTAAGAATACCCACCTGGATATATATGATTTTATTCTAGATAATGTGGATCATGCTATGGATCTCCTTGATATTGGGTTTCCTTTCAGTGATATTCTTGATGGTGGCTATTTATTTGATTAGAGAATTTTTAAGTCATATTGTGTTTTTCTTCTTTCAATAATTATGTTGTAGTTTGTTTCATCTTCTAATATTATGAATGATATGTACTTTTCTTATTATAAATAAAAGTATGATGATTCTAATTATGTATTTTTTTTTACACTTTACTAAAATAACTCAAGATAATCCTAAGATGAATAGTGGAGATTTATGTCTTTTAGATAGTGCCACTACTCATACTATTCTCAAGATAATCTTCGTATGGACTTAAACAGTCTGGGTGAATGTGGTACAATTATCTAAGTGAGTACTTGGTAAGAGAAGGATATGTAAATGATCCCATTAGTCCATGCTTGTTCATTAAGAGGACTAATTTGGGTTTTGTGATCATAGTTGTTTATGTCGGTGATTTAAATATTATCGGAACTATTGATGAGATCCCACAAACAACAAATTATCTATGGAGAGAATTTGAAATGAAATAATTGGGAACCATCAAGTATTGTTTTAGACTCTAATTCAAGCATATCGAAGATGGGATATTTGTCCCTTATATGATTTATATAGAAAATGTCTTAAAGCGCATCCATTAAGTACACCGATGGTAGTTCGGTCACTTAATATGGATAAAGACCCATTTCATCCTCAGAAAAATAATAAACAAATACTTGGCCTTGAAGTACTATATCTTAGCACCATTGGTGCCTTAATGTATCTTGCCAATAATACCCGACATGATATATCATTTGCAATAAACCTACTAGCAAGATTTATGTGGAACAAGTGATATAGGATTATTCTTTAAAAAAGGTGAGAAAAATAGTGCCAATTTGGTTAGATATTTAGATGCAGGGTATTTATCTAACCCACATAAAGTCATTTCCCAAACAGGGTATGTGTTCCTCTGTGGTGGGGATACCATTTCTTGGCATTCAACAAAACAAAAAACAGTATCCACCTCGTCAAACCATGTAGAGTTTATCTTACTCTATGAGATAGGACGAGAATGTGTATAGTTTAGATCATTAATACACCACATACACAAAGCATGTGGGCTAAAAACAAAGAGAAGGTCTGATGGTAATATATGAAGATAACTCAGGTTGCATCATGCAAATCAAGGAAGGATACATTAAAAGTGATAAAACTAAGTATATATCACTGAAGTTCTTATCAACACATGAGTTACAACAAAAAAGGGCACTTGATGTTCAACATATTCGATCAAGTCAAAACCTAGCAAATCTATTTACCAAGTCATTACCAACAAGGATGTTTTGTCAACTTGTATGCAGTATCGGAATGCATCATATGAAAGACATCTACTAAGTTGAGTCATACTGTACTCTTTTTCTTTAATCATGGTTTTGTCCTACAGGTTTTTCTTAAAAAGGTTTTTAAATGAGATAGTAATTATAGATGTACATTCAAAGGGAGTGTTGGATAAAAGTGATTGTACATATTTCCTAAGGTTTTTCATTAGCTTCATAATGTAACATAAATATTATTATCGCTCCTATTTACATCCCCTCGTAGTGGTACAATAATATTTATTGTAACTCCTCACCTTTCACTCTTTTTTCTTGTATTATAAATAAGTGAATTATGAAATGAGAAGTACGGTAGAAGAACATATTTTCTTTCATTATCAACTTTATAGCTTTTCTCTTAAGTGTGTTACATATTTTCTCTTATATCATTACACAAACCAAAATTTTAGATATCTAGTTTTGCTACCGAGAGAGGATATCTGATCTTACTATTAAAAAATATAGTAAATATCTTATCTAATTTTTAATCAGACTAATCCAATTTAATAAAAATATTTGAAAAATATTACCTTTATAAGATCAATCATTATACATTATCCTAAATAATTAATTACCATATGTTTATCTTACCTTGTGCACCTAAGGCAGACAAATAATAATAATAATAATAATAATAATAATAATAATAATAATAATAATAATAATCATCATCATCATCATCATAAGAGAAGCCCATTAGTCGAGCCCATTTCATGCATTAGTCGTAGCCACCAAGATTTGGCACTAGACATTACTAATTCTAATAGAAAATCATACGACCCATACTACTTAAATCAAATCTAATTTTTACTTAGTTCAAAACTCTATGTTATCATCTCCTATCTGCTCTTTCTAGCCAATCTCTCATCTCTCATCAATCCCTAGTCCATGCTCAAATATGTCAATTAGCAGTTTACTATGATTGTAAGTGGTTGTACTTAGAAGTGGTGAATTGCTTTAATTGGTTGACAACCTCTAGATATGGCTAAGAGATGGAATGGACGAAGAGGGTAGCTTTTAGTCTATTTTATTTTCATAGAGAAAAGGGAATTTAATCTATTTTGCTTCAATTTCAAGAAGATGGTAAGTATATATTTTGAAATATTGCATAATAGTTTCTTAATTAACTTCACTTTTTGCCTTATCTATTTTGTTTTGGTCTAATTTTTCTTGTTATACTCAATACTCATGATTTCTTCTATTTTGTCCGATCTATTGGTGGTAAGTATAGTAAATAACTAATATTGAAAGATGAAATTATTGTGTCGTGAAATGATCATAGTGGCAAAAGCAAATTAGGCCTAAATATGGTATAATCATTCAAGACCTTTCATTCCTTGAGGGTTTAAACAATTTTCCTCAAACTCGTGCACTCAAGGTTGAAGAAATGAAGAATTTCATAATTCAATTACCTAGAAATTCGTGGAAAAGAGAGAAATGTAGCTTGTGAGGATGGAGTTTTGTGATTTGTTACAAGTTCAAGTTATAGGTGATTTTCAAAGTAATCTCACTCCTACCACTCACCCTACTACTACCACTCACCCCACTCCCCCATCAACAAGTAGTGGAAAAGGTAGAGAGCATGTGGAGAATATTGATAATTTAGTGGGTATATAGAAAGAGTGGGTGGTTATTGAGAAAATGGAGAGCATGGGTATTTTTTATTATAGTTACCCAAGACGATCTACTTCGGTTTGGTTTATTTCTTACCCTGTCTACTTATGTTTGCTTTTTCTTTGCCCATTCTATTTTCATTTTGCTTTAATTTGGCTAGACTTTTTGTAGCGTTCTTATATATATACACACCAAGGTTATACCAATTTGCTTTCCTTAACTCCAATTTATTAGTCTCTTTATTTTCTGTAGAAAAATATTCTTCCTCGAATCGATTGATTTCTCTAGATATCAATAAGCAAGAATAAGAGAAACATGTGTTGTGTTCATCATGGACTAAATGAATCCCTTTTTATGGTTCTTGGAGTAGTTGATGCAAGCATATTCTCCTGGATAGGAGTGGAAATCGTTATGAACTTCATGGTTATAAAGTTTATCTGTTTATGGTTCTGGTTGTTATTGCCAAATGTGGCGGTTATTTTTTATTGCTATGATTAAAAGTGGTTACTTAAATTTAGGTGTATTTGTTCATTATAGTTAGTTCTTTGATCAAAGATGTACAATTATCAATACCTGTGTGACAATGATTTATAATAAGTTAATTGTCTTTGAATTGTAATTAGATTCATTTTAATTATTGAAATTTTAGTCTACGTACAAACATATTTATGCCAGTGAATTTTTTCATATAGGATATATCCAAGTTTTTCTTGATATAAGGTTGTTTTTTGAATTATTATTTTTCATGAGTTTTATGAGTATAATTTTAGAATATGTAAAACCAAATATTAGTGGATGTATTTGATATCCGATCTTACTTTTATGATATCAAGCCAAGCATAATTGGATGTAGATTTGAATATCTAAATGGATCGGAAAGCTTATCGGATACGGCTATTCAGTTTTACATACTTCTAATAGCGAAATACCTAAAATATTACAATGACTAGTTATTGCAAATTAAAAAAGATACGGGCTTAGGTGCAAATAAGTCAAAATAACTTATTTTGTTCAAAATCTATAATGATATTCTTTTGATGTAATGTTTATTTGAAATATAGTTATAATAATAGTAAAACATTATCACAAATATCAATAAATAACAAAGGTAAGAGGTCAATACGATAATTATGATGTACAATAATTATGAAACATTAGTAGTAACAATAATAAAAGGGAAAGAAAAATATGATACAAAATATGTACGTATAGTGATGAAATATTATTAAGCAACAATAGTGAAAGATTAAAAAAAAAGTAATGTTGAAACAATAGTAATAATAATGAAGAAATACCAATCCAATCATAAACACTTAGTTTTATAATAAGACAACATCATAATAATAATGAAAAATTAAATGATAATTACGAATATGATGAATCATTGTTAAAATAGTAATAAATTATAATGTTGCTCATCACCGGTAGTAATAATACTAAAATAGGGAGAAAATATCATTTTGGCCGGTAGAAGAGAGCAGTATGTTACCTGATATTTTTTTTTCCAACTAACTATATTTGTAGAACAAAGTATCATGAATATGAAAATTTTTTTTTGCCTAAATTGAAGATAATCTATTTTAAAAAAAATCTAAATAAATAAATAAATGAATTAGCATTATTTACCCAAATATCATGGCACGTCAACCACCACGTACCCCTCCACCTTTAAAGTAATTTCACTTATTCACATAAATGCCGCATGTTCCTATTGCTCATCCCATCACCCTCCGTCCCTCCCTCGCTCACCAACTTTATAAAAATCTCCGGTCTCCGGATGCCACCTTCCTTAGCCAATAAGCCCCTTTTTCTTCTTCTTCCTTCCTTCTTTCTTTCATGGGTCCTCTACCTTATCCTACCACCATGACCCAAAAGACGTAGCTGGTTCCATATTTCAAGGGTGCATTCAAAATTAAGGATGCAACTTCTAAGCCGGCTATATACACTTTGTTTGACCGACGCAAGAAAGGAATAGAAATACAATAAGGTGTAATGATATTAAAGGACAAAGGACACGGAGAAAGAAAAGGAAAGAAAAAAACAAAACAAGAGACACACAATAATCGATCAAAATGAAACCAGGCTTAAAGAGCTATCAATCGCATTTGCATTTGCAACAAATAATAATAATAATAATAATAATAATAATAATAATGGTTAGCTGCCCATTAAAAAGAGCCTAGGAAGCAGTTTGCCTCTCTACGGGAGAAACTTTGATTCTTGGATAAGGAAAAAGCAAGACCATAAACTACTAAGAATTAACATACCAACAAACCCAATCTGCCTCTGTACACTCTTTTGCAGCAACTACCTAGCCAGCCCAGCCCCTCATGGCGTACCGCAATATCATATTCCACTTCTTCAGTCAGAACTTCGTATTTCAAACGCAACACGAAAAGATGAAAAATACTCATGTCCTCCCTCGATTGACCCTTCTTCTAACCTAGCCCTACTAACAGCTTACCGTGATGACACAGATTAGCCATCCCCATTCGCCTCTTCTTCCATCGGTGCCGGTAGATTAAGATCGAGAAGAGGTTGCTTCTCCTCCTCCACGACCTCCTGGACCGGGACAGGGGGCCCAGCAGCAGCCTTCTCAAGCAAGGCAGCAGCTCCCGCTCCGATCAAGTGTGATCTCTTGTGACCACCTAAAGCTTGTCCTGATCTGAATCCCTTAGAACAGAAAGGACATTTGTGCCCCTTGGTCTTCTTGGACCCAGTTTTCGTGGGTGCTGATTTTGGGGCAATGCTGCCATTGACACTAGTGTCACGATCCTTGCTTTTCTTATGAGTTATGATATGACCTCCTAAGGCTTGACGGGTTTTGAAAGGCTTGTCGCAGATTGAACACTCATATCTCTCGTCACTACCCTTTTGAGGAGTTTGAGGAGCAATCTTTGTCTGCTGAGGGGCATCGACATTACTACTACTACTACCATTTCTAGTTCGACTCCTTGAATCATACCTGATTTCAGCTCCGTACTTATTATGAGCATAATGTTCTTCAGTAAAGTAGTGGGTGAAAGCATCTCTCCCTTTGCTGTAATCGCCGGTAGACGACTGCTTCATATGCTTGGGCCCTGACCCAGATCCAGCAAACTCAAGCTTAGGCTTCTTCATGAATCCGAAATTCTGGACAAACCCACCAACAGAAGAATCATCGGATTCAAGCTCTTTGGATCCATTCTCAAAATACCCAGAATCGGAATTATCAATTTCCACATTAATCTCGCGTTTCAGTTTCTTCCCAATAGATCCTCCACCTTGCTGCGGCTGCATCTTCTTCAGAGCAACATTCATCTTCTTATTGTTGCCAAGGTCACGGCCGTTGGAATTCGCATAAAGTTCTCTCCTTTCTCCAAATCCAACATGAGTTGAGGATGATCCGCCTTCTAGGATCAATGAATTGTTGTCTGAGGACTCTGCTGTCATATTAAGGCCACAGCCGCCGCTTCCGCCACTGATGCCTGTTCCTGTTCCAGTTCCCGCATCACTGCCCTTTTGCTTCTTCCGATGCTGGGTAGGGTTAGGTTGATCCCTAGATAACATCATCAAGCACATAGCAACATCTTCTTGTTCTTGTCCAATTTCAGAATTATTTGACGATGAACCATTAGCCAAAGAGGATAAATCGAAAGCAGGCGTCTTATATTTACCGCAACTATTACGAGTCACTGGCTTTGGCTTCGATCTAAACTTCTGCTGCCGCTGCCGCTTCTGCCTACTGTACTCTGCTTCTTCCAGATTGTCTGATAGACTCTCCATTGCTGCAAGCTCCTCCGCCACTTTGTCTTCGCCCTCTTCGACATCATCACCATCGCCACAATCCCATGACTCCCCGTCATCCTTGTCCTTTGATTCATCATAATCTTCCACATCATCATGAGGACCCTCCCATCTACCATGATGAAAGTTTCTCTCTTTACCAGAATGGCTACTCATGTGACCGCAAAGTGCTTTAAGTGATTGAAACACTTTACCACATTGCTTGCAGACTCCTTCTTGCTTCAATTTATATCTCGAATCAGTCATCCTCCATGTCTTCTTTGGGTTCTCTCTAAGTACATAACCAGAATGCCCTCCATTACTGCCATCACCAACACCATTACTCCAACCAGAACAACCGGCACCAACATTTTCAACAACCGCCCTTAAATCTCTCTTATTTGCACTTCCACCACCAACACCATCATCAAAGCTTAGATCTTTCTTAGCAGCAGCATAAAAAGTGTTGAACTTCATTTTGTGAGCTGATACATAAGAATTGCTGGCAATTACATGGGACCTCATGTGCCCTCCTAAGGATTTACCACTGGGAAATCTCTTGTCACAAAGCTTACAGACATGCTTCAACTCTCTCTGATCTCTCTCTTTCTCCATTGATTCACAACTTCTATCCTGATAAAAACAGAGCAAACCCAAGCTGGAAATTCTGAGCAAGATTTGATACAGGAACCAGCGAGTATGATAGTACTAAACTGTGATGTGAAAATATCGAAGAAACAGTGGGCTACATTTCATTTAATTTACATGAAAAAGATGTGATGCCTGTTTCAGCTTTAGCACATAAAGGTGGATGGAGGAAATTGGAAAATTTAATTAGATGCAGAAGATGGAAAGGAAAATTAAGACCCAGATCGAAGAAAGAATACCCAAGTTGTGAAGAAGCTCAAATCGGGCAATTTTTGTGGAACAGATCACGAAGTTTCATGCTTATTAACAGGCTGATCAGATAGAGAGAGAAAGTAGAGGAGGTGAACGTAGAGAGAATCAAAAGAGCATAGAGATGGGACTGTTTTATGTAAGTACAAGATCCGACCCATGAGAAGTGGCCACATGAATTCCATTTTTCTCTGGGGAATTCATTTTATTTTATTTTTCCTATCCTTTTCTATAATTTTATGTTGTCCCCCCCCCCCCCCCCCTCCTTCTGGGAATTTCTATAATTGTCGAAGGTGGAAAAATCAAAATCACAGTTTTTTCTTCTCGCTCCCGTAAGCCGTTGATGAGATGGGCCATGATGGTCGCTAATGATGGCGATGAACAAGTCCTTGGGAACAAGTAACAACTAACAAAAGACTACTGCGACTTTATCTCTCCGTCCGACTCTCCCTTAAATATATCCTTTTTCTTTCGTTTTCCACCTATAGGGTTTATCTGGTACGAAGGTAATCGAGAGAAAATTAAAAAAATAATAATAATAATAATACTCTAACTCTTTAATTCTGTATACTGTGTAGAAAGAATGCCTTTTGGGGGGGGGGAGTATAGTCATTTTATTAATAAAAATATAAAATTGATATCTTCTAAAAGATTTCTTCTTCCAAATACGCTTGTTAGGTCCGAGGTAACTTGGAAGGGAGAAAATAATGATTGATCAGCTTCTAAAAGAAAGTTACTATAAATTTTAAAGATAAATTTTAATTATTAATATTATTTAATACATTTTTATAAAAAATTATTAAAAATAATAATAACAAAATATTTTTTTTATAATAATTATATTTTTATATTATAATGTATTATATTTTTTTAGAAAACAAATAGTTAAAATGTATACTAAAAATTTAGGATAACTTTATTTTAGAGAAGGAGATAGTACTTTTCAAAAACTAAAATTAGTTTTGTTTGATATAAAGTAAAAGTCAAAAGTAACTTTATTTTTTCTTTGGTCATTTACTAGGAAAGTCACTTATCTAGTATTTTGTGGTAAGTTCGTCGATAATTATAGTGACCTTTAAACTAGCTATCTACGTTCTCATCTCACAGGAATTGGTCCCAGAAAATAAAACTAAAAATAAATCATCAATGTGATGCTTGATATGCATCATGATATGCTAAAACAAAATGAAATAATGTATATTGATTTTATTGAATATCTTTTTTTTAAATGTTATATTTGAAAAATACTTTATAATACATGCAATAAGAATATTAATAGCTTAATCTTTTGTTTTCTTCTCCATTTGATGTTGTTATGTTTAAAAAGTTCAGTCCTAATATTTTAATCCCTTGTATGAAAAACTATTTGTCTAAGGATATCCTTTGGGTAGATGTTAAAGCTTATTTTTTTACTTAAAATAACATAATTAGTGAATTAATTACAAAAACACAAGTTCATTGAAGATACTAAATTCTACTTCACTTTCTAAATTTTAGTAACTTTAACAAGCATCCATTAATACCTGTTAGAAAAACTAAACAAAATAAAAAATTGGATAATGTTTAACCTAATGATAAATGATAACTTATGAGTACCATATATTTCAGGTTTGAATGTTTTCACCCCACTATCAGTATTGTAATACCTTTATAGTACCACCACCTATATAATATTTTGTACACTACTATAGAAATAGGATTTGATATTGCCAATAAGACAACGATTACTTTAAAACCAATATGAAAAAAATAAGTGTTGTAATGAAGGGGGTTTTGATAATAATTTTAAATGAAAATAGTTGTTAAAAATGGGTCACCATGCAGTATATTTTACATTTTGACCTTTGACTATGGTTTTAAATAGCTTTAATAACATTTTGAATGTGTAGTTAGTTTTAGTAACAAATTTTCCTCGAAATTGTTATTAAAAGTCCCAACCTTTATTTTTACTAAGTGGCTATATGCCATTCCTTCTTCTCTCAATTTCTAACCATAAGCTCTCTCTCAATCTTCTTTTCATCATTTAGTACTATATATGTCATTCTTCATTTCTCCTTCAACCCCTCACCCACATTTAATAATATCCTCCTAATCTTTTTCTTCTTTATTTAATCCTTTTTCATAATCGGTACCTGAATATCTATAATGGAATGGCATTGAAAGTTTAAATATTTCATGATGATGTCAAAGGTTTGGATGTTTCATAATCAAGTATATCTAAAACAAAATCAAGAAAAAACACCTCCAAATATGACTGTCTGTGAGATAGATCTAGTAGAAAATGTTTGAATATTTTATATTCGAGATTCAAATAAAAAATGGAGCTTTAACTCAGTTGGTTATGATCCATCAAGGGTGAGTACTAAAAGATTTGTATTGATTTTTCCAACTTTAGAAGCCTTTGAAGATTGAAGTTTGAACTTTATATGAGTTCAGAGCAATAAATTGATTCATGGTTTTAGTTTAGATATGTATATGTTGTTCATTTCAGGTTTGGCTTAGCTTCAATTTGTCTGTTTTTTTCCCCAAATATGAAGAGGTTAGTTCTATTTGGCTTTGATTCATTTGTTTGATCTTTGGATGACATGACTTCTATTTTAGGTTCATTTTACTTCTCTAGAGTTCATTGTCTCTAGATTTGTACCTTTTTTTAATCTATTTTTCTATAGATCCATTTTGGTTCATATTTGTTCATTTTATTTTGCTTTCTCTACATTTTCTTGCTTTGGTAATGTGGGTTGTATCTATAGGAGCTAATACATGGAGTGTATTAGATTGTTTTGGAATGTATGGTATTCAATTTCAATTTGAGGATACTTTTAGCTTTGCTTATTTGGGTTTTGTTGTTTGATTATATGACCTCCTTCTTCATTGTTATCATGAAGTAATGGATTAATTTTGAGAGTTTGTTATAGTTCCATAGAGAACTATGAGGGCTCTAATCTCTCACGCTTAAATTAAAACTTGAGTATTCAAGCACTAGAAAGTTGTTGCTAGTCATCAAAAACAAATATTGAAAGTAGCTAATAGAAATTTCCAAATAATAGGTTTTGATAATGGTTGTTTGGAATAACCATTATTAAAAGTCTGAAATTTTCCCTAACATTATGTTTTTTTTTGTTTTTTTTATAATAGTTTTAGAACGATAATTAAACCTATAATGATATGTTTTGATAACATCTTATAACTATTATTAAAACTCTAAAGCAACTATCCTTACAACTTATTTTTGTACAAGTAGTAATTACCTTCTTAAGGCCATTATGAATATATACAAAAACAAAAAAGAAGAAAAAAAATTACTCCCTCCATCCTAAAATAATAGACTTGTTTAGTTTTTCTAGACATATTAAGAGTAAATAGTTAATGTTATGTTTTAGTTCAATATTTTTTAGGTTTATCAACTTGTATAGTTTTTTTTACACATATTAAGAGGTAATAATTAATATTATATTTTATTTTAATATTTTTCATGATTACCCTCACTTTGAAATTGTGTAAAATTGATTTTAGTCAATTTATCCACTGATATATAGTTAGTTAATAAGCACATATTTCAAGATAAACCATGATACTTCACCATTCACAAGAAGGTTCTATTAGATCAATAGTCTAATATCAGGTAGACCCTCGGGCCCAAATCAACAGATGAGTGGCTTGCTTGCAAGCTAGATCAATGGTGTAAGACTTTGAATAATAAAAGGGCTTATGAATTTTTATGAGGCACTAAAATGACATAAAAATTCACAGCAATTTTTTAGAAAGAGAGGCACATCTAAAGGTTTATGTCTATATATGTTATGGTTAGCCATTAAAGGGATATTACAAGCTAAAGATGTACCAAGTTTCTTGTACATTAGTAGAGAGTCTCCTATATGTATTGTTGCTATTGAAAACCATGATCATTTATTTTTTTAATGTTCCTTTTAGTGCTACTATCATACATGAATCAAGAACATGGCTAGGGGTGACTTGGGACATAACTAACCCTAAGAAAAACATATGGTGAATTATGAAGAGCATAAAAGGAGGAGAAGATTAATCGACACCACAAATTGAAAATTCATTGTTGTTACATATATCTATTTTATTTGGAATACTCGAGAGTTGGTTGAGCAATTTTATTCCCTGCCCTATGAATGCTATTACGCATGTGAAAAATTTTGTTTATAGAAACCTTTAAAGTTTACACAACGATGCTTCTATAAGGTTTTGGTGAAGGATAGTTGAATTTTGTGTTTGTTTCCTTTTGGTCAACTAGTTTCTTATAAGTGAACTAGGTTTGATAACCTCAATAACTCATCTACTTAGGCTCCTTGTAACTAGCTAGACTAAATCCTTATTTAAAGCTATTTATAAAAAAAAACTAATTATTATGGATAATTACCTTTGATAAGTAGATTCAAATAATCCCTTATTTTCCTTAGCCATTATGCCATCTCTTATCTTAGGTATGCTCACCAACTTTTACACATTTTTTAACTTATATATATATAACTTATCAATAAATAAAAATAAAAATAAGGATATTATAGAAAAATATAACAATCTTATTGTAATACCCTGTAATTTTATCTAATATTGATCTCAATTAATTAATAATTCCACCTAATATAATTCTAACTTATGAGTCATCTATATATATATATATAGCCTAATCCTAACCCTTGATACTTGATAGATTAAATTTTAGTGAATTACCTAATTATAAAATTGAACTTAATCCTAATCCAAAACCTAAAATTACTTTCTTCCTTTTTCCTTAATCTTTCCCCCTTTTCTTTCTTTTATTTCTTCCTCCTTCCCTCTGAATTTATGCACCATACCCCCTCCTTTCCCCTTTTGGGCCAAACATGCCCCAACCCTATGCACCTACGTCACTTTCCCCTTCCCCTCCCCAGCCATGCCTACCAACTATTCCCTTACACCACCGACCCTCTACACAACCCCCTACACCCTTGCACCAACCCCTCCTTTCTTACCTGCATAGCTCCTATGCAACCTAACCGAGCCTCTCCCCTCGTCATTTTCTTTTTCCCTCACCAATCCCTGCACACACACACACACACACACATATATATATATATATATATATATATACATGCATGCCCCCTTTTCCTTTTCCCTCATCTTCCTTTTTTCTCATCGAGAAATCATCGAGCCTTCCCCTTTTCTCCTTCTTCTCCTTTTTCTTTCCTTTACTCCATTTCATCATCATTAGCACCACACCAAACATCATCACTATCTAAGCCTTCCCTCCATTTCCATACCATTCGTCTTCCATCGCACCCTAAAATCTCCCGATTATCGCACCTTACCCAAACCACCATCCATTTCTCTATAATCGCACCTCACCCTAGCCACCATCTATCTCACTATTGTGACACATGTCACCCTATCCTCCATCCACTCTCATGACCACTTGTCAACCTATCTGCCACCTATATTTTCCCGTGTGTTCCATTGGCCACCAAGTACCACCAACCACTTGTGCTGCTTGTAGCCTACCACTAGTCCCATCTCCACCACACCACTGCCTTGCTAGCTAACCATTGCCTCTCCTAACTACAATTTCTCCCCTCTTTGTTGCCCTAATTCAGTTTGGTTTAGGCATGTCCCAGTCGTTCCCACTTTCCCTGGCCCATGTAACTTTAGTTGTCTCCTTACATGCCGCCATGCCCTCCAATGTGCACTACCCCCTATATAAGCCTTTCCATTTTTTGGTTATCTCTATTTTCCCTCCATTTCATTTGTCTTAGTTTTCCTTAGTTAATTTTCCTAAGTATAATGTTGTTATATTTTTGATTTCTAGGTGATATTCCAATGGTATTGGAGGAAGAGTCATAGGTCTTATGTGTTTAGAAACCGGAGACACTTTCAGTAAGGATATATGTTATAGCTAGGGTTGTTTTATGTATAATATGTATATTTTTGTGTGATATCATATTTTAAATGGTTATATGGATAATTTTATTATGATAAATAAGTTATATGATATATGATGTTGTATGTTAAAAAAGTGAGAATGTTGTGAAAGCATGCATTGTGCTTATTGTTGGTTGTCATGAATCGGGATATGTAGTATCTTTTTGTAATTAGGGTTATGCATTTTCATGATAATTATGATGATATATGTGTATTGGAGGTTGAAAAACCATTTATATTGAGGCTCATAAGTTTTTTTTGTAAAAATATGGATATTTTGGCTATCTTAGGAGAATTTTGGTCAATACGGGTTAAATATAAAATCTTAGGTATTTTAATGTGTTGAAAAGCTCTATATATTTTATATATATCACAAGTAAATTTTGGATAAATTATGAATGGTCTAAGTCCAATTAAATGAGAAAATAACTTAAATTGAGAATAGTAGCCCAAGAGGCATGATCATTATTACATATGTGAAATATTAGATTTTAATCTTAATTTTTGGATATATTGTTAATGTTGGCATTTTATAAATAAATATTAAATTTTATGGTTATATGATTTTTATTGAAAATTTATGATTAATTTTTGAAATTAAGGTTTTGTAGGGAACTAAAAATAGGAACCCTAAAGGTAGACTATTATCACATGTGTAAGACATTAAGGTTAGACCATGATTTTTGGGCATGCTGTCAATGATGATGTTTTAAGGGTGGATATTTAATTTGGTGATAAAATGATCATTAGTGAAGAATTTATGCCTAACTTGTGGAATTAGGATTTCTTAGAAGAAAATATGGGGTTGTCATTAGCAAATATATTATTATTCTCATGGTTGTATTTTGCGTTTTTCAAACATTTATGTTAAGATGGTTCATGTGCCTTTCATGTCTATATGTTTGTTTTTCATGAAGACATTGAGATAAATAACCATGAATAAGATATTAATCATTTAAAGTGAAAGATCATATGAGTCATGACCTGTTATACCTGTTTGTTCCATCGGATGAGAATAATGGCCATGTGATTTACATCCTAGGGTTATTGATACTATTCTATTTTTTGAGAATAGTAGCTAGGAGCTTTGTGTCATAGGGTTGTATAGTAATGATGCCATTACACCATTTAATAATAGTGAGGTCCTTAAATCAATTTGAAATACCATTAGAATGATCGTAATCATTGATAAGATATTAATCACTTGAAGTGAAAGACCACATAAGTTAAGACTAATTGTACCCATTCATTTCATCGGATGAGAATAATGGCCAAGAGATTTATGTCATTGGTTTGTATATTATTGATACCATTCCACTGGACGAGAATAGTAGCCAGGAGCTTTATGCCCTAAGGTTGTATATTATTAATGTCGTTCAACGGGTTGAGAATAGTGGCTAGGAGCTTTATGCCATAAGGTTTCATATTGTTGATACCATTCTACCGGTTGATAATAGCAAGGTCTCTGAACTCAATTTAAAATACATCATTGAAATGATCGTAATCATTGGTAAGATATTAATTACTTAAAGTAAAAGACTACATGAGTTAGGAATAGGTGTATCTATCCATTCCATCGAATGAAAATAGTGGCTCGGAGCTTTATGCCCTAAGGTTTCATATTATTAATACCATTTTTCAAGTTGAGAATAGTGAGGTTCCATAACTCAATGTGAATAAGATTATGGATCCTGTTTATTCCATATTATGAGACTAAAAATCAATAAATAAGTTGGTATCACCATATAATAATCTATATACATGTTTATCCCTTAATGTGACCTTATGACATTATGTGACTTTGCTATGACTATTTTGTTACCTTACTCGGTATATGGTGTACTAATTATCCTTTTCATGGGTTTTACTCATTTCTAAGAGCAAATGACCTAGTTGAGTTCGTGCATATCATTGATTACACCTTGAATAACTTTGTTGTATATAATACTCTACTTGGGGAGGAGTGATTATTTTGTCTTTGGGACTTCAGACATAGAGTCAAGTTATCCGGTTGATACTTTTGGTCTATATACCTTTTAGAACTCTTAGTTCCCAATGTATATCTTTTTTTTTAATTTGTCTTTTTTACTCGAAGTAATCCTCCAAATACTTGTTTAAATTTATGAAATCTATTTTGTTCTATGTTTTAACATGTTTAACTGTTTTGTCTCGTATTTGATATAAGGATGAAATGGTAAGAAATAATTATATTAAGTACAGTGATAACACCTAATTAAATTTTTTTACGCTTCCACAAAAACAAAAAAAATTCATTCGTAAAATTTTTGGGTGTTATGCCTATATTGTAGAACAAAACAAAATAGAATCATTACCACTAAATATGGGACAAAGAGTGTACTTCTTAAAAAAAAAGTTTGAAATAACTTTACTAAGTATTTATTTAATCACTGTCAGAAAAAATTTAACATTAACTTATCAAATAAACACATCACCTCACCAAATTTGATAAAATTGTTTGGCACAAAATGTTTATTGATCTTAGAGCCCTAATATATATATATAAAGGGATTTGTGATTTTTTTTTAAAATTATGTTATTTATATAAGTGTGCTAATTCAAAATGTTATATATCAAACATTCAAAATCATATCTTTACAATTTTTAGCTTATGCTACCTACAAGAGTATACTAAACCTTGACTTATTCCTTGACTCATCAAGATCAAACAACTATGACATCTCTTATCCTATGTGTACCCGTCGTGTGTTCATGTTCATGTATATATATATCACTTAGCAAAAAAATAAATATAAGGATATTATAGCAAATAAAAATATAACAAGGCCTATATATATCGTGGAAGAAATCAAAATAGAAGCCTTACCTCTTAACATGGGATAGAGGGAGTACTAAAAAAAAATTTATAAACACATAAGTTTCAAAGAACTTTACCAAGTACTTATTTAATCATTGTTATAAAAAAAGTGACATTAGCATATCAAATAAGCATATCACATCAGCAATTATGATAAATTATTTGATAAGCTAGTGTATTATAGATAAATGTTTATTGATCTTAGACCTCTAATATATAGATAAAAAAGAGTTAGTGAAGATATTTTTTTAATATATTATTTGGATAAGTTTGATAATTTAAAATGTTATATATCAAACATTTAAAATCATAAATTAACAATTTTAAGCTAAATATTCCTACAAGAGTATACTAAACATTGCCTTTTTCCTTGACTTATCAATATCAAACTACCACCGTACCTTAGACTCGGACATTAAGGGTTGTGAAATTTATATCCATCTATTATTGTGGAGAGTTTTCTAGATACAATTTTAGTTTAGGATACCATTAACAATCATATCCCTAATTATATAGAAGCCATGTATCTAGGATACGAAATTAGACTGGAATAGTTGATTTTACTGGTGAACAAATAAGCTGGTCCAATCATCGACCAATTTCAATTTATTGATCCTTAGGATCTTATAACTAGTTAGACTAGTAAGAACTAGTGGCTCGATCTAAATATAGATAAAAATTGACTAAAAAATAATTAAGGGTTTGGTATGATTCATATGTAGTTTAATATTTTACATGTTTCATATATTTTCTAGTAGTCCATTATATTAATCCAACCACTAAACCAATGAATCATTTATGATACTTATTTGATGATTGATTTAATTTTTAAAACTATAGTTTCAACCAAATTCGTCCACATCCACAGGTGTTTTAGCTTTACTATCAATCACCTTTGATTATCAAGATTTTCCAAAGCAAACTAACTCTAATTGAGCTACCCTAATTACAATTGTATAATTGCTCTTAAAGAACTCTCTTACTCCTAAATGCATTTAGCTTCAATAATGGTTAATATAATAATTTTTTGAACCTTTACTCTCAAATATAGATGTTTTTTTACTCGAATTAAAATAATTATTCTCTCATAAATTTCTATGCTATAGCTCGAATGCTTGTGTTTGTTTTTACTCTTATGCTCGAGATTTTTCTCTGTATAGCTCAATATTCTTTATCTTCATATCTCACTTAGACATATACACTTAAATATATTTGTAACACCATAGAAATCACTACAAACTATTTTTTGAGGAAGAAATAATAATAAAATATTAGATTTTACGCCACATCCTACATAGAAAATATACTTCTTATACCTAATATATGCTAGTTGCAATGTTAAAAGTAACTCATAACTAGATATTAAGTATAGGAAGTCCTATGATGATATAAGATCACAAAACATAGAGAGAAAAATAATAAATGCAATGGAAAATAGAGGAATAAAAATCTAAGAAGATAAATAGATATCTGTATAATCATACTTTAGAACCAACCCATAAAACACTCACCATAGATAAACACAACAAAAACATTGAATCAACAATTAACTACAAATAAGGCAGCAACCATAAAAGGATGGTCAATACTTGAGCATTGAATAAGGTAACAATACACATCAATAAGTTAAAGCATGTATAACATACAAGATTCATAATAATAAAAAATGGATGATATTCATATGTAAATTCTTATGATAGAATATGACTGAAGGAAAACATTAGATTAAAGTTAATACTAAGGTGATCATAAACTTTAATTTGTTTAGTCACATTGAGGTTAGGGAACCATTGTATCATAAACTCTCCCTTTTCTCCCATAGATGGGAGAAAGATAATCAACCTCATTGATGTTCTCACATCTAGGGTAAGACATGCATGTGCCACTAGTAAACCTCTAATCGTTAAGTAAGCATATCTCTTTTAAGTCAGTGGATTATTCGAATAGATTATTCTAGGGTCCTTTGGTTCCATTAGTGTAACACCCCAAATTTCTACTACTGAAAAATTTGATTTACAAAGTTAAGTATGGAAGCTAAAACAATAAAAATGAAGGCTATTACCGCCACACTCGGTATAAATCTGGTTACCTTTACCATTCTCATATCAAGTGCTAAGGCTAAAATAATTACTCTACTAAGATTTATAACATGATTAAAATAAAAAAAATGGAGGAAACAAAAGATAAGTACTGTGCTATATAAAAGGAACATCAGTGATTTACAAAACTCAAAGAGAGAGAATACATAAGGACACAAACATCCAAATACAATTAAAATCAATATATAAAAAGATATTAGATAGCCTTGGGCTCTCAAACTTAACTACCAGATTTAGACTAAACTTATAAGTTGACCTACAAAGACCACTTCCATTGAATAGGCAGAGGCCCACAAAAGGAACCCTTCAGTATAACAATTCTAATCAACCCTTTATACTAAAACAAAATGAAAAAACAACATAAAACACATGCAAGGCATCACAATAATACATGGTATAAAACATTGAATTGCACATGCATCAATTGAAATACGAGAATCATTCATGTATCACATTCCACCGATGTTATATACTATTCATGCTCATTCATTTGAAATTACCTAAAGCTTACCAATGGAACATATAATAGTTGATCTTTGCAGTATAATTAGAAACAACATCAACCCAAAAACAAGGGAATCACCACAGACCACATACCTCATTATCATTCCTAATAAATCTTATAATACAGATAGGTTCAAAAGCATAAATTAATAAAAACTCATTGCATCATAGGTAGGCACAAAGACTGCTACTGAACCACTACTAGGCACAAAGAATGCTACTAAACCATAGGTAGGTAAGAAGGTTGGCTATTACTAAACAACAGATAGGCACGAAGGCTGCTACTAAACCACACGTAGACACAAAGGATAATACCAAACATAGCTAGGCATAAAGGCTACTACTAACTGACCCAATAGTTTAATAATCCAATAATCATTTTTATTTTTATTTATTCAAGGGGAGATCAATCAATCTAGAGACAGTAAGGTACTTCAGTGATATCGGCACACCAAGGCAGCACATTATCTTACTGATTATCAACCGAAGGATGTAAAGGTACTCTAGTCGCATTGGTACACGAAGGTAACGTAATACCCTATCGATATGGACACCTGATCCATAAGTATGTGTACCCCTATTAATCTGCATAATAGAATAGAGTAAGATATAGGGTCTGGCAGGGGCACTAAAGACACTAGAAGAAATCCAAAATTAACTGTGGGATAAACCACCTTTCTTGATGAAATACCCCAAAAACCCTAATTTAGAAAATCATGGCCAAATAAGGGATTATCAGGACATTAATTAAATAAATTACTTTGTTCAAATTAAGAAGGATAAAATAGTTTTAAATTATTATAAACTTTATAAATAATTTAATTGGAGGAAATTAGAGTGTTTTGGTTAATTAAAATGGAATTTAAGAAAATTCTTTCAAAAATCCCTAAATCAACCTAAAAAGAGAATTTAATTATTATTTTAATATAATTATTTTATTAAACATCCCAATTACCCAAATCATGCTAATTAATCCAACCACTAATTTCCCTTCTTTTTTTCCCTTTTCCCTTTTTCCCCTCCTTTTCCTTTTCTTTCCTTTCCTTCCCTTTTTTTTTCTAACTTCCCTGACATAGGCCGGCCTGCTGGCCCAGCACCCCTCTCGCGGCCCAGCTCCCCCGCGCACCTCTTCCTTTCTCCCGGCCGGTTCGACCTTTTTCTTTCTTTCCTTTCTTTCCCGATGAACCGCCGGTCCACCCCCACCTGTACTTCATCTTCTACCTCCCGCCCACTTGCAGCAGAAAAACTCGCTGGAAACGTAACCTTCAACGCCATGCCATATCACCGGTCATTTCGCTCCTCTCCTCCTCGTTGTTTCCCCTATGGATGTGACCAAACGATTCAGCCCCTCTCCTGCACGCAAGCCTCTCCCTCCTCGACAGATCATGGTCTGCAATTGCAGACCCTACGCCGGCCATTCTCGTCGGACAAACCCCCATAACCCTAACCCCCCTACTCTCCCTCGAACCTTTGTCGTTTCCCGTCCCAATTGGCTTATAAATAGCCCCAAGAGCTTCCTTAATCGGTTCAAAATTTGGAACCTAGAAAAATCATCCGTGCGCTGCCCCACCGTCAGCCGCCCTTTCCTCCACCATTAGCCGCCTGCCCTTGCCACCAAAATCCTCCCTACACCGCCCTCTACACAACCAAGTCACTAGCCCTCCCTGCCTTGCCCCACACATGCCGCCCCGGCCGTGCGAAATTGCCTTCCCAAACAACCCTTTCGACCCCTTACGCCACCTTCGTGCCGCCACTGTAGCCCATACCGCCGCCTGCAGCAACTCCACTACCCCCCAAAACAACCAGGGGTTCCTGCTCTACCACCCTACACCTCCAATTTCCTCTAGTTTCCCCTCTCTTAGCCTCCACAACCACTTTCCCCATTTCTTCCTCCCTCCACCGCCGGCGCCACCACCCCAGCCAGGTTGCCCAACTCCCTAAACCCTAGATCTTGAATAATAGAAGTGGTTAATGATTTTAATACTATTAACTATTATTATTAATGTTATTATGATTATTACTAACATTATTATTATTAATACTATTACTATTATTACTACCCTTATTATTATTATTAGGTCCTAACATTACCCCTAAGAACTTCTAATTAATGGTATTAATTAATACTAAAACCTTATTAAGTTATTATTATTATTATTACTATTACTATTACTATTATTATTATTATCATTATTATTATTACTATTATTATTATTATTATTATTATTATTATTACCATGTTTATTACTCTAACTATGACTAATATCGTTATTACCTCTATTATTGTGATTATTTTAGTATTCCTACTACTATTAGTATTATTACTATTATTATTACTATCATTATTGTTGTAATTATTATTATCATGGGTATGGCGGTTATTATTATTTCTATTATTGTTCTTACTATTATTATTATTACTATTATTATTATTACTATTATTATCATCATCATCATCATCATCATCATCATCATCATCATCATCATCATCATCATCATCATCAACATCATCATCATCATCATTATTATTATTACTATTATCGTTATATTCACCATATTTATTACTTTAACCATTACTACCATCGTTATTATCCTTATGATTATTATTCTTTAACATTATTACTTTAGTATTCTTGTTATGATTTGTATTATCACTATTATTATTATTACTATTATTATTACTACTACTATTATTATCATTATTATTATTACTATTACTATTACTATTATCACTATTTTTACTATTACTATTATTAGTATTATTAACCTTATTATCGTTGTTAATATTAGCATTATTATTATTATTGTTACTACTATTACTACTATGATTTTGATTACTATTGTCATCATTATTATCATTACTACTATCATTATTATTAGTATTCCCATTATTATTAGTGCTATTAATAACATTATTGGAACCCTTACCATAATACTGTGAATATACCAAGACTTACTTCGATTAGTGGGAAAATTTATTAACTATCTTAAGAATAATAATAACCCTACCTTTTTATTTATAAACTACTAGTTATTAATATTAGCCTTAGTATTAGGCCATGATAAGGGTAAGATAGGGGTTTTGGTATTTCCGATAGAGGGAGGTTAACTTATAATATTTCCCTCTTATAGGTGAATCGAGTGAGAACTTCCAGGAGGTGTAGGAGGGTGCTCCAAGCCCGGCGCCGATTTAGGTAAGGGTCTAACTAAGGTCGCTTGTGTGATACATGAACTACTTGCCTTGGATGCCTCGCATGATTATGTGTCATGGTTTAAATGTCATTATCTTACCTGTTTTACGTGTAGCGCAGCTTGGATTCAAGGTACGGCTATGTGATCGCCTTTGTTTTGTATTAATGTGGATGTGCTACAAGTTGTGTTATGATGTGGCCTTAGGACATGCATGCTAGGGTATTTGATGTGGTGATGTAGTTTGGGGACACGAAAAAGAAAATTTGGAAAGAAAAATAACCAAGGGGAACTAAGTTGGCTAGAGAAGGAATATGAGAAACTAGGGTTTGCATGGGGTGGTTAAGGTCCGCATGGGGGCAAACCTTACGTACAGAAAGATGCCTTGGGGGTGTGTGGAAGGTAAGAGAAGTGTCGTTTGAGTGTTTGGGGGCTTCGAGCAAAAAATAGTACGTAGACCAAAATAACGGTGTGCAGGAGACTAGGCTAGAGTTTAGAGGGTGACAAGAAGAAAAAGGGGAGAATTAAAATAATAAGTGAAGATGAGGGTGACATGAAATGAGGGTTGAATCGAAGGGTCGTGAGGTGTAGGGGTGCTAGGACGGTTCTGGATGTACGAGGCAGAAAAAGGTGGGCCACATAGGCCCAAGTTAGGGTTTCTGGAGAAAACCCTAAGGGAAGGTGGTGAGTGGACTTAGGGGTAAAAGGTGGTGGGCCCAGACCCACACACTTAGGAGACGGGTTTCGGAGTGAGTAAGCTAATTAAGAGAAGGATGTCGGGCGAGTTAGGAGGCGCAAAGGTCTCAAGATATGAGACGGGCCCTCTTGGGAGGATAAGTATAGCGGAAGTTAGCCATGCATGTCTAGGGCGGAACTCGTTGGAAAAGATACCATAAAAATACTAATCACTTAAAGAGGAAGATGCTGAGCCGGGCCCAGACCGGTCCACCGACGAATAATAGTGGCCAGGAGCCGGGGTGCCCTAGAGACCGATCCACTGGCGAATAATAGTGGCCAGGAGCGTTTTGCCCTGTATATATATTTCCAGTCCACTGACTATAATAGTGGGGGTTTCCGTGCTCAGCAAACCAAATGTAAAATCGATAAGACATGGGACGATACTAAATACTTACATTGGAACACCATGTGAGTCGAGGCGAGACCGGTCTACCGGCAAATAATAGTGGCCAGGAGCATTTTTCCCTGGAGACCAAACCACTGGCAAATAATAGTGGTCAGAAGCGTTTTGCCCTGTACATATCTCCAATCCACCGGCTATAATAGCGGGGCACCCGCACTTACATGGATTAATAAAGAGTATGTGGAATTGAGTATGGTATTAAGAGATTTAAAGGATAAGTCTAATTGGAACATAATCGGCCTCACTATTTGTATTGTCTTATGTGCCTATATGATCATGCATGTATTGTGTACTTTGTCTGTTCGGCCTTAGTTATTCGGTTACCTTGCTCAGTACGAAGCATACTGACCACCCATTTCATGGGTGCTGCTCATTCCCACGAGCAGAAGGCCCCACTGATTTAGTGCAGGTAGGTGACTCTATATTCGATGCCTATGACGCTTATGAGGCATCGGGCGGGACCGAGAGCTGAGTTCGGACCTAGTTTGGGGATCGAGAGTGGCATGGCCGGATTCTGTTGTCACTTCATCTTTCTTATGTATTTAAGTTTGTTTATTTCTGGTGTACAACGTTTCAACCTTCGAAATCCTTAAAACTGTATCTTTGAATTGTACTTCAACCTTCCGCACTCTGATTCTGTATTACTCGGGTTTTACCTATGACCGTGTTTTGCTATCAACTCGTATTTGATGGTTAATCTGATTTAGTCTTAGCACTTAGTACCGGGACGGTAGGAGTGAATCGTTCTGGTATTAAGCATGGCGGTAACGCCCCCGAATTTACAAGTGTTATTTCTTGTTTCCGATAAACTTTTTGAAATTAAACGAAATTTTTCAGTAGTAAATTTGGGGGTGTTACACTTGATCTTAAGGTCTTTCACTTTAAGTATTTTTATTTTATTAAGGTGACCGCGAAATCACATACGAATCATATAGATCCAATTTCTATCCTTTCACCATTTTACTCACTTCTAATTATTTCGAGACAACCATAATTAAGATAATTACTAAGGTCATTCATAAAAATATACTATGGCTATCCTAGACTCAATTATTCACTTTTGGGCGCAGTAGGCTAAAAATGACCAAAATGCCCTTATGTTTAAAATTACCACATTAACATCCTCTTCAATTAATAATTCCATTTTATTTATTAAGGTGTCATTAAAAGGCTAAAACATAATAATTAAACCAATTTAACATACAGATAAATTAATAGATAAGCCAAATGACCAATTTGCCTTTATTCATGATTTTGCATATAAAACCCTAGCATGTGTATCTAATACATCCAAGGTCACATAATCTTTTGCTTAGAAACATACAATACAAATTAAGCATGTTTGTCACGGTAAAAATTATACCAAATTGCCCTTAGGGCTCATATCTATGATTAATATTCCATAAATATATCTACACATTTTCATCTTATCATTTTCCATGTTCATGCCATACATTATTGTAAAAATAATTTTACCATACTTTTATATGTGAAATATTTACATAGGATAACATACTCTTTTTGTAAATTTGTATGATATAATAGAAAACACATAATTATAATTTAATAAGTCATGCTTAACATATTTCAATATAGAAACCCTAATGTGCTATCATGTAAAATTTACTATTTTACGAAATTATAAAAGTTAAAATATAGAAAACATAATTAGCACAATTTATACATCAAAACATTAATGTGTTATCATGCAATGTATGATATTTTAGTAGAGTATAACAGTCACCCGAATTCTAGCAAAAACACACAATAGCGGTACCCTACTAAATACTATGAGATCCCGTTAATCAACTTTAGTACCTAAAAGTAATGTCACAATTACCAAATTAATATTTAATAGATACAATAATAATAATAATAATAATAATAATAAAATATTTATTTTTTGAAATTAACAAAATACCTTTACTTATTAATAATATGTGTCAAATTATATTAGAAATCAACTCTTCCTTATGTTGCGCATGTAGCGTGAGCTCACACAAGGGGATGTTTGGCTAGGTTGGGTTGGTGATGTCTAGGGTGGTCAACGGGGGATGTGCTGGCAGTTGGTGCTGGTCGGTGGTTGAAGGGGGACGTGGTGGTGAGTTGGTGGTTGTGAATTGGTGACGGGCTAGTGCTAGAAGTTGGAGTTATAGTGGAGGGTGGTGGCTGGTTGGCTTGATTGTGGTTGATGGTTATGGGTGGTGGAGATGGTGGTTAGGAAGGGGATGTAACTAGGTAGGGTGACTGGAAGGGTGGTGATATCATGGGTTGGCTAGGCTAGGATGATAGATTTGAGGTGGGTGGTGTAGGAAAGGAGTTGACTTCGGGGAAGGGTGGCGAAGGTGAGTGATGTAGGTGTGGTGGTTCTAGCCGAAAGGTAGGAGGGTAGGAATGGCAGGAAAGGCCATAGGGGAGAAAAAGAAAAAAAGATAAGAAGAAGAAGAAGAAAGAAAGAAAGAAAGAAAGAAAGGAGTTGACTTCGGGGAAGGGTGGTGGATGCCTGGATGGTGTGTGTGCATGGTGTCGGTGTAGAGGCTGAGAATGGTGGAAGCTATAGTGGACAATTGTAAGGCAACGGGTGGTGGTGATGATGGTTATGGCTGAGAATGGTGAAGTGCAGGGCTGTTGGGTCGAGGTTGAGGAGTGGTGAGTGGTTGGTAGTCGAGGGCTAGGGAGCTGGGGAAACGATTGAGGCTAGTGGTGGCTGCTAAGTAATGTGGTGTTGTAGGGAAGGTTGGTGCAAGGAGCTATTGTGGTGCACGAAAATGACTAGGGAGGGTTATTGCTGGTAGGTTGTGAGGATAGTTGGGATCTGGGTGGACATGGCATCGTAGGAAGTAGGGGGACTACGTGATTGGTTGAGGAAGTGTAGAGGGAGAAGAGGAGGGTTGTGTAGGTTGTGGTGATGTGTCTGTATGTATATATGTATGTAGAGAAGGGGATGAGGTAATGTGTTGTGTGAGGTAAGGAGAAGTCACAGAGAGTGTTTGGGAGAGGGATTTGGGGTACGCAAGGGGTATAATAAGAGGTAAAATGGTAGGGTAGGGTAGAAATTTATTTATTTAGTTTTAGGTTTATTTTTGATAGATTAGGGTATCGGGTAGAAAATATATCGAGGAAAATAATCCGATTTAGGATAGGTTTAACAAAAAGGGGAAAAAAAGTAAAATAATAGGGGAACATATTTAGGAAATTTATTTGGGTTATGGGTTAAAGGCTAAAAATAAAATAATTAGGCCAAGATTTAAGGGTTAATTTTGAATAAAAAGGATAAACACCAGAAAACAAAGGTTATGAAATTTCAGAGTGTTACAGTTAGAACTAAGTAATATATAATCAAATAATTTCAACACTTGGAATAACTTTGGTCCATTTTTGTGTGATGTTCTACTTTAAGTAGTAATGTTATATTGTATCTTTAGCTAATGCTTAGCAGATAATAATTCATCACTTTGTTTACTTATTATATATCATAACACTTTCTCTTTGAAATTTTGAAAAAATTATATGCAAAGGATGGATATTTCTTTAAAATTTATGATGCATGTAAAGAGAATAATAGTCACGGTAATTACATGCTTCAAGATGATTTTTCTTTTCAAGCTTATTAAATTATGTATAGCTTGATCTAGTGTGCATAATAATTATTAAAAAAGTATGGCTGGGAGGTATAACGGGTCATTTTGGAGTTCATAAAACTGTGGAAATATTACAAGGCCATTTCTATTCGTTAAGAATGACAAAATTGGTACAATAAGAATGATAAATTTGGTACAAGCTATTATTGGGGAATGCGTGAGTTGTGAAAAGGGTAAGAGTTTCTTCCATATGGATTTGTATACTCCTTTACCTATTCCTATTCAACCAATGGAAGGGTTTATCCTAGATTTACAAAGGATACAAAGGGGAAATGATTCCATAATGGTAGTGGTAGATAGATTTACTAAAATGGAACATTTCATTTCTTATAATAAAATAGATGATGCAAATCATGTGTTGCATTTATATTTCAAACAAGTGGTAGGTTGCATCTGAAATGCCCCGAAAATTTCTAATTTTATAAATTATATTTAAATGAGGTTTTATTAGAAAAAATTATTTAAATAAATTATTTTCATTAAAATAAAAGGATATTTAATTAGGAAAAATAAAGAAGGAATTTGTAAGTATTTTAATTAGGAGGAATTTGGGTATCTTAACTAATTAATGATCTTATTTAGAAATTAATTAAATAAATTATTTTATTTAAAATAAGAAGGAGAAAATAGTTTGAAATTAATAATAAGTTTATAAATAATTTAATTGGACAAAATTAGGGTGTTGTGCTAATTAAAAAGGAATTTATGGAAAACCTTTTAAAAATCCTAATTTGGACTAAAATAGGATTTAAATATTATTTTATTCAAATATTATTATTTTTAAATATCCAAATTATTTTAATTAATTTAAATACCCAACATAATTATTTCTCTTTTTTTTTCTTTTTCCTTTTCTTTCCTTTTTCTTCTTTTTTTCTTCTTCTTTTCTTTTTCTTTTCCTTCTCCCCGAACTAGGCCAACTCGCGGCCCAGTTTCTCTTCTTCCTTCCCTCGGCCCAGCCCGCGCCCGCGCAGCGTCGTCCTTCCGCCCGTGCCACACCGCGTTTTGACCCATTTTGATCTGAAACTCTGCGTTACATTTAAACGCACCTCCCCCACGCCCGAACCGCCGGTCTCCCTCCTTTTCTTTCTTTTCTTTTCTCGCGAACCGCCCGGCCCAACCCTTTCTTCTTCTTCCTCCTTCACGCCTGCCCAGCCTCGTCGACGCCGACCTACAACACCCAGCCCGAAAATGGCGGCGACGGCTACGCGGAGCTTGATCGACCGATGCACCCTCCTTTTCCTTCCTCTTGACTCGCACATTGACTTGGAACGATCAATTATCCTCCAATCTCGCTCGTTCCTTCTCTTTTGGCTCGCAAAATTTCGACCCCGACCCAAGCTTAGGTCGGTCGATTTCTGTCACCGGCCGCCAAAACCATAGAAATAAATGTCATCCACGCGACCCCCAAAAACCTAATAACCCATCTAAAATCTATATATAGCCTGGTTGTGAGTGTGGTCGAGACTTCTTCCTCCCGAAACCCTAAGTCAGAATCGCCTAGCCACCGCCCCATCAGACGCCATTATCTCCTTCCCCGGCCAACTTCAACACCTCCTCTTGCTACCAATCTCTTCCCTACAATTCCCTCTAGCTAACTAAGACCTTCAAATCCTTCGATTCTTCTTAAATGAGCTGTCATAACCATGCAAAGTTTGCTTCTCATCTCGCCCAAAATCTTGACCCCGAGACCTTAAACCACCGCTCGCCGCCACTTACGCCGCTTCTGCCACCCTATAAACCACTCAAAATCTTCTACTAAGTATCCTCCATCGAACCATAAGCTTAGTTTATTTTTCTCCTTACCCCTTCCCTCCTTTTCTTCATTTTTACCTCTCTTAGACCACTTTTCCGGCCACCTCCGGGAACCACCGCCGGTGCCACCAATACCCTCCAACTCAAGGTGAAACCCTAGAACTTTTAAATATTTACTTTCGATTTATTGATAATTATTATGCTTTTATTCTAATTTTTAATGCTAATTTGAGTTTAATTATTATTATTATAATTATTATTATTGTTGTTATCAACTTTATTTTAATTTCTAAATTTTATTGACAGGTCTGGGAGTATTATTGAGTAAGATAAATTATTATTCTCGAATTTTGCCTATTTAATGTAATTATTACATGTTTAATAATATTATTAATAATATAATTAATATTATTATTGTTAGTATAATTAGTTATTTGATACTGCAATTATTTCAGGAGAATTAGAAACCTAAAATTTTAAGTAAGTCTCGTAGCTTTGCCTTTTATTATTATTTTTAGCATTTTTAACATTATTACTAATTATATTATTATTATTAACCATATTAACTTTATATAATAAGTATATGTATAATATTAATATCTTTTTACATTTCAAATAGTATTATCATTAAATGGGGAGGTTTCGAAATCCACTTTGTAAATTTAAGGCTTAGATTATTATTATTATTAAGTTTTCTATTAATATTACTACTATTAGTAATAATTTGTTATTATTAAAATTATTATTATAATAAATATTATTATTATTATTGCCTTTACTAACTTTATTTCGGTAAAGGGTAGAAACCCTTATATCACCTTTTTACTTTAAATTATAATAGTATGTATTAATGTTTTAGTGGTTTTGGGCATAATTAATTAAGAATCAAGACTTAAGATAAATTAGAAACTAATAGTAGTATAGGAAGGAAGCTAATCCTAGTATTTCTTTCCCATAGTAGGTGAGCCCAGTCAAATCCCTCAAGTGGAATAGGACCGTGCTCCAAGACCGGTGTCGTTTTAGGTAAGGAATGCTAAGGCCTTTTATGTGCTTATGTGTATTATGTGTTTCGCATGTTATGTATCTATTTTTTATTATTATTAAATATTTTATATGTGGTATGACTTGGAGTTGAAGTATGTTGTGTATGGTATGTGTTTTAATTATGTATGATGATATGTGTTGTGTATGTGAGGAAGTCGATGTGGTTTGTGTGAGAGGAAGGATGAAAAAGGAGGATGGGGAAATAATTTGATTAAGGGAAGTGAATTAACCTAATTTTATGGTTTTATAAGGAATAATCTAATGTATGATTTTATGTGTGGAAGAATATAATTCATGGTTTTATGCGGAGAATATAATATATGGTTTTATTTGGGAGAATGTAATTTATGATGTTATATGGGAGAATTGAATTTATGGTTTGTTTGGGATAATCTAATTTATGATGTTATTTGGGAAAATGTAATTTATGATATTATATGGGGGAATCTAATTTATGATTTGCTTGGGGGAATTCAATTTATAGTTATCCTTGGGAGATTATAATTTATGATTTTATGTGGAAGAATCTTTATGGCTTGAATTTAGGGTTTGGTATGGAAGAATCTTTATGGTTTGAACTTAGGGTTTGGTATGGGTGAATCTTTGGTTTTGGTTGGATTGAATTTATGGTTTTGTATGACGGAATCTAGGGTTTACCTGGTAGTATTAATGGATGTATGTTGGTATTAGGGTTTGTATGATGATATCAAGGTTTGTATGGTGGTAATTATAGTTGTATGGTGGTATTAGGATTTACATGGTGAAATTGATGATTGAATGGTGGTATTAGGGTTTGCATGGTTGAATTTAGGGTTTCACGTGGAATTTTAGGGTTTGCATGAAAACGGTTCAAAGGTTTGCATGGGAAGATTAATGTCTGCATGGGTATGAAAATTATGTGTGGAAAGTTAATTTGGGATGTAAGGAAGGTAATGTAAGTGTTATTTGGGTGTTTGATCGCTTGGGATGAAAAATAGCACGTGGAGCAAATTAAGGGTACGGAGGAGACTGAATTATGGTTTGTTGTGGTTAATTAAGGTCTATGGTGGTTGATTAGGGTTTTTGTGTTATCATATGTATGTGGTGATTAAAGTGTAAAGTATGATGTTGAATATGGAATTTATGATTTATGACTCGTGCATGTATATGGTGAAAGCTTCTGAATAAGATACTTAAAACATTAATTATCTAAAAAGGAAGATCGTTGAGACGGGACCAACCGATCTACCGGTTCGGAATAGTGGTTAGGGTTTTACCCTATGTGCGACCGATCCATCGGTTATAATAGTGGTTAGGACATGATGTCCTATGTGCGAACGATCCACCGTTTATAATAGTGGGGGTTCCCGAGCTCAGCAGTCACAAACCAGAATGCTTAAAATATACTAATTACTTACAGTGGAATACCATGCGAGCCGGAGCCAACCGATCCACCGGTTAGGAATAGTGGTTAGGACGCGTAGTCCTATGTGTCTCCGATCCACCGGCTATAATAGTGGTTAGGGTATGATACCCTATGTGCCTCCGATCCACCGGCTATAATAGTGGGGGCTTCCGTACTCGCATGGATTTGATAAAAAGTATGGTGTGAATCGGATTCTGATAAGAGATTAATTAAGTGATTAATCCAGATTATTCATGGGCCTTTGTTCGTACTTTTACCCGGTTGATCATATGCATTTATGAATATGCTCTTTTACGTCCTGCATGATTTATGTATTTATGTGTTGGCCTTAGTGATCAAGTCACCTTACTCAGTACTGGACCCGTACTGATACTACCTTGCTTGATGGGTCCTGTGATGATCCACCGATGGTGGGGAGCAGACCGCTTGTGCAGGTTTAAGATCAGAGACTGTTTTGGGGTGACAGACCTGATTTGAGTGAGTAGGCAGTCCGGAATTTGACCCATCGGGTTTTATATTGTTTAAATGTATTTCTATGTGGAAGTTACAAGTGTTAATAAACGTTTATGCGTACTCTGATTTTGTTGTATGATCTTTTGAATTCTTTTATGAATTGTTAATTTGAATTTAACGTAAATCTTTTCTTTAGCCTTAGTACTTGGTACTGGAACGGTCGGAGAGAACCGGTCTGGTACTAAGTGTGGCGATAACATTCCCAGAATCCACAGGTTTTAAGTATTTCTATTTTAATTGCTTCCGCTTTTAAAAAAAAAATAGTGAATTTTGGGGTGTTACAACATCGTATTCTAAAAAGTATTGTAACATCCCAAAATTTACTATTTTTTTACAAGACGGAAGAATTTAAATTAAAACTTGTGAATTCTGGGATGCTATCGCCACACTTACTACCGAACCGATTCTCTCCGACCATTTCAGTACCATGTTCTAAGGATAAAAGAAAAGAAATAATCAATTATAAATCAATAAAATCCAAATTCCAAATAAGTATTAAACGGTTGTAAAAAAATCATAGTACGCATAAAGAAGTATTATTCATTTCTAAAAGAGAATTAAACTTACAACCGATGAAAGGTTCATTTAAAATACTCAATCGAGTAATGAATCATAAAGTGCTAAATACTATACCAAAGAAATAGAAAAAGTAGTTAAATCGGATAAAGAAGGAATACGGCCACGACACTCTCGAACTTGAGCCAAAATATGCTCAACACACAGCCTCGACTGATGTCTTGCCCACCTTCATAAAGTCAGAAGGGAATACTACTCGTGGGAATGAGTAGCACCTATGAAAAGGGTGATCAGTACGCTACGTACTGAGTAAGGTAACCGAGCATTAAGGCCAACACATAACAACACATAAATAATACAGAGTAATAATAGAGCATAAGACCAACATGATAACATAAACACACATGATTATCCAAGTAAAAGTATAAAGGCTCATATATTATCTGATTCAATTACTTAATTAATCTCTGATCAGAACTCAATTCATACCATGCTTTTTATCAAATCCATGCAAGTACAGGAACACCCCACTATTATAACCGCTGGGTCGTTCACTTGCGGAACAATAGTCCACACCACTATTCCTGACCGGTGGATCGGTCTGGTTCATGCTCACATGGTGTTCCACTGTAAGTAATTAGTATCTTTTAAGTGTCTTAGCAAACTCTGGTTTTGTATTTATTGAGCTCGAGTCACCCCACTATTATTTTTGGTGGGCCGATCACTTGTGGGACAAAGTCCACACCACTATTATTACCAGTGGACCGGTTATACATAGGACATTATATCCTAACCACTATTTCTGACTGGTGGATCGGTCTAGACCCGGCTCAACATCTTCCACTTTACGTGATTAATGTTTTAAGTATCTTATTCAAAAGCTTTCATCCTGGACATGCATGAATCATCACACATCACAAATCATAAATTCTACCATCATAATTACACTTTAATCACCAATTACACATGATACAACCAAAAACCCTAAGCAGTCACACCAAACCTTAATTAATCACAACAAACCATAGTTAACCACTCCAAACCCTATTTAACCATAACAACCATAATTAGCCATTCCAAACCTTAATTAGCCACAACAAACCACAATTAGCTACTCCAAACCTTAGCTTCGTTTCCTACGTACCCAGATAATGCTCCACTTACTATTTTCCATCCTAAGTGTTTAACCCCCCAATTAACACTTACATTACCTTCCTTATATCCCAAATCAACTTTCCACGTGTAAATTTCATACCCATGCAGACATTAACCTCCCCATGCAAACCCTAAAATCCCACGTGAAACCCTAAATTCAACCATGCAACCCTAGATTCTTCCATATAATTAAAACCCTAGATTCCTCCATACAAAACCTTATATTCAATCCATACACAACCAAAGATTCATCCATACTAAACCCTAGATTCAAACCATATAAAACCTAAGAATTCATCCATACCAAACCCTAGATTCAAACCATATAAAACCTAAGAATTCATCCACACCAAACCCTAAACTCCAACCATCTAAACCAAATATTCATCTATACAAAACCCTGTATTAGATCCTCCCATACAAAGCCACAAATTAGATTATCCCATATAACGCCATAAATTACATTCTTCCATACAACATCATAAATTAGATTTTCCCAAATAAAACCATAAATCATATTCTCTCACACAACCATAAATTAGACTCTCCTAAATAAAACCATAACTTATATTCTTCCATACAAAACCATAAATTATATACTCCCACACGAAACCCTAAAATTTCCACTTTATTCTTCCATTCATGAATCATTAATATACTTAGGTCAACTCACATCCCTTGGTCAACTTCTTTCTCCCATTCTCCTTTTTCATCCTTTCCCCCCCACACAACCGCATCAACATCCTCACATGCATGTCTTAGAGGGTCACAACACATATCATCATACATAAATAATACACATGCCATACAAAAACATACTTCAACTCCACGTCGTACCATATACGACATAAATAATAATGATAAACATATGATACATAGCATGCGAATCACATAATGCATATAAACACACAAAAGCCCTTAGTAACACCCTTACCTGAAACGACACCTGTCTTGGAGCACGCTCCTACACCTCCTTAAGACTTTGACCAAATAATAACATACTAATAAAAATAACATTAATAAAATTCTAACTTTGATAAAGATATAGAAGTAATAGAAATATTATAAAAGTTGATAATATAGGGTTAAAGACCTTACCCTAATAATAATAATGATACTAAAATAATATCAATGAGAATATTTATAATAATAATAATAATAATAATAATAATAGAAACAATAATAATAAAAAGGCATTATTCAAAAATAAAGTAAAATAAAGGCTTCGACCCCTTACCAAAATAATACTAATAATAATATTAGTAAAATAAATAATCAAATTTAGTAATAATAATAATGATGAAATAATAATAATAATAATAATAATAATAATAATAATAATAATAATAATAATAATAATAATAATAATAGCAAAACTAATAGTAAAGTAGTTGTAACATTAATAATGAAATAATAATAATAGTAATTCAAAATAGTAAAAATAAAATAATAATAATAATAATAATAATAATAATAATAATAATAATAATAATAACATATTAATAGTAATAATAGAAATAATAAGAAGAAGAATAATAAAATCGAATTAAAAATACAATGGGGCTTCAGCCCTCAATAGAAATAATAATCAAAACATTAATACTACTACTACTACTAATAATACATATCAATAATAATAATAATAATAATAATAATAATAATAATAATAATAATAATAATAGTATTTATATGCAAATAATTTAAATAAAATAATTTAAGGGTTATAAAAATAGGGAAAAAGGCTGAGAGGATCTAGGGTTCAACCTTAGGCTGGTGGGGATAAGCGGCACCGACGGCGTCGGTGGTGGCCGGAAAAAGAGAAGAAAGAGGGGAAAGTTAAATGATAGGAAAAGGGGAGGCAGAATGGAAGTGGGAGATGGGGTGTTTAAGAATGCCTAGAGGGAGAGGAGCATAATGGAGGTGGAGGCGCAACCAAAGGTGGCGGCGGCGGTGGCCGAAGGAGGAAGAAGAAGAGAAAGAGAGGAGGAGAGGGAGGGAGAGGAAAAGAAAGGTATGGGGAGATAGAGGAGGGTCTGTAGAACATAATTGGAGGTGAAAGAAGCGGCATAAACGGCGGAATAGGTGGCTACTAGTGGTTCAAAGGGCGGTGGAGGCAGAAAAATAGGTTGGTCAAGAAGGCTACTTCGCAAAGCCTCGGTGGCTTGTGCAGAAAAAATCGAGGGGTATGGATGATTTAGTTAGCTAAAGGGAGGTGTAAGGAAGAGTTTTGTAGGTGGAGTAGGTGGCGGCGTTGGCTGACGGAGGTAGGGCTGGCATCTAAAGGAGTGGCAGTGGCAGGTCGGGAAATTCTGTGTAAGGATCAAAGGTTCGACCCTTGCTGGTTATGGGGGGTATTTATAGAGAAAATGAAGAGAGGGTAGGGTTCTGTGGTTCGGCGTGGGAGTAAGGAAAGTAGGGTTAGGGTCACCGGTAGAGCTGGCAAAAGTTGACCCAACCCGCCCAACCCGACCCGACCCGAGCGAAACTCGACCCGTTACGACCTGAAAAATTTAGCAACCCGACCCGACCCAGACTAGACCCGGCACCAACCCGATAAAAATAAACCCGACCCTATAGCGTCCAAACCCGATGCCGACCCGACCCTGTATTAACCCGACCCACTTTGACCCGACCCGGAGCCGACCCGACCCAACGTTGATCCGACCCGACAATCACCCGATCTGACCCAACATTAACCTGATCAGATATCAAAATATATTATAATAATAATAAATTACACATATTTTATTATTCATTTAAAGCTTTTAAAAATATAGTATTTTATAAATTGTACTTATTTTTCATAATTTTACCCTAGACATTCTTATTTATTAATGATATCCTAATAAGATATATTATTAATAAATAAAAAAACAAAATAAAAAAGGTAAATATCCAGTTGTAAGCCTATAAAATAATTTTCAAAAAGTGTTCCATTACATCCACTAATCCACCTATTTGAAGAAACTCTTAATAGAAGAAACTCTTGATGCTCACCTTTGTTTTATAAAATTATCTTTTCTTCAGTAATCAAATATTTTAAGTAATCAAATAAATATAATATAAGATAAACATCTAATATTTTTACTTGTAAAATTTATAAATGTTTAAAGCAATCAAATTTAATACTATTAAAACTTATGAATATCTTTATTATTTACCTTTGTACAAATAAAACACATATAATATTCTTATTTTATTTATCTTTACTAGTGATCCTATGATTGTATTGTATCTAATATTTACAATGTAATAAATGATAATTATACATTGTATATTCTTGTTATGCTCAACTTTATTTTATAAAATTATCTTTTCTTGAGTAATCAGATATTTTAAGTAATCAAATAAATATAATATATGATAAACATCTAGTATTTTTACTTGTAAAATTTATAAATGTTTAAAGCAATCAAATATAATACTATTAAAACTTATGAATATCTTTATTATTTACCTTTGTACAAATAAAACACATATAATATTCTTATTTCATTTATCTTTACTAGTGATCCTATGATTGTATCTAATATATACAATATAATAAATGATAATTATATATTTTATAGTATTATTATACCCACCTTTATTTTATAAATTATTTACCTTTGTATAAATAAAACACATATACTATTCTTATTTCATTTATTTTTACTAGTAATCTTATGATTGTATCTAATATATAAAATATAATAAATGATAATTATATATTTTATAGTATTATTATACTCACCTTTATTTTATAAATTATTTACGTTTTTATAAATAAAACACATATAATATTCTTATTTCATTTATCTTTACTAGTAATCTTATGATTGTATCGAAGATATACAATATAATAAATGATAATTATTCATTGTATAATCTTTTTATGCTCACCTTTATTTTAAGAAATTTCCTTTTTTTCAGTAATCAAATATTTTAAGTAATAAATTAAATATAATATATGATAAACATATAATATTTTTACTTGTAAAATTTATAAATATTTAAAGCATTCAAATACAATGCTCTTAAAACTTTTAAATATCTTTATTATTTACCTTTGTATAAATAAAACACATATAATATTCTTATTTTATTTATCTTCACTAGTGATCTTATGATTGTATTGTATCTAATATTTACAATGTAATAAATGATAATTGTACATTGTATATTCTTATTTTTCCCACCTTTATTTTATAAAATTATCTTTTTTTAAGTAATCAAATATTTTAAGCAATCAAATAAATATAATATATGATAAACATCTAATATTTTTACTTGTAAAATTTATAAATTTTTAAAGAAATCATATATAATACAATTAAAACTTATAAATATCTTTATTATTTACCTTTGTATAAATAAAACACATATAATATTCTTATTTCATTTATCTTTACTAGTAATGTTATGATTGTGTCTAATATTTACAATGTAATAAATGATAATTATACATTGTATATTCTTGTTATGCACACCTTTATTTTATAAAATTATCTTTATTAAGTAATCAAATATTTTAAGTAATAAATTAAGTATAATATATGATAAACATCTATTATTTTTACTTTTGAAATTTATAAATATTTAAAGCATTCAAATATAATACATTGATACTTTTAAAACTTTTAAATATCTTTATTATTTACCTTTGTAAAAATAAAATACATATAATATTCTTATTTTATTTATCTTTACTAGTGATCTTATGATTGTATTGTATTTAATATTTACAGTGTAATAAATGATAATTATACATTGAATATTGTTGTTATGTTCACCTTTATTTTATAAAATTATCTTTTTTTAAGTAATCAATTAAATATAATATATGATAAACATCTAATATTTTTACTTATAAAATTTATAAATGTTTAAAGCAATCAAATATAATGCAATTAAAACTTATAAATATATTTATTATTTACCTTTGTAAAATTAAAACACATATAATATTCTTAATTCATTTATCTTTACTAGTAATCTTATGATTGTATCTAATATTTACAATGTAATAAATGATAATTATACATTGCATATTCTTGTTATGCTCACCTTTATTTTATAAAATTATCAATTTTTAAGTAATCAAGTATTTTAAGTAATCAATTAAATATAATATATGATAAACATCTAATATTTTTACTTGTAAAATTTATAAATGTTTAAAGAAATCAAATATAATACTATTAAAACTTATGAATATCTTTATTATTTACCTTTGTAAAAATAAAAACATATAATATTCTTATTTCATTTATCTTTACTAGTAATCTTATTATTGTATCTAACATTTATAATGTAATAAATGATAATCATACATTTTATATTCTTGTTATTCTCACCTTTATTTTATAAACTTATCTTTTCTTCAGTAATCAAATATTTTAAGTAATCAAATAAATATAATATAAGATAAACATCTAATATTTTTACTTGTAAAATTTCTAAATGTTTAAAGCAATCAAATATAATACTATTAAAACTTATGAATATCTTTATTATTTACCTTTCTACAAATAAAACACATATAATATTATTATTTCATTTATCTTTACTAGTGATCCTATGATTTTATAGTATCTAATATTTACAATGTAATAAATGATAATTATACATTGTATATTCTTGTTATGCTCAACTTTATTTTATAAAATTATCTTTTCTTGAGTAATTAGATATTTTAAGTAAGCAATTAAATATAATATATGATCAACATCTAATATTTTTACTTGTAAAATTTATAAATGTTTAAAGAAATCAAATATAATACTATTAAAACTTATGAATATCTTTATTATTTACCTTTGTAAAAATAAAAACATATAATATTCTTATTTCATTTATCTTTACTAGTAATCTTATTATTGTATCTAACATTTATAATGTAATAAATGATAATCATACATTTTATATTCTTGTTATGCTCACCTTTATTTTATAAACTTATCTTTTCTTCAGTAATCAAATATTTTAAGTAATCAAATAAATATAATATAAGATAAACATCTAATATTTTTACTTGTAAAATTTCTAAATGTTTAAAGCAATCAAATATAATACTATTAAAACTTATGAATATCTTTATTATTTACCTTTCTACAAATAAAACACATATAATATTATTATTTCATTTATCTTTACTAGTGATCCTATGATTTTATAGTATCTAATATTTACAATGTAATAAATGATAATTATACATTGTATATTCTTGTTATGCTCAACTTTATTTTATAAAATTATCTTTTCTTGAGTAATTAGATATTTTAAGTAAGCAATTAAATATAATATATGATCAACATCTAATATTTTTACTTGTAAAATTTATAAATGTTTAAAGAAATCAAATATAATACTATTAAAACTTATGAATATCTTTATTATTTACCTTTGTAAAAATAAAAACATATAATATTCTTATTTCATTTATCTTTACTAGTAATCTTATTATTGTATCTAACATTTATAATGTAATAAATGATAATCATACATTGTATATTCTTGTTATGCTCACCTTTATTTTATAAACTTATCTTTTCTTCAGTAATCAAATATTTTAAGTAATCAAATAAATATAATATAAGATAAACATCTAATATTTTTACTTGTAAAATTTCTAAATGTTTAAAGCAATCAAATATAATACTATTAAAACTTATGAATATCTTTATTATTTACCTTTGTACAAATAAAACACATATAATATTCTTATTTTATTTATCTTTACTAGTGATCCTATGATTGTATTGTATCTAATATTTACAATGTAATAAATGATAATTATACATTGTATATTCTTGTTATACTCAACTTTATTTTATAAAATTATCTTTTCTTGAGTAATCAGATATTTTAAGTAATCAAATAAATATAATATATGATAAACATCTAATATTTTTACTTGTAAAATTTATAAATGTTTAAAGCAATCAAATATAATACTATTAAAACTTATGAATATCTTTATTATTTACCTTTGTACAAATAAAACACATATAATATTATTTCATTTATCTTTACTAGTGATCCTATGATTTTATAGTATCTAATATTTACAATGTAATAAATGATAATTATACATTGTATATTCTTGTTATGCTCACCTTTATTTTATAAACTTATCTTTTCTTCAGTAATCAAATATTTTAAGTAATCAAATAAATATAATATAAGATAAACATCTAATATTTTTACTTGTAAAATTTATAAATGTTTAAAGAAATCAAATATAATACTATTAAAACTTATGAATATCTTTATTATTTACCTTTGTAAAAATAAAAACATATAATATTCTTATTTCATTTATCTTTACTAGTAATCTTATTATTGTATCTAACATTTACAATGTAATAAATGATAATTATACATTGTATATTCTTGTTATGCTCAACTTTATTTTATAAAATTATCTTTTCTTGAGTAATCAGATATTTTAAGTAATCAAATAAATATAATATATGATAAACATCTAGTATTTTTACTTGTAAAATTTATAAATGTTTAAAGCAATCAAATATAATACTATTAAAACTTATGAATATCTTTATTATTTACCTTTGTACAAATAAAACACATATAATATTCTTATTTCATTTATCTTTACTAGTGATCCTATGATTGTATCTAATATATACAATATAATAAATGATAATTATATATTTTATAGTATTATTATACCCACCTTTATTTTATAAATTATTTACCTTTGTATAAATAAAACACATATACTATTCTTATTTCATTTATTTTTACTAGTAATCTTATGATTGTATCTAATATATAAAATATAATAAATGATAATTATATATTTTATAGTATTATTATACTCACCTTTATTTTATAAATTATTTACGTTTTTATAAATAAAACACATATAATATTCTTATTTCATTTATCTTTACTAGTAATCTTATGATTTTATCGAAGATATACAATATAATAAATGATAATTATTCATTGTATAATCTTTTTATGCTCACCTTTATTTTATAAAATTTCCTCTTTTCAGTAATCAAATATTTTAAGTAATAAATTAAATATAATATATGATAAACATATAATATTTTTACTTGTAAAATTTATAAATATTTAAAGCATTCAAATACAATGCTCTTAAAACTTTTAAATATCTTTATTATTTACCTTTGTATAAATAAAACACATATAATATTCTTATTTTATTTATCTTCACTAGTGATCTTATGATTGTATTGTATCTAATATTTACAATGTAATAAATGATAATTGTACATTGTATATTCTTATTTTTCCCACCTTTATTTTATAAAATTATCTTTTTTTAAGTAATCAAATATTTTAAGCAATCAAATAAATATAATATATGATAAACATCTAATATTTTTACTTGTAAAATTTATAAATTTTTAAAGAAATCATATATAATACAATTAAAACTTATAAATATCTTTATTATTTACCTTTGTATAAATAAAACACATATAATATTCTTATTTCATTTATCTTTACTAGTAATGTTATGATTGTGTCTAATATTTACAATGTAATAAATGATAATTATACATTGTATATTCTTTTTATGCTCACCTTTATTTTATAAAATTATCTTTTTTAAGTAATCAAATATTTTAAGTAATAAATTAAGTATAATATATGATAAACATCTATTATTTTTACTTTTGAAATTTATAAATATTTAAAGCATTCAAATATAATACATTGATACTTTTAAAACTTTTAAATATCTTTTTTATTTACCTTTGTAAAAATAAAATACATATAATATTCTTATTTTATTTATCTTTACTAGTGATCTTATGATTGTATTGTATTTAATATTTACAGTGTAATAAATGATAATTATACATTGAATATTGTTGTTATGTTCACCTTTATTTTATAAAATTATCTTTTTTTAAGTAATCAATTAAATATAATATATGATAAACATCTAATATTTTTACTTATAAAATTTATAAATGTTTAAAGCAATCAAATATAATGCAATTAAAACTTATAAATATATTTATTATTTACCTTTGTAAAATTAAAACACATATAATATTCTTAATTCATTTATCTTTACTAGTAATCTTATGATTGTATCTAATATTTACAATGTAATAAATGATAATTATACATTGCATATTCTTGTTATGCTCACCTTTATTTTATAAAATTATCAATTTTTAAGTAATCAAGTATTTTAAGTAATCAATTAAATATAATATATGATAAACATCTAATATTTTTACTTGTAAAATTTATAAATATTTTAAGCAATCAAATATAATATTGTTAAAACTTATAAATATCTTTATTATTTACCTTTGTAAAAATAAAACACATATAATATTCTTATTTCATTTATCTTTACTAGTAATCTTATTATTGTATCTAATATATACAATGTAATAAATGATAATTATACATTGTATAGTCTTGTTTTGATCATCTTTATTTTATAAAATTATCTTTTTTTAAGTAATTAAATATTTTAAGTTATCAAATAAATTATAATCAATTATAAATATCTTTGTTTGATTCAAAGCGCAATATTTTTTATTATTAAAATTTGTAAATATCTTTACTATTTATTTGTGAAAATAAAGCTCATTTAATATTTTTAATTCTTTTATATGCAATATTAATCTTATTATTGTCTGTCTCTATTATTTTTGATTTATGACATAGTAATTACTTGGACTCGAATATGAGTAAACCCGTCAAAACTCGACCCGACCCGACCTATTAAGTTAACCCGTAACTAATTGAATCCAACCCCTCAAATTGTATGAAATGACCCCACCCATTAACTTAACTCGAAACAACTCGGACATAATTAACCCGTCATATTACATGAAATGACCTAAACGGGCTGAAGCCACCTACTAATGTGAAATAGAAAATGACCCGAAACCAACCCGACCCTTTCAGTCAAGTTAACCCCAAATTATCTGAATCCGAGTTTTCTTAACCCGAAGGCGGACCCGACCTGACCCGACAAATTGACCCGAAATGACCCGATCTGTTAGTGACCCGACCCGACAAATTGAATGACCCGAAATGACCTGACCTATTAATGACCTGACCCGACCCGCACCCGACCTGCAAAAGTTAAATGACCCGAAATGACCCGACTTGTTAATGACCCGAATCGCTATGACCCGACCCGAACCCGATCCGCCCGACCCGATTGCCACCTATAGTCACCGGTGGCGAGGTTGGCTAGTGGCAGAAATTTTCGCGGGAGGGATACACGCAGGGAAAAAGGGGGGAAATCGCGCGAGAAGAGGGGGCGTTGGGTTGGAGAAAATGTTGAAGAGTCAGTAGGGGAGAGAGAGGATTGAAACGACCGGTCAACGTCGGCGAAAAACCAGGGCACAAGGGCGGCGGAAATGGTGCAGGTCGGCGGCGACGGGGCTGGGCGGGGCGAAGGAAGAAGAAGAAGAAAAGAAAGGCTAGACCGAGCAGTCCAAGGAAGAAAGAAAAGAAAGTAAAAGAAGGAGACCGGGCGGTCTGGGCGCTGTCATTAAAATGGGGCAATAAAACGCAGCGTCCAGGGGGGAATAGAAGAAAAACGCGGTGCGGCGTGGGAGAAGGAAGGAGACGCCACGCGGGCTGGACTGGGCCGCACCGAAGGAAGGAGGGAGGGGGAGGAAACTGGGCTGTGGGTTGGCCCAGACGGGAAAAAGAGGATAGGAAAAAGAAAAAGAAGAAAAGAAAGAAAAAGAAAGGAAAAAGGAAGAAAAAAAAGGAAAAAGGAAGAAAAAAAAACGAAAAAGGGAAAAAAGGAAAAGAGAAAAATAATTAGGTTGGGTATTTATATTAATTAAAATATTTGGAATATTTAAAAATAATAATATTTAAATCCCTTTTTCGGCTAAAATATGATTTTTAAAGGATTTTTCATAAATTCCATTTTAATTAGCAAATCACTCTAAATTTATTTAATTAAATTATTTATAAAATTAATATTAATTTAAAACTATTTTATCCTTCTAATTTTAAATAAAATAAATTATTTATAAATCCTTAATTAGCTAAAATACCAAAATTTCTCGAAATTAAAATACTTGTAAATTTCTTCTTAATTTGCCCTAACTAATCCCCTTTTCGTTTTAATAAAAACAAATTATTTAATTAATTTTTATAATAAAATATTATTTAATAATAAGTAATAAAATTAGAATTTTCGGGGCATTTCAAGTATAATGTCATATAGAGATGTAAAATTTTTGATTTATTTTTGGAAGACACTTTGGTATATGTTGGGTACTAAGTTATTGTTCAGTATAACCCATCATCCTCAAATAGATGGTCAAACCGAAGTGACTTATAAAACCCTGGGAACTTTACCACGAGGACCAGATAACAATAGTACAAAAGATCAGGATATAAAACTTACACGTGCTGAATTTATATATAATAGGAGCCCTTCTAGTTCATCTCATTCTAGTCCATTTGAACTTGTCTATGGAGTTAATTCTTATTTTCCTATTGATATGTTGTCATTAATGAAATGTGATATTAAGAACTATGATGCTAAAGAAAGAGTTGAGTTCTTTAAGAAACTTTATGAGCAAATTAAGAACAACATTGAGTAATCTAATACTGAATACCAAAATCAAGCAAACAAAAATAGAATTACACAAGTGTTTTCACTAGGATATTTAGTTTGATTACACTTAAGGAAAGAAATATTTCCAATTTTAAGAAAAACTAAACTTACGTCAAGAGCTGATGAACTATTTAACTTTCATTAATTACAACCACTTATTTATGAATTTAAAGCAACTGACATAATCATTAAAAACACTTAGAAGTGAACCAGGGTCAACCAATTTAACAATGTTATAACCATATGAAGAAATGATAATACATAAGGCAAGACATCGAGTAAAAAAAGTGATATTACACCAGGGAGCATATCCTAATACTCTCATTGAAATCCTAGTCCACCCTCAACTCATAACTTCTTTCATATAACTCACCAACTCACCAAATTTAATACATAACCCCAAATATTATTATAAAAAAATATATATCCAAAAATAAAGATTAAACTACAATGTTTCTCAAGACATCACAAGGGAAAATACCATAATGTCCTTACTAAAATTCTAATTCATTCTTAACTCATAAATTCTTCCATAAAAATCACCAACTCAACAAATTTAATGCATAAATCCATTATATTATTAAAAAAAACGTATCTAAAAGTAAGGATTAAACTCCAATGTTTTGCATAAAAAATACCGACTATACTCTAGAGGTTCTAAGCTTATTTTAAGTCATTTTTACATACTATTAATACGTGCATTAGACATGATTAACCCAAAATAACAAAATAAAAAACTTATCACATATTACCCAAATAATATTTGCACAAACTCAATTTATTAGAATTAACCCATAATGACCATTTTACCCTTATATTACCTAAACACCTAAAAACTTCTTATTGGCATAACCCTATCCACACTCAACCAAACCCTATCATATTATCTAACAACTTTTATGTAAAAATCTTATTGAATTACATGTTATACTTATTTTCCACATTACAACTCACAATTAACCCAAATACCCTAGAATTGAGATTAATGCCAAACTCACAAGTACTAAATTCCACCAAACTTAACCAATTTCATATGACCTCCATCATAATATAAAAGACCCAAATATATATAATTTAATAAACTCAAACAACATAAAGGCCAAAAAAACCCTTGGCCTAAAAAATTCATAAGCTTGAATCACCACTAATCGCATCTCTATCTATTCTCAACAAAATACTTAAAAAACACATACCAATACGCATAACAACATTCCTATTGAAAATGACAAAAATAACATTAGTCTTAAGAATATGCTTAAAACATAGAGCATGTAATCATAATAATATAAGATATATACTTCAACAAAATCCCTATGTTAGTGATGCGTCTCCTTACTCATATAGGTCTTTCCCAAACTAGTATTATTGGGCCTTGAAGTGTTATCTCTAAAACTTCCAGACACACTCTTCTTGGTCTTAAACTAATCCTAGAATGGTAGCCCACATCATTTCCCTATGAAGAGCAAAGATAATTTGTTTTCCTCAATAGTATAGCATTTTGACTCTTCTTCCTCCCTCATTTTACCCATATCTATCTATCTATCTATCTATCTATCTATCTATCTATCTATCTATCTATCTATCTATCTATCTATCTATCTATCTATCTATCTATCTATCTATCTATCTATCTATCTATCTATCTATCTATCTATCTATCTATCTATCTATCTATCTATCTATCTATCTATCTATCTATCTATCTATCTATCTATCTATCTATCTATCTATCTATCTATCTATCTATCTATCTATCTATCTATCTATCTATCTATCTATCTATCTATCTATCTATCTATCTATCTATCTATCTATCTATCTATCTATCTATCTATCTATCTATCTATCTATCTATCTATCTATCTATCTATCTATCTATCTATCTATCTATCTATCTATCTATCTATCTATCTATCTATCTATCTATCTATCTATCTATCTATCTATCTATCTATCTATCTATCTATCTATCTATCTATCTATCTATCTATCTATCTATCTATCTATATATCTATCTATCTATCTATCTATATATATATATATATATATATATAGATATTAAGTCTTGCATCCATTTTGTGGGATCTTAAATAATAATACAACTTTTTTTTACTTTTTATCTCTCCTCTCTCCTTTGAATAATCCTCTAACCTCAAGTTGCTAATCAAAATTTCCAAGTTACCAACAACAACAGGCATCCTTCATGAGGATTCTTAAAAAAGTTATGCCTCCCATTCAACCTTTTGATTGACTGGATCTAAAATGCCCCAAAAATTCTAATTTTAAAAATTATATTTAAATAAGATTTTATTAGGAAAATTATTATAATAAATTATTTTTTTAAAATAAAAGGAAATTAATTAGAGCAAATCAAGAAGAAATTTATAAGTATTTTAATTAGGAGATATTTGGGTATTTTAGCTAATTAAGGATTTTATTTTAGAAATTAATTAAATAAATTATTTTATTTAAAATAATAAGGATAAAATAGTTCCAAACTAATATTATTTTTATAAATAATTTAATTGGATAAAATTAGGGTGTTTTGCTAATTAAAATAGAATTTATGAAAAACCTTTCAAAAACCCTAAATTTAGCCTAAAAAGGGATTTAAATATTATTTTATTTAAATATCATTATTTTTAAATATCCCAATTAATTTAATTAACCTAACCCATTGTTTTTCCTTTTTCCCTTTTTCCTTTTCTTTCTTTTTCTTTCTTCTCCTTTTGCTTTTCTTTTTCCTTTTTTCCTCCCCCGAATTAGGCCTGTCGGCGCCGGCCCAAACCCTTCTTTCCCTCCTTCGGCGCGGGCCGTTTCCTTCCTGCATCCTAGACTCTCTTCATTTAACCCCATGTTGCGTTTTGGTTCTTTTTACCTTGGAGCGCCGCGTTTTATTAAACCCTCCCCATCCTCGTGCCTAACCGCCCAATCTCCTCTTATTTTCCTTTCTTTCTTTTCTTCCCTAGACCGCCTGGTCCGCGCGTCCCCTTTCTTCTTTCTTTCTTCTCCCTCTTCCTACCGTTGACCACTAGCCATTACCATCGACCTACAACTCCGAAAACCTTCTCGCCAATCCCGTTGTTTGACCGGCCGTTTCTCCCTTATTTTTCCTATCGTTTTGCCAGCCATATTGGCCCAATCAACCTTTCCTCTCTTTTCCAACACTATCCTCTCTTTTCTGTGCCACTTCCCTGCCTCGACCCATATTTTCACCGGCCAAATGACGCCGCCGGTGAACCGTAAGCCTACTTTCCCTACTCCCTCTTTGTTCCACAAACCCTAACCTTTCATTTAAACCCTATAAATACCCTTTACCAACCCTGTAGTCCAATTTTGTTTTTTGAACCCAAGGAATCCTTCCTTTTCACCACCGCCCCTTTAGACGCCATCCCCGTCGCCGTCGGCAACTCCGCCTACCAAACTCTTCCTTGCACCTCCTTCTAGCTAACCAAACGTCCCATATACCTCGATTCTTCCTGCGCAAGCCACCTCGGCTATGCGAAGTAGCCTTCCCGATCAACCCTCTCTTCCACCTCTGCCACCCTTTATGCCAACCTTAGCCACCACTTATGCCGTTTTCGCCGCTTCATTCACGTCTCATTCTGTTCTGCAGACCCTCCTCTACCTTTCCCTACCTTTCTTTTCCTATCCCTCCCTCTCCTCCTCTCTTTCTCTCCTTCTTCCCCATTCGGCCACCACCACCTCCGCTATACACCGCCACCTCCATTCTACTCCTCTCATTCTGGGCAACTCTAAACACCCCATCTCCTACCTTTATTCTCCCTATCTTTTTCCCAGCCTATCACCTCCAGCCTAAAGTTGAACCCTAGACCCTCTCAACCCTTCTCCGTATTTTTATAAGCCTTAATTTATTTTATTTCATTTATTTAAATATAAATACTATTATTATTAATATTTCTATTTTTAATATGTATTATTATTATTATTATTTTATTAGTATTAATGTTTTTATTATTATTTCTATTGAGGGCTAAAGCGCTATTATATTTTTAATTTGATTTATTATTATTATTATTATTATTATTATTATTATTATTATTACTATTTTGAATTATGATTATTATTATTATTATTCCATTATTAATATTAGAACTATTTTACCATTAGTGTTGCTATTATTATTATTATTATTATTATTATTATTATTATTATTATTATTATTATTATTATTATTATTGTTGTTGTTGTTATTATTATTATTTGCAAGTGTTAGTATTATTATTTTATGTAGGGCTGAAACCCTATTGTACCTATTTTGAATTGTAGTAGTGCTATTATAAATATCAAGTCTTATTATTATTAACATTTTATCAATATCATTTATTATTCTTATTAGTGTTATTATTATTATTATTATTATTTATTATTATTATTATTATTATTATTATTATTATTTAATAAGTTTATTATTTTTCAATGTAGGGTAGAAACCCTACTTCATTTTATCTTCAAATATTATCCTTACAATTATTACCATTATGATTATTATTATTTTGCAATATTATTATGGTTTTATCATTATTATTATTACTATTTCATTATTGTTATTGTTACTAAATTTGTTATTTATTTTACTAATGTTATTACTAGTATTATTTTGGTAAACGGGCCAAATCCCTTATTTCACTTTGTTTTGAATAATGTCCTTTTTATTTTTATTTTTATTTTTACTATTATTATTATTATTATTATTATTATTATTATTATTATTATTTATATTCTTATTGATATTATTTTTAGTATCTTTGCTATTATTATTTTAGTATCATTATTATTATTAGGGTAAAGTCTTTAACCCTATATTATCAACTTGTATAATATTTCTATTATTTCTTATATCTTTAGTGAAGTTAGAAATTTGTTAATGTTATTTTTATTAATATGTTATTATTTTCTCAAAGCCCTAAGGAGGCATAGGAGCATGCTTTAAGATCGATGTCATTTTAGGTAAGGGTGTTACTAAGGCCTTTTGTGTGTTTATATGCATTATGTGCTTTGCATGCTATGTATTCTATGTTTATCATTATTAATTATGTTGTATGTGGTATGATGTGGAGTTCAAATATGTTTTTATGTATTTGCATGGCATGTGTACTATATATGATGAAATATTGTGGTATGTGATGTTATGTGTTGTGACCCTATAAGACATGTATGTGAGGATGTATAAAATTGGTATTGTGTGGGAGAAAGGTTGAAAGTGGAAAAGGGAATAAGTTGACCAAGGGAAATAAGTTGACCTAAGTATTTTAATGATCCATGAGCAGAAGGATAAAGTGGAAAATTTAGGGTTTCATGTGGAAAAATCTAATTTATAGTTTTGTATGGGAGAATCTAATTTATGGTTTTGTATGGGAGGATCTAATGCAGGGTTTGTATGGATGAATCTTTGGTTTTATATGGTTTGAATTTAGGGTTTGGTATAGATGAATCTTTGGGTTTTACATGGTTTGAACCTAGGGTTTGGTATGGATGACTCTTTGGTTTTGTGTTGATTGAATTTAGGGTTTTATATGACGGAATCTTGGATTTTGTATGAAAGAATTTAGGGTTATGTATGGATGGACTGAGGGTTTTGCATGAAAAGTTTGAGAGGTTGCATGGGGTGTGTAAAGTCTGCATGGGAGTAAAGTTTACGTATGGAAAGTTGATTTGGGATGTGAGGAAGGTAATGTAAGTGTTGTTTGGGTGTTGGAACACTTTGGATGAAAAATAGTACGTGGAGTAATATAAGGGTACGTAGGAGACCGAGTTAGGGTTTGTGTGGACAATTAGGGCTTGGTGTGGCTGCTTAGGGTTTTTGTGGCATCATGTGTATTTGGTGATTAAAGTGTAATTGTGAGGGTAAAATTTATGATTGTGATGTGTGGAGTGTTGTGATTAATTAGGGTTTGGAGTTGCTAATTGTGGTTTGCTGTGATTAACTAGGGTTTGGAATGGTTAATTATGGTTTGTTGTAGTGAATTAGGGTTGAAGTGGTTAACTAGGGTTTTGATATGGCTAACTAGGGTTCGGTGGTAATATTTGTGTACTTGGGAAATAAAGTATGATTATGAATATGGGAGATGGGTTCTAATGTGAGTTAAAATAAGGAGGGAGGATGTAAGGTCAAGGAGTGTTTGAGTCTCATAATGTGGGACGAGACTTTTGGAGGATAAATGTAAAGGGAGTGATTCATGCATGTCTAGGGTAAAAGCTTCTGAATAAGATACTTTAATCACTTAAAGTAAAAGTCTATTGAGCCGGGTCCCACCAATCCACCAATTAGAAATAGTGGTTAGGGCATATTACCCTATATATCTCCAATCCACCGGCTATAATAGTGGTTAGGACATATTACCCTATGTGCCTCCGATCCACCGGCTATAATAGTGGAAGATTCTGAGCTCAATAAACCTAACAGTTTGCTAAGACTTGGGAAATACACTAATTACTTACAGTGGAACACCATGCGTGCCGGAGTCAACCGATCCACCGGTAAAAACTAGTGGTTAGGGTATGATACCCTATGTGTGACCGATCCACCGGCTAATAACAGTGGGCAGGAGCATTGTGCCCTGCTTGTCTCCGATCCACCGACTATAATAGTGGGGGCTTCCATACTTACATGGATTTGATAAAAAGCATGGTGTGAATTGATTTCTGATCAGAGATTAATTAAATAATTAATCCAGACTATATATGGGCCTTTATGTATGTACCCGAATGATTGATCGATAATATGATATCATGATGGTCTTTATGCTCTTTTATTCCTTCTGCATTATTTGTATGATTTTATATGTTGGCCTTAGTGCTCAGTTACCTTTCTCAGTATATAGTTGTAATACCCCCCAAAATTTACACAATGTTTTTTTAATAATACTCATAAATTAAAACCGTAAATTCTGGGGATGTTACCACCACACTTAGTACCAGACCAGTTCACTTCTACTGTTCCGGTACCAAGTGCTAAGGCTAAGAAAACATTAGCAGTAATACCATAAAATTCAAATTTATAAAAACGGAAATCAGAGTACGTGTAAGTCTTACATAATTCGAAATGCTAACTATTTTTTTTTCAAATAATAATTAAACAACATTGATAAAGTTGTTTCTGCAACTTAAACATAATAAAATAACATGTGTCATAAATTAAAAAGAGGACGGCCACGTCTCTCTAGAAAATCGATCCAGCCCAGCTATCACTCTGCCCCTCCTGATGTCCCATAGATATCGATAGCATCAAAGTAAATATCTCCTACCTGCAACAGATCAGACGAGCCTTCTGCTTGTGAGAATGAGCAGCACCCATGAAACAGGTGATCAGTACGCTGCGTACTGAGTAAGGTAACCGAATACTAAGGCCGACACATAACACATTAATTCATGCAGGATAATGATCACATATAATTATAACCCACACATATGATACATAGAAGCATAAACTGAAATCACTTATAATCAATAGGTCCATACGTAAGGCCCAAAAAGGTCCAGATTAATCATTTAATCTTTCTTTTATCAAATGTAGATACACACCATGTTCTTTATCAAGTCCATATGAGTACGGGAACCCCACTATTTTTGCCGGTGGATCGGTCTCCACGGCACTTTGGCTCCTGGCCACTATTATAGCCGGTGGATCGGTCACTTAGGGTACACACCCTACCACTATTATATGCCGGTGGATCGGTCTGGCCCCTTCTCGCACGGTGTTCCACTGTAAGTAATTAATATCTTCTCATATCTTATCAACATATATGGTTTGGTTTGTTGAGCTCGGGATCCCCCACTATTATAGCCGGTGGATCGGTCACTAGGGTAAAATACCCTACCACTATTAAGCTGGTGGATCGGTCTCCAGGCTACCACAGTACCTAGCCACTATTATGCCGGTGGATCGGTTTGGGCCCGGCTCAACATCTTCCACTTTACGTATTTAATAATTTATGTATCTTATTCAGATATTCGTTTCAAGACATGCACATCCGGTAACGTATCCGAATACTACAATAACTCTAATTACCATGAAACCCGAACTCTACGTAAGTCATCTTCCCATGCATGCCCTAGCTCCCATACAAACCTTAGCTCCATGTAAGCCCTAACTCCCCGTAAACTATATCTCCATGCAAACCCTAATTCATACACAACTTTAACTCGATGTATACCACACTCCCATGCAAACCCTAGTTCATACCATCTTAGGCAAACCCCAACACCACGTAAACCATACTTCCATGCAAACTCTAACGCACATGCAAACCCTAGCTCCAGGTAGACATACTTCCATGCAACTCTAATCTACATGCAAACCCTAACTCCACGTACTACACTCTCATGCAATCCCAATTCATATGCAAACCTTAACTCCACGTAGACATGCTTCCATGCAAGCCCTATCCTCAGGTCATTTTATGCAAACCCTAACATCATACCATTCCATGTAAACCCTAACATTATGTCATTTTATGCAAACCCTAACATCATGCCATTTCATGCAAGACCCTAACACCATGCCATTTCATGAACCCTAACAACATATCTCAAGTCATATTATACAATAATGACATAAACATACGCATAATTCTCATGCCACAACTTATTCACACCAACATACTTCAACTCTACAATCATGCCACATGCGAAATAATTAATAATAACGAACATAAAATACATGGCATATCAAACACATAGTGCATACAAACACATAAATGGCCTTAGTAGACCCTTACCTAAAACGTCACCGGTCTTGGTGCACGCTCCTATTCCACTTGAGGGATTTGATTAGGTTCGCCTATTATATCAAAGCATACTAGAATTAGACTCTCTTACATAATTTTATTATCCTCTAACTTATTCCAAGATTTGGTTTTTAATTAACATATTACTACTTAATAATTTAACTATAGAAACTATTACTTAAAAATACAAATGAATTAATAATAATAATAATAATATAATATTATTAATGATAATTTTATTAGTAGGATATTAATATTATTAATACCAAAATTCTTAAAATTAAAAGGTGGATTTTGAACCACCCTAATTTAATAATAATAATACCATTAGAAATTGTAATAATGATATTAACATTATATATACTTATAATATAAAGTTCATAAAGATAATAATAATAATATAATTAGAAATAATGTTAAAAATGTTAATAATATTAATGAAAAGTAAAAGTGTGAGGCATAATTAAAAATTTTGGTTTCTATCCTTCTTGAAATAATTACAACATTAATTAAATAATTACCCTAAACATAATAATATTATTAATATTATTAATAACAATAGTAAACATGTAATAATCCCATTAAATAAGAAAAATTCGAGACTAATAATTTATCTTACTCAATAATACTCCCAGACCTGTCAAAAAAATTTAGAAATTAGAATATAGTTGATAACAATAATAAGAATAATTATAATAATAATAATTAAAGTCAAATTAACCTTAAAAATTAGGATAAAAACAGAATAATTATCAATAAATTGAAAAGAAGTGTTTAAAAGGTCTATAGTTTCACCTTGAGTCAGAGGGTATGGGTGGCACTAACGGTGGTTCCCGGAGGTGGCCGGAAAATGGATCTAAGAGGGGTAAAAATGAAGAAAAAGAGGTGAGAGGGAAGGAGAAAAATAAAATAAGATTATAGGTCGGTGGAGGGGACTTAGCAGGAGTTATTGGTTGGCTTGGAAGGTGGTAAAAGCGGCGGATGTGGTGGTGGATGGAGGTTCAAGGTCTCGAGGTGGAATTTTCTGGGAGATAACTAGTCAACTTTGCACGATTATGGAGGCTTTTAAAAGGTCAATCAAAGGTCGTAGATGGTTTAGTTAATTAGATGGTGTTGCAGGGAAGAGTTTGAGAGGAAGAAGAGGCGGTGAGGTTGGCTAATGGTAGAGAAAGAGGCATCTAAAGTGGCGGTGGCGCACCGATTGTATTTAGGGTTTTTCGGGAAAAGAAAGCTCAATTTTGAGCCATGCGAGGGGTATTTATAGTAGTGGAGGGTAGGCTTGAGTTGTGGAGGTTACCAGAAGACCATTTTTGGTGGGAAAATGGGTTGGTTTCGTCGTTGGTCGGGCGACACAAATTCAAAATTTTGCCCGACCTTTGAGAGGGAAATGGGGGCAAACGTGGGGAAGAAATGGAGAGTGGGGCAATTCAAATGGAATGGTGTGTTGAGAGGAAGAAAATGGGTGGGAGAAATGCCCGGTCACGCCACGTGTGGCCGGCGGCGCCATTTTCGGGGAGAAAGGGAGCTGGCGGTTATAGAGTCAGGCGGGAGGAGGAAGAAGAAGACGAGGGAGGCTGGACTAGGCAGTTTGCGGGAGAGAAAAGAAAGAAAAAGGGCGGGAGACCGGGTTGTTCAGCGCGAGGGGGAAGGCATTAAATGAAACGACGTGTTTTAGGCGTAAAAAGAATGAAGAACGGCGTTCCGGGGCTGACGCGCAACGGTAAAAAGAAGACAAGTGGAACGCGGTGTTCGGGAGAAATAAGGAGTAAAACGCAGCGCAGAGAGGTAGGGGCGGCGATGCGCCGAAGGAAAAGGAAAGAAGAAAAGGAATTGGGCCGCGCAACAGGCCCAATTCAGGCGAAGAAGAAAAAGAAAGAAAAGGAAAGAATAAAGAAAAGAAAAGCAAAAAAATGGGAAAAAAGAAAAGAGAATTAACTAGGTTGGGTCAAATTAAATTAATCTGAATATTTAGGATATTTAAAAATAATAATATTTAAATAAAATAATTTTTAAATCCCTTTTTAGGCTAAATAGTATTTTTAAAGGATTTCTCAAAATTTCCATTTTAAATTAATAATTCCCTCAAATTTTATTTAATTTAATTATTTATAAAATTAAAATTAATTTGAAACTATTTTATCTTTCTTAATTTGAATAAAATCATTTATTTAAATAATTTCCCAAATTAAAATATTTAATTAGTTAATATACTCAATTTTCCTTTACCTAACATATTTATAAAATCTCTTATTAATTCGCCCTAATAAATTTCCCTTTATTTTATTAAAATAATTTATTAAATTAAATTTTGAAATAAAACCTTATTTAAATATAATCTTTAATATTAGAAAATTTTGGGCATTTCAATAGTGTACTAATCACCCTTTTCATGGGTGTGCTCATTCCCATGAGTAGTATACCCTTCTAACTTTGTGCAAGTGGGTGAGACATCTGGTAGGGCTGAGTGTTAAGCATGTTTTGGCTCAAAGTTTAAGATTGTCGTGGCCTTATTTTCTCTTCATGTGATTTTATTTCATTATGTTATTTCTTTTGTATCGCATTCATGCTTTTATGATTTATTACCTTGTATTGAGTTTTCTAAATAAACCTTTTATTGATTGTAAGATTATTCTCTTCGAGGAATTTGGATTTTGCACTTTGATTTCTATCTTATTATTGATTATAAACTTTTATGCATACTCTGATTTCTTTGTTATGATCTTTTAATTCATTTCATGAACTCTTTGTTTGAGTTTAATATTAATCTCTTTTTAGCCTTAGCACTTGGTACTGGAACGGTCGGAGTGAACCGGTAAAGTATTGCGGTAACATCCCTAGAATTCACGGGTTTTAATTTAAGTATTTCTATTTTAATTACTTCCACTTAAAAATAATAATAATAAGGTAAATTTTGGGTGTTACAGGATCCTAGTACTGGTGATCCTTTTAGGGAAGACCATATGGTTACCATCTCTCAGCTCTAATTTTCTAAAGCTGAACTTTGAGCATCTATTCAAGAGATGGTCTCAGACATGCTAGTTCCTTTTACGCATACTATGGGGAAGGTGTGTAATATATTTGTTCCTAACTAGCCATAATTATGTATCATAACATGAAAGTGTATGAATTTATGTTTAATTAATTACATAAATGATTATAGGATTTTTTTTATGACTTCATGTTTATTTTAGGTGATTTTATAGTAAATGCGATTTTGTAGTTACATGCAATTTGCTTATAAAATACTATTTATGCACGTTAAATTTTAAGTTAAACCTTTAAAAATATTCTTGTAAAATTTCATTTGGATCCTAAATGGGTTGAAATTTAAATCTAAAAATTTTGGTTTAATTTTATTTGTGTTTGCTATTTATTTTGATTTTTATACATAAAATATATAATTAAGGTATACTAACTAAAAATCATATCAAATGTACTTTAAAAATTCTTAAAATTTGTATTTTTGTAAAAAATGAGTAAATTGAAGGATTCAAAAATTTTAAGAATTTAAGAATAGTTTTCATATTTTTTTTTTGTGATTACCTTGTATGCTTGTTAGTTTACAGTCAGGTAAATATTTTATATATCGAAACTTGTTTTAAATTCATAAAATTTACATGTGATTTTATAATATTATTTTTAAAAATTCATAAATTTTATTAATTTTATATCCTAGTAGCTATTTTTTTTATAAAAAAATAGCTTCTTTATTAAACTTTCTACCACTAAAAATAATCTTTTCCTATACTTCCATGATAAGATTTTGTATCAAGTTGACCATTATCTTATTCATTCAATAAAAATTTGAGCTAAAAATATTTTCTTATACTTTGTACCTATACTAGCCGTGTCATTTTGGTTTTTATTACACATAACCTTCTTTACATGCCTTCCTCATGCTTAAACCTGAACTTGGGCCTGCACACCATCACCTCTCCCATCCTTTGGTTGATTTCTTGGTTTTCATAACTTCATTCAACCTAAATACACTCCACCACCTTCAACACTCAGCCACATTTTACTTTTTCATTTAAGTATATAACAAGCTACCTCCCCTCTCTTGGCTGTAAAGTTTTGGTTACTCCTTCCTTTATTTATACCCCAATTTTCTTACTTTGTTTTCATTTATACTTTATCTCAATTTATCCTCTTGGTTACTCTCACCTCTCTCTTCATGGGTATATTTTTCTTAATTCATACTTTATCTCATTTTAAACTCTTAGGATAAATTTTGGAAGATTTTTGCTAAGTTTTAAACTCTTGCACTAGAGTTGAAGATGAGAGACTCTCAGTTTTGTGAGAAAAAATGAGCAGCAAAAACAATTTTATTTCTCTTTCATTCTTTCCTTGGTACTTATATATTTATTACAAGATTAAAGGTTATTCCTTATCCAACTAATACAAGTGATTTGAGCTAAAACAAATTCAAGAAACTACCTAATGCATCACCTTATGTCACTCAGCCATGAGGTGTATTCTATGCAGATTTGGAATGGTAGAGCCCCTCCTTCATGTGTCCAACTTATCCATCTACCACTTGATTCATAAGGAAAGAGAAAAGGGTCATTTTAATCTTTTAAGGGACACAAAGAAGTAAAGAATGTCTTCTAGCCTTCCTTATTCTTCCCAAAAATCTGCATTGTTCTTCCCAAGTGCTGAAAAGGACTTGTCATATAACTTGAGAGGGACTTGTGGTTTGATTTTTGTGTTTATTTTTGGTGTAGATTGGTCTTCATTTTTTGGGTATTTTTGGAGCTAAAATAATAAAAGAAAATGAGCTAAAAAGGGTGAGAAAAAATTTGGAAAAATGTGGCTAAAAAAAGGTGGAGGTGATAAAAGTTGATAAGGTTTGCATGGCTTGCTTGACTTGCATGGCTATTTTTCTTAGGAGTGATTAATTTGTCCAAGTGATGAGAGTTTTGTGACTCTCAAAAGTGATAAAACTAAGGGTAAGAGTATGATCATTAGATGAGGATGCTCCTTCATCATCCTCTCCCTCTTAAAAAGCAACATCCTTGTCTTTAAAGGGTTCATCATGAATATAAGGAAGTAGATCTCCCACATTAAATATTTTTAATATATCTTCCATATCCTCAGGTAGCTCCATCTTATATGCATTATCACCAATCTTTTCAATGATCTTGTGTGGACTATCACATCTAGGCATAAGTTTGTTTTTCCATTTGGAAGGAAATCTTTTCGTCCTAAGGTGAAGCCAAACTAGGTCTCCTGACTCATACAAGTGTTGCTTTTGATGCTTGCTGGATTTATTCTTGTACATCTCATTGACCCTCTCTATTTTTTATCTCACCTTCTTATGAATTTTTTTCATTACCCTAGCCCTTTCTTGTTCTTCGCAGTTGGTGTGGTCTTTGATGGGGACAAGTAAGAGATCCATGGGAGTAGTAGGATTTACTCCATATACTACCTCAAAAGGAGAGTGGCCTGTAGCATAGGTTGGTGTTCAGTTGTAGGAGTTTAGTGTCCTAATCCTTTAAGGATTTGTGATCCAAGCTTCCAAGGAGCATGGTGAGGGTGATATTAGTGACCTCAACTTGCCTATTGGTTTGTTGATGGTAGGCGGTGCTGAATAGGAGTTTGGTACCTACTAGCCTCCACAGTGTCTTCCAGAAATAGATAAGGAACTTGGTATCCCTATCTGAAACAACAAATTTGGGAATACAATGCTGCCTAACTATTTCCTTAAATAATTGATCGGCTGTGTAAGAGTCATCATCCATCTTGTGACAGACAACGAAATGAGCCATCTTAGAAAACTGATCCACCACCACCATTATAGCATCAATTTGCCTTTGTTTCTTAGGAAATGCTACAATGAAGTCCATACTCACATGATCCTGTGGTTGGTGTGGGATAGGTAGAGGAGTATAAAACCCTTGGTGGAAGTGACTCTTGGACTTTTGACAAGTGACCAATGTAGCTATCACACTTTGTACATCTCCCATAAGTTTTGGCCAATAAAAATGCTCACTAAGTATGTCCACGGTCTTGTTGATGCTGAAGTATCTAGCCAGTCCTCCTCCATGCACTTCCCTTACAAGCAGTTCTTTGATGGAGAATTTGGGAATGCAAAGCTTATTATTCTTGAAAATAAACCCCTCTTAGATGATAAATGAGTCCTTCTTCTTATACTGATCCTTGAAATAGCAGCCAGAGTCATTTTCTTCTTTGTAGAGCTCTTGAATGCACCCGAACCTCATTAGTCTAGCTTCTAACAAAGAGAACATACAATACCTCCTAGAGAGTACATCTACTACTACATTTGTTTTGCCACTTTTATGTTTCCCACAAAGGAAAAAGACTGCAAGAATTCTACCCATCTTGCATGTCTTGGATTAAGCTTGTGTTGGCCATTGATATACTTTAATGACTCATGATCTGTGTGTAGCACGAACTATTGGGGGCATAAGTATTGGGATCAATGATCTACAGCTCTTACCAAAGCATAGAACTCTTTATCATAGGTGTTGTAGTTCACCATAGAGCCATTGATCTTTTCACTAAAGAAGGTGATTGGTTTATCTTCTTATAGTAAAATAGCCCCAATGCCCACTCCACTAGCATCACACTCAACTTCAAAAAATTTGTTGAAGTTGGGTAATGTTAGGATAGGAACTTCACTTAAATTCCCCTTGATCACCTCAAATGCGTCTTGTGCGGCCTTGGTCCACTTGAATTATCCCTTCTTCACGCATTCAGTTATAGGGGCTATTAGGGTGCTGAAATCCCTAATAAGCCTCCTATAGAATGAAGCCAAACTATAAAAAGATCTCACTTGTGTAAGGCTAGATGGTGTAGGCCATGTCTTGATTGCTTATACTTTGGATTCATCCATGGATATTCCATCCTTGAATACCACAAAACCTATAAATGTAACCCTAGGTACAAAGAACTTACACTTTTCTAGTTTAGCATACAACGTGTGACCTCTAAGTACTAGATATACAAGTTTGATATGTTTTACATGTTCTTCTTCGCTAGAGCTAGGAACAAGGATGTCTTCAAAGTAAACTACTACATATTTGCTAATGAATGGTCTAAGTACCTCATTCATAAGTCTATGAAGGTACGAGGGGCTTTAACAAACCAAAGGGCATAACTATCCACTCATAAAATCCTCCTTTGGTATTGAATGTAGTTTTCCACTCATCACCATCTTTCATTCTTATTTGATAGTATCCACTCCTTATATATATTTTGGAAAACAAGCATGCACCATTTAGACAATCAAGCATATCGTCAAGTCTAGTTATAGGATACCTATATTTGATGGCAATGTTGTTGATAGCTCTACTATCCACACATATTCTCGTGGTACCATCTTTCTTTTGTACAAACAAGGTAGGCACGACACAGGGGTTAAGGGACTCCCTTATCAAACCCTTAGATAATAATTCATCTACTTTCCTTTGTAACTCCAAGGTCTATTTAGGATTACACCTATAGGCTGCCTTATTAGGGAGTATAACAGTGGGTGCAAAGTTAATTTGGTGTTGCGTCCCTATAATGGGAGGTAATACATGGGGTAGGTCATTAGGGAATACATCATCAAACTCTTCTAACAATGCCCTAATCCTTGATTCAATATAAGCCTTCCCCTCATTATCCTCTAACAATAACAACAAGTAGATTACCTTCCCCTTTACTATAACCCTATTTATACAATTTTAACCTATGAGTAAAGATTTTTTACAACTTATATCAATATGATTAGGCCTAGTAACTAAAGGGGTGAGTATAATATTCTTCTTGGCAAACTTCAAGAAATAGGTGTTCGGCCTCCCATCATGTAGAACACTCCTATCAAATTGCCATGGTCTCCCCAAAAGCAAATGACAAGCATTCATTGGCACTACATCACACATCACACATCACTTCATCTTGGTAGGTCTTCAAAATGGAAAATGTCACCTTCACTTGCTTTATCGCCTCCACTATGTTACCATCATTAAGCTAGAGTAGCTTATATAGTTTGTCTCATTTTATTGTAGTGAGACCAAGCTTCTCTATCAATGTACATGAAGAAACATTGGTACAACTACCTCCATCCACAATAAGAGAACGCATTTTTCAAGTATGGTGCACTTGGTTTAAAAAACATTGTCTCTTTTAGATTCATCACATTTGACCTCCTTAGTGTGCAACACCCTCCTAATCATCAAGGATTCCCCCACATCCGGTGGTGCATACTCTTCCTCTCTATTGAAGGCTGGCTCATCCTTTTCTTCCTTATTTTCTTCCTCTCATTTGGCCGCCTATAAATCCACCATGGTCACAACCCTCTTATTAGGACACTCATTTTGGTAGTGCCCTAAGTCTTGGCACTTAAAACACCTCACACTTTTCGTTTGATTCTCAACTGCCACCCCTATACCCTTCACATCTTTTGTCAAAGGTGTGGAAGGAGTTTTGAATGGTGGAGGAGTCTCCCTTGATTACTAACACCCTTATTTGGACCTCCATACCTCACGGATCTATTCTATTTTTTATGTTTTTCAACCTTGATGGTTAAATGGTAAAGCTCATCCAAGGTGTAAAACCTATACATTTCCACATTCCTAGAGTTATCATGCCTAAGTCCACTATGGAACTGAGTCATTGAATACTCCTCTAGCTCATCCAAACCGAGCCTCATAGAGAGATTTTCAAACTCCCTAATTTACTCCTCTAAACTTAAATATCCTTGCTTCAAATAGGACATTATATTGTATAAGTCTTGAGTGAAAGAAGGAGAAAGGAATCTCTCCTTTATCAACTTCTTCATTATCAACCAAGACTTAAGTTTTGACCCTTTTTTTTTCTCCTCTTATGAACCAATTTATTCCACCACAATGAGGTATGGCCTTTGAGATTAAGAACAACCACCTTAAAGGCTTTGACGTTAGAGTAACCCTTAGCCTCAAACAATATACTACACCTCAACTCCCACTCTAAAAATTCATTGGGATTGTGATTGCCTTCAAGTTCCTAGATCTCGGCTCTAAAATCATGAAAATTCTCCCCTAATTTTTTTTCCTTATCCTTAGGTATAGAGAAGAATCACTAGAGGATAAATCTTTTCCATATTCACTTTCAACATGCTCACCAACCCCATGATGGTATCAAGTAGGGGATAATTTTATGTGTGTGTTTCTGTCCAAACTAGGAAGGATGATCTCCAAGACATCAAGCACTCTTATCATATCATCTTGAAGAGACTAAATATCTCTATCCCTTCTTAAATTATTTTTCTCCTTAAGGCTCAAGCCTCTTGGTAAAGGGAGGTCTCCCATCGAAGATAAAAGAAATTTTTTTAAGGTGAAAGAAGAGAAATTGTTTTCAGTTATGGGTGAGGAAAATGGGTTGTGGGTTGAATGGAATGGTTTTTGGTTTATAAATGGTTTAGTGTGTGGGTGTAGGTTTCTAATAGGAGGGTGGAAGACAAAGAAAAAAGGATCCAAATTCCTGGAACCTAAGCTTTGATACCAAGTTGATGCATAAGTGATCTAAATTAGAACATGCTTGGAAGTGGTGTCTAATTTAGATTAGATCAACCAAAAATTAAGAGTAGAATAAGGAGAGATTTAAGAAGTTGAAATGGATTCTCGTTATCTCCTTGAATAAATATTCACAATAACCACTTAAGGTTTAAACTCTTAGGATAAATCTTAGAAGACTTTTTCTAAGCTTCAAACTCTTGCACTAGAGTTGAAGGTGAGAGACTCTTGGTTTTGAGAGAAAAAATGAGCAGCCAAAAACAAGTTGATTTATCTTTCATTCTCTCCTTGGTACTTATATATTTAGTGTAGGATTAAATTTTACAACTTAAGCAACAAATACGAGTGATTTGAGCTAAAACAAATAAAAGAAACTACCTAATACACAACCTTATGTCACTTATCCATGGGGTGAAGTCTATGCTGATTTCGAATGGTAGAGCCCCTTCTTTATGTTTCCAACTCATAAAGCAGTTACTTGATTCATAATAAAAGAGACAAGGGTCATTTTATTTTTTTAAGGGACACAAAGAAGTAAAGAATGTCTTCTAGCCTTCCTTATTCTTCCTAAAAATCTGCATTGTTCTTCCCAAGTGTTGAAAAGGACTTGTTATGTGACTTGAGAGGGACTTGTATTTTTTTGGTGTAGATATAGCTGGTGCATATTGGGCTGATTTTTGGGGTATTTTTGGAGCTAAAATAATAAAAGAAAATGAGCTAAATAGGTTGAGAAAAAACATGGCTAAAAAAAGGTGGAGGTTTTATTATGTGGAGGTGATAAAAGTTGGTAAGGTTTGCATGGCTTGCTTGACTTGCATGGCAATTTTTCTTAAGAGTGATTAATTTTTCCAAGTGATGAGAGTTTTGTGAATTTCAAACTTGAGAAAATTAAGGATAAGAGTGTTATCATTAGATGAGGATGCTCCTGCATCTGTAACACCCTACCTTGCAACATCAATTTGATCCTTTTTTTTCTCTTCTCTTGCAAATTTGAGGATATTTTAGTGATTTCCTTTTTTAAAAATATTTTAATATTATTTACTATTTATGGGTTATATATGAATATTTTTAATGTTGGGTTTATTTTTAGGTAAAAGAAGTTGATTATTATAGCCTAATAATTTTAGCAGGTTGCTTATATTTGTACATTTTGCTGGAAATTAGGTAACCCTTATACTTTACTAATATGCTAAATATCATTTTGATGTATATATTATATTAAGTGTATTTGTTATGTTGTAATAATTTTCCTAAAAAACTTGTATTGACTTTGGTAAAAAGAAGCAAGTTAAGTGGTGTAAAATATTATGTGTATGGAAGTATAATAAAATGGGTTTAATGTTGGAAATAGATTATGTATGTTATATATGTCTAATATGATTGGTTGAAAATTCTTAGGTGTATTTTTAGCATGCCTATTATCATTGTATGTCCTAAGGGTATTTTTATATTTTTAAGAGTGTCACAATATTTATTTCCATAAGTATGCCTGATATGATTTATTATTATTATTAAGTATAGAAGTATGTGATTTGATAATTTAGAAACACATTTTAGGGTTTAATGTGCTAAATTATTTATAAGGATAAAATGGTCATTTATTATGTCTAGTAATTTATTTGCTTGCTAAAATATTTTAGTTATTGTATCTTAGCTTGTTCATTATAAATTATTAAATAAAATAAAATTAGTATTTAAAATATAAGATAATGTGGTATTTATGGTCTTAAGGATATTTTGATTATTTTTTTACTTAATACACCAAAATGTGAATAATTAAAACTAGGATGGCCTTAATAAATTATCATGTTGACCTTAATGTTGACTTTGATCAGGATTATCTTTAATAATTGAAAAATGAGTAAAAAATGGTCAAGTGTGGAATTGCATATGTGTGTGTTATTATGTGATCTTGTGGTTACTTTAATAAAATATTAATATTTAAAGTGAAATACATCAAGATAGGGAATGTCGGCTCTTTAAAGGTCGTTACCCTAAAGACATAATGTAGCCCATGGTTGGTTTTGAATTTTTTTTAGTGTGCCTTAGTACCCCAACCAAGCCCTTCATCTTTCTTACTTTATTTATCTCAAAACACTTTTTTGAGGGTATGAATTCTTCAGGATTAGATGTCCTTGTTGGTTGGGTTTTGTGCTTCTTTCATGTGGCAATGCAATTAGGGTACCTTATTTTCCTTAGGTTGTTAGTTGGTAGGATACCATATTACCTTAGTGTGCTAGTATTACTGAAGTACCTTAGTGTCTCTACATTGATATAATCTACATTGAAATAGTTATTATATTGGTTATGTAGTGGCGTTCATGCCTACTTGTTGTTGGGTAGTATCCTTCATTCCAATATTTGTTCGTTAGTTTTCTTCATATCTATTTGTGTCTGGAAGTAGCCTTCGTACTTACCTATGGTTTTATGGAATTTATTTATATGGATGTTAAATTATGAGATATATTTTGACTTTTATGATTATTGGGTTGATGTCGGTTCAAATCATCACTTCAGAGATCATCCATTAGATTCTTGGTTATAAGTTTTATTATGTTCTGAATGAACGAGCATAAGCATTATGTGGCCATGGTGATATTTTTTCATCCAACATGGTTACCGTATTTTGGCCATCAGGTGTACATTTCAATATTTTATGACACCTTCTATCTATTCCAAGTGATCTTTTCATGTTTAGTTTTGTATATTGAGTTACTTGGTACCGTTGTATTGATGGGTTCTATTTATAGTCCTCTACTTATTCAATGGGTAGTGGTGACTTTGCAAGTTTGCATGTCAGATTGACTTGGAGTTTAGTATTTTAGATTGAGAGTTAGAACTATCCTATGTCTTACCCGTTATCTTTTGATTCGGATATTTTTGGACTCTTATATCCTACTATATTTCCTCTCATTTGAATTTTGTAACCGTTGACAATTTGTATTATCATAATGCCATTAATCTACTTTATACTCTCTATTCTGGTTCTTATAAGTGTGTCATTAATTTAAGTAGAATAACATTTCAGCCTTAGTAATTGGTATGAGAATGGTAAAGGAAACCGGGCATACACCAAGTGTGGTGGTAACACCCTATATTTTTACTCTTTTACCTTTTACAATTAACTCTTTAAATAAAAATTTTAAGTCCTAAAAATGGGGGTGTTACAACACTCATCTCGAAATTAGACTGATCCCGGACCGGTAGCACATACTTTTTCGAAGCTGGGCCAGTCCCCTATAAAGGTCAGAGGCAATTTGCTGGTATTTTCCCTCGACTTCCTCCCTTGTTCTAACCTTATATATTCAGGGTGTTTTATCCATTTTGGGGGATCCAAAATGTTAATATAATTTTCGTACTTTTTGTCTCTTATTTTTCCTCTCAATAATCCTTTCTGTATTCTCTAACCCCTAGCTACTGGTTTAATTTCTCAAGAACCCTTTAGTTCACAAACACCAACAACACTTACTGAAGCTACATCGGTCTTATAGAAAAATACTCTGAATATCCTTATTCAAACACCTTAGGATCACCTATAAAAAATAAAGATAAGAGGTTAGAAAAACTAAAGAAGAGTGATGATTTATAAGATAAGGAATAAAGGGATGGATTAAAGGAAAACAAGGAAATATTGGTGCAAGATAGATTGCATTAGAGCTCGATGTTTGTGATGTCTTATTCTGTGAGGTTGTGACCAAACATGGGGCGGCTCTTGTGTGAGAAGATAACACAAGCTTGGAGCTTTCACATGAGGATATAATGTATGGAGGTGGGTGTTTTCATGAGTTTTTAATGGTGCTTGTGGGGATTTGCATGCAGAGGTGGAAAACTAGTCATACCGGTTGAGTTAATTTGGATTAGGTTAATATTAGGATAGTTATGCAATTGAGTTAAGGTTGGGTTTGGGTCTAATTTGGGTAATGGTGATTTGGCTGGGGTTCGTGTTGTATCGAGTCATTTAGGGTCGAGTCCAGATCTAACTCAGCAAGTTTCTTCATATTTTGGTTTACAAACTTTGGTTGGATAGGATTTGGGTCGAATTGATTCAAGTCTACATACTCTAGGTTTTAATGAGGTAATTTAGTTCAAATTTTTATCAAAATTGATTATTATAAATTGAATATTCAGAATAAGTTGAACTTTGTGATTTATTATAATTGTTTTGTTTATTATCATCATTTTTTATCATAATATATGTAATGGTATAGCAAATTGATATCATAAAATATGTAATAATAATAATAATAATAATAATAAATTAATTATTATTATTATTATTATTATCATAGTTATTATTATAAATATTATTATATACATAATCATTACGAATGTTATGAATGTTATATTAATTATAATAATTATTGTTATCATTATAATTAATAAGAATAATTATAATCATCTTTAAAAATATAATAATTATCATTATTATTAGAAATACAAATATAAATTATATTATTGTCATTATAACAATATATATAATAATTAGTATATTTATAATTATAATATTTATATTTATAATAATAATAACTATAACAACAATATAATTTCTATGATTTGATAAGATTGATGTTAATTTAATATTAAAATAAAGTGAGGAGTACAAAGTCTTATTAATTTTAATTCATTTGTTTTTATAAGGGTTGCATATTATTATTTTTTTACATAAAATTTTATTGATAAGATAGTTTATTGATGTTTATGTAGTAATTTATAAAATACTCTAAAACCTTAATTTTAGAAATTATGGCCAAACAAGGATTTATTAGAGAAATTAATTAAATAAATTATTTTATTAAAATAAGAGGAAGTATTTAAGGCAAAATCAAGAGGAAAATAATAAATAATGTAATTAGGAAAAATTAGGGTATTTTGCTAATTAAAATGGAATTAATGAAAAATCATTCAAAATATTCTAAATTAATCTAAAAAGGGAACTTATTTATTATCTTACTAAATATTATTTTTTTGAATATTCAAAAATACCAAAATGTTCTAAATACACCAACCCATTCATTTTTCATTTTTCCTTTCTTTTTTCCTTTTTCTTTCTTTTCTCTTCTCTCTCCTTTTTCCTTTTTCCCCTTCCTCCTTGGGTTATGCTAGCCTCCCCCATGGCCCAAACCCTCCTTCCTCTCTTCTCTTCCCCCCGCATTGCCCAGGCCTGCACCCTTCTTCTTCTTTTTTCCTTCGCCAGTTGCCCAGCCACCGATCTCCCTCTTTTTTTCTTTCTTTTCTTTTCTTCCCAGACTAGCCGGTCCACCCCTTTCTTTTCCCCTTCCTTCTTCCCCGACCCCGAGATGTAAATCTATGACCCTGCAACACCCTATTTTCTGCCGGCAACCACCAACCACCAACTGCTGACCAACCTATCCTTCTCTCTCCCCCATCATTTTCCTTTCCATTTTTGACCCAACTAACCCTTCTCCCTCCTAACGCATGCCTTCCCTTTTCCCCTTTCTTCTCCACTGACCAAACAATTCCCTACAATGGTAGACCTGTGCCAATCTGTCACCGTCGGCTGGTGGTCCTGCCTCACCTGCCCCCAAAACTGACCCCTTAATCATATTCCTTCCCTACCCCAGAAAAATGTCCTCCCTTTGCACCGCCGCCCATTCAGATGACTGCCTCGTCGCTGCTGCCCTAAACACCTACCAAACCACTCCCCTGCGTCACCCTCCACCGAACTACACCACTCACCACCCTCGATTCTGCCTATATGAGCCGCCTTATCTGTGTAAAGTTGGCCTCTCGATCAACCCATTCTCACCCACCGCTGCCCTTCGCCCCACCGTCCACCTCCATTTCCACCGCAACCATCACTCCCTCTACCACCCAAAACAACCAGAAGAACCTCCCCACCTCCCTCTCCTTCTCTCTTCCTCCCCCTCCACCACCTTCAGCCACCACACCCAGCGCCACCTTCGTCCCCCTTTTGGCTGCACCACCACCACCATTCCAACCCTCTCAACCTAAGGCATCCACCACCACGTCAACCACTGTCTCATTCCCCCTCTTCTAGCCTAGGAAACCACCTTTCCACCTTCTCTTCTCCCTCCAACGTCGCCGTCGGTGCCTCCTGGTCACCATCGTCCCTTGGCAGTACCCTAGCCCCCACAACCATTAAACTTTATTTATGTAAGTGTTATCATTTCTTTTAGTATTAATATTGTACTTCTTAATAATAATAATAATAATAATAATAATAATCATAATAATAAATATAACTTCGGAATATTACTACTAATATTATTATTAATAATAGTAGAACCGTTATTATTGTTATTATTATGATTATGATTATCATTATTATTATTATTATCATCATTATTATTATTATTAATACTAACTTTGACATATTATTACTATTATTATTATTATGAATATTCAAACCCTTATATTTATTGTTACTATTATTATTATTATTATTATTATTATTATTATTATTAACGTTATTATTATTAGTGTTACTATTACTGTTACTATTATTATTATTATTATTATCACCATTATTATTAACCTTAACCTTAACCTTATTATCACTAATATTACTATTATTATGACTATTAGGACCCTTATTATTATTATTCTTAATATTAGAACTATTATCAATGTTACTACTACTACTACTACTACTACTACTACTACTACTACTACTACTACTACTACTACTACTACTACTACTTTGTCATTATTGATAATATTACCTATATTACTATCACTATTAGCATTATTATTATTATTATTAGTATTAGTATCATTATCCTCACTACTTTAGTATTCATAGTATCATTATTATTACTACTAAGATTTGGGTTGTTATTAGTATTATCACTACTACTACTACTACTACTACTACTACTACTACTACTACTACTACTACTACTAATATTAAAGCTATTATCTTGAATAATATAAATACTGCTATTTATACTTTAACATGAACCAATGTACCTCCTAAGACCTGTTTTGACTAATAATAACATGGTTAACTACATTGAGAATAATAACTCTTCTTTTATTTATAAAACAACGATTACCATTATTAACCCTAATAGTATGCTATGATAAGGGTAAGGTAGGAATGATGATAATTTTGGTAAGAGGGAAGTTAACCCTTAGTATTTCCTTCTTATAGGTAAATCAAGTCAAAACCCTAAGGAGGTGTAGGAGCGTGCTCCAAGCCTCATGTCATATTAGGTAAGGATATGATTAAGGCTTTTGTGTGTAAGAATGTTCTGTGTATTGATTTGATGTGTGTTCTTTATATATATTATATTATCATGATCTTTTAGCGCAGCATGCTAAGCATAGAGCTAAGATAAGTTACTTGTATTTATGATGTGTGTCATATGATATTAATACTTGTACTTGAATTGTACCTATGTAATACTGCCCTTTATGACATACATGATAGGAGGTCCTAAGTAGTATGATGTGGTTGTGAGAGAAATGGAAAAGAATGTGTAAAGTGAGTTGACTAGAGAATGGTAATGATGGTCTAATTATCTAATGACCTATAGGTGGATAAAAAGAGGAATAATGGGAATGGATCAAAATATGCATGGGGAATCTAGGGTTTGCATGGGATGAATTTTATGTGGGAAAGGTTGATTTGAGGATCAAATAAGGTAAGGGAAGAGTTATTAAGGTGATTGGAATCTACATGTGAAAGATAGTATGTGGGTTGATGTAAGTATGCATGGGACATTTAACTAAGGTTTTCGAAGGAAACCCTAAGTGAGAGAAATGTGTAAGGGAGGAAAAACTAATGGAAATTGTTGGAATGAGGATAAAAGATGGAAGGGGTGTCACACGGAGGAAAAGTGAGTCAAGTGAGAAGAATGTATTTGGGATTTGAGTGAGTGACATAAAAGAAAGGAGAATTACTAGGGCTTTTGGGGAGCTATCTAGGGTTTTTGTAATCATGTGTGGGAGTTGGATAGTGAGGTTGTAATGTCAAGTGTGGATCAAGGGAAGTGATGGCTTTGGTAGTAAAGAAGAGTTTTGGGTTTATGGTGAGTGGAAAAAGATGAAAGAAAGTCTCGGGGTCATAGGTTATGTTAGATATGTGTCATGTGGAAGAGGTGATGATAAGTAAGAGTGATGAATGAATAACATTATATGGGGAAAGAGAGGTGCCTGAGTTTTGGGGTGGTCAGCTAGGGTTTTGTGGCCACATGTATTACACGAGAAATAAAATGTGTTTCTTGGGAATGAAATGAGTGAGGTGGAATATTGGAAGAGTTTGAGTTGTGTGGGACAGAGGAAGGTTAGGCCATATAGGCCAAATTAGGGTTTCTAAGAGGAAAACCCTAGAGAGTGATATTAAGTTGATTTAAAGATGTGGAGAGTAGGCCTTAGAGTTGGGTATTCATGGTAATGAGGAAAGAGTGGGAAAGGATGTCCGGATGTACTAGAGGAATTAGAAGTCCCAAGATATGGGACATGAGTTTGGAAAGTCAAGTGGGTCGTGTATGTCTAGTTGGGGTTGTGTGTGGAATAAGATACAATAAAACACTAAGCTCTTAAAGTGAAATATTATTGAGATAGGGCCTAGTGATGTTATATATTTTTCGGTCCACTGAAAATAATAGTGGTTAGGTGAGTTTTTCCCTGCTGAGTGATTTTTCGGTCCACCGACTAAAATAGTGGTCAAGAGCGTTTTGCCTTGTTGAGTACTTTTCATCCACCGACTATAATAGTGGGGGATTCTGGGCTAGATAAACCAAATTTTGTATGGAAATAAGTCACGGGAAGATACTTTTTACTTACAGTGGAACACCTCGTGAGTGGGGGCCAGTGAGGATGTATATTTTTTGGTCCGCAAGCAATAATAGTGGTCAGGTGCGTTTTGTCCTGTGGAGTGTTTCAGGTCCACAGGCTATAATAGTGGGGTTCCCATACTCACACGAAATTAATATGAGAAATGTGTGAACTAGAAGTACAAGACATGGAAAGATACAAATTAATTACAGTGGAACACCATGTGAGTTGGGGCTAGTGAGGTTATATATATTTTCTGGTTAATTGGCTATAATAGTGGTTAGGAGCGTTTTGTCCTATTGAGTGATTCCGGTCCACCGGCTATAATAGTGATCAAGTGCGTTCTTCCCGGTGGAGTGTTTCTAGTCCACCAACTATAATGGTGGGGTTTCCGTACTCTCATGGAATTAATATAAAAGAAGCGTAAGACAAATTATTAGTATAAGTCTGGCCTGATCTTATAAACGTAAATTATATCTTGTATACCTTACGTGTTTACCTTCTTAAATGGCCTTACTTGCGTGCTTCTTGCTAGTCTTACCCATATGGTTCCCTTGCTTAGTACATAGTGTACTGACCACTTGTTTCATGGGTGTTGCTCATTCCCACGAGTAGAGGACCTTTCTGATCTTGTCAGGTAGGTGGGATCATGTTTGATGCCTTTGACATACTGGATGTGTCAGGCAGAGATGTGTGCTGACCATTGGACCTACCTGAAGATGAGAGTAGATGTTGGCTAGATTCTCTTATTCCCATTTACTAATAGTTATTATTTTATTTTAATTTTATTTATGGCATTGTACCTTTTATCCCTTTTGGGCACTTGATTATGTAACTTGTTTTTTGTTGTAACAACTTTTAAATGAGCACTCTGATTTTTGTCCTATAAATACTTTGAATTCTATGAATTTGTGTTAAGTTTGTATAAAGTCTTGTGGAAACTTTTCTTTAGCCTTGTGGTTAGTACGAGACGGGCCGGGGGCCGGAATTGTACTGATCATGGCGGTAGCACTCCTATGCTTGTATTTGTTTTAATTAAGTGAAATTTTCAGTAGGAAAAATTTGGGGATGCTACAATTTATATGAGGTAAAATGCTACCTTTTTGGATTGAATTTGACTATAATTTTGATCAGGTTTGTAATTATGTCCAGGTATGGGTTGGGATTGAGTCAAGTTATTTTTAATTGGGTAAGTTTAGGTCAGAACATTATCGAGTTCTCTTCCTGGGCATGTATCAATTTTGGGTCGGGTTCTTTCGGGTTAGAACATTTCAATTCAGGTTATTTTGGGTACATGTCATTAGTGGATTAGCTAAATTTGGACACATTTTGAACTAGTTTGGGTTGTTTTAGGATTTTTGGTTGAGATTGGGTTTAAATTTTGGATCCAGGTCAAGTTTTGGGTCAGGATAGCATTGTAAAGTCTAGTATTAATTACCATATAAGGACATATAGAATTGAGTAATTATAATCTTTTTTTTACTGAATTATATTTAGTCATATATTAGGTATCCTAAATTTAAATTTTTATTTGATAATATGAGATATCCAAATAGAGGTGGCAAACAATTATAGTCATATTTCATGAAATCGGGTTTAATATGCAATCAAGCCGGAGTCATATTTGGGTTCGGTGTCCTTCTGATTTAGGTCTAATTTGGGTGGCAATAATTTAGGTTAGGTTTATGTTGGGTCAAGCCATTTGAGGTTAGAAAAATATAAAGACAGAATGCTAGCTTGACCCATCGAATTTTTTTAGGTTCGAATTTGAATAAGGTTTACATACTTCAAGTCATATTGGGTTTACATTGGGTTAAATTGACTTTACAAAATTCGGGTGTTATCTGGTGTGGTGAGGTCAATTTGGTTTAGAATTCATATCGACATTGATTGTTATTAATTTAATATAATGAATAAACTAAAATTTGTGATGTATTATTATTTACATGTTTATTATAGCAATATATTAACAAATTATTATCATACAATGTGCACTACTACTAATAATAGATTATTATTATTATTATTATTATTATTATTATTATTATTATTATTATTATTATTGTTGTTGTTGTTGTTGTTGTTGTTGTTATTGTTATTATAACTATTATTTTAAAATAAATTTATAAATATTATTATACATGTATAATTATAATCATTTCTATAAATGTTATAATAATTATAATTAATAACAATATTTATTATTGTTATCATTATCATCTTTAGAAATATAATAATAATAATAATAATAATAATAATACTTAGAAATATAGATATAAACTTTATAATTGCGATTATAAATAAAATAATATATTATAATTATAGTTATAATTATTATATTTACAATTAAATTTTTTATGTTTATAATAAAAATAAAAATAATAGAAATTTTTATATCTAATACGATTGATACTATTATGATATTAAAATAAAGTGAGAATAATAAGTATTACTAGTTTGGTTTTATTATTTGTTATATGGGTTGGGTATTATGTTTTTTACACAAAAATTTGACAGTTTATTGATGTTTAAGGAGAAATTGTATGAGGGTTAATATTAGGTCAGCCATGTAATTGAGTTAAGGTTGGGTTTGGGTTCAATTTGGGTAACGAGAATTTGGTTTGGGTTCATGTTGAATTGAATCTCTTAGGGTCGGTTCTAGGTCTAACTTATAGTGTTTCTTCATATTCGGGTTTCATTTTTTGTCTATGGACTTTAGGTTGGATAGAATTTTGATTAGATTGATTTAGGTCTATAGACTTTGGGTCGTATCGTGTTTGAGTTAGGTTAATTTAGTTTAGAATTTGTATCGAAATTTATTATTATAGATAAGTTGAATTTTTTAATTTATTATATTGTTTATGTTTATTATTATAATTTTTTATTATAATATATGTAATGATATAACTAATTTTTATAATAAAATATGTGATAATAATAATAATTTATTATTAGTAATATTATTATTATCATATTTATTGTTGTAAATACAATTATAAATAATATTATATACATAATCATTAAGATTTTTATGAATGTTATAGTAATTATAATTATCATATTAATTATAATAATTATTTTTATTATTATAATTAATAATAATAATTGTTCGTATAATCATCTTTAGAAATATAACAATCATTATTAGTATTAGAAATACAAATATAAGCTGTATTGATTGATGAGATTTATATATTATTTTCATGCTTAAAAATATCATTCATCTCTCATTAATTCTATTAGATTTAATCTTTTCGTCGATTTTTCCTCCTTTGAATAGATTTTACAGGAAAGAAAAAACATTGAAGAAATTCAAGGAGAAGTCAATGAAAAGAAGAAATCAAGTAGAGAACACATTAAGAAATGTTGAATCAAGGAGAGCGAAGTTAGAAAGGAAACAAATACATCCAGAGAAGCTAGGCTGAAACTTTCAAAGGAATTGAGTGGAAGGATAAAAAACACGGCACTCCCGTGTTTCATAAACACGGGCCGTGTTAATTATCTCGAGCATCGATCTTTAAATCCTTGTCAGCAGAATAGTTGGAAGAAAACACGGGGGTCCCGTGTTTCCAAAACACGGACCGTGTTTCCATTTAAAAATGTGTAACTGTCCGCGCGACCTGTTTCTGATATATTTCTATCTAAGAACAGGGTTCGGAACAGAGAGAAAAGAGATCGAAAACAATTGGAATGTATTTTTCTTCCTTTGTTCCTCTAGAATATACATGTAATGCACAATTCCAACTTTTTGATCTTCTTGAATTCTATTGATGATTTGACAATCTGCACTTCAATTGATAAGTCTTCTCTATTCCTTTATGAATTTTAGTATCTTCATTTTTGTTAAATCTAAGTATATTATATGTACTTTTACTTGTGTTCACTATATTATCATCTAATTGTATCAATAGTAGATTTCGTGAATGTGTTGTTGTTATTAATTTTCAAGGTTTGTATGTAATTGTGTGAATTGCAAATATGCAGACATTTGAGTAATTTGAACAGGGTAGGATGATTTGAGGATGGAATTATATCATAATTACCATTTCATATTTTAAATGTTTGATTCTAGATGAAGTTTTTTTGAATTAAGGGACCGAATTGAATAATTCCGTATCATAGATTAAGATTTTTGAACTAATTAGATTGATCACCTATTTAGTTTAGAACTTAATCTTTGCTAAGGCAATGAAATTAACCCGTATTTGTTAATTCATTTGTCTAAAGTAGCAAGAAGATTAATTATTAATCTTATCCATTAATTCGTGCAATTGCATAATCTGAGCTTATGTGATTATGATTGTAGTTGGCTGCTTTCCGTTCATAATGCTACCATTAATTGAATCTAGTGTTCGTAACCTAGGTTATTAAATGGTTATAAAATAAATTGAGAGCATATTCAATTTATTAAGGTTGAGAGGAAGTAAAGGAATTTGTTATTCTGAAATTCCTAAGTCAACATTAAATTGTTTAGAATCATTCGTCTTATTAGAATGTTTGGTATTTTAATTCCATCATCAATTCATTCCTCCCTTATTTGTCAATTAGTGATTAAGATTTAGTACACTTAAATTTAGTATTAGAATCAATGAAATTTTATAAACGGGGTTATAACATCAATAACAAAATTAGTGATTAAAACGTCATTCCTTGTGGGTTCGACTCCTTCTTGCCATATACTACGTATTTGGGATTTAGGATTTATTTAAATTTGTTGTATTCACGACAGTGCATCATGTATCATTGTCATTATAATAATATATATTATAATTAGTATATTTACAATTATAATTTTTATGATTATATTAATAATAATCATAACAATATTAGAATATCTATGATCTAATATGATCGATACTAATGTAATATTAAAATAAAGTGAGGAGAACCAAGTCTTGCTCATTTTATTTCATTTGTTGTTATATGGCTTGCATATTACTTTTTCTGCCTAAAATTTTATTGATAAAATAGTTTATTGATGTTTATGCAGTAATTTATGTATGGTAAAATTTTACCTTTGTGGATTAAATTTTACTATAGTTTAGATCAAGTTTCAAATTATATCTGGGTATTGGTGGGAGTTGAGCCGAGTAATTTTGGATGGGGTAATTTTGGGTCAAATAATTATCAAATTTCTTCCTAGGTATGGGTCAAGTTTGGGTCGTATTCTTTTGAGTTGGAACTTTTTAGTTTGAGTCATTTTGGGTACTTGCCTTATCATTAGCTAAATTCATACAACTTTTGAACTAGTTTGGATTGTTTTAGGATTTTTTGTTGAGATTGGGTTTAATTTAGGTTTAGATCAGCTATGTAAAAGTCTAGTCTTAATTACCATTAAAGGACATAGAAATTGAATAGTTATTTTCTCTTTTTTTATTGAATTAAATTTAATCATATATTAGATATCCTAAATCTAAATTTATATTTAATCAACTGAGAAATCTAAATAGAGGTGGCAAACAAGTTATATGAGCCGTGTTAAAATCGGGTTTGGTATGCAAAGTAAGAGTCATATTTGGGTTAGGTGGCTTTCAGATTCAAGTCTAATTTGTGCGGCTATAATTTATATTAGATTCATATTGGGTCGGATCATTTTAGGCTATAAAAATATCATGTCGGATGCGGGATTGACCCATCAGGTTTCTTTGGATTTGAATTTGAATTAGGTCTACATACTTTAAGTTGGATTGGGTTTTATTTGGGTTAATTCATGTTTACTGACTCGGGTCTTATCAGGTGTGGGTATGGTCAATTCGGTTTAAAATTCATATAGACAGTGATTGTTATTAATTTAATATAATGAAAAAATTAAATTTTGTAATTTATTATTATTTTCATGTTTACTATAGTTATATATATGTAATGATATAACAAATTATTACCATAAAATGTGTAATAATAATAATATATTATTATTATTATTATTTTAAATAAATTTATAAATATTATTATTCATGTATAATTATAATCATTGTTATGAATGTTATAATAATTATTATAATTAATAATAATACTTATTATTGTTATCATTATCGTCTTTATAAATAAAATAATAATAATAATTAGAGATAGAAATATAAATTTTATTATTACGATTATATATAAAATATATATTATAGTTATAGTTATAATTATTATAGTTGCAATTACAATTTTTGTGTTTATAATAAACATAAAAATAATAGATATTTTTATGATCTTAATGATTGATGCTAATATGATATTAAAATAAAGTGAAGAGAATAACTTTTACTAGTTTTATTTTATTAGTTGTCATTTGGGTTGAGTATTATGTTGTTTACACAAAAAATTATTAATAAAATTGTTTATTGATGTTCATAGAGAATTTATATGAGGTAAAATGTTATCTTTGTAGATCGAAATTGAGTTTAGTTTGGATCAAGTTTTAAATTTTAACTTCCTGAAATTTTGTAACCTTAATTTTGAACATTTAGCCTTATATACAAAAACTTAATTCTTAAATATTAGTTTAAGTATTTTCATTAAACCTTAACCCACAAACCAAAATAATTTCTTTGATAATTTATCCAAATTATCTTATATTTCTCCTGTTTATTTAAACCAACCCTAAATTGATAGTTTTATGTAATTTATTTTTCCTAATCGGATACCCTAAACATAGATAAGTTAATTTTTATCTTAATCCTAAATTAAACCTTATTTTAAATTTAACCCTAAATTTACTTTCTTTATTTTCCCCTCGTTTCTTTCCTTTCTCATTTTCTTTTCTTCTCCTTTCTTTCCTTTCTCAAGCCCCAACCCAACTTCTCTTCTCTCCTTTTCTCTTCTTCTCTCCCCCGGCTTGCGCTGCCCAACCTTGCCCACCTTTTTTTCTTATTCTTCCCTGGCATGCCTAGCCCAACCCATTGCCCCTTTCTTTATTTTCTTCTTTCCTTTTTATGCCCAAACAAGCCCAACACTTCCCATTATTTTGCGTCACCCTCAACTTACTGTACCCAAACCCGCCCCTCCTCTACAATTCTCTATGCCCTAAATAATGCCCCTTCGCATGCCCGTTTGTACCCCAAATACACCCTCTGTCATACCATCTTGCATCCACCCCTTTTTTGCACCCCACACCCTAAGCCTCTACCCATCATTTTCCCTACAACGCCCCTCTGCATCCCCGCTCCTTTTCTCAACCAGCCTTCTCCTTCCCTCTTCGAGCCCAATCAATACCTTACCTGTAATATCCCAAAACATTTCATAAATAATAAAATGATAAGATAACAAATGAAATAAAATATATGTATATAATAATAATAATAATATAAGATTTAAAATTTAAAATTTATTATTTAGCATAATTTCAAGATATTATTTTAATTATCTAGCCTAAAATAAATTATAGACAAATTAAAATAAATTTTAATTATTTATATAATTACCGAAAAAAATTTCCCAAAAATTCAACCTAAAAAAATTTCCACAACTTCTTTTTTCTTTCCTTTACTTTTTCTTTCTCCTTTTTTTTTCTTTTTTTTTTTTCTCCTTTTTCTTTTTTCCCTTTTTTTCCTTCTTCTTTATTTTGTCCCCTTCCTTCCCACCTGAGATGCGCCACAACTGGCCTACACTCTCCTCCCTTCCTTATTCCCTTCCCCCTAGCCGACCCAATCCCCTCCTCCCTCTCCCTTTTCTTTCTTCTCTGGTGAATGATTTAAGCCCTCTGTCTTTTTCTCTCTCTCTTCTTTCCTCTTTTCCTTTTTTCTCCTTGTCTTCTACTCTCGTTTGCACCTCGCACGATCCCCCCTTCCATTTTCCCTCCCTAAAAACCTACATCCGAGCCAACCTCCCCCTCCCTCTTTCCCTTCTTGGCCATACAAAACATGCATGTTGGCATGATCCTGCACGATCCCCCTACTACACAATCCCCCATTCCACCTACTCCGCCCTACACCTATCTTTGCCTGCCACCTCCATGCTATCCTTCCTCCTACGATTGGCCACCTTGTTGCCTTCCCCCTTTTTATGCCTAAAAATACCACCCAAACAACACCCCTCCCCTCTCTTCTTCCATGTCAAGCCTTGTCTTATTGCCTCTGTTGTAGCCTCTAGCCACTGCCACCGCGGCCAACAGGCCACACTCCCTAGGTTCCTCCCCTCTTCTTTCCCTACACCCCTACTTCTATTGAGCCTCCATCCCCCTCCTTCTCCCCTTCTGTTTCCTCCTTGAACTTGTAAAGTGTAGGTCACACCTCCCCTACACCACCACCACCACTAATGACCAACTCCTTACATCCATGCCACTGTCGCACCTCAACCACCCTACACAGGTGCCTAACCTGTGTAGCCAACCCAAACCACCTCTTTCAACCCTCCATTGTCCCCTTCTTCCTCTTCCCTCCTCTTGGCTGCACCACCATCGCCCACCATCCTAGCATCCACAACCTATCTCTTCCCACTAGCCTACGTAGTGCCAACACCACCCTCAACCCCCAAGCAGCTAACCCCCACCAATTTTCATAAAAAAAATTAACCACCACCCTCGTGTCTTCGCTATCATTGCACTGCCACTCCACTTCTCTTACCCATTCTGGTCACCACCACTTCCATTCCTCCCTTTTGAGTTCCATTTGAGTAGATTTATTATTATTATTATTATTATTATTATTATTATTATTATTATTATTTTATTTAAAAAGAAAAGGAAGAAAAAGAATAAAATAACCTAAGTTTGGATATTTTCACTTTTAGGTATTGTTCCTATGAAAATAGTAGAGGAGGTGTAGGTTATTCTTACTTAAAGATCAAAGCCGTTTTAGTAAGGATACATTCATAGCTAGGGCCTTATTTTTATTAAAATATGACTTTAATATATGTTAAGTGAATACTTGCATGAAATGTTAAATGTTTTAGGGTTGTATGTGCAACTTGACTTGAAAGGACTAAAAATAAGAATATGTGTGGACATGATTACGTTGGTCCATGTGTTGATCTGTAATTCTATTATATGTACTACATGTTTTGGTATGTTGGGAAGTTCTTGTATTTGAGACCATGAGAATTAGGTAGAGTTTTGAGACCTAGGGGCATTTTGGTTAACATTGTGAAAATAGACATATGGGGAAACCCTAGGGTGAAATTTAGATAAATATCATTTGGAAGGTGCTAAACAAATAAATTTGGTAAATATAAAAGTGGATTAGGGAAAATATTGCATGGAGAGGGTTGACCATGTGTGAGGTGAGTCAAACCTAATACAAGTTATGTCTAAGGGTGGATAGGTGAAGGATGGTTGCTAATAATGGATATGGGAGGAAATGATGACATTGTTGGGTAGCTTGGCACAATTGGGGGACTCCTTATATGCTAAGGGATCGGAGATTACTAAGTAGGTGGAGTTAGGGTTTTGGTAGTAAAAAACCCTAGAGGGAGGTCATTATCACATGTAGGAAATAGGGGAGTTGGGTTACACCTCTGAACCATGATGTTAAATATGTTATTTGGGGATTGTTTGCTAAATCTGATGGCTAGGTGGGATACGTGGGAGCATATATATCTACCTTGGGAAAATTAGGGTTTTGAAAGGGGATCTATTAAGGAGGTTATTATCACATATGTGAAATGGAGGAGTTAGACTACAAAACTTTAGGGGATGAGTAAGCATAGTATAATATGTTTGGTTATGGAAAATTAGGGCTAACCAAGCAGTAGAGGACGCTCTAGATCAACCAGCGAACATCTAGGGTTTAAAGGAGTAACCCTAGATGCCAATTGTTAACATATGTGAGAAACGGAGAAAATAGGCTATGACTCATGAATAGAGAAGTTTCTAATAACAGGTTTGGATTTGTTGGATGAATTAAGAACTCAAAGGAACAATAGGGGGTATGGAGCTTGTAGGGGTTAGGGAACTAGGGTTTTTAAGGAGACAGGGTAGCCTCGGGGTGGTAGTAAGGCAGGATTCATACTTGAGTTGTGCATGGCTATGTGTGGTATCTGAAATAATAAGACATAAATAAGACACCAATCACTTGAAATGGGAGATCACTTGATTTGAGGCTGATTTTACCTTACTTAACAGCCCATCGGTGAGAATAGAGGGGTCCCAAACTCAAGTAATAAAATCGTTGGATGATAATAACCTATGAAAAGATATTAATTATGTAAAGTGGAACGCCAAGTAGGTCAAGGCCGATTATACCTTATTTACCAGTCCACTAATGAGAATAGTGATCAGGAGCATTTTTCCCTGAGATTGTACCTTATTACCGGTCCAATAGTGAGAATAGTTACCAACAATGTTCTGTCCTAGGGTTGTACCTTGTTGACCAGTCCACCGGTGAGAATAGTGGGGTCTTTAAACCCATGTGGGTAAAATTCATGAGTTGACTATTTATTGTGATATTATCTTGAGTCCATATAATAAAGAATAAACACACATGATCTGCTTACGCATATTTTATTTCTTATTGTGGTGTCATTAACTGCTTTAACTTACTTGACTGTATTGTTACCCCTTACTTAATACATGTGATGAATTTTCCGCTTATGATGATATAATCGAGGCAAAGTGATGCATTAGTGGTCCAGGGTTGGGGCTCGGAGAGAGCGGCATCCGATTGTTGTCCTTTTTAGCTTTCTAATTTTAATGTCTTATTTTTGTTGAATAATGTTTGTGTATTTCAGTATTTCTTTAGTAATAAACATTTAACATTTATTATGTTATGAAATTCTACCTTACTATGCTTATTATCGGTTGCCTATGTTTCTATTTTACCTTATAGTTGGTATAAGGATGGCCTGTGGCCAGCCTTACACCAATTACGATGGTAACATCCTCCTTATTATTGGATGATTTTATGTTATAAATGAAAATTTTCAATGGTGATTTTTGGGGGTGTTACACTAACTCTCTCCCTCACATGCCTTCCCTTTCCTTCCCTTCATGGACTAATTCTTTGCCCTGCCTATGCACCGTATCTTCCTTTCCTTCTCCATCTAAAGAACCTTACATGCCCCCTTCTATGCATTTCCTTTCCCCATCTGCACTAGCTAACATCCATCCCCACCTTCCTGCACCTCTACAAGTAGTCCCACCCATAACTCCAACCATTTATGCCTCGCCTCTTCTCTACATCAAGCCATTTTCTTGTCCCATCCCTCGCCTCTCTAGCCAGCATATACATACATGCACACACACTAAGTTCGTGTGACACTGAGCCTCCCTTCCTTTTCTTTCCCTTTTCCTCCTTCCTTCCACCTCTCATTAAAGCATGACCCTTTCTCCTCTATTCTTCCCTTTCCTTCCTTTTACCTCTCTGCTTAGCTCTCTCCCACATTTGTATTCTCTACCCTATGCACCACCTGACCACCTCTGCCTCACAGTCCATATACCATCTTCTCACTACTGCCCTCACTTCTCCTCATTGTAGTGATCACCACCACCAGCACTACCACCCTCGTCACCCACCAACTCCTCCAAAAACTAACCAATTCCCCAATCACATACCTTCCTTCTCCATTCACTTTCCTTGACCACCACTCTACGTCCCCTTTTTTCCTTATTGTTACACCAACCATCACCATCACAATACCCTTCCCTACAGCTGAGCCCACAACACCTCCCTGCTCAAAATTTCCCAGCCTTGACAATCATCCACATCATCACCACTACAACATGGATGCCCTTTTTCTATTGCCTACGACCACACAACCACAAACCCCTAGCTAACCCCCTATAATCTGCCATCAGCACACCACCTACCTTGGCCTCCCCCACTGCAGTCATCCCTTACCACCACCAACTAGCCTCATCGGTGCCAATGCTACCCTCCTTAGCCATCAACCCTACCCAACCAACCTTCCACCTCCCTCAAAGTCCTTCTATCTTACCCAGCTCATGTTGTATTTCATTAAAATATTTACCCATTTTCAATGTAAGGGAATTCTTGTAATTTTGTAGTTAATAATTATTTTAATCAAAAAAATATTATTTTATTGATTAAATATTAATATGGTAATGTGGTACTATATTTAGGTACAAAATTTTTATTATCAGAGTTTAATAATTTTTAGTATGTTACTCTTAAATTATGATTTTATTGGAAATCAAGTAATCCCTATACTCTACTAAAATGTTCAGATATCGAATGATAGTATATTTAGGTTTTGATGTATAAATCGTGCTAAGTATGTTTATTATATTATAATCCCTATACTCTACTAAAATATTCAGATATCCCATGATAGCACATTTAAGTTTTGATGTATAAATCGTGTTAAGTATGTTTGTAATATTGTAATCCCTATACTCTACTAAAATGTTTAGATATTAGATAATAGCACATTTAGGTTTTGATATATAAATATTGTATTAATTATATTCATTACATTGTGATTATTTGTTTAATAATGATAGAATGTGATTTGGTAAAATAAAGCATGTTAACTTGTAGAAATTATTACGTGTACAAAATGTATGTTAAAATGGGTTAAATGATGGAAATAAATTATATATATCATGTATGTCTAACATGATAGGTTGAGCATGTTTAGACATATTTTTAACATAAACATTATTATCATGCTTCATAGGGGCAATTTTGTCATTTAAGCATATTGTGATATTTAACCTGATAAGAATGCTTAATATGTCTCAATTATTATTTAGTATGGAGATGTGTGATTTGATGTTTCAGAAAAGAATGTTTTAGCATGATTATTATTATTATTATTATTATTATTATTATTATTATTATTATTATTATTATTATTATATGTCCTAGGGGTATTTTGGTCATTTTGAGTGTATCATGGTAATTATTCTTATAAGCATTCCTAATATGTATTATTTATTGCTAAGAATGTGAAAATGTGGTTTGATGTTTGAGAAATGCATGTTAGGGTTTTACGTGCAAAATCATATATAACGAAAAAATGGTCATTTGGTATATCTGGTAGTTTATTTGCATGTTAAATGATTTAATTATTCTATTTTAATATTTTCTTGACTAGTTAATAAATAAAATAGAATTAGTATTTAAAATGGATGATAATGTGGATATTTTAGCCTTAAGGGCATTTTGGTCATTTTTAACCTAAAGTGTCGAAGTGTGAAAAATAAGCCTTCGATGTCCTTAGTATATTTTTAATGATTGAACTTGGTATTGAAATTTATTATGGTTTTCTAAGATGTTTGGAAATGATTTAAAATGGTTAAGTAAGAAAATTGGATCTATGTGATTAATTTGTGATTTTGTGGTCACTTTAATAAAATACTAATACTTAAAGTGAAAGACTTCGAGATAGAGAATTATGACTCTTTAGGGGTCATTCCATGGTTTAGATCACGGTTAATTATGGATTTTTCTGGTGTACCTTAGTGCCCCAAACAGGCCCTTTATCTTATTCTATTTAACATTACAAACTTAATAGAGGGTATACATACTTATGACTTAGGTGTCTTTGTCGGTAGGGTATTGTGGTACCTTCATGTGCTAGTACAACCAGGGTATCTTATATCATTAGGTTGATAGTCGGTAGGATACTATATTGCCTTGGTGTGCTGGTATGACGAGAGTACTTTAATGTCTTTGGGTTCAATATGATCTTCCATCGAGTAAATAAAAATAGAAATGAATATTATTGGACCAAAATGATTATTATTGGATTGAAATGGTTATTGGATTAGTTGGTAGTAGCCTTTGTTCCTACCTGTAGTTTTGTTGTAACTTTTGTATCTACCTATGGTTTGGTAGTAGTATTTTTATTGAAGGATTCCTTTTCATGGGTCTTTACTTATTCAATGGGTAGTGACCTTTACAAATTAGCTTGTGAGATCAGCTGAAGGCTAGTGCTTGGGTTAGCAGTAAGGCTATCCAATGTTTTGTCCAGTATCCTTTGATCTTGATGATTATGTAATCTTATATTCTTATGTATTTCCTTTCATTGAACTTTGTAATCATTGATGATTTATTTTATTTGAAATGAAGTTAATTTGTTTTGATTTTATCTACTTTTATTTTCATAATTGTGTTATCAATTTAAGTGGAATAACATTTTTGGCCTTAGTGCTTGGTATGAAAATGGTAGAGGAAACCAAACTTGTACCAAGTGTGCCACTAACACCTCACATTTTCCTATTTTAGCTTCCACAATTAATTACTTAAAAAAAATTGGTTCTTAAATTTGGGGGTGTTATACGTTGGTATGAAAGCTTTTGATTGTTGGGAATCATGTTGTGGCCAAAGATACATATCTCATAATTAAAAATGTTTTAATCAAAAATTATATTTTTTTCTTCTCCTAGTGTTTTTAAACTTGAATCATTATTGTGAGTATTTAGTGTGGGTATGCTAAGTGACCTTTGATATGTGTCTATGCTCTGAATGCTAGTAAGTTAGGATTTTACCTAACATGCTTTTTGTTTTGCAACTAGTTCAACATAACCCTTAATGGACGTGTTAGCAATGTGGAGAGAGCGTTTGGGGCTTCCATGGAATTCGTTCAGTTTCCTCTAGTGTCTTAATATCAACCTCCACCACCTCTGCATCACATATAAGAGGGTATAAAAAAAGACTGAATCTAAAAAGTTTTGCGTCATCAACCACTAACCTATGTTGGAGAAGAAGACCCCATTGTTCAAGAAGGTTGGATGTAGGATTTCGATAGGACTTTCGAGGCAATCGACTACCCTAAAGCACAAAAGGTGAGCATAGCTGCATACTTTTTCCGAGGACCAGTAGATGATTGGTGGGTAGGCTTTTGTGCTCAAGAAGGATAACCAACATCTTAGGTGGACTTCAAGATTATTGTAACATCCTGAGTAGATACGACCACGCGGGAGCTACCTTGGAGCGCTTTTGGATTGATCGGATGGCCCCACAAATCAATATGAGTCCTTTCAGCAAGCTTTGTCTTCACTCACACACTTCTTGAGAAATTTTCAGAAAATTATAAAACTTCCCAGGAGGGTCACCCATCCTAAAAATTACTCAATGGCCAGCACGCTTAACTATGGAGTTTTTATGACGGAATCACCAAAATGATGGTATACCATGTTGATATAAGTATCTATATCAATCCTTATAACACCCACATCAAATTTGGGTATTAAAACTGTACTTTGTATATGTTTCGACATCGAGAGTCTCAAGAAGGGAAAGCTCAAGGAATTCATGCAATTAACACGAGGAAGTTTGACAACGCGAGAGTATCACACGTGATTTACAAAATTCCTGATGCTTGCTCTAGGCATAAAATAATAGTGAGGATACTATTGTCTTTTAGTTAGAGTAAATACTTCATTTTAGCATCCAAAGAATGATGGGTGTAGCTGTGTTCCATGACTTAGCTACATTGTATGAGCGAGCATGTGTCACCACTACTTTGGTCTAGGAGCAAACTTCAATTTTGGGTAAGAGGAAGTTTGAAGTGCCAAACTCCAGAGAAAAGGGTGAGCATCTTAGTAATGGAGCTTTAAGTGTTCAGTACTAGACTGAGGGCCATCACTAGGGTAGTAAGAATGGTTCCTATAGAGGAGGTAATCAGAGACTGATATGTCACTACCATTATCGTTGTTGTAGATAGGATCATACATACAATGACTATGTGGGGAAGTTGATTCAATCCCACAATTGTGGTTAGCTTGGGAACAAGAGTTTTTGAGTGCTACAACAAGCCTCATGATAGAATTGAGAGGTCTCAAGTTCAAGATTCAGGATTGATCTACTAGCAACAACCAATTCAACATGATCTGATGTTTAAGGCTATTCTATTAGCTAGAAAAGAAAAACCAGATGATCAAGCACTCTATCTTGATGTGTCTCCTTCTTATATGCTACCGCCTCATTCTTGACCATTTTGAGCTATTGGTTTTCGTGTGTTGCATTTTTCCCTAGTTGTTTTATTGTTATTAAGGGCATCTCATTTTTAAGGGGGGTAGTTACCCCTCAGGTGCCTTGAGGTTCCTTGTGCACATTCCTTGTAGTTAGGTGTGGACTTCGAGGGCGATATCTATTTTTAAGGGGGTAATAATGTAATACTCCAAAATTTTGTAACCTTGATTTTAAAATTTTAGCCTTATATCTAAAAAATTAATTTTTAAATATTAAGTATTTTTGTTAACCCTTAACCCACAAACCAAAACAAGTTCTTTGATAATTTATCCAAATTATTCTATCTCTCTCCCTCTTATTTAAATCAACCCTAAAATGATAATTTTACTCGATTTATTTTTCCTAATCGGATACCCTAAACCTAGATAAATGAATTTTTATCTTAATCCTAAATTAAACCTAATTTTAATTTTAATCCCAAATTTACTTTCTTTCTTTTTTCCTTTATCTTCTTTTCCCTTTTTCATTCCTTTCTCTTTTTCTTCTCCTTTCTTTCTTTCCTTGTGCCCCAACCCACCTTCTCTTCTCTTCTTTCCTCTTCTTCTCTCCCCACCCTTTGCAACCCAACCCTACCCACCTTTTTTTTATCTACCTTCTTCCTCGACCAGCCTAGCCCAACCCTTCTCCCTTTCTTTCTTTTCTTCTTCCCCTTATGTTCCCAAGCAACCCCCTGCACACCCCAACCTTCTGCATCTCACCTGCATATTGCACCCAAACATGCCCCCTCATCTTCAATTCTCTACATCCCAAAAAAATCCCTTCGCATGCCCCTCTACACCCTGAAACATACCCCTCTACCATACCATCCTACATCCACCCCTACTTGCACCCTACACCCAAAATTTAAGGTTAGTGAAATTTGATGTGTTACAATAGTTCTCAAAAAGAAATTTTTTCCTTAAAATCATTTTCACAAAATTATTTTATCTTCTCATATAAAAGAAAGAGGTTGATCTACAATGCTCTTGATCATTTAATTTGATTGTGCAAATTATAATAGGAGCTTAATGAATAAGATATTATTTTTCCCATAAAAATAGAAATTCACTTATAACAATATTCACAATGGAAATTATTTTGGAAATACCAATTCTTATGTATTAAAATCCTTTTAAAAATATATATGAGACCACATATAACAGTCCTCAAAATTTTTTCCTTTGAATACTAATTCAAGTTGTATAATATCTTGAAGATCTATAGATATGAAACTATTCTCCATGTGAAAATTTTTATGACTGGCATTGTTTGACAATACTAGATATAGTTCAATACCATGTACTAAATCTTGTTTTGCATGTCATCAGATTGTTTTGATCCTTACAAGAACCTCACATAACTTATTTTTCTAAGAACTCTTCTTGCCTCAATGCTAGAGGATGTTGGTAATTATTTCCCTAAGCTTATGTCCTTTAAGTGTCAGGTGTGATTCTTTTGAACTAGTGTTTCTATAACTTGTTTCTCATATAGTATCTCATCATATGTATTGTTCCCTAAACTAAATATTCTCAAGAATATACCTCCACACTCCTAATTTTCTTAACTTTAATTTTTTTTAAACATAATGTGGAAGAAGTACAAATAAATATGGAGGATGTTTCCAACACATCAAAAAGGTGCGGTCACCCATTTTACTCATGTCTAAGGCTAAGGCATTAAAAAAACATTACATGAGAATTAGAGACAGCACAAGAAATAAAGAGATAAAAGATAAATGACATGATAAGGTTTACAAAACCAAAAGATGAAACATCCCAACATAGTGCAAAATAATCCTAACCACATCACTTAGCATAATTCTTTGATACAATGATTCTTCCACTAGAAATGGCCACATAGAGTCCCATGTCAAGTTGATCAAACCTACAAATTAGCATCATCTACCAGTTGAATAGGCAATCACCACACAAAATAGTGTTACTATGATAAGTCTTGGTAAAACAAACCTACACTAATAAAGGCTAGGGAATATGTTGCACATAAAGGAACATGTGGTTTAGATAACACAGAGAACATGACAACGCATAACACATGGACAAATGATCATCATAATTATCATAACATAATAGTAATACATAACCAACCCATCTCAAAAACAACACTCAAGGTTACTTAAGGAATATCTATTATTTATCTTCTGATTAGTGGCATTATTATGACAGGGATGAACATAGGATTTCTACTAACCGCACTATTGACATTCATGTTAATGGGCTTGTACCAAAATCTTCTACATCCACTGCACTTAAACTCATAATTCAGAGGTTTACATTCACTTTTGGGTCAATTTCTCTCGCTGAACTTTCCACTAGTGCCTAGTGGCTACTAATTCAGTGAGCACAATATTAATTCACCTTATAATCATTTCAAAAACCATTAACATCCATGATTGAGATGACTCTTAGATTTTTGTTTTCATCTCTCAAACACTAGCGCTAATGGGATTGTGTTGCATTTTCTACATCCACCACACTCGCAAACCCAAGTTGAGAGATATACAATCAATTGTAGGTTTGCTACACCTGCCACCCTTCCACTAGTGCCTAAGGGATACTAAGTCTAAGGTATCAAATAATCATTGTAACATAACTCTAAGTATGCATACATGGAAAGATACCTAAAAACATTTCTCAACCATTAACCAATTCCTTATATCCAATAATTCAAGGTCAAAACACAAATAAAATGTGAATAGTTAAAGCATAAAAGCCAAGGTCAAAGACTAAGGCCAAATACATAATCATTTGTTAAGTTTCAATCACTATTGTTAATAACATTATATCAAAGGACCAGTTAATTGGTCCCACAAACTAGATGATTAGTTTAGGAGCAATAACATGAAATATATCAAGCAAAATAGAGAAACTACTTGATTAGTTTAAGGGTACCCAATCGAATGGTGGACCGGTCAACAACTTAAGCCCTTAACTAGTTGATTGGTATAAGTTTAAAAACCACAAAAAATAAATTCAACTTAACCACTCAACTGGTGGGCCAAAACCAAATGATTGGATTCACTAGTACCAACGCACTAGTTTTAGTGGCAAAATATATATGACTTAAGTGATCTAACATAAATAATTTCTAACTCATCCATAAATTTATAGCATGCTCTTAATCCATCAAAACTCATGTAAATCCATGCTCAACATATTGTTTACATTTTAATCATGCTTAAAATCAAATTAGCACATCATGTATGATTATTCAACAAAAATCCACCAAAAGGTTAAGGATATTCAAGCGTGTTTATATACTAAACCATTATGTTGTGCATAAAAGAAATCATATTGGACATGGATTCTACAATAAATGTCACATATCATGCTAATATTCTTCTTAAGCATAACTTCATGGTAAAAGGCCTTACCTCCAAATTCATGCATATATAAACCAAGGGCATAAATCATGCTTGCATTATCCTCAATATTTTATGCTTAGAATTAAAAGGCAATCGTGATAGAAAAATAAAAGACAAGAAATAATCTTACTAAACCTTACCACAAATTAAGGCAAGTTTGATTTACCTTAACCAAAAATTATTGTAGCAAAGAAGACCCTAGCTTTATAACCAACCTACCTAGCCTTATTGATTTCCTAAGTAAAATAAAGAGATCAAATTAATAAAGATCCATTAATAATAAATTTAAAACAAAGAAATTAGATGAAGAAGGATTAAACATTTTTCTTTAACCTCAACCCAAAATACAAGTAGTTAAGAGGATAATGATAAACAAATCTCAACTTTATTCCAAACCTTAATGATTCTTTGTTTAGGGAAAACAAGGAAAACCTAAGATAAGGATTAAGAATAGGATAATAGAGAGAAAGAAGATGTTATAGGGTGATGACAATAAAATGAAGGGAACCCCTAGTGCAAAAAGAAAATAAGGAAAAGAACCAAGTTTCCACACTTAGAGAATTTGCTTGGGGAAAAGAGAGAGAACCAAGGGATAGTTTATGAGTGTACTAATAGGGATAATGATAATATGAGGGGCCTTGAGGGAACCTTGGTTGATAATGTGAAAGGAAGGGAATAAGAAAAGAGTTAACTAAGTTGATGAGAAGGATGGAGTATGAAGGATAAGGTGTAATGGATTCCATGAAGCATCAAAAGTTCATTTGGGGGAAGATGCTACTTGCAGTTTTATCTAACAAAGGACAGAGAGGGAGTTTTTGCAAAAAGTACATCAAAAGTTCATTTAGAAGATTTTTAGTTAAATAAATAAAATAATAAACCAAATATTATGAAAATGATCCATTGCACCAAAATATGGTTATTATGACAAAAAGACACTACTTAAAAGTGTATGAAATCATTTGAACAAGAATTAAAGAAAAATAGGAAATTAAATGAAAATTTTAATAAAAACTAGTTGACAAGTTTCACCAATCACTTAATTGGTTCTTTTAGGAAGATAATTTGGTTTCTATGATGAATTAGGTGACAATTTTTTAGTATGAACAATTAATTAGTACTCTTACAACTCATAATTTTACCAAAATTCCAAGCACTTCCCAAAACTAAAACCATTTTATTTTATGTTAACATAATTTAAATACATTTTGAATGATTTTAGAATGAGGTATTATAGCACTAACCCCTTGAAAGAGACTTTACCCATAACGTCCACAAAATAAACCATTATTGTAAGGATAAAAACTAGTCAAAAACCTTAGCACCCAAGTAAAAGAAAATTAACACTAATAGTTGAAGCAATCAATGGGGTACCACCCCTTATAAATAGAGGCACACCAAGCAAAAAGTAAATTTGAGTAAGATTACAATTGAGCAAAAGAGTTTAAGAAATATTGAATAGAACTTTGGTATCATACTCTATGAAACCTATCTTATACTTACCCCACCTTGGTGTTTCATGATTGAGTTTAGCTCCCTTGAGCACTATTTTTTGTGTGAAGACATTTGTACTTCATGTTTTCCCAATTTCCACAATCATGGCATCGAACACTCTTACCACTGCAACTCTTCCACATGCGATTGCCTTCACACTATTTATACTTGTTGGGTCTTCTAGGGCAACACCTATTTCTTTTAACTCCACTTCGAGGAGAGGATTATGCCTACAGACTACCTTCTTCATTGACTATCTGTTTGCTACAAGAGTGTTGATCATTAACCATTTCTTCTTATTCTCAAACAAAGCATTGTGATTTGCTTCTATAGATGACCCTCCACATAGGTAGCTATCATCCTCGTCATCTACTCAATGCGCTAAAGTTAGGATTCATTCTCCATCAAATTCCTAATATTCTAAGGCCGAGTTAGAAGTTATACTAACAAATATGAGTTACTACACATGGAGAAGTATATAACACATAAGGCCAACATTTAGTCACATAAGATAATTAAAATCCAATATCCCAACCCAAACCAATGCCCACTCACAAACTAAATTTGTTCTACTACTTGGATAAGGCCAAAGAAATATTATTTTTGCAAAGCAAAACTGAATTTTGAAACCAAAGGCTCTGATATCAACTTGTAATACTCCCAATTTTCTCAACTTAAAATATTTTATTTTAAGATAATGTAGAAGATATGAAACTAAAAGCAGAGGATTTTTATCAATGTATTAAACATCAGAAAGGTGTGGCTACCCACCTAACTCAATTCCGATGCAAGGTTAAAATGTTAATAAAACCATGCATGGGAATCGAAGAGAAAACAAGAGAAAGAAAGGGAGGAAGAGGGGGGAGAGAGAAAGATAGGTGATAGATGGCACAATAAGGTTTAAAAAAGAAAATACATAAATAAGGCCAAGAGATTAAATTATCAAAAAAGATAAAACAACCCAATATAGAGATAAAATCTTGACTACACTTGTTAGTTTAACTCTCCAATATAATGAATCTTCCTTAAGCAACGACTATATAGAAGCACACGTCAAGTTGATCAAATGTACAAATCAACATCATCTTCTTAGTTAAATATGTAGTGACCATATAAAGTAGTATCAGTATAGTGAGTACAAGTAAAATAAACCTACACTTAAATTTACCAATGTCACTATATAATATGATATATATGTAACACCCCAAATTTTACAACTGAAAAAGTTTTCTTTACAGCGGAAGCATAATCGAAATAACTAGGTGTTAGCACCGTAATTGACATAAGTCTAGCATACCATCCCATACTTATGCCAATCACAAGGCAAAACAATTTAAAATGCTCAACAAGAGAAATAGAAATGAGAGAGATGTCATAAACATAAATATGAGTTTTGGAGATTAACTCTGAATACCATAATCTAAAATATAGACAAAAGGGATACCATGGATCTAAGAGTCCATAAAGGTATTAGAGTAAAACCAACATCCGGATAACATAACTATATGCTAAAAAGTCATAATACACAAAATCACTATACCAAATATAAAGCATCAAAAGCTGCAAATTCATCAACAAGGTCCTTATCGACCTACATATAAACATTCAAGTCATCTGCTTGTGGGAATGAGTATCACCCATGAAAAGATTATTAGTACACCAAATATCGAGTACGGTAACAATATATTTGAAACAGGAAAAATATATAATTATATGCATTCACAACAGAAAGTATCATACATGTGAGATACAATAATCAATACAAGGTAATTCACTGATCTCCAAATTCGTACCATTAGAATATAACATGACCCATTCTTTTATTTACGTTAAGTTCAGGGACTCCACTATTTTCTACCAGTCAAATGGTTATCAATATATACAATCCTAGGGTAAAACTCTCCTAGCCACCATCCTCTACCGGTGGAACGGTTATCAATATATACAACCTTGGGATAGAATGCTCCTGACTACTATTCTCATCTAGTGGAACGGTCAGGTACAATCGGTGTTGACTCACGTAGTCTTCCACTTTAAGTGTTTAGCATCTTATTAATGATTATGATCATTGTATGATTTATTTCAGATTGAGTTTAGGGATCCCACTATTTTCAATCAATAAAATAATTATTCCACCCTACGGCAAAACACTCCTAGCCACTATTTTTGTAACACCCCCAAAATTCACTACTGAATATATTTTTTTAATTAAGAATTAGCACGAGCACAAATCACATATTTCGGGGATGTCACCACCATACTTAGTACCAAACCGATTTCTTCCTACCGTTCTTATATCAAGTGTTAAGGCTAAAAAGAAACAAAATACAAGTTATACAAATTCAAACTTTTCGTTTAATTCAGAGTAGCACATTAAAGATATTACAAAAGATAAAAAACCCAATACTAGTGGTTACTAGAGTAAAATCTTTAAACAAAGAATAGTAAGGTTTAAAGAGAACCCTAAAAAGTCTCCTGGATAATCCTTACGCTTGTACCCTTTAATAGCTTGAATAACACATGTGACTAACCTGCAAGGGACATTGTCCATTGAAGAGGTAGGGGCCCATAAATGAAACCTTTTAGTACACGGTACTGAGTAACCCTTTATACCAAACCAAAAGGCAGGACCCGCATGCAACGTATCATACATAAATGATAACATACGCGAGCATATAGATGATCACAATCAATATAGGAGCTAATACACAATGCAACACCACATACAATAGGAAATGCATAACACAAGGTCCATTTACTTAGCAATTCCATCACTTACCCAAAAGAGAGACATGCACCAAGGCCAATCTTATACTATAACAATGGATCATAAAGGTGAAGTCAATACTTTTGGTCTTAAGCCATTAATTAAAAATTATTTAACATCATTTCTCAAATTATATCCATGTGAGTACGAGAACCCCACTATTATAGTTGGTGGATCAAAAGCACCTAGGGAAAAATGCACCTGGCTACTATTACTCGCCGGTGGATCGGTCTGGCCCCGACTCATATGGTGTTCCACTATAAGTAATTAGTATTTTTTCCATAATTTATTAGCATCCAAGGTTTGGTTTATTGAGCTTAGGATCCCCTACTAATATAGCTGGTGGACAGGAAACACCTAGGACAACACGTGCCTGGCCACTATTATTCGTTGGTGGATTGGTCTCTAGGACACAATGCACTTGGCCACTATTATCTCCAGTGGATCGGTCTAGACCGAGCTCAATAATATTTCACTTTATATGATTAATTTTTTCCATTTAATTAACACAACAAGTCCATTTATTTAACTCGAGGGGGAGATCATGAACTTGGAGACACAAAGGTTCACCAGTTATACTGGCGTATACAAGCGACACAGTACCCTCCAACCATCATGCAAAGGTGCCCTGATCATACTAGTTCATGAGGACACACTATACCCTACTGACAAGGACACCTAATCCATAAGTATGCATACCCTCTAAATAGGTCTATAGACCTAAATAGAGTAAGATGTAGGGCCTAGCTAGGGCACTAAGGCACACCAACAAAATCCAGAACAATCATGGGCTAAACCAAGTCTTTAGGGTAGCAACCCCTAAAGAGCCACCATTCCTGATCTCGAAGTCTTCCACTTTAAATATTAATGTCTTAACTAAGGTGACCATGAAAAACACAACAATCACATACTTAATCATTTTCATTCATTTATGTTATTATTAAGTAATCCTTATTCATATGGTTATCCATGTTAACTTACATAAACCACTAAGGATACCCTTTTATCATCCATTTCCATTTCATAATTCATTTCCATTTATTCACATCCCCTAAAGGGTTATCATATCTTAATTATAATACGGGTCATAGAATCAAGAAGTCTAAATCAAAGGATCGTGGAACACTTAAACCCTACCAAGTGCTTCTAACACATCCAACACACATTTCCATGCATAATTAATAATTAAGGCACCTCTTGCATGAATACGACATAACATCATATCATACCCTTAATTACCCATTCAACCCTATACCATACATTAACCTTATGATATTCACCGATTTACCGAAATACCCTTATCCTAATAATATATGAGGTTATACTTAAACAAGTGTTATTAAGGCCATGAACCCCCATCCTATTATTTAATATTACTTATATCTTATTATGGAAGCTCATTAAATCCATTGGCATGTTATGTGCAAATTACTAATTTACCCATTCATACTTACAAAATTACTAAAATACCCCTTGTTTGTAAATTTACCCCCTTTTACTTACCAAATTACCATATTACCCTTCATCCTGTATAATTACCAAAATACCTTTGTATTTGTTTAACTACCAATTTACATTCCATACTTATTAAATTACCAATTTTACCCCCTCATACTTGTTAAATTACCAAATTACCCTTTTGGTTTGTTAAATTACCAAGTTTCCCTTTATACTTATTAAAGTTACCAAATTGCCCATCAAGTGTGTTAAATTACCAAATAACCCTTCATACTTGTTAAATTTACTAAATTGCCCTCGTAGATAGGTAAATTACCAGATCACCCTCCATACTTATTAAATTACCAAATTGTCGTGCCAAATTACCAAAATACCCCTCTTATCTACTAAATTACCATTTTACCCATTTCACAAAATTACCAAGTTACCCTTCTTTTAAGCCAAATTACCAATATTCCCTTATTACTTATTATTTTACCATTTTTTCCTTTTACTCACAAAATTACCAAGTTACTCTTCTTTTATGCCAAATTACCAAAATACCCTTCTCATTTAACTAATTTACCAAAATACCCTTTTACTCACAAGATTATCAAGTTATCCCCTTTCCATGCAAATTTACTAAAATATCCTCCTTACTTATTAAATTATCATATTACCCCTTTTTTCTCATAAATTACCACTGTACCCTTATTATGCCAAATTTACTAAAATACCCTTACCACATAAACATTAACACCCAAGGTCCATGTACATCATCTAACTCTATGAGCTATTATTATTTATTATTAAAAATCGTTATCACCTACTATACATACTTATTTAGGCCACACCTTTTGTATAAGAAAAATTAATATATAACACCTCCAAAATTTGCTACTGAAAAATTTCATTTTATTAATATAATTAGCGGAAGCAAAATAACAAAATGTGAACTCTAGGAATATTACCGCCACAATTAGTACCAGACCGATTCACTTCTACCATTCCAGTACCAAGTGCTAAGGCTGAAGAGGATTATTGTCAAACATGAGTCAATATTTAAAACAAAAATTCATAAAAGAACTAGAAAGTTCATAACATGGAAATTAGAGTACATGTAAAAAGGTTTACAATCCAAAGGAGTACATAATTAAAGTTCCCAAAGGAACAAAAAGTATAATACGATAAAACAAGACTAAGGTAAAACGATGCAGGGTAACTGAAATGAAAAAGAGATTCCGGCCAAGACGCTCTCGGTCTCCAAGCCAAGTCCAAGCTCAACTCTCAGCCTTACCCGAGTGTTGTAGGCATCGAAGATAACATCTTATACCTGCACAAACTCAGGTGGGCCCTCTACTTGTGAAAATAAGCAGCACCCATGAAACGAGTGGTCGGTACGCTACATATTGAGTAAGGTAACCATATGGGTAAGACCAGTAAGAAGCATGCAAGTAAAGTCATGCATAAAGATAAACACGAAATACATATAAGGCAATAATTCAGATTTATAAGATCAGGCTGGACTTATATTAATAATTTATCTTACACCTCTTTTATATTAATTTCATGAGAGTACGAGAACCTCACTATTATAGTCAGTGGACCAAAAACACTCTACAGGATAGAATGCACCTGACCACTATTATAGCCGGTGGACCGAAATCACTCAGCAGGGCAACACGCACCTAACCACTGTTATTTCTAATGGACTAGAAAATACATATATAACCTTAGTGGCCTCGACTCTCGTGGTGTTTCAATGTAAATAATTAGTATCTTTTCAAGCCTTATACTTCTGGTTCACACATTTCCATATTAATTCCTCGTGAGTACGAGAACCCCACTATTATAGCCGGTGGACCGGAAACACTCCAGAGAGTAGAACACACCTGACCACTATTATTGCCGATGGACCGAAAAATATATATCTTCACTAGCCTCGACTCACAAGGTATTCCACTGTAAGTAAATAGTATCTTTCCATGACTTTTTACCATACAAGGTTTGGTTTATTGAGCCCAGAATACCCACTATTATATCTAGTGGACCGAAACACTCAACAGGGCAAAACGCTCCAGACCACTATTATAGCCGGTGGACTGGAGAATATATAATCTTACTGGGCCCTAGCTTGATAATCTTTCACTTTAAGTGCTTAATGTTTTATTGTATCTTATTCTACACACAACCCCAACTAGACATACCATCACCTCTTCCATATGACACATATCCAACACAATCCATGATTCTGAGACTTCCTTCCATCTTTTTTGACTCACCATGAACCCAAAACTCTTCTTCATTACCAAAACCACCACTTCCCTCGATCCACACTTGACATTACAATCTCACTGTCCAACTACCACACATGATCTCCCAAAAACCCTAATTAGCTCCCCGAAAATGCTAGTATTCCTCCTTTCTTTTATGCCACTCACTCAACACCCAAATACATTATTCTCACTTGACTCACTTTTACTCCATGTGACACCCCTTCCATCTCTCATCCTCATTCTAACTATTTCCATTAATTTTTCCTTCCTCAAACATTTCTCTCACTGAGGGTTTCCTCCTAAAATCCTATTCCAATCTCCCATGCATTCTTACATCAACCTACGTACTATTTTTCATATGTGGACTCCAATCACCCTAACAATCCTTCCCTTACCTCACTCGATCCTTAAATCAAATTTTCCCACACAAAATTCATCCCAATGCAAAGGCTAACCATATTATGCAAACCCTAGACTTCCCATGATTGTTTTGATCCATTCCCTTAATTTCATTCCTATTATTCCTTTTTTTATCCATCCATAGGTCATAAGATAATTAGGCAATCATTACTATTTTCTAGTCAACTTACTTTCCTCATTCTTTTCCATTTCTCTCACAACCACATCATACTACTTAGGACCTCCTATCATGCATGTCATAAGAGGCAGTATTACATAAGAACAATTCAAGTATAAGTAATAACATCACATTACTCATATCATAAACACATATAACTTACCGTAGCTCCATGCTTAGCAAGTTGTGCTACAAGAACACGAAAATATAAAATATAAAGCACACACATCAAACCAACACACATATCACACTCTTACACATAAAAAGCCTTAACCATATCCTTACCTAATATGACACTGAGCTTGAAGCACGCTCCTACACCTCCTTAGGGTTTTGACTTGATTCACCTATAAGAGGAAAATTCTAAGGGTTAACCTCCCTCTTACCAAAATTACCATTATTTCCTACCTTACCCTTATCATGGCCTACTATTAGGGTTAATAATAGTAATAGTTGTTTTACAAATAAAAGTAGGGTCATTATTTTCAAAGTAGCTAACCATATCATTACTAGTCAAAATAGGTCTTAGGAGGTACATTGGTTCATGTTAAAGTATTAATAGCAATATTTATGTTATTAAAGATAATAGCTTTAATAATAATATTAATAATAGTAACAGTAATAGTAATAGTTGTAGTGATAATACTAATAACAACCCAAATCTTAGTAATAATAATAGTGATATTAGTAATACTAAAGTAGTGACCATAATGATACTAATAATAATAATGCTAGTAGTGATAGTAAGGTTAGTGATATATGAAATATTAACAATAATGAAAAGGTAATAATAATAATAATAATAATAACAGAAATATTAATAATAGTTCTAATCCTAAGAATAATACTAACAAGGGTCCTAATAATCATTATAGCAGTAACCTTAGTGATAATATGGTCAAGTATAGTAATAGTGATGGAAATAATAATAATAATAATAATAATAATAATAATAATAATAATAATAATAATAATAATGATGATGATGATGATGATGATGATGATGATGATGATGATGATGATGATGACAGTAACAATAATAATAATAATGTTAAGCATAATACTAATAATAATAATCGAAATGGTAATAGTAATTTAAGGGTTCAAATATTATAAATCGAGGGTGGAGGCAGGTGTAGTTTGGTAGAGGGTGATGTAGGGAGCGGTTCTAAGGGTGGCTCAAGCGGCGACACTGGTTGGTGACGACGAGGCGGTCGTTTGATTGGGAGGTTGCGCAAGGGTCAATATTCTGGGCTGCAAAAGCAAAGGGCTTGATTATGGCTACCTATGGGGTATTTATAGGTCAAATGGAGGGGAAATGACACAGGGAGAAGAGGACAAGAGGGAATAGGTGAGGCAGGACCACCGGCTGGCGATGGTAGGCGGCGCAGGTCTACCATGGCAGGGGGAGTTGGTGGTTGGGGAAGAGAAAGGAAAGGGGCGAGCGTGCGTGAGGAGGGAGGACAATCAAATTAGGTCGAAAATGGAAAGAAAACGACGAGGGAGAGAGGAAAAGGATGATCGGTGTATGGTTGGTGGCTGCTGGAGAAGACGGGGCTGCAGGCTGGGCTGGGGGAGAAGGAAGGGAAGGGGTTTGACCGACGGTCTGGGGGGGAAAAAGAAAAGAAAAAAAGAGGGGGCGGACCAGGCTAGCGACGGGGAGAGAAAAGAAAGATGGTGTGAGCCCGGGCTGCGTAGGAGGGGGAAAGGGAGAGAAGAGAGTCTGGGCCGGGCGGGCTGGCCCAAATCAGGGAAGAAGGGAAAAAGAAAAAAAAGGAGAAAGGAGAGAAAAAAAAAGAAAAAAAAGGAAAAGAAAGAAGAAAAAGGAAAAAAGGAGAAGAAAAAGAAAATAGATGGGTTAGGATATTTGGGACATTTGGTATTTTTAATATTTCCATTAATACTATTTTAAATAAAATAATAAATAAACTCCCCTTTCGAGTTAATTTAGGATATTTTGAATAGTTTTTCCTAATTTTCATTTTAATTAGCAAAACGCCCTAATTTTTCCTAAATAAATTATCTATTATTTTTCTCTTGATTTTACTTATTTTCTTCCTCTCATTTTAATAAATTAATTAATTTAACTAATTTCTCTAATAAATCCTTATTTGGACATAATTTCTAAAATTAGGGTTTTAGGGTATTTCAACTAAAATGTCCATAAGGTGATATTAACATTATCTATACTACAAATGGCCACATTAGTTTATCATGTCATATATATGCATTTAACATTATCATTAACAATAATGCTCCTTCCTTAACTATCATTTCTACACATGACACATAAATTAACATGTTTTTCATTTCAACTACCAACATATGCTACAAATCATAATATACTTAACATCATACAACATGCACATGAACGTATCAAAAACCCTAATGTTCTAGCATATGTATATCCACACATTTTAGTAGGGTATCATGGTTACCTTATTTCTAACAATAATTAAACCTTACCGGTACCTCGATTAAAGGTTTTCTTTGATTAGTACAAATTAATATCTAAAAATAATATAAAAAATTAGCATATTAGAAGAAGAAAATTAAAAGAATAATTTTTTATCAAAAGTTTATTAAATATATGCTAATACTAACTACATGTATACCTCCAAAAATTAACAATACTTGCTCAATATAAGCAGCATGACTCACCCTGCATGGTAGTGTGAGCTGCATGCATATTTTGAAGGAGAAATAAGGGTAGAAGAGGGGGATGGGAGAAAGGGGAGAGTTGGTTCGGGTAAGAGTTTTTGGGGTTTGGTTGAGGGCTTGTGGAGAGGAGTAAGGGTGATGGATGGGTGTAGGGAGGGAGTAGAGGTGCAAGTGGTGGTTGGGGGTCAAATGTTGGTGGCTTAGGGTGGCAGGGACGACAACTGCAGGGCTAGGAAGATGGGGCTACAAAAGGGAGAAGAAGAAGAAGGGAAAGAAAATAGGAGAAGAAGGGAGGGGTTGTAGGGGATTTTCGGCCAAGGTGAGGTAAGGTGGTGGTAGGGGAGGTGCCAAGGGGTTGAGGGGTGTTGTGAAGGCGGCGGAAGAGGGGGAACGACTATGCACAGAGGTGGTGCAGGGTGGAGGTTGAGAAGGGGAAGAAAAGAGAAATGAGGGGAAGGGTGGATGTAGGGGCGAGGGGTGGTTGTTGGGTGGTACAGGAAGGTAGCGGTGAATTCCAGGAGGTTGGTGTGGTGGTTGGTTGAGTGGAAAATGTGGTGGTTGGAGGTAGCGAAGCAAAAATAGGGGAGGAGAAGAAGAGGGGAAGAAGAAAGAAAATGGGGATTGGCAGAGGGAGAAGGAGAAGGAGAGCTCGAGTAAGGGATAAAATGAATAGAGGAGAAGAAGAAAAGGAGAGGTAGAGGAGGCATGTTTGGTAGGGTTAGGTGGAGGGTGCAAGGGTTGCAGAAGCATGGCCTGCAGTGGCATAGAGGAGAAGAAAAAGAGGGGGAAAGGAAGGCATGCGGGGGAGTGGCGCAGGGGTGTTTGTGCCCAAAAATGGAAGGAAAGGGATGGGGGAGAGAGGGAGAGAATAGGGTAGATTGGGGGGAGGGTTGCAAGAAGGTGCAGGCTATTATGGTGTTAACGGTCGAAGAAGGAAGGAGAAGGGAAAGAAGGTAGGTCAATAGGGCAGGGGAGAAAGGAAGGGTCAGTTCGTTCTCACGAAGGAGAGGGGAAAAAGAGGGTTAGGTTAGCCCAATTGAGGGGGAAAGAAAAGAAGAAAAAAAAAAGAGTTGGGCTGGGGCAACAACTCTAGGCAAGGAGAAGAGAAAAGAAAGAAGGGCTAGCAGCCCAGCAGGGAGGGGAAGAGAAAAAGTAGGTCTGGCACCTAGAAGGAAGAAGAAAAGAAGAAAAGGAAAAAAAAAGGAGGAAAAAGAAAAGGAAGGAAAATGGAGAAAGGAAGAAAAAAAGGAAAAAGAGGAAAATAAAAATAAAATAATTTTTAGAATAAGGGTATCTAATTATTTAGATGGATAAATTAATTTATTTAAAATTTAAGATATTAATTTAAGAGGGAAATTTAGTAAAATATGGGTTTGAAAAATTATTTAAATAACATGAGTATAATCAAATAACAAAATATTTATGTTAATTTATTAAATAATCATATCCATTTTCATATACCCAAAGGTCCACAAAATAATTAAATTAATTAAATTAAAAATGAAATTATCCCAAATGAGAATTAATTATTAAATTCTAAGTTTTAAAAGTTTGGAATATTACAATTCTTACCGGCGGAAAGTATATAAGCCCGAGTAAAATGCATTCGGCTACTATTCTCAACCGGTTGAACGGTTATCAATATACAACCCCAGGGTAGAACGCATGAAATGCCCTAAAACCCTAATTTTAAGAATTTTAGTTAACTAAGGATTTATTTTGGAAATTTATTAAATAAATTATTTTATTTAAAATAGGAGGGATGAAATAAAATCAAATTAATAAGAATTTTATAAATAATTTAATTGGAGAAATTAGAGTATTTTTCTAATTAAAAAGAATTTAGAAAAAATCTTTCAAAAACCTTAAATTAGCCTAAAAAGAAAATTTAATATTATTTTATTTAAATATTATTATTTTTCAATATTCTAAATGACCAAAATAATTCAAATAACCCAATCCACCTATTTTTCTTTTTCCCTTTTCCCTTATCTCCTCATTTTAGCTCTATAAATACCCCCAATTAGCTTGAACTTGAGACTTTTTCCCAAAACCCAGAATTTCCTTTCTTGTGCACCACCACCACTTCAGACGCCTCTTCTACCACTGTCGTCCAACACCAATGATCGAACCACCCTCATAACCATTCCCTGCACCGCCCTCTAACTAACTACACCACCCTTCTTCCTCGATTTGCCCTACACGAGGCACCTCGGCCATGTAAAGTAGCCTCCTCGATTAGCTCTCCCTATCACTTCACCGCCCTTATCCACCATTTTAGTCGTAACCACTGCCCCCTACACCTCCCAACCTGTGTTGTAGACCATCCTCTACCTTCCCCTACTTTTCTTTTCCTCTTCCTCCCTCTCTTTCTCCCTTTCTTCCTTTCCTTCACTTTTTGGCCACCACAGCCGCCGTCGTACGCCACCACCTTTTGTTGTTACGCCACCTTCATTCTACTCTTGTCCACCTAGGCAACCCTAAACACCCTAACTTCTACCCTCTTTCTCTCTCTCTCTCTTTCAGCACTCAACTTTCTCTCCTTTCTTCTCTTTTTCCGGTCGCCGCCGCCACCATCGTACACCACCGCCGGTGCCGCCTGTCACCACCAATTCAAGGTGGAACCCTAAACCCTCTCAACCCTTTTACCCTATTTATACAAGATTTATTTATTTTATTTTATTTTATTTCCATTATTTAGAGTATATTATTATTATTACTGCTACTACTACTACTAATGTTATTATTATTATTGTTGTTCTTGAGGGCCAAAGCCCTATTCTATTTTTATTTTGATTTTATTATTGTATTATTATTATTATTATTATTATTATTATTATTATTATTATTATTATTATTATTATTATTATTATTAGTGTTATTATTATTTCAAAGTAGGGTTGAAACTCTACTTTACTTTATTTTTGATTTATACTATTATTAGTATTATTATCATTATTATTACTATTATTTCGTAATTACTATTATTATTATTATTATTATTATTATTATTATTATTATTATTACTACTACTACTACTACTACTACTACTACTTTTATTATTAATATTAGTAGTATTATTATTAGTATTATTTTGGGGAAGGGTTGAAGCCCTTTTTCCACTATTTATTTCGAACCATATTATTATTATTGTTAGTATTATTATCGTCATTAATATTATTATTATTATTATTACTACTACTACTACTACTACTACTACTACTACTACTACTACTACTACTACTACTACTACTACTACTACTACTACTACTACTACTACTACTTTTAGTATCACTATTATCATTAGGGTAAAATCTTCAAATCTTATATTATCATCTTTTACAGTATGACTATTATTAATTTTACCTTTAGCAAAATTAGTAATTAGTTAGTGTTATTACTATTATATTATTATTTTATCCAAAACCCTAATATTAGCATAAATAAGGAATTAATGGTATTTTTAGTAGGAGGGACCTAATCTTTAGTTTTTTTTCTTATAAGAGAGACCAGTCAAAGCCTTAAGGAAGTGTAGGAGCGTGCTCCAAGGACGACACCGTATTAGGTAAGGGTGTAGCTAAGGTCGTATATATGTAATGTGTCTTATATGCCTTGCATTCCATATGCCATAATATGTGATTTACCTTATATGTATTATTATAACTATTTTATGTATGGTACGGCTTGGAGTTGAGGTACATTTATGTGTTATCTTATGATTTGTGTATCAAATGTTTGTGTTGTGATTGTGATGCGATATGATGTGACCCAGTAAGACATACATGTTAGGTTATGTAAAATGATGATATAGAGTGAAATGATATGGATTTGACCTAAATGTTGCATGACCATAAATGGAAGAATCTAGGGTTTTGTATGGAGGAATCTAGGGTTTTGTATGCATGGATCTAGGGTTTGCATGGGAGAATCTAAGTACATATGGATGAATCCAGGGTTTTCATAGGTGAATCTAGGGTTTCACATGGGAGTTGACCTAAAAGTTTGAAGGTTTGCATGGGAAGGTTAGGATCTGCATAGGGGTGAAATTTACGTGTGGAAAGTTGATTTGGGGTGTGAGGAAGGTGATGGAAGTGTTGTTTGGGTATCTGAACACTTTGTATGAAAAATAAGACGGTAAAAGGGTGCATAGGAGACCGAGCTAGGGTTTACTATAGCTACTTAGGGTTTCGTAGTCACACATGTACTTGGTGATTAAGGTGTGATGATGAGGGTGAAATCTATAGGTTGTGATATGTGGAATGTTAAAATGATTTGAGTTGTGTGAAGTGGAGTAGGATGGACCACTTAGGCCTAAATTAGGGTTTTAGAATAAAACCCTAGAGTGAGATGGTGAGTGGAACTAGAAGTGTAAGGTAATGGGCCTTGACCCACATACATGGGAAATGGGCTCTAGTGTGAGTTAGGGTAAGGAGGAAATAATGTTAGGCTAAGTTAGGAGGTGCATGATTCTTATGATGTGAGATGGATCCTTTTAGAGGATGAGCATAGAGGGAGTTATTCATGCATGTATAGGGTTAAAATTTTGAATAAGACACTTAAAACATTAATCATGTAAAGTGAAAGATTATTGAGCCGGGTCCAAGCTGATCCACCAGTTAGGAATAGTGGTTAGGGTGTTCCATCTTATATGTGTACGATCCACCGGTTAATAATAGTGGTTAGGAGGTTTATACCCTGTGTGTTTTCAGCCCACCGGCTATAATAGTGCAGGACCTTGAGCTCAATAAACCAAACCTAAGTTTGCTAAGATACATAAAAGACATTAAGTACGTATAGTGGAACACCATGCAAGCTAGGACTAACTAATCCACCGGTAAGGAATAATGGTTAGGGTGTTCTATCCTATATATGACCGGTCCACTGGCTCTAATAGTGGTTGGGTGCATGTTGCACTATATGTGACCAAGCCACCGGCTAAAATAGTGGGGGTTCCCGTACTCGCATGATTTTGATAAAGAGCATAATGTGAAATGAGTACTGATAAGAGATTAATTGATTAATTAATCCGAACTATAAATGGCCTTTATTTATTTTATTTTTATCTGAAGTGATCATATGTTTTTTTATTACCCTTCTTGGATTATGTGCTTTATGTGTAGGCATTAGTGCACGGTTACCTTACTCAATACGTAGCATACTGATCACCCTTTTTATGGGTGCTTCTCATTCCCACGAGCAAAAGGCCCTTTTGATTTTGTGCAGGTGGGTGATGCATATTTTGATGCCTTTGATGTTCATGAGGCATCAGGTGGGGCCGGGTGTTGAGCATATTCTGGCTCATGGATCGAGAGTGGCGTAGCCAGTTTCCCTCATTTTATTCTTCTATTTCTTTATGTTATTCATAATTGTATTGGATTTTTCAAGTTTAATTTAAAACATTTGTAGACTTATTTTCTCTTAAGGAACTCCTACTCTGTACTCTGGATTATGACTCGTTGTCATGCACTTTGATTTCTATTTTACAGTCGTTTAATGCTTATTTGAAGTCTTGATTTGATTTGATTCATATTGATTATTAAATTCCTTTAGACTTAGTACTTGGTACCGGAACGGTCGGAGTGAACTGGTCTGATACTAAGTGTGGCAGTAGCATCCCCTAAATTTATAGGTTTTAATTTAATTGCTTCTGTTTTAAAAAAATAGTAAATTTTGGTATGTTACAACGCGTCTGACTAATATTCTCGTCTGATGGAACAGACATATACAACCGGTTCTAACTCATGGTATCTTTTACTTTAAATGATTACTATCTTATTCATGATTTCTCTAATAATTACAAAATATAATTAAGGCAAGTAAAACATCAACATAAGGATAATAAAACCGTTCTCAAAAGTTAAGTTGCTTATTTTTCCTTGAAAACCCTAAATTCACAATTTAGACATAACTTTCCCCATATTGGTCATTTACCCACCAAATTTATTATATCTTCCTCAAATATTATTGTTATAAATATACCTAAAATTCAAGGTCTAAGTCTCACATCTTACAGATGCGATAATAGTCCTATTTTAAAAGTTACTATTCATAAGCCTCCTAGAACCCTAATTTCACATATAAGTCATAATTATTTTTCATAAGGCTCATATTATTACCAAATTCAACATAAATTCCTAAAATACCCATATTAACAACATATCTAAAATTTGTGGCCTAACTCTAATGTTTTACACAAGTGATAATTACATTACCATTTTAAGGTTATTATTCCCAAATTAGACCATTTTCTCATTTTGAGGAACTTATGACATTCATAATCACTCCATTCACCCCACATCATCTTATTAGAATATCTTTAATCCACCTAACACATTAAAATACCAAAATTATCATATTGACCCACATTAACTAAGATACCCTTAAAGATAGCCAGTAACCCTTATTTTATGAAAATGGTATACCTTCAATATCATAATTTCCAAATCCTCCATTTACCAACATACATATTAAATATACTTATTTTCCACTTATCATACTTTATTAGGCCCATATTATTCTTCCATAAGTTATACTCATCCACAAAATACTACTTAGCATAACAACATCATATCAGCACATCTTTTATCATTCTTACTCTCTATCATATAATCCATATTGTCATAACATATCATTAAAAACATGCATTTAATAATATAATAGAAATAAAATGATAACACGCATATAAATTCAAACATTTAACACAAATCCTTAAACATCGACTAATATCCTTACGAAAAAGCTTCCAATCTCTAAGCATGCTTAACCTATCCCGCCTCTTCTAGAATATTCGGTTAATCACCTAATAAATAATGATAAAACATCATGAAAAATTGAATGACATAATTAATAAAGGGTTTAAGGAAATAAAGAGTGAAAGGATTGAAGAAAAACTGAAATAATGCTTGAAGGTGTGGTCGGTAAAATTTTACGCAACAAAGGAGGGGATCGATTAGGGTTTCCAAGCAAGGGAGGCTATAAATGGATGGGTTTTCTAAATCAAGGGGGTGGTTTGTGGTCAAAATTAATGCATACAGTAAGGGAAATAAATAAATAAAAAGTTGTGGTGTGTGTTACCGTAGATAGCGGATGTGGGAACAACAACTTTGGCCGGTGGTAGGGGTAGGATGAGCAAGGTTTGTTGCAGCTAGGTGGATGGTTACAGTGAATTTGGCAGGTGCTTGGGGTGAGAAAATGGCAAAAGTTGCCGGTGATGTTGGTGAAGGAATGACAAAGGCTAATGGTGGTGGTGTGGGTCACTACCTCAATTGGGCTTGCCAGTGGTGGTTTTGTGAGGTTGTTTTAGCGACGACAATGAGAGGGAAAGAAGGGGGAAGGGCTAATGGTGATGAAATTTTTTGAGAGAATACAGAGGGAGAATGAGGAGTGGTTTGATGCATTAAATGTGCTTTATATACACATATACACACACATGAAGAGAAGAGGAAGGGTGGCAATCAAGCAAGAATTTCAACATAGAGAAAGAAGGAGTTGATGGGTGATGGTGAGGGTAGTGTGTGCAAGCCATGGAATATGGAGCACAAAAAAGAATTTGGTTAGGGAAAAAGAATGGCTTCACTCAAGAATATTAAAAAAAAGTCAAGTGGGGAAAGGAAAAGAAAAGTAAAAGGGAAAATAATTTAGGTTTGGATTTAGAATTAGGATTAAGTTAAAATAATTTAGGTTAGGATATGAATTAATAATCCAAAAAAAATTGAGTTAAGATAAAAAAATTTATTAGGGAGTTAGGATAAGATAGAAAAATAAAATTTTCAAGGTTACAATATTAATTACTCAAGATTAAGTTTAGCTAAAAATTCGGGTATTACAATATATATATAAAATATGACTAATGTAAGATAATATTTTTTTCCTATCTTTTATTTTGTAAGGTATGGTAGTTTAATATAACAAAATATGATTTTATATATAAATAAAAAGCCAAGTTAAATATTAAATTATAGTTGCTTTCAAAAAACAAATACCATTATTCTTTTATGATTTTCATGACATTAGTATTAATTTATAAAATATATCTATTCATTAATATAAATTAAATAGCCAAATAACTAAATTTTTTATTACATTTAATCAAATATCATATAAACATTTAAACAAAGTTTAAATACCGAATCAATTTAAAATAAAAACTCGTTAAAAAATAAGCATGTGAAAAAAATAGATAAATTTGAAGCTAATTATAAAAAGTAGTTATTCATAATACTTATTTATTTTGAAAAGTTAAATTATACTAAATTATTTCTAAAATAAGTAATTATTATAGATAACTATTGTTGATAAGTAACTTCAAACATGGGCGAAATGGAAAGTGGGGGTATGTGGATTATATAATGATTACTTAACAAAATGTACATGTAATAACAGTAAAGAAAATCATGTGCATAAGTTAGACACTAGTGTAAAGATAGTAAAATGTAATGTTTGGGACCTAAAACAAATAATGCACTTCACTGCTGTACCAATCACTTGCTATCTAAAGTTTTAAAGCATGCATATAAAAACACGTAGTGTAAAACAAAAACTCTTGACCCCTTGAATTTGTCGACACACCCCCGAAGTTTTTATTGTGCACAGCTATTGGCTTGTTTGAAGCTACTTAACAAAAGTAGTTATATAAGATAATTACTTATTTGATAATTTTTTAAGCTAATTTTTTTAAATAAGTAGTTATCTTGAATAACTAATTTTGATAAATAGCTCCAAACAAGCATTATAAAACTGAAAGTAAGTTAACTAATGGGAGCCCTTTAATTGTGGGGGTCTTGTGCAAAGTCTCACCCTACACATGATCTTAGACGGGCTTGCTAGGTGTGGGAATTGTTATGCTAAATTTTGTGTTTCTATTTTGAATTCCATGAAATTATTGTATGCATATTCTAGACATTTTCTTATGATCATGACTTGAGTGAAAGAGTTTGTATTTTGTGTTACAAAGTTATGTGTCATGTCATGTTGTATTTTAATTTTCTTAACCATAATATAATATTTGTTTGGGGTGTGTGTGTGTGTGTGCACATACATACATACATACATACATACATACATACATACATATATGTACACATACATAGATATATATATATATATATATATATGCTCATATGAGATATAGTGAAACATGATATTAGTCTTGTTGGTTAAATACGATAAAAATGCAAGTTATGACATCAATCATGTTAGTTTTAGGCCATTGGTGTTTCTCCCTATTTTTGTGCAGGTTTGTACATTTTTATTTTGAATTTTGGAATGTATAAGGTGTCATTTGAAAGCTTCAAATGTTTGATTTACTATGCATTTTTATTAATTTGATTTTTCTAAGTATGAAAAAAGTTATGATCAAAATGGTAAAAATTATCAACACTTTCATCCACCAAAATTTCTTTAACCGAGAGCTTCTTAAGCTTCCTTTCCTTGTTTGTTCTCTCATTTTTGTTGTATACTCATGATATCAATGCTGTATGAAGTTAGAAGATAAAGTTGATATGCATATATGGCAATTGAATGCCCGGAAAGCATGATTGGTTTGATGTGAAGTTAGATATGCAAAACCAGCTTATATGAATTTAAAAAGGATATTTTGGTAATTTATTAAACTATAGAAAATGTATAGAACTAGTCATTTGTTGTAAAATGATTATTTTGTTATTATAATTTATGACCTTGATATGAGCTTTATTTAATTATAAAAGTGTTGAAATTAAAATGGTTTAAATGGAGTAAATTGCCATATAAGGGCATTTTGACCATTCTATAATAATTGAAGAATTTTTAAAATTGATTACCATCTTGAATGTGGATAATTTAAACTAAATAATCATTGGTTTAAAATTTGCTTTAATAATAACAAATGTTTAACATAAAAAATGACATTAAAAGAGCAAGGTGTTTTTTTTAAATCTTCATTTGCTAGAAAATGGTTTTATAATATGTTTTATGCCTAAATATGCTTCGAATTGAAGTAATTAAGAGTTACATTGATTTTGGTAAAGTAAATATTTATTGCAAAAGTTTTATAGCATAAGTGAGGATTGGGCAGGGAGGTTTAAGGAGGAAATGGTTATTTATAAATAGAATATGTCTAAGTGTTGAATAGTTAAAATTTGGTGACATTTAAATTATTTTGATAGTAGGATTGACTTTTCATAGTTAATTAATGACTTTTTGAAAAATTGACATTTTTTTATAATAAGTGATGGGAATATAAGCAAAGTGATATAATAAGCGGAAGTATTGTAATGGATGTGTCAAATATTGTATGTAATCACTTTAACACTATATTTTATGTATCAAATATTATTATTAATTCACACAAAAAAAAACTTAGACTTTGGTTCAAAAAAATATTTTTGTAAGGGTTTCCAAAAGAATTTATAGTTTTTTGGATCCATTTGTTATTTTTTGTTATAAAAAAAACTATTTGATGGGTTTTATCGTTTAGTGTTCTTCGATTAGATGTTGTGGTGACTGTTATTTTTTAAAAAAAAAAAGAAGAAGAAGGAGAAGAAGAAGAAGAAGCAATGCTTAGGTTTTGAATCAACACAATTTTTTTAATTAAAAATATAATGTGGCTTGATTGGAGGGAAGGAACGGTCCAAACTGTAATGTGTTTACCTGTACGGAATGAAACTTTGTCGCAAATGTGGGTCTAACTCCGACGATGTAACGTGTAGGGTCTACGTGAGTGGAGTTACCTAAAATAATACCAACTCGCGTCACCTCACCTACTAATAACTTGCATTGAAGCCGTGGATAGGTTGGCACAAGGATCAAATGAGGTCCATGAAGGAGGGCAGCCGAGTAGGGATTACAGAGGAGAGAACCACGGGTCCCTCAAAGACATATATTTCCATATAACACCGGCATCAAATAGAAACAACACCGGCACAGCGTGACATGTACGCTGGCTGACTGATGATAGCAGCAGGCCAAATTCCATAATAATACTCAGGACAGGGATGAATGCGGTGGTTTATTTTCGAGGTTATCGAATCGAGTTCCACTCCGGACACCGGATTTCTCCGTCCGCGTATTTCTACGGTTTCCATCCCACCCCGGTGTCCTGGCCAACAAAAATAAAAATACTAATACACTATTAAAGGGCCTCCTTCAATTTTAATTTTTTTTTTTCCATTCTTTGGAACCGATAAAGAAAACAAAATCTAAAGAACGATTGAAAATGAAAGCCGCCAAAAACTTGAAAGACACAGGCCAATCCAATCATATCCAAACAAGGGGCACCTTAACAGGAGCCTCATTTTTATTATATTGTGAAATGGAGGCAATAACAAATTTGGGGATTCTTTCTTCACGTAAGTACAAATCTCTGTAACCTCGGTGATATATCAAAAATATATAATACTAGTAGCAATACCTACCTGACAATAGAATCCAACGGCGCCAACATCAACTTGAAAAAAGAAAAGAAAGAGAGAAAGAATATAACTGCGGATATTAACTTCCTATATTTGACCTAAGTCCGTTAGTGTACTTAGATGAGTGAACCCGAACTTCCCTCTCCGAGGAAGGAAGGAAGGAAGGAAGGGAAAAGAATAAAAAAAGAGCCAAAGATGATTGGATTACAGTCATTCCCACTCTCGATCTTCAGCCTCATGCCACAGCCGGCATGTCCTTAAGCCATGCATCCAATGGTTTACCAATGGAGTAGACGATGAACCCAATCTGCCTCAACTCAGCCACATCCACGACATTCCTTCCATCAAACACGAAAGCAGGCTTCTGCATGCTCTGATAAATCCTCTCATAATCAAGCTTCTTAAATTCATCCCACTCTGTTAGGATACAAATCCCATGAGCATCCTTAACCGCCTCGTACGCATCCCAAACCACGCTCAATTGCTTGATAGCAGAAGGGCTTGTTGGCTGCAGATGAGCCGGATGATCCCAGTCAAACTTGTTCATCGAAAGATCCCTCTGGATCTGGTCTTCAGTCACCTGAGGATCATATATGCTCAGGTGTGCTTTGTCTCCCAACAGCCCTTTACACACATCAATAGCTGGTGTCTCCCTCGTGTCCCCCGTGTCTTTCTTGAACGCAAACCCCAGGACCGCGATCTTCTTGCTCGCCACTGTGTTGAACATCGAGGAGACCACGCGGTTAACAAACCGACTCTTCTGGTAGTCATTCAGCTTGATGACCTGTTTCCAGTAGTTGGCCACCTCAGGCAGACCATTACACTCACAGATGTAGACCAGGTTCAGTATATCCTTCTGGAAGCAGGAGCCACCAAACCCAACACTAGCGTTCAGAAATTTGTTACCAATCCTGCTGTCCTTGCCGACAGCATGGGACACTTCCGAGACATCAGCACCGGTCGCCTCACAGAGCGCCGACATGGCATTGACGGAGGAGATTCTTTGTGCCAAAAAGGCATTCGCAGCTAGCTTGGAGAGCTCAGCAGACCACAGATTCGTACATATGATCCTATCCTCAGGCACCCAATGAGCGTACACTTCTTTCAGTGCCTCGACCGCCTTCCCACCTTCTGGGGTTTCCCTACCCCCAATTAGGACACGGTCAGGAGCAAAGAGATCGTTGATGGCGGTGCCCTCAGCAAGGAACTCTGGGTTGGAAAGGATTTGGAAGCTGATGCCCTTGCTATTGTGCGCCAGGATCTTTTCAATAGCCTCAGCCGTTTTGACAGGGACGGTGGATTTTTCAACGACAATCTTGCTCGATTTTGACACATCAGCAATCATACGAGCAGCACTCTCCCAGTAGGTGAGATCAGCTGCTTTCCCTGCTCCAAGACCACGGGTCTTGGTAGGGGTGTTCACAGAGACAAAAACTATATCAGCCTCGGCAACATGCTTCTCCACATCAGTGCTGAAGAAAAGGTTCTTCCCTCTGCACTGCTTCACCACCTCGTCTAAGCCTGGCTCATAAATAGGAAGGTGATCGCTGTTCCAGCCATTGATCCTGGCTACGGAGATATCAACAACAGCAACTTCGATTTCGGGACACTTCAAAGCAATGACAGCCATAGTTGGCCCTCCAACATAGCCAGCACCAAGGCAACAAATCTTCACCATCTTTACAAGCTGAAAAACAACAGATGGAATTTACAATTGGACGAACAGCATTAAGTATTCGACGTCAAATACGGACATAACCAGCACATAAGACGATGGCTTTAGTTGAAGGGGGAAAATTCAAATAAAAAGTACACAGGTAACAGTTCAAAGTATGTATCATGCTTCGACCGTTGCCAACAACACGTGGACAAGAAAGAGGATCAAAATTCAACACATCACCTCACGTCAAGTATTACTATTATATAGATATATCTGCAAAATTTTAGTGCCAGCAAACTAAAACCGGCACAAATAAATAAATCAAACTCAGATTTTCAAGGCGAATGCATCATGATGAAAAAACCGCTAGATCAATAATTTGTGTTCCTCCACCAACCATCAACCTCAAGAAACGGTATTCCCAGTAGTTATAAGCCCGTGTAACATGATTAAACAGAACTAAACTATATAAACACGAATAAACAGGGATAACAACAAAATACGCTCAGATCCACACGCCAACAATCTAAAAAGGACCATGGACAGTATGGATCCAGTGATCCTACCAACCGACAATGACATTTGTTTAAATGGGTTTTCGGTCATTTGAGCATGATGCCCGCAAACAAATAAGCTTAAATCGCAGAAACCCAATTCAGAAATGCAATCATCAAGCTCACCGACAGACACAGAGAAAATTCACTTCCACAGATCGAATCGAATCGAAAGAATTGAAAGAGACGAAACATCAGTAACCTAAATTTGAGGAGGAGGGAGGGGGGAACGCGCATTAAAACCCCATAATTCAGCTCAAATGAAAGTAAGGCCGCGAAAGAGCTGAGCTAACATCACCAATGCCAGAAAATGATCCAGACTGATCGATCAATGCCATTTCGATACAAATTAAGCATATAGATGACAACACTGTAAACAGATAATGACGAGGGAATGGGGTTACCTCCTCTTATTGTGTTCGGCTGTTCTTCCACCTGGTATGAGAAGGGGGGAAATAGAGCGAGACAGAAAGGATACTTTTAGGACACGAGCAGAGAGAGAGACAGAGAGAGAGAGTAAACTGGATCTGGATGTGGAAAGAAAATAAAGTGAGAATTTGATGCCGACGTTCGAGCTATATTAAGACCCGGTGTTTGATTGTATATATTATTATTATCAGCTGCCCAGAGCCCCAGAGTCGAGATCCCTGAAACCATTAATTTTAATTTTAATATCCGCTTCGGTTTTGGCCGTGTATTTCACTATAAACAGAGAAAGATCGTCAAGATATATATATATATATATATATATATATATATATATATAATTATACTAATATATACATCCAATTATACATAAATGTACAGGTAATATTCTCTATATGTACATATATATTAAGATACTAAAAAAAATGGATTAAATACTAAATAGATTGACTAACTTTAATTACTTTGATCCAAATAGACTACAAACTATTTTTTCCTTATTTAAGGGTATTGTTAAATAGAAAATAAAATTTTATTCGGTGGAAAATAAATGTGTAAAGTAGTCTTAGGCGGTGAATCTTCTACCGTTAGGCTCAATAAAATACGCCGAAACATACCCATTGGCATCGGCATAAAATGCCGAAGCCGGCCAAGACCCATCGATCGATCATGCCGAAGCTGGTCATTACTATCGGTCCATCATGTCAAAGTCGGTCATATCCCATCAATCAATCTTGCCAAAGCTGACCATATTCCACCGCTCAATCTTGTCGAAGCCGCAAATAAAAAATTCATCTGCTTAGCATGAATAAATTGTTTTATATATAGCAATATCCCATTTTAATTTCCTTAACTAATTTAAATTATTTGTAAATAAAAATAAATTCAATCAATATCTATTATAAATATATCTATAATATACAAAATTATATATACTAACAAATCTTTTTAAATCAATAATATATGGTTCACTTCCACACAAATATTTTTTTGTCAGAAGTATAGGTTATCGTAAATAAATTTTTACTCAACGGAAAATATGTGCCTAAAGATATGGACAAAATATTATTTTTCTGCGGCACACCACCCCATTGCCCTACACCAAACATGGGCAATTTGTGATGTTCCACCCTATTTTTTAAAATATATAAATTATATACAGATAACAATTGTTTTCTTTAAGAATAAGGTTAAATTCTTATACTGTTCAAAATATTTTTGAATCAAATTATTACATACAATACATAGTTCTTATCAGAAAATCTTGTAAGTTTACTGTTGCAAATCTTTTCGAATAAAATTATTACATGGAATATATGGTTCTCATCAGACATTCTTATAAATTTATTGTTGTAAATCTTTTCGAATCAAATTATTGCAAATAATACATGGTTCTAGTAAAAGTAGGGAGCAAAAAAAAATTTGTCAGAAGTATAGGTTACAATGTAGGTATGTATATAATTATTATAGTTTATATTTGATTCAGATGTGTGTATAATTACTATATTTTATGCTCAAATCCTTATATATAAACGAACGACTTATCATTTATATTCTTCAACTCATTATTTCTATTATGTAGAATAGGAATTGTTTGTTGAATGTTAAGATAAAATTTTGCAATATTTAACACTCAGAATGAATAATGAATTTGAAAGTTCTTCAAACTACGAAGAGTTTGAAACTTCGACAATGTACAATGAGTTCGGAAGTCCGATGAACTACGAAGATGGGGTCATAACCCCATCGTACTACAATGATAGATTTATTATACCGATAATCCATGAATACGTAGAAGGTATATATATATAGATTCTCCCAACATTAATTACAACTTAGACGAAAAGGTAAAATTTATTTTTTTTAGTATTATAAATTGTGGCGATAAATTTAGTTTGATGAAATTAATATTTTTTTATCATATTATTATGGTAAACTCTTTTTTTCAAGATATGGATAATACATATTCTATGACTCAAAATTATTAGAGATTTTTTATAACAGATTAAATATTATTGGATCGAGAAGAACTTGTGACATGGATTAAAAAAATGGGTAGACCTCATAAGATGATGTTGATTATCAAAGGTTCTAGAAAAGGAAATAGTATGGGGGTAGGTAGAGTCTTAATAAGATATAAAAGAAGTGGAACGTACGTCCGTACTAGATTTACAGATACCGAAGGTGCACGTAATACATGTTATAAAAAGAATGATTGTCCTTTTTTTATTGGCGTTGAAAATAATAATTGTGGATGACAAGTGGTAGTTAGGAACGAGACACACAATCATGAATTGGTAAATTATGACCAAGGGCATGTTGTTCTTGGTAAGTTGACAGAAAATAAAGTTCAATTTGTTGATGAACTTATCACAGCTAACATAAAGCCACGGCAAATTATACCGCTTCATCAAAAAAAATTTGAAGAAAATATAAGTATGAGAAGGCATATTTATAATGCTCGACAAAAGCTTAGGTCTGAAGAAATGGACGGTCAAACAATGTTACAGCATGTTATGAGTACGTTGATTGAAAATCATTATTTTCAGTGGCATCGAAGTGAGCCACAATCAAACGTAATAAGTAAACGTCTATTTGCACATCCTGTATCTGTTAATATTTTACATGTATTTCCTTTTGTTTTGCAAATGGATTGCATGTATAAGATAACTAGATATAGAATTCCCTTACTTGAAATTGTTGGACTAACACCAACACAATTGAATTTCAACGTTGCATGTGCATACATGTCATCTGAGAAGGAGGAAAAAAATTTGGGTACTTGAGAGATTGAAGACCTTAATAGATCAATGTATGCTTCCAACCACTATTATTACCAACCGAAAACTTGCTCTTATTTCAGCTGTGGAACATACTTTTCCTACTTCAAAACATTTATTATGTAGGTTTTATGTTAATAAGAATGTGCAAAAAAGGTGTGAGAAAGTATATGTTCATTCATCATTCACACGTGGTTTTATATCATGATAGAAAATTTTGATAGATGCCACAAATGAACAAACTTATGAGGAACGACTATTGTCATTGGAGGAAGATTACATAAGTATGTCGAGCCTAATTTTGTATCTAAAGACGAATTGGCTACAATCATATAAACATAAAATCGTTGCTGCATTCTTTAGTGACGTGTTTCGTATCCATCATATTACAACGAATAGATATGATTTATATTTTATCTTCTAGTATAGTTGCTTTAACTTCTTTTATGTTGATAAAGTCATATACTAATTTTTTTTATGAACAGAATTGAAGGTGCTCATGGACCTTTGGAAAGATTTCTAGAGACATCACCGATCAGCTTCAATACAGTGCATAAACAAATGTACGCGTTACTGAAATTGTAACATGATGAGATAAAAGCATCGCTAGAGAGATCTCGGTTCAATACTCCTCATTTTGCTACAAGTGCCCTTTATGCCAATTTGAAGGGCCATGTTGCTTTATATCCAATGGAGTTGGTCAATAAAGAGTGTTAGAGACTTAATTATGTAGGTGTCAATGATGACTTATGCGGATGTTACATGCGTCGTACGCATAGGATACCATGTACGCATAAGATTAAGACATACATTCATAACTACATGTCAATCCCCCTATCGGCTATTCATCCATTTTGGAAGAAACGTGACATAGATGGGTTGATTAGTCCACTGACACCCCAAGAACCATTAGAGGTTGCATTTCATTTACTCCATATTTCCATGTAATCTGTTATGAGCCAGCCACCAGAAATATAGAATCAGTTGGCCAAAGAGATATTTAATATTACAGTTCTCCAGAGAACACCTCTCCATGAGACACCAGTACGACAACATAGGGGTCGCCCAAGGAACTCCTCCAGAAGGGAACAATCTAGTTGGCAGTATATAGAACAACACATTTGTAATCGTTCGAGATCAACTCAACGTCAATGTTGGGGTCGGGGTTGGGGTTAAGGTCAAAGATGATAATCAGCATTTATATCATCAGGCCAATTTCAATTTCCATACGTGATTCAGATGAATCGACATATAGTTCTTTATATTAGTAGCTGGTGTAATGTTTTAGGAGATGTGAATTGTGGTTTCAGAGCATTGGCTTCTATTATACTGGGAGATGAAGAACGGCGGGTTCAGATTTGTACCAACTTATATCACGTGATATTGACAAGACAACAATTGTACGAGAATGTGTTCGTATATGACAGCGTTGATCAAGTTCTTAATACTATTGCCCACTGGGAAGGGCTAGCTCCGATGACACATTGGATGGAAATGCCTGATATTGGTCATGTCATTGCAACCCATTAGTGTGTGTTGTTCGCATATGACTAATTGAATGTGTGCAATTCATTCCTACCTTTAGTGGCACAACACGGAATTCAAGGTCCTAAAAATAAAGTCACTATATGTTTCTTGCAAGACATGAGTCACTACATATCAGTGAGCATTGAGTTTTATGAAGTTTTTTTCCATTTCAATATTTTGTGAATGGCTAACATAATATTTTTGTGTTTGATAGGTATATCTCTTAGAAAATTTTCCACTCCCACTAGTACATGAAAATTGGAATAGATATTGTGATAGCAACATTTCAACGTGGAATACCCAATATTCTTCAAGATTTCAACAATGGTGTGCATTGGTATATGATGGCACACAAGACCCTCATCATCTATCTTCGAGCTCAACTTTAATGTAGAATTATTGTAATTTTTTCTTTTTTTATTTGTGTTCACATCCTTTGAAACGTATACATAATAAATTTAACAAATAAATCCTAATTTCCAAATACATAGTAGATGATAAGTAGGATTCAAACCCACGAGGAATGTTATATGCAATAACATAGATTTCTATCATGAAGATTTAAACTATGGATATATAATAAAACACTTTACTCACTAATTAATGAATAAGGATAGGAAGATAGTGATTATGGAGTTAGAATATCAAATAATCATGGAGAAAAGACTAATTCTAAATGATTTAACGTTGACCTTTAGAAACTCATAATAATTCAGAACTTCAGAAATATATAAAAGAAAAGTTCGTGTGAACGGTTACAGAATTTAAGAAAAACACGGTTTATGTTGGGAAAGATGGTACCTTTGTGTTTTTCCTTGAATTCTCTACCAAATGCTAAATTTTGAAAACTGAGATTTTGTGTACAGACAGAATAACACGGGTCGTGTTTATGAAACATAGGGGTACCGTGTTTCTTGTTCTTTCGTTATCTCTTTATGGAATTTCAACACAAGTAGGAAAATAACATATAAATCCCATATATCAATGGTAAAATAAAAACGACACCAGGCATTAGTTGTAACAAACATATTTTAATTAGAGTATATAACATTACGATAATACATCAAGGTCATTACAAATGGCCACACCCCGATAGAGTAACTCCTAAATCACGTACAAGGGTTTCGATACATGTAACTAGCTGCTCATAATTTGGAGCTGGCTCTCCCCTCCAACACAATCAACGGATAGTTTTACGTGCTTTGTTTAGATATTTTTGTGCTGGAATTTGATGATCATCCTTCGCATGCTCTACCAAATATTCTTCTGTCATTGCCAATATATACCTATGAGTTCTGGAAATATACCAATCCATATAATCATCAACCACATCCCATGGGTATTAAGTCAGTGGTCCAAAAATATCCGGGCCCAATATGTGTTCATGCCTCAAGAACCATTGGCTAAGCATGTATGCATAGTAAAATTTGTACTTCTTGAGGGAAGGACCCCTGTATGTATTTCTAGTGGGCTTGATAGGCTCCTCAGGGATCACTTGTGTATATCTGAATTTTCGTGTCACTTTATCTAGCATATGCGGTTCAACTTTCTCCAAAACATGTAAACAACTGTTATAGAATGTCATACAACAATGTCTATATGGATCAGCTACTCCGTACGGATCCCAAATGACCTTTCACAAAAAAAATTAAACTAAATACGGATATCATGAACATAATATAGTAACAATATAATATTTTTAGCATACCTTTGATGTAGGCATAAGATCAATCATTACTCAAAAGTACTTGAGCGTCCTATCCACAAGACCACCTCATACAACGAGAATGGTCTGGATCATACCTAGATCGTTCCACTCCAAACCCCGGAAAGTATTCATATATCCATGTCTGTTATAATATTTAGTTGTTAGAATTATAACTAATGTAGAGTATGTAATATATGTATATATATGATAATTATAAAATTACCTGTAATAGAATGACACATCCTGACATTTGAGTAGCATTAGCTGTAGAAGCCATACCAAGTTGTCGATATAAAAAAGCAAGTGTGGCTGCACCTTATGCATAACCTTCAACCCGGCTAACATCTTGAAGAAAAATGATATAGTATGGATTAACTTTATTAACCATCTTATCAACAAATACCGATAAGCCGATCAACCATAATATATATCCGATCGCTTTTTCCTCATCCCATAACCAGTATGATTCACATAATTCTTGTAGATATTTATGGAATCCCTCCCTTTTGAGTGACTTTATTCACTTACATTTCCTCCATCCCAAATACGGCACCCATTAAACCAATTAATTGTCCACACATGTCTGTTGTCATCTCCAAATGTAATGGATGACCATCAACTTGTCGCCCTAATATACGATGTACATCTAAAAGGGTGATTGTCATCTCACCCCATGACATATGAAAGCTATTAGTGTTTAGTTGTCATCTCTCAATAAATGATGAAATAAGCGGCACGTTCACATACTCAAATGTGCAAGATGGAAGGTGTGATAATCTTGTTTATTGTATTAGAGTGAACATCCTCTTATTGATGCTTCCTAGAAAACTTTTTAAAACCTCCTTCCTCATGTGGATCTTGGTATAACCCCGATTCTGAAAAATAAAAGAAACAATTGTAATGTATATATATGATTGATTACATATAAAATAAGAAATAAGAAATAATGAATATGATAAACTTGCCTTTCTTAACCATAAATCTAAAGCTACGTGACTACCAAAGCTTGGAATCAAATTAAGGATTATTGGACCTCCGGGACATGGCCTAAGCAAGTACCATTCATCCTTCAATTGTATACTCTCTTCATCTTCACTAGCATCATCAACATCACCAGCATCTCTATCATCCTCCTCCTCCTCCTCCACCACCTCCTCCTCCTCCTTTTTATCATCATCATCACTATCACCACCATCACCACCACCACCACCATCATCATTACGCACAAAACTTGATGATAATGCTTGACCTGTAATGTAGGGTAATGATGCTGGCAAATCTAATGATGATTTAGAGCCACCAACAATAGGTGGGTAAACTGAGGATGATGGTACTTGTAACACCCCCAAATTTACTACTGAAAAAATTTCGTTTAAATCGAAAGGTTTAGCGGAAGCAAAGGATAAAATCGTAAACTCGGGGGCATTACCGCCACACTTAGTACCAGACCGGTTCACTCCTACCGTTTTGGTACTAAGTGCTAAGGCTAAATCCGATCAACATTTAGTACGAAGTATCATAAAACGCAAGACGACATTTAACATAAATCCTTAATAAGAGGTAAGTCAATCAGAAGTTAGAATACGATTTAGGATTACAACCCCAGAATATGTTTCTCAAAACAGGATTGTAATACAAAATACAGCTAAATAAAAATAAATCCTGAATGATCAATATCCGGATTGCCTACTCACTCAGGCCAAGCCTTCCACCCCAACACAGTATCAACCTACACAAGAGGTCTGCTCCCCACCATCGGTGGATCATCACAGGACCCATTCAACCAAGTTAGTATCAGTACGGGTCCAATACTGAGTAAGTCCCGCTACCCTATCTTATACGAGAGATATCATCAAGTGCATATTAAATCCGGGCACAACACATTGATACAATATCATACATATTCACAACCCACAGCATGAATCTTACCATACACGTAGAGTAACATATAAAACATATGTAACATTCTATTTAAACATATAAGCGTGGTATAACCGAAATATAAAGTGGCTCATACGCCTCAGGTAGGAATAATCCATATTATTAAAACTCAATACGTGGCATACTCACGTAAGCAGCATGTGGCAATACGGATAAAAAAGCCGGCCATGGTCCGATTAGACTTATTCTTTATTCTCATTAATAATATGTTCATTCCACACATATTATTTCATAGTCCCATGTGAGTGCGGGAACCCCACTATTATAGCCGGTGGACCGGATGTAAACACATAGGGCATAACGCCTCTGACCACTATTATAGCCGGTGGACCAGAAGTAAACACACAGGGCAGAACGCCTCTGACCACTATTCTTACCGATGGACCGGACTGGCCCCGACTCACATGGTGTTTCGCTGTAAGTAATTTGTATTTTTCCCATAGATTAACTTATTTATTTGGGTATGTCGAGCACGAGATCCCCCACTATTATAGCCGGTGGATCGGAAAATAAACGCATAGGGCAAAACGTCTCTAATCCAATATTATAGCCGGTGGACTGGAAAATAAACGCACAGGGCAGAACGCCTCTGATCCACTATTATAGCCGGTGGACCGAAAAATAAACGTACAGGGCAGAACGCCTCTGATCCACTATTATTGCCGGTGGACCGGATCATGGGCTCGGCTCAACATCTTTCACTTTACGTAATTAATATCTTATCCGAGTCTTATTGAATCACATCACACCCTTGACATGCATGCGGTTGATACTCTACTTCTTTCCCCTCTAGAGGGACCGACCCATATTTTGAGACCTGTACCTCTTCTCACACCCGACATCCATCCCCTGTAGACTTAGGCACAGTGGCATATAGTAAGGCACAATCTCCAAGAATATAGACCATCCCAACACACATGATATTGACTCCGCATGTCCTCATCCCTCCAGAATTCCTCCTCGGAGACCCTATTCGGACCTATGTGACCCAACTCTTTCTTACTTACCCAAACGTTACTTTGTTCTCTATCTCGCACCTCATTTTTATTAGGAAATTCCCCAAATGTATTACTTTATCTCCCAAGTTCATGCGTGACCGACAAAACCCTAATTGACCACGTCAAAACCCCAGTTGGCCGTGCCAAACCCTAGCACTTTACTTCCTCAACAAGTAACCTCCCTCTTTCACCCCAAAATCTCTTCTCTCATTTAGAAACCCATACTCATCCTTTATATAAGTGAGTCATCACTCTCAACCCCATACTCCATCCTTCCTTGATCATTTTAACCCTTGTACCCCTTCGAATTCCCCAATTTCTCCCAAGCCCTAATTGGGTCCCTTAGACACCCTTACATTGACCCGCGTAAAATTTTGCACCCAAGTCTCCAATGGACCCATAACTTTGACATTATCTTATTTACTTCCTAAATCAACTTTCCTCACGTAAGATTCATCCCCATGCAGAATTTAGATACTCCATGCAGGCTTCCCAAACGTCCACTTTCCCGTTGTTCTTTTATTATCATTTCATGCTACCAAAACCCTAGCATGCATGTCCTAGAGGTCATCATCAAACATCAAACATGGAACAGGTCATGCTCGTATGATATAAGGCACACACATCATACCTCATTATCCACGATGCGCTACACAAAACAAGTTATTCATAACACATGCATAATACACATTAACATGGCATACTTACCATCCATCAACACATCACATCACACATAGCACAAGGCCATAGTTTCGTCCTTACTAAACACCCATAAGTAGAGGTACGTAGAGACTTACTTGGATCCGAAGCTAGCTAAGCGAGATAAGAGGAAGAGAGATCACTAGCTCGTGGATCCACGAGAAAGCTTTCCTAGATCCGATAGAAATCGAAAACTAAATTAGAAACTATTCTATCAATCAATAATTCACATATTCTAATTAAATAAACACAAACAACACAAATGATCTTTCTTAGAAAACATGTCCAACACTTAGAACTTAAAAGCATAGCTTTATTAAGATTTAAGGTTAAAACTAAATCAAAACGGATTAATACAATTATCACTTGGGACATTTCAACTTAATTTGGAAAGCCCGAGAAAGAATAATCGATCATAAGTTAATTTATCGAAAATAACTTATTTATTAGGTTTTACAACTAAATAGGTAACCTAACCATTTACATAGAACCAAATCCAAACCGATTAGGTTAAAACAGAATTTAAATGATTTAAAACTCAAAGATAGAATTCGATTAGATAAAATACACATAGCAAAATTAATTTTATAAAATCATCCCCAAAAATTAGGGTTTTAAAGTCCACGACTCAAACTCAAGTAATTCAATTTAATCAATTCAAATTAAAGGTATTAGAAAGCAATTAATACTATTTCAGCTATTTCTATATATTCAATTTTAGAAAAACAACAATACGAGTAATTGATTTCATAATTTCACTTGAAATTTAGGGTTTTAGACCCGAAAATACAATTCATTAAAATTCTATAAATTTAATCAAATTGAATGTTTAGAAATGCAATTAAACACATTTTATAACATGTCAAATAATCAATTTCTCAAAACTAGTAAAAGAAATACACAATTTAGCACAATTAGGGTTTTTGAGCCCGGAACGCAAATCCGATCAATTCTTGCCAAAACATATAAATTGATGGTTCGGAAATGTAATTAAATATATCCTAATGTAATTTATATAGTCAATTAAATAAAATAACCCGATTACACAATCCAATTTAAACCCGCGGGAGTTTTGACCTAAAAATCCAATTCCGATCAATTACGCATAATTTTCCCAAATCAACACTGCCAATATAAAATTAAATACATTTTAAACAATATTATAAAATCAATTGAGCGGGACGCCTCAATTATACGACCCAATTTCATTACACCCAAAATTTGACCTAGAAATCAAATTCCGATAAAACCTGCATAAATTTCTCGAATTGACGGTTCCAAAATGAAATTGGATACATTTTAAAACATATTGTATAATCAATTTGTCCAAAATCGCCAAATCGGATGAATCCAAAAAATTTGGGCATAACCCGGCCAAAAATTCAATTTTTCCAAAATCTCAACATAACAATACAATTAACCTATCCAAATCATTCTTACAGCACATATATACACAATCAAACAATCAATTTAGCTTTTTATAAGCTAATTCATACCCAATTAATCAAAACAAGGGTTAGGGTTTTTCGGAAATTATACCAAACAAAAACCGATAAATCGGGCCAAAGGAAGGCCAGGGAAGCTTCGTCGGGGGTCGGGGGTGGCTTGCCGGTGGTCAGCGGGGCTCGCCGATGACAGGGCGACGGCGGCGTAGCCTGGGTTGCCTCTCGTCGCTGCTGCTGCTACTCCCGCGGCTGATGTTGCGGCTATAGCTTGCTGCAGCGTCGTCGGTCGCATCGCTCGTCGCAGCTGGTTGGTTGGTCGGCGGTGGCTGACGAGGGAGTAGGGAGGAGCTAGGAGAAGAGGTGGCGAGGGAGGCTGGGAGCAGGGCTGTTGTTGGCTCGAGACGGGAACAGGGAGCAAGGGTTGGGAGCCGGGAAAGAGAAGAGAGAAAAGGAAAAGAAGAGGGGCGGGGGGTCCGACGGGTGCGGGGTTCTTTCTTTTCTTTTTTTTTTAAACAAAAACACATAAAATAAAATACTAAAAATATAAAAATATTATTGGAAGATTTTATCTAAAATTTATTTAACGAAAATTTATTTCGAACGGATCCAAATACTTAAAATTAATAAAAAGCTATATAAAGAATTTCAGAAACATTTTCGGAAGAATTTACTAACAAACCTAAAAATTTATATTATTTACGAAAATGTATTATAAGACCTCGAAAAATTATTTAAAAGTATATCATAAAATTTATATTATCGGTTTTCCGCTAACTAAAAAGCGTAGAACGGAAGAAAATTAATTTCAAAAGAAATTCTTTAATAAGTACCGAAAATATTTTTAATTTAAACTTCCCGAAAATATTACATTCAATTAATTAAAATGTCGATAAAATATTGCTTCCCGAAAATGATTAATTACCTTCAATTATGAATTCAAAATCATTGATAAATCCATAAAATGAATCAAAATTAAAATAATTAATTGTTTACATCAAATTACGCTAATAAAATCATTAAACTTAATAAATCTGGATTTTAAAAATACGGGGTATTACAGTACTCCTATGGTAGGCTATGTTGGTGAGGTAAGAAAATCTATATATTCTGTAGATAATAGAAAACCTCCAGACCCGAAACCTCCAACCCCCGAACCTCCAACCCCTGAACCTCCTACACCTGAACCTACGTACCCTCCAAACCCCGAAATGCCAACATCATCCATAAATGATGGACAACCTGTATAGTCTGCAAATGTTGGAAATTTAGGACCTTGCCGACTAAACCTTGGTTGTTCGGGAACTTCAGCATATTCTTTTTGTTCTGATGCTTCTTCCGGTTCTTGTTCACTAGATTTCTTACATCGTCATAATCCTCTGGTAATACTCTTTTCAAAATTTCTCAGACGAGCCATCGACGCAGGTTGCTTAGCAACAGTTCTGTTACATCGTGAAGAAGCAGTAACATAACGACCCTCGGTTCTATCTACTACTCTATCATGTCTGCGACTCATCTAAATTTCAATAATAAATGCTTGAAGTCAATTAAAATTGGATATATGAATTAAAGGTAATAATTCATCACATAAATAAAACCTAATTACATACATGACAGTAATATAATTATTAAATATAAATCCATATTATGATAGCGAAAGAGATATGTATACCCAACCTTATCACTAAAATACAATTTCTTAAACTAATCCTCTACTTTATTAATTAAATACATCAATAATAATTTTGTTAGCTAGTAGTAGGATTTTAGTATAATATAACAACTAAATTATACTTAATTATGGTATCTTATAAAACCAATCTTCCGATATATTTTTTTAATAATCCAACCAAATTTATCCAAATATATTCCATAAAAATTAGCAAACTAAATAAATATAATACAAATATAAACATATTCAATCTATTATAAATAGATTTAATAAAAAAATATACAAATCTAATCTATTATCGATTAATATAATTAAAAATATTCACCAAGAACCCCCATCACATAACAATATTTAACATATTTAATGAAAATATAAATAAATCTAATAAATATCAAATCATATATAAATAATATAATAATGTAATTGACAAAGTATTAACAAATCTAAAAACATAATAAACAAATTTAACCAAATTAACCATAATTAAAAAATATAACTAAGAAATATCATTAATAAACTATAATTAATATGTACAAATTACATATCCTAACAATAACCGAAAACTCTACAACACAGAGATTTACCAAACCTATATTTAATTAAAATATTAGAGCATAACTAATATAATTAATATATATAATTATACATCTTAAAAATAACCAAAACCCTAGAATAGAGAAATAATTTACCGAACCTATATTCAATTAAAATATTAGAGCATAATTAATATAATTAATAAGCCATAATTAATATATATAATTATACATCATAAAAATAACCAAAACCAGAGAATAGATAGATAATTTACCAAACCTATATTTAATTACAATAGTAGAGCATAATTAATAAACCATATTTAATATATATTATTATACACATTTATAATTAAATGAAATTATTTTACCTAAAAAAAAATTTATATACTAGATCTACAAATTACAGTACTGCTAAAAAATTTAAAATTTAAACTCACACATTTATAATTAAATACAAAAAATTTAAATTAAATTCATCAATTTATAACATAACTTCATCAGCATATTTTATAACAGAAAAAAAAAATATTAATTACTTACCTTGAGGTTGTTGCTTGGGGAATTAAAATTCTTGCATGTGGAAGGAAGGAGAGAGAGATGCATATGGGAAAGTGAGTTGGAAAAGAATGGAGGAGCATCCAAAAAATTTTACCGATTAAAAGCAACAAACAAAATGAAATAATAGTCCTTTTATGTCAAAATGTTTCCTCCGTAGTAAAAATTTGTTTTCCATATAATAAGTACATTATTTAATGATTTTTTCATGATATGCTTTCACATGTACAAGCACCAGTACGGGCTATGGAGACCGCGGTGGGAGCGAGAACGGAATGGGGAAAAACAAGAAAAGATATTTTTTTAATTATAAAATATTTATGCATATTTTTAAAAAATAGAGATAAAGTGTGGTGGCTATCTAAACTCTTCCTTTATTAAAAATATATACTTATAATTTATAATTTCCTCTGTCTACCGTATTTATTTTATAACCTTGAAATATGAGATTAAATGATTATCATATTATTTTATACTTATGAGTTACTCTTTTTTAGATTTACGCCCAATCTAAATTAGATACAATAAATATTTTTTTAACTGGACGCAACAATAACACTTATTTATTTATTACTATATTTTTGTGAAGTGAAGTTTTTTATCCATTACCAATCAAATATTTTGGGTACAGTAGGTTAAGTGTAATATATTTGGTGGACAATGAAAATATAGACTATTATGACTCATTTGTTTTGGGATGAATGGAAGTTAACGAGAGTGAACTAATTGATTCACCCCATTTGGAGACCAATTTTATTAACATCAATAAGGTAAATTGAGGTTAAAATTTTACCTCCATTCATCCCAATTAATTTCATTTTTATTAACCCTCAAATTCGAGAATAGTGGAGATGAAAGTTAACATATAAGTAAAAAATTTACTTAACCGAACAAAAATGAACCTCACGTATTTTGTATCAAATTAGTTACAAAAAATTGATTGGCCTTCTCCTTCTCGTCTATCCTGCTCTCACCAGTTCTCTAACTCCTCATGTTCTTATCCCTCTCTCTTTTGCTCCTCTAGCATTCATCAACCTACCCCATCCCGATAGTGGCGGTTTCTAATCTCAATGTCTAGAGTTGTAGCGTCAACAACCAATTTTGGGTGTTCGTTCTCCTTTCCTGTTGCAGCTTCCATTCTCCTCCCACAGTGTCACAAGGTATGGCACCTGTTAAAATATTTATACTCTCTTCTTTTGGTTGAAATCACCATATATGGATCTGGTATAATACTGACATCTTAATTTGTGCATATGAACTTGTGTTGTTCATTGATCTAGTTGAAATCCTTAATTTGTGTATGGATCTACCTTTTCCTGGTCAAACAATTTTTTGCTTGCATTTTTTTCCTTATACTTAGAGTGTATTTTGTAATATACTACGATTATTAACCATTGATTTGACAAATTTGCAGTTTTTTTTCTTTCAATGCAATTTGAAGATACAACTGATTCACTACAAATTCATTTTTAGGATGTTCAAGGTTGTTCCATGCAATCTAGTGAGAATGTATATTATAACTACCCATATTAATCTCCCAAATCCTACTATTTATTTGATGGGTAAGTTGATTTGTGTAATTGTTTTTACTCTTTCTTGTAGTCGTGTTGGTCTCTCTACTAGTATTGTAATCATCTGAAATTTTAAAAACCTATAATTTAATAAATAGCTGTTATTTGGGATAAACCCATTCTCAAGCTCCCTTACCTTCCCCTATCTTCTCCTCTCTATTTTATTCTCCTTCATCCTCTCTCCCTATTTTTACACCACCGCATCAACCACCTACACCACCCCTGCACCACCACACCACCCTATAACCCACCTCCTTCCTCTCCTCTTCTTTTTCTTCCTTCTTGGCAACCACCGTACACCCCCTCCTTCCGCGTTTGTCCAATAGTCTCTACCACCACCTGAACCACCAAACCACTCCCTGCATTCTCCCCTACCACCCCACACCCTCTTTGGCCGAAAAAAACACCTACAACCCCTCCTTTTCCCCCTCCCTTTTCCTTCCTTCTCAGCTATCTCCACCTCGGCAGCCACCTTCGTAGCCTCACTGCTACCGGTGCCCTTGGCTGCCAATAACCTATCCCTGAACACCACCTAAATCACCTCTCCACCCCTGCACCCTTCCCTTCCCTTGCCCTTAATCCTCCCCCCACCTTCCCTCTTTCCTAGCCCCAAACCCCCAACCCAAAAATAGCCAATCCTCCTTTTCTTCCACCCTCCTTTGACACCTTCCACCCCTTATTTTGCATGTAACTCACGCTGCATGAGCAGCCTAAGTCTTGCCTAAATTTTTTCCCTAATCTTTACTTAATCTTAAGGTGTTGATTTTGACAATTAAAGCTTGAATCTTCAATTGGAATACTGGTAAGGTTTGATTTTTATAGGAAATAAGGTAATTGTTAAATCCCACTTAAACAAATGGATAAACATATGCTAGCACATTAAGGTTTAATATGTTATTTTGCATGATATATTTTGTTTAATATAATATATGTAGTTACTTATATTAATTGATAAAAAGGAAAGCATGCTAGTTTATGTGCCATGTGTGTAAATATTGCTTAAGGAAAGAGTTTAGTTATTAATACAAATGTTAAGTACTTATCCATGATATATTATGTTATTGTGACCATTGATGCATGAATAATATTATTGTGAGCCCTAAGGACATTTTAGTAATATGTCTTGTGTAAGAGTGTGGCCTAATATGTGTGGATGTTAATGAGTATTATGTTGAAATATAATGGTTGGTGGAGTTGGATGATGAGAATGGAGTATTAATATTAATATTTCATGTAGGGGTGATAATTTAATAAAGGTGGTGTAATAAAGGGAAAAATGGTAAATTTGTAAGTAAAAGGGTATTATGGTAAATTTGAAAGTAAGGGAAAAAATGGTAATAATGGTAAATTTGTAAGTAAATGGGTATTATAGTAATTTTGGAAGTAAAGGGAAAAATAGTAATTTGAAGTAAAAGGTAATTTTGGAAGTAAGAGGTGAAATAGTAAATTTTTAAGTAAAAGGATATTATGATGATTTTGGAGGTAAATAAAAGGATATTATGGTAGCTTTGGAAGTAAAGGGCAAAATGGTAATTTTATAAGTAAAAGGATATTATGGTAATTTTGGAGGTAAGGGGCAAAATGGTAATTTTTAAGTAAATGGGTATTATGGTAATTTTAGAAGTAAATGGTAAAATGGTAATTTTGTAAGTAAAAGGATAAGATGGTAATTTTGTAAGTAAAAGGGTAAATTGGTAATTATAAAAATGGAGAAAGGTAAAATAGTAATTATAATAATGGAGAAGGGTAAGATGGTAATTAAAATAATGGAGAAAGGTAAAAGGGTAACATGGTAATTATAATAATGGAGAAAGGTAAGATGGTAATTATAATAATGGAGAAGGGTAAAATGGTAATTATAATAATGGAGAAAGGTAAAAATGATAACTATGATAATGGAGAAGGATAATTTGGTAACTTAACCTACTAAAGGGCAATTTGGTAATTATGATAATGGGGAAGGGTAGTTTGGTAATTTTGATAATGGAGAAAGGCAATTTGGTAATTATGATAATGATGAAGGGTAATTTGGTAATTTGACCAACTAAAGGGCAATTTAGTAATTATAACAAAGGAGAAGGGAAATTTGGTAATCTAACCAACCAAATGAAAATATGATAAGTGTAACAATTATGAAGGGTGATTGGTGACCTAATAAGTGTGGTAGATAACGTGATAACCTAAACCGAGAAAGGAGTAATTTGGTAATTATGTAATGAGGAGGGTAATATGATAAATTGGCAAGTAAAGGAGAAATAACTTAATAATTATTCACACAAGGGGGTAAATTAGTAAACCGTATCAAATATGTCACTGTGATAACAGAGTTTTGTAATAAGACTCAAGAAACAGTAAATAGTAAGATAATGGTATTTGATAATTAGTAAGTATCACGAGGGCGAATCCTAAATCGGAATTGGATGAGATTATGATGGCCTTAATGATTCCTCTATGTTATATTGGATAACCATATGAATAAGGAATACCTAATGATATCAGAACGATTGAAAGTGAATAAGTATCTGATTGTTGTGCTTTTCGTGATCACCTTAATTAAGACACTAATACTTTAAGCGAAAGACCTCAAGATTGGGAATGGTGGCTTCTTAGGGGTCGCTACCCTAAAGACATGATTTAACCTACAATTATTCTAGTATTTTCTTGTGTGCGTTTGTGCCCCAACTAGGCCCTCCATCTTACTCTATTTAGCTTTATGGACCTACTTAGGGGGTATGCATACTTATGGATTAGATGTCCTTGTCGGTAGGGTATTGAGTAGCTATATGCACCAGTATGACCAAGGTATCTTTGCATACTTAGGTTGATAGTTGAAGGGTACTGAGTAGCTTGTATGCACTGGTGCGACCGGTGTACCTTTGTGTCCTGAGATTTTGATCTCCCCTCCAAGGCAAATAAAGGAATAATTGTGATAATTAAAAATAAAAAACACTAATTGTGAAAGCAAAAGACTTGTGAGTCAGGGCCATACCGATCCACCGTCAATAATAGTGGCTAGGAGTCTTCTTCCCTAGAGACCGATCCACCGGCAACAATAGTGGTCAGGAGCGCTCTACCCTGTACGTATTTTGGTCCGCCGACTATAATAGTGGGGTTTCCGCACTCACATATATAAAATTCAAGTATGAAAAATACTAATCACTTATAGTGGAACACCATATGAGTCGGGGCCAGACCGGTCCATAGGCGAATAATAGTGCCATGAGCGTTCTGCCCTAAAGACCGATCCACCAACAATAATATGTGGTCAGAAGCATTCTACCCTATATGTATTCTGGTTCACCAGCTACAATAGTGGGGTTCCCGCACTCACAATGATATATAATCCAAAATATGATTAAATAATGATGGACTAGTGACTTAAGGCCCGAAAGTATTGATTGTACATTTTGACTTATTAATATTTGATGGACTTGTTAAGTTTGTGAACATTTTGTATGCACATCTCATCATATATGCATATAGTTTTTATATCATGTGTGATGTGTGGCATTGCAGGCCTACTTTTCAATGTGTTTTAAAGAATTACTCAGTACCATAATACTGAAGGGTTTCATTCATGGGGCCCATACCTATTTAATGGGAAGTATACCTTGTAGGTCCATTTTAGGTATTATTCAAGTGGGAAAAAGAAAAGAGTGTAAGGAATTATCTGGACTTTTAGGTTTTCACTCTTTCTCTTTTAACCTTTGGTTTAAATGTAATATGTATTCTTGTAACCATCATTGGTGGATTCTACTCTTGTAAATGTTTATTTGCGCTACTCTAATTTTTAATATGGTTTCAAATTATAGCAATTTGTATCTTATTCTTTTAGCCTTAGCACTTGGTACTAGAATGGTAGAAGTGAACCGGTATGGTACTAAGTGTAGCGGTAATATCCCCAAAATTAACAGTTTTTGTTATTTTTCTTCAGCTAATTCTTTTAAATAAAACAAAATTTTTTAGTAGTGAATTTTGGGGTTGTTACAAGTATGGTCATTGGCATTGTTGATGATGCTAGTTACAAATAATTTCGAACCGAATGAAGGGATAAAATAAAAATGTCAATACAGTTGGAATATCATGAAACTAGTTAATTGAAATCAATGGCAACAAATAAATCTCCGAAAATACCCACCATTCTCACTCTTTCCAACAATGCACATCATCTACATCTTATACAGATTCATACTCTCTCTACACCATGTCATCTACTCATCATGTATATCATGGAGTCCCGTTTAAAACATGTAACAAATTAGTTAGGGGAATAACTAAGTAATACATAAGTACAAAGGAGTATACTATCCATATATATATAAATATACATAGATATAAGTCATATGAGGATAACATGCAAACTAATCATATTAAATAATAAGTTAAGACGTAACAATAACCTTTTTATTATTCCCCTACCTTATATAGCCACACAACACAGAACATTAATTTTTAATATTTTGAGTATGGAAAATCGACTCTCCAAAAGGGTCACTTGATAAGCAGTAAAGACTCGTAGGATCGCAACCCAACTGAGGGTCGGAGCCAGTTGTTACACCCTAAATTTTTATAACCTAAAATTTAGATGTTTAACCTTTTATTTGAAAAAAATTAATCTTTATTTATTAATTTAATTATTTTTTGAACCTTTGACTTAAAAACATAGATAAATTATTTAATAAATTAATATGATTATTTTTTATCATTTTATCTTAATCTTTTTATATAAATAAACCCTAAACTCATAATTTTACCAAAATTATTCTCTTAAATTAACACCCTAATTTTTGGATAAATTAATAAATTATTTTTAAATAGCTCAATTTTAATCTAAATTCTAATCTTAACCCAAATCTATTTTTCCTTTTCTTTTTCTTCATTCCTTTTTTCCTTTTTCTTCCTTTTCTTTCTTTTCCTTCTTTTTTTTTCTCTTATTTCTTCTTCTTCCCTTGGGCTAGCCCGAACCATCCCCCCTTGTTTTCTTTTCTTTTTCCCTTGGGCCGGCCCAACTCCTCTTCCTTCTTCTTCTCCTTCTCTCCCGAGCAACCAACCCACTCCCTTCTCCTTTCTTTTTTCCTCTACGCGGCCCAAGCTACCTCCTCTCCTTCTTTCCCTACCTGTGCCATGGGAAAAATGCCCTAATTCTCCTCCCTATGCATGCCTTTCTCCTCTCCTGTGCACAACCTACACCTCTACACGCTTGTGAAACCACCCTCCCTTCTCCGGTAGACACCCCTGCACCACCACCCTCTTGCTTGTCCATTTCTTTTCCATTTTTGGCCTTACAACCCCTTATCTCCTCCCTCATGTGCTCTCCTTTTTCAATTTTTCCCTTACCATCTCTGCCCTACCTGCCATACCTATACCACCCACCTGTTGTAGCACATCAAGCTATCTCCCGCTCTCCTCTTCTTCTCTTTTTCCCTTCCTCCCTTCTTCCTTGTGGTTTTCTCTCTCCCCCAACCTTCCCTTCTTCTTTATTCCTTCTTCTCCCTAAATCTATTTTCCCCATTACCCCATTTGTAGCCACCCCATCGCTTCCACTACCAACCCAGCCTCCACCGTCAACCACTACCCTTTTCCTTCCTTACCTCATTCTTCCTCCTCCTCTACCACCCTTTCTCTCCTTCTTTCTCCCCCTACGGCTGTTGCTACCAATTTTACTCTCCCACCATCCACTCTCCCTGCAACATCTATCTCTTCCACCACAATTTCCACCATCTCCTCCACCTCGTAGCTCCATGCACAACCCTTAGCAACCAATGCCCCAACCACTCCTACAGCCCTACCTCCTCTTCTTCTCCCTATGACATCTCACCCTACAACCACCACCTCCATTCAACCACCCCTCTCCCCCTCCATTTCCTCCTCCACCACAACTCTTCCCAACTGCCAATAGCCACCTACCTCCTACACCATCTCTAGCAGCCACCCCAACACCATATGCCCTTTCCTCCTTCTCCTCCTCTTCTTCTCCTTTCCCTTCCTTGCACTACCTTTCCCTACAGCCCACACCGCTGCCCCACCATATTCAAACCACCTACACCACATCATCCATCCACCAGCCACCTCCTCCCCCACTTTTTGCACCCAAAAACCAAGCCCACACCTCTCAACATCCCCTTTCCATTTCCTACATGGCTTGCACTGCACATGTAGTGTGAGTTATGCCTTGAATTTTTATTTATTTTGGATAATATTTAAGGTATAAAGGTAGTTTGGTAATCTTATATTTAGTAAATATTTTTAATAATTTTTTTTATTTTTCAAATATTAATATGGTATTTGTGATATTATTTTTAGGTATAAAATTTTATTTATAGAGCCTAATCATTTTATCCGGTTACCAGTAAAGTTTACTTTTGCTAGAAATCAAATAGCATTTATACTCCACTAAAATATTTGGATATCGTATGTTATCACACTAGGTTTTTAACATGTGATTTGTGTACATATGGTTTGTTACAAATAATTCCATGATTATTAATGTTATCTTCAAAAATGGAAAAAGAAGGCATGTTATTTTGTGTAAGATGTTATGTGTGCAAAAGGGTGATTAAGAAGGGGTATAATGTTGGGAAGTGATGATGTATGTTATGTGTACATAAAATGTTAAGTTAAGTATGTATGGACACTTGTAGTAAAAATATTACTACCATAAGCCCTAAGGGTAATTTGGTTATTTAAACATATCATAATATTTAACCAACTGGGATACCTAATATGTTATAAATATTTCTAAGAATGGAGATAGGAGTTTGGTATATTATAAACATATGTGTTAGCATGAATATTAATATTTTATGGTTTAAGGGTATTTCGGTAAATTTTAATGTATGATGGTGATCATTCTAATAAATATGCATGATAAGTGTTATGTGATGCAGAGAATGAGAATAGGGGTGTGTGGCATTAGAATACATGTTCTAGCATGAATATCAATATTATATAACCTAGGGGCATTTTGGTAATTTTAAATGTACAATGGTAGTTATCCTAATAAATACGCATGATAAGTATTAATTGATGCTAAGTAGGAGAATATGGGTTTGATGTCTTAAAAAACACATGCTTGAGCATAAATATCAACAATATATGGTCTAGGAGCATTTTGGTAATTTTACATATACTACGGTGAATGTTCTAATAAACATGCATAATGAGTAATATTTGATGACTAGTATGAGAATGGGGTCTTTGCAGTTTTAGAACCACATGTTCCAATATGATTATAAATATTATAGGGTCTAGGAATATTTTGGTATTTTAGAGTGTACCATGATAAATATTCTAATAAATATGTGTGATATATGATGTTCATTATCAAGCATGAGTATAGGGGCCTTAATGTATTAGATATGCCTATTCTAGCATGATTATTACTATTATATGGTTTAGGGGTATATTGGTAAATTGGGGTATTATATGATCTTTATCCACATAAACATGCAATAAGTGCATTAATTGTTGATTAAGCATGAGAATGTGTGTTTGGTTGTTTTAGAAGAGTATGTTAGGGTTTTATGTGTAGAATGGTGTATACAAGCAAAATGGTCATTTGATGGGTGGGGTAATCTAACTTCAGGATCAATAATTTAATTATTGTGGGTTATCCTTTTCATGGAAATTTGATAAAATAAAATAAAACTTTTGATGAGAATGGATGGTAAAGAGATAACCTTAGTGATGGAAACCGGTTAGGGTTTCGCAAAAGGATCGAAGGTTTAATCGAGCGCAACGTTCGATTTCCGCCGGTACAGCCTAAGGAAATATTTCCAAAGGAAGGACCACAACTTCAGAAGCACAATTGATTCAATGGCAGCTGAATTTAGAAGGTGAAAGATCAAGATCGATCGAGAAGAGAATGAAACAGAAGCAGAGAATAAGCGAAAGAGAGAATCGCCAAGAGAGAGAAGAGGTCGAGAGAGTTCGAGCAAAATCGAATGAAACTTTATTTCTGTCAAAGTGTCCGTATTACATCGTATTTCCCCTATTTATATGTACACAAAAACCGTATATGATACACAATACATACGAACGACGAAACAGATCTGTTGGGCCAAGGATAAGTGTCGAACAGCCCAAAACCAAACAACACCAACTGTAGTGTCGACCAGCCCAACGCAACCAACCACAAAAATGATCCAAAATACAATTAAGCTTAAGGCTTAATTTCCCATCAGCTAAAATAACTATAGCTAATCATGGTCATTAAGGATTGATTAATCCACAATCCAACTAGTCCAATTTAAGGACCGGGTGGCGGATTATACAACCGTCCTAATTCCCATTAGCCCATTCCGACCGGCGAATGCATCATATGGGATTACAAGAATTTTAATAAAAAGTTACAAAAATTGTACACTCCAGGCTTAATCCGAACGGCCCAGCAGACATGTTCCAGTTCACAGAATCCCATAAGCTGCAACATTATCCTATTAATTCAACAAATAAGATAAACAATTGTAAGTAATTAATTCACAGCAAATTTCAAAATTACTCAGATATAAATTTACAAGATTCACATCATTCCCCTCTTCTTGGAAAGGTTTCGCCTCTGAAACCTGAATAAGTCCCAGAAATAGACTAAGGTCTGATACATTGAAAGAATTACTCACATTTCCAAACTTAGCAGGTAAGTCAATTTTATAAGCATTGTCATTTATTTTTTCTAAAACAGTAAAAGGTCCATCCCCTCTAGGATCCAGTTTTGACTTTCTTAAATTTGGAAACCTTTCTTTCCTTAAATGAACCCAAACTAAATCTCCAGGTTTAAAAATCATTTTTCTTCTTCTGTTATTAGCATGTTCAGCCACTGCTACAACATCATTGGTTTTATTACAGGGAATAAAATGAGCCATTTTACTGAATCTATCTACCACAACCATTATAGAATCCTTAGCTCTATTAGTCCTAGGTAATCCTAACACAAAATCCAAAGAAACATCAATCCAAGGATGGTTAGATACAGGTAAGGGGTATATAATCCAAAAGGTTTTGAAGTAGTTTTTGCCTGTCTGCATTTAATACAATTAACACAATGTTTCAAAACATCCTTTTTCATGTGTGGCCAATAAAAATGTTCAATTAAAACATCTAAAGTTTTCTGAGTTCCTAAATGAGCCATTAATCCACCACTATGTGCCTCTTGAACTAATAATCCTCTATAAGAGCATACAGGAATACATAATCTATTTTCCCTAAACAAGTATCCTTCATTGATAAAATATTTTTCTTGAGAAGAAACTTCACACCTTTTATAAATTTCTTTAAAATCATTATCTTCTAAGTATAATAGCTTAATACTGGAAAATCCTAATAAAGTAGTATCAGCAGTGTTCAATAAAGCATATCTCCTAGATAAAGCATCTGCAACTATGTTATCACTACCCTTTTTATATTTAATTATGTAAGGAAAACTTTCAATGAATTCTATCCATCTACCTTGCCTCCTATTTAACTTTGACTGACTCTTTAAATACTTAATAGCCTCTTGATCTGTGTTAACTACAAATTCCCTATGCCACAGATAATGTTGCCATACCTCCAAAGCCCTTACCAAAGCATACAATTCCTTTTCATAGGTAGAATAATTCAAAGTACTACCATTTAATTTTTCACTAAAATAAGCCACTAGTTTTCCTTCCTGAGAAAGTACAGCCCCTATTCCTAATCCTGATGCATCACAATCTAATTCAAACATCTTTTCAAAGTCAGGCAAACTCAAAACAGGTGCTTGGGTTAACTTATTCTTAAGCGTCTCAAAAGATTGTTGTTGTTCTAATCCCCAAATAAATCCATTATCTTTTTTTGTTATGGTAGTTAAAGGAGCAGCTATAGTACTAAAGTTTCTCACAAACCTTCTATAAAAAGAACACAATCCATGAAAACTTCTTACTTCAGTTACACTTTTTGGTACAGGCCACTCTTGAATAGCCTTAATCTTTTCTTTATCTATAGACACACCTTCTTTTCCTACCACAAATCCCAAGAAAACCACACTTTCCAAACAAAAGTTTGACTTAGCTAAATTAGCATAAAGTTGTTCTGCCTTAAATACATTCAAAATAATTCTTAAATGTCCCAAGTGTTCCTCTAAGGATTTACTATATATAAGTATATCATCAAAATAAACAACCACAAATTTTCCAATAAATTCCCTTAATACATGGTTCATAAGTCTCATAAAAGTGCTAGGAGCATTTGACAACCCAAAAGGCATCACTAACCATTCATACAAACCAAAGTTCGTCTTAAAAGCTGTTTTCCACTCATCCCCTGGTTTCATCCTTATTTGATGATACCCACTCTTTAAATCTATCTTAGAAAATATAACAGCACCACACAAGTGATCCAGCATATCATCCAGCCTAGGAATTGGATATCTATACTTAATAGTTATTTTATTTACTGCCCTGCTATCCACACACATTCTCCAACTACCATCCTTTTTTGGCACTAGTAATACAGGTACTGCACAAGGACTCATACTCTCTTTAATGTATCCCTTACTTAACAATTCTGTTACTTGTCTTTTTAGTTCCTTAACCTCTTCTGGATTTGCCCTATAAGCAGGTCTGTTTGGTATGACAGCTCCTGGAATAAAGTCTATTTGATGTTCTATTCCCCTTAATGGAGGTAATCCACTAGGTATATCTTCAGGAAATAAATCACTATATTCTTCCAATAACATTTTCACTGTACTAGGTACTTCTTCAATTGTTTCTTTCTGACTCTCATAGCAGCCCTTAAAAACCATCAAATATACATTAGCATTTCTTTTTATTGCTTTTCCTACATCCTTTCCTTTAGCATAAAAACCAAAAGTGCCTTTCATGTCTTTTGTACTATGATCATTTCCCAAATTAGAATTAGTTAATTCCTTATAATCAGATTTAATTTTGGTTTGATCCTCAAATATTTCCTTTGGAGTCATTGGTGCTAAAACAATCTTCCTATCATCCTTTTGTACTGTATACCTATTCTTATAACCATCATGTACTACCCTTTTATCATATTGCCAAGGCCTACCCAACAACAGGTGAGCAGCATGCATAGGAACTATATCACAGAGAATAGAATCTTCATATTTTCCTAATTTTAAATTCACTAGAACCTGTTGACTAACCTTAACATCTCCTAACTCATTAAGACACTGCAATCTATATGGCTTTGGATGTTTAGTAGTGTTTAAACCTAATTTAGATACTAATAAAGTACTAGCAACATTAATACAACTACCACTATCTATAGCCATGTTAAAACACTTATCATCAATTAAACATCGAGTATGGAATATATTTTCTCTTTGTAAAGCATTGGAATCAGGTAACTTATTACTATTTAAGGCTCTTCTAACCACAAAAAGATCCCTACTCACTGGTAATTCTACTTCATCTTCTAGGTCACTATCTCCCTTTCCTTCTACATTAGCCCCTTCTTCCTCTTCTTCAGATTCAGATTCAGATTCTACTTCCCCAGATTCTCTAATCAAGATATTCCTCTTGTTTGGGCATTCAGAAGCTATATGACCTAAACCTCCACATCTAAAGCATTTAATATCCCTAGTCCTGTTTGACCCAAGTACAGGATTTGCCATTACATTCTTACCATTTTCAGGTTTCTGCCCTGCCTTAACCTCATTGTTTCTCCCTCTAAACTCTACTTTATTATTGTTCTTCCAGTTTCCAGAGGTATTTCCTTCAAAATTTCTCCTCATAGTAGTCTTAAACCCAATCCCAGGGGGTTTATATTGCCTAGATTTCTTCAACTGAATTTCTATTTTTTTAGCTATATTCACCATCTCAGTTAGTGTTCCACAAGGATACAGCTCTACCTTATCAGCTATCTCTGAATTTAGTCCACTCAGAAACCTAGCCATAGTAGCATCATCATCCTCAATAACTCCTGTCTTAATAATTAAAACTTCTAACTCTTTATAATAATCATCTACTGATCTCATTCCCTGACTAATAGTTTGTAACCTTTTATGCAACTCTCTATAGTAGTAACTTGGTACGAATCTCTTTCTCATTAAAGTTTTAAACTCTGCCCAAGTCTGTATAGCAGATTCTCCACACCTACGTCTAGTTAACACCAAATTATGATACCAAGAAGACGCATACTCAGTAAACTCCACTACAGCCACTTTAATTTTCTTTTCCTCGGAGTAATTGTGACACTCAAAAACCAATTCTATTTTTCTTTCCCACTCAAAATAGTAATCAGGGTCATTTCTCCCATTGAACCCTGGTATGCTAAGCTTAAGATTATTTAAATTTCTATCTACGAATTCTAATTCCCTATCCTGCCTAGTGTTCTGTCTGAGCAGCCTATCACTATTGTGGGATACTTGATCTTCTAACTCTTCTAGATTAGCTATGGGTGGAATCCTAGTCCTAGGATCCATTGGAGCTCTTCCTAAAACTCCTGCTTGATTAGTCTCAATTCTGTTATTTTGCATTTCATTAAGTCTTACTTCTTGTTCTCCTAATCTTTGTTCTAGGTTAGCAGATAAGACAGCAAACTGTGCAGTCATTTGTTCTTGAAAAGTCCTAAGGGTTTCTAGAAGGTCATTACTAGACACAGATTGAATCACTGATTAGCCATTATTAGACATGATGAAATTCAAAAGTAATTAACAATCAATCACAGCAGTAATTAATCACAAAAGCAACTGATCCAAGAATCACAGATAACAAACACACAAAAATACCACAGGAATATGGCTTCACAAGTATCAGCAGTAGTAGCAACAGTAAAAACTTTACTCAGAATAACTCACTATATATGATAATTTGACAAAACTATTTCAATAATACGAAATAAGTAGGAAGGAACGATATTACCGCGTCCGCTTAAGCAATTAGTTCAAAGATTTAGGATGCCCCTCTTCTTGGAGGACTATCCCCTTTCTTGAAACCAAGATAGTTTGCCGGTTGTAAAATTTCAACCTATATACTAAACAATAACAGACAATTTGTCGAAGATGGAAAAATTAAGTATAGTAGGTAGTAGTATTAACAAGGAAATCACAAATCGAAGTTACCAACAACAGTAGGTCACGCGGTCAATCAAGATTCAGATTCTTGACCAAACCCTAGGTCGATTAGGGTTTTCTGTTTCAGACTTTCGAAAAAAAGAAACAAATAGTAGTCGAAATGCTTTAATCGCCGGTTTGGAAAGCAACAGAATCGATACTGAGTTCGTCGCTGCAAAACCCTAAAATTTCACACCTCAAACTAGGGTTAGCGAAATATAGAAATCGAATTAACAAAATGAAAACAAACTTAATCAAAGATACCAAAAACTACGAGCACTCTAGAAAAACCGAGGCTCTGATACCAAATGATGGAAACCGGTTAGGGTTTCGCAAAAGGATCGAAGGTTTAATCGAGCGCAACGTTCGATTTCCGCCAGTACAGCCTAAGGAAATCTTTCCAAAGGAAGGACCACAACTTCAGAAGCACAATTGATTCAATGGCAGCTGAATTTAGAAGGTGAAAGATCAAGATCGATCGAGAAGAGAACGAAACAGAAGCAGAGAATAAGCGAAAGAGAGAATCGCCAAGAGAGAGAAGAGGTCGAGAGAGTTCGAGCAAAATTGAATGAAACTTCATTTCTGTCAAAGTGTCCGTATTACATCGTATTTCCCCTATTTATATGTACACAAAAACCGTATATGATACACAATACATACGAACGACGAAACAGATCTGTTGGGCCAAGGATAAGTGTCGAACAGCCCAAAACCAAACAACACCAACTGTAGTGTCGACCAGCCCAACACAACCAACCACAAAAATGATCGAAAATACAATTAAGCTTAAGGCTTAATTTCCCATCAGCTAAAATAACTATAGCTAATCATGGTCATTAAGGATTGATTAATCCACAATCCAGCTAGTCCAATTTAAGGACCGGGTGGCGGATTATACAACCGTCCTAATTCCCATTAGCCCATTCCGACCGGCGAATGCATCATATGGGATTACAAGAATTTTAATAAAAAGTTACAAAAACTGTACACTCCAGGCTTAATCCGAACGGCCCAACAGACATGTTCCAGTTCACAGAATCCCATAAGCTGCAACATTATCCTATTAATTCAACAAATAAGATAAACAATTGTAAGTAATTAATTCACAGCAAATTTCAAAATTACTCAGATATAAATTTACAAGATTCACATCATATTAATGTTAGGGTTTTATGTGTAGAATGGTGTATACAGGCAAAATGGTCATTTGATGGGTGGGGTAATCTAACTTCAGGATCAATAATTTAATTATTTTGGGTTATCCTTTTCATGGAAATTTGATAAAATAAAATAAAACTTTTGATGAGAATGGATGGTAAAGAGATAACCTTAGTCTTAGGGGTATTTTTGTCATTATAACCTAAAGTGCCTAAATTTGAGTATTTGAGCCTAGGATGGCCTTAGTAGACTACTTATGTTGACATTGATAATGATCTTGATTTTGGTTACCTTATAATGTTGGAAACGAATAAAAATGGTTATGTATAAAGAATTGATTATATGTGATTAATGTGTCTTTTGTGGTCACTCTAATAAAATACTAATAATCAAAGCAAAATACTTTGAGATCAGAAATGGTGGCTCTTTAGGAGGTTTTTAAATTAAATACGTGGTTTAGCCCACAATCATTATGGTTTTTTTTTGTGCCTTAGTGCCCCAATCAGGCATTATATCTTATTCTATTTAGCTCTACAGACCTAAGTAGAGGGTATGTATACTTATGGATGAGATTTCCTTATAAGTAGGGTGCTGTGTACCTTTATACACCAAAGCGACCAGTGTACCTTTGCATCCCTGGGTTGATATTCAGTAGGATATTGTGTTGTCCTCATATACCAATATGAATGGGGTACCTTAGTGTCTCCTATTTCATTGATCTCCCCTCGAGTAAATAAAAATGGGATTGTTTGATAATTGAATGAAAATAATTATTGGGACGATTTGATAGCAGCCTTTGTGCCTACCTATGATTTGATAGCAGTATTTGTGTCTACCTATGAATTAGTAGCAACCTTTGGGCGTATCTATGATTAGGTAGCAACCTTTATGCCTACATATGATGATGTGTGTATTGGTTGTGTTGATGGACCTACTTGTGAATTACAAAGTTGTGAATCAGTTAAGAGAATTGTGACTAATGTTGAGAATGATGTGGCTTTCTAATTATATTACAAAGAGCATCACTTAGATATTCCATTAGTAAGTTTCAATTATTTTCAAGTGAATGTGTGTTGGTAGTATATGATCTTGATGCATGCAGTTATATGAATGATTATTGCATTTCAGCTAACATATGCATAATTCAATGTTTATATGATTGATGTGATACATCTGATGTGTTTCATGTGGGCCTTACATATTAGTTTTGTATAATGAGTTACTTAGTACCATTATATTGAAATGTTCATTTCTTGGACCCCTACTTATTCAATGGGTAATGACCTTTGTAGGTTAGCTCGCAAGCTCTATTCAAGGTTATTCTTCGAGTTAAGAGCATAAGGTTAATCGGGATTCTGTCCGATTATTTGAACCGGGATTTTCTGTATTTGCCTTCAAGTCTTTGTATATTTCTCTTCCACTAACATTTTTGTAAAGACTGTTAGAGGGTTTTATTTAGAAGGTGAATTAACCTCCCTAACTATTGCACTACTTTGATTTCTAATTGTATTTTTGAATTTAAGTAAAGTAACATTTTAGCCTTAGCACTTAGTATCGAAACGATAGAGGAAACTAATATGGTACTAAGTGTGGCTATAACACTCCGAAATCTACTGTCTTAGCTTTTGCTTGTAACTTTTATAACACAAAAAAAAATTCAATAGTACATTCTGGGGGTGTTACACAAATAGCCAATCAACTAAATCAAACTAAAACTATAAGAGAAGCCAAAGGTCACACTCGAGTCTTCTCATTAAACCATACAATAATCCCAGTCCTTAAATGTGCACACCTACTACAAAGATCATAATCTTAGATAGAGTAGATTTTAAACAAGCCAAAGCATAATATATACAACCACAGCTGACCCAATATAGATAGGTAGCACAACCAAATTAAAAGCGGAATATATACGAGCGCAACAGACCCAATATAGATAGCCATCACTATTTCTATTGTCCACTATTTTTAAGTAATGTGTATTTATAAAAATATTAAATTTTATTTAATATTTCTAATTTTTTTTATTATGTTTTAGTATAACTTCTTTTTGATGAACTTTGAGGATGAAGTTCTTTGTTAAGGGAGTAGTAGTTATAAAAGAATAAATATGGGTATAAAATTATGGGATATTACACTACTACTCTCTTAACAAAGAACTTCATCCTCGAAGTTCATCAAATAAGAAATTATACTAAAAAATAAAAAAAATTAGAAATATGAAATAAAATGTAAGATTTTTATAAATACACATTACTTAAAAAAAGTGGAAAACAAAAATCCCTGAATTTTTTGTATGTTTTTCTCAAATGATATCTTTAGAAAGCCATAGTTGCCAAAATATCATTTTATTAAAATATTTGGGGATAAATATCCTCTATAGAAGAAACTTGTCATTGAGGTTCAACTAGATACGACTAAAAAAATGTGTGTATTATACCGCCAGAAAAATCATGGAATCAAAAGGTGACCAAGAAAAAGAGGAAGATGAATGTTAGATTAACCTTTCAAGATGAGGATGGACTAGTAACAAGAATGCCATTTATTGTGGAAATATCAAATGGAAGAATGAAAATAGTAATAAGGAATCAAGCTAACTAATAACTACGTGTTACATGGAGGATCACAAGGTAACGAAGAAAAAGAATGTCAATTGAGAAAACATACCATAGGAATGTGTTTAACACAAAAGTAAAAATAATAATAGAGTCCTATTACCAAATAGATAAACAATGCTTCGAAAATAATATTCTTGAGAATACCTATTTATCAAACACAAGGAGCACTTGTTAAAAACTCTAAAGATGGATCTACAACATCTAAAGCTTTCTTTAAGTTGTGATCATTAAACCCTAAGCAAACTAGATTCCACAAGCATGTATAAACACAAATATTTTAAACCATAAATGTATATTAAGTATAACAATCCAAAGTATGTTTAAAATATGAGCTAATGAAATTCTTGAAACAAGATACTATCAAAAGCCAATTAATCCTCTAAATACAAAATATATTTATAAATATACCATGTAATATCATGACAATCATTATTTGTGTGAAGTATCAAAATGCCATCAAAATACTTCAAAATGAATTAACAAACAAATATAGTTTGAGGAAAATACTTCTAAAACTAATTTAAAAATAAGAGGCTTAACAAAATAGTTAGCATGACACAAAGGTAAATAATGAAGATACTGCCCCTTAATAAAAAGAAAACATGGGAAAACAAAAACATTCATAATGATATACCATAGCACATCAATGAATAAAACTTATATCGTCACATAAAAAAGTATGATCACAGCCACATATAAAGCACAAAGATCAAACTATCACATAATAATGAAGGACACAAATAAGCATGCTTCTATGAGCCTTGACCCATTCCCCACTTTGTGATTTTCTAAGTTTCAAAATCAACTCTTCTAAAAAAGGGTTCACACATACTTCAAAATTCCAACTAAAAACTTTACATTAAAAATTTTGAAAATGAGTTTTAAAAATCATTGCTTTGATACCACTTTCTAACACCCCTCCTTTTTCAAAACCAATCCATAAGAGAAATAAGTAAAAATATATGCGGAAGCTAAATAGAATGAGGGTATCACTGCCACAACTAATGTAAGTAGAAAATGGTGTCTACTTACACTAGTTGTGGCGATAATACCTTCATCCTATTTAGCTTCCGCATATATTTTTACTTATTTCTCTTATAGATTAGTTTTGAAAAATGAGGGGTATTACACCTAGAGTATAAATGTGAATGAAGTAAAATGTTGTATAAGATTTTATAGGCAAGATATATAATGAAAGTAAAAAATTGTATATTTTAATGTGAAACTCTAACCGTTTGTTTTAGATGTAACAAGTGTATTACAAGAAACATATGGTAAAGTACATTGAGTTCTGTAAAAAAAAACAAAGAAAAAGGGAAAATACATGGTGGTTATTAGATAAAATTGTTATGTATACCCATAACACAAATCTCCCAAATATTTCATAACACAAATCTCCTAAATATTTCACTAAAAAGGAATACACGACGGTTTTATCTAATAATCGTTGGGTAATATGAATATATACGTATATCCCTTTTATAATCATTGTGTTTTTTGTAGTGGTGTGTACACATCTATTAGGTAGTCAGAAATCTGAGAATAAAGTTACCGGTTGGCTTGCATGAGGAAATGCATTTATAGACACACAAACCATCTTATATATTAGTTGGAATACCAAGGTTAATGTGAGGCTTTATTTCATTTCTGATGAGTTACGTGAATTTTCAATTTGGTAAAGTAACTTAAGATCGGACCAAGTAGCATTAGGTTGTAGGAATCTTCACACTTGTTTGGCAATATATAAGAGATTTGTTCATGAACGCAACTTAATTACTCCACTTAATTCTTGTACGGTTTTAAAGAAAAGAAAAATATTAATAAGAAAATAACTTTTTTATATTTGGGTTACCTAATTGATGGAATGAAATAGAAAAAAATAAAGAAGAAAATTATTAAAAATCAATTATTTATTTTTTTAATATTTTTATTATTTTATCTGTTTTATGTATATAATATTTTATGAGAACCAAATGGAACCGATGGCTACATATTCCAAAGACAACCTTAGTGCTTAGCCTTACAAATCAACTGAGCATTATGTTTTTCAACGTCAATGAGGTTCCACTAAAAAAATCTTTTTGTTGCTTTTCAACACGGCAAACTTTTTCGGGGACCAGATTCGCGGACATGTAATATATAGGTAGGGATGGTAGAGTAGATTTGATATTTACTTTGCTAATCGACAAACCTAGCAGAACCATGGGAGATTTAGATGGTCAATGCATTGCTTTAGCATTTTTTATTTTATTATATTACGAAAATAAATAAAAAAATTTAATGCTGTGATTAAAAATCCCTCATTCTCCTTTCTTTCTCACTTCATTGCGTACGATTTGAATAATGATAGATAATATCATTAACCTAATAAAATAAACATTATTTTATAATTATTTTTCATTAATCAAATTAAACTATATTTTTAAATCAATTTAAATTTTAAAACTGAGTTTTATTTAATACAATTACTGGTTAACTAAAATATTAAAAAGATCACAAAAATTAATGTGGCATATGTTATTATCTTATGCCTACTAGAATATTTTATGATGTCATACTTTTTAAACCAAACCACAACAGGGTAAACTATTAAATATATACAATAAAAACAAAAAAAATATATTAGGGTTAGGATAAATTAAATGGGTGTGGGTGTGTCTTTTTATATATATAATGTCGTTTAATAGTTGATAATTAAATAACCAAAATTTTGGTGCCCTAATCATTAACCAACCCATTTAAAAAAAATTATTAACAAGCCCATTTTAACCGTTAACCAAACCAAATCAATCAATAAATGTATGGTTTAGTGCAATTTTTTTAACGATTTAACCATAATATCTGTATTCCTACTCACTACTTACTCTTCCTACACATGTTTCTTTTTAATAATAAAATTATTCAAGCTTTAATGAAGACACTTTAATCATTTTTTGTATTATTAATTAAAATTTTTGGCATTTTTAATTAATATTTGTGTTAAAGTAGATGTTATGTTTTGGTTTGAAATAGAGAGTAATTATAACTAATAGTGCATCTGTGAAATTCTAAGTTCTAACAAACCGATAAATGAAAAGCGATTTTCGAATAAAGATCAACTTCTGCCATGAGAGTTTACATATTCAAATCCTCCTTATTTTCTATCGGTATTGTAACGGTTTTATGGTGACTTCATCTATATATTAATTTATAATTCTCTTTACTACTCCTATAAATTTTAAAAGAAAAACAAAGAAAAAGAAAAAGAAAAGCGCTACAGAGAGCAGCAGTAGCAGCCACCGACTGAGTTGTGTATTTGTGGCCAACAGAACGAGAGTTAATTACTACTCTAGAAATAATCTTATTGATACTGACATAGGAGTTAGATTGCGGCAATCAGAGTCGACACTTGATTAGCAACATCCAATTTAAGGTACCAATTATGGCCTGTGAATGGTAAAAAGTTTCATGAAAAGTGAACCGGAAACATTTATCACCAGATCTTTGCGAAACTCTGTTAAACCAAAAGGACGTGGGGGCAGGATGCCCAACACCAAAATGATGCGTGATAAACGGTATGTTTTTGGGTCACCAATATACACTTTTGGAGCTCATAAATATATTAGGCAAACTGTTGGTCCCAGGTTTATTTTCAGCGTGGATTTGAGTCATACATTGTAGTCTCGGACTACTAGGTCTGCATATGATTCGTGAAAGTAGTCTCAAATTGCTTTGCTGCCAGGCCTGGTATGCTATGCACAAGTCTAATCGGACTCCTATCATTTTGCTCTATTCCTAATAGAGAAGAGGAAACCCATAATTTTCTTTTTGAGGCGGGAATGGGTAGGACCTTGGACCAAAAGGCCCAAAACATTTCAGGCTGTTAATCTTTTGTTTTGTTTTGTTGGAAGGCTAACAGGCAAGGATAAGATCATTAATCTTAATGTTTGTATGTTCGGTGAGTCCCAACTCCCAACCACTCTAATAAACTCTTTTGGATAATATAGGACCCAAAATATATCACATGTGAGATTGACAAGTGCCGTTGAAGATGAACTTCCAAACACTCAAAGTTAATCCAATGAAAAAAATATTAGGCTACAGAGATGTTGTTATTGAGAGTCCCAAAAGTTATTATAGAAAGGCTATGACGACGGTGAGTTATCGTAGAATGACCATCATAAATTCTTCGTAGGCTAAAATTTACTATGATAGATGATCGTTAGTGAAACCCTCTATATTACAACGATTGTGTCACCACTATATTACTACTGTGATGATAATTTATTTATCTTTTTAAAAATATAAATTATCTATTGTAATGACACCTAGCCTATTGCAATGATCCTTACCGTCATTGAAATTTAATTTCAAAAAACTTTCATGAGTCTATTTGTGACAATTATATGCCTACTTCAACGATCCCGGTCGTCACCGAAAATTTAATTTAATTTTTTAACATTTTTTTCATGATGACCTCTAACCTTCTGCAACGATACATGCCATCACTGAAAGTGAAATTTAAAATTTTATTATCAATATATTGTGACGACCTTCTGCCTATTACAACGATCTTCGTTGTTACTAAAAGTAAATTTTATTATATATATATATATATATATGTCAATTGTGATGACCCTGATCTACTGCAACAACTTCCATCATCATTAGTATCAAAATGCAGAAAAAAAATATTAGTCTTTTGTGATAACATCCAACTTACTTCAACAACCCTCATCATCATTGAAAGCCAAATTCTATTAATTAATAAATTTTTATTACTAAAAGCAATATTTAATTTTATTCTTTTTTAATTTTTAACCTTTTTATATTAATTGAAACCATTATTAATGCATAATTTCAAATTAATATTAATAATTAATTAATAATGTTCAATGAAAAAACATTCAAAATATGAATATTGTTTATAATATGAAATTATTATTATTTGTCTACAGTAAACAACTACACTCATCCTCCTCATCCTCTTCCTCTACTTCCTCATCCTCTTCCTCCGTAAGATTTTGTATTACAATAGTATGCAACTTAATAATATCTTTTTGATGTCCTATCATTTTGTTGTGCTTTTAAACAATTTTGGCTAACTTATCAAAAATTTCCTCAAATGTAGGAGTGTTAGTGTTGGTACTGACAGAAGATGTTGGTGTTAATGAAGTTGAAGAAGATGCAGGTAACGAGCCCTTTAATAATTTACCAATAGACCTCTCATGCCCACAACATTTTTCAAGAATTTTCAATACAATTTCTGCCTGATCAATCTTTATTATCTCACTAGACCCACATCTATACTCAAGTGGTTAGACTTGGGTCTCCTCTATCATCTTTTATCACTCGATCTCCACCATTTTATGCTATAAGAAAATTAAAAAATCACATTAATTAGTTTATAAATTGAATCTAATTAAATTAATTCCTTGAAAGAATTATACACTTCCATATTTTTTCTCTGCTCAACCATTTCCCATCCTTGATGTGTATATATTTGAAAGTGTTAACCTCACGTGGAGTTTTTTTAGTTGTAGGGTTGACCTATAGTTATAAAAAAATGGTATTATATGAATAAAATGATAAATAATAAATGAAATTATAAATTAAGTATATAATACCTTACTATAGCAAACTTGAGAAATTGATGATGAGCCATGGAGGCTATATTATTGTTGCTTACCTTTGTTTTTTTTCTTTTTCGCATTTCTTTCTTAGTTTACCTAATGATTAAGAATTATTAACATTAAATTAGTATTAATGCATATTAAGTTGACTTATGTATAGTATTATACAATTACCTTTTGTTCATGAGTATTCTAGAACTCTTGAAGCTCCTTCCAAATTGCATCTTCTAAATCATTCAGTTTCTTCCTAGGGTAAGCTTCAATAGGTGTCACAAAACAATCTACATATATCTTACCATGCTCACAGTTAGGGCGGTGTCTCCTTCCACTCATCTAAGTTAAAATATTTCTACAAATAAAACAAAAATTGTGATTAGTCACCTAAAAACCATTAGCAATATAAATAAAAAAGTTGCTTATGATTTACTATTACCTATATTATAGGGACAATATTATATTTTTTCTCCTTTGGAATTTGATCGCAATCGTCATAGTAAATAGTGATCAACATCCCAATCTTATTCCCTATGTGCCTAAAAAATAATATACCATTATGACTAATGGATTGCCAAACCTTATCAAACTGTGATGACCACTCAAGGCGACTTAACCATTCTTCTTAAAATCCTCACACATATTAGTGGATATTGACTTCAAGCATTTATGATGTGTTAAAGTTGCAATATGCATCATATTAGTTAACTAATTAAGTAAAATAGAGTATCCATTACATTGTTATTTAATTTATAGCAAAAATAAGTATTTCTTGACTCCTACTGAGATGGGATACTAGACAAACATTAAAGGAGGATCATTATCTTCATCCCCACTATGATGCCTCATTATAACATCAACTATACTTGCCAATCTTTGACAACAAGTCGACAAATAATACTGAACAGAATTCGACAACATTCAAGCAAATATAAAATATAATATACTATAGATAATAATCATAAAATTGATAATAAATATAATATAAAAAATTTCAACAAGATAAACTATTCATTACTACAAGTACTATCATCACTACATGCATATTCTTCACTATTTGAGTTTGAAGCATCTTCATCCATATCACCAATATTATATGTCGTACTAGATGTGGTCTCATTAAGAGCATCATCAATTTGAAATTCATTACTTCTGACATTGTGACATCAAAAAGTTAATTTATCAAGTTTATCTACTTCAACTTGTAGATAAACTTCCAAATTAATAGTAGATGAGTCAACCCCATCAACAACATCGATATGCTCATCATCATCATCATCATCATTGTTGAGATCCTAGATATGATGATGATTGACTTCTCAATCAACTTGATGATGCTAACCATTTAGAAGATAATCAACATAGCAAACTTGTTTTGCTTGAGATCTTAATATATAATAATCCTCCTTGTACCACCCATAACTTGTACAAACACTTGTAATGTTGCTCTTTTTATTATTATTCTTTTATTCCTTGCATTGGTGTTAAACCATTTGGACTTAAACAATATAATAAAACAATCATGCAAATAAGATAACTCGATGATTTGTTTTGTTATGTTGTTTAAGTCCAACCATTCATAAACTAATAATTAAAACAAAATAAAATAAAACAAAGAGTAAAAAAACAAAGACTAAATTGAGATATGGAGGAGTTGGTGGTGTAAGATGTAATAAGTGGTGGTAGAGGTGGTGCTTTGGTGGAAACACATAATAAGACAAAAAAATGAAAGTAAAATCACGTAATAAGAGTAGTAGATGAAACATTAGCAAGAAATTAACAAAAAAAAAAGATTATGGCCAGAGCATACCCAAATTTGCACCAATCTTCAAGCAACGATGAGAGAAAACTAGTGGAGAGAAAGAGACGACCATTGAATTATGCACACAAGTATATCCTTATGGTAGCAACCCCATACTTATAATTCTTATAATAGACCAAAAGATCAGTGTAATAGACCCTCGTTAAAGGGAACAATGCTATTTTATAGGGTTTCATTGTAGCGACCCTCCCATTATTATAGCAATATATTGGTGCAATATATTCTCTCAAAATTTTCCTACACCAATTTTGTACAAGTTTAGTAGGAGGAAAATTTGCCATGAAAACTATTAGCTACTCTCTACAATGACGAAGTAACACCCCAAGTCGATACGACTATACGAGGCTACTTGGTAGCCACCTGATAGCACTATCATTATAGTGGACCAAAAGGTCAATGTAATAGACCCTCATTAAAGGGAACAGTGTCATTTTAAAGGGGTTTATTGTAGTGACCCTCCCATTACTGCACGTTGCTGCAATATAGTCTCTTAAAATTGTCCCCACACTAATTTTTTTCAAGTTTAGTAGGAGGAAATTTTTATATGAAAACTTTTGGCTACCCCCTACAATGATAATGTAACACCCTGAGTTGATGCAATCATGCGGGGGCTACTTGGTAACCACTTGATAATACCTGAGACCCACAAAGGTTGTAGGGGCTATCTTAGAGCACTTTTGGATTAACTGACTGATCCTACAAATCAACATGAATTATTTCAACACACTTTGTCCCCACTCACACACTTCTCAAGAAATTTTCATAAAATTTCCTAAACTTCTTAGGAGGGACACCCATTCTAAAAATTGCTCCATTGCAAGAAAGCTTAACATTATAGTTCTTAGTACGAAACTTAACAATCATGGACTTAGTCTCCAACAAAGCCACTCAATACTAAAGAGAAATTACCAAGTTTTCTCTAAAGAACAAACCCAAACTCTCAATATAATTATCACTTGAAGAGGAGGAAAATTTTGAAAATTTTACAATTATTATTTCACTTGATCATTCATTCTATGTACAAGTCGACACACACATGTATATATATATATATATATATATATATACATAAGGCCTTAGTTCCCTCTTTATTAACCAAGCCCAGCCTAATTGGTCTAGCTAGCTAAATAAAGATCTAAACTAATGAACTACATGCCATATAATACACAAATTGATATGCAATTACAAGTTACAAGACATTAAAAATTTTACATAAAATATCAAAGCTAAACAAAATCTTGCACATTTAATACATTGAATATTCAAGTAATCAACCTTCGTGTCTTGTAGCTTTATCTTTTATATAACTTTGCAATCTTTTTCTTGTCCATGTCTTGTACAATAGATGCCTTTGTTGAATTCTTCTTCTTGAAAATATATATAATACTTGTAATAATTACTTAACAAAACATCATTAGAGTTATCAAGAAGGTGTTCAAGATTTTTAAGAATAATTGGTACCATCTTCAAATATGCTAACTCTTAACCTCTAACAATAGAAGAATAAGATGGAGTTGCTTCTGCATCATTCTTACCTTGTAAAGGAGAATTTATCCTCAAATTAGCATCACTATAATAAGAAGATAAATCACTAATGTTGAAAGTCCTAGAAATTCCCCCTAGGATTCAAGTAATTCTAATTCATAAGCATTATTTTTAAATTTTCTTAAGACTTTAAATGGTTCATTGGATCTTAGAATAATTTTATTTTTTTTCTTAAGTTTTTAAATCTTCTTTTCTTATGTTTAACCAAACCAAATCTTCTAGTGAAAACACATGTGTAATTCAATTTTTGTTTGCTTCATTTTGGTATTTAGCATTAGATTTCTCATTGTTGTTCTTAATTTGCTCATGAAGTTTCTTAAAGAATTCAACTCTTTATTTAGAATTATAGTTCTTAATATCAAATTTCTTCAATGACAACATATCAGTTGGTAAATAAGGATTAACTCAATAAACAACTTCAAATGGACTCAAATGAGTTACACTAGAAGAACTCATATTATATACAAATTTAGCATGTACAAGTTTTATATCTCAATCTTTTGTACTCTTATTAACTCATCATCATAGTAAAGTTTCCAAGGTCATATTTTTCACTTCAATTTGACCATTCATTTGGGGATGATGGGATGTACTAAATAACTTAGTACCTAAAATATGCCAAATTTCCTTCCAAAAGTAACTAAAAATTTTTACATCTCTTTTCAACACTATACTTTTGAAAACACCATGTAACCTTTCCCCTTTGGTTCCTTAGTAACCCTATAATAAAGTCCATAATAAAATCTAATGTAATTATCTTTCTCATGCTCTTTAGGTACAAATTTCTTTTTCAAATGTTTCTTAAGCTTATCCCAAAATTTAATTTTTAATTTACTTTCTCTTTCTCTAGTCCTTTTCTAGTTATCATAGCATATCCTAACAAACTTATTAAACTTAAGAGTAGCTAGTTTACACTTTTTCTCATCATGATAATCCTTGAATTTAAATATAGTATCTACCTTATGTAACCTCTCAAGAAATAAATCAACATCAAGTTTACCATCAAAATTGGAAAGATCAAGTTTGGTACATTTATATTCTCTTTGATGATTCTTTGGTTGATTGTCATAGCACCTTCAATTGCTTCCACTCACTTGTGAATCCTTATCATGGTCTACATATGAGTTCATCCCTCTTACTAGGTTGATTGACTTTACTACACTTCCCATTCGATCTCTATAAAAATCCTTTTGCTATTGTATATTTTGGATCTAATCTTTCTTAGTAAATTGATACATCATCCTTTGCAATTGAGTTTGCATTGAAAGGAGTTGCTTAATTTGAGCATTTTTTTTCATCTAAGTTGGTTGAGAGATTTTGGATTGCCTAAAAAATAGCTTGAAAGCTTGGCTTCCCTTCCATTGTGATCAACTTGCTAACACACTCAACAAAAATGATTAGTAATTCCTAGGGTTTTGATTTGAAATCTAAATCAACTAGTGTCCTTTCTCAACCCTTGGTTGGTTCTTGTTGTAAAATTTGAATCCAATGAATCAAACACACAACCAACAATAAAATATAACACACTCATAAATGAATTGTTATACCTTATACGTTTCTTGTTAAATTCTTAAAGTATAATTCAGCAAAACAATCTAGATATCATTCAAGGCACCTTAACATTCATGCACATTATCTATGTCCTTTTCATGTAATATGCTTAAGGTAAGATGAATGCACTAAGCTACACAAATCATATGCAGATAATTCACAGCTTAAATTTTCCAAAGCATGGACTACTTATACTTTAAGGTTTGACAAGTAATAAACTAGTATTCGACACAAATTTCACAATCAAGCTACGATTAGAGTCATTTTTTGATTGATTAGTATGCTTATAAACAAGTTCTAAGATTCTAGTATTTTTCATTAATACTTTAAGTGGAATAAGTAGACGTTGGGTCCTTTAGGGTTGGCTTCCTAAAGTTAGGGATCAGCAATAGCTTTTCCTTTTCTATTATGGACATTATTTGTTTTATTTACTCGCTGTATCTAGTTAAGGCTCATTGTCTACTCTATAGGCTTTTATGGATCCTATTAAGGAGTGTGTGCACTTAATAACAGGATGACTGAGGTCGCAGGTCTTCAAACTTTTGTTATCACTTTTGGACTATGTCCTCTAGAATGGCTCTGGTGTGATTTCTAATACTCCTATGGTTAGCGGTAGGTCTTTGGACTTTTATTTTCTAGGTGACCCCCTAGTTAGTTTAACCACTTAAATAATTGGATGTTGTAATCATCTAAAGTAAATATTAATAATCAAATGTTCATTTATTTCCATTTGGCTTTCTTATATGATTCAGTGTATATATATACACGTCTATATTATATTCCTTTGTACTAACGTGTTACTTAGCTATTTATCTAGATAACTTATTATGAGTTTTAAACGTGGCTATGATGATCCATGATATACATGGCGAGCAGATGACCTAGTGCAGATATAATACGAACCTATATAAGATGTGGGTAACGTGCATGTTTAGGAAGAGTCAAAGTGGTGGCAATTTTTAGATATTTATTTGTCGCCATTAATTTTAGTTAACTACTTTCATGATTTTCAATTCTAATTGACATTTTTATTTTATTTTTTCCTTTCATTAGGTTCCAATTTCCATTGAGTTTACTAGAAATTAATATTTTCAATTAACTTGAGTTAATAATAAAGTTTGATATATTTTCTTATTTTAACTAGCCTTATTTCCATTGAGTTTAATTTTTTTTATGACATATACCCTTAACTAGTGCATGAAATTATTTTGTATTTGCATCTCCACCTCTCATTCACTGAATTCTAGATTTTTTATGATAAAAACTCTACTCACACTTGGATAGGTGATCTAATAGTTTAATATGTTGTTGCTCCTAACTAAGACGATTATTATCAGTTAGCCTATCATCTAGATCTATTTGGATTTTCCTAATATCGTCTCTTATGTTTCAAAATATTAATTTTCTAAATATTTAATATTTTCTATTTTAATTATAAATTTTATCTTTTTATATGACATTTGTAGCTTTTGATTTTATTAAAAATAACAATAGAAATTAAATTAAATAAGTAAAATATATTTAAAAAAATGAAAAGAAAAAGAAATTAAAAAAATGATATCATAAAATAAAAGGTAATACTAAAAAAAGGGAAAAAATAAAAAATATTCAATTAAAAGAAAACATAAAAAGTATTTATGATTATTAGGTAGAACATAAAATAATAGATTATTTGATTAGTTTATTGTTAATTAATGTACTAAATAAGGATAAAGAGGCATTGTATATGGAAATACATAATTAATATATAAAATTGTAACACTACTATTTTACTAGTTAAAAATTTTATTTTAGCAAAATTATAATCATAAAATATCAGGCATTATGACCACACTTAGCATAATTTTGGTTTCTAGTACCCTTTTATGCTAAGTGCCAAGACTTAAAACAATTCAACAAAACCAAAAAATAGTGGAAAAAAGATATTTAAGAAAAAATAAAATGAGTTGCAGATATTACAACTTCTATTACATAAAATGCTAAAAAAAAAACAAACTAGGAGCATAAGAGTTCAAAAGAATAATCGACAAATAAGGGAACACCCAACGACGCAACACCAGTTAGCCCTAACTCTCAGCCCTAAATACCATTGATTTAAAATGAATATCATCTTATGAATTTTTTTTTTCACACTCTTATGTAATCATCTAAAATTTTAGTTGTAACATTCCAAAACTTACTATTAATTTTTTTTTAGAGCAAAAGCATTAATGCAACATAATGGGTGTTAGTGTTACATTTAATATAAGTCTAGCCTACAGCTTTCTCTAATAAGTGCAAGGATAAAATGTTTGCGATAAACAAATCAAAACTTACAAAAATATACAAAAATGGTAGAAGACTTTAATAAATTAAATGTAAGAATATACTACCTAAGGGCATAATTTTCTAGTTAAAATAAGTTTCTAGATAAAGTATAGCATGCAAGAAACTATACCAATCAATAATATAAGTTAAAGAAATCAAGTTAAAGGCATGGTAGCTACTTGTAATAAAAAAAAAATTGTTGCAGTTGTGTAGCTTAATGTGCATTGAAAGTTTGGTTAAAAAGAAGCTTGAAAGGGCTTAATTTAAGGGAATAAAATGGTATGGATTTTTAGTATGCAATGAAAATTTTACAAAAAACAAACACCAAGATAAGAGGACAACTAGAGAGAGAAAATGAAGTGATAAAATTTGGAAAAAAATAAACTTTGAACTCTTCTGAAACTTTGTGATTGTATGTGTATTGTGTAATGGAACACACAATTTGGTAGGGAAAAAAGAGAGAGATCTTATAGAAATGAGCATGAAGTGAGTTTTTGGTCTAAATTTAGTCTTACTTTAGTGCTAAGATTAGGGATATAAGAAACATATTTGGTTATTGTTGAGTGTATAAGAGAAATATAATAAAAGTATGATTGTAGTACTTGATGCACTTTTTTGCTGGATAAAACATAACTAAGTTAAACATATAATTTGATTTGGTTAGGAGACTAATTAGGATTGAAATAATGGTTAATGGATTAGTTACAGTTTAGTTTGATTAATTAAATTACAAGAAAATCCAATAATTCACACATATTGAAAAAAAAATATCAATTGAATTTGAAAAATATACAGAATAATCTTAGAAACTCAAATATATAAAAATATTGGGTTTTGATGTTGGTTTGAAACTCGATGGATGAAGAAAAAATATGGCAAAATAGATAATCTGTAAAAGTGTATTTTTCTACAAATGCACAAAAAAGAAAAAATAACTACATGGGTGGTAGTGTTCAAATTGCCATAGATTGATGCATAACATTTTTAGAAAACGAAGCATACATAAGTATTTGGTGTTGGAACTTATTTGACGACCAACAAATCAAAAATAGCAAAAAGAGTTAAAATTGTCTAATCGTATAAGCAAAATTTTTCTACAATTTAACGGTTTGAAAAAATAGGTGAAATAGAATGGAGGGATGATCTTAAAAATATTTTTGGGTCAATTTATAAATTTTGAATGGGTTGAAAAGAGTGCAAATATGGTATTCAAAAGAATCGTAATAAATTGTGTTTTCTAAATACAAGAGAAATGAAATACAAAATGTTTAAAATTAGTATAAATAGAATGAGAAAATTTAATTTGAACCATTAGATCGAAAATAAAATATTGAGGGAAAAAAATACTACATTGAGGAAGCTACCATAATTATATAGTGGAAACTATTATCACTCACTGGGTGAAAGTAATAACTCTAAGTAGTTTAATAAACTATACTATTTTGTATTATTATAAAAAGTAAAAGCCAGTGACATTTTTGCAAATATAGTATGTTTATATTTCATATTAAGAAACTATCCTCAATGGGTAGAGAAAATTAATGTAAATAGTCCAGGGAACTATAACATTTTAGTTCTAGGAAAAAAGACACATATTTTTGTAAATATTCTATGCTTCTGTTTTAAGTTAAAAAACTATCGAAACTTACCTATAATAGATAGAGGAAACTATTAGAGTATTTTAGAAAACTAGAACGACTCTTGATTTTCACACACACACACATACACAACAAGTGACTGAAAACCATAGTACCTAAAGTATTAAAAATTAGACTTAATCGTAACATATAATGAAAAATAAACAAAAGATAACACTATAATAAATCAATACTGTCTCTTAAGATAGTACTGGGCGAAATTGATTCCACGTTGGTGTAGGAGAATAAATTATTGAATATATTCCATGTCACGCAGTTTAATTTGTGTGGAGAGTATAGAGTGAGTTCATACAATATGTTCGTACAAGTAATCAAATTGAATGGTGTGGTTCTAAAACCTAAAAACAATTTAATGTCACTTTAATTAAATTCCAACGGATATATGTGCCTGGCCTTCTTGTTATTTGCAATCCAAGAAAGCTGTAGGCGCGTAAGAGGGAGCTTGAATCAACCGATCAGGAGGAAGCGCTTGAACCATTGGACAGAGTTCTTGGCATATCTCTTGGCATTATCTTTGTAGTCCACAAAGTAGAGACCAAATCTTGAGGTATGCCCGCCTGCCCACTCCCAGTTGTCTAGCAGTGACCATACGAAGTACCCTTTTACATTACATCCGTCCTCGCTGCGAATGGGCAGGCATAAGTATATATATTAACTGGATAATAAATAAATGGCGACTTGGAAGGAAATAACAACAACAACAACAACAATAATAAAGAGATAATCCAACTTATTAAAACACTTACTTAACGGCGGCTGCCAAGCTTTGGAGATAATCATGGTGGTACTTGATTCTTTTCTCGTCCTTGAGAGCTTCCTTGATTGGCTTTAGTGGGTTGTTTGAATCATCCATGCCTGCATGTGCATGCATGGCAACGATTGAAGATCGCAGAAATAACTAATTATATATAATAATATTATTAAAAAAATTGTTTAGATATCTACCATTTTCTGTGATAATGACGGGCGGGTTCCCATATCTGTCCTTGATGTAGTTCATTAGGGCCCTTATACCGCGAGGTACAATATACAACCATATGGCACTCGCCTGATGCAACACCATGAACATGTGTGTGTGTGTATGTATGTTTGCGAGTTCAACATCATATAAAAATGAACATTTAGAAGAAGAAGAAAACATATGAAATCATTTTTTATTTATTTATTATTATAGCTCAATATTCGTCAAATAATCAAAAGATCAGAACTGCATTTATATTAATTATAAACTGAAAACGTATCATCATCATTATTATTGAGACTGAAATATCACATTACATTCAATAATTACCTTGTCTCCTATTGGTTTTCCGTTTTTGTCAAATGCTGATTACCAAAGAAAGAGAAGGCAGGTGCACGTTAGAAATTGACTCAAATGTTTATAGGAGTAATTCATTTATATATTTAATAATATCAGGTTAAGGTTCGGAAATAAATCGAATAATAATTTAGTACTAGTATATCAGTATTTGATATATATATATATATATATAGCGTGTGAACTTACGAAGAGTAATTGCGCCGGAATCCGATAAAGAATCATTGAGAAGGCGGGCAATCAATCTAGTGTTATTATGCCTAGCGTACCACGTTGTATAGTGATTTATTCCTACGAAGTCCAAGGACCCCTTGACTAGAGCTGATTCTGCCGGGCTGAACTTGGGCAAACGGGCTCCCACTCTCGTCCGCATTGACCGTGGATAGTCTCCCAGCATTAATGGATCAATGAACCTATATATATATATATATAAGAATCCCCGATATGTATCTTAATTAATGCTGATATGGGATTACTAATGTCAGCATCATCCACTGATTGAATGAATGGGTTACTATAATAATGATAATAATAATAATAATCAATTAGTTGATTGATTACCAGCCAAATTGAAAGTCTTGTGCCCTTTGGGTTGCTTCAATATCTTCGGTGGTGTTTGTCGCTGGCTCATACCACATCACATCAAATGATAACCCTATTGACCCTCGCTGTGATGACTGCAAAATCATCATAATAATAATAAGGAATCCAAATCATCTCCATTATCCATTTGATGGTATGTAAAAAATAACTCATAAAATAAAGGGATTGATATTGCATTTATAAAGGACATTGTTGACATGAGTACAATTCATTATGTACCTAAACTAAACAATTACCACAAAAATATACAAATACCATATTAGGAAAATTTTAAACCCAAAACATCTAATACTCACAACCCCAAACCCAATTATTTGACCTCGCAGGTGGATTCATTCATTGGATTTATACTTAACTTCTACAAGAGAGAAGAATCTAACTTAGACCTTTTGGAGCCCAAATCTGCTACCACTAAGTCAGTAACTACCAGAATGCGAAGAGGTTTGACCGGCCAGGTTTATGTACCTGAACACTTCTTTGACATATATATATATATATATATATATATCATTTATGTACCTGGTATGATTTCCTGTAAATGCTGGTGGCAGTGGCATGAGCAAGTAGGATGTTGTGGGCAACTATATAAGGTTCAGTGGCAGAGTTGCCTGCCCTGCATAAAATATGATTGAGGATGGAGCATCTTCCGGGCGCAAACAGACCCACATCATAGCCTTGTATGGAAACTGTGTGCGGCTCGTTGAATGTGATCCAGTACTTTACTCTATCGCCGAAGTACTTGAAGCATGTTTCCGCGTACACTGCAAAATCATGTCTGGCCACATGCACGCATCGCAGCATATGTTAATAATACGCTTTTTTTTTGTACACTTATATGCGTCACCAAGTTATATAATTTAAAGGATCGAGTGAACTCATGCTTGTTGAACCAAGTAATTAAGTCTATATTTAAAGTGAAATTAACTATCCCAAATAATTACTTATTTTTTTTATAAAAAAATAGTCTAAAAAATATTTAAAATTAATAATTATCTTACATAACTATTTTTATTAAATAATTTTTTTTAAAAAAATTATTAATTCGAAGAATTACAAGTACGTACATGATCTGCGAGCTAAGCCATCCTTTGTATCTGTCTTCTAAGGCTTGAGGAAGATCCCAGTGGTATATTGTAACATACGGTTGGATTCCTTAACAAACATCGCAGCCATAGTTATAGCTTAATCGGTATAAAATATCTCTCTATCTCTCTACCATAAAAATTAATAATGCATGGTAAATCATGTAACATGCATATAGAAACAATTTTTTAAAGATGAAATATTAATTACCTTTGGCTAGTAATGCATCAATGAGATTGTTGTAGTGGTCAATCCCAGCCTTGTTAATCGGCCCTGTTCCATCTAATCATTGGATTCCCACCAAAGAGCAAATCAGTTGCTAAACTAAAGATTACTATATGTATCGATACATTGTTATATGTGTTCCCATCTTATATTTATTACTTAGAGAATGATTTATTGTTAACTTGTAATAAAGGTTAAAGGTGGTTTCAATCGTTTTTTTTTTTTTTTAAAGAAAAACAATGTATCATATCAGCCAAAATGAAATAAATAGTGATGGGGCAAGTTGCCGGTACATGTTGAGCTTCTCGGTTATCAAAATAACACTTTTATTACTAAACTTATCAAAATAACACTTTCTTAACCTTTTCGTTTTAAACTATGTATATAAAAACTGTTGATTTAATAAAAAACTGTGCCAACTTAATTAATTTAATTTTTTAAAATATAAAATTAATTTATAAAGATTTTTTTTTATTATATATAAATAGGATTTATTTATGATAACTTACTTGGGAAAATCCGAGACCATGAAATTGAGAATCTGTAGGCATCCATTCCCATATCTTTCATGAGCTGTATATCCTCCTGTCCAAGCATGCAGGTTAATGAAAACAGATGAAAAGAGCTCTGGATATAAATTACCTAACCAACCAAATGATGGAGGTATTTTTTTTTTTTTGAATGGGGGGGGGGGGTGGGGGTGGGGGTAGTTCACCTGGTAGCGGTGGTACTGATCATCTGCAACATCGGCATTGCTAAAATCTATGACTTTACCAAATGTGTGAGCGAACTTGTCCCAGATGCAGGGTCCTCTCCCGTCTTCTTTCACAGCTCCCTCGTACTGCATGCACGCGCACGCACACAAGTGATTAATAGATAGCACGGCTGCGGTGCCACCGTACGTAATACTGTATATAATATAACTATACACGTCCGCAATTTTTTATTTTAATTATTGTTTCACTTTCTTACGTACACAACAAGTCGGAGGTCGTGAGTTCTTATGGAGGTTCTAGACGGCCGTCTACCGTAATATGTCAGCATAAGATGATAGTCGAATGAATACGTCATTAATGTAATGGCGAGGCGAGGAGCTAGCCAAAATTGCTTGCACGACTGGAGTTTTCGGGGTCCGACTTTCCTGTCCTACGGATGAAGCTTTCAAAAACGTCACCGGAAGAAACGACTAATGAAGACGGAGGATGCGTGTTTTATGCATGCGTACGTACAATACATACATACCGTAACGGCACTTTCATTTACCTGAAGTTTCCGCTTTTCCGGCATTATGACTACGTATGTACACATCATCAATATTATATGACACAATATACTCCCTCCGTCCGTTTCTAAAAGATTTTTTTTTTGTTTAACAATTTACATGTTATATTTTAGAATATAATAATTATATAATTTATTAAAACCTAATATGACAATTAATATATATATATATATATATATATACAGACAAAATTAGAAAAAAAAATATTAACTTGTCTAAAACAAAAATTAATTTTGAGCTAAAAAATTCTTTGTTTATTTTGTCATAAAGGAAGGGGGCCCGGTAATACATTTACAACTGTCATGGCCTTTGTTGATAACCATCAAGAAAGTTATAAGACAAACAACTAATTAAAGAAAAGAACAGATACCATATGTATGTACATGAAAAAAGAAAAAGTTAGCATCCGAAGTCCTGCCTTTATTATTACTATTTCAATCTTTTTGTCTGCCTATTACTGTTTTGGTCGAAAAAGAAAGTCCGATGTGAGGGGAAAAAAGAAGAAGAAGGGGGAGCCGTGTGCTGTGGTGTAAGTGAGTGGACCGATAAGACTTAAGAGCAACCTACCCTTTTCATGATTTCCCGGCCCATTCCTACTACTATTTTAGTAGTTTAATTTACTAGCTAGTAGTCTTGATTATTGTAAGTTTCTATTTTAACGCCATTTGATACTTTTCACGTATAGTTTAATTAACTCCGAGGCATACCCGTTTAAACGCTCCTAAAAGGATCCGGCAGGCAGCTACCTTTTTCAGTTCCATGTCACCCTAATCGATCGCACCGGGGACTGGAAAAGCCTAACCCAAACGGCAAACGATGATGTAAATATATATAGCATGTGATGTGCCAGAGCCAGACAGTTTATATAATAATAACTGGGTGGCTTCAACATCCTGCCTGCTGGGGGGGGGGGCTTGGAGAAAAGGAGTTAGCGAATGCTACGCATTAGCATATTAGTAGTAGTAGACTAGTAGTATTATACGACCGCTAGATTCTTCATTATTTATTTATTATTTCTTGGAACAAGGGTTGAAACTGTACGTGCACGGACAATCATCTCCTTTGAATTTGCCCCACCTTCCCAAACTTTGGCATCTTCAGGGCCTTTTTCTTTTTTTTAATATCATTTGTTCTTCTCTAAGACATATTCTACTTTGAAGATAAACTTTATTTTTCTTCCCCTTTAAACCACATCTACCTTTGAAGATTAATTGGTTCGTTATTCTAATGCAATACACTACTGAGCAAATCAAGCCCAAACAATAAATAAATAATTAGAATAATGATATCACGTCAATCAAGACTTAAAAAGCCCATCCAGCTACGTTCCATTTCAAAACAGGGAATAATAATAATAAGAGGGCAAAGAAAATCCCATCTTGATCTCCGCCGGGAAACTGATACTGGCGGCATAAAATAAGAGGAAGAAGGACCCATAGAGATAAGAGATAGAACCTGCAGTGGAAAAGCTGGAGAAGAACGCACGCGTATCGTTCTCATGGAGTTCAAAGAAAGAAACGAATGGGATTCTGCATTCATTTACCTGGTAAGCGGAAGAGGCGGTGCCGAAGACGAAACCTTTGGGAAAATCGCCTCGGTTAAGATCTGCTCCCATACACGTCCCAAACTGAATCAAAACCGCAAGAGCAACGGACCAAACAATGCCTTTCTTCAACATTTTATCCATGCTATATATATATATATATATATATATATATATATATACGCTACGCTTCCTTCGATGATCAGTATGTGTATGTGTAATTTTTAGATGTAATTCTCATTAATGTCGGGGATTTTATTTCTGTGTTTAATTTGCAGGTAGAGACCAATTAAATGTAAAACAGTGACGGCGGGATTAATTGAATGTTTATATTCTTGGTTGCTGAGCCGGGGTGGGGGTGGGGGTGGGAGGGCAATGAATTAGGCTAATGCCTGTAAGGCCGGAGTTTTTATTAGTGGATAGATACTAATAGTGGAGATAGAGCGAGAGAGGAGTGGTGGAGGGAGGTGGGTGGGGTTCCAACGAAGGGGCTGTGTTATTATGAGCTTATGGACATGGACCTAAGGTGCGTGCGTGGCCTATATATCATCCATATTTTTGGTAGGGTAGCCGATTAATATTTTGACTTTTCACGGAAGTAAATTTCCTCGTGTTCACACGTGAATATAATAGTATAGCTACGAAAGCAAATGTACTCATTACGTTGTCCTCAACACCGCTTATCTTGGCGCTAAGCCGCCCTCTTTTTTGATCAGCTCGACTATATTTGTTCTGATTCCTAAGGTCACTGATCTTACCTCCCCAAGATTTTACACCCATATATAGCTTATTGCTGGGTGCTTTATAATATATTTATTCATGAAGATCATCACCACTAGATTGCAGATAGTTATACCTATTATCATTGATATCTTCTGGTTTGCTTTTGTTAAGGGTGTGAGAATGTGTGTATGTGTGTGTGTGTCTATATATATATATATATATATATATATATATATACTTGTACATTCGACAAAGAGGGGAATAAGGACATTAATGAATGAGAATTAAGCCGAAACTCTTGGTTAACTTCGACCTTCCTTCCTTCTTCTTCAAGTGAGTTTATTTTGAGAGAGTTTAGGTATGTATTGTATAAAGAAATTAGTGTTTTCTATTAAGAAATCTTGGTGAAGATCAAAAACTTCTAATTATGTCTTTGAGTTAAAGACTTCTTCAACTTCAAATTTCTTTCTAGTCTGATCGATATTCTTCTTTAATAACAAAATCTAAAAGATCCTGCATTGTGAAGGATAATTCATCCATTATCTTACACATCAATTTTTTGCATCATAGCAAGGCCTTTTAGTTCGACACAAATTGGGGAAGAACACAAGTTGTTACCACTAGGAATTCAATGAGCTAAATCCGAAGTCGTGATCAAAGAGAGTCATGATTGGGAGAATTCAAAGATAGGCATAAGGAATATTAGTTAGATTTTTATAACTACTTTCTGTTGCAACCCTTATATATATATGTCCACGCATCATTGTCTACTGTTGGCACCATGGCCTTACAACGGATTCCTATGGCTATTAAGGCATTACACCCAACACTCTATTTAGACATAATTAACTAAAAGACTTGGATTGAAGGGAGTTATACGAGTGCCTCGACTACTCTTCCATTACTGCATGATCTTCTTTCACTTATTTTCTAACTTCCTCTTGATCCAGAATTAGTTGCATATCAATACTCCCCCCTTCAACTAACCCTTGTCCCTAAGGGCTACAATTAGGGAAACGCTTGAGAAGGTCATAGTAATACTCCCAGGTGGCATCATCTTTATTTCCATTAGACCACTGCACCAATACTTTGGTAATAGCTTGATTGCCCCCTTTTACCATTTGCCGATCCAAGATAGCCACATGCACACAATTGAATTTAAGGATCGTGCTATAAGAAGCTAGGAAGTGGCTAGACACCCTCCCTTGATACCCCTTCTTCAACAAGGAAACATGGAATACTAGATGAACTGCAAAAGAGGGAGGAAGTTCCAGCTTATATGCCACAACCCTATCTTATCCACCACTTTGTAAGGACCATAGTACCTAGGAAATAGTTTGTGCACTGCCCTATTAGCTAATGAAACCTGCCTGTAGGGTTGCAATTGAACATACACATAGTCTCCCATCTCGAAAACTCTATCACTTCTATGTCCATTAGCATGTCTTTCCATCCTTTCCTATGCTCTCTTGATATGGTGTTTGAGGATGGTGAGGGCATTCTCCCTAGCTATGAAGATTCTATCCACTTGTTCGACCATCAAATCCCATAGGAAGTATGGCAAAGTATGGGAGGGGGCTGGCCATATACAACTTCAAAATTGGATGGCCAAATGGATGTGATGTTGTACTAATATTTAGCTAAGGATAACCAGTTGGCCCATTCTTTAGGGGCTTCCTTTGTCATGCACCTCATATAAGTTTCCAAGCTCCTATTAAGGACTTGTGATTGCCCATCTGTTCAAAAATAAATTGGGCTAAAAATGACATTATTTTTTTACTTTAAATTATGATTTCTTCCAAAATTTTCTAACAAAAATCAAAATAACATTTTTATTGCTTAAAATTTATTCCATGCCATCTTTTTAAGTAACCCATAATTTAAAATAATAATAAAAAGATGTCATTTATTTTTTCCCTTTTACTTGAAACTTTCCAAAAACATACCGAAAGGAGCCTATAGTAAACTTTTGGAAACTAAACGGTGGAATCTCTGTCTTGCATTTGCGATCACAGGCACTTCCAGAAAAATTCGTGAAGAACCATGGCAAGGGTCTCCCCACTCATGCATACCTCAACGTCCCGAACGGAGCAAAATGGCCAGTACAACTAGTTAAGGAAGAAGGCAGAGTCTGGTTTCAAAACGGATGGGAAGATTTCGTCGCACACAATTCCATCGCCATCGGGCACTTCCTCGTATTTAGATACGAATCCGCGGATTCCGACTCGAACTGTCCATTAGTTTCGCCTTTTCGAGACCGACGGTGAATGAAATGTGGCATTTGTATAATATTGGTACATTATGGAAGAAGGCTAGAGCAACAAAAGATGGATATATTAATGAAGATGTAGATGTTGCAGCGACAAAAATTGTAAGTTTGTAGATATTTGAAACCCTGCTTACTTTTCTTTTAGAAAACTATTATATTATGCTTATTCATGTAAGCTAATTTTACATATATTATATACATTACAGGACGAACTTCAAGCATCAGATGGTGAGGAGGGGGTATACCAATATAAAGTTGTATCACAGGCTATAGGAATTATAGAACACCCTGGAAGACACAGGGGTCTTGGATTAGGTGTTACGAAAACGAGCGTACGTGGTCAATCTCGTAGTTATTGTAACGGTTTTAATAACGGTATTAGGTAGCGATCTATTTATTATACATGCATTTTCAGGTTTGTATTTCATCTACATCTTTCGGTCTTCCAGCCTAGATCTGTGAACTCTTTACTTTGGGGTGTAGAGCTACCAAGTTGTGGTATGCCCACTAATTTTTATTCCTAAGTATAGTTGGTGTATTGAGACATGCATACCAATTATAGATTGATTGAAATTATGGTGTGATTGCAGATTTGGTATGAATTGATGTTGTTTTACATTGCAGATTTGGTAATTGTTTGAACATACAACTGTGTATGTGGGCAGGAACAAAAGAGAAATTTTTAAAAAAAAACATATAGTTTTAATAACGGTTCTATGAAAACTGTTATTAAAGCATAGGTTTTAATAACGGTTTCTCATAGAACTGTTATTAAAAACTAAGGTTTTAATAACGGTTTTGTTTAAGAACCGTTATGAAAAGCTCCTTTTTAATAACGGTTTTTACTTTAAAACCGTTATTAAATATGAAGTTTACGCACATATTCGCGGGTTTTTGTGTATTTTTCATGACGGTTATGAACCGTTATTAAAGATTTAATAACGGGCGATTCAATAACGGTTGAAAACCGTTATTAAAACTATAAAATAACTGTTATTAAAACACCTTTCCGTGGTAGTGCAGGTGCTTCAAATGTGACCCCCAATCCTTACTATACACTAAAATGTCATAAAAAAGCACCGGAATAAACCTTCTCAAATAAGGTCTAAATACCTCATTCATTAAGGCCTAGAAGGTGGATGGAACGTTGGATAATCCGAAGGGCATCACTAAGTATTCATAATGCCCTTCATGTGTTTTGAATGTTGTTTTGTGGATGTCCTTTGTCACCATCATAATTTGATGATAACTAGAGCGAAGGTCTATTTTGGAAAAAAAATTAAGCCCTATACAGCTTTTTCAGTAGTTCTTCTATCACTAGAATGGGGAAATTTCTTCACACCATTTGCTTATTCAATTCTCTTTAATCAATGTAGAGTCTCCAATTGCCATCCTTATTCCCAACTAGCACCACCGGTGAGGAGTAGGGGCTAGTGTTGTGTTGAATAAGTCCCCCATGTAACATTTTATTGGCCTAGGATTCAATGACATTTTTCTGGAGGGTCGAGTACCTATAGGGTTTTAAATCTATAGGACCCGAGCCTGGCTTAAGGTCAATGTGATGGTCCTATTCTCGGGTTGGTGGTGGTTCCTTGGGCATAGTAAACATCATCGAATATCTTTGTAGGATGTCTTGAATTTCCTCATTCCTACCCTCTAACCCTTCACTCCCTGTTAAGACAATACTAGTGCCTTCCTTCTAGTTTCCTTCACATAGTTATAAGGCATAAAGCTGCAAGTTAGCTTGAGCAATTGCTTTGGTTACCACCTTGTCAACCTCTTTGGTCTTGATCTCCCTTGATTTAATTCCTTGTGCTCCTCTCAGTTTAACTCTCTAATTTTTTACCCAGAACTTGACACTCTAATTGTTATAGTAATTCTTCCCATGGTGTTGAGCCATTGCACTCCCAACACCATGTCACAAACCCCCAAGGGAATCACCCTCACATCACTCACAAACTCATGTCCTATAATTTTCCATTCCAATCCCTTGCAGATAGAGCAACTTGGAAGTGACATTCCATCATCTACACCCACTATCATTGGTTGAGTTGCAACCAACTGACACCCCACCTGTCTTGCCATTTTGATGTCCAAAAAATTGTGGGTGCTCACTGTGTCAATCAAAATATTGATAGACTTCTTCTTGATATACCCAGTCACCTGAATAGTTTGGTATGTGGCCATTCCACTTAAGCATGTACTAAGATTTGAGGAATTTCCCGCCCAGCTGATTCCTTTGAATCCTCTCCATCTTCCCCTTTTGCTTCTTCCTCCTCTGAAGCCTCCATAATGAATACCTACCTTCGACTACATTTATGTCCTGGTGTAAATTTTTCAGAGCACCAGAAACACTCCCATCTAGCTCTTTTAATATCAATCTCCTCCTACATAAGTTGTTTTATAGTATGTCCTGCCGACCCTCTACTTTCCATATTAGATCCTTGTAACTTCTGATCCACTCAAGGAGTGGGCAGTAGGGGTGGTTTAGGATGAATTATTTGGCTCTGGATCACTGCCATTTGTAATTTAGCCAACTCATACGCCTCCTTGAGTGTAGCCAATTTAAACATGCTCACATTGTGCTAGACAGTGGACTGTAGCCCTCCTAAAAAATAGCTTATGTGGCAGATTTACCTTGGTGAGAAGAGCATCAAAACGATTTTGATAGTTAGCCAAGCTACATCCCTGCTTGAGAGACATAAGTTCTGCCATAGGATCATCGAACGGTGAAGAGAAGAATTGGATAGTGATGACTGCAACATACTCTTGCCAAGATATATATATATAGGGTGAGGTCGGGTTTTCATATACTGTTGGTGCCACTGTAGTGCTAATTCTTCCAATTGAATAGAGGCCAAATGTACCTTACTATGCTCTATAGTGCCATCGATGGAGAAAAATTAATTTGCCTTATAGATCCATCCTTCCACATTATTCCCATCAAACCTCGGGAATTCAATTCTCGCCATCCTGTAAGGAATTGGAGGCACATTTGAATTCTGGGGGGTAAGAGCTGGAGGGGTGAGCTGCATAGTGGGTGGTGGTATCTCCTGCAAATTTGGTTGGTTTTTCGTTAGATATGTCTCAATTGTTGGAGAGCCATTACCCTGAGGTATCCAACTAGATGAAGGCCCCATTTAGAGAGCTTGCATATGTGCCAAAATGGCTTGAAGAGTCATTGATGTCTCCTACTAAGACTCACAAAGCTGATTCTAGAAGGTCACCCTAATCTCTTCCATGGACACCTTGATGTTGTCCAATTCCTGCCTCACCACAACTGCTCGAGTGTTGTTAGCCATGGTGGATCGAGATGGCTCTGATACCAATATTACCACCAGGAATTCAATGAGTTGAATTCAAATTCATGATCAAAGAGAGTTAGGATTGGGAGAATTCGAAGACAGACAGAAGGAATATTAGTTGGATTTTCATAACTACTTTCTGTTGCAACCCTTACATATATATGTCCATGTATGATTATCTATGGTTAGCACCATGGCCTTACAATGGATTCCTAGGGCTATTAAGGCATTACACCCAATGTTGCGTTAAGACATAATTAACTAAAAGACTTGGATTGAAGAGAGTTATACGAGTGCCTCTACTACTCTTCCATTGATGTATGATCTTCCTTTACTTCTTTTCCAGCTTCCTCTTAATCTAAAATTGGTTGCATATCACAAGTTCAATGTGGAAATAAGAAAACACGTCTACATCAACTTTGGTCATGGTTTTTGATCATTCTTGCTATGGTTCTTTGAATCTTGATTGCTTTTCTTAAATTCTTACATGCATATGTATGTTCTTGGACAGTCGAATGTTAGTTAGGAAATGTGATATGATGATCTTGAAGTGAATCTTGAACATTTGCATGCTAAGAGATAAACTAAATCATAAGTGATTATATGTTAATGTTTCGAGTGATTTGAGGGAGAAAACGTGTGTGGGTGTTAATTGTATTAGATTGATCTTGAAGAGAATTATTCTGTATGATATTATACATGATTAGGATAGGTTTGCATGAAGAATCGATACCTTTGCTGATTGGTTAAAATGCATGAGAATCGAATAAATATTTAACCCTAATTGCCATTTGTGTGTTTAATACTTGTGTCGAGTGTATGTCTTTTGTGTTAGAATATAGAATACATACATAATTTTGTTGGAAGATAACAAGTGATCGGTGTTGGTTTTTTTTTTTTTGAATTTTATATCAAGAACTTAAGAAGAAATGGTAGAATGTTAAAAGGGTGGTAGTTTAAAAATGGAATAGACATATGAGCACTTTTATGAACTTTTTTTTTTCAAAGGGTGGCTCCTTATGTTTAGCAAAACATGTGTGCACACACACATATTGGTGCGTGAGAATGGAAGACCTAAGTCATCTCTTGTAGAGTGGTTTGCATCTTAAAGCCTATTGGCATCCTTTCCAACATCTGTCTACAAGATCTTCTAAGATATGCTGATGTGAGAATTCTTCTTAAAGTTTATCCTGAATTACTCTCAATTGAAGATGTTATCAATAATATTTTATTTTATATTTAGAATTTATGTAATATATATATGGGAAAATTTTGATCCACAACAAATTGGACACACGGATATTTACCTACCTTTATCCGATGCAACATAGCTTCTACTTTCCAATGGATATGTGGCCTTCTATTTATCATTTGATGCTCAATTGCTACGTATTTAGATTTGGAATCATTAGTTTAAGCTCATATCCTTTACTCTCATATGATATTTATGTATTAGAGGTACATCGATACATAGCGACCATTTATTTTTGAAGCTCCTTGCATTTACTAATCGCTATTCAGCTAGTTGTGTTATAGAAACTCAAAGGTCATTATTTGCTAACTGCTAGTTTTACTCTTGCGGTTGTATCCATTAGCACTAACCATACATACATATTTGTTTCATCAGGGAATCTGAACCTACTTTTTGGTAGGATGTAATGAAAGATGAATTGGACAGTGCAAAGTATACTCACATGTCATGACCTCAGGGGATCACTATGTCATGATGTAGGAAGGCACTTTGTTCAGCGGTGGAGTCATGCAAAGGTTGGGTTCTGTCACACTAGTCTATTTTGATCAGCATTTTGTTTTGGTAAACCGACTATATGCTCTTCTAGAGAAACAAGGATCCAAATGAGCAAGCAATTCCACTACTAATGCCACAATATCAGATGGTCATTCCACATTATATAGGAAGAAATGGTGAGATTGAAGCCCAAAATAAAATTATTTTAGAGAATAGTCATATGAAAAAGTAGGAGCCCTTTTCTTCTCGTGCATCCTTCCAGAATATACCACAACTTTTGCTTCAAGAGGCTAGTGGCCTTGCAAATTTAGAGTTGCATGGATTGGATAGGATCTATGATTTACATGATCAGAAAATGGGGATAAAAAAAGTGTATCCTTTCCTTTCTAGAAGACAAAAGTTGAGCCTTTATTGCTAGATATGTAGCTGAGAGGCTTTATAGATGATTTTGATACATCTGATGGAGAAATTAAATTAGGTACGGGCTCCATTAACAAAGAATGGTGGGAAACTCAAGATTGTATCAATGTTATTTTTAATTTAGAACATAAATATCTAATATTTATAAATAACATAACTGTTTTTTTTTTCTGATATTCAAATACTATTGTTTCTTGAGAGACTTATAATAGCTTTCTTCATCAATTAAAAATAGTTTCCACCATATACTATGGGTAGTTTCCTAACCTAAAACATAAATAACTAATATTGATAAAGATGTCATCTTTTTTCTTTCTAACACTCAAATACTATATATTTTGATAGACTTATAGTATATTCTTCCACCTATTAAATGTAGTTACGATCACCCAGTATAGGTAGTTTTCAAACTTGAAACATAAATATATAATATTTACCAAAATATTACTATTTTTTTCTAACAACTCAAATACTATAGTCTCTTGAGCTAATTAGAGGAGGTTCCTCTACCTCTTTAGAGTAGTTTCCACCACTTACTGAGTGTAGCGTCTTTAACTAAGAATACTTGTTCTTAATTCTCATTAAGAGAGTTAGTACTCATTAGATATTTCCTATTTATAAATATATTAATAAACATTAAATTGTAGACAAAATAAGTCATATGTTTTTACAAATATATCCGCATATTCAATTAAATAATATTTTGTAGACAAACAAGTCATATGTTTTTATAAATATATCCATATAGTAAATTAATTATTATTTAATTATTTAATTTAAAAGAGAATAATGTAAGGTTATAATTAGAAAAAGTGCATTTGATTGTCTATACTTTTGGTACAATGACTTATATGATGAAACAAAAATTTAAACCTATTATGTCTTATTTTTTTAAAAGAGAGGGAGTATCTACTTAATGGTAATTAGGGAAATAGTGCATGCACCAAATGAAAAAAGGAGTAGTAAAAGAAAAGTGTAATTTACTTTTAACAAATTATTTCACTTTGAGGGTCTTGCTTATGTTTTTTCCAGCCATCAATGGATGGAATAATGCACCATATATTTTTAAAATAAATATGTTTTACTTTATGCTAAGAAATTTTACATACGCTTATTAATAACCTAATTAATGTGTTATAATCCAATTGGGATATTATTTTGGAAGATTATATCATATAATTCAAGAGTTTTTATATTATAATAACAACTCTTGATCTTTTTGTGTATATAGTTGTCAAAGTTGCTACAATTCAAAAACAATTTAGATTGGTGTTATGAAGATCACTCTTTGAATGAAATTGGTAATAAAATCATTAGAATCACATAAAATCATACAAAATTGTATAGAATCACTAGGCTACTAGAGATTATAGCTATCTTAATATTTTACACATTAATCACGTAAATGTGATGTAAGTAACACTAAATTTTGCAAATATAATCGATGTGTACATTAATAACAAAATCAATGTGTTACAATCATTTTTTTTACACTACTACAGAAATAAGCTTTGATGATGGTTAAAATTGGGATTTGATGATGACTCCACATATTCATTGAAGTAATAATTATCTAATCTTTAATGATGGTTCCAAAATTATCATCAAATGTCCAAAAATAAAGAGAATATGAAGATTTTTTTTATTGTTCTTGGAGAAAAGCATCATCAAAAGTCTAAAAAAATTATGAATTTAGAGTCCAAAAGCTTCCAGATTTCCCAATCCATTCAAATTGGTATCACAACATTCAATAGAGTTGGATGAAAAATATTCAAGAACACCACTTGCTCTTATTTCATACTAGTGAAGCCAAATTTGTTACTCCAAATGGATTTGGATTCCCTTGTAGTTAGAAGAACAAGATTGTCCATGTTTAAGGAGTAGAAAAACTCTTCAACTAAAGATAAAAGTGCTTGAAAATAACCTTATAAAAGATAAACATAGTAAATGAAAATTAATCTTACACTATGCTTACATTTAAGATATCTCTTCGACATCCCCCTTCATTGGCTTGTGGTGGTGAGAATACTTCTTAATCTCATTGAGTACAAAAAATTAAAATGAACTCCAAGATCAATGAAAGAAACTACCACAAAATGGATAACAATGAGGATTGTGTGGTCACTGATTGACCACATACAAGAACGCCACAATCCCTTCGCTACCAAAAATGATAGAAAAAAATACAAAACTAACATCCTATTACCACAACTATGAATATGGGATTTACTTATGGTCGTTATACAATAGTTAGCTCAAAAGCATTACTAAAAGCATGAAATTATAAGCAGGATCTTAGGGAATGAATTTTAATAATAGTTCTTTACATAAACCACTGACAAAAATAATCCAAAAAAGTTTTAAATTTGAACAACGATTTTGCATAAACCCATTATTAAAAGTGGAGGTTTCAATAACCATTTTATCCTAAAACCATTATAAAACAAATGCTACTAAAAAAATCAAAAAATCTCTTTACAAAAGCAAAATTTAGGAGCACATCCGCTCTTCACTCTCTCACATCAATCATAGCTTAGTCTTCTCTCCCTAGTGTCAAGCCCTATTACGTTATTCCTTCTACCAATTTCTTTTTCACCCATGCCCCCTCTTTTTTGGTTTTTGTGAATTCTTCAAACCATTAGAATTAGATTCTTTTGTCCCAAATATGTATATAGATTGACCTAGTTTGGATTTATGTTTGGCCTTCAACTTAGGTACTACTTCCCCATTAAAATTTTTTAAGTCACAAAATTTCTCTATTGATGATGACATCAATATGGCTTTGGTCTTCACCCTCTTCATCATTGGAGGTGTTCAAATCAACATCTTTAATTTATCCATTGATGACAACATCAAGCTCTAGATTTCACTATTTAAATCTATTATTCTCGATCAATTTTAAGATACTATAGGCAATTGCTTATAGATTTTTTGATTCATGGTTTCTCTTATTTTCATTCTAGTCATCTAAAGTCAAATTGTTGTGATTTGTTGATCTAACTAGTTTCATCAAGTAGTGTAAACGATAGATATATACCAAATTTGGGGTAAAATCCATTTATGCTTATATTAACTTTTGTGTTGAAGAGGGCACCTTGCTATCTGGGGTTTCAAAGAATATTAGAGAGAGAAATGAGAAAGAGGAATATAAATTATGAATATGGGATTTGATGACAGTTTTATAAGAATTTTTTTATCTAAAATATATTTTTGATAATATTCTTTTCATAAAATTGTTATCTAAAGTTGCCACTTAAAATTTTCCTAATATGTTTGCATTTTTAATCGTGGTTTCTTCCTTCAACTATCATATAAACTTTTTTGACTGCATCCCCTCAATTTATTGCACTTTTATCAAGGATTTTATGATAGCTATCATTTGTTAGGTGTCATCTAAACGTATTCTTATAGTAGTGTTTCAACAACTAGCTACAATACTAACAACCTAATTAATGCATTATATCCCTATTAGGATAATGCTTTATATGAGTTTGTATCATGAGAAAAATCATATAACTCAATCTTTGTTGGATTAGTACTACGAGCAACTACAAATTGTTTTATGCATGATCGTGAAATCACAAAGATGATCTACATTAGCGTTAAAATTACTCTATACAGGTAAATATTTGTTGGTAAAATCATTAGAAAGAGTAGAACCATATATAATCATGTTGATTGGATAAGTAATATCCTATAATTTCACATATTGATAACTTAAAGGGGAAATTTTAGTTTAGATCAATTCCTTATAGTATATATCAATATGATTTCATAATATTTTATTATACAAATTAGTTTAATGGGATTATAAAATAGATATTAAGACTTAAAATATTTACATATTATGTCATTCATATTAATTAATTGCATATCATTGTATCTAGGCATGATAATGTATCTAATACATATGCATACAACTATACTACTACATGTAAATAAAGATAATATTATAAACATCTAAAAATACTAATTTTGATAACAAAAAACAAACTCTAAAATATCAAGAAGAATATTAGTATATGATATGAAGCTAAATAGTAAAAATAATAACATTAATTTACATTGATAAATATACCAGTACGTGAAATTTAATATAATAAGTATATAATTCCATATATTCTAACATAAATATCACATGCAAAAGTATACTTATATCATAATATGAGTATTTTTAATAAGCTACAATAACATAATTGCATTCATTTGTAGCTTTGCTAAATGGTGTTGCTATAACATTCACACACACACACACACACACACACACACACACACACACATATATATATATAATATCTTCATATAACATCAATAACATAGTGGTAATTCTAATTATGTACTTGTAATTTTATTATTCAAAATATGTATGTAACTTTTTAACTAATCAATACATTGTTTGATATATTATAAAATGATAGAATAGGATATGTATGTTTAAAAAGTGATCTAAAAGGAATAAAATAAAGTTTAAAACCATAATAATAATTTAAAAAACTAAAAAATGACATAAAATGTAATTTTCTATAACTAATTATGGTGCAAGAATGCTAACAAATTTTGCATAAATGATGCACATAATAGTAGTGTTTTTAATGTGTTATAGCCCTATTAGAATTGAGTTAAATATTTTTTTTATCTTGTGATATTATTTTACATCACTCAATCTATGTTTGATCGACTAATAATATTGCTACAAATCATTGAGTATGATTGTCAGATTTAAAATGCTCTAGATTAGTGCCAAAATTGCTTTATGTAAATAATTAGTGGAAAATCATCTAAATTTGGTTGAAAAATATAGATTCACAATTCAACCAGGAAGTTTAACAATCTCAAACATTCAATCACCACGGATAGAATTGGTGACAAAATATCATGTTGAATTAGTAGCTTCATTGGTAAAAATGGGTAAAATTAGATATAATAGGATGTAATTAGTTAGAATCTTATTAATTGGTTGCTCAATGTTACTCTTAAATATTAATGCCATTGTTGATGCTTCAATTTTTATCATGTGGATGCTTCCATGTGTTTGAAGTCTATTGATGGATTGTATTGTCAACTTTTGTTGTACTTCTCATAAAATGTCAAGTTTGATCTATGAAGAATGATTGATGTTATTGGTTCTCTCTCTCTCTCTCTCTCTCTCTCTCTCTCTCTCGTTACAATGTAAATTCCACCTTTCTTCTGGTCCTAGTATGAGCCACAAGTAGTTCCTTGGAGCGTTGTTAGGATTGATGATTAATCCCATATATCAACATGAATCTTTTCAAGTGTGTTTTTCGTCAACTCATATGGGACGGAGCGTTCTGGAACTGGAGTATCATCTGGAGAAGAAGACTGTTTGTATGGGAAGAGGAACAGGAGCATAATCTGATGAACCTGATAAATCAGACCTTACCGAGCAAGCATCAGAGAGACAGCATTTTATGGGATTATGACAACAGTGGGGTGTATACAGTCAAATCCTTTTGTGAAGCCCATTTCAGAAGAAATGTAGGGGATGTAGAAACAAAGGAAAACGGTCGAAAAGTCTGGATTGGTATAGCGCCACCAAGGATTGAACTATTGACCTGGTTCGTGATTCAGCAAAAGCTAAACACAAAGGATAAACTCGCAAAGTTACAGCTCATCATGACTAGGGAGGCGTTATGCCCTTTCTGTGGATCAGAAGTGGAAACTGTCTCGCATTTATTTCTGCACTACAGGCTCAGGGGGAGATTATGGTATGACATTTGCTGCTGGATGGGATACAATTGGGTAATGCCGGATAACACTCATATGGCCTTCACAGCATGGCTAGGAGTGAGATGGAAAGGCATAAAAGGAAAAATCTGGGTTGCGGCCTTTTTTGCTGTGATTGGAACCATTTGGGAGTTTCGAAATAAAGCGGTGTTTGACAATGTAAATATTTGCATGAACTGGATATCGATGTTGGTCAAGACCAGGGTGGCTTTATGGTTAAAAGACGGCCAGCATATGGGTGACTATAGGGTCGATGATATTGTACATCAGTTGCAATGCCTAGGCTGAGTGTAGGATCTCTCGAGGTTGGCTTTATTTGATCTTGATCGACCTGTAGTTTAGTCTCCTTCGGGGCTTTTCTCTCTTATGGGTGGTTGTGTGGACTTTCGAGTCTTTGTATCTTAGCTCAAACCTCATAGCTATGTTTGATGCTTTTGTTTAACTGCTAAACTATCAAAAAAAAAGAAAGCTTTCCAAGATGCCACCCATTATTAAATTACTCTAAGTTAAGAATGTTTAACTATGAAGTTATGTAAGAATAAGTTTTTCGAAAAAAAGAAAAGTATATCCTGTTAATATGGGTAATTTTATCAATCTTTTTTAAGCCTTTATTATATGACACCAATTTGAGAGTATTACAATATGATTCCGAAAGGAAATCATAGAGGATGGTATAACCTCCATCCAAGCAAACATATCAAATGTCAAAATGGTCATCTTGCATAGCCTAAGAGCATCTAAATTAGCACTCCTCAGCCACCAAGGAAGAGTGACACTCTTATACATCGATCATAAAGAGAACCGGTAGAGAGTTAGTTATACATCCGATTGAAATAAAACTTGTCAGAGCATTTTTTCTATCAACTTTTAATATGACTCCGACTTACATGTGGTCAGTTTTAGTCGTATTAATATGGGCCGGGACTCAAAATGAGACCCACCCATTTTGGGTAAGAGGGATACTCATGATTCGGCTAGACCAAGGAAAGAATTACTGGATGGGTCGGCGTCTCTCACGTTGGTATCCCTATTGTGCATATATATTGGTCTTCAACTTCCTCGCCAAAAAAATCCATTGAGAAGAGTGCGCATAGTATTAGATCAGTAGAGTCCTGACCTTCGCACATCAACTAGAATTTGCGTCGGACGCGGAGCGAAGCGAGCACCGAGGGCACAAACGGAACCATACAGCATTGGATGTCGTTGCCTCACAAGGCAACATTTTTTTATGCTGTCGACGTGGTGCATTTTTCTATTTTATTATATAGTGGCGTCATTCGAGTGCGTCTTGCTCGGTGTTCACGAGCGTGCCTGATGCACCTGAGTACTCGTTGATTTAATAACATAAAATAAAATGGTTACATATCTTTTGTTCCTTTCAATCTGAAGCGCAATAACGATATGTGTCTGTAAACGGCTCTTACTTGCAATATTATATATGTTTTATATATCTTCGTCAAATAGGCGCCCCCATTTGAAGCTACCTCTTAAACTAAATCTACTCTCTTCCTATCATCTTAAATAAACATGTTATATATATATATATATATATATATATATATATATATATATATATATATATATATATATGTATGTATGTATAGTAGTTTTTTGCCTTTTTCTTTTGAATGTGTGCTTTTGTTCGTTGTCATATAGAATGATCACTACTAGGAAAACGGAAAATAATAACAAGACATTAATAACGGTAGTTCGACAACCGTTGTCAAACGCGTGAAAATTAATGGGCGGGAGAGTTTTGATAATGGTTCTAGTTAAAAACCGTTATTAAAAGGGCAACGTTATAATTTGGACGGATGTTTTAATAACGGTTTCAGGTAAACCGTTATTAAAAGAGAATTTAATAACGGTTCTCTCAGGAACCGTTATTAAAACCCCAAAATCAAACTTATATTTCGCTCAGTTCTGTTTTGTGCCAAAATTTTCAGACTCTCTACACCTTCGTTCTCTTGCTCTCCTTCTCCTTGCAAACCCTCGCACCACTACAGCGGCTCCTCTCAAGTAAAGGAAACCCTCGCACCGCCATCTCTCCACCACGCCTCTGCCATTGTCGGCTCTGCATGTGCGTGCTGTCATTGTTCCGAAGCTAGCTAGCACTTGCACCTTCATCCTCCGTCGTGTTTGAAGCCCTTGCCTCTCTCAACATTCTCACCGTCGTGTTTGTAGCTAGCTCACTTTATGTATGTGTTTGTTCTTCCTCTCGTAACTTTTTATCTACTTATATATGTATATATATATATATAAATGCATGCATGTTGCTATAGGGTTTCATTTGTTTGTTATTGAAAGATTGTGGTTTGTCGTTCGAAAATGTGTTGTTGAATGTATTGGCTAAAAATTTTGCTGTTTGTTGTTGAATTTGTTGCGTTATTGTTATATATTAACAAATGCATGTGTTGGCCGAGACCTTTACATATATATATATAATATGAATGTGAGTGTAGAATTATATACATTTTCACTCATAAAAACTATATATATACACACACACACACACACACATTTTCATTAATAAGTATAGGAGACTAGCAATAAGATATAGGAAATGTCATATAATGAAATGCAAATATATTTTACATATGCATATGTTAATGATTGCTATTTGATGAGGATTAAATAGATATAGAGAATAAGGAATATATAAAAGTGAATAATTAAATATAGAGAAATAATTGTGTATGATAATAATAATAATAATAATAATAATAATAATTAATAATATGATTTATATATTATGCTTTAATTACATTTAGCTAGGTTTAGGGATTAGGTTTTTTTTGTTGTTTAGGGTTAGGTTTTATTATAATAAATTATGGTTAATTAGCTAGGGTTAGGGTTAGGGTTTATCGTTTATTATGGTTAATTATGGTTAATTAGGGTTAGGGTTAGGGTTAGTATTAATATCTTTTTGGAAACGTGTTAGCATGATTCGTATATATATATATATATATATATAGAATAGCATGATACATTTGAGATTAATTCTTTCTAAGCATGATTCGTATCGATAATATAATGGTACATTATTATGCTCAATACATAACTTTCTAACATAATTTATTTATTTATTTTTTGTAGAGATATGGCCAACAAAAAAATTGATAGGGATAGCAGTGATGAAGAAGGGAAGAGAGGACCTACGATTATGAGAATTATCATAGACATGAGGAATAGAGGAGAAGTAATCGAGTTGGGATGAAATACTTACAATCTTCCCATCGACCTTTATTCAGATATGTTCTTGACCTACATTTCACTTGTGACCCGTAACCGTGTTCCTATCTCCTATAATAATTGGAAGCAGGTTTCATAGGGTCATAAGGAGCATATTTGGCAGGAAATCACGGTAAATATGCTATTTTATGTAATCATTTTTGTATGTAAAATGTTATTAATTTTATTACATTAACATCGGTATACATCTACATGTCTTATTTTGCAGAGAGTGTTCAATGTCCCAGAGAGTAGGAAGAAATGACTTCTTAGACATTGTGGGGAGCGTCTAAGAACCTTTAGGTCATATTTAGCTCGTAGAAAAATGTATAGAAAGAAGGATGTTTTTGTACGACAGAACCCACCCAAACGATACGGTTTCATCGATCAAGAAAGTTGGACCAATTCATTGCTTATCGTCTTACGGTGGATTTTAAGGTACTTGTTAGATAACAATTAAACTTTTTGTATCAATCCCAGTATTATGCTTAATATTGAAATAACCATGTCATTATGTTTTGGCTTGTCACATAGGAATAAAGTAGCCAAAATAAAGAGATTGCCAAGCAAAATAAATACCTGCATAATATGGCTCGCAAAGGCTATGCGGGCCTTGAAGAGGAGTTGGTATGCATTTTGTGATTATCTATTTACATGTAAATGTTGAATTTTATAATAATATTCTTAATTAAGAATATTTTTTGATTTGTAGCTCCTAGCCCAAGACTTGGACCCATGTACCTTGTCCATCAATATTGGTACATTATGGAAGAAGGCTAGAGCAACAAAAGATGGATATATTAATGAATATGTTGATGTTGCAGCCAAAAAAATTGTAAGTTTGTAGATATCTAGAACCCTACTTACTTTTCTTTTAGAAAACTATTATATTATGCTTATTCCTATAAGTTAAATTTATAGGACGAACTTGAAACGTCAGAAGGTGAGGAGGTGGACCAATATAGCATTGTGGCCCAGGCTACAGGAATTGTAGAACACCCTGGAAGACACAGGGGCATTGGATTGGGTGTTACGAGAACGAGCATATGTGGTTGATCTCGTGGTTCTCGTAGCACTAATGAGCAAGTCGCCATCCTCACCCAAAAATTGAACGTGGCATTTGAATGGATGGCAACAATGGAGCAAGAGTTGTCATTTATTAAATCTCAAGGGTATAAGCCATCCGATTCAGTAGACCATGATCAGCTTCACATACCTAATGTAAATAGCGTCAGAGATAGTTGTGAAGCTGATGCATTTCTTTCTATTCTTCCCAAGGTAAGCATTACAAACTATGAATTGTTATTAAATGTATTCGGTGTAATAAATTATTAATAATGTGTAATATTTTTGTTTAGGGTTTGCATAAATGTGACTTATTAGTGAATGACCTTTCAACAATTTTGGCGAAAGAAAGGGTCCGCAGCAATCACAGTACTGAAACGCAGACAATCCACGGGTACAATTTAGCCCTAAATATAAGGCTGGTGAGTATTGACACTCCAATCATTGGCAGTGCATACTTGCCTTGTTATAAAGAGGGCGATGAGGCAACCACAGTACTAGAAGCTCATGGAAGCTTTGTGGCTTGGCCTGCGGATCAAATACGTCTCACTACTGAAGAGGTATTTACATTTGACATCTTCATTAGACCTTATTTAGTAGTTACATTATATATACCTTTTTCATATATATATATATATATATATATATATATATATATATATATATATATATATATATATATATATGCTCAATATATATATTGTTTAATATTATCAATTAAGGAATCAAAAAATGAATCAAAAAAGAAGACTGCTTCTGCTAGTAAAACCAAGAGAGGTATTAGCAGAACGAGCAACACAAAACAGGGCGCTCCTAAAGGAAAGAGAGCTATATCTGAAAAATCAGTTGCCCCACAAAAGATTCCTTCTTCAAATCAGCAAAGCCAACCTCCACCAGCATTAGCTATATTATATTTTTATGCCCAAAACTACCTCAGGGACAATTATATTTTCATTGATTGTCGTCCTGAGTATGTTGGGAGGGACGATGCTACTTACATGGTATCGACGACTGACATAAGCGAAATTTATAATCAAGAATGGATGTCAACCATAAGTGTCGCCGTCTATGTCACGTAAGTATTATTTCATTTTGAGATTTTAGTACTCTTAACTTATACAATTGAAATTTTTATGACATCTTATATGAGTTATTATTTATTAACAAATATGCATTGTTTTTGTTGTCCATAGGTTGGTAGCTACTCGAGCTGCGATGGAGGGAATGATGTCCTCTATTGTGTTTGTGTGCCCATACTACATTGCTGACGGTAGTACAATAAGAGAGGGTAGGCACATAAACTATTTAGCGGATCGCATTTTGATTGAGGGACACAACAAGCTCCATCTCATTCCTCACCTCGCAAATGAACATTGGGTTTTGTACGCCGTCCGACCTGATCTTAATAAAGTCTATGTGTTTGATTCCCTTCGAACCTATGACGTGCCTTTTGAAGTCGCTCGTCGTGGTGGGAAGGAATTTATCGACATGTTAGTATACTTTTCACTTCTTACTTCATTAGCTTATTTATACATATATTCGCCTAGCTAGCTTTTATTATTTGAGGTATATATGCGTACTTACAATATTGTGTATCCAACTCTATTTATTAGGGCACTACAGACAGCGTATCAAAGGAGAGGTGGGAATGGTGTCCCAGACCCAAAGAATGTTCAATACGAGCCTGTCATAGTAAGTAGGAAGGCAACTATTTCATATTTTATTTTAATTAAAATTAATATCTAATAGTTAGAGAGCTAACTGAATTTATTTGACAGTGTCCACAACAGCAAAACGACAAAGATTGTGGATGCTATGTATGTAGAGCAATGGATTTGATAGTCCAAAATAGATCGGTCAACATAGATCCAAGCCATGTATGTTTTCTTTTCGATATTTTTCCATTAATGAATCATGACATATATATTTGATACTTGACGTAAGTGCTAACTATATATTAATCAAAACTTGGGATTTGTAGTTTTTCACCGATGATTATGCACAAGACCAGCAATACAATGTTGAAGAAATTGATGAAGTGAGAGAGCAATGGGCCAAGCATGTGCACTCATTCATTCGGTATTAGGTAGTGATCTATATATTCTACATGCATGTTCAGGTTTGTATTTTTTCTATGTCTTTAAGTCTTCTAAGCTAGATTTATAAACATTTTGCTTTGGTGTGTAGAGCTACCAAGTTGTGGTATGCCTACTAATTTTGATTCTTGAGTATATATGTCCGGTGTATTAACAAGGGATTGATTGAAATTATGGTGTGATTGCAGATTTGTTATCAATTGATGTTGTTTTACAATGCAGATTTGGTAATTATTTGAACATACAACTGTGTATGTGGGCAGGAACAAAACTGCAAAAACTAAATAAAAAAAATTGGAGTTTTAATAACAGTTCTGATGAAAACTGTTATTAAAAGGTAGGTTTTAATAACGGTTTTCATCAGAACCGTTATTAAAACCCTCTTGTTTAACAATGGTTTTTCTCAAAAACCGTTATTAAACATGCATTTTATGCTCATATTGGCGGGTTTTTTATATTTTTGATAACGGTTATGAACCGTTATTAAAGATTTAATAACAGGTGTTTTAATAACGGTTGAAAACCGTTATTAAAACTGTAAAATAACTGTTATTAAAACTACTTTTTGGGGTAGTGGATACATGGAACAGGCATACATACATGCATATATTTTCTAATTGGTTTGGCTTCAATAACAGTCTTTTGTCACTACTCCGAAAAGGGGTTTTAATAACGGTTATTTTATAGTTTTAATAACGGTTTTCAACCATTATTGAACCGCCCGTTATTAAATATTTAATAACGGTTCATAAACGTTATCAAAATATACAAAAACCCGCGAATATGTGCATAAAATTTATATTTAATAACGGTTTTTATCAGAACCGTTATTAAAGCCTAAGTTTTAATAACGGTTTTCATCATTAAAGCCTCAATTTTAATAACGGTTTTGATGAAAACCGTTATTAAAACTATAGTTTTTTTTTAATGTTTTTGTTGTTTTGTTCCTACCCACATACACAGTTGTATATTCAAATAATTACCAAATCTGCATTGTAAAACAACATCAATTCATAACAAATATTACGGCCAACACATTCATTTGTTAATATATAACAATAACGCAACAAATTCAACAATGAACAGCAACATTTTCAACCAACACATTTTTTAACAAAAACTGCAATTTTTCAATAACAAACAAAAGCAACCCTGTAGCAACATGTTAGCACTTCTATATATATATATATATATATATATGTAAGTAGAGAAAAATTTACGAGAGGAAGAACAAATACATACGTAAAATGAGCGGCGAAAAGCAAGAAACCAGTGGTGAGCAAGTTGAGAGCGGCAACAGCCTACAAACACAATAGAGGATGAAGGTACAAGTGCTAGCTAGGTTCGGAACAATGACAACACACACATGCAAAGTTGACAATGGCAGAGGGGTGGTGGAGAGTTAGCGGTGCGAGGGTTTCCCTTACTTGAGAGGAGCCGGAGTAGTAGTGCATAGTGTGGTGGTGCGAGGGTTTTCAAGGAGAATGAGAGTAAGAGAAGGAAGGTGCAGAGAATCTGAAAGTTTTGGCACGAAATAGAACTAAGCAAAATAAAAGTTTGATTTTAGAGTTTTAATAATGGGTCCTGAAAGAACTGTTATTAAAACCTTTTTTAATAACGGTTCTTTCAAGAACCGTTATTAAAACATCCGTGTAAATTTTAACATTGCCCTTTTAATAACAGTTTTGAATTATAACTGTTATTAAAACTATTCCGCCCATTAATTTTCACACATTTGACAACGTTCTTCGAACTACCGTTATTAATGTCCCGTTATTATTTTTCGTTTTTCGTAGTAGTGTGTACTCAAGTCAATTATATATATATTATTAAATGAAACGACGTATATTTACTCAAAAAGCAAGCAATGTGAAATGTATTTTTTTTTTTATAGTTTAGTAGTTAGACAAAAGCATCAAACACAGCTACGAGGTTTGAGCTAAGGTACAAAGACTCGAAAGTCCACACAACCACCCATACAAGAGAAAAGCTCCGAAGGAGACCAAACTACAGGACGATCAAGATCAAATAAAGCCAACTTCGAGTGATCCTATACTCAGCCTAGGCATTGCAACTGATGTACAATATCATCGACCCTATAGTCACCCATATGTTGACCGTCTTTTAACCATAAAGCCACCCTAGTCTTGACCAACATTGAAATCCAGTTCAGGCAAATATTTGCATTGTCAAACACCGCTTTATTTCGAAACTCCCAAATGGTTCCAACAACTGCAAAAAAGGCCGCAACCCAGATTTTTCCTTTTATACCTTTCCATCTCACTCCTAGCCATGCTGTGAAGGCCATATGAGTGTTTTCCGGCATTACCTAGTTGAATCCCATCCAGCAGCAAATGTCATTCCATAGTCTCCCCGTGAGCAATGTGAAATGTATTAAAAGGTGCAATTAGCTCAGCCACATATATTAGTATTAAAAGGTCTTGTTATGAGTCTTCGCCCCCCCCCCCCTTCCCTCTCCCCTCAGAAGGATGTATTACACACGCGTGCACGTATAGACGATGCGAAAGGTACTCAAGTGCACACATTACGTGTCTTGTTTGAATTTTTTTTTTTTTTTAATTCACATTGCGGAAAGGAAGATATATGCAGAGATGCTGCTTTTACGTGTGGAAGGTGTGTGTGACCCTTAAATCCTTGCTAACAGTCTCACGCCACTTCACCAAACATTTCTTTAGATGTTAAAACACTCGTGTAGCAAAATCAATGTGTGTTACGCTACCTCTTCATTAACTTAATTTAATTTATGTTGATTAATTTAGGAAGATTGATGATTGCACATATTCTCCTCTTCCCTGTTCTTTTCATATATCATCATTCGAAATGTGTTGCAGGCACTTTATTATTCGAAATCATGTGTTACCTTATTGTTCCACCGTCAAATAATATATGAGCGTTTCTTACATTTTCCATTTTTCAAAAATAAATAAGTATTTATTTCGCTCATTATTGCATGCTGTCGAGCGACATGAATAATAAGATGATGAACATTGCACCAAGTGCGTACCTATATATGCATAATAGATGGATCATGATCAATTGATCATGGTCTTACATCATAACATTTAAGCTTAATTTTTATGATAACCCTTTAACATATGGGGATTAAAATTTCATTAATTAATTGTACATCCTTTCCTATATTCCATCTCTGTCCGTTAGTTTTCTCTTGATTGTGGCTTTCTAATATTTTTCATATATATAGGGATATCTAATAAGAACTAGCTATCACCGTGAAAACCGATAATTGGTATCTCAAGTTGAAAAAACTATCTACGGTAGGTGATAAAAACTATTGTTAATAGGTAGAAGAAACTACTACAAGCATTATTAAAAAATTATAATATTTGAGTGTTAGATATACAAAAAGCGGTGACATTTTTATAAATTTTGTGTATTTATATTTTGATTTTAGAAACTACCTACCATAAATAGTATAAACTATTTTTAGTAGGTGGAAGAAACTGCTATAAATCTCTTAGAAAACTATAGTATTTGAATGTTAGAAATAAAAATAGTGGTATTTTTATAAATATTAGTTATTTATGTTTTAGATCAAGAAATTATCTATAGTAGATGGTGAAAACTACTTTTAGTGAATGGTAGAAACGATTATAAGTCTCTTAGAAAGCTACTTAATTTGAGTGTCAGAAAAAAAAAGTAGCAATTTTGTAAATATTGATATTTATGTTTTAAATTATGAAACAACCTATGCTAGGTGATAGAAACTCTCGTAGTAGGTGGTAGAAATTACTTTTAAGTATCTCAAATAGAAATTACTTTTAAGTATCTCAAAAGATTAGTGCGTAAAATGTAGTTTTTACTAGATATCTCTCCTATATATATAATATCAACAGCTCAACTAGGGACTTTAGCCACGATATTTTACTTAACTATAAACTTCGGTCGCTTTATTTTACGAGCATCATATGTTTCTTTCAAAAAACTCGTTTACTACATATGATCAAAAGCTGATGATTTTGCCCAACCACCTTGAATGAAGTGGTAAGGGAATCCTTCCAATTAGTCGGGTGTCGTCCCAAAAAAATCCTACCGGATTTGAAAAGGCCTAATTCTTATTGTTTTTTAAGAAGTTGATGATTTTAATAACGGTGATAAGCGGGTTGGCGTGGGCGGGACAAAATAGGTGTAGGACACAAGTTACTAGTAAACGCAAGAAGTAGGCTCCCGTTAAAAGTGGATTTTGGACCGGTATTTCAAAGCTTCAAATGTAAATGGAATTTTGCCACGGACTTTTCCTTTGGTCTTGCTGCTTGAATATCGTCGTCTGCAATTGGCTAGAATGATTGCTTGTCTCATTTGAGGCCGAAAGTGGTATGTCTTCTTTTTCCCCTTCTTTCGAACCAATGTCACTATTTGTGTACTATTTGCATGGTCCCCGAATCCCATGGATGGAAGATGCATATTGCATAAAATAAAATAAAAAACGGTTATTTTGTTGTTTTATTTTTATCAAAAGTAATTTTAGAGCATACTTATTGATCTAAGTGTCAATCAGGTCGGATGAATGAAGATCGAATCAAGTTATCTATGGATATTTTTTCTTACGGATCGATTATGGGTTGGATCGGGTTGTTTTGATTCACCTTGTTATTCTAGTCGGATTCAAATCGTTGGAGATGTGGATTATATAGGATTAATTTATCGCTCCAATTTGGATCGTTGGAGATCCGGATTATATCGGATTAATTTATTTGGTTGGGTTTGGGTTGTGCTAGTACATATTCGGATTAGGGTCGGATTAGTTATTTAGGATTAGCTTGTCGGCTTCGGGCCGAGCTGTAACACCCCAAAATTTACATAATTCTTTTTTAAAATAATAATACTTATAACTTAAACCGTAAATTCTGAAGATATTACCGCCATACTTAATATTAGACCGGTTCACTCCTACCGTTCCAGCATTAAGTGTTAAGGCTAAGAAAAATTACTTGAAAAAATTAATAAATAATCCAAATTCATGATTACGAAAATCAAATACACGCTATTCCTTACACAATCCAAAGTACAAGGATTAGTTCATCGAGAAAGGAGAAAAACTGCAATAATAAAACTATTTCAGGAGTACTAACTATAATTAAAAGAAATGGTGATAAAAATCTCAAGGAGAGCCGGCCACGTCACTATAGGAACAGGTCCCGCCCCAATGTCACTCGGCCCCTCTTGATGACCCATAGACATCGATATCATCATAAAAGACATCTCCTACCTACAGGAAATCAGATGGGCCTTCTACTCGTTGGAATGAGCAGCACCCATGAAACGAGTGATAAGTACGCTACGTACTGAGTAAGGTAACCGAGCGCTAATGCCAACACATAAGCATAGAGATTCATACAGAGGACATAACAGAGGCACAATCACGGTAGCGTAATATCGTACAATCAATCGAGTAGATACATAAAGATCCAATTAAAGTCCCGATTATTTACTTAATTGATCGTTTATCGGAAATCGATACACATCATGCCTTTTTATCAAATCCATGCGAATACGCAAGCCCCCACTATTATAGCTGGTGGATCGGAGGCACATAGGGTATCATACCCTAACCACTATTATAGCCTGTGGATCAGATACACATAGGACTACGCGTCCTAACCACTATTCCTAACCGGTGGATCGGTTGGCTCCGGCACGCATGGTGTTCCACTGTAAATAATTAGTATCTTTTAGGTACCTTGCAAACTATGGTTTATTTTTATTGAGCTTGGGAACCCCCACTATTATAACCGGTGGATTGGTTACGCATAGGACATCATGCCCTAACCGCTATTATAACTGGTGGATCGGTCACACATAGGGTAAACACCCTAACCACTATTCCGAATAGGTAGATCGGTTGGTCCCGTCTCAATGATCTTTCACTTTAAGTGATTAGTATCTTAAGTATCTTATTCAACAACTTTCATCCTAGATAAACCCTAGATATGCATGACCAACACTATGCAACCCTAGCTCCACGTAATTTACACTTCCAATCGAACCCTAATCCCCACGCAAACCATACTCCCATGCGAACCCTAACTCCACGTAAAACATATCTCCATGCAAACCCTAACTCCACGTAAAACATATTCCCATGCAAACCCTATCTCCCATGCAAACCCTAACTCTACGTAAAACATATTTCCGTGCAAACCCTAACTCCCCATCAATATTTTATAACTCCATCATTATTTTACGAGCCCATCATTATCTTACAACCCCATAATTATCTTACCATTCCATACTTATTTTATGACCCCATCATGCATGTCTTAAGGCCACATTATACAACAATAATAACATAAATGTACACATGATTCTCATGCCACCATTTTTCCACACCAACATACTTCAATCCCATAATCATGCTGTATTAATAACAAGTATACAATATTCACACAAAATACACTATAATTAACATCACATGGCATACATAGCATAAAATCACATAATACAAGTATGGCCTTAGCACCCCTTACCTAAAACGTCACATGTCTTGGAGCACGCTCCTATATCACTTGAGGGCTTTGGTTGGGCTCACCTACTATGGGAAAAATACTAGGATTAGGTTTTCTCTTAAGAATGCTATTATTTCTAACTTACCCCAAGACCTTATTTTTAATTAAAAATTATTATATTAGAATTGACTCTACAAAATACTAGTAGAATATTAATAATAAAACTAATGCAGTTCAAAACAAAAAGGTGATATAAGGGTCTCTACCCTTCACCAAAATAATATGAGTAAAGATAAAATAATAATAATAATAATAATAATAATAATAATAATAACTAAATATTATAAATAAAGATAATATCAAGAATAATAATAATAATAATAACAACAATATATAAGCTTTAAAATTTAAAGTGGGGTTTCGACCCTACTTATAACTAATGACCTACTATGTATTAATATTAATAATAAAATTAATAACATATATAATAATATTGAAATAATAAAGATAATGATAATATTATTATTAATGGTTATAAGAACAATAGAAATAATAATACTAAAATATATAAGTGTGAATGATAATATAAAATTAGGGCCTAGGATTTTCCAGAATAAATAAATAAAATGTTAATAATAATTATTCTAATAATTATAATATTAATAATAATAAGGAGAATGATAATAATCATATAATAATTCAATTAATAACTTAAAATTCGAAACTAACAATAAAATTATTTTATTACCGCTCTCCACCCTGCAAGTACAATTCAGCATAAATTTTATATCAAATAATAATAATATTAATAGCAAGGAAATTATTATTATATTCAAATATTTACTAATAAATAAAATAAAAATGAAATAATTTACAATAAATAGTAAATAATGACTAAGGAGGTTTAGGGTTTCACCTTGAGTCGACAGGAATGGGCGGCACCGACGGTGGTTCACGACGGTGGCCGGAAAAATGATCTAAGAGGGAAAAAGATGAAGAAAAAGAGAGAAGGAGCAGGGGAAAAATTAAAATAAGGTTATGGTTCGGTGGAGGAATATTAGAGGGAGTTTTTGGGTGGTTCAGAGGGCAGTAGAAGTGGCGGAAACGGCAGCTTAAGGGTTTCGGGGTGAAAATTCTGGCGAGATGAGCAGCAAACTTGGCACAACTATAGAGGCCCGTGCAAGAAGAATCGAAGGTTGAAAATAGTTTAGTTAATTAGGGAAATTTTTAGGGAAGAAATTGGAATGCTGCGGTGGCGCGGAGGTTGCTATCAGCAGCGGGGGAAGCGTCTGAAGCCAGGGTGGCGGCCAGCCCTTGCTTAGAGTTTTCGGGGAAGAAAAACTCCAAAAACTCCTACAACTAGGCTATTTATAGATGGTAGATGGGATAATAGGGTGTTGAAGCTCGGCAGGGAGGTATTAAGTGCAAGAATTTGGGTGGCCGGTGGCTGTAATTGATCGGCCATCGTTTGGGTTGCTTCAAAATTTCGCGAGGCTGGGGAGAAGAAACGGGCGAGAGATAACGGACGAGAGTTACGCCAATTTATTCCTTGAGTAAAGAGGAATACAATGAGCCAAGAAACGATCGATCAAAGTCCCTGTGGGCGGAGACACCATTGACAGGGTCGAGAGCTGCAGCCGCGACGACGGAGGAGGGAGGAGGAAGAAGAAGATGGGCTGGGCCGGGCGGTTCGCAAAGAAAAAGAAAGAAAGAAAAGAAGGGAGAACCGGGCGGTCGGGCGCGGGTCAAAGGCATTTAAATGAAACGCCGAGTTTTAGTGCGAAAAGAAGACAAACGTGGCGTAGAGAGGGACTATAAAGGACGTCGCAGGTAGCGTTTAAATGAAACGACGCGTTTTGGTTGGACAGTAGGCAAAACGCGGTACTGGAAGGGGGCAGGAGGCGCGAGCAACGCTGGGCCGCGGAGGAAAGGAAAAGGAAAAGGAAACTGGGCCGCCGAGACAAGCCCAGTCCGGGGAGAAGAGAAAAAGAAAAAGAAAAGGAAGAAGAAAGAAAAAGAAAGAAAAAGGAAAAAGGAAAAAGGGGAAAAAGAAAAAATAGTGGGTTGGTTTAATTAAATTAATTAGGCGATTTAGGTTATTTAAAAATAATAATATTTAAATAATATAATATTTAAATCCCTTTATAGGCTAAATAGGATTTTTAAAAGATTTTTCCATAAATTCCATTTTAATTAGCAAAACACCCTAAATTTCTCCAATTACATTACTTATAAAATTATTATTAATTTGGAAATATTTTATCCTCCTTATTTTAAATAGAATAGTTTATTTAATTAATCTCCAAAATAATATCCTTAATTAGTTAAAATGCCCAAATTCTCTCCTAATAAAAATAGTTATAAATTTCTTCTTGATTTATCTTAATTAATTCAATTTATTTTAATAAAAATAATTTATTTAAATAATTTTTCTAATAAATATCATTTGAAAGTAATTTATAAAATTTGAAATTTTCGGGGCATTTCATTACTACCCCCTTAAAAACAGACTTCGCCCCCGAAGTCTCCTGTGGTTATATATCCTAAGAAAAGGGCTAAGAAATTCTAAGGATCTGGAATAACAATTTATTAACTAAACTTAAAGCAACTACCCCCTTAGGGACAAACTAAAAAAAATCTAACCTTCCACAAAAAGCTCCGGGTATGCTTCTCGCATATCTTTTTCGGTTTCCCAAGTAGCTTCTTTGGTTCCATGGTGACTCCATAAGATCTTAACCAGAGGCACCGAACTCGTACGAGTCTTCCTCAACTTAGTGTCAAGAATCCTCACTGGTTGTTCCTCATAAGTCATCGAATCATCCAGTTCAACCTCATCTAGTTGAATTACGTGTGACGGATCGGCAACATACTTCCTTAGCTGAGAAATGTGGAACACATTATGCACTCGTGCCAACTCTGGAGGAAGAGCCAATCTGTAGGTAACTTCGCCCACTCGCTCTAATATCTCATAGGGACCGATATATCTAGGGCTCAATTTGCCCTTCCTTCCGAACCTCTGCACTCCTTTTGTAGGTGAAACCCTTAATGACACCTTATCTCCAGGTTCAAAATCTTTATCCCTACGCCTCTGATCGGCATAACTCTTTTTTCTACTTTGAGCTGCTTTCATCCGATCCTGAATCTGTCTGACCTGACGAGTCATATCCTCGATTAATTCTGGTCCTAACACGATTATCTCACTGATGTCGCTCCAACATAGGGGAGTCCTACACTTCCGTCCATACAACGCTTCGAAGGGAGCCATCCCAATACTGGCATGATAACTGTTATTATAGGAAAACTCCACCAAATGCAAGCGTTCCTCCCAACCTCCCTAGAAATCCAACACGCAAGCTCTCAACATATCCTCCAAGGTCTGAATGGTCTGCTCCGTCTGCCTATCCGTGGCAGGGTGAAAAGCTGTGCTCATCTATAGCTTGGTACCTAAAACTTCTTGTAACTTTTGCCAAAAGTGAGATAAGAACCTCGAATCTCGATCTGAAACAATATCCTTAGGGACCCCGTGACGGCTGACCACAAATTTCATATAAGCGTTGGCCAACTGCTCCATACTCCAAGTGGACTTCATAGGAATGAATATGGCTGACTTGGTCAATTTATCAACAATAACCCAGATGGTATCACAGCCGCTTCGGGTCCTTGGTAATCCACTCACAAAGTCCATAGAAATGGAGTCCCATTTCCACCCTAGCACCTCCAAAGACTGAAGTAATCCCGCTGGTCTTCGATGTTCGATCTTAACCTTTTGACACACAAGACACCGAGATACAAACTCAGATACCTCTCTTTTCATACGTGGCCACCAGTACACCTTTTTGAGATCCTTGTATAACTTCGATCCTCCTGGGTGAACCGAATAGGGAGTCTGATGTCCCTCCTCCATAATACAATGCTTAAGGTCTGGACATCTTTGGGGCACACACCAACGACCCTTGAATCGAATACTGCCATCCTCATGGACTCTGAACCCCTCGGCTTTGCCTTCCTGCATCTTCTGTCGAATCCTTTCCAACTTGACATCTCCAACCTGGCCGGCTCGGATCTCTTCAAATATAGTCGGAGTGAGCGTCAAGGCATTCATACGAGTTTCGAGATCTCCCTGCTGAATCATCTCAATCTCTAGGTCTGCTAACTCCCTTATTGTTTGATCAGCAATCACACAACATAGCGTAGAATGTGCAGTCTTCCTACTGAGAGCATCAGCAACCACATTGGCCTTACCCTCATGATAGGTCAATTCAATGTCATAATCCTTTACTAGCTCCAACCATCTTCTCTGCCTCAGGTTGAGCTCCTTCTGTGTGAAGATATACTTAAGACTCTTGTGATCTGTAAAGAATTTACATTTTACCCCGTAGAGATAATGCCTCCAAATCTTCAAAGTGAACACAACAGCAGCTAACTCAAGATCATGCGTGGGATAATTCTGCTCATGTTTCTTCAACTATCATGAGGCATAAGCTACCACTTTACCCTTCTGCATCAGCACGCACCCTAAACCATACTTGGATGCATCACTATAAACTTCTAACTCCTCGGTCTCCTCAGGTAAAGTCAACACTGGTGCAGTGGTCAACCTCTTCTTCAGTTCTCGGAAAGCCTCTTCACAAGCCTCTTCCCATTGGAACTTTGTAGTCTTCTTCAAGAGATTAGTCAAAGGTCTGGCTATCTTAGAAAAGTTCTGTACAAATCGTCTGTAATATCCAGCCAAACCTAGAAAACTTCGAATCTCCGATATGTTCGTAGGGGGCTTCTACTCTGTAACGGCTACAATCTTAGCAAGGTCCACAGCCACTCCTTTAGCCAATACAATGTGCCCAAGGAAGGCGACCTCTTGGAGCCAAAACCCACACTTTGATAGTTTCGCATACAAATGATGCTCTCTTAATGTACTCAGAATGGTGCATAGATGTTGCTCGTGCTCCCCATCTCCCCGGGAATATATCAGAATATCATCAATAAAAACCACTACAAATTGATCGAGGAAAGGTCTGAATATCCTCGTCATCAAGTCCATGAACACTGTCGGGGAATTTGTAAGTCCAAAGGGCATCACCGTAAATTTGTAATGCCCATATCGCGTTCGAAATGCAATCTTCATGATGTCCGCATCAGCGATCCTCAATTGATGGTACCCGAACCTCAAATCTGTCTTGGAAAACACCGTATCTCCCTTCATCTATTCAAATAGATCATCAATTCTCGGGAGCGGATATCGATTCTTCACCGTCAAATGGTTCAATCCCCGGTAGTCAATGCAGAGTCGAAGACTACCATCCTTCTTCTTTACAAACAATATCGGCGCTCCCCACGGTGATACGCTTGGTCGGATATACCCAAGCTCCAATAGTTCCTCCAACTGAACCTTTAATTCTTTCAATTTCACCGGTGCCATTCTGTAAGGTGCCTTGGAAACAGGCTCAGCTCCTGGCACTAGCTCAATCTTGAAGTCAATTTCCCAGACCGGAGGCATGCTTGGTATTTCTTCTGGGAAAACGTCTGAAAATTCTTTAACTACCAGAATATTGTCCAAAGATGTTAGATCCTTGTTCAGCCCCTTCACATTGCATAAATATAGAGGACACCCCTTCTGGATCAAAGCATTCAATGCAACCGCTGATACAACCTTAGTGGTCGGCTTGGGTTGAATCTTCCGATATGAAACCCTAGTACCCTTCAGCCCTCGCAGAATTACCCGCTCCTGGGCACAATCAATAATTGTTTTGTACTTTCCCAACATATCCATGCCTATAATTACGTCGAAGTCTTTTAGATCCATCCTGACCAGATCCACTAGGAAGTCTACCCCTCTTATATCTAAGGCCACGTCGGAAAACCTCCAAATACACTCCATCTTATCACCCGACGGAAGCATAACAGATAGTTCTATTCTAGCAGATGGTGACAATCCAACCTTAGCAGCAAAAGCAGAGGAAATGAAAGATAATGTGACACCCGAATCAAATAGCACATAAGCTGGAAATGAGTAAATGGTAAACATACCAGTAACAACATCCAACTGTCGGTCAGCCTGACTGATAATGTTCAGGTGCCCTCCTGACTGGCCTCCCTTCTAAGGATAAGGCTTAGGTCCCTGTGATCTTTCTCTTTTCTCTCGAGCTGGGGCACCGGATGGAGCAGGTGCTCTCTGATAGTGCTGTTGGGATGAGTTCTAACGGGATTGCTGATAGGCCTGCTGCTGAGATATGAGAGCTCCTCCCTGCGGGGGTGGTCGGTTCTAACTCTGCTGGAAACGAGGGGGCCTCCAACACTCCATTGCTCTATGACCCATCTTCCCACAATTTAGGCATGTAATTAACTTGCATGCGCAAGTTCTGCCTGAGTGGGTGTGACCACACTTCAGACAAACTAGGCCCCTCGGGGGGCCTTGGCTCCCTCTACTCTCTCTCGGTGGCGACCTCTTGAACTCTCCAACCCTAGGCTGGGTCTTGCTCCCAGAACTCTGGACTTCGGGATTTCTCTTCCCAAGGATGGTGGCCTGCTCATGGATCAACGTGTCTACGATGCAAGCACGCTCATACAAGGATGGTAAATTAGTGAATGGCACAGCACCCATCATCAGCCCCTAAGTCAGCTGCATAAAATCCCGGAGTTTGTCCCTCCTAAGGATCTCGGGATAGAACCTAGTGAGTAAGGCGGTCTTAAAATCCTCCCACGAAGTTAGAAAACCATTCCGCTCTCGATGCTCCTCCCACTAGGCATCTGCTACACCCCGTAGGAAGAAGGCTGCGATGCTGGGTCGTCAATCAGCCAGACAATTCACGACCTCAAAAGTGCGATCCATATCACGGATCCACCCCTCTAGGATCACCGGGTTTTCCTCCCCGGAGTAAGTCAGAGGGTGATGTCCCATAACCCTTTGAAGCCAGTCCTCCCCGGCAACATGGGCTTGGTGGGCGAACTCAAGAAAGGCGGTGACTGCCTCCTGTAAACGGCTAATTCTCTCGTTGTTTACCATCTTGCTGCACAAAAATAAACACTTAGTAAGGAACCCACTGGTTTAAAAATCTTAGCACGATTTTCTACCACTTAGGGGAAAAGAAAACTAATCTACCCTTTTACTCCTCACCGTGGCCGGATCCAAAAATTTTGAAAACAAAATGGTTTTCAATTAAGGCAGAAAATTCTTTTCGAAGTTCTATAGCAACTTCCAAAATTAACTTTATTTCCAAAAACGAGCGACGCTGGGCTGTGGAGGAAAGGAAAAGGAAAAGGAAACTGGGCCGCCGAGACAGGCCGAGTCTGGGGAGAAGAGAAAAAGAAAAAGAAAAGGAAGAAGGAAGAAAAAGAAAGAAAAAAGAAGAAAGAAAAAGGAAAAAGGAAAAAGGAAAAAGGGGAAAAAGAAAAAATAGTGGGTTGGTTTAATTAAACTAATTAAGCTATTTAGGTTATTTAAAAATAATAATATTTAAATAATATAATATTTAAATCCCTTTTTAGGCTAAATAGGATTTTTAAAAGATTTTTCCATAAATTCCATTTTAATTAGCAAAACACCCTAAATTTCTCCAATTACATTACTTATAAAATTATTATTAATTTGGAAATATTTTATCCTCCTTATTTTAAATAGAATAATTTATTTCATTAATCTCCAAAATAAGATACTTAATTAGTTAAAATACCCAAATTCTCTCCTAATAAAAATAGTTATAAATTTCTTCTTGATTTATCCTAATTAATTCAATTTATTTTAATAAAAATAATTTATTTAAATAATTTTTCTAATAAATATCATTTGAAAGTAATTTATAAAATTAGAAAATTTTGGGGCATTTCACGAGCAAGCTAATATTTGAGTGATTTCATGTTTGACATAATTTGATAAGTTAGGTTTGGATTAACTTAACAAATCAAGCTTTTCTAGTTTTTGATGGGTCAAGATGGTTTCATGCCGAGCTAATTTTGAATCAAATCACTTTAGATTTGCGTCAAATCAAATATTGACCATCAATTTTAATCTGATTCATTAACCTCGTAAATAAGCATTAGTTTAACTTCACGTAAGAATATGATTAATAATGTGTTATTTGTTTATCATTATAACTTTTTATGTTGTATTTTTACGTAAAACATTCAGTAAAATTAGAATATCTTTGGTGAATAAGTATGTCCAAAATAAAAGTAAGAAAAAGTAAATTTTATAAAACAATATATTTTTAAAAGCTTTAAATAAATAATAATACATGTGTATTTTTATTATTATTATCATAACTAGTTAATATCGAATTTAGTTTTCTTAAGTTGGATTAAGTTGATGGCGGATTAGATTGATTGTAGGTTAGGTTGATCACGGGTCGGATTGATATCGAATTATGGATTGATATTGGATTATGGATTGAGTTTGAATCAAATTAGTTATATTTATGTAAGTGTCAAATTAGTTCGGACGAATCAAATCAACTTATGCCTTTAGTGGAGATTATAATTAGAGTTGAGAATCAGACGGGTTGGATTACTATCGGATCGGGTTATATAATAATCGGATTATTTTGGTTTCGGTTAATCTCGAATCAGTTTGTTAGGCCAAGTTAGGTTGGGTTTGATTAAGATCAACTCGATATCGAATAATCTCATGTCATTCTAAGTTCTCGGATTAGGTCGAATTGAGATCAAATGGAGTTGCATTCAAGTAATTTTGGGTTATTCTAATTTTAATTTAGGTTTGAATCAGGCTTAGGTGAGTTTGAATTATTATATTTTCAGGTCGAATTTGAATTAGATTCTGATCATTTCATATTTGAGTTATGATTTGCCCTTTTTTTTATTCCAAGATGTTATTAAAATCTAATTATTTTGAGAACATTTATTTCAATTTATCTTATTCAATTAAAGTGAATTATTATTTTGATTGTTTTAGGGCCTTAGAATTTTTTTTGTTATTATTTTCTCTTTGGAGATGTCTTTGACGTTTCAAATTTAAAAGTTTTCAAATCAGATCACTTTCCTTTTTATATTAAGGTATAGCTTATAATTCAACTACATTATTAGCTTGTTCATATTGAGTTTGAGTATTGTTTTAATTTTATATTATATTTGTATTTTGTACATTCATTACATAATATTAACTTACAATGAATGTTGATAATTGATAACAAATAAAAGCTTCTGAGGTTGTACTTCTCATATGATTTTTATATCAGATTGATCATATCACATCAGTATAATTATAATAAATATAATAATAATAATATAAATAATGATAATAATAGTAATAGTAATTAAATAATATCAATTATGATAAAAATAATAAGAACAAAACATTAGTTTATTTTTATTTTTTGATTAGATCATATCACCCTAAATATGATAAAAATGAGATAAAGTAAGTAATAATGAATAATGGTCATTGACCATTAATGACAAAGGACCAACTAATATTGACTTCTTACTATTTAACAAAGTTGATATAATAAAAAAATATTAATCTTTAATTTTCATAATGACTAATTAACATCATCACTCTAGATTTTTTCTACTTCCCTATGATATTATAGGTGATATATTGCAAGGTATGGGTACCGACATATAGTGTTTAAGGCTAAATTTTTTTGTTAATGTGTACTTATAATAAAATTGATAAAAAAAAAAATTTCCCTTATTTGATTGGATTTTACTTATAATGCAATCTCCCTTATATCTATATCTATATACACATATACTTTTACAAAATTGTTCCAATTATTTTAAATATTAGAATTAGTATTATTGATAACTACATTTTGAGTAATTGAATAAACTATGATTATATAATATTCATTTTAAGTTGTAATGACAAATGATTTATATCATAGTTGTTATTCAGGAGTTGGTCGCTAGATCATGGACTTAAGATTTTATTGAAACTTTTTGTGGACTTGATCAATCGAAATGTGTTGGATATCATGATTCATATCACTTGTGGGCCATAGAGCATATTCTATAGTCACTTGGCTTAGTATTTTAATAATTGAAATAGGTTATTAGTCTACTAATCAACCACATATAATTTGATTCAACTTCAATTATTATTCTACCCCTATTGCTAAGTCATTTCGAGAGCTTTGACAATGGTGTGCCCTTTGGCCTCCTCCACTATCTACCTTTCCCTTACACACCATCCCTATGATTTTATAACACCACCAAAGTTATCTCAATAAACCACTCCCAAACCCTAGCAACATTTTTCTAGTATGCTAGCATCCACATGTATTCTAATCCAACCATCCAAAGGGGTCTCCCATGTAACTTAAGGAATTGTAAGCCTGCCATAATGCGAGTTTCTCCATACTTTTAATACCCCAAATAAGTTCCCATATACACTTATTAAAAAAATCATATATATATATATATATATTCATATTTAGCTCTTTACTTTATTAAACTAATTTTTTATTAGGGTTCTAACTTCGATAGTAGGTTATGTAAATATGCCCGTGTTGTTGTTTGTTATCAAAGGGGTTGGGTATCTTGCTTAATTACCTACTATAAATGTATTTAGGGATAAAAATTGGCCTTAAACGGATCAAACAAGGACCTAGATAAGTATCTAAAGTTTCTAAAGTCAGAATTGAAAATTGGACATAGATCAACTCAAAAAGACCAATCTTACATTGAATATATATATATATATATATTAAATATTTTCTAGGTTGAACTAGTTAGGACTAGATTAGAATAGATAAAAACTTGAAAATGGACTAAGCTTTTTACTACCAAATTGAAGAACAAATTGGATAACTAATGTGATCTAGGAAGAAATCCTAGAGTTTTTGGTTTTGACCAATTTTTGCACATCCCTAGATGCACCCATTTATTTATTATTATTATTATAATTGAAAGAAGTTATTTGGATAAACAAAAATTGACATGGTGTATGATATTGTTGAACACAAATAAATATGGAACCGTATATAGCTCGTCCATGTAGAATAGCTATATTTTTCTAGGGTAACCCAAACATCATATTATATTATTAATTAGTTGAGGTAATTGATAGTTCAAACTTATCTTTTTAGGTCAATGTATTTAATTGGTTTCAACTATTTAGTAGGATTACGTATTGTATTGTGAATCATAAGTTAAAATTCTCCTTACCAATTGTTATTACATAGGATTGAAATTATATATTTTGTATTTGGTTTAGCCTTGGGTTAAAAGAAATCATATGTATTTGGTTCAATCCAATATATATATTGAATATGTATATTAAAGCTTTGTTTTACTTATGCCATTTAGAATTGGTAGAGTTATCCACTCAATTTAGTGAATGAAGGTTATGCGCCATTGTTTATAATGGAGTGAGTTAAATGATGACAACTATGCTTGAAAAAAATATCTATCTTCAACATGATTCCATAACTTGAGTTGAGAAAGGTTTATAGAGGAGGATGTTTTTTCCTATTATCTCTAGTTCTTTAAAGTTTTAAAAACCCGGATTAGTGAGGTGAAGAAGTGTGGTACAGTTTTGGGTTTGGCCTTAGAATTAGCTGTGGTTACCTGTTGGCCTTTTATGTAATTAGTTGCTTGTTACTCCTCTAGGTTGCCTTATTCTACTGCATTTACTACGTGATTTTCTTGAAGTGTGTGTTGAACCCTTCCTTGCCCCATCCTAGAGCATCATGGTTCAGAATACAAGACTTGCACGTATGGAGGAGCTTCTTATCGCCATGGCTGAAAGGGACTTACATCAGCCACCACCTCCACCACCATTTCAGATACCTATCCATGTTCCTGCACCAGCTCCGCAGGAGGACTGGTTGCGAAGGATACGATCACACTCGCCGGCGACATTTATGGGTACCGAGGACCCATTAGCTCTGGAGTATTGGATTCGAGAGTTTGACAAAATATTTGAAGCTTCAGAGTGTCCACCAGAGAAGAAGGTGCAGGTAGCTGCATACTTCCTAAAGGGTCGTGCTGATGATTGGTGGCCTAGTCAGCAGGAACCAGGTGCACCCATTGAGACTTGGGAGCACATGCTACAGAAAATGAGAGCTTGCTTTTGTTCGACCAGTGTTAGGATGGGATTATATGATAGATTCATGGCACTTCGCCAGGGTTCCTCCACAGTTGAGCAGTATTACTTAGAGTTCACCGATCTGATTCGTTTTGCACCTGATGTAGGGGCAGACGAGGAGATGAAGATGCACCGATTTGAGATGGGTTTGAACACTCGTATCCAGGAGTTGCTCTCGAGTTCTTCTTTCCTCAGCCTCTTTGACATGTTTGAGAAGGCGACCAAGGTTGCAAAGGCTATTCAGATCAGGGTTAGTGAGACTCCAGGGAACAAAAGGAAACCGGAGGTTCTAGACAGTGATCGCAGGGTGCAGCCTCGGACAGGAGGTCAGACTAGTCAACACCAGGGTAGTCAGGTTGGCTTCCGTAGTGGAGGAGGTCAAGGACAGAGCAGACACTTCCACTGTAAGCGTTGTGGACGAAACCATCCAGGGAAAACTTGTGAGGGTCAGTTAGTCCAGTGTTATAATTGTGGCAAGCATGGTCATAGGAGTTTTGAGTGTTTCCAGGCACCTCGAGATGGAGTTCATAGGATGCAGGTGCAGCCCTCAGATCCTGTCACCTACCAGCAGCAAACTACACAGGGGACCCCACAGCCAGCAGGCAGCTCACAGAGTAGAGATAATAAGGGTAAAGCTCCGAGCTATCATCCTCCGCTGCAAGGTAGCGGTACAGGTCAGGGATCTGGCATTGGGAATGACCCGAGAGGTCGAACGTTTGGGTCAATCCGTCTTATCATCCGATCAGAGGCAAATGCTCAGGCCAGGGGTCTAGAAAACCCACCTCCTGGTATTTTGGCCATTAATGCTTTGACTGCTTGAATGGTTTGACTTTATGTGTTATATGTTAGATTGTTATGAGATTTCTATGATGAGGTAGTTCTGTAAGGCATTGACTCTAGTGTGCTATGTGGGCCTTATGTGCTTAAATTATGTGGTGTGATGTGGACTTCGACGGCGAAGTCCCTTTTTAAGGGGGTAGTAATGTAATACACCTTTTTTAGGAAACCCTAATTAAAATTTATAATTACATGTGATTAGTTAAAATTATTAACTTAAGAGGTTTAGTATTAAACGTATTATTATTATTATTATTTCGACGACTTAGATATAAAAATAATTAGGCTAAAAAGTTGATAGAAACCGATTTCTTACTTTAATCCTAGTTTTTATTCGTAAATCTTATCTGAATTATTTTAATAATTACCGCGACTTGTAACCCAAAATCAATTTCTAAAATTATTCCTGATTATGTTTATCTTTTTCGTTTTATTTAAATCTACCTTAGATCGGATTATTTTTCTACCTGATATTTTAATTTATCCGAACTAAATTTAATATAAATTATATATGTATATATATATAATATATTATTTATCTTCTCTCTCTCCCTCTGCCATTTTCTACCCCTTTCCCGTCCTGTCTCCCTTATTTCCTACCTTTACTCTACCTTCTGCAATTATATACGTATATACACACCACACCCTCACACACTCTACCCCAAACAGTCCCCCATTTCCCGCACACACATTCGGCCGAAAACACACTCACAACGCACACACAACACTATTCCTCCCAGCTCCCTCTTATTTTTCTCTCGACACACACCACCGCAGCCCCCTCTATTTCTTCAGCCCTCTCCTATTCCAAACAGCCCCCTCCCCGTTGGTTTTTTTTTGGTCTCCCCAGCCACCTTCTCCCTTCCCTTTTCCCCCTACATCTCCCTCCCGTCCAGAACAACCAAACCAGCAGCTCGCCACCCTAGCCATGAAGTCGTCGTCCACTCCCCTCCCTACCCCGTTTGTTTCCATCGCACCACTCCAGCCACAACCAGCAACCCCCGAGCAGTGCACGCAGACACGCAGCCCGCCAGCCCACCAGCACCCACAGCCATCGCAGCCACCCTGCAGCGCACCACCACCAGCCCCTCGACCTCACGCAGCGCCACTTCACCTCCCTTTGCATTTTCTTCGTCCCTGCGCCCTTCCCCGACCGCAGCACCCTCTCCCGTAGCCATCCCGTCGCCTAGCTCCCCAAGCCCATCGCTCCCCCTCTTTTGTTCGGTTTTTCTCCCACCCGAACACAACCACGGCATCTCCACCATCAGCCCCGTCGCAGCCAGCCGCTCAGCAGCCACCAGCAACCGCCGGTCTCCACCGCCACTGCCACCCTCTCCCTTCCCCTGCCTTACCCAGCCGACCCTCTCACCCATTCGGTCGTGCCCCCATCCCCCTCGAGCGTGACTCACGCTGCATGCAGCGTGAGTTGCTTAGTGTGTTAATAAATTTTGGTACCAATATTAATTGTAAGGGTATTTTGGTCATTTTAGAAAAATAAATATTTTTATACTATAATTATTATTTTATTTGATAGATATTAATTCTGTATTTGTGGTATTACTTTTAGGTACGAAAGTTTAATTTGCAGGACCTAATACATTTTAGTGGATACCGCTAATTTTACGTTTTTGCTGGATTTCAGGTAACCGTTATACTCTACTAAAATGATAAAAATTGCGTGATAATACATTAGGGTTTTTGGTGTATGAAATATGTTTATCATGATTTATTTCAATATAATTATGTGTTAATTATTATTGTTATGAAAAAGGATAAAAACGGGCATGTTATCTGATATAAAATATTTCGGGTATAAAAGTATGTCTTAAAAATAATTCTAATGACGGGAGAATGTTTGGTATGATAATTATGTATATAATTATTAGTTTAGCATGTTTAGATATAATTGTGGAATAATTATTAGGAATGTGTGCCCTAAGGGCAATTTAGTCATTTTTGTGTAATATGATATTTATCCTGAAAATCATGTCTAACATGTATTCTCTGTTGTTGATTTTATGATCATGTGTTTTGTACGTTTCAAAAGTTTATGATAGAGTTTCATATGCCGAAATCTATGTAGGGGCAAAATAGTCTTTTGACATGATTGATGATTTAAATTATATAATAAATAATTAGATTATTCATTTTAGCCTTTTCATGATAGATTAATAAATAAGATAGACTTAGTATTTAAATGGATACTAAACTGATAATTATTAGCTTCAAGGACAGTTTAGTCATTTTCGGCCTAACGCCCAAATGTGAATAATTGGATATAGGATGGCCTTAGACTTTTGGGTAGGTTGACCTTAGTATTGATTTTAACTTTTCTTTATACCGTTGACCGTAGGGTTGACTTGGATAATTGGAAATAAAGGGAAAATGAATAAGTATGGAAATGAGAATAAATGTGGAATGTGTGTTATCTGTGATCACTTTATAAAAATACTAATACGTAAAGTGAAAGACCTCGAGTTTGGGAATGGTTTCTCTCTAGGGGTAGCTATCCTAGAGACGAGGTAGGAGTCCTCGATTTGTTTGGGTTTCTGGTGTGCCGGTTGTGCCCTAGTAAGGCCCTAGTCTACTCTATAGGTGACCTACGGGCCCTATAGGGGTATTGATACTTAAGGATTAGGTTTCCGAGGTGAGGAGGGTACTGTGTGCCTTGTGCGTCAGTATGAACAAAGTGCTGTTATGCCTCTGGGTTGGATGGTTGGAGGGTATCGTGTTGCCTTGTGCGCCGGTATGACCGGTGTACTGTTATGTCTCCGGGTTATTATTGTATCCCCCTCGAGTAAATAAAAATGGAAATAATGTGATTTGATTGGAAGGATTATTATTGGATATTGGATTGGTTTGGTAGTGGCCGCTGTGCCTACCTGTGATGTAAGTAGTAGCCTGCGGGCCTACCTGTGTGGGTATTATGTCTATAAGTATGCCTGTGACGTTATGTATATTATTATACTATATCTATAAATATATCGTTGATGTGTTGTATTTTAATTTACTGTACCTGTAAGTGTACCTATGAGATTACGGATATTATTATCCTGTGTTTGTAAGTACACAAGTGATGTTATGTATTTTATCATATTCTACCTGTAAGCATACTTTTGATGTTGTGGATTATGTTATAGCTTACCTGTGCATACCCTTGTGATATTATAAATTTGGTTGTGAGTTATGCTGAGATATGAGTCATGCTGTGGACGTTATAATTGTTATGCTGGAGCTTAGGTTCTAATCATTACTTCTGAGAGTATCTTTGACATGATAGTCTGGTAAGCTGTCGGTTGTTTAGACAAATGAAAATGAGTAGCATGTGGCTTTAATAGAATTTGATTGTCTAAATGATTATTGTATATCAATCCTCATATGACTACTTAAATGTATTGTACCTGTTAATCGTATGCCTTACATGTGTTCCATGTTAGTTTTTCATATTAGTTTGGTATAAAGGGTTATTCAGTACCGTAGTACTGACGGGTTCCATTTCATGGTCCCCTGCCTATTCCACGGGCAGTCTTTACCTTGCAGGATCACTTTGAGGGTAGGGTCTGACGACTTCAAATAGAGGGTTGAGAGTTAGGACTATCCGGTGTTCGCCTCGACTTCTTTTGGTCTGGATATTCCTTGGACTCTTAAGTCCCCTGCTATTTCTCTTTTGTTACATTACAACTCTTGCCTGATCTTTTTGTATTTATTCGAGACAATGTAGTTTGTAATGAAATTATATCCTGCCTTTGTTTTAATGTTATTCAAGTAAAGTAATATTTTAGCCTTAGCACTCAGTATAAGAACGGTAGAGGATGTCAGACTTATACTGAGTGTGGCGGTAACACCCATTGGTTTTGTAATTATCGCTTCCGTAGAACGAAAATTTTTAGCAGTAAAAATGGGGGTGTTACAATATACTTAGATTAGTTTCATAGATAGAAACTAGTAGTTTCCTTAGATTCATAGAGTAATTTTATAGTTTCATAGTTTCATAAACCTACCAAAGTAATTCAATTAGAAATTAGAACAATTTCATTTGCAGTATATAAATACTAGCTTAGTTTAATAAACTGAAATCAATAGTTTATTAGAAACCTAAAGTTATTTCATATACTTTGTGTTATTTTTGTATATTAATACTTAGATCAATTAAAAATAGAATAAGCACAATATATATGCACAAATTAATGATATAACTCCATCGCTTCATTTATAAGTAAAATCAAGTTTACTTTCTTAGTGAAGCATCAAAATAGTGACATACTTTAGTCGAGACAAACTAATTTTTAGTTTTGTATTAAATGAATTTCTACCTGTAATAACCTGTTTATATAAATCTTGATTTAGATAACCTAAATTAAAATTTTATTATCATGTATAATTAAGTATAAAATTATATTAGGGTTGGATAACAATAATAATAGGAATAATAATCAAAATAATAAAAATAACAATAATCATAATAATAGTAATAATAATAACGACTATAATAATGATGATGATCATCATATTAGTAATAATAATAATATGATAATTGGGTAGGATTTTTGATAGTTAATCATCTATTGAAATTAATTAATATTATTTATTTTATTTGTAATTAATTTTAATTAATAATTTAATCCAAATCTTTTATTATCATTTTATCCCAAATCTAACCTAAACTAAACTAATTCTCACCCTTAGTTTAAACCCAACCGGAATCCCCAACCAAATACTGCCCATGCCCACCACCCGTGCCTTCGCATCTGTGTCATTGCCCACTCCATGTCGCCCAGTTTGCATCAGCAGTTCAGCGCTACAACATCATTTCGACCTTATTTTATTCTTTCTTGCCCTGTCTCTTCCACTCTGCACGTCTCGTCCAGCCATCTCTTTCTTTTTTTTGCTCCCTCCTTCCGCATTTGAATTACACCACATTTGTGAACTTTTCATCTCTACTAATCCCCTTTATTTTCGTTCCCTCATCCATCTTCTTCCTCCATGTGCCCCACAGGTCCATGACCACCGAGTCACTAACCACCCTCTTCCTTTCCTTTCTCCTTCTTTTTCTTTCCACTCCATTCGCCCATCTCCATGCCCAGCTCTTTGGTTCTTCTCCCTTCCATGCATCGTGGACTGAACTCCTCTGTCACATGCCATAGCCTCAGCAGTCAAGATTCTCGTCCAACATCCCCGTCGAGCTCCTTGTTTGCTATCACCATTTAACCTCTGTCATCACCCCTGCTTCATCCTTACCTTCGTCATGACCTTTCTTTTCTTCATCCTTCTTTTTGTTGCCCCTTCCACGTTCAAATTTGATAGCCAGTGAGTGTGAACGTCCACGAACTTTTCTTCTCTACTAACCACCGCAGTTTTCGTTCCCTCATCCATCTCCTTCCTCCATTTACACCACGGGTAGACGACCACCGACCACCCTCTTCCTTTCCTTTCTCCTTCTTTTTCTTTTTGCTCCATTCATCCATCCCTGTGCCCAGCTCCTTGGTTCTTCTCCCTTCTCTGCATCATGGATCGAACTCCTCCATCCCATGCCATAGCCTCAGTAGTCGAGCTTTTTGTCAAACCTCCCCATTGAGCTCCTTGGTTGTTGTCACCATTCAACCTCTACCATCGCCCTACTTCATCTCTACCAGCTTTCCTCACCAACCATCTCTGACGCAAACATTTGAGTAGTGTCTCATTTTCTTGCCCCTCGATCGTCTCACTCTTTCCTTGCCAACCACCCTGGCTGAACTTCTCTGTTCAGCACCATCCTACCCCGTGCAGCCAACCACCATCGAGCCTTCCAGCACCAACCCTCCCTTAGTCCCTTGCGTCGAGCATAACTGCATAAGCCCGTTTAATTTCCTGCAGGTTTTAAATTTCCATATTATTTTGTATTTTTGTATCCTATAAATTATTTTAAGTATCGATGCATCTTTTCATACATGATATAAAGCAAGGTTCCTGCTGATATTCTCTGTAGAAAAGTTCAGAAAATTAAAAATAAAGCTAGTGTATGATTCTAAGGGTATGAAATGAAATCCACCCCTCAATTTTTTGCAATTACATGATTTGTACAAGACTAAAGTTATTGTTGTTAGCTTATTGCTTTTCTTTTGGTTAACCGTCTTAGCTTAGTGTTGACTACCTTCTTAATTGATCCAAAATCACAGAGTATATTTACTTGTTTGATTAATGTTAAATAAGACATTGCATTACTTTTTCTCTATATCATTATTAAGGACAAAATAGGTGAAGGATATGATTCTTTTTGTCAACTTTTGTAACAATAGAGGCCCACAGGTGGTTATTATACTTCTACATATGAATTAACATTTAGCTATAAGGTTTGCATAATTATAGGTATTACTTAGTGGTTCCAATATCCAACATAATGAAAATAATTCACAATTTGACTATGTTTGTCAGCAATCACATATAGGGGTGTTCAAATGGGTAGTCATGATTTAATTCAACCCATAATTTTATATTTTTGTCATAAAGTAAAAGCATACAATATTACATTTCCGTGTAAATTTTGTGATGTATGAAATAATATATGTTTCCATGTTAATAATTAATAATTCATGAGTAATATTATATTGTTAACTTCATGGAGGAAAATTTTAGGACTCCACAACAAGAAGATTTTGGCACTTATGATTTCTCATCTGTTGCTAAAAGAGGTATAGGATGACCTTTAATCATTAATATTCATATTTGATACTTATTATTGTTTGATAAATTATATTCTCTCTTATTATTTTCACACTTTTCAAAATTGCATCCTATTTAATTCTGAATATAATGAAAATGATCAAGTGCCAACTCCAACTTCAATCCCCAATGCAATTGGTATGGAAAGAGTATGATTATTATGAAGATGTTCAGAAGAAATTGCATGATGTATGTAAGCATTACCAAAAGGAATCATATAGATTTGAATATAAAAAAATAGCACATCTAATTTTAAGAGTCACTTAGTAAGCTGTTCAAAGTATAAAAATCTTAATGGATCTTATATGATTGCATCTCAATTTGATTACAAATCATATAGTGAGTTGGTTTGTGAGTCAATAATAAAACATGGGTTGTCGTTCTCACATGTTGAGTATGAAGGAGAGAGAAAATTCCATCTATATTTGAATATGAATATCAAACCTATTTGTAGAAATACTTGCAAAGAAAATTTGTTTGGAGAAGCATGGTGAATTTAAGGAAATTCTTAAAGTGGCTTTAAGAAAAAATGCTAGTAATATTTGCTTAACGTGTGACATATGGACAACATGCACAGGACGTGGTTATCTTACTGTCATTGCACATTATGTTGATGATAATTAGAAATTGAATTCTAAGGAGTTAAGTTTTTGCCATTGTCCTCCTCCCCATACTGGTATAGAGATATATAATATGTTACATTTATTGATAATGGATTGGGGCATTGAAAAAATTGCTTTTACCATGACTATGGACAATGTATGAAATGTGATCAATATGAATATAAATATAAAATCTAAGTTGCTTGGAAACTTATAATGTGATGGAAATTTTTTTCATATTCCTTGTTCAGCTCATATTTTCATATTCCTCATATTTTTTCTTTTTTCCTTCCTCCCTCGGGCTGCCTTGCCAAGCCAGCCCTCTCCCCCGCACGATTGGGCCAGGCCCGCTCCCCCAGCCCTGCTCCTCCCTTGCGCACGCCCGTCTCCCCAGCCAGCCTCCTTCCTTTATTTTTCCCCCTGGACCGGTCGGCTCCCTCCTTTCCTGCGCCGGTCCAGCCGCCCGCCATCCCTTTCTTCTTCCTTCTCCCACGCCCGACCTGCTCCCGTCGCCATGCCAGCCTGCAACTGCGGCCGCCTGCCACCACCACCTGCTCCCTCTCCCTCTCTCTCTTCCCCCGTCGTTTTCCTTCCCTTTTCGAGCCAAACCAGCCCTCAACCACCGCCTCGCATGCTCTCTCCCTTTCCTTCTTCTTCCCTCTTTCTCCCCTGCCACCCGATCACCACCTGCCACCTGCAGCACCGATCGCCGGCCATCCCTGCCCCTCTCTTCTCCCTCTTCTTTTTCTTCATCTCCCAAGCCCCTCATTCGCACATTTTTTCGAGCCTATCACCCTTCCCCGATCTCCCTTTTCTCCCCTTCCTTCTCCCTCCATTCTCCTCCATGTTTTCTTCTCACCGCCGCCCTCCGCCGCTTGAACCACCAAGCCCAACCCCTACGCCACCTCCTGCCACCGTCTACTACCACCCCGCACCACCACGTCGCCCCTCGAGCCCTACACTTCCTCCCTTCTCCTCCTTTTCCTTTTTCTTCCCAGTTTTCCCCCTTACCGCCGAGCCACCTGCAATCGCCGCTTCTGCCGTCGTCCGGCCACCTCTGCCGCCACCCAACCCACCGTTCGACACCCTGCAACCCCCTCTACAACCACCATCCATTATTTGGCCGAAAACAGCCCTTGAACCCCTCCATTTTTCCCTCTCCTTTTCCTTCCTTCACAGCCCCTTTCCCTTGACCCATCTTGGCAGCCACCTTCGCCGCCTCTCCGCCGCCTTGAGCCGCTTCGAAACCACCCTTAGCCTCCACCTACACCCCCTCTTCACTTCTGCACCATTCACTTGCCTTAGAACCTCCCCCAACCACCTTCTTTTCTAGCCTAAATACCATAACCCGAAAATAATGTATTTTGCTCCCTTCACTCTCTTTGAGCCTTTTTCCCCCATGGGTTTTGCATGAAACTCACGCTGCCCATGCAGCGTGAGCTCCCCTTCATTTTAAAAATTATTTGGCTAATTTTTAAGGTATAATGGTATTTTATGTTAAGTGTTTTATTAATTAAAATTTATAAAGTTTTATACTTGGATTCTTATTTCTAACATAAATATGATGGATATTATTTTTAGGTGTTGAGTTGCTAATTATGCTTGGTAAGATTTGATACTTTACGGGATTAAGGTAACCGTTAATCCTCCCTTAAATATATGGAAAAACGCATGCTAGCACATTTAGGGTTTAGTATGATTTTATGCATGTTTTGCATGCTTAGCATGATATGTTTATGGTTTCTTATATTGTTTGTTAAAAAGAAAAAGCATGATAACTTTTGTGCCATATGTAGGTATGTTAAATAAAGAAGGAGTTGGAATATGGATAGAAATGTTAAATACTTGTTTATGATGTACCATGTTGTTAATGCATGAATGATGTTATTGTTTAAGGGTATTTTAGTAATTATGCTTATGAGGTATATAAATCAATGTGTGTAGTTGCTAATGAGTATTATGTTGAAAAATGACAAGTTGGTGGACTTAGATGATAAAAATGAAGTATTAATATCATTATTTTATGTAGTGTTAGTAAATTCATAAAAATGGTGAATAAAGGGGTTGAGTGGAAATTTTATAAGTGGAAAGGGTATTTCGGTAATTTTTGAGATAAAAGAATAATATGGAAATTGTATGATTAAATGGTCAAATGATAATTTACAAGTAAAGGATAAAATTGTAAGTTGTGAGAAAGAAGAGTAAAATGGTAATTTTAGAAGTAGGAGTAAAATAGTAATTTTGGATGAAGGAGGGCACTATGGTAATTTTGGAGGTAAAGGGGCAAAATCGTAATTTCATAAGTAAAGGGTAATATGGTAAATTTTATAAGTGAATGGCGAAGTGGAAATTTATAAGTAAAGGGGTAATATGGTAAATTGGAAAAGAAGGGCAAAATGGTAATTATGTAAGGAAAGATAAAGATGGTAATCTTGGATGTAAAAGGGTAAAATAGTAATTTGTAAAGTAAAAGATGTATGGTGGTAATTTTCATAAATAAAAGGATATTATGGTAAAATTGGATGTAAGGGGTAAAATGGTAATTTTGTAAATGAAAGGATATTATGGTAAACTTGGGAGTAAGGGGTAACTTGGTAATTATGATAACGACAAAAGATAATTTAGTGATTAAATTATGATTGTAGAAGGGCAATTGGATAAGTATGATACTATAGAAGGGTAATTTGGTAAATTAACCAATTAAAGGGCATTATAGTAATTTTAATAATGGAGAAGGATAATATAGTAATTTTGATTATGAAAAAGGGTAAATTAATATTTGTAATTATGAAGAAGGGTAATCTTGGAATTTATGATAATTGAAAAGGTAAATGGCAATTAAAATAATTAAGAGAGGTAAAATGGTAATTATGATAAGGAGAAGGGCAATTTGGTAATTTATCCAACTCAAGGGCAATTTAGTAATTATAACAAAGGAGAAGGGCGATTTGGTAATATAACCAACCAAAAGGGAAATATGATAAGAGTAGTAATTATGAGGGGCGAATGGTGATCTAAAAAGTGTAGGAGACAATTTGGTAATCTAAAGTGGACAAGGGGTAATTTGGTAATTATGCAACCTTAAGGGTAATGTGGTAATTTATCAAGTAAGGAACGGATACTTAACAATTATTTAAGTAAAGTGCAAATGAGTAATTTGTACCTAATATGTCTTTGAGATTGTGGAACATTATAATATGATTAAATAATGTTGATTAGCCAAATAAGAGTATTTGACAATTAGTATAGCCTTAATGGTTTCTCTGTGATATTCTGGATAATCATCTGAATAAGAAAAGATTAATGATATCGGAACGATCGAAAGTGAATAAGTATCTGATTATCGTGCTTCTCGTGATCACCTTAATTAAGACACTATTACTTAAAGTGAAAGACCTCGAGATCGGGAATGGTGACTCCTTAGGGGTCGCTACCCTAAGGACGTGGTTTAGTCCACGATTATTCTGGTATTTGCTGGTGTGCCTTTGTGCCCCAGCCAGGCCCTATATCTTACTCTTTCTAGCTCTACGGACCTAGTTAGGGGGTATGCATACTTATGGATTAGGTGTCCTTGTCGGTAGGGTACTGAGTTAGCTTTATGCACCAGTACGACCAGGGTACCTTTGCGTCCTTGGGTTCATGGTTAAAGGGTACTGAGTAACTGATATGCACCGGTATGACCGGTGTACCTTTGTGTCCCGGGTTATCGATCTCCCATTCGAGGCAAATAAATATGATTGATGTGCTGATTAAAGAAAGGAAAGATACTATTATTGAAAGTGGAATATTAATGAGCTGGGCCCAGATGATTATGATATTGAGTACCAGTCCACCGGTTATAATAGTGGCCAGGAGCGTTGTGCCTTGGATGATGAGTTATATGTATCCCGGTCCACCGGTTATAATAGTGGCCAGGAGCGTTGTGCCCTGGATGATGATTCTTTATATATCCCGGTCCACCGGTTATAATAGTGGCCAGGAGCGTTGTGCCCTGGATGATGAGTTATCTGTATTCCGGTCCACCGACAATAATAGTGGGGGTCCCGAGCTCAATAAAATCGGTTATGTATGTGAATAAGATTATGGAAAAATACTAATCACTTATAGTGGAACACCATGTGAGTCGGGGCCAGACCGGTCCACCGGCAAATAATAGTGGTCAGGTGCGTTCTGCCCTGTGTGTTTACCTTCCTGTCCACCGGCAATAATAGTGGTCAGAGGCGTTCTGCCCTGTGTGTTGACTTCCGGTCCACCGGCTATAATAGTGGGGTTTTCGTACTCACATGGATATAAAATATGATATTGATGGATTAATGACGGAATAATGGCTTAAGGCCCGAATGTATTGATCTCACACTATGACATGGCTTAAGGCCCAAAGATATCGATCGTGAATTATAACTTGTGTTACGTGTTATTGTTACGTATGCACCTCTCATTATTTATGTGCGTGACTTGCATTATGTGCCGTATGCGGGCCTGTCTTTAAGTGTGGTATTAAAGGGTTACTCAGTACCGTAGTACTGAAGGGATTCCCTTTATGGGGCCCCTGCCTATTCAATGGGCAGTGCCCTTGCAGGTATTTTCAGGTGCTACTCAAGTGGGTTACGGGAAAGAGAGTAAGGAATTTTCCGGTATCATGGCTTTTTCTCTTTCTCATTTAAATTCTCGGTTTTAAATGTTAACGTTGTTAAAGTAACTACCATTGGTGGATTTTATTCCTGAAAACGATTTGATGCGCTACTCTGATTTAAATATGTTGAAGCTTGCAATTTACTCTGATGTATGCATGTTGAATGTCTTTCGAATTGTATTTCATTTTCTTAGCCTTAGCACTTGGTACTGGAGCGGTATGAGTGAACCGGTCTGGTACTAAGTGTGGCGGTAATACTCCCAAAGTTCACGTTTTGTTTATCTGCTTCCGCTAATCTTCCTTTTAATTAACGAAATTTTTCAGTAGTGAATTTTGGGGGTGTTACAGTAGGATAATTAAGTTTTATGAATATGTTGTGTAGTTGACCATATCTGTTTCTACAAAGTTGTGGTTGGATGTTACAACCAGGTGGAAATCTACATATTTGATGCTCAATATAACATTACATTATAGTCATGTTTTATACTATTATGAATTGAATGAACCTAATTTCAAGTGGCATGTTTCAAGTAGTGAATATATTGAGGTTAAAAAAATTGTGATTTGTTACAACCATTCTATGATATCATAAATTTATTTTCTAGAACCGAGTATTTGACATCCAATCTATACTTCTATAATGTATGGACCATTCAAAGGGGCTTAGAGAAGGTAATGTCATGTGATGATATAGACATTAGTAGAATGAAAAATCATATGTATGAAAAATGTGGGAAATATTGGTCAAACTACTCTATGATTCTATCTTTTGCTATAATTTTTTATCTGCATTACAAGTTTGACTTTGTGACATTTGCTTTCACAAAATTATATGGAACCAAAAAGGGTTTACGAGTGGCCAAAGAAGTGTACGCTCAACTTATTGACTTATACAAGTATTATGAGGATAATTACTAAGTAGATTCTTGTGTTCCAAGCATGTATACTCGAAGAGAAGTCAACACTTGTCAAAGAAAAGATAACATAGGGGTAAACTATTGTTGTTAGATATTAAGTTTACTAATATATTTTATATTCATCCTATTATTTAGTTTACTTTTTTATTATATACATAGTATTATTATTTTTTTCTTTTTATTTAGGAATTTGACTTTTCAACATTTATTAGAGCTAACAATATTGGAAAAAACTAAACAGGAGAGCTATCATAAAATTTAAAGAATGGAGCGATTGATTAGGCTTGATGTGATTTCTTATTAGAAGGATAAATCTAGTTGTTTTTTGATACTTAGTTCCATGGGAAAAGATATTCTCACTATTCCAATCATCATTACTTCAGAGTCTACTTTCAGTTTGGGCAGTAGGATATTGAATGAGTGGAGAGATTCTCTTTTGCTAAAAAAATGTTGATGTATTAGTAACAACACATAATTGTTTATTTGGATATGGAGATAATTTAAACATATAAATCCATTTATTTTATTATGGTTATGTTTTTTTTTTGTAAAATAACATATACATTTGGTATTTGTGCAGGTCTTGAAAAAGATGGTTTTACTATGGACTTGTCTGAACCAAACAATAAGGCTAATTAAAGAGGTGGAGGTAAAAAAAATATTTTTTCCGAGTTGGTTGTTCCTTGATTTTGTTGCTGAGCTGATACATAACATTAGTGGCTTAAATTTGTGCAAACTTTATTGGATGTTTTGAGGGTTTACTAAAGTCATTGAATGAACTTGACACTTGATTTTTTTTGCTCTTAACTTATTGTCCTTAATGTAATTCATTATCTCTTATTCTATACTTAATTCTTATGTACCTAATGCAAAATAAGCAAGAATATAGGCCTTCATAAGTAAAACATTATTCTTTCTTGATACAAATGTTGACATTCTTAGAGAATATGTGAGAAAATCAGAAAAAGCTCTTTGAAATGCATGTGATTACACTAGACTATGTATTTTTAAAGCGGCAATTGTATCTCACAAATTTGTATCATCTAATATCTTTTCTTTGTTGAGGTGAGAGCAGTATTTGATGTGAGATGATATGTTGTTAAGTTGTGTAATTTATATAGGTTAGCATCAGGTGGATACTTATATTTTGATGTTGAAGCTCACATTTTGATGTTTTTGTGGAAAGTGTTAGCTCTCAAGGCTTGGAAAGCAAGGGACCGGAAACAACTTTTGGTTGATCATCTTACATACAATGGTAGAATGTAGATTGTAGCCATGCACTTCATGTTGCCATAGCTATCATACCTTACTTTTTGTGTATATCCAAGATGGTATAAACGTTTGAATATTAGAGCTAGTTTGAATTGGTTTAGTTGTATTGATTTTGTTTTGTTAGTAGATCTAAAAATATGAGGTAAGTCTATTATTGATCATTTTTCTCTAAGCTCCATGCCTTAAGCTGTAGTGCTACCAACATGTGGTAAGCCAAATAATTTTTGATCTTTTAGGAAGATAGAAGCATTAATTATGTATTATTTTGATATTAAAGCTACCAACATGTAGTAAACTCATGCTTTTAATTAGTTTAGGTACACCCACTACCCAAAGTGTTGGATGTGTGCCTTTTGAGACTTTTCAAAAACTTATACAGTGTTTTTGAGGCTTTTTTTGTGGTTGTAGTTATAGATGTTGGATATATTTACATCATCATCATTATTATTATTATTATTATTATCATCATCATCATCATCTTATGATGTCTTTTAAGGCTTGCATATTTGTGTTTTAGGTTAAACAAATACTTGAAATGCTTATATCATGCCTTTTGAGATTTACATATTTGTGTTTTGAGTTATCGATGTGGAGATGTAATTTTTTAGGCTTTTTAAGTGCTTACATGATATCTTTTGAGGCATGTATGTTTGTATCTTGATGTAAGAGCATCCTTCTCATGTGATGACAATAATCTATTCATAAATTTTTCTAAGTTAGGAGAATTAAAAACTCTCCTTACTTAGACTAAAATATGAGCTAGATTATATGGAGTCATACAAGTCATGCAATAACAATTATAAGTCATCAAATCACCACCTTTTTTTTTGCTTTATTGTGGCTAGAATATGGCTAAAAAATATGGCTTGAAAATCGATGCAAGATTCGCTCATCATCTAGCAAAAATCAACACATGGAGCACACATTATTCGAAAATCACAAGCATGCAACCACTTCACTTTTGCAGTAGATTTTGGAGTTAATTTTTGGTGTTTTATGAGACCTTAATTAGAATTAATTGATGGGATTTAATTTCCTAAAAGTAGCCAAAGAAACCGGCCAAATGGGGGTCTTGAGGAAGGTTTATTTTTCCATCTAATTAATGCATGAATAATGTACTACTTTTCCTTTTTCTTAGAATTTATGTTTCCTTAAGTCCTAATTATTAGCTTGTAAATCTAATGTAACAGCTAGTGCATGGAAAATAGATGATGGGAGGCTCTAAACATCATCTCCCATGCTGATTGTTTGTGTCTTACCATAGTTAACATGCATTAGAGTAGAGTTTGGTTAAGTTCAACCCTTATGGTTACCTAAGGGTTGGTCGTAATTTTCTTAACTTCTTACACTCTTATATGAGTGTAAAGAGGAATGAAAGATGCAGCCTTTTGAGTATTTTGTAGGCCCCAAGTACTCTGTTTTCATTATTAGCTAGCCTAGCACATGGTTTGTTGAGTTTTACAAAATATTACAATCTTTATCTTAAGAGTTATTACCTTAAGTGGTGATCGTAAATATTTGATTTTAAAAATTACTTGAATATTAAATTTTTTTCCCATCTCATCCTCTCTTCTATTTTCTCTTTTGTTGGAGTTAAACTCAAGTTCCATCATCAACTTTTAGCAAGACCCAATTTATTTAACATTTTGTGCATCATATATTGAGTTTAAGGTGTTGGATTTATTTGCACTATTATTATCGTATGGTACTACATGGAAGTGAACTAATATTTAGATGTCATAGCAGAATTTTTTCTTTTTTCTCTACTTTTATTTTTATACTTCAATATTGATATTAATAGATATTGTACTTATATATACATAAAAAGTATATTATTTCTAGATTTGAACGTAAGTACTAATATGCACTATTATTATCTAGATTTTTTATATTTTTTGAATTTTTTGAAAATTTAAGTAATAGGTTAATATTAATTTTCGGATAGTACCAAGTTAAATCTTTATAAATTTATAATTTTTTAAGTTATATCGGATTTTGGATAAATAATGGACCAAGTCATGTTATTTCGAATTTATAGTTTTTCAGGTTATATCGGATTTCTGATAAGTATCGGATAGGGTTGAATAGGGTTTATTTTGAACTTATGTTTTTTCGAATTATATCGGATATCAGATATATATCAGATCAAATTAAATAGGTTTCTAACTCTTAATTATTTAAATAAATTGGATTAAATGTTAAACGGATCGAATTAATAATTAACTATTTTTTTAGATTGAATCAACTTTTGATAGTTTTACATTTCAAATTGTAATGGATACTCATCTAACTAGCTTTGAAACGATTGTTTTCAGCCATCTCAATTACACATAAGCGTCCAAAACCATTCAATGACTGATTACTCGTCTTTTCTTCGCCCAGTGTGTAACGAGCGAGCCGAGAAAGTAGCGAGTACTTGTAGTATAGTGTTGATAATGAGACTGTCATTTTTGCACGGGACCGCGACGTAGAAACAGTAACAAAAAAAAAGGAAGATAAACGCTCGAATACTTTTTTAAAATTTAAAAAACGTTGGAAGGAAATAAAATATATATATATACACACACACACACGCACACTTATATTAAATCTAATTTATTAAAAGTAAAATATATTTTTTTAAATTTTAAAAATATTATATTTCTTAGTTGATATAAATTACTAATAAAATTTAAAAAAAAAATATTTTGGACACTAAATTTGACACTGAAATTTTTTAGGAAAACGAGGCTAAGGTGCCTTTCCCTGCTTCGCAGCCCAACAGGCCAACAGTCCAACAGATATCCAATATGGGAAGTTTAAAATCCGTCAGGATTAATAGCAATACATCATCGATTTGATATCATGCTGTTCAACTCCGCCTACAAACTACACTCGGGAGTCAGGACAAACATTTATTCCCTTTTGAGGGTAAATAAGCGATGAAGTATGGAAACGGCTAATTAATTACCTATTGGTTCTTCAAAATATTTTTAAAATTAAAAATGTTTCAAGAATTAAAAATATAATTAAAATATCAGTGCAGTTTAAATAACCTTCAATATATTTTCTAAAGTTAAAAATAGAAATATAATTAAAATTTTACAATCTAAGTACTTAATTTTAATGTTTGACTGTTTTTATCTTAAATTTCATGAATTTTATCCTAAATCTGACGGGTGTTACTAAATAGATATGTAAACGGATATAAAAGATGATAAAAAATATCCGTCGAATTTAGATGCAGATATGCGTATAGTTTTTCTTACTAGATTCGGATCATAGATAAATGATAGCCGATCCATACCTAACCCATTATATCCGTAGTTTTGCCCTTCGAGTTTACACAAATAAATCAAATTATAGATTTATCCCATTAAAATATCATTGAAAATAATAACTTTTAAAAAAATACAGGCTGCAAATCTAACTATAATTCGGGCTATACGTACAATAATCATCAGAAACTCAGGAAAGCAACATCCCGTGAGAAAAGCGGAATTTTATGCCCCACACGCGGTGCCCGCCGGCCATTGATTCTTCCTTCACAAAGTAACTTTTAGACAATTGAGAACTTTTGCTCATGATTCAGCGGCACTTCGTTGTACTCATCATCCGGTTTCTGCAATGAGGTGTGAAAGCATGCAAGCACGTCAATGGAAATGCTGAGGAAAGTAGGAAATGTTGATTCCAGGAGCAAAGGTAATTGCCCTGATTCTAGCTACTTTGTTTTATTTTCTTACAGGCGATGCTGCCACTCCCGCTAGCCAAACTGCAACAGCCCAATTCCATCCCAAAGCTGTTGTTTTACGAGCAATGTGGAATAGGCATGGAAGAGGAGGGTGTTGGGTGTATAGTATAAAAAAAATAATAGAATATCGAAATAATTTATCCGAGTCCATCGAATTCACGATGTGTCTTTAAGACGATTTTGCTCCCTCGCACGATGCTCAAGGTTGTGAACAATCGTCTTCTAGGATAGAACGAATTTTCGTTCCTATCAGATGCAACACTTTAATCTAATAGGATTCCAGCGAATGTAACGTTATGATTGTACTCAACTAAGAATATAGGAATCAGAAAAGTAGAGAGAGAGAGAGAAGAGAGAGTGAACTATTGGAATTTCCGAAAAAATCTGAATTTTCGAATTAATTTTTTTCGGTTGATGGTGGGGGATATTTATAGAGTTAATGAAGTCCCTTGAACAGGTATCAAACCTGTGAACCAAAGTATTCCTTAGATCATATACCAACAATCACGACTTTTCAAATTAATTTAAATGAAAAGACACCAAGTCAACAATCATAATTTTTTAAATTAATTCAAATAAAAAGAAACCAAATCAACTGTCACTCTTTTATATATATATATATATAACAGAGGGAGTGTTAAAACAAACGATTAAGGACGCTTCCCATGTAGAGTTACTGTATATCTTTATGCCCTACGGGTTCGGGGTCTCTAAAGCTTCACTTGCACTCAAAAAATTTGCTTTGCCACCACACAAAACGTACAACATAATATTCTGCATAGTCATCTGACCGCATCCTTTTACATATTCTCCAGCCTAGCCCTATCCTGTGTGAGCCTTTCTCAAAATAGCTCACTGGAATTCGAGTGAAATATGGGAATAAACTAAGCATGTAGATCAAAAGAACAATGATCTCAAAGACTAGAAACAGAAAAATACTGGAAATATGCCTTCCAATATTAACTGGAAGGAGGGTAAATCTCTAGCGCTCCAACTCCACCTCTGTTTGTTCCTGCTTAGTATTCACAACCCACCATAACCCATAAATAAATAAGTGTAAATAAAAATGGCAACGGCCGAGTACAAATGATTTGAAAAATTAAAGCAAATATTTGACTATGAAAATGGATTCTAGAAAGATATGTGGAAAGACCTCAGAGAGAGAAGATGAAGATTAAGGCCGAGATGTGCAAGGAGAATGTACACATAGGTCATCTTCTTCTTCTTCTTCTTTCGCCATCTCCTTCTCCTCCCATTTCCCAGGAAACAAAAACTTGTTCGCTGTTTCTGCTTGAGCACTTTCTATGAAATTTGCTCAGATGTTACAGGGCATAATTCCTTGATTTTGGGCTTTGGTAACGGCATACGTAACAACTTGAAATTTGGGGAGAGGATATCGATCCTAGAAAAACTACCTTAAATTTAAATTTAATGTTACTATAAAAATTTAGGATAATCAAAGTGTCAGAGTCGAATTGTCTCCCATATAGTCGGTTGTTTTATTTTTTTGAGGCTGATTTATATTGTCTAAGTATATGTAAGGTATTTTTATTTTTATTTTTTTATTAAGGGTTATTAAACTTAGGCTATAAAATTATTTGTAAATTTATATTTAATTAAATTTGATTGTATAAAAGTATTACTTAATATTTATAAATTAATATAAATTAAAAGTTAAATAATGTAAATAATTGGTGATATAACTAATAAAAAAATAATCTAGTGATGTAAATTTGACAAAGTCAGACGTAGAATATAAAATTAAAGTTGATGTAAATTGATAAATGTATGAGAGATAAAAAATAAATATTATAATTGGATACCTTAAATTTGATTTAGGAATGTGGTGGATACTCTAATTTTTAAAGTAGATATATAAATAGGATAGGTACACTCATACGGTCATACCCGCATATGTATCCAATAAAAAAAATATGTACCGGTATGGCCATACCTAATCAAGTATCCATTTATGCACAGGGATGGGAAAAAATGCGGAAACATAATTTTATTAAAATTTAAGGAACGGGGATAGGAAAAAAAGCAGAAACATCATTGCTTAAAAATTTAGAAAATGGGAATGAAAGGAAATGACAAAAAAAAATTTATATATATATATACATATACATTTAAAAAGAATAGACCAAATCTACTAAAATTAAGATAGAGAAATTAAAAATTCTAAAACTACTTCTTACATTAGTTGATGTAAACCATTAATAAATTTTTTTAATAAAAAAATTAATTGCATACTTCCAACACCGATTTTGATGCAAAAAAATTTTGGGACAGAAAAAGTTTTCGGGACATTTCGGGGACAACATACTTCGCTACTTATGCATCTATATATGTATTTGTCGGATGTTTGTCAATCAACGAATAACCTATTTATTCGTGAATATATCAAACAAATCTATTACCTGATAGATAAACCTATTTAGAGGTAAGTCAAATAATAATTTTAACTTTAATATTATATTATATTTATTCTAAAATTAAGGATAAAATAATAATTATATATCGAGTAAATGATATGGGTATGGATGTTTTTATCCGTATTTATATCCGAACTTGATAAATATTTTCTTCTATCATCTATATCCATATCTATATCAATTTAAATATAATGATATTTAAAAAACATATGATATAGGGGTTACCTCAAATTTTAGATAAACCAATCAAATTTTAGATAGAATACTTGCGGTTACATAAAGAAAATGATGTCGGGGTGTGGTGTAAGTGTTTGATCCATCTAATAGTCAAGATGCAACCGCACAACGTGTGTTCTGGGGGCTACTCTCTTTTTTTCTTCCTTTTCTTTTCGTTTAATATGCAAACAAATGTTACGGGCTCATGAAATTAAAGTTTTGTTTGATGAAATACAAAATAAAATGATGTATCTTGATTTTCTTAGATATACAGTATTTTTATTATTCCATTTAGCTTTTTGCTGGTTCAATTTTTACTCATCATTGTTCAAAATCAAAATGGCAGATCTTGATTTTATTGTCCATAATTATTATTATTTTTAAGTCACCGTACTAAATGCTAATTAACTTTTTTAAAAGAGAGCTTGAAATGATAAAAACATGTGTCATAGTTTGTTATGAATATCTCCAAATAAATAATAAAATAGTAAACTTTATATCGATAGATATGACATGTAAGAAAAACATAAAACACCTCTAGAATGGATATTTCTTGCGTAGTCGAAGGTTGGGGACTTAAAGAGTACAATAGATTCGACACAGTCAAGTTCCATGGATTTGATTGCGCAACAAGAGTCTAGGGTTGGGGTTGATACCTCAAAGAAGGATGATTTGATGGAAACAACATCTCAACCCCCCTAAACAATCTTTATTGGAAGCAACTACTTTTGGAGTTGAAAATGTTGAATTGATTGAGAAACTTACTATTGAAGTTGAGTATGATGAATTGACAAAGAAAACTACTATGAAACCCATTTGGAAGGATCTATTTGGGACAAACCAGGCACCAAAATGAGGCTTACATTAGTAATAAGTTCCTACATTGATGGTAGAATAAATGACTTGTGCTAATATTCAATAACTAGAGATGTAGAAGGAAGTAAATAGATGGAAGTTTACCTTGGTCAGATATGCCACTGGATCTGATGCCTTTACATTCTCAAATTCTCTAATGCATGTAGGCACGATAGAGGTATGTGGAATGTATGAGGTACTAACACATGATTAAGGTTTGTTCCTTTTTAAATTTAGACATTAAATGGAGTGCAATGCGACTATAGATAAACCATATTCAACATTTGGGGCTAAAACCTTACTTCTAAGGAAATAGTATCTTGGTTTTACTTTTGATGAACATGGTATAGAGAACTATGTTTTTATGGGTGATATTCCCTCTTTAACCACTTCTATTATGGTTAGATGATTCATTAATTTAAATGGGGCAGTACGGTGGTATAACATACTAAAATTTACTATTCACAAAGTTTTATTTTATGAAAGTATAATACTTAAATAATGGTTGTTACTATCGCATTCAGCATAAAAGGATACTCTTTACACCTAATATATGTTAAGTGTAAGATTAAAGCGTAACTCACAACTAGATATTAGGTGTGGAAAATACTTGATCTTGGGTTAAAATAATACAAACCATATGCGATAAATAAGAGAATTCATATACAATAAGTAAAACAAGAGAAGAGTCTAGATAACCAGAACACTACACCCACAGCCCCAAACATCTCTCAACCACACGCATCATGTTAATAATGGCCTAGATAGTTGATAACAATTATTACAAATGTATATATGTTTTTATCAAAAAAAAATGATGTATATATGTAGGAAAATGATAACAAATATTAGTAGTTTTTTTTGTGGGAAATAAAGGGGATTATTTAGGCATTAGTACAATTGGCATAATGTGAGGAAAGGACATTAGAGTTTTTTATCACGAGATTCGGAATTGAGTCACACCACTTTCTACATATATTTTAAGTGTAAAAAGATACATGAGTAGGGTTGTAAATGAGTTGAATCAACTTGTTATTCGGTTCATTAAAAGATCGATTCAGATAATTCGTTTAATTAAATGAGTCAAGTCCGAACTTTAAAAAATAAGACTCGGTTTATTTTAAGGCTTTGGCTCGTGAGCTCAGTTCGTTAAAAGCTCAACTCTACTCGTTCGTTTAGTTAAACGAGTTGAGCTTAAACCCTATTTTAAGCTCGTTAAGTCAAATGAACCGAGTTAGATTCTAAAGGTATTTGGTTCGACTAGGCTCATTTACACCCCTATACATAAGTTTTTTAAGATGAAATAATTAAAGTAATTCGTAAAGAAACAATATTTTGGGTGAATTTTTTAAGATGAAATGATTGAAGCAATTTATATATCCACAGCGAAGGAGCTCGATTTCTACAAGCGATTGATTTAGTCACTAATAAAAAAGTCGGCTTTTGTGAGCATCCACAATTACGTATACGTATTTTTTATACTCTTAAGTCATGCGTCGTGATTTACATTTATAAAGTAAACGTATTATCTTTTAGGCATAGTATGTGGAGGAAAAAAAGATATTGAAAATTAATTTTAATTAGCAAACTAATAATTTACTCTTATTTTATATAGTATTTACAATTTAGATTCTTTTTATTCAACTTATAAGAAAATAAATATACGTGGATAAGATAATTATTTAAATAATTTAAGCAGTAGCAGTAAAAATATGGCCAAAATAATGACTAAAAATATATAAATATTCGCCCATTTTTTTTCTTAGATAAGATAGACACGGATATATCATCCACTCGTTGAAATTGATTGATAAACTTTGAATAGTTTGAATTCTGTGGACCCAAACTAATTTTCCCTTAAAAAAAATAAATTAATTAATAAATTTAAAAAAAAAACACACACACACACACACACCACCGCTTCATGCCGATATGAGCTGTGTGCTTTTGAATACGGAAACGTCGTGACATACCTATTCCTATAAGCCTCCTTTTTGTGATTATTCGAATCTAAATCTTTTAGACCCAGCAAAATTACATGCATATCCTCCTCCCTCTGTCTCTTTCTTTCTTTCTTTCCTTTTTTTTTTTTTTAAACATGTTATGAACTTATGATGTGCGTGCCTAGTAAAAAAGGGTTTTAGAAGAAGAAAGAATAAACTGTTATCCTAATATGACGAAGCGGTGGGAGCCGTAGAAAGAGCAGAGAATCTAACTTTCCAGTCTCGTGGCTGCGTTATTCTCCCGTTTCCTTTTCTACCCCTAAAATTATTTCACAATAAAGACAAAAGTCTTTAGGACAATTAGCGAATAATTATTAGCCGTAAAATAAAATTGTAGCTATAACGCGGTTGTTAGTTACACATTCCATAAAATACACTTTTTATATCAATACCATTGCCATTTGTTTAACCATTTTTTCAAGTTTCTCTCACCTGGGATTAAGTAATCCATATTGAGAATTTTGGTGACCTAAGATAAAAAAATAAAAAATACCGACAATTATCTGATGAACATAGACGAATTACTTAATATGATGAATGATTTGGTACATATTAACTTTTTTCTGTTGATTATAGTATAAATCTAACAAGAAAATGTACTAAAAATGTCAAAAATAAACAAGACTTTGAAACCAACTGGAAAATATCAAACCATCAAAAACATGTGTTTCGGACCTACCAAAACACTCCGAAGGTGCAACCCAAGGAGATGGGCACACCAACCCAGTCGTACGTCTCGAACTAGATAGAGTTGCACCAATCGGGCATTGGCCTTAACTCCGGGCGCACACTACATGCGTTGCTTAGCTCCTTGGACACACCGTTCATGAATTCCCATGTCTCTTTAGGTGCATCGTCCGTACGTTTCGCGCCTCAATTTTTTTTTTTAAATTTCTTAATAAATTATTATACTAGCATGATGATGATTAATTATTAATAATATTTGTATTTTTATTTAAAGTTAGCATAATACTTGAAGTTTGATAATAATTAAAGTTTAGCATATTCTATTTGTATTTTTTTTATAGTTAATGTTCATTTTTGAATTTTAGGATCTAATTGGCATTAATTAGAGTAGAGTATTTCAACTTGATTTGATTTTTTAGACACGTCAAGAATTAATTTAGTGGACTAAATTAATGGAAAAAGAAAAAAATTACGATTATTATGATTGATAAATGAAGAAAACTAAATGAGGTAAAACAATAAAGGTATAGTTATATTGCGAGAGAGGTGGTGTAATACCCTAAATTTTATTTAATCTTAATCCTGAGTAATTAATATTTTAACTTAATCATAGTCCTACATAATTTATATTTTTATGTTATCATAATTTTATAATCCTAAATATAAGTATAATCCCAATCTTAATTCTGGATCATTAACATTTTAACCTAAACCTAACCTAGAATGATTAATAAATTAATTTTACCATAATTTTCTAATCTAAATCTAACCCAATTTTAATTCTAACCCTAAACTCTTTCCTTTTCTCTTTCATATTTCCTTCTTCATCTTTTCTTTTCTTTTCTTTTCCTTGTTATTTTCTTTCCTTCTCCCCTATCTTGATCGGTCTTCTTACCTTCTTCCCCCCTCCTCCTCTAGCCATGCATCCCCTCCCTCACAAGGTTCTTCTTTTCCCTTCCCAACCTTACACTACCCCTACCCTACTTCATCTAACTCACCTACCTACACCACCAACCATGCCAGTCACTACCCATCCCCAAATCTTTATTAAGCAAGACCCGCACCAAACTCTTTTGACCCTTTTGCACTTTACCCATTTTCATATCGCACACCTCACCTCCATTCCTCCTATAATTACTCCATTCCCTTCCTAATTCATTTTCTTTGAACCCACACAACTCCCCTAGATTCCCTCTTCCTCTCCTCAACCATTTTGTGTTCCATGCATCACCCATTTTTCAATTTTCTTTTAGTGAAACTCTAGAATTTTGCCTCTCCTCATGCTGCGAAGCAACCTAAACGTGAGCCAACCCCACTATGCAAGGCTAGATGCGTGACCAACTCACACAAGCAACCCTCTATCTTCCCCAAACCTCACATTGCAACTAACCCAAACACACCACCATCTCATGCTGCACAACTCCCACCAATGCTAAGACTTCACACCACTCTGCCCCACCAACACCACCCCTTTATGTAACCACCAACCCCCCCCCAACATGAGGAGATCACATAGTGAAATGTTCCGAAAAATTTTAATTTTATTATTTATTATTAAATAAAATTTTTATTTTGAAAATTAATTAGGAAAAATCAAGAAAAAATTTATAAGTGTTTTAAATAGGAGGAATTTTCGTATTTTAAGCTAATTAAGGATTTTATTTTAGAAATTAATTAAATAAATTATTTTATTTAAAGTAAGAAGGATAAAATAGTTTCAAATTAATATAAACTTTATAAATAATTTAATTGGAGAAAATTAGAGTGTTTTGCTAATTAAAATGGAATTTAAGAAAATTCTTTCAAAAATCCCTAAATTAACCTAAAAAGAAACTTTAATTATTATTTTTAATATTTATATTTTATTAAATATCCAAAATTACCCAAAATACATTTGATTAAGCTAATCCACCTTTTCGTTTCTTTTCCTTTTTCTTTTTTTCCTTTTTCCCCTCTTTTTCCTTTTCTTTCCTTTCCTTCTCTTCCTTTTTTCTCTTTTTCCCCCAACCTGGGCCAGCCCGCTAGCCCAACTTCTCCCCCCCCTGCGCGGCCCAACTCCCCACGACACTCCTACCCCTCCTCCGACTGGTTCTGCCTTCTTCTTTTTCTTTCTTTCTTCTTTTCCCCTGGACCGCCCGTCCAGCCCTCTCCTTTCCCACCTGTGTCGTCTTCTACCCCCGGACGCCTGCAACTCGAAATCAACGTCGGAAAAGCCTACACCACCCACACCGGCCATTCCTCCCCTCTCTTCCTGTTGACTTCCCTGCCATTTCGATAGGACCATCCCTCCCCTCTCCTACATGCCATCCCTCTCTCTGCCCGACAAATCATGGTATGCACATGTAGACCTGCACCAGCCATTCTCACCAGACAGAGACCCATAACCCTGCCCTTCTACTCTCTCACTCCTCTTTGTCGTTTTTCCCTCCCAATCGGCCTATAAATAGCCCCAAAGGCTGCCATAATCGGGTTTTGACTTTGGCAGCCCAGAAAACCAAAACGTGCCCCACCACCTATTTAGCCAGCTATTCCTCCGTCGTCGGCCGCCTTTGCCGCCCAATCTGGCCACTAAAACACTCCTTGCACCGCCATCTACACAACCCAGCCACCAGCCTTCCTTGTCCTATCCTGCACAAGCCACCCCGGCCGTGCAAAATTGCCTTCCCGAACAACACCCTTCGACCCCGTGCCGCCCTTGGTATTGTCGGTTCCGCCACCTACAGTGCTGCCTCTACCTCCCAAAAAAACCAAGAAACCTTGCCCTACCTCCCCACACCTCCATTTCCCCCTACTTCCCTCTCCCCTAGCCTCCACATCCATCTCTCCACTTCTTCCTTCCTCCACCGCCGTCGCCGCCGGCTCCACCACCCAGCCTAGGTTGTCTCCCAACTCCTTAACCCCTAAACCCTTTTATATTAAAAGTGTTAATGATTTTTAATATTATTAACTATTATTATTAGTGTTATTATGATTATTATTATTATTATCATTATTATTATTATTATTATTACTACTATTATTATTATTACTACTACTACTACTATTACTATTATGTCCTAATGTTATTCTGGAGAATTTCTAATTAATGATATTAATTAAGACTAAAAACTTGTTGTGTTATTATTATTATTATTACTACTATTATATTTATTACTATTATTATTATTATTATCATTATCATTATTATTATTATTATTATTGTCACTATTATTACCCTTATTATCATTATTATTACATTACTATTATTGCTACTACTATTATCATCATCATTATCATCATTATTATTATTGTTGTTGTTGTTGTTGTTGTTGTTATTATTACTACTACTCTGATTTCGATTATTATTATCATCATTATTATCATTATTACTATTATTATTAGTAGTATTATTAATAATATTATTATTAGTAATATTGGAATCCTTACTTTAATACTATGAATATTACCGAGACTTACTTTGATTAGTGGTGGTTCGATTAACTATCTTGAGAATAATAATAACCCTACCTTTTAATTATAAAATACTATTATTAATATTAGCCTTAGTATTAGGCCATGATAGGGGTAAGATAGGAAATTATGGTAATTCCGGTAGAGGGAGATTAACCCATAGTATTTCCCTCTTATAGGTGAATCGAGTCAAAACCCCCAGGAGGCGTAGGAGCGTGCTCGAAGCCCGGAGCCGATTTAAGTAAGGTAGCTAAGGTTGCTTGTGTGTTACGTGTCTTCTTGCCTTGGATGTCCTGTATAATCATATATTGTGTTTTACATGTTATTATCTTACCTATTTTATGTAGCGCAGCTTGGAGCCGAGATATGTCCATATGATATCTTATGTTATATATTAATATGGATATGCTGCAAGTTGTGATGTGATATGATGTGGCCTTAGAACATGCATACTAGGGTATTTGATGTGGTGATGTGGGTTGGGGCATGAAAAAGAAAAATAGGAAAGAAAGATAACCAAGGGGAAGTAAGTTGGCTAATGGAGGTATAGGAGGAACTAGGGTCTGCATGGGGGCAAACTTTACATATGGAAAGTTGCCTCGGGGAGTGAGAAAGGTAATAGAAGTATCGTTTGGGTGTTTGGGGGCTTCAGGCGAAAAATAGTACGTAGGCCAGAATAAGGGTGCGTAGGAGACTAGACTAGAGTCTAAAGGGAAACCCTAATTTGAGTAGGGGAAAAGAAGAAAAAGAAAATAACAAAAATAAGTGAGAATGAGTGGGACATGAAGTGAGGGTTGAACCTAAGGGTCGTGACATGTAGGGGTGCTAAAATAGTCTGGGTTGTGCGAGGTAGAAAAGGATGGGCCACATAGGCCCAGGTTAGGGTTTCTGGAGAAAACCCTAGGGGAAGGCGGTGAGTGGACTTTGGGGTATAAGGTGGTGGGCTTTGACCCACACACTTAGGATTCGGGTTCCCGGTATAAGTAAGCGGTTTAAGGGAAGGATGTCGGGACATGTTAAGAGACACAGATATCTCAAGATATGGGACGGACCCTCTTAGGAGGATATATATAGTTGGAGTTAGCCATGCGTGTCTAGGGCGGAATTTGTTGAATAAAATACGATAAAATATTAATCATGTAAAGTGGAAGATTATTGAGCCGGGTCCAGCCGATCCACCAGTTAGTAATAGTGGTTAGGGTTTTACCCTATAAGTGACCGATCCATTGGCGAATAATAGTGGTGTGGGCATCGTCCCACAAGTGACCGGCCCACCGACAATAATAGTGGGGGATCCTGAGTTCAGTAAACCAAATCTTAATTTGTTAATACACGTAAAAGATACTAAGCACTTACAATGGAACACTATGAGAGTCGGGGCCAGACCAATCCACCAGCATAATAGTGGCTAGGAGCGTTTTTCCCTGGAGACCGATCCACCGACATATAATAGTGGTCAGGTGCGTTTTACCCTGTAAGTGACCAATCCACCGGCTTTAATAGTGGGGTTCCCGTACTCGCATAGACTAATAAGAATTATGGTGTGAAATATGTGCGATCATGTGATTGTGATTATGTTATGTGTCCTTACGTGTTGGCCTTAGTTATACGGTTACCTTGCTTAATACGTAGCGTACTAACCACCCGTTTCATTGGTGCTGCTCATTCCCACGAGCAGAAGGCCCCTCTGATTTAGTATAGGTTGGTGATTCTATCTTCGATGCCTACAACGCTTACGAGGCATCGAGCGGGACCGAGAGTTGAGCCCAGACCTAGCTTGGGGGTCGAGAGTGACGTGGCCGGAGTCTATCGTCCACCTTATCTTTCCTATGTCTTTATATTTAGTTTATTTCTGGTGTACAATGTTTCAGACATTTGGAACTTTAAAACTGTACTTTTGGATTGTAACCTTTGATTTCCGCACTCTAATTCTATATGACTTGTGTTTTACTAATGACTAGTATTTTATTAACGACTCGTATTTGATGGTTAATTTTGTTTAGCCTTAGCACTTAGTACCGGGACGATAGGCGTGAACCGATCTAGTACTAAGTGTGACGGTAATGCCCTCGAATTTACAGTTTTATTTTTTCATTCCCGTTAAACTCTTTTAAATTAAACGAAATTTTTCAGTAGTAGATTTGGGGATGTTACACATAGTCCCTCCCCTAGCTACATGAGTCACTCACGTTGTAACCCCTAGGTTGCATTAAATTCTACCTCAACTAGTTTGAGTCTTACACGACTTGGTTTGCTTCGGTTTTGCTCCATTTTCCATCCCTGCTTTGACTTAGATTTTCCTTAGTTGTTTTGATTTCTAATGATGTAATATCCTTGATTATTATGTAATTTTCAGTGATATTGGAGAAGGAGTATTAGGTTATATATGCTTAGAGACCATATACATTTTTAGTAAGGATACAAGTTATAGTTAGGGTTGAGTGTGCAATGTGTATACTATATGAAATCTCATATTTGGTATTGTCATGTTGATAATTTTATGGTATGATGATGTGATATTGAATATAAGGAAAGTAAGAATATGTGAAGAGTATGATGCTTATGTGGTGTTGCTATAATAAATCTCAATTGATACCCTAAGTGTGTTAGTATCTCCTATGGTATTTTGATGTGTTTTGAATATGTATGGAAAGAGGTTAAGGAATGTGGTAAATTAGTTTCATGATGATGCACTTTGGAAGTTGGAAATCATTCATATTGGATTCATAAGATTTTATAAAAATATGGGTAGTTTGACTATTTTAAGGGTAATTTGATTAACATGGGTTAAACATGGAATATTTGGTATTTTAATGTGTTAATTGGTTTAAGATATGATAAATATATTATATGAAATATTTTGAGTAATCATGAATGACCTAAGTCCAATAAAATAAAATAAAATAGCCTAAATCAAGAATAATAATCCTAGAGATAGGATCATTATCACATGTGTAAGATATTGGAGTTAGACCTTTTATTTTTGGATATGTTATTAATATTTAAATTTTAGGAATGAGTATTAAAATTGGTGTCAATATGAGTCTTGTGGAAGCAATTACGCCTAACGTGTGAAATTAGATCTTTGTAGGAATTTATAAATAGTAACTTTAGAGGCAAGTTATTATCATATAAGTAAGAAGTTAGTGGTAGACTTTGATTTTTAGATATCTTATCAATAATAGCATTTTAGGAATGTGTACTAAGTTTTGTGGCAAAATAATTATCATAGGAAAAGTTATGTGTGTCTTGTAAAATTAGGATTTCTTAAGGAAGCTATGGACATTTTCCTTGGAGAATGTTTCAATAATCATATGATTGTGTTTTATGTGTTTTAAATAATTATGTTAAGTTGGATTATGTTTTTTTCATATCTATATATGTGTCCACATGATGATTTTGAGATAAATAATCAACAGTTTAATAAGACATTAGTGCTTAAAGTGAAAGATCACATGAGTCATAACTAGTTGTAACTATTCGTTCCACCAAACGAGAATAGTGGTCAAGAACGATTTTCCCTAGGATTATACTAGTACACTCCACCAGATGTGAATAGTGGTCTGGAGTATTTTTCTCTAAGGTTATATATCATTGATATCATTCCATCAGTTGAGGATAGTAGTGTAAAACCCCAAATTGTTTTAACCTAAAATTTGAATGTTTAACTTTTTATCCGAAAAAGTTAATCTTTAATTATTTTTGTGTACCTTTGACTTACAAAAATAGATAAATTATTTAATCAGTTAATATAATTATTTTAATTATTTTATCTTACTCTTTTTATTTAAATAAACCTTAAACCTATACTTTTACCAAAACTATTTTCTTAAATTGATACCCTAATTTTTGGATAAATTAATATAATATTTTTCCAATAGCTCAAATTTAAGCTAATTTCTAATCCTAACCCTAAATCTATTTTCCTTTTCTTTCACTTATTTTCCTTTTTCTTTCTTTTCCCTTTTCTTTTTTCTTCTCCCTTCTTTTCCCTTGAGCCAACTAAGCCTTCTCCCCCCTCCTTTTTTCTTTTTTTTTTCTCCTATGCACCGGCCCACTTTCCTTCTTTCTTCTTCTTCTCTCGCGTGTTCGACCTAGCCTCTCCTTCCTTCTTTCTCCTACTTCTCCAATGCAGTCGGTCGGACTTCTCCTTTCTTCTTCTTCTTCTTCTGCTCCTGCGCAGGCCAACCCACTTCTTTCTCCTTTCTTTTCTTCTGCGTAGCCCGACTTTTCTTATTTCTTTCCTTCCTTCCCCATCTATGCCCCTAGCCAAACACACCCCAAGCCCCCCTTGTGCACGCCTTCTTCTCCTCTTACCCGTAGTGTGCCTGCACCTCTACACATCCGCATCATTTCCTTCCCTTCCTAAGCAAACACCCCTGCAACGCCTCCCTCCTACCATCACTTTCTTTCCTTTTCTAACCCTTTATATCCCTTGGTCTCCTCCCTCATGTACCTTCCCTTTCTTCTCTTCCTATAATGTCAGGTGCATCCCTGTCCTTGCCTGCCATACCCTGCACCACCCACCTACCATCACACGCTCAAGGTCCCCCTCCTCCTCCTCTTTTTCTTCTTCTTACCTTTTTCTATTCTCCATTGTGGTTTGCTCTCTCCCTCAACTTTCTCTGATTCTTTCTTTCTTCTTCTCCCCACCCCTATTTTTCCTTACCGCCTCCTCTTACAGCAACCCCTGTCACCTCCACCACCAACCAACCTCCATTGTAATATCCTAAAAATTTGCTTAGCCTAATTCCGCGTCTTTAGCGCTCTAATTTGATTCTAATATCAAGAAATTTTATTGTTAACCTTAACCAAATTTCTTAATACCAAAACTAAAACCTTGATTCGAATAAACCATAATTCGTAAACCAAAATCAAAATCCACTAAAATTTTCACTAATCCAAATTACTTGGCTAATCCGAAATCACTTGATGTACTCCTAATTCCCTAACCCTTCTCTCTTTTTCCTTTTCTTTTCTTCCTTTCTTCCCTCTTCTCCCATTGTTCCAAGCCACAAGAGTTGAATTTTGTTGCAACTTGTACATGCATCCTCTCACCATCACCCTACCACCCTCATAGACCATCATCACTACCCCTTCATGCCTATCTTCTTCTTCTTCTCTTCCCCTACACACCCCACATGCCACCATCACTTCCCCTACCATTCTTCTTCTTCTTCTTCTTCTTCTTCTTCTTCTTCTTTCTCTTATCTGTACGCAACCTACACTCTAACCATCGCCATCACCTGCATTTTTCATCACCACACTCAACCATCATCTCCACTATCACCATTTTTAGCCTTACACGCCCGTCACATGTATCCTTCCCCCTCTGTTTTTCTTCTCCCTAATACACCATGCACACACACAAGCATGACCATGTATATATACTATACTCTCTTTATTTTCTCTTTGTTTGGCCTCTAATCTATTCCTTTTATATCAAAAATCCATTTGTCCGAGTTCCCCGACCTTCTTCTCTTCTTCCTTCTCCTTTCTCCTTCTTCTTCCTCCTTCTTTCTTTCTTTTTGGCCTTCACACCACCCAATCCACCATTGAGCACCACCAAAGCCACCACTCGCTACCCTTTGGCTAGTCGACCGACCACCAAGGTTGCCCTGACCTTCCCCCTCACCATCACCGCCAACTGTTGCCTCTTTTTCCTTCTCCTTCCCCTCATTCATTGCAGAATTACAGAGTGCATGACCTATGCACCGACTACTGCACGACCATGTAACGCTCAATTTCCCTGCTGCACAACCGTGCAACTCTTACACTGTCTAGCTATGCGTTTTATTTTCTTTCGGCCTAGTACTACACAACCATGCAATTTTTGCACTACCTATCCATGCGTCTTTTCTTTCCTTGACCTATTGTACACTATTGTTGCACAGCAGTGCAACTCTTATACCGCTTGGTCGTGCAACTTTCTTTTATCATGTACCCCTATCTTCACCCCAAATCTTGTCCAAACACGACCAAAGTTTAACCATATCTCCACCACACATTCTTCTACACATCTATACAATTCAAGCTTCCATTTGACTCTAGTGATCTTTCGGTGATCTTGGATGAGGTATAGGATTTGCGTACATAAAGCCTAATGTCCTTTTTGGTAAGGATACATGTCATAGCTAGGGATTTATATGATACTTGTATTTTTGGTATATACTTTTATGTTGAATATGTTGTATTGAATAATTTATTTATGCAAATGCTATGAAATGATATTATTGAGAGTAATGAAATTATGTAAGCATATTTTTGGGTATAATGTTATAGGATATCTATGGAAAATTGAGGATATGTACTTCAGATAATTATATGGAATTTATATGTATTAATATTGGGTTTCATGAGGCCTTTGTGATAATATGATTGTCTTACCTATCCTAAGGGTATTATGGTCATTTGAGGATAATTGCGTATTTGTACTTATGTGGTTTAGTCGGCATGATAATATACAACCAACTCCAAATAAGGTACTAATCATTTAAAGTGAAAGATCACTTGAGTCGAGCCGATGTGTTTATATGGCTCTGTTCCACCGGATAATAATAGTGGTTCAGATGTGTTGCTCCCGAGAAGTGCTTCAGTTCGTTCCCCTTAATTAAGAATAGTGGGGGCCCATACTCAATATGAATAAAAATACAATTAAGAGTTAAAGTATAAATGGAAATATACTAATCATTTAAAGTGGAAGACTATGTGATTTAGAACCGAAGTGTTGAGTCTATTCCATTGGATAATAATATTGGCTCAGGTGTGTTGTCCCTTAGAGGTGCTTTAGACCATTCCACCGGTTTAATAATAGTGGCTCAAGAGTATTTTACTTTGAGAGGTGTTGGCTTCGTTCCACTGGATAATAATAGTGGCTCGGGTGTGTTGTCCCCGAGAGGTGTTTCAGACCATTCCACTAGTTTAAGAATAGTGGGATCCCTGAACTCAACGTAAATAAAAGATTGGAATATGGTATACCTAATGAAAGACCTGGAATCAGTACTTACTTGGCATTCTTTGATTCACGCATGTATGATTTTTCTTATGATAATTCTTGTAACCCTGCTTGACTATATCGTTACCTTACTCAGTACGTAGCGTACTGATCATCTATTTCATGGGTGCTGCTCAATCCAATGAGTAAGCGACCTAGATGTTTATGTGCAGGTTGATGAGGACCAGGTGGATAAATTCACAGCCTTTGATACTATATATGTGGATGAGTGAGTTATTCCTATCAGGGTTTGTGCGTAGAGTCATGTTATCCGGATGATAGTTTTATCTGGATACCTTTTTGGAATCTTAGTTCTATGGGATCCCTTTTTATTGTATTTTGATATTGTAATCAAAGTTGATCTCTAAACACTTATTTGATGTTATTAAAAATTATCTCGTCTCTTTCTATCATGTTTTAAATTTTCTAATCTTTTTGCCTTGTGATTGATTTAAGAATGGTTGGGTAAGCTAAACTTATGTCAATTACGGCAGTAACACCCAACTATTTGATTATACGCTTTCGCTTGAAACAAAAAATTTTTAGCAATAAATTTTGGGGGTGTTACATCCACCATCAACCACCACCCTTTTTCCTCCCTTCCCTCCTTCCTCCTTCTCCTCTACTACCCTATCTTCCTTCTTTCTCCCCTATGGCATTTCCTGCCAATCCTCACCCTTGCTGCTATTCACTTTCCCTACAGTGTCTACCTCCTCCACCACAGCCATCACCAGCTCCTCCACCTTGGAGCTCTTTGCACGACCCCAAGCAACTAAAGCCCCAGCCTCTCCCTATAGCCTTGCCTCCTTTTCTCCTCCCTTTGACATCTCACCTTTCCTCCACCACCGTAGTTCCTCCTAGATGCCTACTGCCAGCCACAACCACCACCCACCTCTCGCACCTTCACCCGTAACCACCCCAACCCTACCTTCCTCCTTCCTCTTCTTATCCCTTCTTTTCCTCCTTTCCCTTTCTCTACACCACCCTCCCTATAGTTTGTGCCACCACCATCGCTACCCTTGAACCACCTACAACACACCCTCCAACCACCAGCCATCTCCACCCCCACCTCCTGCACCCAACAACCAAATCAACACCTCCCATCACCACCATTTCCAACCTTACCTGAGCCACCCCTCCCTTTTTGCATGCATGGCTCACATTGCGCATGCAACATGAGTTGTGCTTTATATTTTTATAAACTTTGGATAATATTTAAGGTAAAGGGGTAGTTTGGTAATTTTATATTTAATAAATATTTTTAATAAACATTATTGTTTCATTTATAAAATATTAATATGGTAGTTGTGATATTATTTTTAGGTACAAAATTTTATTAATGGAGCCTAATCATTTTTAGCCAGTTACCAGTAAAGTTTATTTTTGCTGGAAATCAAGTAACATTTATACTCCACTAAAATGCTTGAATATTGTATGTTAGCACATTAGGGTTTGACATGTGATTTGCGTTAGATATGACTTGTTACAAATATTTCTATGATTATTAATGTTATCTTAAAATTGGAAGGAAGTAGGCATGGTATCCTATATAAAATGTTATGTGTGAAAGGGAGATAAAAAGGGGTCTAATGTGGGGAAGTGATGTTGTATGTTACGTGCATGTAAAATGTTAGGTTGAGTATATATAGACACACCTTTAACAAAATTATTACTACCTTGAGACCTGGGAGCAATGTGGTCATTTAGATATATCATGATATTTAACCCTAACTGGAATGCCTAATGTGTTATAAATATTGATAAGAATGGAGATAGGAGTTTGATGACCTCGAAACACATGTTTCATCATAAATATCGATATTATATGATATAGGGGTATTTTGGTGATTTTGAATGTACAATGGTAGCTATCCTAATAAATATGCATGATGGGTGTCATTTGATGTTGATAATGAGACTAGGGGTTTGATATCTTAGAAACCCATGTTTGAGTAATATTATCAATATTATATGGTCTAGGGGTATTTTGGTAATTTTGCATGTACTATGGTGACTGTTCCAATAAACATACATGATGATTGCTATTTGATGTTAAGTATGAGAATAGGGATTTGTTGTATTAGCAACACATATTCAGCATGAATATCAATATTAAATCACCTAGGTGGTTATCCTAATATATACGCATGATAAGTGTCATTAGATGTTGAGAATGAGAATAGGAGTTTAATGTCATAAAAATCCATGTTTAAACATGATTATCAATATTATATAGTCTAGGGGCATTTGGTAATTTTTCATGCACTATGATAATTTTTCTAATAAACATGCATGATTAGTATTATTTGATGTTAAATATAAGAATAGGGGTTTATTGTATTAGAAATACATGTTTCAACATGAATATTAACATTATACAATATAGGGGTATTTTGGTAATTTTGTATAAACTATGGTGATTGATCTAATAAATATACATGATAAATGTCATTTGAAGTTAAATATGAGAATAGGGGTTTCTTGTCTCAGTATCACCTATTTCAGCACGAATATCAATAGTATATGGTCTAGGGGTATTTTGGTAATTTTACATGTCCTATGGTTATTATCCTAATAAACATGCATGATAAGTATTATTTGATGCTAAATATGACATGTTAGGGTTTTTTGGATAAATTAGAGACTCAAAAGGGACACTGGAGGTAAGAGTGTACTAGAGTTATGAAATTAGGGTTTCCAAGGGACACATGATTGTCCCGAGATGGTAGTAAGACAAGAGTCATGCATGGGGTAGGTGTGCATGTTTTTGTGTTAAATTCTGAATAAATAAAATATGAATAATACACTAATCACTGAAAGTAGAAGATCACTTGAGTTGGGCCTAGTTGTACTTGCCAATCCACCGAAAAGAATAGTGGCCAGGAGCATCTTTCCCTAGAAGTTGTAACCCGTACCGTTCTACCAGTGAGAATTTTTGGGTCTCAAACTCAAGTAAAGTAAACCATTGAATGATAATAACCCTTCGAAGATACTAATTACTTATAGTGGAATACCACGTGGGTCAGGATAGGTTGTACTTTAATTACTGATCCACTGGTGAGAATAGTAGCTATGAGCGTCCTGCTCTGGAAGTTGTACTTATTTACCATTCCACCGATAACAATAGTAGGGTCCCTAAACCCAACATGTATAAATCATGAATTGACTATTTATTGCACATACCTTGAGTTCATATATTAATGAATGAGCCGATATAATCTAGCTATGCGCATGTCATTCCTTATTGTGGTGTTATTGAGAAGTTGTGGGTTGATTAAGAGAATTGTACCTATTTTTGAGAATGGATTTCTCATTATACTACAAAGAACATTACTTGGATATTCCATTAGTAAGTTTTAGTCATTTCCAACTTAATAAGTATTGGTAACATATGATCTTGATGCATGTGGTTATATGAATGATTATTGTATTTCAATTACTATATGCATGATTAAATATTCATGTATTGTTGCAATGCATCTAATGTGTTCTATGCAGACCTTGCATATTATTCTTGCATAATGCATTACTTAGTACCATTATACTGAGGGGTTCGTTTCTTGGGCCCCTACTTATTTAGTGGGTAGTAGTCTTTGCAGGTTAACTCACAAGCTCTATTTAAAGCTATTCTTTAGGTTGATAGCATAGGGTTATCCAGGATTCTATCCGGTAACTTGAACAGAAATTTTATGTATTTCCTTACAATCTTTTTATATTTCCCTTTCATTGAAATTTTTGTAACCATTGTTAGTGGGTTTTATTTGGAAAGTGAATTAATCTCCTCAACTATTTCGCTAATATGATTTATAATTATATTCTTGGATTTAACTAAAGTAACATTTTAGCATTAGCATTTGGTAACGGAATGGTAAAGGAAATTGGTCTAGTACTAAGTGTGGTGATAACACCCCAAATTTACTTTCTTAGCTTCCACTTATAACTTTTAAAAATAAAATTTTTCAGTAGTAAATTTTAGGGGTATTAAAAGTAGAGTTCTAAACTTGACATAAATAAGAAATAGATTTTGGTTATACCTAATGATGAGATTCTAATTTAGTTCTGCTCTTGCATAATTTCATGGCTAATCATTATGCATGCTTATGAACTTATGTACTCTTTATAGCTTTGTTATGAATATATGGTTATCCTACTCATTACATAGTGTATTGCTTATCTTTTTCCTGAGTGATGTTCATTCCCATGAGTAGACGATCCAGGTATTTTTGTGCAGGTCACTAAGAACTTGTTAGATGATTTTGCTGTTTATGATACCTTTCTTAGGGAGGAGTGACCTTTCTTTTTATGCATAGGGTTTGGGGACATAGAATCATACTATCTGGATCTTATCTTTGACCAGATACCTCTTGGGACTTTTAGTCCTAGTGTACCCCTTTTATGTATTTTGAGTATAGTACTTGTAGTTAACCTCCAAATAGTTATTTAAATTTATGAATATATCTCGTTCTCTATTTTATCATGTTTTAAGCTTTGATCATATTTTCTTGTATTCGATATAAGAATGGTATGATAAACCAAACTTATGTTGAGTATAGCAATAATGTCCATTATATTGTTATTTCGCTCTCGCTAAAAGAAAATAGTAGTAAATATTTGGAATGATGCAGGTAGTGCTTATGAAAGATGTGCTCCAATGGATCCTAAAAGCACAAAAGTAATAGATTCAAAGAAATGTGGATGTTCATTCAGGCTAAAGGGAAAATGAAGTTTATCATTATTTATGAGCTATTAGCTTATAAATATTAATGATCAATTATTATTCAATATTAGTACTGTTACTAATAATTGATCATTTAGCATAATTTGTATAGAATAATAATAATATGGAAAATGAAATACTTTCAAAGTTGTGAATAAGCATAGAAATAATGTGATTGTTTGTATATTTGTTTAAAAAGTAATAACCAACCCCATTATACTGTGACTCATCTTGTACTTTGTTCTTTTGACACCTATATTTGATGTTCATAATAACTGAAAGCATTTCATCAAACACACATGTGCAACATATATATTGTTAAAATATAATTTCTACAAATATAACATGTACCTTTTGGAATGATCTTAAGAACATTAAATGGTAAGATATAAAAATCATGAGAGACTTATAAGCTCTCTATACACTTATTCCCTTAATAGTACCAATACACATGCGACTTTCATGAACAACCTAGAAGGTATGTGTAACACCCCAAAATTTACACATTTTTTTATAAACCTTTAAATTTAAAACCGTAAATTTTGGGGATGCTACCGCTACACTTAGTACCAGATTAGTTCCCTCATATCATTCCAGTACCAAGTGTTAAGGCTAAGGAAAACAACTGACAACAGTATTAAATAATCCAAAGTTCATAGATACAGAAATCAGAGTATGCATACGTTCTTACATAATTCGAAATACTAGAGATAGTTTTTCAGAGAAGAAAATAGTGACAATAATAAAATTGTTTATGAAGTTTCACATAATTGAAAGCAAATAAGAATAATGATCTCAAATGAAAAAACCGGCCACACCACTCCAAAAACCGATCCAGTCCAATCATCACTCGGCCCCACCTGATCTCCCATAGACATCAATGGCATCAAAATAGGTATCTCCTACCTGCAACACGTCAAACGGGCCTTCTGCTCGTGGGAATGAGCAACACCCATGAAAAGAGTGATCAGTACGCTACGTACTGAGTAAGGTAACCGAGCACTAAGGCCAACACATAAGCACATAAAATTATGCAGGATAATATTCAATTTACACTTTCAAACCCACACATATAATACATGAGGTCATGTATAAATTTATACAACTTATAAATGATCAAGCTCACACACAAAGGCCCAAAAAGTCCTGATTAATTATTTAATTGATATTTTATCAAAAGTCGATACACACCGTGCCTTTTATCAAATCCATGTAAGTACAGGAACACCCCACTATTTTAGTCGGTGGGCTGGTCACTTACGAGACAATAGTCCACACCACAATTTTTCGCCAATGGATCAGTCACTTCCACTATTCCTAACTGGTGGATCAGTTGGTTCCTACTCACATAGTGTTCCACTGTAAGTAATCAGTATCTTTTAAGTGCCTTAGCAACTCTGGTTTGTGTTTATTGAGCTCAAGGTCACCCCACTATTATTGCCGATGGGCCGGTCACTTGCGGGACAAAGTTCACACCACTATTATTTGCCAATGGATCGGTCACTTGCGGGATAATAGTCTACTCCACTATTTCTAACCGGTGGATCGACTAGACCCGGCTCAATAATCTTTCACTTTAAATGATTAGTGTCTTAAGTATTTTATTCAAAAAAATTTCCCAGACATGCATGACTAACTCCTACTATTCTTATCCTTCAAACCCTAGTTGACCACACCAAACCATGGTAACCATAACAAACCCTAACTCCCATGCAAACTATTCACTCCCATGTAATCATTAACTCTCGTACAAACTCTAACGCCACCATGAAAATCCTAACACCGTACAAACATTAACATCACCATGCAAACCCTAACACCACCATGCAAACACTAACTCCATGCGAACATTAAAACATCTCTCTCATTATTTTACCAACCCTATCATGCATGTCTTATAGTCCACACCATACCATAATAATATCACAACCCATACACATAATACTCATGCCACAATTTAATGCACAATCTTACCTTAACTCCATATCATGCTGCACATATGATAGATATACAAAACACATAAAATACATTATAATTCACATGACATGGCATGCATGGCATATAAAACACATAATACACAAACGACCTTAGTACTCCCTTACCTAAAATGTCACTGGTCTTGGAGCATGCTTCTATACCTCTTGAGGGCTTTGACTGGGCTCACCTATTATGAGGGAAAAACTAGAATTAGGTTCCCTCCTAAAAATACTATTACTTACTAACTTATCCTAAGACTTGTTTTTTAATTAAAATAGTACTATACTAATAATAACTATATAAAATACTACTAAAAATACTAATAATAATATTAATGTAATTTAAAACGGATGGTGATATAAGGGTTTCTACCCTTCACCAAAATAATGCTAATAATAATATTAATAGTAGTAGTAGTAATAATAATAATAATAATAACAATAAAATAAGCCTAAAATTACAAGGTAGGGTTTTCGACCTTACCTCCAAATAATGAAAGTACTATTTAATAATAGTAATAATAATATTAATAACATATATTACTTATAATAATATCAAAAATAATAAAGAAGATAATAATAATAATAGTAAAAATAGTAATAATAATAATAAGATACAAGTATGAGAATCATAATTATAATATAGGGCTTCGGTCCTCCTTGGATAAATAATAGAAATAATAAAATAATAATACTAATACTAATAATATTAATAATGATAATTAAACTTATAATAATACAATTAATGCTTATAATTCGAAACTAACAACCTAAATATTTTATTCCTACTCTCGACCCTGCTAAGAAAATATGACATTAATATTACATCCAATAATAATAATAATAATAATAATAATAATTATAATAATCGAATAAATGCTAAAATTTGAAATAAATTAGAATAAACTTAAATAAATAGGGGAAAAGGGCTGAGAGGGTCTAGGGTTTCACTTTGAGTTGATGGAGACGGGTGGCACTAGCAGTGGTGCACAGCGGCGGTAGCGGTGGCCGGAAAAGAGGGTTAAAAGAGGGAAAGTTGGGGTTTGAGAAGAATATATGGAGAATAAGGGTGGAGGTTGAGGTGTTGGTGGTAGCCTAGGCTGAGAGGAGTAAAGTGAGGGTGGTGGCGTAGCAAGTGGCAATGGCGAACGGTGGCAGAGGTGGCAGCCGAAAGGAAGAGATGAAGAAAAGGGGGGAAGGAGAAGGAGAAAGGAGAAAAGAAGGTTATAGCTAGGTGGAGGAGGATTAGTAGCAACTTTTGGGTAGTGTAGAAGGTAGTAGAAGTGGCAGATGTGGTGGCGGATGGTGGCTCGAGGGTTGCGGGGGTAAAATTTTAGTTTGATGGGCAGGGAAATTCGCACGATTGTGGTGGCTTGTGCAAGAAGAATCGAGGAAGATAGGTGGCTCAGTTAGTTAGAAGGCGGTGTAGGGAAGACTTTGATAGGCAGAGGTGGCGACGTAGTTGGCTAACGACGGAGGGAGAGTTGTCTGAAGTCACGATGGTGCATAGGGTAGGCTCTTGGGGTTTTAGGGAAACGTTTTTGAAGACAACCAATCAATGGGTATTTATAGAGTTTAGAGGGAATGGTAGGGTTCTGGAGGTCGGCAGGAGGGCAATGCATGTAGGGGCATCATTAATCGGCCGGCATAAATTTAGGTCGTATTCAACCTTTCACGAAGGAAATGGGAGACTTCAAGTGGGAGAAAAGAAAAACGGGTTAGACCATGCTGAACTACGAGTCAAGGGGAAGAGAAAGAGAGAGAGAATGGCTGGTCAAGTCACGTGTAGCTGGCGGCGCCATTTTCAAAGCTTTGAAGGTGCAGGTCGAAGGTGGAGGAGGAAGGAGGAAGAAGGAGGTGAACCAGGCGGCCGGGGGAAAAAGAAAGAAGAGAAAAGGAAGAAGAACCGGGCTGGTCGGCAATGGTTATAAGGTTCTTAAATGGAACACGGCGTTTTAGGGGGAAAAGGCACAAAACTCAATGTTTCAGCTGCCGAAGGAGAAGAAGAAATGCACGACGGTGGGCCACGAAAGAAGAGAAAGAAAGGAAAAGGATTGGGCCACGCCACAGGCCCAATCAGAAAGAAAAAGGAAAAGAAAGAAAAGATAAAAAAAAAAAAAGAAAAGAAAGAAAAAGGAAGAAGGAAAAAGAAAAAGGAAAAAGGGAAAAGAAAATTTTAAATAGGTTGGGGTCAAATAAATAAATTAGAATATTTTGGTTATTTAAAAAAATATTTAAATAAAAAAATATTAAATTTTCTTTTTGGATAATTTAGGGTTTTTAAAAGATTTTTCCTAAATTCCTTTTTAATTAGCAAAAAGCCCAATTTTTTCTTTATAAAATATTTATAAATTCCTTATTAATTTTCCTTAAATAAATCCTTCCCATTTCAAATAAAATAATTAATTAAATTAATTTTCTAATAAATTCTTATTTAATTTAATTCTTAAAATAAATATTTTTGGGGCATTTCAATATGTGATAGCTTGGTAAAAGCTAAAGCTTTATTGCAACATCTCTAAGATAATTTTATGAGTCCTCTATTGATCCAAGTTCTTCCTTAGTTATAACAACTAGGAATGGGGTTTAATGAGTAACTAGTTGATATAATGATACCAAAATAGATTGATTGAGCCTCTTGGATGAGGCTTAATCAAGTGACTAGTTGACTGCTTAGACCAATCTAGATCAACCTTATAACCTTTATTTTGCTCTCTTTATATTTTCCCTTCTCGTCTCATTCTATATTTTTTTCTCTCTCTCTTGTTCCATCCTTTTTTCTATCTTTATTTCTTTCTCTTTTCATTCAATCTTTTCATCATCTTTCTATCTTTCTCTGTAACACCCCCAAAATTCACTACTGAAAAATTTCGTTTTATTTAAAACAAATAGCGGAAGCAAAATATAAAACGGTGAATTTCGGAGATATTACCGCCACACTTAGTACCAAACTGGTTCACTCATACCATTCCAGTACCAAGTGCTAAGGCTAAAGAACAAAATATCAATTGCTAGAAATTCAACCCATTTTAAACTCAGAGTTGCGCAAGTAAACACTTTATAAGAATAGATTCCACCAATGATGGTTACAAGAATAGATTACATTTAAACCATACATTAGAACATGAAGAATGAAATCCTAAAGGCCGGATAATCCTTACGCTCTTTCCCGTTGCCCACTTGAGAAGCACATGAAAAAGACCTGCAAGGGACACTGTCCATTGAATAGGCAGGGGCCCCATGAATGGAACCCTTTAGTACTATGGTACTGAGTAACCCTTTAAAGTCACACTTAAAAGCAAGCCTGTAATGTCACACATGATACAAAACTACATGCATATATAACAAGATGTGTATATATAACATTCACATAATTAACAATCACATCAGATATCAATAGGTAGTTATGAATAATCAATACTTTCGGCCTTAAGCCATGTCATAGTGCAAAATCAATACATTTGGGCCTTATGCCATTAGTCCATCATTATTCATTCAATCTTATATTTTATATCCATGTGAGTGCGAGAACCCCACTATTATAGCCGGTGGATCGATCACTTATAGGGCAGAACGCACCTAACCACTATTATATGCTGGTGGATTGGTCTCCAGGGCAAAACGCTCCTGGCCACTATTATTCGCCGGTGGACCGGTCTGACCCCGACTCACATGGTGTTCCACTATAAGTGATTAGTATTTTTCCATAACTTTATTCACATACGTGATTGATTTTATTGAGCTCAGGACCACCACTATTATTGCCGGTGGATCAGAATATATATATCAACATCATCCAGGGCAACACGCTCCTGGGCCACTATTATGTCCGGTGGATCGGTACTCATAATCACTTGCCAGGGCAACACACTCCTGGGCCACGATTATATTCGGTGGATCGGTACTCACAATCACTTGCCAGGGTAACACGCTCCTGGGCCACTATTATAACCGGTGGATCGGTAATCAATATCATAATCCAACTGAGCCCGGCTCATAGTCTTTCACTTTTATGATTAGTATTTTTCCTTTCTTTAATCAGCACAACAAATCCATTTATTTGCCTTGGATGGGAGATCAAGAACCTTGGGATACAAATGTACACCGGTTGTATCGATGCATACAAGCTACTCAGTACCCTTCAACCAAGAACCCAAGGACGCAAAGGTACCCTGGTCATACTGGTGCATAAAGCTACTCAGTACCCTACCAATAAGGACACATAATCCATAAGTATACATACCCCCTAACTAGATCCATAGAGCTAGAAAGAGTAAGATATAGGGTCTGGCTGGGGCACAAAGGCACACCAGCAAATAACAGAATAATCGTGGACTAAACCACGTCTTTAGGGTAGCGACCCCTAAAGAGTCACCATTCCCGATCTCGAGGTCTTTCACTTTAAGTATTAGTGTCTTAATTAAGGTGATCACCAAAAGCACAATAATCAAATACTTATTCACTTTCAATCGTTCCGATATCATTAGTCATTTCTTATTCAGATGGTTATCCAAGATATCACGGAGAAACCATTAAGGCCATCATAATCTCATATAATTCTGGATTAAGATTCATTCTCATGTTATTTACTAATTATCAAATACTCCTACCTTACTAATCAACGTTATTTGAATCATATTATAACATTCAACAATCCCAACGACATGTCAGGTACAAATTACTCATTTACCCCTTACTTATATAATAGCTAAGTCATCCCTTCCTTACTTGAAAAATTACCATATTACCCTTTAGGTTGCTTATTTACCAAATTACCCTTTACTCGGTTTAGGTTACCAAGTTATCTCCTACGCTTTTTAGATCACCATTCACCCTTCATAATTGTTATCCTTAACATATTTCCCCTTTGGTTGGTTAAATTACCACATTGCCCTTCTCCTTTGTTATAATTACTAAATTGTCCTTGTGTTGGATAATTTACCAAATTACCCTCCTTTATTATCATGATTACTATTTTGCCCCTTTGCTTGGTTAAATAATTACCAATTTACCCTTTAGTCTGTTAAATTACCAAATTGCCCTTTTAGTTGGATAAATTACCAAATTGCCTTTCTCCTTTATCATAATTGCCATTTTACTCCTCTCAATTATTATAATTACCATTTTACCCTTTTTAATTATTTTAAATCTCAAATTACCCTTCTTCATAATTACAATTATTAATTTACCCTTATTCATAATTATAATTACCAATTTACCCTTCTCCATATTCATAATTGTTAATTTAATCTTTTCCATAATTATATTTACTCATTTACGTACGCCTCTCTATTATTATTATTACTATATTGCCCTTCTCTATTATTAAAATTACCATAATACCCTTTTTGTTGGTTAATTTACCAAATTACTCTTCTCTATTATAATTATCCAATTGTCCCCTTTTGATCATAATTTAATTACCAAATTATCCTCCATTATTATCAAAATTACCAAGTTACCCCTTACTTCCAAGTTTGCCATAAATATCCTTTTATTTATAAAATTACCCTTCTACCCCTTACTCCCAAATTACCGCAATATCCTTTTATTTACAAAATTACCACTATATCCTTTTTCTTATAAAATTACCATAATACCCCTTTGGCTTTACAATTTACTATTTTACCATTTTACCTCCAAACTTACCATTTTTATCTTTCCTTATAAAATTACCATTTTGTCCTTCCTTTCCAAAATTACCATATTACCCTTTACTCCCATAATTACCATAATACCCCTTTACTTATAAAGTTAACATTTTGCCACTTGCTTATAAAATTACCATATTGCCCTTTTTACTCCCAAAATTATCACTTTACCCTTCACCTATAAAATTACCATTTCGCCATTCACTTACAAAATTACCATATTACCATTTACTTATAAAATTACTATTTTGCCCCCTCTACCTCCAAAATTACCATAATGCCCCTTTACTTGAGAAATTACCATCTTTTCCTTTACTCATAAAATTACCATAATAACCCTAACTTCCATAATTACCACAATACCCCTTTTTTACTTGTAAAATTACCATATTGCCCTTTTCCTTCAAAATTACTACTTTACCCCCTTTATTACACCACTTTTATTAAATTAACATTACCACATGGAATAATAATATTACTAATCCATTAAAAATGTCCAACTCCACTAACCATTATATTTTAATATAATACATATTAGCACCCACACATATTAGGCCATAATCTAACACAAGGAATATTACCAAAATGCCCCTAGGGCTCACAATAATATTATTCATGCATAAATGTTCACAATAACATAAAATAACATAGATAAGTAATTAACAATTTCCTTAATAATTAAATTCTTCCCTTAGACCACATTTCCACACATATCACATAAGAAAACATACTTTCCTTCTTATTAAAGAATACAAGCAAACATATAATTTATATTAACAACCATATATCAACCATAATAACATATTAAAATTCCTAATGTGTAAACATATGTTTATCATGCGTTTAAGTGGGGTTTAATAATTACCTTAATTTCCCGCAAAATTCGAATCTTACCGGTATCCCGGTTAAAGATTCAAGCTTTGATTAGAAAAACCAATACCTAAAAATAATATCAATATTTATTAGAAATAAGAAAATCAAGATATAAGACTTTATAAATTTTTCTTAAGAAAATAATTAATTTAAATATTATTATACCTTAAATTTTTTAATAAAAATGGCCAATAAATGCAGGAACTCATGCTGCATATGCAGCATGAGCTGTATGCAAAAATAAAAGGAGGAAAGGCTCTAAGAGAGGGTGATGCGAGAAAAGATGGTTATTTTTGGGTTAGGGTATTTGGGCTAGGAAAGAAGGTAGATGGGGGAGGTTTGGAGGCAAGAGGATGGTGTAGGAGTGAAGAGGGGGTGTAGGTGGATGCTGGGGATGGGTTTTTGGCGGCCAAGGGCGGCTGAGGCGGCGGCGGTGAGGTGGCGAAGGTGGCTGCTAAAGTGGGTCGAGGTGGAAGGGCTGAGAAGGAAGGAAAAGTGGAGGGGTGCAAGGGCTGTTTTCGACCAACTAAGGCATGGCGGTGGTAGAAGGGGTTGCAGGGTCTTGAATGGTGGCTTGGGTGGCGGAAGAGGCGGCCAGAAGGCGGCGATCGGTGGCGTTACAGGTGGCTGTCGAGAAGGGTGAAAAATTGGGAGAAAAAGAAGAGAAGAGGAAGAGGGAGTTGCGGGGTGGCTTGGATGGTGTTGGGGCGATGCAGGGAGGTAGTAGACGGTGGCAGAAGGCGTCTTAGGCGGTCCAGTTCGGCGGTGGAGCAAAACAGGGGAAAATGGGAGAGGAAGATAATGAGAGAGAAGGGAGGATCGGGGGATAAGGCTTGACAATAATGGGGCAGAAAATGGTTGAAGGGGAGAAGAAAAAGAAGAGGAAGGGTAGGGGATAGGGGATGATCGGGTGGCAGGGATTAGGGTGGCAGGGGTGGTGGTAGGGTGGCAGGGAGAGGGTGACGACGGGGAGGAAAGGGGAGCCATGCGGGATGGGGTGCATGGCTGCCTAGTTTCTGAAATAGTGAAAAAAAAGAGGGCAGGGGAGAGAGAGAGGGGGGAGGAAGACAGGTGGTGGCAGTGGTTGCAGGAGGTGGCAGCGGGAGGCAGCAGTTGGTGGCAGTCATGGCGAAGGGGACTGATCGGGCTGCTGCGTCGAGGCGGGTGGAGAAGAAAGAAAGAAGGGAGAGGGAGGGAGACCAGGGCAATGCACAAGGAAAAAAAAACGGGCGGGCTGGCCGGTCCAGGGTGGAGGGAAGAAAGGAAAAAAAAGAAAGAGGGGGAGTCTGGGCTGTGCATGGCTGGGCGAACGGGCCTGTGGCCCAGGCGGGAGAGAGGAGGAGCTTGGCAGCTCGAGCCAGGAAGAGAAAAAAAAGAAAAAGAAAGGAAGGAGGAAAAGGAGAAAAGGGGAAGGAAAAGAAAAGGAAAAGAAAATAGAAAATGGAAAATGGGAAAATTTAAAATAATTGAATTTATAAAATATTAGGATGTAATATTTTTTTAATAATAAATTTATTTAATAATCTAATTTAATATAATTAAATTTATGGGCATAAAAAGGATAATTATAGTAAAATAATAGTTTGAAAATTTATTTAAGTAAAAATAATATGGTAAAATAACAAAATATTTATTTTTAATTTATTAAATACTCCTATTCAAATTTATATACTCAAACATCCATAAAATAATTAAACTAAATAATTTTAAAAGCTAATTTATTTCGAGTAAAAGCTATTTATTAAATTAACGGTTTCCTAAAATTTTGGGGGATTACATTCTCATCTTGTCCCATCTTTCTTTATATCTTAGAAGGCTCAATGACCTAGGCTTGGTGGCTCAAAAGTACATCAAGTGTGTCCCTTCTTTGGTTTTCTTCGTATGCTTTGGTATTTGATTCAAAGTCTGAATTCCTCAGTTTCTAAGGGCCTCGAGGTTGTGCCTTAGGGTTTCTATCGAGCAGGCTTCCAAAATCTTAGATTTCACAAGGCTTTTTAAGATATGGTCTTTTAGTAAATAACATGTAGTATGATGAATACAAAAATTGATTAAAAAAGGCATAAAAACAAGAGGTTGTGTAGTAAAATAATGCCAAAACTACAACATAATACATGATCAATACATGTGCATCATTCCTAGCATTATATTAGTCATATCATTAATTAATCAACATAAACTATTAGATATGAGTATGTAGAGATTTTCTCCACCGGATAATTAAAACGTCGGTTAACTCGCATACACAAAAAGGTCATTAATCTCTATCATAGATTAATGGCAACAAACATCATTTAAGGTATAAATTAACACTAACACAATGAAGTAGCAATGGTGTTTGACCTTTTATGCGAAGAATCTAGTTCATTGTTGTGATGCTTCAACAAAGTAAGACCTTTAACACACATGGATAATAGAAGGATGCTAATCGCCTTTAGATAAATAAATCTAGAACATGATAAGATTAATGATATGATTTCTATATCAAGACCCCACAAGCAATACCTATTATAAGAGAGCCAACCCGCCATTATTTTCATCTTTTATAGTTGTTTTGTAATGGTGTCCCATCGAGGATCATTTCCATTCAAAAATTATTTTTAAAAAATATAGTATATTATAATATAAAATATAATTATTATATTCGTATTAAAAATTATTTTTTATAATTTTCTTAAATATATATTGATGAATACTAAAATTTCAAAATATATTTTAAAAAATTTTCGACCTTTTTTCAGAAACAAAATACGTATAAAATATAAACTTCCGGATCCAACTTAGAGGGGTTTTTACTTGTTATCGTCGTCCTTACTCCTTAGAAATTGATGGACCCCAAGGACCCTAGGCCCTCTGAGGAAAAAAGAAAGGGAAAAAAAATACAATTATACTCTGGTCTAACCCGTCAAATGAGTTAATAATGACCGTTTAGAATTTGTACTTACTGATAAACTCAAGACAGTACCTCATGCTATTAAGATTTTAATAACCAAAAGTAGCACTTTGTATTGTAAATGTAATGACCAAAAAAAGAGGCATTACTGCAGCCCTTGTGCTCGGTTGCTCACTGCCCAGTGCTCTGCTCTATTTCCTAAGAGCTCTTCGCTCTCCCGAATCCCATACAAAAATATTTAAAAATTTGCCAGAAAAACAGCAATTATTTACAAGTTTTTGCTTTTGCAACCCTACACCGAATCCCTCCCTCACCCACCGTCCCATATAATCTGTCCCAGGGAAGCTCCTTCACTGTCTACCCCTGAATCCTCCCACGGACACCAGTTCCTCTTTTCCCTCACTATCACTACGTCTGTCTGTATCTCCGTGCCCGCACTACTTTCTTCCTCCATATCCCTTTCCGGCTTTCCCTCTTGCTTTCGGTTATTTGTCGTATCTCTCTCTTTCTATTCAGCTGGCAAACCCTCTTGCCCAGATTTCAGCTTCATCCCAAGTCTGACATCAATCATGGCTATTTGGGTTTTCATAGCCCTTCTATTGAGCATGTCCGGCTATTCCAGTAAGCACCTTCATTTTTTTCTTCTTCCCGCTCCCTCTACCCCTTTAGTTCTTTCTTTCTAATCTAAAGTTTTATGTTCTTTTACTGTACAAAAGTTTCAACTCTTGCCTTTCTAAAACTTCCTTTTGTCTACAAAGCTTCAATCTTTCGTTCAATTAGTGGATACAAATTGATTCTATTTTTTTTGTTCTTCTTCTGAGTCTATATTAGTTAGAAATTAGAATACAGGTTGATCTGATTATTGTTATTTTGTGGTTTTTCAGGCGCCACATACTGTGTATGTAAACCTGGAGGCGATGACAACACATATCAGAAGGCTTTAGATTACGCATGTGGTAACGGAGCAGATTGTACTCCTATCCTTCAAGGAGGTCCCTGTTTCGAACCAGACACTGTGAAGGATCACTGTGATTATGCTGTGAACAGCTATTTCCAGAAGAGCGGTCAAGCTCAAGACTCTTGTAATTTTGCTGGGGTTGCTGCTCCGGTTAATGCCCTCCCTACGAGTGAGTTATCGGTTACCTCCCCTTCCCATTAGGAGGCATTGATTTCTCCGCTTCTCTTCAAATACACCCATAACCCATCCATTGATATTTATTTACCTAATACTCTTTTCTGTGCTTTCTGCTGCAGCTGTGTCTTCCGGCTGTACATATCCTGCAAGCCCTAGGTATGCATGCCACTGTCACTCTATCACCTCCATAATGTAATCTTGATCGTGCTTAAGATCAAGAAGAGATGTTTGAGGATTTTTTTTTATAAAAAAAATTCAATTTTGGTTTGGTTGATTCCCGATTGCTTATCTGTCTCGTAATGCTTGCTGTTCACGTTATCATCATTTTCGAAGTCATGTCCCCTCTCCAGCTTTTCGGTTAGGAAAATGGGTTTCCAGTTTCACCCTCTTTCATGTCCATACTTTGATCTATTCTCTAGCTTACCATAAATGCCCTCGTTCGTAACCTAAAGAGTTCGGAATATTGATCTCCTCTTTCTTACCACTAAAGCGAAATCTGGATGAGCCGGTAAATTTTCTGGCTTCTGCTGACAAATAAATTATACAGCTCCTAGCTACCCGCGCAGTACATTTATATGTGTGTGTAATTAAAGTTTTTTATTTTTGGTTATTTCTTCTCACCAACTTGTTTGCCTTGCATGGTAATAAAACATTTAACAAGTCGTTGCATTTTTTGAGCAACTCTTATCCCGTTTGGCTGCGGCTGCTGCCTGCTCTGGTTAGGGGGTCCATGATGACTCTCATGCTCCATACTTTAATGGTGGGTGCGAGTATTGATTAGATTGTTCCAGAATCTGATTATTGACAACTTTTTAGGCAAGATTATGTACCAGATGATGTTACATGGTTCCAACCCATCTTTTTTTTTTTTTTTTGAGCCGTGATTGATTTAAGTTGTTGGTAAAAATCTAGAATTAACTAGAACTTCTGAACTGTTTTAAAAAACGATACCTTTTTTTTTATGTTCTATTTCTTTTTAAAAGAAGAGGAAAAACGAATGGGCTAGGTAGATCTCTGGTTCTAGTAGGCTAGTAGCAGTGTAGCACACTCCCAACACTTTATGATGCCATGCATATATATATATATATATATTCTCTCACATTCACGGTTCATATTTCTTCATCAATGCTCTGTGCTGTCATGATGCTGATATTTTTATTGTCCTCTTCCTCTTTTCAACACCTCAAATATTCTCACCTTAAAAAAGTATAATATGCTCACGTTGGCATTTTCCCCCATTGCCCTTCCCAGGCTTACTTATTTACTCATAATATGTAAATTGTTCGGATCGGTGAGGCAAGGGCAAAGTTGCCACTCCTGCACTTTCACGTTCTCAGAGCCAGAGGCACTAAAGGCGGGTTTACAATTTTTTCCCTCGAGGTTCAGTGGGCAAGGCAAAGGGAAAAGGGTGGGGGGGGGAGCTACTAAAATAGTATTTTTTTAAATATAGATAAATTTGATTGGGTATGGATTGATAATATTGTCTGGGGTAAGAATGTAGAGGAAAAAACGGTAGGAGACAGATATTTTTATAGTATTATTTTATATATTAGAAAAAGCCATAGAGAAAAATGAGAGGCATGAATGAATATGGTCCCCGAGGGGGTTTTTATTTTTTAAATACAACCATGCAAGGCTTAGCAACCATGGACTGAAAAATGCTGTGCTTGTAGTACTATTTTATCCTTCGTAGCTTGCTTCCAATAAATTAACAATTGTGTTTTTAGCGATCTACTAGGTCCTTCTTCGTAATATAATACTAATAAGCTGTGGAGTCGCTGAAATAGCTAGCTGATACTGATTGTAGTACTTTTTGTATCTTCTTCTTATGCACTTTGTATTAAAAACAGCCAAGCCGGTTCAAGTTCTACAGGAGCAGGAGGGGGAATAACAGGCTCGCCAACGGCCGGTACCACAGGCTCACCAACAACTGGTACCACAGGTAGCACAACGGGTAGCACGACGGGCGGCACAACCGGTAGCACGACGGGCAGCACAACTGGCGGCACAACCGGAACCGTCTTTGGTCCAGGTTCTACTGGTTTGGCACCGACCGGACTTGGGTTCAATGATTCAAGTGCTGCTGCTGCTGCTTCTGGGCTCACCACTTTCCTCCAACTGATCCTTGCGTTGTCAAGCTTATTGTTCTTATGGAGTTGAACCGCAAATGGATAATGGCTTCGGATTTTGTTGTGGACTGGAGTCTATGGATGAGATTCTGAGGAAATGGATGGGCGAGGTTTTTTTGTCAGTGGGCGCAGGGAATCAATCATCTAGCTATGAGGGATAGTAACCTCAGTCGACACTATTACGTCTAGGGTATATTTCTCTAAAATTAATTCATATATTAGTTAAATTTAATTATTAATAATTATTTTTAATAAAAATTGTACACACACACGTTTCTTGCCTTGGCAGACTGGCAGTAGGCTGCACTATTGTCTATTGTCAGGGGCAGTGACTGTAGGCTGCACTATTGTCAGTGAGGGCTGGCAGTGGCAGTGGGCTGCCACGTTGTATGGGGCGTGGGCGACTGGGCGACTGGGCGAGTAGCCTAAAACAATAAAAATCCTCCAAAACGACGTCCAGCGTCCCCCTCGCGTTTCGTCCCCAGAAACGTCCCGGGGACGCGAAACGGGCGCACTTCAGCGTTTCCGTGCAACACTGCTTATGCACATGCTTTTAGTGTGGTAGGCTATGGCTGGTACCTTTTGAAGTAGTGGCGGCGGCGGCATATGAGGATCGAAAATCACCTCATATCTGCTGGTACCTTTTGTAGTAGTGGTGGTGGCATATGAGGATGGAAAATCACCTCATATATTCTCTAGATCCCTTTTGCATTTGCGAGCTACTTAAAATGTGCTGGTACCTTTTGTAGTAGTGGTGGTGGCATATGAGGGTTGAAAATCACCTCATATATTCTGTAGACCCCTTTTGCATCTGCGAGCTACTTAGAATGTACATCTAGTTAGACAGACGGCTAGAGGCGGTCATCTTTTTGATCGACATTGCTGCTTCCTCGGTTATGCTCCTATGAATTTTGTGATCTGCGCACTGTTTACGCAACTACACCAGCTCTCATCCTGTCTTCGCTCGTGTGAAGGCCGAAGCAGCCCCAAGTAGCCTTGACTGACACACTGGTACCTGGCGATAGAAATAATGCGTCGATCAACTAATGACAAAATGATTCACATGAATGAGTGTGTTTTGATGTGTCGTGTTCCTTTCTCTTGATGGTGTTTCAGGTAGATTATGATAAAAATAGGAGGAAGAATATTACTTGAAATCGATGGAAGTAACGCAAGGATCATCTCTAAGTAGTGGAACGCCAATACTCGATACCGTTCTTTAGAGTTGCAACTACTTTCCACTCACCTGCCAGCTAATAGAACTGGGGAAGAGAAGGAATCTGTGACACTGTTTGGTAATTAGATTATTTACTTAGTTTCGGATTATGTGATTCATTGCATTTTATTAAAGATTTAAAACCTTCTCTAATTTTTTTTAAAGCTTTTATATTCATACAAGGTCCGTAAAGTTAGCGATAATATTATAAATGTATTACAAAAATTTGAATTTTAAACCTTTGATATTCAGAAGTTAGCTTTTACTATTAGTTCTTCTTACTATTAGTTTAAACTTTATCTGGTATTTTTCTTATTATAAATCTAGTAAATCAGTTTCAATTGATAATAAGTGAAAAGATTTGGTTTGTTTGAAGCTACTTATCAAAAGTAGTTATTTAAGATAATTACTTATTTAAAAAAATTTTAAGTTAATTTTTTTTTAAAATAAGTGATTATTTTGATTATTTTGGATAACTACTTTTGATAAGTAATTCCAAATAAGCATTAAATCATTGTCAATGTGATTCTATATTATCTCAATTCAACTGATTATACCCTCTTTGAAGGAGCATGTCGGTTAATTTGAATAGGCACCTTGTTTGGTTGTCACATGGACTAAGATTTATGAGATTAGTTGTTTTTACATCTTCAAACTTCACTAATTAAATATTTTGGTGGACGATGAAAGCTAAAATTTATTTCATAAGCTATTCTAATAAGGAATTTTATTATTATTAATATTATTTTTTTATTGTTTACCAATTGGTTGTTATTCAAACGTTTCTAAAATTAATCAAAAAAGCTAAAAGTTAGCTGAAATGGTATTACCAAACACACACTTCTTCATCGGACAAACAAGTAAAGGGTCCAGTTTTTATTTAGTTATTTTTGCAAAAATCCACATCTACAAATATAAGATCGATAATGTTTAGTTTAATGGCTAATACCAATTGGAGGTACGAGAGATTCTAACTTTGAACCCTCCTCTTTTTTTCATTGTAATAATTCTATGATGATTATAGCCGCCTTATATATACATATACACACAATTATAAGAAGTTTCATAAATTGTTAATATACAATTGCAATAACAAAAAGGTGCCGCCTGTATTGCCATATCTAGTTAGAGAACCTGCGCATATTGGGGGCAGCGGCAACTTTGCTTCTCATAACAACTCAAGTTTCATTAAAGAAGAAGAAAGGATAAACAATTGCAACAACAAATACCTACATGTATTTGTTCCCATTCCTATCAAAGAGCACACACCGTCGAGTTACAGAAAAAGAGGAAGTACCGAAACTCTTAAATTTTAATTTGATTGACGTTTCTTATTTTCTAGTGCGTATTAATCTTATCGACGGTTTGGAGATACCCAAATTATATTTGTTACAATGGTTATTAGTGATCATATTCTGCATTAAGGTCTTACTTTATGTGTTTAGGACTTCTGCATGAAAAATGACAGATTTTGTGCATAAATTATATGTATAAGTTGCCAATTATACTTCGTGCCATTCCATTTATGTATAACATCGATGGCTCTAACAATTCAAAAATGATATCATGGTTCTTGAATTCGTACGAACTGAATGATAAGGAAAGCTGAAGCTAACATGCCGGCCTCCTTCTCTAGATCTTAAATTCATAGAAGCCATAGCAAAAATTCCATAATGTATTGTGCGAAGAAGGTACTCTGATTCCCGATATTCCTGTATATGGGCGCAACTTCTCTAGGCATATGTTTTGTACCAAAATACTGAATAGTTTGTTATGTACGTGCCATATCTGATTTTGGATCAAAAATCGTTCCGGAACTATCTCCAATACGTGGACATTTGATTTTCTAAATGCTAGACCCACGTCCCTTGAATTTAGATTTCTAACCCACTCTTAATTCTCCATTTTTGATATAATATTACTTATATGCTTATAATATTTTAACACACATATTAAGAAGTAATAAATTAAAAAAAATTTGACATTTAAATTGACTAACACATCCTTATATTAATTTTACTCCTCTAATCAATACTTTAAATTTATTTGTAATTATCAATGAAAATAAAGTGATAAAATGGATTAAAAAAATGTTTAATATTTTGTACTTTTTATAGTAGCATATATATATATATATAGGTCTTATATTGTAAAATAGAGGGGTGATTTTATCTTTTGGTACCTAAGACCAAATAAGGATTAAATTATGTTAAATTTGAATCCATTTTTCTTTTTTCATGTTTTGTTGAAGAGATTGGTGATTCGATCCCAAGTGATGCATGCTTCTAGGATTGTCTGATACAGAGGTAATTGGGATAAAAAAAATTCTCTCTATTTTAAACCTTTTTTTATTAAGTATTTATAATTAATAAATATAACTTTAATAAAATATTTATTTTAGGTCAAATTAAGATCTTAAATGGATATTTATTTAATTTTTTAATATTTTATATAGATTTTATAATGTGTAAAATACATTTTTTTGTACTCTTATTACTTCAAAGGAGCACTGAGTGTTCCATGATACAGCTCTATTTTTATTTATTTTTTCATCCATTTTCTTTCCTTTTAAACATCCGGGACGGTCAGTTCAAATAGAAACCTTTTATAGGCCTTGACGTTGAACTATGCTATTGTAAATTTGTAACCGAAAGAGAGAAAAGCGCCGAAAGAATGAAAGGTTGGCCCTTTGTTTCCGCTTTGTATGATTCCGAAGGGAATTCTACTTCTCGGCAGTGGGCACTATTGTTGCTCAGTAGTAGTCCTTGCATCCCGTTAATATTGTGATGAAAATAAATTATGTTTATACGGAAAAAGAGGGCATTTGGTCTAGTGGTATGATTCTCGCTTAGGGTGCGAGAGGTCCCGAGTTCAATTCTCGGAATGCCCCTTTTTGGGGGTTCATTTTCACAGCCATGGCAAATAGGTCGATATCTATATATACTGGACGTTATCATCGTGGAAATAAAATAGGAGTATTGTTATATAGAAAATAGATTTTTAGTCGGCGAAAAATAATTTTTGAAACTAACCTTAACATCAGTAATTTTTATTGATTTTAGCCGAAAGAAAGCATGACATTTGGCAATTATTGCCGAATCTGGCCAAGGCTATCGGCAATAATTGCCGATTCCCCCTCCCTTTTTTTTTATAATTTCGGCCGAAAAGTTTGTAAATAATTTTTATTTATAATTAAAAAAATCAGAATTTATATAAATATTTTATACAAAAATTTAAATTAACATATTTACAATTAAAAAAAATATATAATAAGTTTAGTTATATATTTATTAATGTGGTTCGGTTCGGCATTTTCAGCCGAATGTTACCTAGATCATCAGCAATAATTGCCGATGTGTATCGTCCCTATTTTTCCCTTTGAAAATTTTGAAATAATTATTATTTATAATTTAAAGAATTTGTATTTTGTACAAAAATTTAAATTAACATATTTACAATCACATAAAAAAAATTCAATAAATAACTTTTTTAATTAAACTTCTAAATTTATGTATATTATAGGAAGAAAAAAAATATTAAAACAAAAAAATTAATTACCTCATTTCTTCGGAAAAGATTACCAAACATAATATAAATCGGCAATAATTGCCGACCCATCTCCATCATGAATAGTTGGCTCCATCCTCAATAATTTTTACATATCGTCAATAATTGCGAATGCCTATCGGCAATAATTGCCAATGCCTATCACCCCAATTTTTTTTTTCTTTCAACAATTTTGAAATAAATTTTATTTATAATTTAAAAAATTCATAATCTAGATGTACAATATAAATATTTTGTACAAAAATATAAATTAACATAATTACAATCAAATAAAAAAATTCATTAAATAACTTTAATTAAACTTATAAATTTATGCATATTATAGGAAGAAAAAAAAATATTAATTAATTACCCCATATCTTCAACAAAGATTGCCGAACATAATATAAATCGGCAATAATTGTCGACCCTCCCCCACTTCTTTGTTTCGTCTCCATCATGAATAGTTTCCTCCATCCTCAATAATTTCTATATATCGGCAATAATTGCCGATGTCTATCACCCTAATTTTTTTTTTCTTTCAGCAATTTTAAAATAATTTTTATTTATAATTTAAAAAATTCATAATCTAGATATACAATATAAATATTTTGTACAAAAATATAAATTAACATATTTACAATCAAATAAAAAAATTCATTAAATAACTTTAATTAAACTTATAAATTTATGTATATTATAGGAAGATAAAAAATATATTAAAAAAAAATAATTACCCTATATCTTCGGCAAAGATTACCGAACATAATATAAATCGACAATAATTGCCGACCCATCTCCATCATGAATAGTTGGCTCCATCCTCAATAATTTTTATATATCGCCAATAATTGCCGATGCTTATCACCCCAATTTTTTTTTCTTTTAGCAATTTTAAAATAATTTTTATTAATAATTTAAAAAATTCATAATCTAGATGTATAATATAAATATTTTGTACAAAAATATAAATTAACATAATTACAATCAAATAAAAAAATTCATTAAATAACTTTAATTAAACTTATAAATTTATGCATATTATAGGAAGAGAAAAAAAATATTAAAAAAAAATTAATGACCCCATATCTTCGGCAAAGATTGCTGAACATAACATAAATCGACAATAATTGCCAACCTTCCCCCACCTCTTTGTTTTATCTCCGTCATGAATAGTTGCCTCCATCCTCAATAATTTCTATATATCGGCAATAATTGCCGAACTACCTTTTTTTTTTAAATTATAAATAATGTAATAAAATTTTATAATATTATTTTTTTCTATAATTAACAAAAATGTCAAGATCTTGATCTATATTATATATAAATTTTATGTTAAAAATTTTGAGTTTTTCAAAAGTAGCCTTTAAATAAAATTGTATCGATAAAATTTGTTACCTTCCCATCGGTTAAAAATACCGAGGTTAAATCTTAACTAATTTAAAGTATTTGGAAATAAAAATAAATTTAATCAATATCTATTATAAATATATCTAAAATATATAAATTATATATACTAATGAATATTTTTAAATTAGTAATATATGATTTATTATGAAACAAATAAGTTTTTGTCAAAAGTAGCCATTATTTTAGTATTTTAAAACTTATTGAATTAAATTTATACATGGAGGTTAGGACAAAATATGTTTTCCATGGAGTAAAATTTTGTTTTCCAAATAACAAAAACTGTATACTATCATCTGATTCGAAAAGATTTGAAACAATAAACTAATGCGTACTTCTGACAAAAAAATATTTGCTTGACAATGAATCATATGGCAATTGATCTTATTGTTGGTGTTTTGGCAAGTTTGGTCGATAGTAGTGGAATCATATACAATGAAACATATACTTGTGGGGATAGGAAATATTTGTGGCTTCTGTAACACTGATAGTATTGTAGGATGGTATGTAGAATAAATATACTGTTGCATATCTTTGTAAATGAAATTATTGTAGGATGGTATGTGGTTTTCGTGAAGGTAGGAACAGGAAAAAATATTGTTAGATGCGTGTATAATTATTATAGTTTCTGTTCGAACCCTTATATATAAAGGAACAACTTATCATTCGTATTCTTCAACTCAATATTTATATTCTGCAGAAACTTTGTTAGTTGAAGGTTGAGATAATTTTTTTCAATATTTGTTAAACACTTACAATAAATAATGAATTTGGAAGTTCTTCAAACTACGAAGAGTTTGAAACTTCGATAGGGTACGATGAGTTCGGAAGTTCGATGAACCCCATCGTATTACGATGATAGATTTACAATACCGAGAAACTATAGATATGCAGAAGATATGCAAATGCATTCTCCCAATATTAATTACAACTTCAATGAAGAGGTAAAATATTATTTTTTAAGTATCGTAAATTGTGGCGACAAAATTAGTTACATGAAATTTATAGTTTTTTATTATTGTATTATTATGGTAAACTTTTTTTTTAGGACATGGAGAATACATCTTTTACGACTGAAAATTATCAGAGATTTTTTGTAACGGATCAAATATTTTCGAATCGAGATGAACTTGTGACATGGGTTAAGAAAATGGGTAGAACTCATAAGATGATTTTGATTATCAAATGTTCTAGAAAAGGAAATGGTATAGGGGCGGTAGAGTCTCGATAAGATGTGAACGAAGTGGTACGTACATCCGTACTAGACCAACAGATACCGAAGGTGCACGTAATACTTGTTAAAAAAAATAATTGTCCTTTTTTTTATTATTGGTGTTGAAAATAATACCGGTGGATGGCAAGTGGTAGTTAGGAACGAGACACACAATCACGAATTGGCTAATTATGACCAAGGCCATGCTGTTCTTGGTAAGTTAACAGAAAATGAAGTTCAATTTGTTGATGAGCTTATCACAGGTAATGTAAAGCCACGACAAATTATACCTCATTATACCTCTTCTTCAAAAACAATTTGAAGGTAATGTAAGTATGAGAAGGCATATTTATATGCTCGATAGAAGCTTAGGTCCGAAGAAATGGATGATCAAACAATGTTACAGCATGTTATGAGTATGTTAATTGAGAATCATTATTTTCAGTGGCATCGAAGTGAGCCCCAATCAAACTTAATAAGTGAACATCTGTTCGCACATCCCATATCTGTTAACATTTTACGTGCATTTCCTTTTGTTTTGCAAATGGATTGCACGTATAAGACATATAGATATGGAATGCCCTTACTTGAAGTTGTCGGACTAACACCAACACAATTGAATTTCAACGTTGCATGTGCATACATGTCATCTGAGAAGGAAAAAATTATTTCTGGGTACTTGAGAGATTAAAGAGCTTAATTGATCCATATATGCTTCCAACCACCATTATCACCGACCGAGAACTTGCTCTTATTTCAGCTGTGGAACATATTTTTCCTACTTAAAAACATTTATTATGTAGATTTCATGTGAATAAGAATGTGGAGGAAAAGTGTAATAAACTCTATGGTCGTTCATCATTTGCACGTGGTTTTATGTCATGATGGAAAATTTTGATAGATTCCACGGACGAACAAACATATGAGGCACGACTGATGTCAATGGAGGAAGATTACAGAAGCATGCCCAGCCTAATTTCGTATCTAAAGACGAATTGACTACAACCCTACAAACATAAAATTGTTGCTGCATTCTTTGGTGATGTGTTTCATATCCATCAACTTACAACAAATAGGTATGATTTATATTTTATTGCTTAGTATAGCTGATTTAGATTCTTTTATGTTGATAAAGTTAAGTAATTAAATTTTTGTTATGAACAGGGTTGAAAGAGCTCATGGATCTTTGAAAAGATTCCTAGAGATATCAGGGACAACTTTAATACAGTGCACAAACAAATGCACACGTTCCTCGAATTACAACATGATGAGATAAAAGCATCGCTGGAGAGGTCTTGGTTCAACACTCCTCATTTTGCTACAAGTGATCTTTATGCCAATTTGAGGGGACATGTTTCTTTATATGCAATGGATTTGGTGAACAACGAGGGTCAGATACTTGAGCATGTACGTACGGATGATGATTTATGCGAATGTTACATGCGTCGTACGCACAGGATACCATGTATGCATGAAATTAGAACATAAATTCATAACTACATGTCAATCCCCCTGTCAGCTATTCATCCATTTTGGAAGAAACTCGACACAAATGGACCGATTATTCCACCGAGACCTTAAGAACCATTAGATGTTGCATCTCACTTACTCCATATTTCCATGGAATCTGTTATGCGCCAGCCACCAGAAATACAGAATTAGTTGGCCAGAAAGATATTTAATATTGCAGTTCCCCAAAGAACACCTCTCCACGAGCCACCAGTACGGTAGTACAGGGGTCAGCCAAGGAACTCCACTAGAAGGGAACAATCTAGTTGGAAGTATACAGAACAACAATTTTATAGTCATCCCAGATCAACTCAACGTCGGAGTCGGGGTCGAGGACGACAATCGGCATTTCTATCATTAGGCCAATTTCAATTTCCATATGTGACTCAGATGAATCGACATATAGTTCCTTATATTAGTAGCTGGTGTAATGTTTTAGGAGATGGGAATTGTGGTTTCAGAGCATTGGCTTTTATTATACTAGAAGATGAATAATGGTGGGTTCAGATTCGTACCAACTTATATCACGAGATATTGGCGAGACGATAGTTGTACGAGAATGTGTTCGTATATGAAATCGTTGATCAAGTTCTTAATACTATTACCCACTGGGAAGAGCCAGCTCCGATGGCACACTGGATGGAAATGCTTGATATTGGTCATATCATTGCAACCCGTTACTGTGTGTTGTTCGGATATTAATCATTGAATGCATGCAGCTCATTCCTACCTTTAGTGGCTATGAACGAAATTCAAGGTCCTGAAAATGAAGTCACTATATTTTTCTTGCAAGACATGAGTCACTACATATCGGTGAGCACTAAGTTTAATTAAGATTTTTTCCATTTCAATATGATATGAATGGCTAACATAATAATTTTTTTTCAATAGGTATATCTTTTAGAAAGTTTTCCACTCCCACCAGTACATATAAATTAGAATAGATATCGTGATAGCAGCGTTTCAACGTGGAATACCCAATATTCTTCAAGATTCGAACAATGGCACACAAGACCCTCATCCTTTATCTTCGGACTCAATTTTAATGTAGAATTGTTGTAATTTTTTCTTCATTTATTTGTGTTTACATCTTTTGTAACATGTACGTGCTAATTTTATTAAATATATCATAATTTCTATCACGAAGATTTAAACTATGGGTATATAATAAAACACTTGACATGGTGTTAATGAATAAGGATAGGAAGATATTTATTGATTAATAAAACACTTTATTCGTGTTAGAAAATACTGGACCTCCTTATTTTTCCTTTAATTCTCAGCTAAATGCCGACTTTTGAAAACTGAGATTTTGTGAGTTCACATAATAACACGGTTGCCATTATTATGAAGCTCATTCCTACCGTGTCTCTTATTCCTTCACTACATATTGATGAAATTTGAACACAAATAGTCAATTCAAAAACATATTTTAATGTTTTTACATCAATAGTAAAATAAAAACAACAGCTGGTATTAATTCTAACAAACACATTTTAATATTTTTACATAATAATACGGTAATACATCAAGTTCATTACAAATGGCCACGCCGAGGTGGAGTAACTCCTAAATCACACACAAGGATTTCGATACATGTAACTAACTGCTCATAATTTGGAGCTGGCTCTCCCCTCTAATACAATCGACGGATAGTTTTACGTGCTTTGTTCAGACGTTTTTCGGCTGGTATATGATGATCATCGTTTACATGTTCAGCCAAATATTCTTCTGTCGTAGCCAATATATATCTATGCGTTCTCGAAATATACAAATCCATATAATCATCGGCCACATCCCATGGGTATTCAACCGCTGGTCCAAAAACATCCGGGCCCAAAATATGTTCATACCTCAAGAACCATTGATCGAGCATGTGTGCATAGTATACTTTGTACTTCTTGAGGGAAGGACCTCTGTAAGAGTTTCTAGTTCGCTTGATGGGCTCCTCAAGGATGACTTGTGTATAACCGAATTGCCGTGTCACTCTATTTGGCATATGTGGTTCAACTTTCTCCAAACAGTGTATACAACCATGATAGAATGTCATACGGCAATATCTATATGGATCAGCTACTCCATACAGATCCCAATTGACCTTTTAGAAAAATATTCAAGTAAATATGGATATCACAAACATAATATAGGAGGATCAAATAATGTTTTTAGCATACCTTTGACGCAGACATAGCATCAATCTTTGTCCGAAAGTACTCGAGCGTCTCCAATTTATTTTCAAATTTCTAGCCACAAGACCATCTCATACAATGAGGATGGTCTGGATCATACCTAGATCTTTCCACTCCAAACCCGGGGAAGTATTCATATATCCACGTCTGTCATAATATTCGATTGTTATCCATCATAATGAATATAGAGTATGTAATATATGTATATATATATTGTTTATAAAATTACCTATAATAGAGTCATGCATCCAGACATTTGAGCAGAGTTGGCTCTAGAAGCCATACCAAGTTGTCGATATAAAAAAGCAAGTGTGGCTGCACCCTATGCATAACCTTCAACCTGGCTAAGATCTTGAAGAAAAATGATAAAGTATGGATTAACTTTATCAACCGTCTTATCGACAAACAACGATAAGCCGATCAACCATAATATATACCCGATCGTTTTTTCCTCGTCCCCTAACCAGTATGATTCACATACTTCTTGCAGCCATTTAAATGGAAGCCCACCCTTTCGAGTGACTTCATTCACTTGCATTTCCTCCATCCCAAATAAGGCACCCATTACATCAATCATTTGCCCACGCGTGTCCGCTGTCATGTCCAAATGTAATGGATGACCATCAACTCGTAGCCCTAATATACGATGTACATCTAAAAGAGTGATTGTCATCTCCCCCCATAGCATATGAAAGCTATTAGTGTCTGGTTGCCATCGCTCAATAAATATTGAAATAAGCGACACGTTCACATGCTCAAATGTGTAGGATAGAAGGTGTGACAATCCTGTTCGTCGTATCAGAGCGAACATCCTATCATTGACGCTTCCTAGAAAACTTCTTAAAACCTCCTACCTCGTGTGGATCTTGGGACAAGCCCGATCCTGATCAATACAATAAGCAAATGTAATGCATATATATGATTGATTACATATAAAATAATAATTAATAAATAATGAATATGTTAAACTTACCTATCCTAACCATAAATCTAAAGCTGCGTGACCACCAAAGCTAGGAATCAAATAAGGAATTATTGGACCTCCCGGACATGGCCCAAGCAAGTACCATTCATCCTTTAATTGTATACTCTCTTCATCTTCACTAGCGTCACCAGCATCACCAACATCCTTATCATGATGATCTCTATCCTCCTCCTCCTCCTTCTCCTCATCATCTGATATGCACATAAGTTGATGACGATGCTCCCATAGCAAGCTGCGCCGGTGAGGTAAGAAAATCTATATATTCTGTAGATAATGGAAAACCTCCTGACTCGAAACCTCCGTACCCTGAACCTCCAACCGCAGAACTCCATACCCAGAACCTCCAACCCTAGAACCTCCATACCCAGAACCTCCAACCCTAGAACCTCCAACTGCAGAACCTCCATACCCAGAACCTCCAACCCTAGAACCTCCAACTGCAGAACCTCCATACCCAGAACCTCCAACCCTAGAACCTTCAACCCCCAAACCTCCAAATCCCGGACCTCCTGCCCCCAAAACTACGTACCCTCCAAACCCCGCAGTGCCACCATCAGCCATAAATGATGGGCGACCTACATAGTCTGCAAATGATGGAAATTTATGACCTTGTTGACTAGACCTTGGTTCTTCGGGAACTTCTGCATATTCTTGTTGTTCTGATGCTTCTTTCGGTTCTTGTTCTCCATATTTCTTACCTCGTCGTAATCCTTTGGTAATACTCCTTCCGAAATTTTTCAAATGAGCCATCGGCGTAGGTAGCTCAGTAGCAGTTCTGTTACGCCGTGCAGAAGCAGTCACATGACAACCATCGGTTCTATCTACTACTTTGTCTTGTCTATTAATCATTTGAATTTCAATAATAAATGCATAAAGTCAATTTTAATTATATATATGAATTGAAGGTAATACGTGATAACATAAATAAAACCTAATTACATACATGAAATTAATATCATTAATAAATATTAACCCATATTATGATAGCCAAAGAGATCTGTATACCCAACCATATAACTCAAATACAATCTCTTAAATTAATCCTCTACTTTATTAATTAAATATATCAACAATATTTGTATTACTTCCTAATAGGAGTTTAGTATAATATAACAACTATAGTATACTTAATTATGGTATGTCCTCATCTATATTTTCAATAATCCAACCAGAATTATCCAAATATATTCCATAAAAATTAGCAACATAATTAAATATAATTCAAATATAAACATATTTTATATATTATAAATACATTTAACAAAAATATTAAACAAATCTAACCTATTATCCTATCAATATAATTAAAAACATTCACCAATAATCCCCATAATATAACAATATTTAACATATTTAATGAAAATATAAATAAATCTAATAAACATCTAATCATATATAAATAATAAAATAACATAATTAACAAAGTATTAACAAATCTATAAACATAATATACAAATTTAATCAACTTAACCATAATTAAAATATATAATTAACAAATATCATTAATAAACCTTAATTAATATATACAAATTACACTTCAAAGATATAGTCAATACCCTAGAATAGAGAGATAATTTACCGAACCAATATTTAATTAAATTATGAGAGCATAATTATTATAATTAATAAAACATAATTAATATAAATAATTACATATCCAAAAAATAGCCAATATCCTACAATAGAGAGATAATTTACCGAATCTATATTTAGTTAAAATATTAGTGCATAATCAATATATATAATTATATATCCTACAAATAACCAAAAATATAGAATAGAGATATAATTTACCAAACCTATATTTCATTATAATATTCAAGTAAAATTAATATTATTAATAAACTATATTTAATATATATAATTTTACGTCCTAAAAATAACCAAAATCCTATAATAGAAAGATAATTTACTAAAACCTATATTTAATTCAAATATTAGAGTATAATAAATCTAAAAATATATTTTTCTAAAATTAATCAATTAACCATAATCAAAATATATAATTAAGATAAATTATAATTAACAAATTATTATTAATAAATATAATTATAATTATAATTATAATCATTAAGCTGATGCCCTAGCGATAATACACGCGAACCTATCTTTAATTAAATTATGAGAGCATAATTAATATAATTAAAAACCATAATTAATACATATAATTACACATCAAAGATATAGCCAATACCTTACAATAGAGAGATAATTTACCAAACCTATATTTAATTAAATTATGAGAGCATAATTATTATTATTAATATAACATAATTAATATATATAATTACACTTCCAAAAAATAGCAAATACCCTACAATAGAGAGATAATTTACCGAATCTATATTTAGTTAAAATATTAGTGCATAATCAATATAATTAATAAACCATAATTAATATATATAATTATATATCCTACAAATAACCAAAACTATAGAATAAAGATATTATTTACCAAACCTATATTTAATTAGAATATTAGAGTACAATTAATATTATTAATAAACTATAATTATTATATATAATTTTACATCCTAAAAATAACCAAAATCCTATAATAGAAAGATAATTTACTAAAACCTATATTTAATTCAAATATTAGAGTATAATAAATCTAAAAATATATTTTCTAAAATTAATCAATTAACCATAATCAAAATATATTATTAAGATAAATTATGATTAATAAATATAATTATCATTATAATCGAAACCCTAGCGACAAAAGCTTGAATTCGTCCCAGGGAATCGACACGATTTGCCGAAGCAATCCCCCCATATCGGCAAAATTAGCCGAAACCCAGCCCTGCCTTCGGTTGATTTTGCCGAAAGCCCTACCTCCCTTCGGTCCGTTTTGCCGAAACCCACCCCTCCCTTCGGTCCATTTTACCGAAACCTAGCAGCAGAATCGGTAGATTTTGCCGCAGATCTGTCGATCTCCTTAAAAAAAAATTACTTGCATCTACTAGATCTAATTAATAAAAAAAATTATACTAGATCTAATTAATAAAAAAATTATACTTACAGATAATTATATATTATAAATTATAAATTTAAAATAAAAAATAAACTTACCTTGCTGTTGCTTGAAAATTCTTCTTGCAGAGGAGAGCAGTGCATCGGTGGTTTGAGAGATAGAGAGAAGATAGAATGTGAGAAAGGTTGGTCAAAAATGAAGGAACAGAGGATTTAAATGATAAGGGGTAAAATCATCATTTAGTACGTAAATTTTTTCTGCACAATAAACAGACGTTTGACAAATAACAGTTACGTAAAATAGAGGCACACACAGAATCTGACAACTGTAACTTAAACTAAAGTACTCGTTTTGGAGCTACTTATAACTATTTATTTTAGAAAATTTTTAGCTTAAAATCAAAGCAAAACCTTGCACTTTTTTTTTTGGTAGTACATTTACTACTACTAGTAAAGCTGAGAAGTTTGTATTCGGTGGATCGAGCATGTATGTGGTGGAGAACAAAGGAGAAATAGTTCTTTTTTAGGAATATAGCCTTCTATTTTCACCTTATTGGAAAGAAGAGGTCGCCTTCCTCAACAAACAAACATACATACACACACACACACATACATACATACACCCATACCTTGATTACTCCATCACCAATCTCTTGGGTGCTGTTACCATATATGTTGCTTTGACGTTTGGTCAGATTGGTGATAGTAAGCCTGGAATGCCTAATTTCTTCTCTCAACTCACTCAAGTGGTAATCCGGACTAGACATGCTGCAACACTCTGATACCAAAGCTGCTGGACATACTATTGTAGTATCACAGGACTTTGTTAGAGAAAGTTATGGCATCAACAGAATCCTTGCAAAAAATAACTACCTATTAGCAGATAAAACTATATTGTCATAATCTTACCATTAAATAAAACAAGACCATCAGAAGCTACACTGGTCAGTTTAGGAACAGTCTTATTAAGGTATTTTGGCGAGAGGTAGTCTAAGGCGTCTGATACTATAACTAGATTGAATGACTTTGCCCTGTATGGCGGTGAGAACTTTATGTCAGCAACACGAACAATGCCTTTCCTCACAAGACTCTTGCAGCTTGCATCAGTGTCCTCCATGTCATACGGCTCCACCCCATGCTTCAGTCTCTTCTTCTTTCGACAATTTGGAGACAACTGAACTGGTGTCTAAGCCAACATGCAAGACCTTGCACATGGTGTCACCATAGGATTTTTTCAAAATAGGTATCGTGATCTGGGCTTCTAGTGTGTCTGAGAATTCACCCGCAGAAGAGGACAATATATAATGTTGTCACAAATTGGTAGACCTTTGAGGGAAGGCATTGCAACCAGTAATAATAAGATACATGACAAAGCTAAAAACAGACACCAGATATATTACTCTATCCATAGATTGAGGGCCTCTCACTTTGACGAGCAAAAGAAAAATAAGAAGTATATCACCCTCAGAAGTGTTACTTCTGTATCAACTTTATTTTGGCTCCTATCAAGAACGAACATAGATTTCAAGTTATACATGGGGCACTAGAGTCCACAGTTGTAAACATCCAATGGAAACAGACACAAACCATGTAATGCTCAATTGTTAATAAGGTCAAATGGGAAAATATTACAGCAAAAAAAAAATTCCTCCGCTATTCTACGGGAAGAAGGACAAGTCAATAAGGATACATTTCTTATGTCCAGTCAATGTGCAACACTCGGCAAATGTTATAGAGTGACATCAATCTTAAAGGTTTTATCATATTCGTTCGCACCACGTCATTCCAAAATATATGTAAGTTAGCACGAACACAACGCTACATGCAATGGGGTACTGTTCATAGTTAGGATCGTTGGGTAATTCGGCAAAAATAAGTATTTCCGTTTACGGTGGAGACTAAATTCTCGGGTACTTGGATCATGATAATATACATGAACCCACACTAATAACATTGATTTTGTGATATAGACAATACATCTAGCGCAACATGACGATCAAAGTTATTTCTACAGCCAACAAAAAGAGCTGGATAATGACTAATGCGCCAAAGGAGAAATTTTTTCATCATAGTGAAGACCTCATCATCTGCATACTCATATCAAGTGAAATTCTAGCTAATACAACTTATACGGACTTAAAAAGAGGAGGTGTACCTTCTTCGCTCAACTCCCTAATAATTGGTTTGAGCTGAATTCACGTGGCTTTCTTTCTAGTCTGGATTATTATAGTGACTTCAAAGTTGATGCTGCCATGGATGCTGCAGGATAATTTTTCCTCAATTTTGTTTGCAACGGCGGGAGAGGCTAGTGCTCGGCCTCGACAATCTACCTACACGATAATATGCACGGGGTTTTACTGGTCTGTCAGCTGTAGAGGTGATCACTGCAAGCATCGCCGTGGTCATAGTTCGGAATCCATACATATGTATGCGTATAAGAGCCACTTTTGTTTGTTAAAGCTTTTTCTGTCTTTGCTGGTACCCATCAATTTTATGTCAAAAGAGATGTCTATAGCAACCGTCTTGTGCGCTGGTAGCAACATTCGCATACCTATTGCATTTGCTTATTTATTTTCTCATATTTACCAAAAGTAATTGGATAGGACTCTGTCCATAACATTCTTTGCACGCACATGTCTCTCCCCTTTTTTCACCGGCACTACTACGGAAACAGGAAATAATAACGAGACATTAATAACGTTGGTTCGAAAATTGTCGTCAAATGCGTGAAAATTAATGCGTGAGAAGTTTTAATAATGGTTGTAGGTAATAACCGTTATTAAAAGTGCAAAGTGAAATTTTGCACGACCATTTTAATAATGGTTCACATAAAACCATTATTAAAACATGATTTAATAACGGTTCAAACAAGAACCATTGTTAAAATTTTTAACTTTTTAATAACGGTTCCTGTAAGAACCGTTATTAAAACATTGTTTGATAACGGTTCCTATAAGAACCGTTATTAAAACTTCCTTTTATTTCGTTCTGTTATGTTTCGTGTCAAAAATTTCAGACTCTGCCGCTTCCCTCTCATACTCTCTTTCTCTTGCAAACCCTTGCACCACCGCTCTGGCTCCTCTGAATTAAGGGAAACTGTCACACCGCCATCTCTCCACCACCCCTCTGCCATTGTTGGCTTTCCATGTGCATGGTGTCATTCTTGCGAACGTAGCCAGCACTTGTACCTTCGTTGTGCCGTTCTCAACTTGCACGCCGTCGCTCCCTTTACGTATGTGTTTGTTCTTCCCTCATTGCTTAATTTGTCTCTACTGATATGTATATATATATATATATATATATATATATATATATAAATGCATGCATGTTGCTACAGGGTTGTGTTTGTTTGTTATTGTAAACTTGCGGTTTGTTGTTCGAAAATCTATTGTTTGATGTGTTGGTGAAAAAATTTGCTATCCTTTTTTGATTGTGGCTGAGACCTTTACATATATATATATATATATATGTGTGTGTGTGTGTGTGTGTGTGTGTGTGTGTGTGTTTATAATCTTTTTTATAAAAATATGTGTTATTATTTTAAGAGAATCCACAAGCCTAAAATATATATTATTATCATAAGATATGTACGTTCTAAGTATAAAATTAAGGTGTATATATATTTTTTTGGCACTCACATTATTATGTAGATGTGTATTTATATGCTTTTTTTAATATATATTTTGTAAGATGTGTATTTATATTCCGTAAAATGTGTGTTGATATGCGTTTTATTATATGTATATATATATATTTATAATATATTTATATATAAGATGTGTATATATAATCTAAAATAATTGTGGTTAGGGTTAGGGTTGAGGTTAGGGGGAGGGTTAGTGCTAGGGTTAGGGTTAGGGTTAGCTATAGGTTTAGGATCATTATTTTATGAGGTTTAGTGTTAGTTTTTATTATAATTTATTAGGGTTAATTATTGTTGTAGGAATTTAGCCAAGCGAAACGCAACGCAGCGGAATAAAATCAAAGGCTAAATTTACCAGGAACATATGCTAGATTAAAGACGAACCTGCTAGTCACCCGTACTAGGTTATGATTGAATCATAATCGGCTTGAAGTTGTTAATGGTTTGATTAATTTCTTGATCCAATTGAGTTTATTTCAATGGCTAGATTTCAATCTCCTTTGAGCGAGCGAGTGCGAATTGCGTCACACTTCTACTGGTATCCACACACTTTGAATCTGGATCACTAAGGAAGCGTGCTAGCGCCAATGGAACACTCTCTCAATTTCGTGAATAACCAGCGTTGGTGGCTAGGTTATTTTTTCACACTTAGACAGGGAGCAAAAAGGTGTATATATAATAAAACCCTAACTTGGGTATTTATATTAACACTCTAGCCCACCTAGTGGCATTGGACTTGGGCCTTAATCACATTAAAACCACTTGGACTTGATGAGATATTAATCATATTAAGATCTCATCTTATCTTTTTGATCCAGTTTAGTTCGGTGTGCGACCCTATAGGCTCACGTAATATTGGTAGTGGACCGAAACTCCTTTCGGGCCCACAAATCATAAGAGGTCTCTAGCAAGACGTTATGACTACCCAAATTACGCAAATGTCCTATGCTCAACATAACCTATTAATAACCCGTATATTTGTCCTTTTGTCACACGATATTTAGATTGAACACAAGGCATTGGTCGTGTCATCCTTGCTATGTTCAATCACACTCTTTCTCGATCACCAAGTAAGACTAACCTTAAAAAAATGACACCTCGTTTGCACATGGCCATGCTACCATTAGTCATACTTGTCGAGGGGCCCAAAGATATCTCTCTCATGTCATGAGAGGGACAAATCCCATCTTGATCAACTATGTGCCTCTATATGATTCACAACATGTCTAATCAATACCTTTATGATCACCCCTAATAAGGGTAACGATTGGTAAAGTTAAAACATAATGATCATCATACCGAAAATACGAAGATCTCAGGTTAAAGGACGATATACTATTTTGAGAACACTGATGACACTTTGCACAATATTTAATGCAGTGTCCTCCTACTGGGTCGGTCCAATATCATGTTCCATAACATGTATCTATATTATTAGTTTGATATCTCATATCAATGATCAGTGGAACATGATCATCAACTAATCAACATACTAGTCTTATAATCACTAATATCCCTTAATTAGATGATATTAGACTAGGGACAATTCTTGAATAATAATCCTTCTAAGTAGAGTTCCACAATCCAGTCACATACTTGATTATCTACATAAAGAATAATTATTCAAAGGGATAACAACATTTGAATGAATAACAACAATTTATGCTTTTATTAATAAGCACAATCACTAAATATGCAAATACAAATCATAACATATGATTGGTTCTAGGGCATATTTCCATCAATTTTTAGGGTTAGGGTTAGGGGGAGGGGGAGGGTTAGGGTTAGGGTTTATCGTTTATTATACTAAATATAAACTAGGGCTATAGGGAAACATCCTAAGGATAAGGGTATTATGGGGAAAAGTTGAGGAGGTTGGTTGGGCATCGGTGTTGTGATAAAAATTAAATAGAGATGAATAATTGTGTATAATAATAATAATAATGATCATATTGGATTTATTAGGTTGTACTATATATGTGTGTGTGTGTGTGTGTGTGTGTGTGTGTGTATTATCCTATTAATATCTACTTGATTTTACTATGCATAGCTTGAATGATTTGATGATAGTTTGATGTTTAGCCAGTTTGTTAAATATATAACTAAAGATTATGTCCTTATTTTGAATAGTTTGATGTTGTTAGGTTTACATAGTTGGTTAAGATTTGGTAGAATATATTTATGATTTGTCTAACTAGTTGAAGATCAGTTTACATATTCTGTAATTTAGATCTTTTCGAGAGCAACCTTGATGATAAGATTTAGTGGTTCTCATTTGTAGGTAGTGAGATGGCATACCTTCCACCGTATTTTCATATGGTGCCACATAAAGATGTACGGACTCATGTGATATGGTTACATGACGAGCTATATCATTTGTACGCGAGTGGCTCATCCTATCACCCCTTCCATTTCAGATCTTATCACCTTTTGTTGACCTTGCCACAGATAGAGCCATGGGCGTTGGCTACGTCTACTTTTTTGCAGTAGTTTGTCTGCCACACTGATGCACCACACCCAAGATTTATTGAGGGTGAGCTGTTTGCTAGAGAGTATGATAGGATATCGAGAGAACTGATGGTCATCGATGATGAGTGGAGGTATTGTCATAGTTTGCCTCAGAGTATCCACCTCGGTTACTTTAGAGTATCTGTGAGTAGACTCTCTTACGATGATGTTAGGGATCAAATGATATATCGTGATGAGTGGACTTTTAGAGTTATAGTTTTTAGTCGGGCTCGACGAGGCTATCGGGGGATTTAGTTTTAGATATGAGTTTTCGTTTTTTAGGTATTTGAGTTGTAGCAACATTTTGATGTATATAGTGCTGCTATTGCTTAAATCCTGTAGTATGCATATCTTTTGTAAATTGAACTATTAATTGTATAATATTTTGCTACGTTTATATGTATGCATATATATATATATATATATATATATATATATAATGAACTCTTTGTAAGTATGAGGAGTTTCATTGATCAGCATTAATATAATTCTTTCTAAGCATGAGTGATTTGAGAATTATTAAACTTATAATTCAATTGATTTTTAATAATTACTTTCATGTGGGATATATCTAGATTCAAATAATATGGATCGGAAATGGTTGTCTGCAAATCGTCTGTCTAGAGAATATAACGAAGGAGTGGAGTTTTTCATCAAGTTTGCAGTTGAACATGCTCGGGACTCTAGTAGAATAGTCTGTCCTTGTTTGAAGTGTGCTTATATTCAGCGTGTCAACGCTAATGATTTGAGAGATCATTTATTTGTGTATGGAATTGATACAAGTTACACTTGTTGGATATGGCATGGGGAAACAGAGTCTAAATATGAACATGACGATGTTGGGAGGGATAGTAGTGGATCATCATTTGATAACTATGAGGGACATTCGTTAGAGGAGATGACTCAAAAGGTTGAGGAAAGTGTTCGGGATTGTCCAAAAATGTTTGAGAAGTTATTGAATGACTCGGAGAAACCTTTGTACGGTGATTGTAAGACGTTTACGCGATTATCCGCTACTTTAAGGTTGTACAACTTAAAGGCAGGTAACGGATGGAGTGATAAGAGTTTCACAGAATTATTGTCACTTGTGAGGGATATGCTTCCTGATGATAACGTTCTACCCGATCGTACGTATGAAGCGAAGAAGATTCTATCCTCTATGGGCATGAGTTATGAGAAGATACATGCATGCCCTAATGATTGTATTTTATATCGCAATGACAATGCATCTTTGGATAGTTGTCCTAATCTTGAATGCAAAGCACCACGATACAAGAAGAACAAGGTGCCCGCTAAGGTGTTATGGTATTTTCCTATAATACCAAGATTAAGGCGGATGTTTAATGATATTGAAGATGCCAAGAACCTAAGATGGCATGCTGATGACAAGATAGATGACGGGCTTCTTAGAAATCCATCCGACTCTCCACAATGGATGACGATTGATGGGTTGTTTCCTGAATTTGGTAAAGAAGCAAGAAATGTGCGCCTTGCGCTTTCTGTAGATGGAATGAATCCGCACAATCAAGGCAGCTACAGTTTATGGCCAGTGATTTTGGTTATATACAATTTACCTCCGTGGCTTTATATGAAACGCAAGTATATGATGTTGTCTTTACTCATTTCCGGGCCAAACCAACCTGGGAATGATATTGATGTTTATTTGGCACCTTTGATTGATGATTTGAAATTCTTATGGGACATGGGCGTTGAAGTATTTGATGCATAATGTCAAGAAAATTTTACTTTGAGAGCATTGTTATTCTGTACTATAAATGATTTTCCGGCGTATGGCAACTTATCAGGTTATAGTGTGAAAGGCCATTATGCATGTCCGATATGTGAGGAGAATACTTCATTTGTTCAGCTAACACATGGCCGAAAGACTGTGTTCCTTGGGCATCGTAGGTTTTTACCGAAGAATCATCATTATCGTAGGCAAAGAAAAGCGTTCAATGGATTCCAAGAAGAAGGGCAGGCACCAATCCGGTTGACGGGTCGACAAGTGTGGTTGAAGATGAAACATTTGAGTGTCAAGTTTGGGAAGAAGAATAAAGATAAGCCTCCATCAGTTGGGTGGAAGAAGATGTCAATATTCTTCAACCTTCCTTATTGGGAATCTTTCTACGTGAGACATGCCCTTGATGTGATGCATATTGAGAAAAATATATGTGACAGTCTTGTTGGTACATTACTTAATGTTCCACGCAAGACTAAAGATGGGATAAATGCTCGAATGGATATGGAAGAAATGGTTATTAGATGGGAACTGACACCGTGAGACAACGGAAGAAGAACATATTTACCACCGGCGTGTCATACTCTTTCCAGAAAAGAGAAAATTTCATTTTGTGAATTCTTGCACAGTGTCAAGGTTCCAGAAGGGTATTCTTCAAATGTCAGAAGGCTCGTGTCGATGAAAGAGTTGAAATTAATTAACATGAAGTCTCATGATTGTCATATCTTGATACAGCACTTGTTGCCGATAGCTATACGTGAAATTTTGCCAAAACGTGTTCGAATTACTATCACGAGGCTTTGTTAGTTTATTTAAAGCCGTCCGCTCTAAAGTTATACATCCTGATAGTTTGGATGCCTTGCAAAAAGTGATTGTGATTATTTTGTGCCAACTTGAAATGTATTTTCCACCGTCATTCTTTGACATTATGGTACATCTAACTATTCATTTAGTTTATGAGATAAAGATGTTAGGACTTGTTCATGGGTATTGGATGTACCCCGTTGAACAGTTTATGAAGTTGATAAAAGGTTATGTGAAGAATCGATATCGGCCAGAAGGATGTATTGTTGAGAGTTACCTAGTGGAAGAGGCAATTGAGTTTTGCACAAAGCACTTGTCAAATGCTGAAGCTCTTGGTATTCCTAAGTCTCGACATGTAGGAAAATTTGAACGACAGAGTATTAGAGGCAAACAGTTTGGGCGTGTAGACCCTAAGATGTTTTGTGCAGCACATCAATATGTATTACACAATAGGGATGATATTCAGCCGTACATTGAAGAGCATATGACTTCTTTACGGATTGAAAATCCATCAGAGACTGAGAAATGGATTATCGATAAACATAATCTTTCCTTTATTGAATGCATAAGAGATCGCATCATTCCACTCATCGGACATTCCCCAACTTTAATTTCTGAAACCCTACATTGGTTGTCTTAGAAACCTCGTTATAAAGCTTTTCAATATACCAGTTATGTGATCAACGGTTGCACTTTTTATACAAAAGAATAAGATGAGAAGAGTACAATGCAGAATAGTGGGGTGACTTTAGTGGCTGAGGCAATGCATGTTACTAGTGCGAAAGACAAGAATCCAACTTATGCAGATATGAATTATTATGGTGTGATTGAACATATATGGGAGTTAGATTACAGTGTATTTAAAATCCCTATATTCGGCTGCAGATGGGTTGATAACGGCTGTGGGGTTAGATATGAAGATGGATTCACATTAGTAGATCTTAATAGGACAGGGCATAAGCAAGACCCATTCATCTTAGCATCACAAGCGACATAAGTATTCTATGTCACTGACCCTACTGATAACAGATGGTCTGTACTACTATCTACGAAAAAAAGAAATGCCAATGAATGTGATGATGAAAATGATGCCAATTGGACTAAAGAGTGTGTCTTAGTTGTGCAAGCAACTCAATTATTGAACGATGATAACAATACAATTAATGAGGAGGAAATATATGTCAGGGATGATCATCGTGAAGTAATATATGTATCAAATCCTGAATCTAATCCGAAAACAAGGGGGAAAAAGAAGGAAAAGAAGGCAATGAGGGTAATAATATTGTAACATATAATATCTATGTGGGTTTTTTTAAATGCATTTTTCAACTCAATTATGCTCAATACATAATATTCTAACATAATTTATTTATTGATTTTTTTAGAGATATGGCCAATAAAAATATGGATAGGGACAGCAGTGATGAAGAAGGGAAAAGAAGGCCTACGATTATGAGAATCATCACAAATATGAGGAATAAATGAGAACTGGTCGAGTTGGGATGGAATACTTACAATCTTCCCATTGGCCCTTATGCAAACATGTTATTGACTTACATTTCACTTGTGACACGTAACTATATTCCTATCTCCTATAATAATTGGAAGCAAGTTCCAACGGGTCATAAGGAGTATATTTGGTAGGAAATCACGGTAAATATACTATTTTATGTAATCATTTTTGTATGTCAAATGTTATTATTTTTAATACATTAACATCGGTATACATTTATATGTCTTATTTTGCAGAGAGTGTTTAATGTGCCAGAGAGTAGGAAGAAATGGCTTCTTAGACATTGTGGAGAGCGTCTAAGAACATTTAGGTCATATTTAGCTCGTAGGAAAATGTACAGAAAGAGGGATGGTTATCTATGGTAGAATCCACCCAAACGATACGGTTTCATCGATCAAGAAAGTTGGAACCAATTTATTGCATATCGTCTTACAGGTGATTTTAAGGTATTTGTTAGATAACAATTAAATTTTTTGTATCGATCCTAGTATTGTGCATAATATTGAAATAACCATGTCACAATGTTTTGGCTTGTCACATAGGAAAAAAGTGCCAAAAATAAAGAGATTGCGAAGTAGAATAAATACCGGCATAATATGGCTCGCAAAGGGTATACAGGCCTTGAAGAGGAGTTGATATGTATTTTGTGATTTATCTATTTACAGCGTACTAACGAATTTTATAATATTGGTACATTATAAGAATATTTTTTGATTTATAGCTCATAGCCCAAGACTTAGACCCATGTACCTCGTCCATTAATGTTGGTACATTATGGAAGAAGGCTAGAGCAACAAGAGATGGATATATTAATGAAGATGTAGATGTTGCAGTGACAAAAATTGTAAGTTTGTAGATATCTAGAATCCTACTTAGTTTTCGTTTAGAAAACTATTATATTATGGTTATTCATGTAAAGCTAAATTTACATATATTATATACATTACAGGACGAACTTCAAGAGTTAGATGGTGAGGAGGGGGTAGACTAATATAACATTGTGTCCCAGGCTATAGGAATTTTAGAACACCCTGGAAGACACAGGGGTCTTGGATTAGGTGTTACGAGAACGAGCGTACGTGGTCGATCTCGTGGTTCTCGTAACACTAATGAGCAAGTCGCCATACTCACATAGAAATTGAACGTGGCATTTGAAGGGATGGCAACAATGGAGCAAGAGTTGTCATTTATTAAATCTCAAGGGTATAAGCCATCTGATTCAGTCGACCATGATCAACTTCACATACATAATGTAAATAGTGTCAGAGACAATTGTGAAGCTGATGCACGTCTTTCTTCTCTTTCCAAAGTAAGCATTACATAACTATGAATTGTTATTAAAAGTATTCGGTGTCATAAATAATTAATAATGTGTAATATTTTCGTTTAGGGTTTGCATAAATGTGACTTGTTAGCGAATGGCCTTTCAACTCTTTTGGCAGAAGGAAGGGTCCGCATTAGTCACAATACCCAAACGCAAACTGTCCACGGGTACAACTTAGCCCTAATTACAAGGCCGGTGAGTATGGACACTCCAATCATTGGCAGTACACCCTTACCTTGTTATAAAGAGGGCGATGAGGCAGCCACACACTACCACGAAAAGGGCTTTTAATAACGGTTATTTTTCAGTTTTAATAACGGTTTTCAACCGTTATTGAATCGCCCGTTAATATATCTTTAATAACGGTTCATAACTGTCATGAAAAATACACAAAAACCCGCGAATATGTCCGTAAACTTCATATTTAATAACGGTTTTTACTTAAAAATCGTTGTTAAAAATGGAGCTTTTAATAACGGTTTCGCTATAAATCGTTGTTAAAAATAAGGTTTTCATAACGGTTTATCAGAAAAAATCGTTGTTGAAAACCAGACTTTTAATAATGGTTCTATAAAAACCGTTATTAAAACCTCAGTGTTTAATAACGGTTTCTCATAGAACCGTTATTAAAACCTGAGCTTTTAATAACGGTTTTTATAGAACCGTTATTAAAAGTATATGTTTTTTTTTAGAATTTTTCTGTTTTGTTCCTGCCCACATACACAGTTGTATGTTCAAACAATTACCAAATCTGCAATGTTTATCAATTCATACCAGCAGGGTATCACACCATAATTTCAATCAATCTATAATTGGTATGCATGTCTCAATACACCAACTATACTTAGGAATAAAAATTAGTGGGCATACCACAACTTGGTAGCTCTACACCCCAAAGTAAAGAGTTCACATATCAAGGCTGAAAGACCGAAAGATGTAGACAAAATACAAACCTGAAAATGCATGTAGAATATATAGATCGCTACCTAATACCGAATGAATGAGTGCACGTGCTTGGCCCATTGGTCTCTAACTTCATCAATTTCATCAACATTATATTGCTGGCCTCGTGCATAGTCATCGCCGTTTTGCTGTTGTGGACACTGTCAAATGAATTCAGTTAGCTCTCTAACTATTATATATTAATTTGAATTAAAACAAAATACAAAATAGTTGTCTTCCTACTTACCATGATAGGCTCATATTGAAGATTCTTTGGGTTTGGGACACCATTCCCACCTCTCCTTTGATATGCCGTCCGTAGTGCCCTAATAAATAGAGTTGGATACATAATATTGTAAGTATATATACCTCAAATAATGAAAGTAGAATATATATATATATATATATATATATATATATATATATATATATGTATAAATAAGCTAATGAAGTAAGAAGTGAAAAGTATACTAACATGTCGATAAATTCCTTCCCACCAAGACGAGTGACCTCAAAAGGCACGTCATAGGTTCGAAGGGAATCAAACACATAAACTTTGTTAAGATCAGGTCGGACGGCGTACAAAACCCAATGTTCAGTTGCGAGGTGAGGAATGAGATAAAGCTTGTTGTGTCCCACAATCAAAATGAGATCCGCTAAATAGTTTATGTGCCTACCCTCTGTTATTGTACTACTGTCAGCTATGTAGTATGGGCAGACAAAAACAATAGAGGACAGCATTCCCTCCAACGCAGCGCGACTAGCTACCAACCTATATATGGACGACAATAATAATGGATATTTGTTAAAAACTAATAACTCATATAAGCTTAAGAGGTCGTAAAAGTTCTATGTCTCCAAGAGTACTAAAATCTGAAATATGAAATAATGCTTACGTGACATAAACGGCGACACTCGTGGTTGACATCCATTCCTGATTATAAATGTCGCTTATGTCAGCTGTCGATACCATGTAAGTAGCATCGTCCCTTCCAACATACTCAGGATGACAATCAATGGAAATATAATTATTCCCGAGGTAGTTTTGGGCATAGAAATACAATAAAGCTAATGCTGGTGGAGGTTGGCGTATTTCCGAAGAACGAATCTTTTGTGGGACAACTGATTTTTCAGATTTAGCTCTCTTTCCTTTGGCAGCGCCCTCTTTTGTGTTGCTCATTCTACTAGTACCTCTCTTAGTTTTACTAGCAGGAGCAGTCTTCTTCTTTGATTCCTTAAATAATAATAATAAACAAAATATGTATTGAGCATATATATATGAAAAGGTATAAACAATGTAACAACTAGCCTACCCTCTAATGAAGATATTGAATGTCAATACCTCTTCAGTAGTGAGACGTATCTGATCCACAGGCCAAAGCACGAAGCTTCCATGAGCTTCTAGCACTGTGGCTGCCTCATCGCCCTCTTTATAACAAGGCAAGGGCACACTACCAATGATTGGAGTGTCAATACTCACCGGCCTTGTAAGTAGGGCTAAGTTGTACCCGTGGACAGTTTGCGTTTTGGTACTGTGACTGATGCGGACACATTATTAATTATTTATGACACCGAATTCATTTAATAACAATTCAAAGTTATGTAATGCTTACCTCGGAAAGAGAAGAAAGACGTACATCAGCTTCACAACTGTCTCTGACACTATTTACATTAGGTATGTGAAGCTGATCATGGTCGACTAAATCGGATGGCACGTTCAAATGCCACGTTCAATTTCTGTGTAAGGATGGCGAATTGCTCATCAGTGGTACGAGAACCACGAGATCGACCACGTACGCTCGTTTTCGTAACACCTAATCCAAGACCCTTGTGTCTTCCAGGGTGTTCTACAATTCCTATAGCCTGTGATACAATGTTATATTGGTCTACCCCCTCCTCACCATCTGACGCTTGAAGTTTGTCCTGTAATGTATATAATATATGTAAAATTAGCTTACATGAATAAGCATAATATAATATATGATAGGAACACGGTTACGTGTCACAAGTGAAATGTAAGTCAAAAACATGTCTGCATAAGGGCCAATGGGAAGATTATAAGTATTCCATCCCAACTCGACCAGTTCTCCTTTATTCCTCATATCTGTGATGATTCTCATAATTGTCGGCCCTCTTTTCCCTTCTTCATCACTGCTGTCCCTATCAATATTCTTATTGGCCATATCTCTAAAAGAAATCAATAAATAAATTATGTTAGAATGTTATGTATTGAGCATAATTGAGTTGAAAAAAACCAACATAGATATTATATGTTACAATATTATTACCCTCATTGCCTTCTTTTCCTTCTTTTTTTCCCCCTTGTTTTTGGATTAGATTCAGGATCTAATACATATATTACTTCACGATGATCATCCCTGACATATATTTCCTCCTCATTAATTGTATTGTCATCATCGTTCAATAATTGAGTTGCTTGCATAGCTGAGACACACTCGTTATTCCAATTGGCATCATTTTCATCATCACATTCATTGGCATTTCTTTTTTTCGTAGATAGTACTACAGACCATCTGTTATCAGCAGGGTCAGTGACATAGAATACTTGTGTCGCTTGTGATGCTAAGATGAATGGGTCTTGTTTATGCCATGCCCTATTAAGATCTACTAATGTGAATCCATCTTCATATTTAACCCCACTGCCGTTATCAACCCATCTGCAGCCGAATACAGGGATTTTAAATACAGTGTAATCTAACTCCCATATATGTTCAATCACACCATAATAATTCATATCTGCATAAGTTGGATTCTTATCTTTCGCACTAGCAACATGCATTGACTCAGCCACTAAAGTCACCCCACTGTTCTACATTGTACTCTTCCCATCTTGTTCTTTTGTATAAAAAGTGCAACCGTTGATCACATAACTGGTATATTAAAAAACTTCATAACGAGGTTTCTGAGACAACCAATGCAGGGTTTCGGAAATTAAAGTTGGTGTATGACCGATGAGTGGAATGATGCGACCTCTTATCCAATCAATAAAGGAAAGACTATGTTTATCGATAATCCATTTCTCAGTCTTGGATGGATATTCAATCCGTAAAGAAGTCATATGCTCTTCAATGTACGCCTGAACATCATCACTGTTGTGTAATACATATAGATGTGCTGCACGGAACATGTTAGGGTCTACACGCCCAAGCTGTCTGCCTCTAATACCCTGTCCTTCAAATTTGCCCGCATGTCGAGACTTAGGAATACCAAGAGCTTCAGCATTTGACAAGTGCTTTGTGCAAAACTCAATTGCCTCTTCCACTAGGTAACTCTCAACAATACATCCTTCTGGCCGATATCGATTCTTCACATAACCTTTTATCAACTTCATAAACCGTTCAAAGGGGTACATCCAATGCCCATGAACAGGTCCTAACATCTTTATCTCATAAACTAAATGAATAGTTAGATGTACCATAATGTCAAAGAATGACGGTGGAAAATACATTTCAAGTTGGCATAAATTAATCACAATCCCTTTTTGCAAGGCGTCCAAACTATCAGGATGTATAACTTTAGAGCAGATGGCTTTAAAAACCCAACAAAGCCTCGTGATAGTAATTCGAACACGTTTTGGCAAAATTCCACGTATAGCTATCGACAACAAGTGCTGCATCAAGATATGACAATCATGAGACTTCATGTTAATTAATTTCAACTCTTTCATCGACACGAGCCTTCTGACATTTGAAGAATACCCTTCCAGAACCTTGACACCGTGCAAGAATTCACAAAATGAAATTTTCTCTTTTCTGCAAAGAGTATGACACGTCGTCGGTAAATATGTTCTTCTTCCGTTGTCTCGCGGTGTCAGTTCCCGTCTAATACCCATTTCTTCCATATCCAATCGAGCATTTATCCCATCTTTATTCTTGCGTGGAACATTAAGTAATGTGCCAACAAGACTGTCACATATATTTTTCTCAATATGTATCACATCAAGGGCATGCCTCACGTAGAAAGATTCCCAATAAGGAAGGTTGAAGAATATTGACATCTTCTTCCACCCAACTGATGGAGGCTTATCTTTATTCTTCTTCCCAAACTTGACACTCAAATGTTTCATCTTCAACCACACTTGTCGACTCGTCAACCGGATTGGTGCCTGCCCTTCTTCTTGGAATCCATTGAACGCTTTTCTTTGCCTACGATAATGATGATTCTTCGGTAAAAACCTACGATGCCCAAGGAACACAGTCTTTCGGCCATGTGTTAGCTGAACAAATGAAGTATTCTCCTCACATATCGGACATGCATAATGGCCTTTCACACTATAACCTGATAAGTTGCCATACGCCGGAAAATCATTTATAGTACAGAATAACAATGCTCTCAAAGTAAAATTTTCTTGACCATATGCATCAAATACTTCAACGCCCATGTCCCATAAGAATTTCAAATCATCAATCAAAGGTGCCAAATAAACATCAATATCATTCCCAGGTTGGTTTGGCCCGGAAATGAGTAAAGACAACATCATATACTTGCGTTTCATATAAAGCCACGGAGGTAAATTGTATATAACCAAAATCACTGGCCATAAACTGTAGCTGCCTTGATTGTGCGGATTCATTCCATCTGCAGAAAGCGCAAGGCGCACATTTCTTGCTTCTTTACCAAATTCAGGAAACAACCCATCAATCGTCATCCATTGTGGAGAGTCGGATGGATTTCTAAGAAGCCCGTCATCTATCTTGTCATCAGCATGCCATCTTAGGTTCTTGGCATCTTCAATATCATTAAACATCCGCCTTAATCTTGGTATTATAGGAAAATACCATAACACCTTAGCGGGCACCTTGTTCTTCTTGTATCGTGGTGCTTTGCATTCAAGATTAGGATAACTATCCAAAGATGCATTGTCATTGCGATATAAAATACAATCATTAGGGCATGCATGTATCTTCTCATAACTCATGCCCATAGAGGATAGAATCTTCTTCGCTTCATACGTACGATCGGGTAGAACGTTATCATCAGGAAGCATATCCTTCACAAGTGACAATAATTCTGTGAAACTCTTATCACTCCATCCGTTACCTGCCTTTAAGTTGTACAACCTTAAAGTAGCGGATAATCGCGTAAACGTCTTACAATCACCGTACAAAGGTTTCTCCGAGTCATTCAATAACTTCTCAAACATTTTTGGACAATCCCGAACACTTTCCTCAACCTTTTGAGTCATCTCCTCTAACGAATGTCCCTCATAGTTATCAAATGATGATCCACTACTATCCCTCCCAACATCGTCATGTTCATATTTAGACTCTGTTTCCCCATGCCATATCCAACAAGTGTAACTTGTATCAATTCCATACACAAATAAATGATCTCTCAAATCATTAGCGTTGACACGCTGAATATAAGCACACTTCAAACAAGGACAGACTATTCTACTAGAGTCCCGAGCATGTTCAACTGCAAACTTGATGAAAAACTCCACTCCTTCGTTATATTCTCTAGACAGACGATTTGCAGACAACCATTTCCGATCCATATTATTTGAATCTAGATATATCCCACATGAAAGTAATTATTAAAAATCAATTGAATTATAAGTTTAATAATTCTCAAATCACTCATGCTTAGAAAGAATTAATCTCAAATGTATCATAAGTTTCCAAAATTATATTAATGCTGATCAATGAAACTCCTCATACTTACAAATAGTTCATATATATATATATATATATATATATATATGCATACATATAAACGTAGCAAAATATTATACAATTAATAGTTCAATTTACAAAAGATATGCATACTACAGGATTTAAGCAATAGCAACACTATATACATCAAAATGTTGCTACAACTCAAATACCTAAAAAACGAAAACTCATATCTAAAACTAAATCCCCCGATAGCCTCGTCGAGCCCGACTAAAAACTATAACTCTAAAAGTCCACTCATCACGATATATCATTTGATCCCTGACATCATCAAATGAGAGTTTACTCACGGATACTCTAGGGTAACCGAGGTGGATACTCCGAGGCAAGCTATGACGATACCTCCACTCGTCATCGATGACCATCAGTTCTCTCGATATCCTATCATACTCTCTAGCAAACAGCTCACCCTCAATAAATCTCGGGTGTGGTGCATCAGTGTGGTAGACAAACCACTGCAAAAAAGTAGACGTAGCCGATGCCCATGGCTCTATCTGAGGCAGGGTCAACAGAAGGTGATAAGATCTGAAATGGAAGGGGTGATAGGATGAGCCACTCGCGTACAAATGACATAGCTCATCATATAACCATATCACATGAGTCTGTACATCTCTATGTGGTGCCATATGAAAATACAGTGGAGGGTATGTCATCTGATCACTACCTACAAATGAGAACCACTAAATCTTATCATCAAGGTTGTTCTCGAAATTAAAAGGATCTAAATTACAGAATATGTAAACTGATCTTCAACTAGCTAGACAAATCATAAATATATTCTACCAGATCATAACCAACTATGGAAACCTAACAACATCAAACTATTTAAAATAAGGACATAATCTTTAGTTATATATTTAACAAACTGGCTAAACATCAAACTATCATCAAATCATTCAACCTACGCATAGTAAAATCAAGTAGATATTAATAAGATAATATATATATATATATATATATATATATATATATATATATATATATATATATAGTACAATCTAATAAATCCTATATGATTAATTATTATTATTATTATTATTATTATACACAATTATTCATCTCTATTTAATTTTTATCAATCACAACACCGATGCCCAACCAACCTCCTCAACTTTTCCCCATGCACAATACCCTTATCCTTAGGATTTTTCCTTATAGCCCTAGTTTATATTTAGTATAATAAACGATAAACCCTAACCCTAACATACATGTCTTACAAAATATATATTAAAAAAAGCATATAAATACACATGATCATCTGCATATATAATAATGTGAGTGCTAAAAAAATATATACACCTTAATTTTATACTTAGAACGTACATATCTTATGATAATAATATATATTTTAGGCTTGTGGATTCTCTTAAAATAATAATACATACTTTTATAAAATAGATTATAAACACATTTATATATATATATACATATATATTAAGGTCTCGGCTGGCCACAATCAAAAAAGGCCACAGCAAAATTTTTCACCAAAACATCAAACGACAGATTTTCGAACAACACATCAAACACAACCTCTTCGGTGCAACATGCATGCATTTATATATATATATACATATCAGTAGAGACAAATTAAGCAATGAAGGAAGAACAACACATACGTAAAGGGAGTGACGGCGTACAGGTTGAGAACGGCAACGACGAAGGTACAAATGCTGGCTACGTTCGCAAGAATGGCAGAGGGGTGGTGGAGAGATGGCGGTGCGACGGTTTCCCTTAATTCAGTGGAGCTAGAGCAGTGGTGCAAGGGTTTGCAAGAGAAAGAGAGTACGAGAGGGAAGCAGCAGAGTCTGAAATTTTTGGCAGGAAACAAAAGAGAACGAAATAAAAGGAGATTTTAATAACGGTTCCTGTAAGAACCGTTATTAAATCATGTTTTAATAACGGTTCCTCCAACAACCGTTATCAAAAGATGATTTAATAACGGTTCTTACAGGAACCGTTATTAAAACCTTGCCAATTTTAACAACGGTTCTTGTTTGAACCGTTATTAAATCATCTTTTGATAACGGTTTTAGGTCAACCGTTATTAAAATTTCCGTGCAAAATTTTACCTTGCACTTGTAATAACGGTTATTACGTAAAACCGTTATTAAAAATTCCCGCGCATTAATTTTCACGGATTTGACGACGGTTTTCGAAACACCGTTATTAATGTCCCGTTATTAATTCCTATTTCCGTAGTAGTGACAGTGCTAGAAGCTCATGGAAGCTTCGTGCCTTGGCCTGTGGATCAGATACGTCTCACTACTGAAGAGGTATTGACATTCGATATCTTCATTAGACCTTGTTTAGTAGTTACACTGTTTATATCTTTTTCATATATATATGCTCAATACACATTTTATTTATTATTATTAATTAAGGAATCAAAGAAGAAGACTGCTCTTGCTAGTAAAACCAAGAGAGGTACTAGTAGAACAAGCAACACAAAAGAGGGCGCTGCTAAAGGAAAGAGAGCTAAATCTGAAAAATCAGTAGCCCCACAAAAGATTCCTTCTTCGGAAATACGCCAACCTCGACCAACATTAGCTTTATTGTATTTCTATGCCCAAAACTACCTCGAGAATAATTATATTTCCATTGATTGTCATCCTGAGAATGTTGGAAGGGACGATGCTACTTACATGGTATCGACGGTTGACATAAGCGACATTTATAATCAGGAATGGATGTCAACCACAAGTGTCGCCGTTTATGTCACGTAAGCATTATTTATTATTTCAGATTTTAGTACTCTTGGAGAAATGGAATTTTTATAACCTCTTATATGAGTTGTTAGTTATTAACAAATATGCATTGTTATTGTCATCCATATATAGGTTGGTAGCTAGTCGCGCTGCAATGGAGGGAATGTTGTCCTCTATTGTGTTTGTGTGCGCATACTACATAGCTGACGGTAGTACAATAACATAGGGTAGGCACATAAACTATTTAGCGGATCGCATTTTGTTTGAAGGACACAACAAGCTCTATCTCATTCCTCACCGCGCAACTGAACATTGGGTTTTGTACACCGTCCGACCTGATCTTAATAAAGTTTATGTGTTTGATTCCCTTCGAACCTATGACGTGCCTTTTGAGGTCGCTCGTCGTGGTGGGAAGGAATTTATCGATATGTTAGTATACTTTTCACTTATTACTTCATTAGCTTATTTATACATATATATATTCTACTTTCATTGTTTGAGGTATATATACTTACAATATTATGTATCCAACTCTATTTATTAGGGCACTACGGATGGCATATCAAAGGAGAGGTGGTAATGGTGTCCCAGACCCAAAGAATCTTCAATATGAGCCTATCATGGTAAGTAGGAAGACAACTATTTTGTATTTTGTTTTAATTCAAATTAATATCTAATAGTTAGAGAGCTAACTGAATTCATTTAACAGTGTCCACAACAGCAAAACGGCGATGATTGTGGATACTATGTATGTAGAGCAATGGAACTTATAGTCCAGAATAGATCGGTCAACATAGATCCAAGCCATGTATGTTTGCTTTTCCATATTTTCTATTAATGAATCATGACATACACATTTTTGACCTAATGGCTAACTGTATATTAATTGAAACATGGGCGTTGTAGTTTTTCACCGATGACTATGCACGAGGCCAGCAATACAATGTTGATGAAATTGATGAATTTAGAGACCAATGGGCCAAGCACGTGCACTCATTCATTCGGTATTAGGTAGCGATCTATATACTCTACATGCATTTTCAGGTTTGTATTTCGTCTACATCTTTTGGTCTTCTAGCCTAGATCTCTGAACTCTTTACTTTGGGGTGTAGAGCTACCAAGTTGTAGTATGCCTACTAATTTTTATTCCTAAGTATAGTTGGTGTATTGAGACATGCATACCAATTATAGATTGATTGAAATTATGGTGTGATTGCATATTTGGTATGAATTGATGTTGTTTTACATTGCAGATTTGGTAATTGCTTGAACATACAACTGTGTATGTGGGTAGGAACAAAACAGAAAAATACTAAAAAAAACTATAGTTTTAATAACGGTTTTGTTTAAGAACTGTTATTAAAACTCCTTTTAATCTCATATTTATGCTCATTTAACACGTATTAGAGGGTTTAATAAATACATAATCAATGACCGAAACAGTAATTTGATGATGTTTTAACAACGGTTTTTGTATTAACCGTTATTAATACGTGGTTTTCAACATCGGTTTTTTCTTATAAACTGTTATTGAAACCTTATTTTTAACAACGGTTTACTGAAAAACCATTATTAAAACTTATTTTTTAACAACGGTTTTTACTTAAAAACCGTTATTAAATATGAAGTTTACACACATATTCGCGGGTTTTTGTGTATTTTTTATGACGGTTATGAACCGTTATTAAAGATTTAATAACAAGCTGTTCAATAACAGTTGAAAACCATTATTAAAACTATAAAATAACCGTTATTAAAACCCTTTTCCGGGGTAGTGCGGCATTCAACTTAGCTACAAACTATCTATTCCACCTTTTAAAACACAGATTCCAACACCTAGTCGCGTTCTTCTACCCCTCAATCTCATGTTTCCTAATCGCTGTTACCTTAAAACATAAGTTTACTCTACCGTCCTATTCTTAGCTTACCTAAACCATCACTCAAGGCATATATAAATACTTGGAATGGTAGAGAGGTTGGGCGTTATTATTAGCTCATTTACTTTGTGGTTTTGGGACTGGACTTCAGTTTATGGGTGGACAAAATGATGCTGGTTATGCAGTTGCTAAATGTTGTTCAATCACTTCCGCTTCTCAGTAACTTTTGGAGGATCTTGGTGTTTGTTCAGTATAGGAATATCATCTAGGAGAACGTATGGGTTGCTAGTCGATATGTTTGCTATTGTTGGAGTCTTGAATGTCTGGAGGACCGATGCCTATACACTTTTCAAACGTATATTTAATAGTATAAAAATGAAATAATTATATTATTGAAAATTTTATTATATCCTTTTAAGAAAATTAAAATCTTAGTTGTGTTTTAGAAATATTTCGTTTCGTTATTTATATTTTTAGAAATTTTCTGAGCCACTTTTTAACATCTAATTTCTTTAAGGGGTATTCTAAATTGATCACATTTGGATTTATTGAAATTTTTTTGAATCTCCTAATTGTTTAAAAAAAATGGTAAATAGAGTTTTTGAAGAAAACCATCTATTTTGTCTCATCTAGGTTTTATCACGGTTTTTCCTTAAAACAATCTTTCTATAATTATCTAAACTTTATGCAAATTTGAGGATCATTATATTAAATTGCTCTACAAAAAAATTGAATTGAAAATAATTTTCCTTTTTTTTATTTTGTATAAATTGTAACTTTTCATGCAAAATAAACCGATGAGTTTATTGACATTTTAGGTAAAACTTGATATACAAAATATGTTGTTATTTGGATTGATATAACCTAAGTAATAATTGATGAAAGTTTGGTTACACTTAGAAATTTTAGTTTTAATGTTCTTCATGAAGATTCAAAGCGTTCTTTGCTAATTATCCACTAATCAACATACATAGGTTTAGTGATTAATTAATCATGTTTATGAGAATTAATTGAGAATTAACCATGTTTGGTAGGGTTATGTATAACTTAATCATGATTAGGCACTAAATTAGCCTTAAATGGTAAAAGAGTGAATATGTAAATTGGTAAAAGTAAAACCCTGATCATTGACTATAGCTTTGACTGTTAACTTTAAATTTTTACATTAGCTTAAACCTAGACTTTGACTCACTTTTTTATATCATTTTATATGGTCTTTTGGGATTAAGAGTGGTTATGGAGGAAAATATTGGCCAAAGTTTGGCTTTGGCTTTGGCTTTTACTTTTTCTTGATGAATAGTATTATTTGAAAATACTCATATTTGATTCACTTTGGCGTCGAGAGTTGTTTTCCACCATTAGTTTAGTTTTTTATAGCCTTAAATGTGATTATTTGTGCTTCGAAGTATTTTTATAATTTTACATTAAAGCAATTCTACCCGATTATGTATTATTTTATCCTAGTTTAGCTTATGTGTCATTGGTTTCTTGTTTTGATGTGTACAACTTTGTTAATTATTTGGTTTTATATTTGGGCTTAAGGCCTAGTTGGGTTTTGATTTGGTTTTTGTTGTGCAACCTTATTTTATGGTGGCTAACTTAATTATATCTAAGATTTTCATTCGTTGGCCCTTGAAAGGTAATTCAGCTTAAAGTGGTGATTTTGAAGTATATGATATTTGTAATGTATTTTAATGAATTAAATTCACATAAGTGTGGAGTAAGGTGTGCCTAAGACCACGTTAGATAACTTTTAGTTTGCTACATGTTGAATTTTGAATAATTAGAATTAATGGATGAAAACTAGAATGAATTGGTTATGTGTTGTAAGGTTATGGCTTGTTGTATCATCTCGTCCTTTAATGGCTAGTTGTTTGTTTGACTTTAAGTGGTCAAAGCCTTTTATGGCTAGTTGTTTGTGACCCTGAGCGGTCAAAAGATTCTTATGAATTTCTTGTCTATAGAACTTGGAAGGAAGAGATGGTGCACGATACATTTAAAGTTGTCTATGACCAAAGTGGTCAAGAGATAGTTATGAAATTCATTATCCAAAGAGCTTGGTAGTAAGAGATAACATGCCTCCGAATGGCCCCTGAGTGAAAGAGCTAGACTTTTGGGTTTATAGGTGACATTTCTACCAACCATAGGTTGACTCACAAACCCTATGGGGGTATATGTATTTAAGGATTTGGATCACTAGTTGGTTTGTGTACAATTTTTGGCTAGGTTTCTTGGAGTGGAAGGGTCATTATAAGATGTGTTAACTATCTATATTAGGTTAGATGGCAGTTTTAGTCCACTTGTTTTATTTTTTTTTTGTGTTGTGCTAATTACATGTATTGAATTTGTCAGTTGTAAATACACTATAAGAAAAAGGTAAATTTGCGATGACAGTATTAGGGATGACACCTTAATATTGCTAAAATTTACTATTAGTGGCAACAAATAGTCTTGAAAAGTAATTTTGGAGACTAAAAAATGAGGGGGAATACTATGTCGCTAATAGTGTATTAGTAGGAAAATTTCCCCTTATTTTGTTTTTCAAGATGCTATATTTTGTAGAAAATAACTTATCGACGACAATTATGATTACCGAAACAACTCTTTTGGTAAAAAATTTTGCGCATTTTTTTTTCAATCAACATTGCATTATTAGCGATAATATGTAGTTGCTAATAGGTCACATGCAACCCCCTCTCCATTTTTAGCAATGGCATTCTAAGTATTGGCTACGATAATTATTATCGCTAATGCTCTTATAAAATCCTAAGACACACATTATTTCTCTCAGCCGTCTCTTTCTCTTTTCTTCTCCTTTTTGGTTTCTCTCATCGTTAATTTCAATCTAAAGGTAATATTTGTGTTTAATCTTTTTTTTTTAATTTCTTATTTTTATATCATGTATTATTATTATTATTATTATTATTATTATTATTATTATTATTATTATTGCTTGATTTTGATTTGTATTTTTTTTTATCTTCTTGTATTTTTCTTCCATAACCACCACACATCCCACCTTGCACCACCACCTCTACCACCTACCTTGGTTTAGTGTTTGGTTTTTACTCTTTGTTATAGTTATTTAATCACTAGTTTATTAATGTAATGATACATACTACTTAATTTTTGGTAATTTTAAAGTGCACCACCACCCCCTACTGCATCTGCTACCATTTATATGTGTGTGTGTGATATTATTAAATATTATATAAATTTAATTGGAGATAATTGTGTGTTGATGTATGTGTTGTGATTATACATACACACACACACACACACACATATATATATATGGTGGTAATTGTGTGTGTATGTTGGTAATTGTAATTAAATGTATGTATTATAATTAAATAACTTATTATCAAAAAGGTATAACAATTGTGGTGGTAATTGTATATGTATATTGGTAATTATGATTAAATGTATGTGTTGTGATTAAATAATTTATTATTAAAATGGTATAACAATTATAATATAAAATTATTAGATAATAATTATTATTAGCATTATATAAAATATTATTAACCAATATGTAGAATAATAACATAATAATGCTTTTAGCTGATATATTATTTTTGACCTTAGATAAAGTATTATTATATAAGTGGAACAATAATAAAATAACAATTTAAAATTATAAAATATTATTGGCCTTAAATAATTGGTCATTAAATATGTGGTATACGTCTAAACCCTAACTCTAACTATAAGCATTAAACCCTAATAAATTAATAATATGGTAATCTATTACTATATATAGTTGTAATAATAATATAAGTATTTAAAATTAACCAAACTTTGTAGGGCTAGGATGCATCATTTACTTGACTAGTACCCTTTGTACTACTATAATATGTCTCTAAATGGGGATATTAGAAAACAAGCGAATTTGGTACTTGAAGTGCTACACCATATGGTGGGGAAGATTTATATTTAGGACCACTTAAGTTCAGGTTGTATTATCTTTTGCTAACCTTGCCTTAAATTCATCCATAGCTAGCAGAGAAGGCTAGCTATATAGATTTATTTGTCACTAATGTTCCACACCCTAGGGTTGTTAATTGTGGATCATTTATGAGACACTTTATAATACCCCCAAATTCAGGGGAGTGTTATAAGAATTGATATGGCTACTTATGTCAACATGGTATACCATCATTTTAGTGATTCCGTGCCGTCCTAAGAACTTCACAATTAAGTGTGATAGCCTTGGAGCAATTTTTAGGATAGGTGACCGTCTTAGGAAGTTTCATTTTTTAAATTTTTTTAGAGACGCGCGTGATGATAAAGCGTGCTTAAAAGACTAATGTTGATATGTAGGGATAACCGATCAATTCAAAAGAACTCTAAGGTAGCTTCGCGTGGTCATATCGACTCAGGGTGTTACATATGTTATCAAATCAAAACTGCGACTGTGAGTTGAACTTAGATGATCTAGTCAACTACCTAGTGGGATGATTCTTGGGATAAACTATATTGAGATGATTAGTGGATAAGGCACAATGAAGAAGTTGCATTCTTTGAGGGGAGGTGAATGTAATACCCCCAAATTCAAGAAAGTGTAATAAGGATTGATATAACTATTTATATCAACATAACATACCATCCTTTAGTGATTTCATCCTAAGAACTCCACAGTTAATCATGCCGGTCTTGGAGTAATTTTTAGAATTGGTGACCCTCCTATATTTAATTTTTTTAAATTTTATCAAAAAGCGTGCAATTGAGGAAAAAGTGCATTTAAAGAACTCATGTTGATCTTTGAGGCCAGATAATCAATCCAAAAGCACTCTAGGGTACCCCCCCCCGCGTGATTGTATTGACTTGTTGTGTTACATACTTTAACCAAATAACAAGGTATTTGATAGTCATTGATGATGAGTTGAGGTCTTGGCATAAGATATCAGCGAGTGCATACCCTGATTACCTTAGTAACTCTTATGAGGTGGATGAACTCTTTTTTGAAGATGCCAAAAAGAAGATGATTCTACAAGAAGAGTGGATTGAATGGGTGATATAGGGCATTCAGCGAGGAATCCTATTTTGAGTTATAGTACCTGTTTTATATATAATGATTGTTCGTTAATCATTAATTAAGATCAATAGTGTTTGTAGTTTGAAACACTTTTGTTTAATGTACACCAACAACTTATATTAACAAAATTGGCATTGTATAATTAATTATTGAATTATATTTCATATAGATAAAATGGCCATCGATAAAAGTTGGACATTATTAATGAATCGATGATCACATAAATTTTGGAATAGGATTCAATCATTCATCAGAATGGTGAGACTATGTGTTTGGAATGAAGATGGCCACATTCATGGAGTGGCGATCTATAGATGATATTGAGTATTACATATTACAGAGTGGGTTCATACACAACTATGATGTGTGGGTATATCATGGTGAAGTCGGACATGAGCCGAAACTAGTGCATATGGTTGAGGAAGGAAAATATGATATGGAAGATATACTAGGTGATTTGGTATGTGGTGGTAATGAAGTAAAAGCTATTAGTGATGAAGTGCATGGTCATATAGATGATGAATTAGCTGGTAATTAAACTGATTCATATTACGATAAGGTACTCTAAGAGATAGAGACTGAGTTGTATCCTGGGTGTAAGAATCTATCGTCTTTAAATTTTCTGGTGAAGTTGATGCATTATAAGGTATTACATAAGTGGACAAATAAGTCATCTATTAGGTTTCTTAAACGGCTAAAAGAAGCTTTTCTGGAAGGAAATAAGTTACTCAAATCACATTACGAGGCAAAGAAGAGGATGAGGAAGCTTGGTGTAGGCTACGAAGTCAATCATGTTAGCTAGTATGATTGTGCTTTGTATTGGAAAGAAAATGTAGATCGAGACAACTATCTTATCCATGGTACTTCTCTTTGGATAGATGACGCAATGCTAGGAAATAAAGTACCTTAAAAGATGATGCGGTAATTCCCTCTGACATCGAGGATGAAGAGGTTGTACAATTGCAAACACATTGCTTAGGACATGAGGTGGAATTTGAAGTAAAGATATTAAAAAATTGAGTATGCTTGCGAGCTAACTTGGCTCAACTCACTAAGGATTAAACTTGGCTCATTTGTTTAGATAAATGAATCGAACCCAAGGCAAACTTGAACCAAGGGAGGTTTGGCTTATTTTTTTGCGAGTTGACTCAAATATAGCTAGATCTTGTTTCAACTCATTTATAAACTCGGCTAATTCATTTATAGGTTAAGCTTACATAGAATTTACAATGAACTAAATAGTTAGATGAGCCTTTAATCGAGTCAAATAATTAAACTATTTGATTTGGTTTGTTTAAATTTTAAATAAGCCAAATAGTTAAATGAGTAGAGCCACAAATTGAATCATAATAAATGGGCAGATTTGAGTCATTAACTTTAAAAAAAAAAGTTTAACGAGCTGAGCCAAGTAGTCTCATGAACATTTTTGAGCTAAGATTGAGTAAGCTCATTTGGATTATTTCAAACTCAAGTCAAGTTCGAGTAGGGGATATTTGGCTCAATTCAGCTCATCAATAACCCTTACTTGAAGAGCCAATCAATGGACTTAGGGATATTACATATGTTTTTGATGGTGAAGTGTGGAAGTATTTTGATGCAAATTATCTAGATTTTGTAGTTGATCAATAAAATTTATGATTAATGTTGGCATTAAACAATTTTAATCCCTTTGACATGAGTTTCAGATATAGTATGTGGCAAGTTATGTTAATCATATACAAATTACCCCTAATAATGCATGAAGAACCCATTTCTAATACTGACATTATTGATTCCTGGTTCTGGTTCTCCAAGTATAGATATTAATGTATTCCTTTAGATTTTTATTAATGAATTGAATGATCTTTGAATATTAAGGGTTGATACATGAGATCTGATCAATAACAAGGCATTCAGAATGTGCATGGCACTGATTTATACTATTAATGATTTCCTAGCCCAATCATATATGTCAGGTTGGTATGGTTAGGGGCATTTAGCATGTCTCAATTGAAATAAAGACACTTCTTCCATGAGAATGAGGAATGAGATTGAGTATGTTGGCCATCGGTGATTCCTCCCCACCAATCATCATTTAAGAAAAAAAATTCAATTCAATGGAAAACTCAGTTTTTGTTGGATGATATTTAGATGCAATTGAGTTGTGTTACAAAATATCAATATGTAAAGAATCCTGACCATCCAAAGAGAAAGAGAGGAATTAATGATTTGAATTTAAATATGAAGAGCATGTTCTTTGAGTTTCCATATTGGTCATCTCATTTGTTGAAACATAATTTGGACGTGATTCATGTTGAAAAAAAAATTGTTCCATTTTGCTTGGGATGATAGTTTGTGATAATGAGAAATCAAAATACATCAACATTACAAGACATGATTTAGAGGACTGAACATCATAAATGAGTTATGGTTGTATCATGAGGGGAAAATTTTGATGAAACGTGATACACAATTTACTCTTGATTATGAGGATCGGAGAAATTTCTTGATGTTTTTTCAAAGGAAGTGAGGTTTTTAGAAGGGTTTCTTAGAAACCTCAAGAAGAATGTTAGTGATAAGGACAAAATTATTGGAGGCCTAAAGTCAAATGATCATCATATGATTATACAACGCCTTTTACCGATTAGATTTTGTGGATTCTTGAACAAAGAGGTTGGGAACACTATCATAGAACTATGTCACTTCTTTAGTCAAGTTTGTTTGAGGATACTTCAGCTGTCTCATTTGGAGAAGGTAGAAGATAATGATGTTTTGATCCTTTGTAAGCTTGAATGAATATTACCTTTAACATTCTTTAGTGGCATGGCTCATCTAATAACGCACTTACTATAAGAAACACGATTGAGTTGTCTCATGCATGGTAGATGGATGTATCCTATTGAGAGAATTTTGAAAGACTTAGAAGAGTACATAAAATCATACTCGGCTGAAGGGTTCTATGTACATGCATGGTGTTGAGACAATCATTAACAAAGTAGAAAGAAATGAAAATGTAATGGTAAGTCATCAGCTATCATTTTTCTAATTTCAGACTCATCCTATTGATAAGAGTACTAGAACCAACTTACCTATTGAGCGGCTAAATGAGATTCATTGGTGCATTCTCAATAATTTTACTAAGACACACGAATATTTAGGGTAAGTATCAAGTTACCATCACCTAATTTTATTAATTATATTATCCGTGATGGTAAAAATGATTTTAAAAAAAAATTATAGTAGACACATGAATTAAATTAACCAATGTGGTAGTAATTTAGATGATATTCAAATGAAAGAGTCTACATCTTGGCTTGAATCCATGGTAAAAATTTATGGATCTATGTAAATTTAGTTAATATAATGCTAGTTATATATTTTTTTTGTAACATAACTTAACTTACATGTGTGCAACTCATGGGAATGTGGATTAGCTAAATATAATGATGAATTATTTGCATTATCTCATTGGTCATTTAGTGTTATCTCAAACCATCATGGTTGCTGATTAATGGAGTTAAATATCTAGCACATTGTGGAGATAAGAAATGAAGAACGCAAAATAATGGTGTGTTCATCCTTAGAGTTGATGACACTTTTTCCTATAGATAGTTATCGAAGGTGATCAAATTATCTTAATTTAATTATTTTTCTACTGTGTTCTTTAAGTGTAAATCGTTTAGCACTAATCTAAGAAAAAATAATGAAGCAAGACAATAACATTAGAAGTGTGTATGCGATGTTTGAGTGGTACAAGAATGATCAATATATAATAGGATCTTAGGCAAACCAAGTATGGTATATTGACTATCCTCTCAATGGATCTAATGAGGGTGGTTTAGGAAGGGAATCATTGCTAGGATATGAGTGATGATGATGATGAGAGCGACATGGTGGATGTTTTCAATGGGGTTGACTCCGCTATTATAGTGTTGAACATTAGAATTGAATATATGAATGTCATTGAGACCACTAATGGCATTGATGATGACAAGATCCCATAAGATGATACGGAAGATGAGGGCTTAGGTTATTTGGATTTGGATATAGAAAACATTGAGGAAGAGTAATATAGTGATAGTTCTATTTTTTTCTTTCTTTCTAACTAGTGTGTATTCGGTGTAACTTTTTTGTTGATTAGTATTATTAAACTAGACATATGTAATATAGTTTAACACGGATAATGGTTTACTATCTTATGATATGTTGATTTGATATAATAGATCTTTTGCATTACTATTTAAAATTTCCCCCCTACAAGATATAGTTATAGATGACATAAATGCTCTATGTCACGATAAAGACAGAGTGAGTGATCCCCCTCCTAGACCTCATAATTTTCTTTTTAGGTGTGAGTTTGGTGAGGAAATACATACAGAAAACTTGTTAGCTTATTGATAATATGAATAACTATTTAATGGTATGAATATTAACTTTGAAATTTATTTTTGTATCACCACTCATGTAAAGAGGAAGGACAGAAATAAAGGAATTAATCTCAGTCTCTATGACCTGTGGCTAGTGAATGGAAAAATGCCATTACCTATAAATTTCACTAACAAAGATGACACGTATAATCTTGTATGGAGTATGGACCAAAATTTTCTCACTGTGTTGGAAATGCAATTAGGAGTTCATTTTACTGTTGTATAAATCATGGGCTTGTGTTCTTAAAAACTTACGTTCTAAGATTATTCCACAACTTGAGGTATTTATATATTATTAGTTTAAATATATGAATAATATTATTTTATAAATTACTAATATGGTGTACATCAATTTTGTAGCAATATTTTCATATCGATTATTAGATGCACAACCACTTATGGGAATAGATTTGAATTGGTCTTAGATGGTTGTTCTAGGACTAATATAAGAATAGGAATAACAAGATGAAGATAAGGTGGCTGAAGGATAAAAACTAGAAGTTGAATAACATTGACTAAGAAACCTATAGACTACTGGACTTCAGAAGAGGCAAAGGTAAAAATCTAAGTCTGCTACGGTAAATGTTTCAAATTATAAATTATTAATTGAATTTGTTTTATACGTGAGTGATGCGTTCTTGTATGCACAACAAATTTAATAAATAAATCCTAATTTTAAATACAAAGTAGATGGCAAGAAGGAATCGTACCCACAAGTAATGGTTTATAATCGAGAATTTTATAATCAATGTTAAAACCCAGGTTATTCAATAACATTAATTTCTATCACTAAGTTCTATACTATGGATAAATAATAAACCACATTAAGATAGAAAGATATTGATTATGGAATTAGGATATCAAATAATCATGTAGAAAAGAATAATTTTAAATGATCTAACATTGACCTATAGAAACTCATGATAACTTATCTCTTTACTTTCTCTTAATTCTAATAAATTGAATAAGCTCTCAATTTATCATCTAACCAATTAATAACCTAGTTTAAGAACGCTAGATTCAATTAATGGAAGCATTACGAATGGAAAGCCGTCAACTACGACCATAATCACATAAGCTCGGATCATGCAATCGTATGAATTAATAAACAAGATTAATAATTAACCTTTTGCTACTTGGGAAAATGCTAATTAACAATTACGTATTAATTTTGTTATCTTAGCTTTGATTATATTCAAACTAAATAGGTGATCAATCTAATTAGTTTAAATTCTTAACCTATGATGTAAGATCATTTGATTCCATCCATTAATTCAATTAAATTTCATTTAGAATCATAAATTCAATTTACGTTGTCATATTTGAAACCCTAATTCTGTCATCAAACCCCTCCACCCTATACTGTTATCTTCATAATTGAAATAACATAGAATTAAATGCAAGAATCTATAACTAACATCAATGATTAATAATAAATTAACAATGAAACCATAAAATTAAGAGACATAATGATTTAATAAAGAGAATTTAGTTGCAGTTAATCAAAAATTGGAATTTGCAATTAAGAGAGGAATGGAGAAGAACTTATCAACTTGAATTACAGAGTGTTAATCATTCAATTGAATATAATGGAGAGAAAGAGAATTGAAATTGTGAAGTATATGTATTTTCTAGAGAATATAGAGAAAAAGAGAGAATCTAACTCTCAAACTGCCAAGAACTAAATGTCAAATGTTCAGAAATGTCAGAAATATATCAGGAAAAAGTTTGCGCAAGCGGTTATAGAATTTAAGAAAAACACAAGGCCTTGTGTTTTTTCCTGAATTCTCTATCAATTGCTAAATTTGAAAACTAAGATTTTTCTGTTCTAACCGCAAAACACGACCCGTGTTTAGGAAATACGGGGGTACCATGTTTCTTGTTCCTTCGTTATTTCTTTATTAAATTTTAACACAAGATTTCCTTTATTTTATATTCTTCATTTCTAGTCCTTTTTTTCCATTGATTCTATATCTCTTAATGTATTATTTGCTTCATTTCCTCTTTCTTTTGATTTTTCCTTTAGATTTCTTCATTTTTATTTTTACTTGCAAAATCTATCCAAAGGAGAGAAACTCGAGAAAAGATTAAATCTTGCAAAAATAATGAGGAATAAATGATATTTTTATATAGAATAATAACATATAAATCTCATATATCAATGAGGCAAGGTCTGAGAAATTAAAAAAATAGGTTTAATCTAATGGATCCTAGTCTCCATTGGTTTAGATTTATTGTACCTTATTGATATACAAACGTATATGCATATTTTTGTGTGTTATAGATTATTTCTCTTTAACATTTTAATCTAATGTTAATATTACTAATGTATTAATTTAACCAATAAGATAATTTGATAAATAAACCTAGCAATTACCATCGCTTATCAAAATCTATAAGGATCTACACACGAGGGTTGGTCAGTGGATCATCGATAATACAAAAGAGAATTATGTAAGAGTACTAATATTATATTTTTATTTTATGAAATAACTTTTGTGAATTTTTGTATTAACATGATATTTTTATTTTTATAGGATGAGACGATGAGGCTATATGATGAGGCATGGGCATTAATGCAAGAGGATGAGGCGAGGACGAGTGAGGGACCATCTAATGGTTCTATAAACACACCAATGATTGACATGATAGGGATAGTGGGCAAGGTTCTAGATCATCGATAGAGTTTCAAGAAGGGTGTAGGGTGCATATTATCAAATGGATATTCCTTGTCTTTTGTTAGCAGCCGTCCTCCACCATCAAAGACTAGTACCACACCAAACCATTCCTACTACAATGGTAGCTATTTATGAGATTGTCCATTCACAATAAATGTAGATCAATGAATTTCAAATGATAGTTATAAAAATACAAGGATCTAGGTATTCCCCTCATCCACCATCCCAAGTTCAACCTCCCTATAGTATACACCAACACCAAGTTCCACCTCCCTATGTTTAGCTCGAACACCAAGTTCAACCTCCATATAGCTATCCCCAACACAAAATTCAACCTCCTTAGAGTCTCCCCCAACAACAAGGTGACAATGATAATGATTTATTATAAATAATTTTTATTTTATACATTTTTATTTGCTATCTAATTCAAATGATTTATATCATTATATATACAATTTTAATATTTTGATTGCTAAATATTTATAAATATATCTATTTTGTTAACCAATATGATATTATATATTTTATGCAATGAAGAAAAAGCCTATTTTAAATACAAATTGTCATAGCTAAAATCCTAAATGGTGACAACTTGTAGAGACATTAATTTTTTTTAAGAAATCCTAAAAGCCTAAATGTCATCCTTAATACCTTTTTTAAGAAAAACTTATTGTGGCTAAAATTAATACTTTTTAAATTCTCCTACCAAGATTTGAATATCACTAGAATATTTTTTTTAAAATGTTGTCCCTAATACCCATTTAAGGGATGATATGTCACAACTAAACTCAAAAATTTTAAATTCTCCTACTAAGATACAAATTTTGTCGATCTTTTTTTATTATTTATAAATTTCATTCCTAATACCCTATTTAGGGACGATATGTTGTAGTTATAATTTCAAAAGCTTTAAAATGGTTAACCAAAATTTTAACCTATATGGTAATTAAATGACAAATTATAGATGACATTGTCGTTGTTAAATGTCTAAATGGCTATAATAATTTTTTCATCTTGATTTTTTTTTCTAACTAGAAAATATTAGGGACGATATTTTTTTCATCACTAAAGAGTAATGGGGACAAATATGGAGTTATATGCGATGACAAATATTGTTGCTAAACCACATGTTCATAGTGGTGATAGTACACTCTATTTAAATATGAGATTGGTATGTTTTTGATAGTATTCACAAGGTGAGTATGGTTCATGAAATGTATGAATATGAAAGGGTTCTATCTTTAAGGTTGATTATAAGTAATCTAAGATAGTATATTATGATATGTGTTATGTGAGCATGCTATTTTCTCTAAGTTGGGCGTGTTTGCTCAATACTTTTATACTAAATAAATTATTTTTTAATGGTTTTTATGTAGGTGGTTGGGTTCCCTCTACAGTTTCTGGTTGAATTAAAGAGAAGGGCTATCTAAGGTTTTTAGAATCGTTATTCTACCTAATATTGGTTTGGAGGCTTAGGATCGATTCATATAATTTAATCAAAGGATTGTAAGATACTACAAAAAACCATTAAAAATATGAAAATTAGATATTTAAATATTATAAAAATAAAAAATTGTTAAGCTAAAAGAGCACAAGAATTATACTATTAAGTTATCATATAACCACTGATTGAGTTATAACAACTTACAAGTAGCATACATTGTTGAAGTCGTTGTATATATTAGGAACTATATTAAGTGAAATAATCATAAATAAATTTTTAAATAAAATGTAAAAAATACAATGATATTATGGGTAGAGGTAATATACAACTCATTGTGTTCAAAATATACAACATTATTAGCTTTAAGAAAAACACTCAAAAAATAAAGAAAGTGGATGATAATAAAGGTAATAATGATAGGACATTATTTTTGATCATTAAAATAGTATTTCCCAAACAAAATTTTATATTGGCTTTTGAAATTTGATGAATTAAGATAAGAAAAAATTTTAAGAAAATAAGTTTTGGATATATGCGCATATGTTAAGCTACGATATAAACCAAGTGTAAAGTATAAAATAAAGCTTATTTGCATTATGAAACTAACAGAACCATAAAAAAAAACTAGAAAAAATATTAATTTTTAATTTAATAGAATTTAATAGTTAGTAATATTATAAATTTTAATATATTCATTTTAACATTTAGACAGTGATTACATTCTTTGTCAACACTTTGCATCAACCATTGACTTCATTGTTTTAGTGTTATCTCAATCATATTTTGTTTGCATTATTTCATTTTCAAGACATGTTGCAAAATATTATAGGGTTTAGAATGAGAGGATTAAAAAATAAATATATGTGGACTAAGAAGGGAAATATATTTGGAAATAAATAGATTAAAAAAATATAGCTATCATGTAGAATTATAGGATTTTATCTAAGATCATACGATTTTACTATAATATCCTAATAATCTATTGTAGGATTGTAAGATTCTATAACTATTCAACTACTTTAAGATGATACCTAAGATTGTTGATTTTTGGATTTTAGGATTGTAGAATCGTATGATCAAATCAAAATTTTAATAACTATGGAGTTATCCAATGTAGTTGTCCTATGTTGAACATTTCATATTTATTTTGGTTGTTGTAACCCTTTGTTCTGATAATTGTAATCTATAAAGAGTTTGGTTTAATCATAGTTATTATCTTTATTTTTTGAGTTTTATACTTAGCCTTAGATTTGCCATTGGTTAGGTAAACACACACGTCTCTCTTCATGATAGATGTAGTGGTAAAATTTTTCATTTATTGTATTAGCTTTTGTATTGTCTTTCAAAACAACACAAAAAATTGTTGATAATAAATGGGGGGTGTAACAAGTAGAGGGTGTGAGCTAACCAGAGTGGGTCAGTCGATAAAGCACATCGGTGAGTCGAGTAGAGTTTGTTAGTTAGGAAAGCACATTGGTTAATCAAGGAGGGTTAACCATTCTTAGTGCATCAATTGTTTAAGGTAGCTTGACCATGTAAAGTGTGTTTTCGAAGTAAATGACAAATTAATGGGATGAGTTGAGATACTAGACTTGAGAAGACCCCCACCAAATCAAGGCCAAGAGAAACTTCTCATTAGGGTCAGTTTGTTAATAGCCAAAGCCAAGGGAGAACACATGGATACAAGTTGTGCACATAATAGAAAGTACATTAGTGGTTAGGAAAATTTAATAAATTTGGTATTCATAACAGCCTATGAGTTGGCAATGGTTAACTCATAAGGTTAATCAATAAAGGGTAACTTGTACACTTTTTATGACTATGATCGATGTTAGATAGAAATTTATAGTAGCCTTATCAGCTAATGAGGTAACTTATGTCGGCCTAGGATTGATGATGAAGGGTATAAAAGTCCTTTGGATGACTATTTGTAAGAGTGTGTTTAAGTTCTGATTTTTCTCCCATTCTTCATACTCAATAAATGTCTCAATTTCTTCTTCTCATAAATATTCATTATTGTACTTGTAATTTATTTTTATATTATCTTATAATTGTGTTATTAAATCAAATATTAAATCTTTGATGTTTGCGATTTTGTCATATACACTTAACTAGTAGACTTAGTGGGTCACCCTAACAACTTTGTAGCTCTTTTGTCTATAATCTTATAACGTGTTTGTAAGTTACTTAAGCACTACCTGGGAATGTCCATAATTGGGTTGTTAGCTCAACCATGTATTATTACATACAAACTGAAACATAAATAATATCACCTTTTATTTCTTCTTAAATTAGCACATCCAATGCATCTCTTATTGATATTCACCATCAATAATTGATTACAATTTACAACTCAATATCACCACTAATTCTTAATTAAAGGTTGAACTATTAAGATCTTGGTTTTGTAGTTAAGGCTAAAGTATGGATACGTAACACCGTAGTTTGGTTTACAATTGTACAGGTTATGGTTAGACCCTATCAATTAAAAAGGGGGGGGGCTAAAGATGTAACATATTTTAATTGATGACGTGCACAATTCGCTCGGATTAAGATCTCATGAGTTAAGGAATACAGTTGTCCATAACATTGAGAAACATAACATTAGGAATATTTAAGTTGCAATAAATATGTTCCCACTAAATTTGAGTCTCGTTAGTTGTTTTTAGTAAATGATGTGGTTTGTAGGTCTAAGGGCTTGTTCTCTAGAGCTTATTTTTATTAACTTGATGTGATTAACGTTAATTTAATTTGACTAGTGTTAATGAAAATAAAAAAATATTATATTTATATTTATAATATTATTTATATGAATAATAATTATAAATATAATAATTACATTAATAATTATTATTAGTATTTTATTCAAAATAATAATAATTTCAATAATTAGTAGTTAAGGTTGGAGTATGGATACATTACACCATAGGTTGGTTTACAATTGTGCAGGTTAAAGTTAGCCCCTATCAATTAAAACAAAAATTAAAATTAAAAAGGCTAAAGATACAACATGTTTTGACGGATGGTGCCCACAATTAGCTTAGGATTGTGATATCATGGATTGGACTTCAATTGTCCATAAAATTGAAAAACATGATACTAGGAACAATTAAGCTATAATAAATATTAATGCTGTAAATGAGACGAGACAAGTAAAGCCGAGCTAGGGTAGGCTCGAGTTCAATTTATTTAATAAATGAGACTAAAAATAAAGCTTAAGCTCAGTTTGTTTATAAGCAGGTTGGTTCGTGAGTTTTTGTGATAAACAAGTTGAATTCGTAAGATTTTATTATAAGTGAACTCGAGTCCGAATTCTTTATTTTCAAGCTCAATTTGTTTAGCTATATAAACGAGCTAAACCTAAAAAGTTTGTGAGTTAACTTCATTCGTTTACAACCGTAATAAATATGTTCCCACCACCATTGAGTAAATCTAAGTCCCAACAACAACTGTAAGTAAATTATGTGGTATCTAGGACTAAAGCTTTATTCTCTAGAATTTATTTTTGTTAATTTGATATGATTAATGCTGATTTGATTAGTGTTGATGAATATAATAAGTATTATATTAATATTTATAATGTTATTTATATAAATAATTGTAATAATTAATTATGATAATTATATTAATTATTACAATAACCTATATTCAAAATAATAATAACTACTAAAATAATTATAACTATATTTATAATTCTATTCACAACTATAATAATAATGATATTAATAATGAAAAAAATATTATTGATAATAATATAAATAATCATTATAATAATATTCATAATAATAATAAATATAATCATATGGATAATAATAATTTTAATAATATAAATAGTTATATTAATAAATACCATAATAATTAATTATTATAATTCTGTTATTAATTATAAATATATTAATAATAAGAATTATTGTAATAATTACGTTAATTATCAACTAATTATTATTTTATAAAATTAAAAAATGATGTTAATTTCATATGAGCTTATTGACGCTTATCTAATATGGTTAATACCGATTTAATTTGCTAAGATGTAAAAATTAATCGTAGAGAAAAGGTGCGCACACTAAAAGAAAATGTTTTTAATTTATATATAATATTTTAGAAACATAAGCAATCAAGTCGTTGTAGTATAGTGGTGAGTATTCCCGCCTGTCACGCGGGTGACCCGGGTTCGATCCCCGGCAACGGCGCAACTTTTGTTTTCAAGTTCATTTGTGCCTCCGTGTAATATTTCGTCCTTACTCTCGCCTGGCGTCTCTCTCCTTTTTTTTTTTTTTTTTTTGACTCATTAGTTTTCTGACCCAACTCGCCGGAAAACCAACCTCAGTAATACAGTATGTGGAGAAGCGCCTCCTCTTTCCTCTCAAGAAGGCTCTTGTCCTCCTCATCCGCACCGGAAACACCATCCCTCTACTCTTTCCTTCAACCTTCTATTTTTTCCCTCAAACCCTCAACATCACCGCCGCCACCTCATCCGCCGCCTTCAAAGACCTTAACTCCCTTAACCCCTGAGAACAAAACTACCCTAGAAACCACCCTTCAGAACTCCCTCACCGCCTGCAACAGCGACGAGGCTTGGAAGTCATTCAAGACTCTTACCAATCACTCTTCTTTCCCCAGTAAGTCACTTGCGAATTCTCTCATCATCCATTTGTCTTCTCTCAACGATGTTCATAATCTCAAAAGGGCATTCGCTTCTGTTGTCTATTTGATTGAGAAGAATCCAATTCTGTTGGAGCCTGAGACTTTGAGTGAAGTTTTGAATTCCATGTTAGTTGCCAATACTGCTGGTCCTGCATTTGCTCTTGTCAAGTGTATGTTCAAGAATAGATTTTTCCTGCCTTATGATGTCTGGGGCGGTGTGCTTGTTGAGATTAGTCAAAGAAATGGCAGCTTTACTGGGTTTTTACAGATTTTCAACGAGAATTGTAGGATTGCTTTGGATGAGAAATTGAATTTTATGAAACCTGATTTGTTGGCTTGTAATGCCGCGCTTGAGGGGTGTTGCTTTGAGCTTGAATCAATTAGTGATGCCGAGAATGTTATTGGGTTGATGTCCATTTTAGGAATTAAGCCGAATGAATCGACTTTGGGTTTGCTTTCTTATTTGTATGCTCTCAAGGGTCTTGAGGAAAAGATAACTCAAACTGAAACTGTGATGCATGGACTTGGTTTAAGCGATAAGACGCTATTTTTTGGTTTTCTTATAAAAGGGTATATCAAGTTAGGCAGTTTAGAATCAGTATCCAAGACGATCTTGAAGGCTTTGAAAGAAGCAAATGGAAAAGGCTTGCAATTCAGTCTGGAAATTTATGGTGAGGTGGTAAATGGGTTCTTGAGACTTGGAAGTATAAAGGATTTAGCGGCACTAATAATCGAAGCACAATCTTTGGAAGCCGAGTCCGTCACAGCTGATCAGTCTTGTGGATTTGGCATCATTGGTGCTTGTGTCAATCTAGGAATGTTGGATAGGGCTCACAGCATATTAGATGAAATGAATGCACGTGGTGCTGATGTTGGACTTGGGGTCTATTTGTCGATCCTAAATGCTTATTGTAAGGAGCAACGTACGGCTGAAGCAGCTCAGTTGGTTGCAGCGATTAGTGATTCGGGTCTCCAGTTGGACGCTAGCTGCTATGATGCGTTGATAGAAGCGTCCATGTCAAGTCAGGATTTCCAATCTGCATTTTCTCTGTTTAGGGATATGCGAGATGCAAAGATATCTGATCTGAAAGGAAGTTACCTTACTTTAATGACAGGTTTAACTGAGAATAATCGTCCTGAGCTTATGGCGGCCTTCTTGGATGAGGTTGTTGAGGATCCTCGGATCCAAGTTGGTACCCATGATTGGAACTCGATAATACATGCATTCTGCAAAGCTGGGAGGTTAGAAGATGCTAGGCGGACTTTTAGGAGGATGGTTTTCCTAAGGTTCGAGCCAAATGCTCAGACATATATGTCTCTAATCAACGGATACATCTCTGCTCAAAAATACTTCAGTGTTTTGATGCTGTGGAACGAGGTCAGGAAACGAGCCTCCATTGATGATGAATCCAAAGGGTTCAAGTTGGATCATGGCTTGGTCGACGCCTTCCTTTATGCTTTAGTAAAGGGTGGTTTTTTTGATGCTGTTATGCAAGTCGTAGAGAAATCTCAGCAGTCTAGGATTTTTGTGGATAAATGGAGGTATAAGCAAGCATTTATGGAGACTCACAAGAAACTTAGAATATCAAAGTTGAGAAGAAGGAACTTCAGGAAGATGGAAGCTCTGATTGCTTTTAAGAATTGGGCTGGCTTGAATGCTTAGAGTTTTCTTCATTGTGTTTGTCCTTTTCATTTCCTGGAATTAAAGGACCCAAGGGTTGATTGGCTGAAGCCTATTGTCAGATTTGGACATGAGAGTAAAGTGTTTCTGGCATTCAAGCAGTCGGGCTGAGTCCTTTGACTTGAGAAGCTGTGTCTCTTTTGTAGACAGCTTCATGATTCGCATCGTGTCCTTCCATGTAGCGCGGCATCCCTACCTATCATGTGGTGCGTGTCAATGGATAGATTCTGCTTTCAGTTGAGGAAGAGATCTTTCGTTTAGCGATGTTTAACTTTGTGAGATTATAAAGATGCGCTTTGTCTTGTTATTGCATAGAAGTGGAACGGTGCTATTTAAGGCTGGAGATGGAAATTGGCACTTGGCGCAATCATCCGATGAAACTGGTAACGTTTGCTGGGAAGTTTGATTATAGTGCACATTGCGGACATGAACAGCATGCAGAAGTTTGAACAGTGCATGTAAGCTCCGTCTTTGTGGCCAGCAATAGTAATTGGAATTACTTTGCCCTAAAATCGCTAAATTAACAGCGTGTTTGGTGTTGTTTCCACCGGAAATGGAAGTGTCCCCCATCCTCCTCAGTTCTGTGCAAATAATAGAAGCCACCAACATTGGGACTGGGGAATCTTGTTTCTCGTTAGACATTTTGAAGGCTTTTTAGCTCTTTCCATGCAGGTAGAGGAGGCTGCACGCACACATGCTCTACTCTGATTTTCATCAATATCTAATCTACTCGGAGACAGTATGGGGGATACGACGTACGAGCAGCTGTTCCTTTTTTATCCAATTTTTAACAACTAACGTTGATAATCGTATTAGACCACATAATTTTTATGAATGCTGTTGTTCCCTTATGAATATGCCTCTTCTATGTGCATGTGAACTCCTTGTGCTGCTATGCTGAAATTATAGTCATAACTTCGTTCCATTCGCATACTTTGCCCTCTGATTTTATTTTTTATTTTTTTAGCCTTGCAGATTGACATGTCAATGTTTGTGTTGACTTCTTATCAATTAAATTTGCTGCATCTAGGAGTCCAACAGTTCTTGTTAATTGACCTGCAGCTTTGTTAGCTCTTGCTTCCTTTCCATGGCAAGCGAAAGTCGCTGATTATTTTCAGAGCTTGATGAAGTTTTTCATCAAGGTCTTGACGTTGGGGCAATAAAATCACGGTCTTGATGTCGCGATTTTTATGTAATGATTCATTTATGATAAAAATTGGTCCGTATCAGCTGCATATCAATAGATATTTTGATATTGGTGGTGTGGTTCTTGATATATTCAGGCTTGTATTGTTATGTCGTTTTCCGACGATAACCCATATTGATAGATTAAAATCCATATGCACGGTATATTAGATGATCGGTGCTTTCCCGTAACATGGTAACGTACGAGGGACGTTTTAGTTGATCAGTGTGTTCCCACAAAACTGCACAAATATGAGTTGAACTTGGAAAAGGAAAATACGTTTATGAGAGAAAATGTTTAAGAATACTCGGCAATGATACGATTCATTTCCAACTTGCACAAATTTTTCTGGGTTGGATTATATTATGCAGCAGTATTGTATTATTGTATTGTATGTAATCTCGTATATCTATAAATATTGTAATTGATTATCACTGTCCATATTTAGCTATAGATTGATATGCATAGGAGAATAATTTAAGAAGAGAAATTTTGCGACTTTGATTTTTATGCCTTTGTATGTATGTGACCTTTGAGTATCCGTAATAGATATAGGTATACTTTGTTCCTCCACTTTCATCGTATCATAGCCATGACTCTCGAAGAAACTAAAGTTGGAGGGTGATGATGACAAGACACAGAAAAAGACCATCTCTTTTATAACATCTGACAATTTCATGAACATCATTAAGCGGTCCAGTTGAAAGGGGAAAACTAAGATGAATGGGCTCATTCTCTCCTTCTTGTGTTGAGAGCAAGCGTGAAGTTTAGTGTCATCAACAAAACCATCAAGCTGCCTAATCACAGTTTGTCAGACCTCGAAGATTGGTGGACTAATAACTCTCTTTGGATCTCTTGGATAAGGAACACCACTAAACCAGAGCTCCGCTCTACCATCTCAACATGGAGGTGGCGAAAGATCTTTGAAAAGACATAAAAACATTTCCAGGTGGCTAATGGACCGACCCTGCATACAACAACTTAAGGCTGAATTGGCCTATTGTGAGCAAAAGGGACTAACCACCGCTAGTGTTTATTATGGAAAATTAAAGTATTTATAGGACGGATTAGCCAATTACAAGCAGATGTCATTGCAGAAAATGTACATTTAATTTGGGATCCATACTGGAAAAGAAACAAGAGGATAAGAAGATACGCCAGCTTTTCATGGGGCTCAGATGAGACTTTCTATGGAACAACGAGGTCTAATTTGCTAGCTCAAGATCCTTTGCCAAATATCAATAGAATTCACTCCATGTTGGTGCAAGAAAAAAGTGTTAAAACTAGAACCCATGAGAAGGAAGATCGTGGAGAGGCAATGGGCTTTGCGGTCCAGGCTAAATCGAGACAACTGGGTCGAAGTGAAGAGAAAAAAATATATGATGTGTAACAACTGGGGTCGTACAGGCCATGAAGCATGTAATTGCTTTCAATTAATCGGTTGATTTGAGTGGTGGGAAGATTAACCCCATGGAACCGAAAAAGGAACCAGCTGTAGAAAAGGAGGGCATCGCCTTTTTAAGTCTAGCATCAAAGGACGTGGTGGTTCAGTAAAAGCAGATGCGACGCCAACTACGCATCCGATACAATGGAAACTGGTACAATCATGGACGGAGACACGGTTGTGATCAGTGGACTCACTGGTGAGCAACGACAAACATTGTTTAATCTTCTTTTTGATATCCACAAAAAAAAAAAAAAAAATATTAGTGATAACAATTTCTATTTAATGGGTGATATAAGTAATATTTTAACACGTAATTAAGTATACTGCACTTATGACCGACGTTGAGCGGGAGATATGGAGCCTCTTTATGCGTGCATTTTGTTCCTAACTAAAATTTTGGCATCCTAATGTCCATATTTAATGTCCTTCTCTTACAATCTATGAAGCACGAAAGTGATAATAAAGTATTATTTTCAGTTTCGAAAATATCTTTTTATTATGTTTTGTTTTAAATATTTTTTGATGTTGGATTTAAAATTAAAAATGTGATATCATTTTTTTTAATTTTATTAATATTTTATATCAATTAACATAGATAATAATTTTAATTTTTTTATAAATTATATCGTGTGTATATCCATGCAACATTGATTGTAATATTGCCTTAATATATGTATCTTTGTTCTTTAAAAAGGTAACTATTTACCTTACTTCAAAGATATGCGTGTATATTGTTTGTCACTAGGGATGGCAATAGGTCTCGGACCCGATCCAGATCCGACTCATTTTTAGCGGGTCTAGGTCTATGATTTTTGGACCCGACAGGTCTGGATCAGGTCTGGGTCCACATATACTTTAAAGGGTCTGGATCCAGTTCTAGATCCAGACCCGACCCGCCGACCCATTTAATATACATACATATGTGTGTGTGTATGTCTATATATATATATATATATAGAAAGAGGGTCATGTGCGTGTGTTTATTACTGTACAAATGTAGTAATAGATTATAGCCGTTGGATTAAACAAATATGGACCGTTGGATAAAAAAAAATTGCAACCAGCCGTTCTTACGCGTCGTTTGGCTCTGTCTTGTTCTGCGTGCGTTGGCTCTGTTACTTCTTCCCTTCTTCCTCCCAAGCTCGAGCATCTTCATCCATTGTCGTCTGTTCGCCGCTCCGTCAAACGACGCTCGTCCTCTTCAATTTTTTCGATCGGCCGGTCCATATTTGTCGTTTGCCTATGTTATTTTGTCTTGTTGTGCGTCGTTTGGCTCTGTTACTTCCGCCCGTCTTCCTCTCGAAAATGTTTGCTATCCTTATTGTCAAAAAATTTCCATAACGACAATATTAAACCAGTTAATTTCATCATTGTTGTTATATTATTATGTAATCTAGTGTTTGTTAACCTGATTTTTTGTATTGATTTGGTTGATTTTTTTTTTGTATGTGTTTGAGGTTTTATTGATTAAGCATTGGATCGAAGTACTCTGCCTCAACTTTAGTTGGTTTCGAACTTGCTGAGTTGATTTAGTAAGTATGTTTTATTGTTTGCTGAGTTATGTTTGTTGTTTTTTGATTAAATTCTATTGTTGTTGTATTATGAACAATGTGATATTCTGTTGCTGTTGTTGTTGCTGTTGTATTTTCTATTCCTAAAAATGCTGTGCTGTTGTTTTATGTTAGTCTGATTAATAATCAGATTATTAATGAGTCATTGTTGTAAATTTTTGCATAATATATGCTGGTATGGTGTTGGCATTGCTGATTGATGTCTGAATATTGGTATCTTGTTCCATATTCAGCATCATTTGTTATGAATCCTCTTATTAGGGTTAATCAAAGTAATGTTGGATGATTTTCTGTTGATGTTGTATTTTCTATTGCTAATTAATATTGTATTGTTGTTCCATATTATTTTCATTAATAATCAGATTATTAATCTGGCATTGTTGTATATTTTTGCATAATATATGGTTTGACTAACTAAATAAAGTTTATGGATGCTAAGATATTGTATTATTATTATTATTACAAAGTTTGTGGTTTATGGTTTATAATTTTGGGGTTTTAAGGGTTTATGGTTTAAGGTCTATGGTTTAAGGTTTAGATGGTTTAGAGGGCTTACAATTTATATGGTTTATGGTTTAGGGTTTAGAGGGTGTAGGGTTCAGTGTTTAGAGGGTTTAGAGGGTTTACTGTTTGGGGTTTAGGGTTTAGGGTTTACTTCTCCATCTAAATTTGCAATAGTTTGTTTAATTTGTTACTTCAAATTGTAACTAATATCAATTTTTTATATTTAGATAACAGATTTTGGAATGAAAGACCGGAGTTAGATGTAAATTTTAATTCAACTTCATGAAGGTATTGGTCATTTATGCTTTTCGTTGTAGTTTAGTGTAACACCCCCAAATTTACTACTGAAAAATTTCGTTTAAATCAAAAGATTTAGCGGAAGCGAGAGAATTAAAACCGTAAACTTGGGGGTATTACCGCCACACTTAGTACCAGACCGGTTCATTCCTACCGTTCCGGTACTAAGTGCTAAGGCTAAATCCGATCATCAATAAGTACGAATTATCATAAAATGCAAGATGACATTTAGCACAATTCGTTAATAAGATATAAGTCAAACAAAAGTTTGAATACGATTTAGGATTACAACCCCATAATGCTTTTTCTTTAAAAACGGGAAACGTAATACAAAATATAGCTAACAAAACAATCCCAAAAAAAGGATCAGTATCCGGATCGCCTACTCACTCAAGTCAAGCCTTCCACCCCCAATTCAATAACCGATCAAACCTGCATAGGAGGTCTGCTCCCCACCATCGGTGGATCATCACATGACCCATTCAATCAAGGTAGTATCAGTACGGGTCCAATACTGAGTAAGGGCGCAGGTGCGCTTAGGCCAAGCATACAATCATACCACATAGCACACATAGCACAATCATATAAGTAACATGCGATAACACACAAGATAAGGCCTGAGTACTTTCCGGTGACTTATTCTTTATCCTCGTTAATAATATGTCCATTTCACACATATTCTTTAATAATCCATGTGAGTGCGGGAACCCCACTATTATAGCCGGTGGACCGGAAAGTATACACTCAGGGCAGAACGCTCCCGACCACTATTATTTGCCGGTGGACCGGTCTCCAGGGCAGAACGCTCCTGGCCACTATTATTTGCCGGTGGACCGGTCTTGCCCCGACTCACATGAGGTTTCACTGTAAGTACTTAGTGTATTTTCCATAACTTATTCTTTATTCTCATTAATAGCACGTTCAATCCACACATATTATTTAATAGTCCATGTGAGTGCGGGAACCCCACTATTATAGCCGGTGGACCGGAAAATGTACACTCAGGGCAGAACGCTCCTGACCACTATTATTTGCCGGTGGACCGGTCTCCAGGGAAAAATGCTCCTGGCCACTATTATTTGCCGGTGGACCGGTCTGGCCCCGAATCACATGGTGTTTCGCTGTGAGTACTTAGTGTATTTCCCATGGTTTAACTTACTTACTTTGGTTAGTCGAGCACGAAATCCCCCACTATTATAGCCGGTGGACCGGAAAGTATACACTCAGGGCAGAACGCTCCTGACCACTATTGGCACCCCGGCTCCTGACCACTATTATTTGCCGGTGGACCGATCTGGGCTCGGCTCAACAATCTTTCACTTTACATGATTAGTGTCTTATCCGTGTTTTATTAGATATCATTCCACCCTTGACATGCATGTCATCGATGTTCTACTACCGTTCTCTCAAGAGGGCCCGTCCCATATTTTGAGACTCGTACCTCTTCTCACACCCGACATCCATTCCCCGTAAACTTAGGCATAGTGGCATATAGTAAGGCACAATCTCCAAGAATATAGGTCATCCCAATACATATGATGTCGACTCCGCATGTCCTCATCCCTCTAGGGTCCCTCCTCGGATACCCTAATCGGACCTATGTGGCCCAACTCTTTCTTACTTACCCAAACGTTACTTTATTCTCTATCTCGCACCTCATTCTTTTATTAGGAAATTCCCCAAATGTGTTACTTTATCTCCCAAGTTCACGTGTGACCGACAAAACCCTAGTAGGCCACTCAAAACCCTATTTGACCACGCCAACCCTAGTTGGCCGCACCGAACCTTAGCACTTTACTTCTTCAACAAGTAACCTCCCTCTTTCACCCCAAAATCTCTTCTCTCATTTAGGAACCCCCGTTCATCCTTTATATAAGTGCGTTCTCACTCTCAACCCCATACTCCACCATGCAAACCCTAGTACCACCCTACAAACATTAATACCACCACACAAACCACAACACCACCATGCAAACCCTAATACCACCATAAGCCATTAATACCACCATACAATCATTAATACCACCATACAAACATTAATGCCTCCACGCAAACCATAACACCACCATGCAAACCCTAATACCACCATGAAATCACTAATACCACCATACAAACTTTAAGACTCCCATGCATGGTTCCCAACTCTCATTTATTTCGGACATTCCTCCCACTTAAATATTCTCTCATAGATCATGAGGTACTTAGGTCAACCTCATATCCCCCTTAGTGGTCTCACTTCTCATTTAATTCCGGTCATCCTTATATTCCCAACTCATATTACCATTTATCCTAACATGCATGTCCTAGAGGGTCATAACATAATACATCATAAACATCATACATATAAATGTCATGCTCATGTCACGGAAGCACATACAACATACCTCAATCTCCAAGCTGCGCTACACATAAGACAAGTTATCCACAAATCATATAATACATGGCATAGCATGGCATACACAACATGCAACACATCCATGTCACACATAGCACAAGGCCATTAGCTTCGTCCTTACCTAAGGCGACGCCGGGCTTGGAGCACGCTCCTCTAACTCCTTAGGGTTTTGGTCGGGGTTACCTATAAAAGGGGGAAGATACTAAGTATTAGTTTCCCTTATAAGTACCATAATTCCTTATTCTAGTTTAGGATTAGAGTTTTTATTACTAAAGAGGGTATTGTACAAAAACTAGGGTTTTTACCTTAGAATTAGTATACTAAATATTAGTAGTCAAAATATAGTTACTTATGATACTTATTGTTACACTTATATTATTAAACCCATTAGTTCCATTCTTATAATACTAGTGTTCACTAGTCATAGTAAAATAGTGATAATAATAATAATAATAATAATAATAATAATAATAATAATAATAATAATAATAATAAGACTACTAATAGTGACACTTATGTTTCAATTAATAGAACTCTAGCGTTTTTAAGATTAAGTCTAACAATGGTGTTAGGTTTGAAAGAATAATATTATAAGGTCACAATATTACAAGTAAACTATTCCTAAGGTGTGATAATGATAATAGTAATAATACTAATAATGATGATAATAATAGTAATAATAACCATAATAACCCTAGCAATAATAATAACAATAACAATAACCCAGTATGGTTAAGTATCAATAATAATAACCTTAGTAAGGTAATAGAAATAATAATGATAAAATGTTAATACTAATAACAATAAGACCAAATTTAAGTATAATACCAATTAGGGTTTAAAAGGGATGTTAGTAGTAGTAAGAAAATAAGAACATTAATGATGGAGACCATAATAATGATAATAATGATAATAATAATATTATTAATAGTAATGAAAGAAATAATAATAATAATAATAATAATAATAATAGTATTAATATTGGTAGAAAATAGTAGTAGTTATATAAAAAGGGTATAAGGGTTTGGATGAGTGGAGAACCACCTAGGGTCGGTGGTGGTCCGGCGGCGGTGCGTGGCGGCGACGGCGGCGGCGGTGGAGGAGGAGAAGAGGGGGAAAGATGGAGGTGGTGGTTAGATGGGGGGAGAAAAGAAGGAGTTTGAGGTGGGGAAAGAAACAGCAGGTGAAGGGGAGTGGAGTGAAGGTGGTGGCGTGGCAAAGGGTGGCGGCGTGCGGCGGCGACGGCGGCGGCCGAGGGTGGTGGAGAGAGGTGGAAGATGAGGGAGGAAGGAGGAGGGGGAGGCAGGGGAAGATGGAGGTATGGGAAGGTAGAGGGAGGTCTGCTGGGCATTTTGGAGGGTGGGGGAGGCTCTGGTGGCGGCTGGGTTGGCGGTGGAAGGCGGCGCAAGGGTGGCGAGGGGTTGGAAGGGGCTGCTCGGGGTGGCTATTTTGCACGGCCAGGGCGGCACGTGCAGGGAAAATCGAGGGTTGAGGAGGGCTTGGTTAGGTGGAGGGTGGTGCAAGGTGGGGTTCTGGGCGGCGTTCGACCGGCAGCGTTGGGGGATGGCGGCGGTCGATGCGTCTGATGGGGCGGCGGCGAGAGGGAGCAAACCCAGGGTTTCGGGGTTCCAAATCCCGAACCCAGGTGATCAATGGGGGTATTTATAGGTAGGGTGGTCGGGAAAGGCCAAGGGGAAGAAGAAAAGGGGAGAAAGGTACGAGCGGGGCAGGTGTGCAGGTGGTCGGCCGGTGGCAGGCGGTGCAGGTCCTGCCACGGCAGGTTGGGTCGGGAGGAAAGGAGAAAAAGGAAGGGAGATGGCACGCGGGGAGGGTAGCTGTGGAGCTTGTTGGGGTCGAAAAAGGGAACGAAAACGACAGGGAGGCAGGGGAGGACAGTTGGCGCTGGTGGCTGCCGGCGAAGATCGCGCGGCAGGCGTCGACTTGCAGGACGCGGTGCAAGTCGGGGGGAAGAAGACAGGCAGGGTGGACCGGTGGTCCAGGGAAGAAAAGAAAATAGGGGGAGACCGGCCAGTTCGGCAACAGATATAAATTCCGTAAGTCAAACGCGACGTATTGGGAGTTGTGGGAGAAAAACGCAGCGTCGCGTCGTAGTCTGGCAACGGTCATAAGGTCGTTTAGTGTGACGCGGCGTTTCGACTGCTCTGAGGGCAAAACGCAGTGTGTTGGGTGCACGGCGGCCAGCAGACGACGCTGGGCCGCGTGGGAGGGGAAGGAAGGAGGGAAGGAGTTGGGCCGGGCGAGGCCCAATTCCGGCGGAAGAAGAAGAGAAGAAAAAGGGAGGAAAGAAAAAGGAAAAAGGGAGAAAAAAAGGGTTTCTTTAGGGTTTTGGATTTTTGCACAATTTATTTAGAATGTTTTTGGGTTATCATATATATATATATATTTATTTTCTTGAATATTTAAAAATTATTTAGATAATAATTTAATTCTATTCTTAGATTAATTTTGGCTATATTGGGTGATTTTCCTCCACTTTCATTTTAATTAGTAAAATGTCCAAAATTTTCTAAATAATTTATTTATTATTTCCTCCTTAATTCCCTTAATTCATTTCCTCTATTTAATGAAGTAATATATTTTCTTAATTTTCTCTAATAAATCATTATTTTGCCATAATTCCTAAATTAGGATTTTTGGGGTATTACATTTAGATGATAGTGTAAGGTTTCTTTCCAAACTTGTAGAAGGTTTAATTTAAGAAATTGTCAAATTTTGAATCATGGAAGATTGTTTTCCTTCTCCTATTGTATAACTAAATGAATGTATATTTGATTAGTATGTTTATGGTTTATATGGTTTATATGGTTTAGGGTTTAGAGGGTTTGGGGTTTGGGGTGTAGGGTTTAGATGGTTTAGGGTTTGAGGTTTAGGGTTTGGGTTTTAGGTTTGAGGTTTAGAGGGTTTAGAGGGTTTAGGGTTTGGTGTTTAGAGGGTTTATGGTTTGTGGTTTAGGGTTTAGGGTTTATAGTGTTTAGGGTTTAGGGTTTAGAGGGTTTAGGGTTTAGAGTTTAGGGTTTATAGGGTTTAGGGTTTAAGGTTTATATGGTTTAGGGTTTAGGGTTTAAGGTTTAGGGTTTATAGTGTTTAGGGTTTAGGGTTTAGGGTTTATGGGGTTGAGGGTTGAGGGTTTATATGGTTTAGGGTTTAGGGTTTAGGGTTTAGAGTGTTTAGAGGGTTTAGGGTTTAGAGGGTTTAGGGTTTAGGGTTTAGGGTTTAGTGTTTAGGGTTTAGAGGGTTTAGGGTTTAGGGTTTAAGGTTTAGTGTTTAGAGGGTTTAGGGTTTAGGGTTTAGGGTTTATAGGGTTTAGGGTTTAGGGTTTAGAGGATTTAGGGTTTGTATAATTTATGGTTTTAGAGGATTGGATATTTGGTTTGGATTAGTTTTTTGGTTTGGTATTAATAAAATCTTGTGATTAAATTTTGATCTAATGGATGAGATTGGTTCTTATGTTTGTATGTTAATAATAGTTTGTATGTGACCCCTCCCTTATATATATATATATATATACTAATATTATGTTTGTCATTATTGTCTTAATCTTATATAAGCTCCTTATTCATTTTTTAAAAATTTTATTTTTGTATACTTACTTTATAAACAATATGTATAACATTGTATTCTAAAAGTTAGGGATATAAACGGGGCGGATTTTACCCAAAACCCGACGAATTTTGTCCAACGGATATGGATAAACGAATATGGATGATGGAAAAAAAATACCCATTGGGTTCAAGTACGGATATGGGTATGGGATATCCATACCCGTACCCGTAAGTCGTAACCATACCTATATCCATATCCGTACCCGTTTACCCGATATATAATTACCTTTTTACCCTTAATTTTAAAATGAGTATAGTATAAATTAAAGTTAGAATTATCATTTATCTTAACTTTAAATGGGTTTATCTTCCGGGTGATGAATTTATCCATCGGATAATATCCATTAACGGCTAAACAGATAAGCCGTCAAGTAACAGATATCCAACCGATACGAATATGGATATGTTAGTGAATATGTATTCGGGTACGGATTTTCTTATCGGATACGGATATAGGTATATCCGCCCCAAACCCACCCCATTTACATCAATACTAAAAGCATTAAAACACCATTTGAAAAGTTAAGATAAATATTTTAATATATTTATTTTTTCACTTAGATGATTTTTTTTAACAAAAAAATACATATTAAGTTATATAAAACATAAATGTATTTGTACTAGCATAGATTATTAATTATTTTTTTTAAAAAATAACCGAACCCATTTAGGACCCATTTACTCGCTACACCTGATAGATCTGGATCTGTGTCTGAACTTTTAAGACCTGATGGGTATAGGTCGGGTCTCAATCTAGGTAATATAAACGGGTTCGAGTATGGATATGACGAGACCCCATCCAGACCCGACCCATTGCCATCTCTATTTATCACCTTATGTCACTATCCCACTTTCACATGGAAATATATATATATATATGGTCCTTTCTCTCTATGCTAATAAATATACATGTATATGTGATAGCTTACATGTTTTATAACTAATTTTCATACTCTTTATTTTATCAAGTGTTATTTTTCTACATTGTCTTTTATACCTAAATTGTCTTTGATTTCTTAAATTGAGATCAAGCATTGTTATTAATTATTATTTAGTTATTTAAGTGATCATTTTATATTATACATTGTTATTATTGTATTTTCGCTAATAGGACCTTTGTTTGTCTTGTAATTGTACTACAAAGGATAGAATAAGTATTTATTGACCTATTTAATAGTGTGGGATTGTTAATCGATACTACTAGTAGTGTACTACATAAAATATTCTATTGGAGCTCACCAAACGACGAAAGAATCATTGATTAGTTGTCATTATTATTATCTAGTCACAAGGTCCCTTGCGGCTACAACTACCCCAACTATTATTTATCATAGATTGTTTTATTTTTATGATCGATTATTGAATGTTTTGTTGGTTATTTTTAAACCGAGGGGTTCCTAGGATTTTATGAGAATGAAAAATAACTAAAGGATGTCGAGGGGAGAATTCAAAGGAGAGAGAAAAAGTGTGGGCGTGTTATCATGAATTTTGGATCCATAAATTACAAGACCTCGTATATAGAGGTAGAACTGAAAAAAGGAAAAGGAGGAGGAATATAGTGCAGTTAGGGGCAACCAACCGTCCCTGCATAGAAGGAGAAGTGTTAAGAGACTCTGTTGGGCTTACCTTTGTTCTTTGGGTCAACATCCCTTGGACTCAGTAGTATTAGTTTGGAAAAGATATATATCATCACTCCTTTAAAAATTCTATTTGTTGTGTTAGTCATTCTTCTAGAGTAGACATGCTAAACTTTAGTAAGTTGCCAATGGATAAGCAAATTAGTTGTTTCTCTATATATATGGGGTCTTGTACTCATTTTGGAGACTAAAAATTCATGATAACACTCTCACACTTTTGCTCTTTCCTCTTTTCTCTTAATTCTCTCCTCAACATCCTATTCTTATAAAATCCTAAGAAACCCTCTATTAACAAATAGCCAATAATATAATTGATTATGGGTCCTACTAAACTTCCATTATTTTGCGATTAACTAATTTATTTGTGTTTTGGTATTGTTCTCTTCTAATCATATTTATGTCTATGTTATGACCAGCTATATTTTGTATTTTGTATATCGATTTCTAATACTTTCTAAACTTATCTTGATTCCTACTTTGGCCGGTGAGCCAATAACTTGATGAGTTGGTTTGCTCACCCTTCTAACATTTTAGGTGAATCATATGAGCATGATTTGAAGGTCTAGAAATCAAGCATATAAGTGTCTAGCTAGTTTTATGGATTAGTTATAAGTTTATGACAACAATGTGTATTATGTTCCAAGGCAGTCTTGTATTGAAAAGACCCTTATTTGTAATCTTGTTGGACTCTTTTTTCTATGAAATGATACAATTAGAAGTGTTATTCTCTTAGTTTGCTTTGTTTAGTGTTGCTAGCTATATGAGTATCCTCATGTAGTTGGCGATGGGTAACATCTTCCTATTAGGCCATAGTTTGGAGTGTTACATTCTTAATGATGCCAAGATAGGGGCCAATGAGAAATTGATTGGTAAGAAATTTATCACTCAAGGGATTATAAACACGGGAGCTTCTCACTATATGACAAGATAATTCAGCCATATTATCGATTTGTGAGATCTTATGGAGTATTCTATAGGACTTCCTAATAGAAAATGAGTGCCATGAAAGAAGGAAAAATGTTAGGGAATGATATCAACTATCTTTAAGTGCCAACATTAGTTTGAAAATTTAATTTCCATGTCACAATTAATTCATGAATGTGATTATATTGTTCAATTCACTGATAAGTTTTGTATTATTTAAGACCACACTTTGAGGATGGTGATTGATGCAAGTGAGCAGTGAGAAGGACTCTACTAATTTTGAGGGATTGTAATGGCAGCATCATCGATACAAAAATAACCTTAGACAACAGTGGATAAAAGTCAAAGATGGCGGTAAATAAGTGTATAGGCTAGAGTTGTCTATAACAAAATAAATAATAAATATGCGCTTCAAAAAATTGAGGGAAGGATTAGATGGTGATTGGGGCTAAAAATAATTATTTGTTATCAACTAAAAATGACAGTGATAGCCAAAAACCATAGTCTAATCTTCCTATAATTTTTTTGGGAAATATTAGATAGTGGCTTTGTCTACAATCATTGTCTATGGTCCACTGACTATTTTATCCAAAATCATCATCTAATCCTTCCTTAAAATTTTCCCCTAGTTTAGACGATGATTTCAACTTAAAACAACCATCTATAACCTATTAGTAAGGACAAAAGATGAAGAATTTAGATGAAAATTTTTGTAAGAATACAATTCATATGTTGATGAAAAGTTCTGGGATGCATAACTTAGGCAATGAATGTTCTAACAACTCTATTATATCCGGAATGTATTATTTGTTGAAGAAATACCTTTGTTATCTATATTAGCATATTCATTTCTCATATATGTTAATATAGGTCTCTATTTATAGAGAAAAAATCTTGGTCAGGTTATAATGTATTCTTTTCTTTAATTTTTGTTTCTAATAAAAAAATAAAAATATTAGCATTTCTCTTTTCCAAGGCATGATTACTCACAACCATGCGATTTACTTAAACATGTTATTAGATATTACTCACAACAATTTTAAAGAAAAACCCCCCAATTTATATTCTTATTCCCATAATGCATACTCATCTTATAACTGATATCATAACCATAATAGTCTCATACTTAGATAAGTGGACAATTTACCACTATCTACTCCAATATAAATAATTAGCACAACTCAACAATTAATACAAGTGAATTTTCTACCATCAACTGACACAATATAAATAGCTAGCGAATATCACATAAAGGTGGGTTATCTACCACTAGTTAATCCAATATAGATAGTTAATGCATCTCAATCAATGGTGGAATATCTGTCACCAACTAACTGAATATAGATAGCGAACACAAATAAAATAATGGTGGGCTAAAATCACCAGCAAAACCTAGTATATATAGTTAATTCAACTAATATAATAGTGTATTAAAACTGCCAGATGATCACTGAGGAAAGTTAATATGGAATTCTAATGTCTTCCATTTTTTTCATGAATATCTTATTTAAGGTCAACACTTTAATTCATACCATACATTCACATTTAAACTAATTATTCCTATTTTAAACATTATTCAGGAAATTAAAAGGCCAAACAAGAATTCAACCCTCAAAAATATCACAAAAAGTCTTAAGCAAACCAATTGAATAGTCCTATAAACTAATGAACTGGTACAGGAAACATACTATAAGAAAATAATTTAAAATGGGAAAACCAGCTAGCTGGCATAGGAAAACTAGTTGACCCATCATAAGCATAATCAATTGACTGGTACAAGTTGTAACACACCAAAATTTATTATTGGAATTTTTTGTTTTTGCGCAAGTGTAATATTAAGATAATTTGGTGCTATTATCATATTTGACATGAGTCTGCTTTGCCATACCATTCTCATATTGAATACCATAAAAAATATTTATAGCTTAAAATAAGATAACAAGAGAATGAGAGTTGTTTTTATAAATCTTAGATAAGATTTTAAAGATTAAAATTCTAGGATAACAGAAGCAAAATACAACAAAAAGGGATCCAATGAAACTAAGAGTTTAAAAGGTATCTAGATAAAAATTAGCTACCAGATAACGTTAACTTTACGCCCAAACCCCAATAAATAAAATCACTCCTCTACATGAAGTGTATTATGAGTAGCAAAATCGCCAAGGTAGTTCTCAGTAACTGACACATCAAAACCTAGGTCATCTGTTCATGGGAATGAACAACACCTATAAAAAGGACGGTTGATACTTACGTATTGAGTAACAATACAGTCATAAAAAAGGAATAAATAACACATAATGTCACATTAAAATAATAATAATGTAAATTAATTAAAACATGAAAAGGTTCTTGAGAGGAATTGAAATATTTCCAAGATAGATGATTTTACGTTTCCATTTACTTAATCTCTTAATTTTAAGGGGCCCACTATTGATAATCGGTGGAACAATATCAATCAATACCATAACCATAGGGCATAAAGCTCCTAGCCATTATTCTTGTATTGTGGAACAAATTGATACAAGTCTAGAGTATAATGCTCTAGGTCACTATTCTTTTCTAGCGGAACAAACTAGTATAATCCCAAGACATAACACTCTTAACCACTATTTTCATCCTGTGGAATGGACTAGTAGAACCCCAAGGCATAAAACTTGTAGCCACTATTTTAAGACATGCATCATTACCCAAATGTCACTAGCCTCTAAACAAGAAAAAAGTCTCAAAGCCTCCTCCTCCAAAACCTTCGAGAATCATATAAAGCTAGGAAAAAAAGAGATTAGGAGCATAGGATGGAAAGAGAAGAAAGAAAAGAGTGAAATGGGCAGGAGATAGGAACTTAGGGGCTTCTTGAGAAGAATAGGAACAAATCAGCGTGCTTACTAAAGGGATGGTGATTGGATGAGACAAAGGGAGAGTGAGAAAGTTCAACCAAGAGTCAAGGGAGAAAAATTGGATGAGAGCAAATAAAAACATATTCGGTCGATACAAACTCGATCGGTAAGGCCAACTAGCTCGAAGAGTTTTGCTTGCTTAATAATCCCAACCAAGATTGAGGGAAAATAAACTCAGTAAAGAAAGAGGGAAAGTAGCACAAATAGCTTAGAGGCATTTGGTTGAGCTACTGAGACTAAAATGGTGGCAATAACTGCTATTGATGAATGAAGAACAATGGATAGAGATTTCATGGTGGTGTTTGGCTAAGTGAATTTGTGACAAACGACAACGATAATGAAAGACTTTGGGGTAGTGGTAGAGAAATTGATTGGAAAAGTAGGGATAGAAAATTTTAGAGAAAAGGAATAGAAGATTTGGATGGCTATAATAAATGACTAGAAGGGAGAGAGGTTATATGGCTTTTTGCAAGAGGAAGTATGTGGTGGGGAGTTGGGAAGTGAGGGAAGATGCAAGTCAGAATTATAACATAGGAAATTGGGTGGGATTTTGCATGAAAAACACTTTAATAAAGGGAGGTAATGATGATGGAGTGAAATTTTGTTTACATTTGGGGGATTAATCAAACTAAAAAAACTTAGTTAGGGAAGGAGAACTAGGGAAAAAGAAAAGGAAAGAAAAGAAGAAGAAATGAGTTTAAGGTTATAGGTAAGATTAATGAATCAGAAAAAGGGTTAAGGTTAAGATACTAATGAATTGGGATTAAAGTAGGTTAAAATTTTGAGGTATTACACAAGTTATAACCTAACACTAATGAAGTTTAGTGAACTAGTAGACTGGTGTATCAAAACCAGTTAATTGGCAAACTAATAGACTTTTTTTGTCCCTTACTAGTCAACTAGTTCCAAAGAAAAAAAATGCATTCGAATAACTCATGCTTTCTAAAATAGCTAAAAGCAAACCCATGCTTCATAAAACCTTCTAGAATGATACCATAACATACATTATTCATAAATTAATACTTAAACATCTAAGTTACACATTAATCATGCTACATTCAATTATGTATTTTTATACAAAAAAACGAACCCTGCCATGCTCTTAAGGCTAAATTCATACTTCCAAACACTTTATCATGCTCTAAAATCTAAATCTATTCATGAATTCGTGCTGAAAACAACCATATCACATAGCACATTAGTCTACATCTATAAGGTCTAGCTAGTTTTATCTTCAAGAAAGGAACATCAAACCACAAGGCCACTCCAACACTTAGGACTCATGCTCACCTAACAAGAATAAGATAATTTTATTTTTTAGCAAAATACATTAAGAGATTAAAATCAAAAACAAAACCAAGAGAAGAAGAGACTAGAGGAAGAGCTTAAGAGAAAAGGTAAAAGGAGAACACTTGGAAGGTCTCCCTTGGAAGGGAGAATAGATGGCATTCAAAGTGTTGCAAGGAGTTAATTAAGCACAAAAATGAGAGGTAGAGAGGACTTGGTTGAGACCAAAAGGTAGAGGAACAAAGAATGGGTTGGCCACTTGAGTGTGGAAAAGAAAAGTCAAAAGGAGGGGTAGATGTGTAGATAATGAACAATGAGGATAAAAATATATTAAACCAACTCAAAAGGGAAGAAAAGGGGAAATTTGGCTACAGAAAATATTTGTACATCACAACCACAAGGGAGAGGAAAAAGGTAGGAAGAAATCAAGGGGAAATGTGCCTCTCTATTTTGAGAATCATGTTAAATTTCAATTAAACTTGAAAACTGTTGTTATGAGAGTCTAAAACTCTTTAAAAATCATTTCTAATCAAAGTATAACATACTTCCAAATATATGAGAAATATCAAAAGTGAATTTAAAAAAAAACAAATATCGCAAGTTCAAGTAGAATTAGTTAACTAGTTTTCGTGTACTAATCAAATGGTTTATCTAAACCAAAAAAAGTAAATAGACATTTCACTAGTTGATTGGTTTGTCATATCAGTTGATTGGTTCCCCGATTTGAAACATATTTTTACATTTCATTTTAAAATTTATTTTCCTTTAAATATTATACAAAAATAATTTTTATATATGGAGCATTACACTCCCTTTGTCACTTTTGTTGCCTCACCTTCCCCTATCATATATCCTTCCACATGTACTTCCTTGTCACTTTTACCTATAGACTCACCACAAGATGCATTGACCTCTCCCACATGAAAATTATCATTTTTCAAGAGATCAAGACTTATCTCCTCAAAATAATCCACATCCTCTTAGAAGATCCACAAGGTAAATTAAAACTCCTATGCACTTCCATGTAAATAAACCTAATTCATAATTGAATTTTTATTATATTGGTAGACTAATATATGGGTTACAATACTTTATATGGAGACTAGATAATGTATAATACATATTGAAAAATGTATTTACTTAATAATTTTAACGTGCACATATTTATATTTAAAAAATTACTATTTTCTAATGTTTGAGGATGTAAACTGGGCTGGTCAAGGATGGGTATCCTATTTTTATTCCCGTACTGGAATCTGTCCTGATCCTAAATTTTTCTTATCAAGGAATCTTGGTCTGATCCCCATAGGGATCAAATCCCTATACCTAATCCAATCTCTAATTAATTCTCCATCTCCAATTTATCCCCGATCTTAAAACCCAACCTAATACTTGAAGCGCTAACCAATTTGTTTAACATATTTTAATTTAAATCCTATATAAAATATTATATATAATTATGTAAAAAAAAATATTTATGATCAATTTGGAGATAAAGATTCCAAACCTATCATCGTTTCGTCCTAAAAAAAAATCCTCAAACTCCTTTGAACTTGAGCAAAAAAAGGGCGAGGCTTCAAACTCCCATGGAAAATCAATGTCCTCATTTACTAATATCTTTAAATTTACCATTCTTAGTATCCCTTCTCATATCGTTTCCGTGCAACACTCACCAACTGCTCTTAAGCCTTGTATGAATTGCAAAGGACAGTTGAGTGTCCTAAACACAATCATATAAACACAAATATATCAAAATGATACGATAATTATCTATTCTTCCTTTTTTTCCTTTTAATTTTGTCTATGAAGAAAAAAGATAGCTACAACATCAAAATTGTATTCACTTAAGACTTAGCATGGAGCGTATAAATACAAGTAACCGGACGTGAATTATGAATAAATGCATCCTTGCCCAAATGATATTATACATGATTTACACATATCATCAAAACCCTATTATGAGACATATATCCTTATCCAAATTACACTAGCCTCTAAGCAAGCAAAAATGTCCTAAGAATCCTCCTTCTAAGGTCGTCGGGGAAATGTTTAAAGCTAAGAAAAACACAAAATTAAGAGAAAAGGATGGAAAGTGGCAAAAGACAATAGGGAAACATATAGTAGATAGAAACCGAGGGTTTGACTGAGAAGAAGAGGAACAAATCATTGCAATCAACAAGGGGATGGTGATTAACTAAGACCGAGGGAGAGTGAGCAAGTTCAATTGAGATTCAAAGGAGAGCAATTGGTTGAGAGCAAATAAAAGCATGATCAATCAAGATAAACTTGCTCGGTAAGGTCAACCCACTTAACAGGTTCGACTTGCTAAGTAAGAGTAACCAAGATCAAGGAAAAAGAAACTTGGTCGAAAGAGAGGAAAAGGAACACAACTAGTTGAAAGACGTTTGGCTGAGATACTGAGTTGAAAATGGTGGTGGTAACTGCTAAATATGAACAATGAACAAGGGATGGATATTTTTGTGTGGTATTTGGTTGGGTAAGTATGTGACAAATAGCAATGGTGAAGATGAAGATGACGATGACCCGCTGTGTGGTGGCAAAGAAATTGATAGGAAAAGTAGGGAGAAGAAATTTAGAGAAAATAAAGAGAAGGCTTGGGTGGCCACAATAAATGACCAAAAGTGAGTTAGGTTATATGGCATGTTGCGCTAGGATGGATGGCCTGAGGAGTTGGGAAATGAGGGGAGATGCAAGTCTGACATAGAAACGGCAAATGGGGTTGGATTTTGCACAAAAAACACTTGAATGAAGGGAAATGATTATGGCGGAGTGAAAGTTTGGTTATAGTTGGGAATTTGGTTTCATTAATCAAACTGAACAAACAAATTCAGGGAAGGGAAAGTCACATGGGGAAGGAGAACTAGGGAAAAAGAAAAGGAGAAGAAAAAAGTTTAAGGTTAGGGTTAAGATTAATGAATTAGGAAAAACATTAAGGTACTAATGTGCAATATTCCAAAATTTTAACCTTCTTATGAGACTTAAAAAATAAATTGAATACTTGTTGACAGGTGGATCAAAACATGTCGATTGGCAAACCACTAGACTTGTTTTGTTCTAGACTAGTCAACTAGTTTTAGTAGGAGAAAAATATGAGTAACTTAATTGAAAAAATAAAATTGAATATGATTTAAGAAAAAAGAGATACGCCAACATGATATTATTCATGATTTACACATATCATCAAAATCCTATTATAAGCTAATCAAATTTTAAGTTAAAAAATTGACCTAATTAATATAAAAAAATGTGATTAACTTATTTGAAAAATAAAACTGTAAATAAACCTAATTCATCATTGAATTTTTATTATATTGGTAGACTAATATATGGGTTGCAATACTTTATTTGGAGACCGAATAATGTATAATAAATATTGAAAATTTTAGTTACTTAATAATTTTGGCATATATATTTATATTTAAAAGATATTATTTTTTAATGTTTAGAGATGTTAATGAAATAGGATTGGGAAGGGACCCCATTTTCATTTTCAAATCCATCCCGATTCTAGATTTTTTTCTTGTTGGGGAATTTCCGACTTGATCCCTACAGGAATCAAATGCTTGTACCTAATTTGATCTTTTAATCAATTATCATTCATAATTTATTCTCTAATTTTAAAACTCAACTCAATATCTTATTATTTTTTAATAAATATTATATGTGTGCTTTTATAATTATTTTTGTTAATTTCATACAAAAGTTACAAATTAACGAAGTGAGTTTATTTGTTATACGGAGGATAAAATTTATCGTTCTTAATCCCTCGGATCATCTCCGTGCAACACTCAACGACTGTTCTTAAGCCTTAAAAATTGCGGAGGACAGCTGGGTTCTAAACGCGATTATATAAAGTAAATATATCGAAACGATATGATAATTATCTCTCTCTTTTTCTTTTTTTCTAATTTTGTCTACGTGGAAAAAAGTAAGCTACAACGTGAGTTGTACTCGCTGAAAACTCGGCAGGGAGTGTATAAATACAGGTAACCGGACGCGAATCATGAAGACCATCCGTCAGAGAAGATTCTCTCCCGACTTCTTATATGGTACGAGGGTGTTCGGCTGCTTCTTCCTTCTATTACTTCACTTGTTCCCGCAATCTGTTTTCGTTCACTTACTTACTTCTCCGGCCCTTCAATCTGTTTAATTCAATTACTCGGTTCTACTTTCAATGTTATGCATTCAATTTAGATGGCTGCTGCATAAATCTCGCCATTAGCTAGTTGCAATTGGTATGAGATGTTCAGTTTATATGGTTTTATTTTTCGACTGTTTGTATTATTTATCTTCATGTGAATCATTGCGGATAAATTTCGGCGGTGGATATACGCAGATTGAACTGACGCTTCTATACATGACTGCCGGCCCCTATACCCATCCATGTATAAATATATCTTTTTTTTTTAATATTTACAATAATTTCTACTTTCAATATAGTTGTAAATCTAAAATATAAATATATAATATTTATACAAATATTTTTTTATTCTGCTACTCGAATATTATAAATATTATAGTTTTTAATTTTTATCGCTTACTAGTTACTATAGTCAATTTTCAAACAATAATTTTCCCAGTTCTCATACAATAAGATTTTCATTAAATATTCTATCATATATATATATATAGATTGAGCATCACAAGTCCCGACAGGTTTGCTTTCTTTACTGCAAATGTAGTCATCGTCCTAATTATTTAATTTGTCTCCATGCATTCGTTTGATAAATATTGCTAAATTTCACTGCATTCGTCAACAATGCATCGCTTGACTTTTCTCGTCCCTACGACTGAGAATTAGGCTGCTGAAATTTGGTATAAGTAGATTACGTACTTCTTCATTGCCGTTGTGTGTATGGAAAACCCTTTTTTTTTTTTTTACTTGTTATTGATATGGAGAAGATATTGCTAAAATGGATCTACAGGAATATGCTTCTATAAAACTTCTAAATAATAGCATTCAGGAAGAGAAACGGCACCGGATATTGCGCATCCTAATTATAAGGAAATATATTGATTAGACTGAACCCTTCCGATTTGGTGCATAAACAAAAGCGTGCACTGCACTGCACTGCTTTTGCTCCAGTCTTTCAGCTTGTAACAAAAATTTCATATATTTTTCGCTCGATTCCCAGATGGGTATGAGAATGAGAGTTGTTGGGTTTCTTCTGCTGGTGATCCTTTGTGCTCTTGCAAATTATTCGGCTGCTCATGGCCATACTCAGCCTCTTTCAAAGATTCAAATTCACAGGACACTGGTCGAACTTCATCGCGAGGCTTATGTCAATGCTCATCCTACCGTCCTTGGATCACGGGTACTCGTCATCCTTGTTCTCGAGGTCTTTTAGTATGAGAAAAGTTTGGAGTGTTCATAGCTAGGATTTCTATTGTATTCAATTACAGGGTCAAACTTCAGAATGGGTGACTATTACATTCGGGTATCCTAAACCTTCAGCTGATGATTGGATTGGAGTATTCTCTCCCGCTATTTCCAGGTCCGTCTCGATCATCCCAAGCTTCTGTTAGCCACACTTTTGAAATCGATGCCTGTTCAAATGTTCATCTTCGAGCTGACGGTCTGATTCTACGGTGATGAGTTACATGTTCTGCTTGTTGATTTTTCTCAGCGTTTCTCCCGTCTCCCCCGAGAATTCTAGAGTTGTTGCTCCGTTACTTTCTTCGGCTCCCATAAAGGTATCCTGATTGGCCGATCCATCCTTTTTATATGGAATTGGAAGAGGAGCTAATATGATTACGTATATTCATTCGTAAATGAAATTCTATTGTCTCTTTCTTGATTGCAGTATCAATATGCAAATGTCAGCAGCGGGTATTTAAAGTATGGAAAAGCCAGGTTGAAGTTCCGATTGATCAACCAGAGATCAGATTTCTCCTTTGCACTTTTTGCTGGTGGACTGTCAAATGTATATAACTCTCTACTCAACTCCGTGTTTGACTTGATGCTTTTCTTTATGCATGAATTCGGAACGGACCATCGTGCATAGACATTCGATAATTATGTCCCTAGTTTTATGGTACAATATATGAGTACTCTTTGTTCCTGATGACGACAGCCCAAGCTCGTTGCTGTGTCCAATGCCATAGCTTTTGCGAATCCGAAAGCCCCTGTGTACCCAAGGTTAGCACAAGGAAAGTCATGGAATGAGGCGAGTTCTTTTTCTTTTGTTTCTTTATTCATTTTCCTTTCTTCCTGTGAGTTAAAACACTTCACATTACAGACGTCACTGGTTAAATTAGGTAGGATAGTTACTCAAGTCCGACACGTTTGGATTCACTCGCCTCAACTTAATTTTCTCTTCTTCTTTTCTTAATCCTTTTCTCTGATCTTAAATTCCAATGTGATACATAGATGGCGGTTACATGGACAAGTGGATATGGGATAGATGAGGCTATACCTTTGGTTGAATATTGGGGAACCCAACGTAGAGAAAGGATTCAGTCTCCAGCTGGAACACTCACCTTTGATCGGAGAAGCATGTGCGGTGAGTAGCGGACATTGGTTCACAAACCCCATTGTTATATGCTCTGGACATAAAAAGGATTCCTGGAAGTGATGGATCTGATTTTTATGTCTGACTTGTCTATATATTATGTACAGATGCACCTGCCAGAACCGTAGGATGGCGCGATCCTGGCTATATACACACCAGCTTTCTGAAGGAGCTCTGGCCAAACTTAGTGTACCTACATGTCCCCCACTGTTCTGTCTTGTCTTGTCTTTCTTTCTTTCTTTGCAATATATGCAGAAAATTTGTCAACTTTATTATTCTTTACCTACCTATATATCGCCCTATGATCTGTTGGTTGGTAATAACAGGATTCTGGACTGACGCTTATGCGCTTGTTCCGTTATACAGATATACCTATAGAGTGGGGCATTTGCTGCCAAACGGCACGTACGTCTGGAGTAGAGAATACCAATTTAAAGCATCACCGTTTCCAGGTCAAGACTCGCTTCAAAGAGTTGTTATCTTTGGAGACATGGGAAAGGTATTATTGGCCTCTCTGGAAAAACCCAGTCCATTTATCTTGAACTCTATTTTGCTTTCTTTCCAATTATTAAATATTTCATTGCCCCCTCCATTTCACTGTTTCCTTATGCCTTTTTTGCATCCATTCTATATATACTTGTTGCTATATAAAGCTTCTACAAAAGTAGCTAGCAGGTTCTAAAATTTATGTTTCCATCGTTCAGGCTGAGATGGATGGTTCCAATGAATATAACGACTTTCAGCACGCGTCTCTTAATACTACGAGACAGCTGATCAGTGATCTGAAAAACATTGATATAGTCTTCCACAATGGGGATATATGCTATGCTAATGGATATATTTCCCAGTGGGACCAATTCACCGAGCAGGTCGAGCCGATCAGTTCAACTGTGCCTTACATGATATCAGGGTAAGATTAATTTCTGCTTCTTAGTCAAGGCCTTTTACTACTTTTTCCTCTAGACGGTGATCAACCGTTCCGTTTGCAGTGGAAACCATGAGCGTGACTGGCCTAACAGTGGATCATTTTACGGGAACACGGATTCAGGGGGAGAGTGCGGTGTTTTGGCCCAGAATATGTATTATTTTCCGGCTGAAAACAGGGAGAAATTTTGGTATTCCACCGATTATGGCATGTTCAGGTTCTGTGTGGCTCACACTGAGCTTGATTGGCGTGAAGGAACGGAACAATACGAGTTTATTGAAAACTGTCTTGCATCTGTTGACAGACAAAAGCAACCATGGCTAATATTCATTGCACACCGTGTACTGGGTTATTCTAGTGGTTCCTTTTATGCCGAAACTGGTGCATTCGAAGAACCAATGGGGAGGGAGAGTCTTCAGAAGTTGTGGCAGAAGTACAAGGTTGACATAGCTGTCTACGGACATGTCCATAACTATGAAAGAACGTGTCCCATCTACGAGGTTAGATATCTTTTTGTCTCCGTTCCTTTATATGATGTGTTCTTATCTTTCTCTAATGACTACTTAGCTATCATTATCTCACATCAATGGATGTTAATTTCTCTTTCTTTGCCTGTCCCCCATCCCTCTCCAAAAAAAAAAAAAAAAACAGAACACTTGCACGAGTGAAGAGAAGAAAGAGTACAAGGGAGGGTTGAATGGGACGATCCATGTGGTTGCAGGCGGTGGAGGAGCAAGTCTTGCACAATTCTCAACTCTCCAACCAAAATGGAGTATCTTCAGGGATTACGATTATGGATTCCTCAAACTTACAGCATTCAACCGTTCCAATCTCTTGTTCGAGTACAAGAGGAGTAGTGATGGCAACGTTTATGACTCCTTCACGATATCTCGGGACTATAGGGACGTCTTGGCTTGCACTTTCGACAGCTGTCCCAGTGCCACCTTGGGATCTTGAGTGCAATTCGACTTGTAACGTGTCTTTGCTGCAACCCGGGTGGGAAAAGATAAGTATCAGGTCTTCTGATGCAGTTTATTTATCTTAACTTCTCCGCCACATCGCTTAGCTCCTCGCTTGAAGGATTAATGGAAGGGAAAGCTCACGTCGACGTTGGATAACTCTGGTTTTAACATTTGCTTTGGCGGAGTAGGGACCTTACTAGGTCTTTGTTTTGTTTATCGTTGTTTGGATTTATTTACAGTTTTTGCTATCCAAGAAATCTAGGTTTAAGTTTATGCGATTTCTTTATGTTCGCCGTTCCTGCGAGTTTGAAAATATTGGACTTTTGCAAGGAGCTCCGTGGGCGTTGAGCCTCTTATTATACCTAAAGTTGGTAAACTGAGCCGACCCTTATAAAATTTAACCTAATATAATGTAATAAATTTATAAGCCCAATCCGACTTAAATCTATTCCAAAACTAACCTAATTTGATATTAGTTTAAATATAAGTGACCTGATTTAATTCTAATCTATAATCTACTATCAGCTCGATTAGATTTAATAAAACTAAATTTAATATTAACTAGTTATGATAATAAAAAAATACGTGTCTTATTTTGTATTTAAAGCTTTTAAAAAAATATTATTTTTTAAATTTTACTTATTTTTTTACTTTTATTGTAAACCTAGTTGTTCATCAATGATATTTTAATTTTGTCTATTTTTTTTTAAAAAAATAAATCATTAAAACGTCATAATAATAGACAAATAGAAATTAATAATACATCATTAATCACATGTTTATATGAAGTTAAATTTAATGCTTGCCTACAAGGTTAATGAGTTAGATTAATTTTGGGGTTCATTGTTCGATTTGACCCAAATCCAAAGTAATTTGATTCAAGATTAACTCGACTCAAACCCAATCCGACAAATTAACTTGAATACAAAATCACCCGAATATGAGTTTGCTTACCCCAAATCCAACCTAATAGATATATAAACGGGACAAGTTCAGGGTAGGTATGCTTATATACTCATATCCGACCCGATAAGAAAATTCATACCCAAATTTATACCCATCCCCCAAACGAGTATCCACTAATATATCTACATTTGTATACGTTAGATATCTATTACCCAACAGATAATTCATTTATCTATTAATGGATATTATCCAATAGATAAATATATTACTTAACGGATAAACCCATTAAAATTTAGGCCAAATGAAAATTTTAACATTAATTTATACTATATTTATTTTAAAAATAAGGATAAAAGGATAATTATATATCTGATAAATGGGTACGGATATGGATACGGGTATTGGTATGGATATCCCATATTCGTATTTGTACCAAAATCCAAGGGGTATTTTTTCTATCATCCATATATATTTATCCATACATATTTAAGTATTTGACGAATAAAACTCATTAGATTTTGGATAAAATGCACCCTATTTACATTTCTAACCCTGACCTGAATCGATCCGACAAGCTAACCAGAAATAATCTGAGCTCAATTTGGCTCAAATCTGAACTATCTCAACTCAAACCCAAGCTAATCTAGTAAAGTAATGTGATATAACCCGGATTCGTAACAATCCGAATCTGACTCAAATAATAAGACAACCTAAATTGACCCGATTCAACCCACAACTGACCCGTAAAAAAAATAACCAACTAATAATCTAATTCAAAAATGATCCGACCTACTATAACCCTATTTGTACAATCCAATTTTCACCTATAATCATACCCCCCTACCCTCCTACCCTACCCTCATGTGTGAAAAATGAAATTATTGAATAAATGTTAAGGTTATAATCGGTGACACTCTCGAGTGATCTCCTCATTAACGGATCATGATTTATAAGGCTCTAAATAGTTCAAAATGATTCACAGATACAACATGAGGAGGGATCATAAACCTAGATTTAGTATTATTTGAGTTTAAGTCATATTAAATGAATTAAGGATTCAGATATCATCCTCTTCATCATAAACAATACTAAATAATAGGCCCGTTAATGTAAGTCTAATAATTTAGAATTTTTTTAAAAAATAATTTTAAAATTAGAATTACATTTTTTATCTAAAAAAACAGATGATTATAAAAGTATAAATGGAAATTTTATTTTATTTTTTGACAAGGCAGTCGGTCCTCATGTGGCAGGGAAGTTGAAACCATGTTCGTAATAGGCCCATAGGTTGTGGACTACATAGGCTTCATGAAGCTGTCGGCCCAATAATAAGCATGAATAAGCGAGAGTAGTGCACTGCACTCACCGTCGGAATCTTCGTTAAAATATTCTCCGGATGCTCAGCGTTTTCTTTGTTTGTTACTTGGTGCCGAGTGTTGACATCATGTGATCAGGCATTCAGAAGTGAACCAGAGAGTCTTGGGTAGAAATTTTCATTCACACGTTGCCGTCTTCTCGCTCTAATCACTTCAGGTTCTAGCTGGACACTTCTCCTTCTTCGACTTCAATTCATCCCCGCAACTTCGAGAGTTTCTTTTGACTTATATTTGCCATATCTGAATCGTCGGAGCAGGTAGTAGAAGATTGAATTGACTTTCAAATCTTGCATTAATAGACGAAGCGAAAAGCAGCTCTTGGCTGCTGTCATCCTAATGTATCGCAAGAACTGATTAGCTCTTTTCTCTGATTTTGATCATTTATAGGCTTTCGCGGGCACGGGAGAATGAGAACCGATCTATTGATGTGCTACGCATACCTATGGATTCTAATCGCACTCTTAGATGGGGTATCATCAGACGCTGGTGATCAACCTCTTGCGAAGATTGCAATTCATAAAGCAATATTTGCTGTTCATGATTTAGCGTATATTAAAGCCTCTCCTAATGTTATTGGATTGGAGGTAATATGTTGACAATATAACTAAAATTGCTTCTGATTACTGTCTCAACTCTCATCGTCAGGCCATCCCCCCCCCCCCTCACCCAATCCTATTTTACTGAGTCATCGTCTTGTGTAGGGATACTACCTACTGTACTGACGTTGTTGGCGACTTATGTTGTTGTAGAGACAGAATTCGGAATGGGTGACCGTGGAGTTTGCTAACTCTAACCCATCTAATGATGATTGGATTGGAGTTTTCTCCCCTGCCAATTTCAGTGCTTCTAGCTGCCCACCTGACAGTCCAAGAGTTTATCCTCCACTTATCTGTACTGCTCCAATCAAGGTTACTGCCGTGTTGTGTGGTGTTTTCATTTTACGTGCCTAGTTGCCATCCTTGGTTTTACTTTCCATTGCTCCAATAATTCTAAGAGTGGAGAATAGTTTATGGAGAATAAGGTATTGCAATCATCTTTTTGGTGGGCAGTATCAATACGCAAACTACTCAACTCCTGATTACATTACCACCGGAAGTGGAACTTTGAAGCTTCAGCTGATTAATCAAAGATCAGACTTCTCTTTTGCGCTTTTCGCTGGTGGAATTTTTCATGTATTTCACTCTCTCTGTATACTTGACATACACCATGTTTTAGTTGTCTGCTGTTTACTGACGAATTTGGTTTACGACAGCCGAAGCTGGTGGCAATTTCCAACGCTGTAGTTTTTGTTAATCCGAAGGCACCGGTTTATCCTCGTCTAGCGCAAGGAAAAGCATGGAACGAAGTAAGTTTTCATCCAGAGATTAGTCCACGCCTCAAGCGACTGTTGTATGCATTGGGAAAAAGAGTTTTGAAGCTGTGTTGTTAACCTTATTGCATGTTTAGATGACCGTGACATGGACTAGTGGTTATGACATCAGCGAAGCAGAACCTTTTGTTGAATGGGAACGAAAAGGATCGGGTGAAAGGACTAGATCCCCTGCCGGGACGCTTACTTTTGATCGTAGCAGCATGTGCGGTGGGTGAAATCTTTGTTTCTACGGTCCATTGATTTTAATTCCACGTTTGGCGATCTACAGTCATTGGTGAAACGTTAAGGCTCGCTTCTCATAATTTCAAGGACTACTTGTATACGTGCAGGTGCACCAGCAATCTCGGTTGGTTGGCGCGATCCTGGATTTATACATACTAGCTTCCTCAAAGATTTGTGGCCTAGTTCTATGTGTGTAACCTTCGTTGCTCTCCTGCTTGTGTTGCTATAAATATTAGCTCTTTCCCTCCCTTCTCTCGCTACTACAGATGGTGAGACGCTTCTGGGTCTAGTTTCGACTAAATTTTTGGAAATACCGTACCATGCAGATATACCTACAAACTGGGACACAAGCTATTCAACGGATCGTATGTTTGGAGTCAAACGTATGAGTTTAAAGCATCCCCATATCCGGGGCAAAACTCTGTACAGAGAGTCGTCGTTTTTGGTGACATGGGAAAGGTAAAGGTTCTCTTCAAATTTCAGCAGTCAGGGATCTTCGTTTGTACCAATAATATTACATAGTATAGCTTCCTAAACTTAATTAATATTGACGAAAATTTGCAGGATGAGATTGACGGGTCAAATGAATACAATAATTACCAACGGGGTTCTCTTAATACGACCTATCAACTTATCAAGGATCTGAAGAACATTGATATCGTGTTCCACATAGGAGATATCAGTTATGCAAATGGTTACCTTTCCCAATGGGATCAGTTTACTTCACAGGTTGAGCCTATTGCATCAACCAGGCCTTACATGGTAGCAAGGTTTGTTGTCATTTCCGTCCCATTTATCATCCAGGTCGCATGATTATCATTATTTCTCTTTTCATATAGTTAGAACAATAAAGGTGTATGTGTGTGTGTCTATATATATATATATATTATTTGCAGTGGAAATCATGAACGTGACTGGCCAGGCTCTGGATCGTTCTATACAAATGTTGACTCAGGAGGCGAGTGTGGTGTGCTAGCACAGACAATGTTTTATACTCCCGCCGAGAACAGAGCTAAGTTCTGGTATAGAGCTTTTGGAAAATCCCTTCTCCCCTTGTGTTATTGTTAGGCACTGCGGAGACAAATGAACTTTAACACTAGCCACCGTCTAGCTGTTGTCCCAAAAATGATGTCCGTTTTGATTTTTTTTTCTTCCCCCCCCCCCCCTTAGGTACTCCACTGACTATGGGATGTTCAGATTCTGCATAGCAAACACCGAAGAAGATTGGAGAGAAGGGACCGAACAATATAAATTTATCGAGCACTGCTTGGCGTCCGTAGACAGGCAAAAGCAGCCGTGGCTAATCTTTATCGCTCATCGGGTTCTAGGTTATTCTTCCTGTGAGTACTATGCAGAACAAGGAAGCTTTGCGGAACCCATGGGAAGGGAAAGCCTTCAGAAGCTATGGCAAAAATACAAGGTTGATATAGCCATGTTTGGTCATGTCCATAATTATGAAAGAACATGCCCTGTGTATGAGGTATATAACCCTTTTTTATTTTCCCTACTGCACCAGGAGGGTGAAAATTCCATTGATCCTCCTTTCCTTTACTTCCTGCAGAATATATGCACACGCAATGAGAAGTATTACTACAGTGGCTCCCTGAACGGGACCATACATGTAATTGTTGGAGGCGGAGGAGCGCATCTATCAGGATTTTCTAGTGTCAAACCCAACTGGAGCATATATAGGGATTTCGACTATGGATTCGTAAAACTTACAGCATTCGATCGTTCAAACCTCTTGTTCGAGTATAAGAAGAGCAAGGATGGCGAGGTCTATGATTCTTTCAGGATTTCCAGGCATTACAGGGACATATTAGCATGCACTTTTGACAGTTGCCCTCCAGCAACCCTTGCATCTTGACTGTACTCGCAATCGACATTGTTGTGAATATCCCGTATTCATCAATTAGCTCGCTTCCCAATTATGACACTGTAGATTGTACATCATGGTAAACCATGTTTGATTAAACTGTATATTGCCTACCCATTTGTGCTCGCAAATAATATTATTTCAGTACAAGCTCAAACTAGTTGAAGTTATTTATTATAACCTCCACAATATTTGATTTTAAGCAGGGAAAAGCTTCTTTTTCCTGAAGTAAATTAAGAAAGAAAAGTAGCATACTCCACAGCCGATCCCAGTTATAAGGAGGACCCAATTAAAAGTAGATGCATCATCAAAAATTGAAGCTTCAAAATTCATTCCGAAAACGGCCGTGACAGAAGCAAAACATGTCGCCACAAATGTTGCTGCTGTAAGAAGCAACTCGAATTGTATCAGCTGATTCTGAACGGTGCCCTGTTTTGTAGGAGATTGGAGGATCAAAATTACGAAAAAAATCGACTCTAGGAGTAAGAAACAGGGGGGGGGGGGCAATAAAGCATCACAGTGTTCATTAGGATCTTTACCAATTTGATATTAATCAAGTCTTCAGTATCGTCAATATATTCCTTCAGCTGCATCGATCATCACCACAAATAGAGAGAATTTTATCCATGTCAGTATAGATGTGGCGAGGAGGTAATAATCCATAAGAGCGCAGACAGTAATGGCTAGTAAGATAATAAGCAATCAGCTCTTACCGACGACAGCTTGCTCATAGTATGGTCAATGACAACAAAATAAGCTTCAAGTAACATTTCAAGCTGTACAATGTCTTCTTCGACAGTTGAAGCGATGGAACTCATAAAGCTTCCATGCCTCGCACCAGTAATACTGCTAAAAGCCCGCTGCAGCTTTTGAGCCCCACTGAATGACGCTACTGGTGAAACAGGTGCAGATTTGATCACCCCTTTCACGCCAGCATCGTCAACATCTTGCATACCTGTATCTTCAGAAGTCAAAGCCTCCAATCTTTGCCTTTTCTCTGTCAGGTACATCTCTGCCATATCACCATCATCATCCATGAGATGCTCTATTTCATCACGGACCTAAAAATGCATTTCCAAGGCTTAACTGCATAAGCAGGCAGATTTTAGAGAGGGTAGGTCAGAAAAGCTAAATAGAATTTAGAAGCTACCTTCTGAACCCGCTGAGTCAAACCAAGTAGGTGGCCTTTGAACCTACGTACACGTTCAAGATTCAGGGTACTAATAGATGTTGCCAGTTCATCTAGCACGGGATGTATCTCCAAAGCCAGTTCTTTTGCCTGTAAAACATCAAAGTTTCGTCATACGCAAGTTTGCAGCTAACGAGAGAATACACAACAGCTCCACCAGGAAATTAATGTAAGATGATTTTTTTTTTTGGGTGATGTAAATTTTATTACTAGCAAAAAATGAGCGGTAAGCGCAGCCTATTTACCCAGCATGGATATCTTGATATCTATAAAGAAATTTGATCAATAAAATCAACGAGTTTCGCAAAACATGTAGTAGTAAGCGTATAAGCAACTCTATAAGCAATCTCCCTCACCAAGATCTTCATCACCTATTGTGGACTCTTCTGGTTCTGCTGAAAGGTTTTGGAATTTCTTTCATGCCAAATATGGCAAGACAAAAGCAGCGAATAATAGTTTCAAAGCTATACTCTTCGGCTTGGCTCTTCCTCTTGCTCGTGCAATCCAACTTAACTCCTATTCCAGTTGCTAATAACGTGTCCTAGAGCTACTGATGATGAAATCCCATATTTCATGTGCAAAGGAACATTTAGTAAGCAAGTGATCCACTAGTTGTTACAGCACAGAATATGCATGAACCATCCACCGGTATTCCTAGCTTAGTGAGGACAGATTTGGTAGCTAACCTTTCATGAGCATATAGCCATAGTCAATAGGAGTTGATGCTTAGGAATGCTGAGAGAATGTCAGACAACACTATGCCAATTGACCCAATGTTTCTGTCTCAACAGCTCAGAACACTTAGAGATTCTGTATTTGTCGTGACTACCAGTCACTGATGGCAGTGAAAGCTCAAAGAGAATAGATCTCAAATTTGATATTTTCTTCCTAACCCATTTGGGAGTGATTTGAACATCCCAAATCGACAGACCTTTGAAATAATATTCATGTGACCGATTAATCCGGAGCATGTCCTTTTCCATGGCTAACTGCCATAGCCCTTTACCCACTGCAGTCTTATTCCAGATGTGAATGTTGAATAAGCCAAGGCCACCATCCTTAATAGACCAGGATACTAGGGCTCTTTTGGTGCTATGGGTTGATCCTGACCATAAGAAAGACCTGCTCAATGCTTTAATTGCAGTGATGATCTTCTTTGGCAACATGAAAAGTTGAGACCAGTAGGCATGGATGCTGTATAGTATTGATTTGAAGAGTTGAAGCCAGTCAGAATATAACTAAGAAGCTTCACAACCTAGATTGTCACTTTATCAGTCATCTTTTCAATGAGTGCAGCACATTGATTAGCAGTCAATCTAGTGATGGACATTGGAATGCCAAGATAGGTGACCGGTAGTTTACCTTCTTAAATGAGTATAGCCACCAACAGATTCTAATATGCAGTGGTACTAAGGTTTCCACAGTTGTGTTTATTAAGTTGCACCTTGAGAGTTCGGAGAAGACTTGAAAAGTCTGTAGTAGCTTCATAACAAACTTGGAGTCACCATGAGCAAATAACAAGAGATCATCAGCAAATGACAAGCTAATAATCTTTCATTGAGGCATTTAGAGTGGCCTTCGTATGCCTCGTCACTCCACAATCCCTGTAAAAGCCTATGAAAATATTCCATTGCAACAACAAAGAAACAAGGAGAGATAGCATCTCCTTGCCATAGACCCATTTTTGCATCAAAAGGAAGCGTAGGGATCCCATTAGAAGGATGGAGTAGTTGACTGTTGTGACGCGTAGCATAATTAATTTGACAAAGTGCAAGGGAAAATTCAAACCATGCAAATCTGCTCCATCGAGCACCACTCAATTGAATCATATGCCTTCCTTAGATCCAATTTAAGCATACACCTGGAGGAGATCTGATTGTAGTATTTCACCAGCTCATGAGCAAGAAGAACATTATTGCCAATGGACCTACCTTTGATGAAAGATGCTTGAGAATGATCAATAATGGTAGGAAACACCAACAATACATTGCAACAGGCTATTGGACTGTACTGTTCCATCCTCTCATCTGTTTCAGCCTTGGATATGAGTGTGAGGATAGCTAAATTCAAACTTTTAGGGATTATACCAGAACAGAAGAATTCCTGGACAAACAACCACAGATGAGTTCCTATTATGTCCCAGATTTTCTTATAAAAGAAAGCATTGAAGCCGTTAATACTTGGAGCTTTATCATCCCCCATCTCAAAGGGAGCTTGCTTCACTTCCTCTTTTGTGACTAGGTCTAGTAGCATTTTCTGCTGAGTTGCAGTAAATGTTTTGCCTCTGTTTAAAACTACTTGATCTAGCTTTGCCTTAGTCGCACAAAAAGAACCCACAAGACCTTTATTGAAATCCACTAAGAGTCGTTGAATGTCTTGGGATCAATTACAAGATGGCCCTCTTGGTTTCTGAGTTGGGAAATCAGGTTCTTCTGCACTCAACCCTTCATACAGCTGTGAAAAAACTTGGTATTGTGACCTCCAAGATTAATCCAATGGATTCAGGATTTGTCTGCAAAAGATTCCTCACAGTTGGAGTAATGCTTTAGCTTTTCTAGAGCGAGTTCCTCCTCTTCAATGAGGTATGGGTTAAGGGGGTCTGGTGCGAGAGCTTGTTGAATTTTAACCAAAGCTCTGGCTTGGGTGACACTTTCACTTATGTTACCAAATTTCTTGGCGTTGAACTTGAAGCCCTTCAAATTATCTTTTAACCTGTTCAATTTATATTGAAAGTCTGTGATGGCGCTATGGTGTCTTGGCAGTGTACATACATCTTACACAAGAGTGGGAAAGTCAGAGTCCAAAGCCTACATTTTTTAAACTTGAAGGGTCTCTTACCATTGGTTCCCTTAGCAGTGAAGCTTATAATCATAGAAGAATAGTCAGATAGAAATCGGGTTACAAAGTGGAAACGGAGTCGGGATATTTAGTCAGTCAATCATTGTTACCTAGAATTCTATCCAGCTCACTATAAATTCTGAATTCATATAGTTATCTATTGGGCCAGGTGTAGAAGGAGCAAGAGTAATGAAGATCGCTAAGGACAAGTGATTGCAAACTGAGAAAATCAACCATATCCCAAGGTCAAGGGGTCACCTTGTAATTTTTCAACAGAAGAAACCACAACATTAAAATCACCTGTCAGAATCCATGGTGAGTTGCTTAGTTGATTGTGAAGTAGCCATTGCCAAAGTTCAAGCCTACCGCTGACAGTAAGGAGGCCATAAATTTACGACATATAGAAAGAATGGTGGTCATGGAGACTGGTAACCTTGCAGGTGATGCCTTGAGAGCCAGCAGCAACCACCTGCAGACTACAGTCTAGTGGATTCCAACCTATCCATATCCTTCCATTCTTGTGAAAAGCATAATTAAATACCCATTGCCATCTACTATTCAGTTTGTTACTAATAGTTTTGGCTTTGTTTTCTTTCACTCTTGTTTCAATGAGTCCTACTATAGTCAATTTACTAGTACTCATCCACACCTGCACTTCTTTCTGTTTTAGGGGCTTATTCAAACCCCTAGTGTTCCAGCTGCCAATCAATTATGCCAATAGCATGTTAGGGTCAGGTCTAAAGTTGCCACCCAAACTACATGGAAGGTGGCCCGAGTGAGGTTCTAGGAACTCAAGTGCAGTTGTTCCATTATCCAAGATTTCCTCTAAAGCATTAAACTGGTTGGTATTTGAACATTCACTTGGAAGCATTAACCTTGCAGCAGTGGTTTGAGTCTTCCCTATGGAGCGGACTTGATGAGTCTTCCCTATGGTTTGAGTTGACTACCCACAAATATAGGTTCTTGGCAAGCAAGCTGATTTCCCATCACATTTTGCCGTTGGACTACCGCGGGTGCTTTCCTCTTATCTTTAACTACCACCCATTCCTGCATTTTGTCTGGTTTTTCCACTGCATGTGCGTTCTGACCATAAAGATGCAATGTGCCTAAACTTCTTGAAGTGAGTGCAAAGCTAAGGCTTCCACTCGTAGACAATCTGTTGCTGAATAATTTTGCCTTGAGAATAGCGGTAGGAAGGTCTATATGGGAATCCACCTCAACCATAATCCTAGGAAAGGAAATCCTTTCCTGAGATGCTGTAACTGCATCAGTGCAAATAGAAGTGCCCACAAAGCTGGCAAGACAGCTCAAAGCATTGTGAGACAACATAGGCAAGGGTAAGCCTGGGAGTTTAATCCATGTGCGAAAATACTGAAACCTATCAATCCTGAATTCTAAATCCTCCCTCCATAGTTGTAGTATCAAAGGGAAGCTCATAAATCTCCAACAATGGCAAAATTACAAATAGTATCACAATCTGCTTGGCAGCGAAATTGATACAAGAAGAAACCATCACCATGGTAATGAACTCGAGGAATGGAGACATGACCCCGATTAGCTTTAACAAACTTAACCATTTGTATAAAGGAAGGAATAACACCAAAGACATAGCCAACAAGTGAGGTTTGCCAAAAAGTAGTCTCTCAATTCCAGTCTCCCTCATCAAGATTTTCTATTGTGCCAATCACAATAAAAGGGGGGACATAAGCTAAAGGAAGAGTGCGTTCAAGCTTTCAATTATTTGTCAATTTATCCTTCCAATTGATCTGGTTGGGCCATAGATTAGCAACAGATGATTGCGGTGGAGTTGTCGCTGGGTTGGTCTCAAGGATGATCGTCAATGGAGTTTGACCCCCACCAAGTGTTGAGGTGAGAGATTGAGTCCCCATAGTGACTGGAGTTGTAGGAGGGATAGGCATTGCTGAGTTTGGGCACTGGGAAATCATACGATTTTTAGTTTCAATAGCCATGGTTGTCTCAGAAGGTAGAGAAGAAGAAATGTGTGCACTAGCCACACCCTCCGTAGGTGTACGCATTGAATCAAGCACCAAAATCCTCTCTCTTCAGATCGATGCCTTGGTCATTTGATTTGGGGGGAGCCAATCTGCCGGAATCCAGTCACATTGTCGTTGCCATTGCCGAAGCTACATATTCGCACTGAATTCCTCTTGCTGATATTGGGTTGGCATTTTTTCGGCATTTTTGAAAGGTGGAAGACACATACAGCAACAGTGTGCCTTCTCCTAAGACAATGATTTTTAATTGCTCTCAACTAAGGGCATATCCTCCTCAGAAAAAGTTAAATATTAATAAAAATGATACAAAATTAATTATAATAATGATAATAAGAGTAATAAAAATAAATATTATGTCAAAATTGATAGGAAAACTTACATCAAATCACATTATGGGCCATAAGTAAAGTCAATGGTGCAACAGTGATAAAGAAACAATCCATATATGAGGACCAAAACAATGACTAGATGCAGAGCAATTCACTTCTCATTCGTATTCTAAGTCAGAATGTATGGATCTTATTTTACATGAGCATCAAGGGAAAATGGACTTCCAAGTCCAAGATGCCATCCTCCCAACAAGAGTTTACACTCTTCACTTGTGGAAAGAATATTAGAAGACGCAACCACAAATTTTTTCTGGTTCTCCCCTTATAGTCAACAAACAACCAAGCAGAAATGATGCCTCCAGTTTGTGATTAAGACACATTGCAGCATACCTGGGCATCCAGAGAGATGCACGCTAGCTCCAAAGCCAACTCAAGTGCCTTAAATTCAAAAGGTAGGTTATCTGTAAAATCACAAGCATTATTAGCAGATAAAGATTACACCCTAAAGTCATCATGCAGCACTTTTGTTATGGGCAGAGTAACAGAATACTGTCAACCAAGACAAAAATACAGAATCAGTTCCTAATCTTAGAACTTAAGCTTTGCAAATGAACAAAACCCCAAGCTCCTGTTCAATGGTTCCATAATCTCAAGGAGTTTGGTACCATATAAAATAATTTTCTGTCATAACAGATGGATGGATATATTTATCTCCGACCTGTTCATTAAAAGAAGTGGAAAAGAAGCAAGGAACCATTCTTTGTTACGATCAAAAATCCTTTACTTAAACAAATCAAAAGACCGAAAGAGCTTGGCTTTTGATCTTCTTCAGTCAAACTGTAGAAATATTCTTTCGGTTTTAGCAATTACCTCCTAGGAAGCTTCTGGAAATGTAAACATGATACAAGGGCAATTAAGAATTATAAAGTATAGAATACTGCTCCAAAGTCAAGGACATTTACCAGCTTGAGCTCTATTGGCTTGCAGGCGTTTGCACAGTTCTGCTTTGTACTGAACCACAGCACCATCCAAGGAATTCATCAAAATCACTTCATCAGCAGTGATTATGCATCTAATATGTTCAAGATTTACCACAATAGCTTTCTCCCTTCCAAGTATGGTGGAAGGATAAATAAACAAAGGGTCCAAAAGCCGGAGATCCCTGGAGGGCAATGAACAGTGTCTCATAATGGTAGCCTTATCAAGCTCCAATACTTTAGCATTTCCATGCCTATCAATTGTTATCCATGAACGACTCCCATGACCTCTCTTCTTAAGGCCCAAGAGACCAGAACCAGGTGCATTTGCCTCTGTCTTGGTTGTCTTATTGTGCGAAGAAGAGGATTTAGTGTGGACAGAAGTGAATGGTTCTGAGTTATCCATTTGGATTGATGTTATATGAACTCAAACACAAGTCCAGACCTTTACAGTAAACGGACATCTCATCTGCTTTAATGTATTTGGCCTCAAGTGCTCCTCTATCTGAAGCCCCTTTCTTCAAGCTCCTGATATGATGGAATCAAGATTCAGATCCTTGTAATTACACACGAATACCTTTCATAAAAAAAAAAAAAAAAAAAAAATTGTAGCCTGCAAATCTTAAGCGTACGTGATGCCGCCAATTCTCAATCTTAATAAACACTAAACCTAAACAGCTAAACCTTAGAGCATTAAACTGACTACAGTGAAACAATAATAGCAAGCTACGTAATATCACAAAAACTATCCAGTTAAGGTAGTTAATGTTAAGCATATAATGATATTTCATTTATAAATTAGAAATATCAGACTAACACCAAATCAAGTAATATAAACACTTCTCCCTCAAAGAAAAAGGTAATATAAACAATTCAGAGCATAGTGTTTTATAAATACAATATCAACTTCCATACGTAGGATACATATTTAATGCTTATTAGCAGTTGTACAATGATACTGGCTTTAATAACTAAAGGACACCAGGATTTATTAAAATAGCATGTCACAGCACTATCAGATAGGAATAAGCAACACAACAGCATGGTCTTTACTGAAGAGTAAATAATTTTTCATTTTAAGGATCTTTTGACGTATTTTCAAACGTTTACCAAAGCTCTTCATGGATCCATCAATACTGGTTTTGGGACCACAAAGTTTCTCAAAGCATATATTTGGACCATACAGGCACAGAGACACATGCAACTCAGTCAAAATCTTAACTTTTTATGCCTCTGGAGGCTGTGATCTGGCTAAGCCCAAAAGACTGCACCAGCTGCCTTCCAAGCTCAATGAATACATTTGGATTCAATCTGATGCTTCAACAAGATTTATTGTTGATGACTCTCATCAATCCATTGAATTTCATTGTTAAAATTATGGTATGCTCAGGAACAAAGCCAAGGCATTTCAATGGTGTCACGTGACATCATTGAAATTAGGAGAAAACCATATAAAGAACTAAAGACAAAATCATGGTAGCACCCCTGTGGGGGTTTAAAATACACCCATGTGAAATGTGAAAGGATGAGGGCTCACACCACATTAGCACTGCCTTGCTTTTCATTTTCCTGGATTAGAGATGAACGTCCAACATGAATAGTAAGCAGCAAGCAGACAGTTAAAGGCTTCAGCCCATTGAAGTTTAACTTGCAAGCCCAATCAAACGCCTACAGGTATAAGCACTGCTGATATTTAATTTTCTTGAATTAGAAAATAAATAAAATAAAAGGGAATGAGTTGTGGACACAATATCATGCTTGACTGGTGAATAATAATATCATAGGTCAAGGTTCTAGTTATAGTAATATATCAGTGGCCCATAGTTTTTGCATATATTTTAATTATTCTTAAATTTTATCATTTTTTTTTATAAATTGCTATTAAAATAAATAAAATTTATTAAGATGCCCAAAAATTCTCAATACAAGTTATTTCACTTTATCATATTATTTATCGCATGAGACCTATATTAAATAGTGACACCATGGATCTATGATCCTAAGTTCCTAACTCCATCACTAGGTAGGCTTATGTTTACCGATTCTGTTATGAGAAAACACTATAGATACTGGTCATCAATGAAAGAGCAATAGCTCAAAATTCTAGTCAAATCTCCCACTAGTCTAAAACCATCTCCTTCCTTTCGAATATTCTTCTCTGAAGTTTATTCCATACTCTTAAGTGGAAATACCTTTATTGATTGGTGCTCTTGTTGAAAGAGCCATGGTTGATGGAATGCAAACAACGTACCATGCCATGAAAGGAGTATCAAAGAACTGCAAGACTCAACCTCCACCCATATTGCTTCCATCACAGACATCAAACAAGCTGTGCCTCCCTGCATTCCACCATTGCTGACCTTACTCAACCTGACCCACTAAGTCTTTGCCAAAATCTTCAACTGCACCTTTGACCAGAAACAGTTTGATTACCTCGGACACAATTTCTTCACACAGGAGTTCAAATGGACCCAGTCAAACCTTATTTTTTCATTCCTGAAAATGTCACTATCGTTGGTGGACTCTTAGGTCTCACTGGATACTACCATATATTTATCAAGGGCTATGTGTTGATACCAGCTCCTGTGAAAGATCTGATTAAACAGAGCCATTCAACTGAACCCCAAGAAAGAAGCCTCCTTTGTACAGCTCAAGGCTTCGACTCAAGCTTCAATTCTTGCCTTGCCCAAGTTTTACTAACCATTCACTACTGTGACAAAGCAGTTGCCTTATAGAACAAGCACACTATTCCCTACTTCAGCAAACACCACAACTGCAGCATAGCACCTGCTTCTAGTTACAATGGTCAGATGTATGCAATCACCACTGCAGTGTATAAATGGCAACAATATTTGTTAGGACACCTTCACAGTCATCACAGAACACTGAAGCTTGAGAAAGCTACTCACCTAACCCATCCCAACAATGGAGAAGCAAAAATATCTTACACACAATTCATGTATGGGAGGCCATTGTTTAAAAAACCATAACCAGATTAGCTATAAGCTTTTCTGTAAAAATACAATTGGCAATGTCATGACACATATCTGCAACTGACCTACTTGCCTACAAAATAAACCAGAGATACAGGCATCTAAAGAATTATTACAATCATTGCCCATCCCCGCACATGTCTACGAAGACATCTCTAGAGATTTTGTCACTAGCCGCCACCTTAAAATAGCAGAGGTTTGATTTAGGTTACTGTTGACTGATTGTCAAAATATGCCTAGTTTGTTGCCCTGTCTGAGCAAATAACAGCCACAAAGATGGTAGAGCATTTGGTCCAGGGAGGCAGTACATTTGCACAGAGTTCCTCAATCCATTATATTTGATAGAGACAATTATTCATCAGCACTTTTTGGAGAGAACTATTTGATCATAAGGTACTCACTTAAAGCTGCACAGTGAATATCACCCCAAAACCTGAACAGATGGCCAAAAAAAGGTGGTAAACTTGAAAACCTGTCTTAGAGCTTTTGTTAATGAAAACACCACATCAGGGTCCAAATACATTCCCTGGGCAGAGCACTTCATCGTTGATGTGTTCCCCTTTCAGGCAGTCTATGTCCGTCCCCCACTGATACCTCACCCCTCCCATTCAAGCTTTGACAGAAGAGCCAGCATTCAGACAATACCTCATTCGGTGGCTGAGGTTCAATTTGAAACAAGCTTAACTGAGGATGAAAGCAAACATCATCAAGATAAAGAGCTCCAAGTAGGGATGTGGGTCTGTGTCAAATTGCCCCTAGCCACCCTTGCATACAAGAATCTCTCACCCATCACCACAACCAAAAGCTAGTCCAGTGTTATTAAGGACCCTTCCAAATCATAGAGAACGTTGACATCGTTGCCTACAAAGTCCACTTCCCCTTCATCCAAGAAACATCTGGTCTTTCACATTTTAGTACATAGATTCTGCCCAGTGGCTGATCCATCTTTCTCCACTTTCCAGCACTCCCACACTGGCACTCATCCCATCTCTGCCAGCTATCTTTCCAAATTTAGACACCAGCAAAATCAAAGCCAATCATAAATGGGTCACCCAACTCCTCACCACTGGGAACACTCCACACCTGAGACACAACTCTGGAAGACATTAACCCATTCTCCACAGCCTATCCCCACTTTGACCCTGAAAACAAGGTCAATTTGGCAGGTGGAGCCAATGATATGGTTTAGGCCCAAAAGAACAGCCAGATACCCTCCAACCTCAAAAATTACATATTGTTCAGCATCACAGAAGATGCAACCCAATGATTCTAGAAGATATAATGTTGAAGAATTTTATCATTCCGTTGGATTTTTGTTATTAGAAATAGGGTGTTCTGGCAATGTTCTTGTTTGTGTTAACTTTTTTCTTTTGAGCAAATGACTGCATACCGGTGATCAATGAAAGATAAGTAGTTCAGAATTCTTGCCTAATCTCCCACAAGTCAAAACCCTCTACTTCATCTTAAATATTCTTCCCCTGAGATTTATTCCACACTCTTAAATGGAAGAATGAAAAAAAGTTCCAGGATAACGCATTCGCAACATATGTTAAATCCCAAATATCTACGGTTAGCAAATATAATAACCAAAAATTTGATTCACTCCAGGTGATTGCTGAATACGGCAATCAATTTGAACTTCAATAATAACTACAAAAATATATATCAAATTCCACCACGAATAACTCGCGACCAAATTGAAGGACGAACTCCATGAAATTCCACGGATGGAGAAGTATGACAAAAATTACAGTAGACCCAATTTGCACGAACAAATAACAAGAATAAGGGATACGTGCAAAATTAGTACCTCAAACGTTAAGCGACGAAGTCTGGTTTCTGAATTAAAAAGGAACAGTCATGGTCATATCCCTGACAATGAGAAAAATGAATCGAATAGCGAAGCTGAGTGGAGGGGGTGGAGTGAAAAGGCTATCGGGCGGTGGTGCGCGTTCTCGGCAGTCGGCACTCGTCCGCTCTCCGTCCCCAGAAAGCAAGGATAGCGATTCTCAGTTCTCACTTTCTGCCTCTGCTTCGCCTTCATTATTTACAGACCGACACGCGTTAACACTTATAGTCTGCGTGTCTGATAGCGGGTATGGACCGTACCGTATATGATTGTAAGGACGTGTTTGGGATGAGGGGAACGAGGGTGTAAGAAAAAATGGAGAAAACTATTATCCTTCCCTAACTTGTTTGGGATGGGGAACCTTTTTTAACAGAAAAACAAACCTGCGAGTTATTCGACACCAAATAACAGGTGTTGCAAAGCACTAATTTTACCATGGATTACGAAAACTATCCAGCTTTAATTAAAAATATTATACAACGATAGCATGGATTACCTTGCTTTTTATCAATACGCTACACTTTTTGAATTTTTTTTTTCTTTTTTTAAAAAAATTAGCTATACAATACAAAGTCCATACTCATGTGAGGTCAACATATAATCTTAATAGTCCTTTTATTTTAATTTAATAATAACGATGATGATATTAATTACACATATATTATTACCAATATTTTTAATCATTTTATATAATAACTAAAATAATATAGATATTTTAAAAACCATTTTTAATTGGTTAGAATAAATTAATTTAGCAATAATTGTAACAATAATGAATAATTATAATTATAAAAAATTGACAATTTATTATTATTATTATTATCATTATAAATTATAACTTTTAATAACTATAAAAATGATAATCAATAATGATGATTAAATAATATTAATGATAAAATTTATCATAATAAAAGTAATGATACTAATTAACAACAACAACAACAATAATAATATAGTTATTGGTAACAAGACACGAGAAATGGATACGAAAAGCAAGAATTATTGCTATAATAATCAATAAGAATAAGAATAGTAATTTATATTATTGTTGTTGTTATAATTTTTATTTATTTTATTAATAGTAATAAATAATTTTAATAATAATAATAATTTCCATTATTACTATTATTAATTACTACCAATAAAAATCACTATTTTAACATCATTTTTATCATTTTTATAAATTTATTATTATTATTATTATTATTATTATTATTATTATTCTCATAAAATCAAAATATATTATTTTTGAGTATTATCTTCATTCTTAATGATAATATTTATAATTAACATTAATTATTTATTATACTTTTTAATAAATAAATCATATTATAACATTAATAAATTAATCTAAAATTTAACCCAAATCAAGTAATTAAATTCTAGAAAATTATTTAGAATTGAAGTTGGTCGTGCGACGATTAGAATAATCAATCCATCAATTTCATATTTGTAGTACACGTGTATTAGTATTAGGAAAAAATATATTATAATATGAAAATTATTATTGTAACACCTCTATTTTTTAAAATTAATCCATAAGAAAAATAAGTAAAAATATATATGGAAGCTAAATAGGATGAGGGTATTACCGCCACAATTAATATAAGTAGACATCATTTTTTTGCTTACACTAGCTACTAAGGCTAGGTAAAGTAAGAAAATACATCAAACTTTATTATTAACTCAAGCCAATAAAAAAAATATTAATTTCTAGTAAAATTAATGGAAATTAGAATGAATGAAAGTACACATTAAAAATGTCAATACAATTGAAAGTCATGAAACTAGGTAACTGAAATTAATGGCAATAAATAAGTCTCTAAAAATTATCACCACTTTCACTCTCTCCAACCATGCCCGTCATATATATCTAGGCCCGGCCTTTAGGAAAAGCCAACTAGGCATAGGCCTAGGGCCAAGAAAAAAATAGGGCCCCACATATATATATTTATTGTATATAGTGTAAAATGATTCAATGAATACTTACGCATGCACTACTCGAATATCTGTTTACTTTTGTCATAGAGAGGACAAAAGTCTAAAGCCTCCCACTCCTCAGACCCTCAGTCAGGAGTCAGTAGTTAATAGTAAATTTGGTAAAAGTTACAAATAAAAATTGACCGACAACTGGTCGACAAAAATTAAAAAGCTAAAACAAGGAAGAAGAAAGAATACGAAACAGAGAAGAAAAAGAAGAAGGAATATGAAACAGAGAAGAAAAATCAGAGAGTTAAAACACAGAAGAAGAAAGAAAACGAAACATTTAGAAGATGATATATCTGTATTTTTCAGTCTCAACTCAAACAGTAATGGGTGACGAAAAATCTGAAATGATAAAAAGTCAATTTTTTTATGCCGATTGAGATTTGAATCAACTTTTACAATAAAATCAACAGGTAAATGTTTTTTCTTTCTCTTGTTAATTTTAGTATCAATTGTCTATCATCAACGGAAAAAAAATGATGTTTACTTAATATAAATATCTGTTTCAACTCACCATTTACAAATTACAATTGTCATCTTCACAAATCAAATTTAACTATCCCTGTGTCAAGAACCAAAAAAAATCACTGATTTACAATTTGTTGGGAAGAGAACTAGAGTCTAGAGAAGCTGAAAAGTTCTTGTGTTCATTGTTTGTTGCTTGCTTCAAGTTTTATGAGCTCACTAGCTCAGGCAGTTGGGCGTTGGGGGTGGATTCGCTCTTTAGCCTTTATCCGTTCATAGCCTTCAATTTTCTTCCCCAAATACTGAATCCTTGCTACTTTTGGCTCCATCACTCGACTACTGCTGTCGATACTCGGTAGGGCTGAGTCTCTCGAGTCCCAACTCCCAAGTCCCACCTCCTTTACAATTGCAGCTTTGCTAGACTAGACGGGTATTTTGTGGAATTAATGATAGCAACTTAGCAATTTGTTTTGATTTATGAAATTAACAAACATATGCCCTCATTCAACTTGTTTCAAAATCAAAACAATGGTAGGCTCTATAATTTATATTAACTAATTTATGTATTTCAATAATTTTTATTTTTTAATTAAAGTTCAATATTATCTTTTTTGAAAATAATAATCTTGGAGGTGGATTCCCATTATTTTTAACTTAGTCTCTGTTTTCTATTTGTATTACTAATGTTCCTTTTTTTTCCTACTTTGTTTTTGTGTAGGTATCATAATAACAATATAACAATCTATAGAAGCTATAGACTGTGGTTATTTATTCCAAGACAAAGATCAAGTGTTACTTTCCAATTTCCATTTCATTAGATTATTGTAAATTTTGTTATTTATGTTACTTTGTGTTACCTATTTCTATATTTACTAATGTCTACTAGGAAGTATGAATCAGGATATAAAAAACGTAAGAAAAAGAGAAAAATTGAAGAATCTATTCAATCTCAAAAATGTGCACTTGATAGATTTATTAGCACTAGCAATCAAAATACTTCAAAAAATACATTTGAAAATCTTGCAAATGAACCACCTATTAGTGATGATAATATTAGTAATACTTTAGAGTATAATGAAAAAGTTAAAGGATGCGAAGAGAAAAATGAATGTATGGATAGAATGGATTCATATATAGATGTTGATATATATGATCCTGGAAATTGGAAAAATATTAGTAATAATTTGAGAGATTTGATAGTAGAGAAGGGACCTATTAGATACGACAACAAAGACTTTCCAAAAGATGAAAACTTAAGGCATTTTTCCATAATAAATTATACTAGAAAATTAAGAAATGGAGAAATACATGATCAAACATGGTTAGTTTACTCCAAGAAATTAGATAGAGTATTTTGTTTTTGTTGTAAATTATTTTCAAAGTCAAATTTTAATTTTCAACTAGCATATGACGGTTGCAAAGATTGGAAAAATCTTGGTGCTAAGCTTAAGGCACGTGAAATGGGCAATGAACACATTATTTATTTGACTTCTTAGATCGATGCGAATGCAAGATTACAAAATAAAAAAATAATTGATAATAGGCTAAAAGATCATATAAATAAATAAAAAAGCACTAGCGAAATGTATTATTGAGAATTATTGGTGTAGTGAAAAATCTTGTAAAAAATAATTTGGAATTTAGAGGAACAAATGAAAAAATTTATGTAGATAGCAATGGAAATTTTTTAAGTCTTATTGAAATGATTTCTCAGTTTGATCCTATAATGCAAGAACATTGTAGACGTATTCAATCATGTGAAATTCATGATCATTATATTGGTCATAGGATACAAAATGAAATTATCGATTTGTTGGCAAATGAAATAAAATACACAATTGTAAGAAAGGTTAAAGCATCAAAGTATTTTTCTATCATACTTGATTGTACTCCTGATGTAAGTCATCAAGAACAAATGTCCCTTATATTAATATTTGTAGATATTTTATCTCTTCCCATAAAAATAAAAGAATATTTTATAGAATTTTTGAATGTTAATGATACATCAGGTCAAGGCCTTTTCATGAACTTAAAAATGCATTAAACAACCTTGGCCTTGACATTAGTGATGTTAGAGTTGATGTTAGAGGATAAGGGTACGATAATGGCTCTTATATGAAAGAAAAACATCAAGGTTTGCAAAAGTGATTATTAGATATAAATCCTCGATCATTTTGTACTCCTTGTGGTTGTCATAGTCTTAATTTGTTGCTTTCTGACATGGCTAGTTGTTGTTCTAAAGCTATTACATTTTTTGGTGTGTTACAATGTATTTATTCAATATTTTCTTCTTCTACTAAGAGATGAAAAATTATGAAAGAACATGTACCTTCTTTAACCTTGAAACCACTATCACAAACGTGTTGGGAAAGTCATATTGAAAGTGTTAAAGCAGTTAGATTTCAAGTTTCACAAATAAGAGATGCCCCATTTGAATTAGTAGAAACTATTAATGATCCTAAGACAAAACTTGAAGCTTATTGTTTGGCTACATATGAACTTGAAAGTTTTGAAATTTTACTCGGCATTGTAATTTGGTATGATTTATTATTTGTTGTTAATGTAATTAGTAAAACCTTACAAGACAAATATATGCAAATTGGTGTTGCTATAAAGCATTTAAAAGGTCTTATTTCATTTTTAAAAAATTATAGAGAAAATGGGTTCACAACAACACTATTTTTAGCTAAAGAAATATCTTTTGAGATGAATATAGAACCTATATTTTGCGAAAGAAGAATAATTCATAGGAAGAAACAATTTGATGAAAATAATATCAATGATGTTGCACATTCTCCTGAAGAATCATTCAAAATTAATTACTTTTATTATGTGATTGATCAAGCTATTTCTTCTTTTAAAAGTAGGTTTGAATGACTTAAACTATATAAAGAAGTTTTTGGTTTCTTATATGATCTAAATAAGTTAAAATCATTAGATGATGAGAGTTTGAAAACATATTGTCTTAATCTAGAATTCTTTTTGAAACATGATACAATTTTAGATCTTGATGGTTTAGATTTATTTTTTGAACTAAAAGTGTTTAAAGAAGTTTTTCAAGATGATGCAAAAGACCCATTAGGTATTATTAATTTCATATAAATGTTAAATTCATTTCCAAATGCCTTTATTGCATATAGAGTGCTATTAACTATTTTCTATTACAGTTGCATCAACAGAAAGAAGTTTTTTAAAGTTAAAATTAATAAAATCGTTTCTACGGTCAACCATGTCTCAAGAAAGATTAAATGGATTAGCCATTATATCGATTGAAAAAGATTTAGTATCAAAACTTGATTTTCAACATCTAATCAATGAATTTGCATTAAAAAAGCAAGAAAAATTAAGTTTAAATAATTTTCTTCTATATAAATATATTTTTTATTATATTAAAAAGGCCTCGTTTGACATATTCGCCTAGGGTCTCAAAATACCTAAGGTCGGCCCTGTATATATCTTGTACGAGTTCATACTCTCTCTACACTAGGTTATCTACTTACTATATACATCATGGATTATCATAGCTTGTTTAAAACATGTAACAAATTAACTAGGGAGACAACTAAGTAACACATAAGTACAAATGAGTATACTATTCATATATATATATATATATATATATATATATATATATATATATATATATATATATATATATATATGCATAGATATATTTCATATGAGGATAATATGTAGACCAATCATATAAATAATAAATTAAGACGTGCTTACAAAAAAATTATCATTCTCCTACCTTATATGGCCACACACACACAACATTAGTTTTAATATTTTGAGTATGGAAAACAAACTGACCAAGAAGATCATCTGATAATTAGTAAGGGTTAGGAGGATTAAAACCCAACCGAGGACCGGAGCCAAATAACAAATAAGTTAAATCAAATCAAAACCGCAGGATGAGCTAGAGGTCACACCTGAGTCTTCCCATTCGACCAAGCTAATGAGGACTACCTAGTCACAGTCCTTAAGTGTGCACACCCCTACCAAGATCACAGCCCTAGATAGAGTATATCTACATCAAACCAAAGCGGAATATATAGAACTGTAGCTGGTCTAATATAGACAACCAGTACAACCAAATTAAAATCGGAATATATACAACCGTAGCTAATCCAATATAGATAGTAAGCACAACCAAGCTTCGGGAGGTCACCCCGAAGGACCCTAAACCCAACTCTAGTCTTTCAATTTAAGTTTTAGTGTATTATTCAAGATGATCAAATAACTTAATTGTGGTATACAACCATATATACACGTTCTTATACGTTCTTTAAACATCCACATTTCCAATATTAAGTACCTTCCATATTGGGCACATTTCAAAAAAATAACTTGCCATAATAGTTTTTACACAACTAACACTTTCAAAACAAAAAATCATTCCATATATAGTATTTTTCAAAATTATAATTCTCCACAATACAACTTTTCCAAGATAAATATTAGGTCACTTGAGTCACCTTTGAACCAAAATCATAGATCAAAACCAAATAAGTCATAAAAGCTCATGGATATGTATTAAAATTATAAAATAGCATAAACCACAATTTTATATGACACCATTAGCACATAAAATCCAATAAGACATTGTGTTTCATATAATTACTAAAAACACACAAAACACATAATCACAATATGCATCGAATAAGTTTATAGAAGAAATTTATCAAACTCCTATATAAATACCTATATTAATAAAACTTATAATTTCAAGTATATCAAAACAAGTATATAATTATATATATATGTAAAGTTTGAAAGAAATATTACCTGGAAAATAATTTGAGCTACAATTGCATACTAGAAAAAGGTCCTTTTCCATGGTCATCATAAGTATAGAGAGTGATGTAAAATTACTTTTGGAGAAGGCAATCAAAGTATGTCACAAGTGTTTTGAGTTTTCATTCGTATAAATTGACTAGCTACTAATATAATAGTAAGAAACCCTTAGGGTTAGGGAAATACTTATCCCTTTACTAGCCTATTGAATTAATATAAATAAAATAAAGTAATTACTGTATCCAACAAATGGTTAGTAACCAAAAGTTATTAAAGATAGAATATTAGGGAAAAAGATAATTATGAGAATTAATAAAAATAAGTTTTAAATTGTCAAATTAAATTTAACTATTCAATAGCTATTGTTATTTATTATAACTTTATAACCAACATATTATTACATTAATAACTACAACACAAAAATCTAGTAATTAATTACTAAAACTACGGATAATTAATTTTTAAACAACTGATATAAGAATAATGGTCACCAAAAGAATAAATATGGGCATAAAATTATGGAGTATTAAAATTATTAAATTGATATAAATTTTATCTCAAACCAAGTACTTGAGTTCGGAAAAAAAAATTCTAGAATTCAAGTTGGTTCAACAGAATTCTAATAATTAATATATCAAGTTCAGCATTTAATTTATCTGTAATAGTATTAGAAACAATATATTATAATATTAAAATCATCATTGAATTGTTCTAAATTTTGTCCCAAATTTGGTACTTGAGTTCAAGAAAATTGTATGCTAGTCAAGGTTGTAGCGACCAACTTCAATAGAATTGTAAAAAATTTCTAGGATTCTGATAATTAATCTATCAAGTTCGGATTTTAATTTAAGTATAACAATATTATAATAAAATTATTATAACATATAAATCATAATTAAATTGATCTAAATTTTATCCCAAATTAGGTACTTGAGTTTGAAAAACTTATCTAGAATTTAATGTAATTCTAGAAAATTTTAAGATTATGATAATTAATCTATCAAGTTTGGATTTTAGTATACGTGTATTAGTATTAGTACAATTTATTATAACATTAAAATCATTATTGAATTGATCTAAAGTTTATTTCAACCCAGGTACTTGAAGTCAAGTTGGTTATGTAGCTAACTTTTGCAGAAATCTGTAAATTCTCTAAGATTACAATTTACGTTATAATAAGTTTAGTTTGTAGTATACATATAATAGTATTAGGAAAAAATATTATAATATTAAATTCATTATTAAATTGATATAAATTTGGTCTCAAACCAGGTACTTTAATTCCAAAAAGATATTTAGATATTAAGTTTGTTGCAAGACAACCTTTACTAAAATATTAAAAAGTCTATTGGATTTCGATTCTCATTCTAAAAAGTTGGTGGTGGGAGACAATAATATTGAACAAGGAAAGAAAATTTCGGTGAAACATGAATTGCTTATTAAATTGATGTAAATTTAATCTCAAACTAGGTACTTTAATTCCAAAGCAAAATTTAGATATTAAGTTTGTTGCAAAATAAAAATTCGCTTGAATTCTGATCTTTATTCTAAAAAGTTATTTTTTTGTGGCGGGAGACAATAATATTGAACAAAGAATAAAAATTTTGGTGAAACATGAATTACTTAAGGTAGAAAAGAGAAACCTCAAAACCTTGTTTCAGTTCGACCTAGGATTACAAATCTTTTTCAATGATTTCTTTTACCAGTAATAATGAAAAAAGAAATGAAAAGTAAAGAATTAATTGCTTAGAAAGCTTAATGGAAATGAAAAAGAGAATAAATTTTTAACAAAAAGTGGAGACTTTTTTCCCATAAGGTATAAATGTCTTTGAATTTTTGATAAATACATAAATGTTTAACTTTATTCCCATTAGTGCATAAAATTAAAAAAATGATAATTAAGGCATAAATATTTAAAACTTGTTCCCATTAATACATATATAAAAATGTACATAATTACTTAAAATTTAAAGTTTTAAAATATTATGTCTTAATGAAAACAAAGTATAAATATTTATGCTTTTATAGAAAATTCAAAAATATTTATACATTTATATGAACAAACCTAAAATACTTATGTATTTTAATATAATTTTTTCTTACCTTTTCTTCTACTCTTTTTGCCATGTTTTGATTTTTAGAGTTGAAAATAAAAAACTTAATTATTAATTTATTAAAGAATAATATACTTTCTAATAATTTTTTAAAAAAAATTTGTGTTAAGTATTTCCTCCGTATTAAAAAGAAAGGTATTTTCATCAATTTGTGTACTTTTTAAGAAAGTAATAAAAGTAATCTTAAAATTATATTTACACCCTTCATTAAGAAATAACAAAGCATTTAACATGTATGTGTATATATATATATATATAATATTAAAAAATTGAGGGTAAAAATAAAAAGTAGACTTTACCTTTTCTTAAATAACTTTATTTTTTTATACAAAAATGTAATGATGGAATGACTTCCTTTTTTTATATGAATAGAGTAATTTTTTAAATAAAATTTTAATTTTTATTATTATATAATAATTCAAATTTAAAGTCAAAATTTATTATTTTTATCCAAAATGTACACATGACAAATGAAATAAGATACAATGAATTGTTAAGGTCAATATAATGTTTTAAAATCATATATAGCAATTAAGAAAAATTGTGAGGTCCTGAATAGATTAAGTTGGGTCTATAAATCAATCAAATTCAAAATATCATCTGAGATGAGACATTTGTATTTTATATGTCAAACAGACTAGAAGTTTTCGTGACTACTTTATATATCTCGTCAAAAATTACTTTACATAGATGGTCAGTGATCAAACAAAAATATGGGCTCTATTATCCTTTAAATGATGACATTTTTGGAACTTTAAGTAAAAAAGGGTGCTCTACAACGATGTTAGGTGGTACTATATGAAATGCCCCAGAATTATTTATTTTAATATATATTATTAAATAACGATTTATTGGAAAATTAATTTAATTTATTATTTTATTGGAATAAGAGGGGTTTATTTAGGGAAAATTAATAAGAATTTATAAATATTTATTTTTATAAAGGAAGAAAAAAATTGGGCTTTTTGTTAATTAAAAATGAATTTAGGAAAAAAAATTTAAAGGCCCTAAATTAGCCTAAAAAAGAGGTTTAATATTATTATTATTATTTTATTTAAATATTTTTATTCTAAATACCTAAAAAATTCTAAATATCTTATGTAAACCCAAAACCCTTAAATTTTCCTTTTTCCTTTTTTTTCCTTTTTCTTTCTTCTTTTTCTTCTTTTTTTTGCTTTTCCTTCAGCCTGTGCAGCCCAATTCTTCCTCCTCTCCTTCCTTCTTCCGCGGCCCAATGCCATCCCCTTTATGTGTGCGTCCAAAAGCTGCATTTTGAAGTTGTTTATGCGGAGACGTCGCGTCTCATTAAAAGGCTTATAACGTGCCAAACCAGCCTGGTTCCCCTCATTTCCTTTTTTTTCCCAGTTGCCGGTTCACCTCTCCCTCCCTCCTTCTTCCTTCTCTCTCCCCCATCGTTGAAGCCTACAACTCCCGCCCCCGAAAATGGCGTTTCCAACCACGAGGACTTTGACCGGTCGTTTCTCCCTTTATTTTCTCCCTCTTGACTCGCCCATTAGCTTGGCATGATCGGTTATCTTCAAATCCTGCTATTTCTCTCTCTATTTTCTCTCGAAGTATCGAATCCGACCAAATCCCTCGTCGGCCGATTACCGCCTTCGACTGCCCCAAAACCTACATAGGACACCCTCCTACCGACCCCCAAAACCCTAATATCCCCTCTAACCTCTATAAATAGCCTCGATTGGAGTGTTTTCAAAGATTTTCTTCCCTGAAAACCCTAAGAGACAGTCGTGCGCCACCTTGACTTCAGACGAGCTTACTGCCATCGATAGCCAACCTCACCGCCACCGCTGCATCCCAAATTCTTGCTTACAATTCCCTCTAGATAACTAAGCTCTCCAAAACCTTTAATTCTTCTCGCACGAGCCACCATAGCAGTGCGAAATCTCCTACCCATCTCGCAAAAATCTGTATCCCACAACCTTTAAGCTGCCGTCTGGCACCATTGCCGCCACTTCTATTACCCTCTGCACCACCCAAAAACTCCCTCTAATTCTCCTCCACCAAACCATAACCTTATTTTCTTTTTTCCCCTTCTCCTTCCCTCTTTTCTTCATCTTTTTCCCTCTTAGACTCTTTTTCTAGCCACCGCCGTGCACCATCGCCGGCGCCGCCCATCCCCGCCGACTCAAGGTGAAGCCCTAAACTTTCTTAGACCTTCCTTTATATTTATTTACATTTATTCTATTTTTATTCAAATTTTTATGGTTATTCGATTATTATTATTGTTGTTATTATTATTATTATTATATGGAATATTAATGCTAAATTTTCTTTGCAAGGTAGAGAGTAGGAATAAAATAATTAGGATTATTAGTTTCGAAGTTTAGATATTATTTGAATTATTATATGTTTTATTACCATTATTATTATTATTATTATTATTATTATTATTATTATTATTATATTTAATTATTCTGGAAGGGCAAAGACCTTAATTATTTTATTATTATTTGCACATATGCTTTATAATATTACTATTATTATTATTATTATTATTATTATTTTAATATTATTATAAATAATATATGTTATTAATATTATTAAATAGTATTTCAGGGGTAGGGTCGAAACCTCACCTTGTAATTTTAAGGCTTAGATTATTATTATTATTAAGATTTCTATTAATACTACTATTATTAGTAATAGTTTGTTATTATCAATATTATTATTATTATTACCTTTACTAACTTTATTTTGGTCACCTTTAATTTAATTTACAATAGTATTTTATTAGCATTTTAGTAGTATTTGGTGTAGTTAATTAAGAACTAAGACTTAGGATAAGTTAGAAGCTAATAGTATTTTAGGAGGGAAGCTAATTCTAGTACTTTTCCCCATAATAGGTGAGCCAAGTCAAAGCTCTCAGGTGGAATAGGAGCATACACCAAGACCGGTGACCTTTTAGGTAAGGGTGTTACTAAGGCCATTTGCATGTTTATATGCATTATGTGCTTCTTATACCATGTATTCTATGTTATCATTATTAATTATGTCGTATATGATATGATGTGGAGTTCACGTATGGTCTTGGGTTGTTATATGGCATGTGTTTTATTTGTATGTGATGATATGTGATGTAGCCTTAAGACATACATGTTAGGATTGCAAAATAATGATGATGGTATTAATATTGCTTGGTGTTAGGGTTCGCATGGTGTTATTAATGTCGCATGGTGTTAGGGTTTTTGCATGATGGTATTAGGGTTGCATGGAAGTGTGGTACGTTGTATGGTATTAGGGTTGCATGGAAGTGTGGTACGTTGCATGGTGATATTAGGGTTGCATGGAAGTGTGGTACGTTGCATGGGAATTAGAGTTTGCATGGAAGTGTGGTACATTGCATGGCAGCATTAGGGTTACATGGAAGTGTGGTATGTTGCATGGGAGTTAGGGTTTGCATAGAAATGTGGTTTACGTGGAACTAGGGTTTGCATGGGAGCTAGGAATTGCATTAGAGCTAGGGTTTTACATGGAGTTAGTCATGCATGTCTGTGAATAAAATACTTAAGACATTAATCATTTAAAGTGAAAGATTGTTGAGCCGGGTCCAGACCGATCCATCGGTCAGAAATAGTGGTTAGGACATGATGTCCTATGTGTAACCAATTCACCGGTAATAATAGTGGTGTGGACTTTGTCCCGCAAGTGACCGGCCCACCGGCAATAATAGTGGGGTGATTCGAGCTCAATAAATATAAACTAAAGTTTTCCAAAATGCTTAAAAGATACTAATTACTTACAGTGGAATACCATGTGAGCAGGAACCAAACCGATCCACCGGTTAGGAATAGTGGTGTGGACTTTATCCCGCAAGTGACCGATCCACCGACGAATAATAGTGGTGTAGACTTTGTCTTGCAAGTGACCGGCCCATCGGCTAAAATAGTGGGGTGTTCCTGTACTTACATGGATTTGATAAAATGCATGGTGTGTATCGACTTCCGATAAAAGATTAATTAAATAATTAATCCGGACTATGATTGGGCCTTTATGTATCTACCCGAATGATTGTTCGTTATTATGTTATCATGTTGGTCTTTATTTTCTTTTATTCCTATGCATGGTTTATGTGATTTTATATGTTGGCCTTAGTGCTTGGTTACCTTACTCAGTACGTAGCGTACTGATCACCCGTTTCATGGGTGCTGCTCATTCCCATGAGTAGAAGACCCATTTGACTTGCTGCAGGTAGGAGATGTTTATTTTGACGCGATTGATGTCTATGGGACATCGAATGGGGTTAAGTGATGATTGGGCCGAATCAGTTTCGGAGTGGCGTGGCTAGTTTTCCATTGAGATTTTACCCCCAGTTTCTTTTAATTATGTTGAACACTTCATAAAAAAATTTATGATTGTAGTTATTTCTTTTCCCTGAAAAACTACCCTCGTATTTTGGATTGAATAAATACTTGTGCGTACCTGATTCCCGTATTTATGAATTCGGACTATCTATTAATGTTTATTGAGTTATTTTATTTAGCATTAGCACTTAGTACTGGAACGGTAGGAGTGAACCTGTCTGGTACTAAGTGTGGCGTTAGCATCCCTAGAATTTACGGTCTAATTTATAAGTAGTATTTAAAAAAAATGTGTAAATTTTGAGGGTGTTACACTATATATCTATATCCAAAATAAAATAGGAAAAATATTCTGTAGTCCATTAACTACAAACTATTTGTGTCATGCACAAAATACAGTCATGGCTTCTTATGTTTGGACCTTATATATTATATAGTATTTATACTTAAACCAAACCTAAGGCATGGACCCAACCCAAATATATCCCTAAAAATGTATCTGAGTTGTTTCTTTCTTCCACTTGAATTTGACAAATTTTTTTCCTTTACATCACATATCTCACACGATCGCACCACCTCCGTCCGGTGTCTACACTGCTTCTACTCTCCTCAGAAACAAGAAGAACCAAAGCACACTCGGAGTCAAGAAACCTCACGGTTTAGATCGGGATTCGAAGCTATTCCTAGATCTAGATTAGACGTATAAATTTGATCATCCACCTTCAAGGAGCAGATCTAGAACTATTTGTGGTTGTGGAATGCAATTGTTATTTTTGAATCTTGATGTCTCAAATGTAATGTGTACAGTTTGATGGTGTGTGGCTGACTCTTGTGCATAATAGGGGATGCCAATTTCTGTCTAAAATCGATTTCTTTGGTTGAGGAAGCTTTGTTATTCGGTAAGTCATAGATTTGAAGTGTCTAGATTTGTTTCTATTTAAGCATCTTTTGATCTTATGTTCGTGCTAGCTCCCTTGGGGAGTTTGAATGGTTGACAACATGAATCCTCATACTTGTTTCTAATGTGTTTGACTAATTCATGGGCTTCAACTATTTGGTTTGAAATATTGCTTATGCTCGATGTTGATTAAGTTTACAGCATATTGAGTTTCCATTTGATAAGTTCAGTTGAATGTGCTCATTTGGTTTTCTTATTCTCTGATTACTTGATCTTCTAGTGTGTTTGAATTTTTTTCTTGCATATAAATTTGATGTTTCACATTGCCTCGAAAATTGCTTCATTGAATTGGATCAATTGATTGTCTCTAGTATTTTCTTGGAATATGTCTTGACCATACTTGTGCTTGAGCATTGTAATTCAATGGAGATGCAGATAGTCCGTATTTACCTAGCTGTTTACTATTTTGGGGCTCCCTTGGTTTTGTGCGTTGATATCCATAGCTAATGGGTTGCCTTTTTCTATTTGCGTATTGATATCTTTAAATGTTGTCATTCACTTGTTGAAATTGTCTAAACTTTGTGGCTATGCTTTTGATGAGAGAACCGACATAATCTTAAATAAGTTTCAACAACTAAAAGTTAGCTTATAAGTCACCCTAACAAGTTTGGCTATAACTATTAGAGATAGAACTAATCCTCATTCAGGGGTTAGGATGGTTAAAGATGAGGTGTTATTAAGTTCTGAGAATTCGAGCATACCCAGCCATAGAGATTTGCTTAATTACATTGATTACCTTTATTTTGTTCTAGTTTAATTTAAAATTTTGATCATTCTTTTGTGGAGTAGTTATTAAGCAATGTTACAATCAAGTAATTATTCTGGATTTGTGTGATATATTTCATTGTTGTTTTAGCCTTTTTTTGGCTTTACTTATTTACAGTAATGACTTTGAAGAAAAATTTTCTTTTAAAGAACTCATTTTGAAACAAGGTTTTCTGGCTAATAAAAGTAGTTTTTAATGATTATATTTTAGAATTACTATTGAAAAGTATAACCAAAGAACAGTAATCATTCAGAAATTACTTATTATAATTACATATGGAGAAATAAACTTTTCTTCATTAAAAAACCAAAAAAGCTCTTAATTGAAGGTTTTATATTTTGAGGTAAAGCCCTTTACTGTAGTTATATTGATTGATGAACATAGGCTTTAGAGATTGTAGTTATCTAGCTTTTTATTGAGTTTCTTTAGATTTCTGCCCGAATCCACTTTGTTGGACTACATTAGATTATTTAGGCTTAATATAATTATTGTTCTGTTGTTATGATAATATTTGAAATGTGGACAATGTATTATATGTTAATTGTTGTAGCTAAGTTATAATGTTTATTTTCAGTCCCTTTGATAAATTAGTTTGTGGTGTTGTCAAATTACGATATGGTTTTTTATTACAATTTCTATATGTTTTACAATTCATATATTGAGCAGTTGCTTAAATTAGATATATATTGTGGTTAGTTGTGATTTAGCACATTTTTCTAAGCTCTAGAGACTATAATTTATATTTGATTTGTGAAATGAAGATGATATGGAACCCACTCACCGGGAGAAGCGTAGGATTGTACGTTGTCTTGCAAGTGATCATATTAGCGTCGAGTACATTGACGAGAAGGTGCATATTTGTATGTTTAATAACCCACTCTATTATTTGTTTGTTATAATGAAGTTATTAAATCATATGACAAAGGATTCAAAATCTTAATATTTGCGGATAGTTCTATTACTTTCAATACATTTTATTTACTATTATTATTTTTAAGTAGTAATGCAGCTCTTAGGAATTTAGATTTTTGAAGTTTGATAGTATCAATAGTACCTACTTGGAATTGTCATGGTGGAAAATTTAAGCTTCTAATTATTTATTTACTCTAATGAAATAATAAGATGAAGAATCTAGCCACTATTACTTATTGGTGGACCGATCTAGCCCCAAATCACATGGTGTTCCACTATAAGTGATTAGTAATTTCCCTAATCTATTCACATCCAAGATTGGATTTATTGAGCTCGGGATCCCCCACTATTATAGCTGGCGGGCCGGTGTAACACCCCAAAAATTTACTACTAAAATTTTTTGTTTTATTAAAAGAAGTAGCGAAAGCAAAATAACAAAACTGTGAATTTTAGGGATATTACCGCCACACTTAGTACCAGCTGATTCACTCCTACCGTTCGAGTACGAAGTGCTAAGGCTGAAAGTGAAAAATACAACTTACGATAAATTCAAACCATATTAAAAATCAGAATAGCACAAATAAACATTTACAATAGTATAATCCACTAATGGGGTTACAAGAATACAGATTACATTTAAACTAGGGGTTAAAAGAGAAAGAGTGAAACCCTAAAATTCCGGATAATTTCCATTCTCTCTTTCCCATTGCCCACTTGAATAACACATAAAAATGGACTTACAAAGGACATTGCCCATTGAATAGGCAGGGGCCCCACGAATGGAACCTTTTAGTACTATGTTACTGAGTAAACCTTTAAAATACGCTGAAAAATAGGCCCGCAATGCCACATATGATACAAAACTATATAAAATGAGATATGCATACATAACATTCACACACTATTATTACCGTTGGATATCCGGTGGAGCGGTACTCATAAACATCTTTCTAGGGTAAAACACTCCTAGGCCACTATTATATTCGGTGGACCAGTACTCATAAACATAATTCAATTAGGCCCAACTCATTAGTCTTTCACTTTCACGATTAGTGTTTTTCCTTTTTACTCATCACAACAATTCCATTTATTTGCATCGATGGGGAGAACAAGATCTTGGGACACAAAGGTACACCGGTCGTACCAGTGTATATAAGCTACTCAATACCCTTAAACTATCAACCCAGGGATGCAAAGGTACCCTGGTCGTATTGGTGCATACAGCTACTCAGTACCTTGCCAACAAGGACACCTAATTCATAAGTATGCATACCCCCGAAATAGGTCCGTAGAGTTAGATATAGTAAGATATAGGGCCTGGCTAGGTTACAAAGGTACACCAACAAATACCAGAATCACCATGGGCTAAACCACATCTTTAGGGTAGCAACCTCTAAAGAGCCACCATTCCTGATCTCAAGTTATTTTTCTTTAATTATTAGTGTCTTAATTAAGGTGATCATGAAAAGCACAACAATCGAATACGTATTCACTTTCAATTGTTCTGATATCATTAGGTACTTCTTATTCATACAATTATCTAAGATAACTTAGAGGAATCATTAAGGTCATCATTGTCTCATCCAATTCCTATTTACGGTTCGTTCTCAGAATACTTACTGATTGTCAAATACTATTCAGTGTTACTTGAGTCTTATTATGGAACTCTATTATTCCGTCGACATATTAGATACGAATTACTAATTTACCCCTTTCATCTCTACAAAATTATCGAACTATCCCTTACTCGTATAATTATTAAGTTATCCCTTCTTTACTTGCCAATTTACCATATTACCCTCCATGTTACATAATTATCAAATTACCCTTTAGTTGGTTAAATTACCAAATTGCCCTTCTCCATTATCATAATTACCATATTACCCTTTAGTTGGTTAAATACCAAATTTTCCTTTTACTTACAAAATTACCAATTTTCCCTTTACTTATAAAATTACCATTTTGCACTTATTACACCACTTTTACTAAAACATCCTCACTACATGGGATACTACTATTAGTGCTCCATTCTCATCATTCAACTCCACCAACTATTATTATTCAACATAATCCTCATTAGCATCCACACATATTAGGACACACTCTTACGTAGACATATTACTAAAATGCCCCTAAGGCTCATAATAACAATATTTATGCATCAATGGTCACAATAACATAACATATCATGGGTAAGTACTTAACATTTTTGTTAATAACAAAACTCCTTCCTTATGCATTATTTCTACATATGGCACATAAACTAGCACGCTTTCCTTTCTATCAATCAATAAAAGCAACTACATATATTATACTAAACAACATATATCATGCATAAAAACATATTATTAACCCTAATTTGATAGCATACGTTTATCCATACGTTAAAGTGAGGTTTAGCGATTACCTTATTTCCCAAAAAAATCGAACCTTACCGGCATCCCTATTAAAGATTCAAGATTTAATTAGCAAAATCAATACCTAAAAATAATATCCATAATTATCATATTAGAAATAGGAAAAACCAAAAGCATAAAACTTTATTGAAACTTAATTAATGATATACTTAACTTAACCATTATGAAATGCCTCAAAAATTTTAATTATAAAAATTATCGTTAAATAAGATTTATTAGGAAAATTATTTTAATAAATTATTTTTATTAAAATAAAAGGAAATTTATTAAGGCAAATTAATAATAAATTTTAGAAATATTTTAATTAGAGAAAATTTTGGTATTTTAACTAATTAAAGATTTTAAATTGGGAATTAATTAAATAAATTATTTTATTTAAATTAGGAAGGATAAAATAGTTTCAAATTAATATTAATTTTGTAAATAATTTAATTGAAGAAAATTTGGGTATTTTGCTAATTAAAATGGAGTTTATGAAAAATCTTTTAAAATTCCTAATTTAGTCTAAAAAGGGATTTAAATATTATTTTATTTAAATATTACTATTTTTTTGAACATCCCAAATATTTTAATAAATTTAAATACCCAATCTAATTATTTTTCCTTTTTGCCTTTTTATTTTCCTTTTTCTTTCTTTCTTTTTCCTTTCTTTTCCTTTCTTTCCTTCTTTTCCTTTTTCCTCTCCTTTTCCCCCTTGGGCCTGCCCACTCCCGCAGCCCAGTTCCCCCTCTCCCTCCTTTCCTTTGCGCGGCCCAACCCGCGCAGTCGACCCTCTTCTTCCTCCCTCGCTGCGCGACACTTCTCTTATTTTTCCCTTGAAACTCGTCTTTTAGTCTAAGTTGCCCCTCACCTCGCTCTCGGCCCAGTCTCCTCTTCTTTTCTTTCTTTCTTTTCTGTGCCGAACCGCCCGGTCCAACTTCCCCCCATCTTCTCCTTCCTCTTCCAGCCCTGACGCCATACCTGTAACCTCCACCCTTCCCGAAAATGGCACCGCCGGCCATACGTGTCGTGACCGACCTTTCTCCCGCCCATTCTCTTCCCCTCGGCGCACACTCCAATTTGAACTACCCCACTACCATTTTCTTCTCCACATTTGCCCCCATTTTCCCCTACGAAGGTTGGGCATGATTTGAAATTGTGCTGACCGATCAACACCATAACCGCCCCATTTCTCACCGGCTTTGACTTCCTAGTAACCTCTAGAACTCGAGTCTACCCTCCACCACTATAAATACCCATCGTATGGCCTGATTTTGAGACTTTTTCCCCCCAAAACCCTAAATACAACCTGTGCGCCACCGCAGCTTTAGACATATATTCCTCCACCGTTAGCCAACCTCACCACCGTCTCTTCCTCCCAAACTCTTCCCTACAACGCCCTCTAGCTAACTAAACCATCCACATCCTTCGATTCTCATTGCACGGGCCTCCATAACCGTGCAAAGTTTCATATTCTTCTCGCCAAAATTTTTACCCCAAAACCTTAAACCACTGCCCACCACCACATATGCCGCTTCTACCACCCTCTGAACCACTCAAAAACTCCTGCTAATTCTCCTCCACCGACCCATAAACTTCTTTTCTTTTTCTCCTTCCCCCTTCCCTCTTTTTCTTCATTTTCCCCTTTTAGATCACTTTTCCGGCCACCGTCGAGCACCACCGCCGGTGCCACCCATCCCCTCCAACTCAAGGTGAAACCCTAGACCTTTTCAACACTTCCCTTCGATTTATTGAAAATTATTCTGCTTATATCCTAATTTTTAATATTAATTTGATTTTAATTATTATTATTATGGTTATCAACTGTAACCTAATTGCTAAATTTTGTTGACAGGTTTGGGAGTATTCTTGAGTTAGATAAATTATTATTCTCAAATTTTTGTTATTTAATATAATTATTACATGTTTACTATTATTATTAATAAGGTTATTAATATTACTATTATTAGTATAATTATTTATTTAATATTGTAATTATTTCAGGGGGGTCAAAACCTAAAATTTTAATTAGGTCTTGCACCCTTAATTTTTATTACTATTATTAGCATTTTTTTAACATTATTACTATTATATTATAATTATTATCTTTATTAACTTTTATATTATAAGTATATATAGTATTGATATTATTATTACCATTTTTGAATAGTATTATTATCAAATGGGGTGCTTTCAAAAGCCACCTTGTAATTTTAAGATTTATGGTATTATTAATATTAATATTCTACGAATAAGAGTATTATTAATAATATTTTACTTTTATTGTTGTTGTTATTATTATTATTATTATTATTATTATTATTATTACTATTACTAATACTATTTTGGTGAAGGGTAGAAACCCTTATATCACCACTCATTTCGAATAAAAATAGTAATTTATTTGTATTTTTAAGTAATATTTTGTATAGTTAATTATTATGTAATATTGTTTTAATTAAAAACCAAGTCTTAGAATAAGTTAGGGAATAATAAAATTTTAGGAGGGAGCCTAATTCTAGTATATGTTTATATAATAGGTGAACCCAGTCAAATCCCTGAAGTGGAATAGGAACGTGCACCAAGACCGGTGACATTTTAGGTAAGGGTGTTACTAAGGTCATTTGTGTGTTTATGTGCATTATGTGCTTCATATGCCATGTATTCTATGTTTATCATTATTGACATTTTAGGTAAAATAATGATGGGTAGTGTAACAATGTGGCGTTAGGGTTTTGTATAATATGGCATGGTGTTAGGGTTTTGCATGAAATGGTACGGTGTTAGGGTTTTGCATGAAATGGTACGGTGTTAGGGTTTTGCATAAAATGGTATGGTGTTGGAGTTTGCATGAAATTGCATGGAGTGAGTATTTGCATGGGAGCTAGGGTTTACATGGAAGCGTGGTCTACGTGGAGCTAGGGTTTGCATATAAATTAGGGTTTGCATGGAAGTGTAGTTCACATGGAGTTAGGGTTTGCATGGGAACTAGGGTTTGCATGGAAGTGTGGTTCACATGTAATTAGGGTTTGCATGGGAGCTAGGGTTTGCACGGAAGTGTGGTTTACGTGGAGTTAGGGTTTGCATGGAAGGTGGTTTACGTGGAGTTAGGGTTTGCATGGGAGATAGGGTTGCATGGAGTTAGTCATGCATGTTTGGGAAAATATTTGTGAATGACAAATGTTTATGAATAAAATATTTAAGACATTAAGTACTTAAAGTGGAAGATATTGAGACGGGACCAGCCAATCCACCGGTTAGGAATAGTGGTTAGGGTTTTACCCTATATGTGACCGATCCACCAGTTATAATAGTGGTTAGGATATGAGGTCCTATATGTGACCGGCCCACCGATTATAATAGTGGGGGATCGCGAGCTCAATAAAGACAAACCAAAGTTGTCAATGCTATTAAAAGGTACTAATTACTTATAGTGGAACACCATGCGAGCAGGAACCAAGACGATCCACCGGTCAGGAATAGTGGTTAGGGTTGTAGCCTATATGTGACGGATCCACCGGTAATAATAGTGGTTAGGGCATGATGCTCTATGTGTGACCGACCCACCGGTTATAATAGTGGGGTGTTCCTGTACTTGCATGGATTGATAAAAAGGCATAACGTGAATTGACTTCCGATAAAAGGATGATTAATTAATTAATCTGGACCTTTTTGGGCCTTATGTGTGGACTTGTTGGTTATAAGTTATGGATTTCACTTTATGCTTCTATATATCGTATGTGTGGGTTTGTAAATGTATGTTGACCATTATCCTGCATGATTTGATGTGTTATATGCCGGCCTTAGTACTCGGTTACCTTACTCAGTACGTAGCGTACTAATCACCCATTTCATGGGTGCTGCTCATTCCCACGAGTAGAAGGTCCGTCTGATCTATTGCAGGTAGGAGATACCTACTTTTATGCTATCGATGTCTATGGGACATCAGGAGGGGCTGAGTGATGTTTGGGCTGGATCAGTTCCTAGAGCGGCATGGCTGTTTTTCTTTGTTTAAAATTATGACTCATGTTACTTTTGCTATGTTTGAATTATCAAAACAATTTTACTAATGTTGTTTAGTTATTATCTGGAAAAATAATAGCTAGTATTTCAAATTATATAAGACTTACATGTACTCTGATTCTCCTTTTTAGCAATTTGGATTATTAATATTATTTTTCAGAGTATTTTCTTAGCCTTAGCACTTGGTACTTGAACAGTAGGAACGAACTGGTCTGGTACTAAGTGTGGCGGTAACATTCCCAAAAATTTACGGTTTTAATTTATAAGTATTGTGTTTTAAAAAAAATGTGTAAATTTTGGGGGTGTTTCACATTATTATATCTTAAAATCATTAACCAAAATAACTAAGGGAAGGTAGAAACTCACACTGTTCATGCAGTGTGAGCTGCATGGAAACACAAGGGAGGAGGTGGTTGAAGGTGGGTGGAAGAAAGAAGGAAATGGCTATTTTCAGGTTTGGGTTTTGGGGCTAGGAAAGAGGGAAGGTGGGGGAGAGTTAGGGCAAGGGATGTGTGTAGGGGTGGAGAGGGGGTATAAGTGGTGGTCGGGGATGTGTGATCGGCGGCGGCAGCAGGGCTGCAAAAGTGGCGGTGGCTGAGAAGGAAGGAAAAGGGAGGAGGAAAAGGAGGGGCTACAGGTGTTTATTTCAGCCAAATGAGGTAAAGGGTGGTAGGGGAGGTTGTAGGGAGTGGTTTGGCGGCTCAGGTGGTGGCGAAAACGGTGGGACAAAGCCGATAGAGGAGGATCAGGGTAGTTGTCGAGAAGGGAGAAAAAGAAGAGGAAAGGAAGGAGGGGGCTATAGGGGGATTGAGGGGTAGTGTGGTGGTGCAGCGTGGGAGTAGGAGGTGGCAGGAGGTGGTGCTAGCGATTAGTGAGGCGGTGGTAGTGGTGGAATGGGGAGACAATACAATAATAGGGCGAGAGGATAAAGGGAGAGATATTGTTGTTGGGAGAGGGAAGGAGGCTCCAAAATGGGGTAAGGAAGGGCTGGTGAGGAGAAGAAAAAGGAGAGGGAAAAGAGGGGAGCAGGTGGCTGGTCGAGGTAGGCTATAGGGGCAAGCGGCTGTTGGGGTGGTAGGGAGAGGGAAGGGGAAGAAGGGAAAGAAAGGCATGCGACTGGGGGTGTAGGGTTGGTTAGGTCCAGAATGGGGAAAAAGGAAGGGGGGAGAGAGAGGGAGAGTGGTAGGGAGGTAAGTGGTTGTCGGGGTGGCAGCTGCATAGCATGGCTTGGGGTGGTCAGGCATGGAGGAGGAAGAAAGGAAGAAGAAGAAGGAAAGAAGGGCAAGCCGGGAGAGGGAGAAAAAGAGAATTAAGTCGGCCCAATCGGGGGAAGAAGGAAGGAAGGAAAAGAAAAGAAGAGGGGCTAGGTTGCATTGCCATGCAAGAGAAGGAGGAGGGAAGGGGAGACATGGGCCAGCGGTCCAACGCACAAGGGCGAGAGTAGGTCGTGGCTTGGTGGCCCAAGGGGAAAAAAGGAAAAAGAAAGAAAGGAGAAAAAGGAGAGAGAAAAGGAAAAAGGAAAAAAATAAAAGAGAAAATACAGAGAAAATAGATAAAATAATTTATGCAAAAATAAGATGTAATATTTTTGGTAGATAAATAAATTTAATAATTTAATTTAATATAATTTAATATATTGGTTTAAAAAGGATTATTTTAGTAAAATATTGGTTTGAAAAATTATTTAAATAAAAAGAGTATGATAAAATAACAAAATATTTATTTTAATTTATTAAATATTCATATCCAATTTTATATACTCAAAAATCCATAAAATATTAAATTGAATAAATTTAAAAGCTAATTTATCCCAAATAAAAGTTATTTATTAAATTATAGGTTTTTAAAATTTTGGGGGATTACACCTTTAGCACTTGTTGCTCTCCTAATCATTTTTTAAAAGTTGTTAGCAAACATGTATTAGCTAATCCATCAAATGTTGATGCATTGAATGAAATCGGTTTTGGAGAACTTCTAAAATTATATACACTAATTTTACAAATACAACTTTGTAAATTGATTTTTGTACATTTTGACTTTTCTTATTGTGGTGTAGAGGTTGGTATTGGAAAAAAAATGATAAAATTTGATGAATCTCATGTTTATGAAATTATTGGCATCCTACGGGGTGATATACTTGTAAAGGTTGAAGGTTCATGGGTTGATATTGAAGACATAGTTGCAAAATATGGTCTAGAAAATGTGAAAGGAATGACGACATCTTGGAATCACATATTGGGATTTGTTAAGGAAAACCAATCTGACAACTTATTCCTTCATGCATTTAATATGTATGCTATGACTATGTTATTAGATCCAAGTTCTAGACCGAAGATCCGTTTATAGTTCTTGCAATCATTACGAGGTTGTTCCAAAATCAAAAACCTCAATCGGTGCCAATATATACATAAATTGACTGTCAATGACATTTAACAATGGCGTCAGGCTTTAAGGAGATGTGGGAATAGAAGAACCTATGCTACTGGTTGCATATATGTCCTCATGGTATGAAAGTCAATGCCTCTATTTATTTATTTAGTTATACCAAAAAAATGATGGCAAAGTGTATCCACATATCATTTCATTGTTGTTATTTTTTCATGTAGATATGGTACATAGAAAAGACTTATATTGAGGGGTTTACTGTGCCTACCAAATTTCCTCTCTTATCTGCATGGAGGGAAGATCTCACATCTGAGAGATTAATGCTGGTGCTCAATTATTTTAAAAAATTTAGCCTTGTCGAGGTCAATCCAATTATAAACTTTATTTTTTTAAACTCATAGTTATGACAACGCAATTTTTTCAGCTTTGTGTTTGTTGGTATTAAATTTTTTACATTTTCCAAGCGAAACCAAGTAATGTTGGTAATCCAACATATTTTCCTGATCACAATGGTTTTTGTAAAGACCACAATGATGCATACCCGAGTGAAATCCCACTTGAAGACGTCCCTAGTTCTTCATTTGTAATATTAACCTTTGCACGCTTATTTCATCTTAATTGTTCCATTTTTATATGTGTGTTTATGCTATGTGGTATATATAAATCTATGATATTTTTTTTTGTTTATTGGTAGCGTGTCGTTGCTGCTATCAAATTAAATCTAATCCTAACCCAAATAATAATAATTAACAATACGTAGCATAAGGTAAGAAATGATCATTCCCATGAGGATGCAATTTTAAACTCTAAAATATTAAATAAAAAAATTAATAAAAATAAAACGGTATACATATATATACTATTCACATATTTATAAAAATTGGGGGGGGGGGGGCGTTCTCATATAAAAGGAAAAAAATAATAATTAAATTAGCTAATAGCTGATTTAATAACTAAACTAATCTAAGAATTAAATAAATATAACGTATACATATCTACCCTTCTCCATCCCAAATTCTATATTAAATTTGCATAGCCTATTTCTATTAAGTATAAGATATTTAAATAATTAAGGTTGATAGGCTAACCGTAAAGAATTAACCCGCTAACTCTCCCGGCTCCAAATATTATCTAATTAGTCTAACTCCTACATTTTTCCTAATACTAATTAATCTCTCTAAATTAATCTTTGCCATTCAAATAACCTAGAGATAAATTAATTGCATTAAGATCAAAGGAAACTCATTAGCCCTAGCCAAATTAAAAACCCGCATTCTCAAATTGACTAGAATAAATTATATTTTAATTCAATTTAGTTACTTACGAAGACCCCGAATTAAATTAATTGCTACTTGTTCTAATTAATTACTACCCCGCTAGAATTAACTAGATAGCTACAACCCTTATCCTAGAAATTGATCATATTTCATATATCAGACAAGAATTTATAGACGGATCGCAAATATAATTTATATATCAAAAACTCAATTATTCAACATCTAAAATAATAACGCATAATAAAAATTCAAGCTTAACAAAACATGGCTAATTAAATTTAATATAGAACACAAGTTTCATTCAAGATACATTAAAATTTAAGTAAAGAATTATATAAAAGAAGGAAATTTAGAATAGATACAAGAACTTTTCGATCAAAGTACACTTGTGAGGATTTCTCCAACAGATTAGTTATTCTCCATAGGATCACGAACCTGCTCGTTTATTATGGCAAATCCCTCTATTAATATAAATTCTAGAATTAAATTTAATGCTCCCTAATTTACTTGTGGGGAGGAGTAGGGAGTAGGAAATTAAAAAGAAAAGGGCTCTCAGCTTCTTATATCTTTGATGAGGCTTCAAATTTCTTTCTGTGCTTTGGTGGACGGCCCTATTTCTCCCCTATTATGTGTGTATTAAGATTTATATATATATAGTGCATGAGCCATTTGCTATCTCTCTTTTCTTTAGTCGTAAGTCTCCCAATATTTAAGGAAAGCTGTTACGTGAAACGATTACATTTTGCTTTATTTCCTTTAGTTCTTTGATCTTCTCTTTATCATTTAATCTTCACTTGAAATTGTTACGTTTTATTAGTTACTAACTTAATTTATTGGTGTGTCTTTTCAGCTCCTGGCCCACATGCAGTGTTGCTTATGGGGCCCATGTAAAGAAAGAATAAAAATAGTAACTAATTAAATCATGCCTACCAAACTTTTATTATGTAAAATACTTCTGCTGTAAGTTTAAGTTCAATTTTTCCAATTATACATCTAGATTTAGAGAAAATTTCTAGAAATAAGAACTTTAGATCTTGATTTTAGCTTTACATAGCAATTTGAATTGTCTAAATCCGAGTTCATACGTAAAATTTATAGCCAAAATACTTCATGCCGTCAAATAACATACGGATTTTCATCTTTTTGAATATATGAGATTATTATATTTTAAGCACAAAATTATAAACAATGTAAATAAACTCACATATTACTAAAATAAGTGACCAAAAGTATAGAATAAAAGGGTATAAAATATATAAAAATATGTGTTTATCATTTACCAATTTCTCAAGACCCATACGCCAAGATTTTTTCAAATATTCGATCAATGAAACAATGCATCCAATCTCATGATATTTCCATTCTTAATTATATACAACATATTGAGGAACAATTAATGTTGTTGAAATCTCAGCAAAAACCCTAATCCAGTGATCATTATTCTAATATGTTGTTCCCTACAGTGGAATCACCATCTTGCTTTACTAAAAATCCACCCCAGCAATGCACTGAATCTCCATTTGTTGACTCAAATAGAGCATCTCCTACCCACCCTTCTCATGCCGATGAAAAATCAATTCCCCCTAATAACAATCAATCCACATCTCAGAAACATTCACTTGGCCATGATTACAATGCATCCCATAATGAGGATGGTGATCCTGTACATGATCACGAACATGTACACATTTTAGGTGAAGAAGTTGTTTCTCATGGTAATTATGATGATGATCAACAATTTTGCACCAGTATTAGATGTACAAGTCATAAAAGATCACCCTCCCTCCCTACACCAAATCATGACCTTATATTAAAGGATGTTGCAAGATCAATCGTGAATGTTAGCAAGCGTCGAGTGCCTAGATCCGCTGCTATAAATTCACCTTTTGTTTGATCTGTCCAGGCTAAGGTCATGATTTGAAAACTTTCTTTGAATAAGTATATTCAGAGGCTTAATGATGCATCAATTCAGTCAAAGTGAGGATATTATCTATTTAAATGGTTAATAAACTTTTGTGTTATATTATAGGATTGTAAATGATATAATTTATATTCATGAGGTTATCGTCTATATGAATGCTTGTCTCAATTTGATCATTTTTCATGTTGCAGTTTTTTAGTGAAATTGTTGCTCAATAACAAATTTTCATTTGACGAAGGCCGAGTTGCTGTCGATGATGCCTAAACATTGGGTTAACAACATGGTACTATTATGCCTCATATTCATGGGTAACTATGGTGTGTTACTCAATTCTCCTCTATTTTGTAATAGTTTTAATTATATATATATATATATGTATGTCTTTGTGTGTAGGTTATTTAGATCATCTGTGTAGTTTTCAATTAGAGAGTTGATTCAAATGGACATAAATCATGAAAGATATACATTAGCCCCACACACTCTGTGAGTAATTGCTTACCCTATAACATCATGATGGAAATAATTTCAGTTGTCATGATATAAACCATTCATGAACAAGTAGGAAGGAATCATAAGTCAACGTTTGTCACTTGACTCAAGAAAGCTAATAAGGACTATTTATAAACCAATATTCAAGGATTTTCCACTAACAGATTTAGCCGGTAACAGATTTAACCGTAGTTGAAATGGTATATTTCTAATCACTACTTCTAAATAATACTATCATCTACATTCTTATCTTACTATTCTTAGGTTTGTGAAGCTAATATATATACCTTACCTTGTAGTTGTTTTTCCCCATCAATGAAGGAAACCACTAGTTTATTATAAATTTAAACATTTGACATGCCAGATATGACATCCTTGACTGCCGAAGTGGGACCTGTAATTTGCCAGAACATGCTAAGCTTTTGAAAAACTTGGTTATTCATACTACTGCATTGCATGTAATTGGTGGTTTTATTTGTATATCTCAATACTAATTTGATCAAAGTTTTGAATAGGAATAGCATGATTGCAAACTTTGAATATTTCCTGCACCTTTTAAGTAGGGCGTATTAATTATTGTTAATCCTAAGATTATGCAGATCACACCATGAAAAGAAAAAAAATGGCCATACCTCACCAATGCACATAATTTCCACACTCCTCCACCAAAAGGAATATATGTTAGATGATAATCATTAATAAAGTTAGTGCAATCAAGTATGCATGTCACATATACATTACACTTGCCTACAACTAACTTATTTTTTATAATAGTTGTTACATTTATTTTTATTTCATCCCTTAAGTCGTTTCTTATATTGCACATAAGAGTATTGCAATGGGATACATTCTTGAGAAAGCAAAACACAATAAATGAGACATAGTATCACGTTTGGCAAGACATTACAGTGAAGTATCAAAGTGTGTAACAATGTAATACTTTTTTAAGTACTATGATTTTATATGTGCTTACCTATTATGATCATCTTCGAAGAAGGAAAATACGATAAGTTGTTAATGATAAATATCATGTATTTATAGGGATGATTGTGGTCTATGGACAATAGCATATATGGATTTATGGAATGGGAGGATGACTTCTCAACTTGATATAGTAAGTTACTTTTATATATTATAATTTCCTATAATTAGATTCAATTGTTTTGGGTGTTTTATAATTTCATTGCTATCCTCATCCATATTAAGATCTCATACATAATCGTTGAGTTTGAATTTTCAGCGTCATGCTATCCACTATAGATTCTACTATATAACCTCCTTATTATCTATAGAAGCTAACACAATCTGTCATAAATTAGTTGCATCATGTTTTCTCTATAAACTAAGATTCTAACTATATTTGTATCATGGACCTTTTAATAAGAGATTGCATGAATATGTGTGTACATCTTATTACACTAATTCTTATAAGTATTTTTTTGCACCACATCGTTAGGTGTGTGATGTTGGTGTAGTTATTGAAGGCTGGTGCTTTAATGGAACTTTTGATATGTGCATGCTCACATAGATTAAGAGATAACTAGTTTTATGTTTTTTGGAAAACAAATTGTTACCATAAATCCATGGTAACTAATGCTAGTTCTTATATTAACATGTAAAGCCTTAAAGGTAGGCCCGAACTAACCAAAATTATTCTTCATATAAGCTAATTTTGGAGATTGTTTGGCCTTTTGGTTTTAGGTCATAGCAAATTTAATGCAGGTTGACACATGTGCTCTCATGTTTAACTTTAAGTTTGTAGTTAGCATATTTATTTATTCATGCTACTTTTAGTTCCTGGTTGCTGATAGGAAGAAGACTGGGATTATGCATTAGAAATGGATCAATTAACGTGGAAATTAGGGGGAATATGTTGGTCACCGTATGGCTTAAAATTAGGATTTACATTGCTTATTGTTGCACATAGTGTAAAATTTAGGTGTTGGTACTTTCAGATACGGTATTAAATGTACGTTGCTTGATTATGTGCCTGATGTTCGGAAATTGATTGTCTTAGTCCGTTACTTGTATGATTTAGCTATTTGACATTAGGGGAAAATGTAGATACTAATAATTTATATTATACTACACACCTTAGCTTGCAAGGATTTTTGCTAAAACATTATATAACCATGATTCTAATGTAATACTAATTCTATTATTTGACTAACATGTTATATAATAAATAACTAGAAACTATGAAGCACCAGCTAATCATGATAATGTAGTTAATTATGCAACTACATTTTTGTAATTCCATATGTACATGTATATAAATATAAATGTACAACTATTACGTTCTATAAGTACGGGTAATCATAACTAAATGAACAACCATAATTTTACTTGTAAAATGCTTGGTATGCATGAATTTATTAGTATATTTGATATTCCTATTTTGAAATCATATAATAAAATTTTAAATTATAAAAAAATATATTTGAAATAGGTCCATATTAATTTATGTTTTTATTTTATAATTAGATAATGATATTAACAACTCCTATTTATTTGGAAGATATTATTAGGTACATGTAGCTTCTATAAACTTGGAAAATAATCCATACATTTAGTTACATATAACATTACTTATAGAACATATAACACATATACATTTATATTATTATAGTTGTACATTTTTATATCAACTACATATACACATAAGTTTACAACTGTTACCTTTTACAAGTACGGCTATGTAAAGCTCAATGTAACACCATAATTTGGGTCTACTAAAATGGTTGCCATGCAATAATAATCTAATTCATATATTTGATGCTTCATATTTGCCAACATTGCAAAATAAGAAATTATAAATGTTTGTATGTAAAAACTACAAATATTGTATGATCTATTGGCACATCTTCTATGATAAATCGTGAGTGTAATATTGCTCCAATTTTGGAAATTTCATTGCACGTTCATGTATGTAGTTATTTATGTATGGGTATTTTGTTATATAAGTACATGTATTGAATGCATAATGTATTGCTATAAATTTAGTTCGTTAATATACTTCCTGCACATGAATTTGTTATGTTATTCTAATGTGTCTATTATGAAAATAACAAAAAAATATTATTAGCACATTAAATTAAAGAAACTTATTTACATAAAGGAAAAATGCACCATATATCTCTGCATTTGGGGAAAATTACACTATATATCCAATCACCTAATTCTAAAATTCTTATAATCCCAAACTTGGAAAAATTACACAAATATTCCTTAACCTCAATTGAAATTGTAATGTAATTGACAAATTTGCCCTTATGTGTTTTTACTAATATATAACAACTTATTTCCTTCTAATTTGTCACCTAAAATACCAAACATTTTGCATTTCACTATGGTTTTCCCCCAATTTTTTTACCCTGTCAAAGTGGAGAAATTTAGAAATGCACATTTTCCTATAGCCATAGATGATGTTGTTTTTTCAGAAGCCTTATACACATTTTGCCCATAGTTTCTTCATATTTCATTTAATTTTAAATATCGATCTTGATATGACAATATATTAACTATTAGCACTAAAATTAACTCCCAACTCAACATAAATATTTGTTAATGAGGATAATTATTTAGGAATTCAGGTTCTTGTACATGTACAAAAACAAATATGTATAGGTATATTGTATTAAATGTACGTGTACTTATAATGAAATGTACAAATACAAGTATATACTTTCTGTATAATTAATTGTTCCCATTTTCATGGATTCTATTATGAACTTATCCAAAACAATATATTAGAACATAAATTGGTAGAAAGTAAGATTTAATTAAATGTCAGCCATATAAAATTTCGACTAATATAAAATTAAAAATTTTATATTATAATAATTTGAATGTGATGGTAAATTAAGTTTTGAAGTTCCATGGAAAACAATAACAAGTTTTCTTCATATTTCATGAATTTTGGATATCAATATTGAATTGAAAATGTATTAATTTTTAGCACTAAAATTAACTTCCAACTCATTGTAAACATTTATTAATGAGGACAACCATTTAGAAATTCAGGTTCATGTACACATATAAAAATGAATATGTATGGGTATATTGTATTAAATGTAAGTGTAATTATAATAAAATGTACAAATACAAGTATATGTTTCCCGTATAATTAATTGTTCCCATTTTCATGCATCCTATTATGAAATTATCCAAAATTAATTATTATAACTTAAATTGGTGGAAACATATCTTAAATTTAATGTTGGCCATATAAAATTTTGACAGAATTACAAAATTATTATATAATGGTATGAATGTGATGGTACATTAAGTGTTCAAGTTCAATCGGAAACCGAATAGTAGGTAATCTAATAATTTCATTTAATTGTGGAAATCAATCTTGGTCTGCCATTGTATTAATTATTAACACTAATGATATAAATTTCCAAATCATGATTTGCATTTGCTATTAATCGCTGCCATTTACTCTGATTAGTGGATGTACACTTATGAAAACATTCATGTACGAGAATATTGGAATAAATGTACAGGTATTCATAACTTATTGTATAAATCTGATTTTAGTTTGGTAATATATTACCGCATCATTTTGTTACGTGAATTTAGGGATCATATTATGAAATTAGCCAAAAATAAAAATATTATAACATATATATAAAGAAGCATTTAACTTTATTATTCGCCTAGTAGAAATTTAATTTTTTTAATTGTCTAATTTTAATTGTACCATCATGAATATGATCGTCAAATAAAGTTTGTAGTTTGATTCAAAAATAAATAGTATAAAATATTATATGAAATTTTGGAACCCAACCTTTATTTGGTTATAATCTGAGCACATAATATACAAATTTACATTACCTAGTTTTGTGTCCTAAAGTGTTTAAAGGCATAGAATATACATTATAAAGTATTTAAAGAGAACAAATATTTATGAATAATTGAAATCGGTAGCTTGTATAGTATGAAAACAAACACATTCATGTAAAATGCATAAGATTGACAAAGCTCATAAGCATAGACCACTGTTAAAGCCGAAACACCACCTAGAGGATTTATGTGGTCAAAAAATATGATTTATTTAATCTAAAGCATGTAATTTAAGAGTTAATCGTTGGTTCATATATATATCCAGTAGGATGTTAAAGACCAACACCGAATATTGATAAGCGAATGCCAAAAATAAATTTAAAAAAATAGTTAAACCAAACTCATGCCTAATACAGCACTTCTAATATAAAGTATTAATACATAAGGTTTATATATGTCCTACATAGTATACTATGGTCATGTGCATAAAAAAATTACATTGTACCCCATAATAGTGAAATGAGTCATCGATACACCGACGACCGCTAAGTGTTAATATAAGCAAAATTATCATAGAAATATATGATAAAAATGGTTCCCAATCCTAAGATAATCAATTTAAACACTATATTACTTACTTGAGAACATGTTCGAATGTTTTAATCTCTTTTACCACATCGGCTACAAGTTTGGACTCTTTTTAGCAGTGTAAATTTAAGTATATTATACACATACATATTTTCTATTAAGAATTGAGAAGGAAAAAAATTCGTGTTGATAAATGTTTGTAACCTTCGACGATGTGGTTGCCTGGTTGTGTACAAGAGGACAATGTTCGGTCGTAGTAACAAATGGTTTAGCCCCATTACATCCATGTGCATCATGCCATCTTGATTGCCGACAAGTGCGATTGTTGTGACACGATTCACCACATATTGACAAAACCAACTGGATTGGTGGCTTTCATATAACAAGCCACGATCGAAAAAGTACCTTCAAGTTGTGGATTAAAACCAACAAATTTAGTGATACACATTGTAATTAGTGACAGATACAAATGTTATTATAGTAATACAACTAAAATACTAATATAGAATTACCTAGACAAAGCTTATTATCAATAGGCAGACAAAAATCTCCAAAAATGTTGAATTTTCCAATTGAGTGCATATCTTTGAACATTGTAATGACAGACTCCCACTAACAATCAGTATTTTGTGACTGGGACATGCTTCATAATATAATTTCATAACCAACCTACATATGGGCATGTGACACATCATATTCATGTATATGTCTTTGAAACCATGTTGTAGATCATTAAAAGACCAAACTTTGGGTTTTACTCGGCCAATATCGACAAAAATACCATCTTTTTGTAATTGAATTGAATATTGTAATGATAGAGGGTTCACTAACATGACTAAGAGAGAAAAAAATTACATAAGTGGTCAGCAATCACTATTATAGCTGTATGTTATTATTACAACCAACAACCATGAATGTAACAAGATTAAGAATTTGAATTTCAATTTAAGTATGATAAAGTCGTACCTACAAGAACACTTATCCACTTCAGTAGTAGAACAAATGGTGCTTGTGTAGAGAGGGTCTACGAAGTTCTTCTTCTCTGAGATAATATACATTTCATTCCATTGATTCCAAACATACTTGTAAAAGGAAGTCCAATATAACGAGGATAACTGTAACTGATTAAATGTTCTCACTTATATACATGTTTAAATGGTACTTTTTTAATCACACCCATCCAAGACGTTAAATATAGTAGCACAATCAATGACAATCTCATGTCCATAGAGAATATAGTTTGAGTTTACATGCATTTTATCCACTACTTTTAATTATTATAATCTAGTAGTTGTGGAGTAGTCTTGTAGAGAGGGTCTACAAAGTGCTTGTTCTCTCAGATAATATACATTTCATTTTATTCATTCCAATAATAAAATTAAAACGAAGTCCAATATAATGCGGATAACTGTAATTGCTTAAATTTTCTCACATATATACATATTGAAATGGTCCTTTTTTTAATCACATCCATGCCAAGACATTAAATATAGTACCGTATTCAATGACAATTTCATGTTCGTAGAGAATACAATTGTGAGTTTACATGCATGTTATCCACTATATTTAATTATTGTAATCGAGTAGTTGTGGAGTAGTCATTTAATGTTCTGTGTAAAATATAAAGGAGAGTACAACATTGTTCCCTCAAGACATATACACAATGAAAAGTTGGCCATTTGTAATAGTATTTTAAATAAGAAATTATAGTACGTTGTTTCATGACAATTAATATAAAACATACTTACCAATGCATATTTGTCAATTCATATGTTGATAAATGCACCTCCTTTGGTGGTAAAAATAAGTGATACTATATTCACGTAACTATGTTCAAGTAACTCATGTTTTTTTCTTCTTGAAATTGAATTACTTTTGAAAATCATAATCCATCAATTAAGGTCCAAATTTTTTTCCATAAGTGCATTTTCCTAAAACGAGCAAATAAATTTTAAGTCAATTTGATATTTCATAAAAAATAATACACTTTATTTTCATTTCAATTTAGGAATACCAACGGCCCCATTGGGAAAAGGATGCTATCCCCATCCCAAAACCCATAAAAAAATTTCAGCCCCAAACCCGCTCCTTTCTCTAATTATTACTAACAAAAATTATTTGCCCTAATCCTAAACCAAACCAACGTCAACATCCCCTAAACCTGTATCCATCTCTATAACCAATACCTATTTTTGAAACTGGAAAAAAAATATCTCCAAAACCTCAAGTTATCCCTAAAAACTATTCACAAAATTCCATGAACCAAAACTCATTCCCCAGAATACTTCCACAAACCCTAATCCAGTGTAAATTTCCCAATAGGGCCACAACCCTGTGGGGGATAATTCTATCCTATTCCGATAGACATGAAAGCTTCAAATATAAAGCTCCAAGGAATATCAAGAGCCAAAAGATTAAACTTGCATCGGGCAAGGGTGGGGCATCAAAAATTTGATCACCATATTTAGAATACCAAATTATGATGAAGAACTTTTCTATTCTAGATGCCTAAAATCAGATGCCATTGATATATACGTGAACTTTCAAACTACATAGACAAACATAGTCATGTACAAAATATCAAAAATTCCCATAACATTAAGTGGGTACATAACCATACTATTATACAAATAGAAGTAATAATGAAACACATGGTGTGTATCAACATCAAGCTTCCTAAAATCCAATAGAATAGTGTCTCTAACAATATCTCTTTCAACAACATCAATCACTCAGGGAATAACACACTTAATTTCCATTTGGAGTGGAGCTTAAATTTTCTAAAGACCATAACACTGTAAAGTATTCAAATGGAATTGAGATTCAAAAACTGAATAAGTTAATAGATGGAAAGAAAGTAGAAACATCTAATAATTATAATAAGAGAGGTACAATGAGATACTTATCATCATGGAAGTTGCCATGATAAGAATAAGAAGGTATGGTTGTGCTGAGAGTGAAAGTGGTATGGAGAAACTCAAAAGTTTTTCAATTTGGTGCCTTCAGCTAAGAATGGTGATGATGCCTTTGTAAAACACCCACACCATCTCCATACCATGATTTGGATACAAATAAAGAAATAAGGAGAAAAATAAAAAAGTTGATGATAACACTAACTTGCAAAACCCAAACAAATTCATCATTATACAACACATAGGCACGTAATTCAAAACCATAAAATAGATGAAAGAAAAAAAAAAGGACCAAACAACGCCTACCTTTTCCAATAATCCCCGAATACCTTCATCACTAAGGTAGGTTCAGAAAGCAATCATTTACATTTTCCATCAACTTGTCATGCATCTCTATTACTTTTATCACAAAGACCTGAAATGAAATACAAGTAACTTCATTTTTGAACAAAGAATGATCATAATCAAGCACTCCTATTTGTCGTATACGTGTTCATGATCAAAGAAATTTACTTTTCGATCTTGACAATGCTGAAATGGTGTAATAGATATTTTCATCAAAGTGTTGTTTTACTACCTAAACCAAGAAAAAGACCACAGACCCCTCTAATTGCCCCCATATTGATTTGAACTTAAGTACTCGGTGCATCAACCAATATTTAGTTTAACTAATCTATAAGTTTACACAATTTCTAGCAGTATTTGATCTTCTTGGTGTTTGTCTAAAATATTTTTATTTTATCAAAATTGAGATGAATTATATATAATATTGCCATATAAAGGTAGAAAAGGATGCTAATTGTTTTGAAAATGTTAAACATGAGCACAATAAGTTATGTCTGATCCCATAAAGCATATATATAACTCATTCTTGTAAATAACTAAGCAAATCAATAGTTATAACATAATCATTTGTACTACTTATATTCTAACCCATATGCATTATTCCACAAATTTACTGTGAATAATTATTTACAGAAACCAAAGCAATCTTACATATTCTGTCCACAACCAAAGTTGAAGGCATCATTGTTATAATTAGAGTAGTACATGGACGTAGAACCACAATGCATGTTGTAGTTGTTCCCATGTAAAAAAAAATACAATCAAAATGAGGTTATTTTATTCATATTAGAGCCATATATATGTCATACTATGCCAGGGAAACAAGGCATTCTTCCTATATATATGTGCAGCTAATGATTTAGCACTAAGTGAATACATAAGTGATCAATTGACCTGCACCTGAGTTATTAATATTCCTCTTGATTCAGAAAGTTTACAAAAACCAACCAAATGCTAATAAGCATTCATACACTTATAATGTATTATGTTATGTAAATATGTGGGATTAAAAGATTATGTACATAAAAACAACAAGAGAGAAGGGGAAACGGGGTGGGGAATTATTATCAGCATAGCCAAGGGCATTACTCATCAAAGTTAGTATAGGATATCTCATCAGATTTATCATGATCATTACTACTAACATTTTAGTGTTGCATTTGAAGTAATAAATTTTTTTATTTCAATTTAGAAATTTTGAGGTGGAAGATAAAATATACCTAAAGTTGAGAAGAAATTTTAATCAACATACACTAAAGTAATATATATACAATATGCCTCAAATAGTGGTTGCCAAAATAGTATGGACATAATCATAATAATTCTGACAATGAAAATTATATTTGCTAACAAATGTAAAAACATTTATCAATAAATGCTTGATATCTTAAGTCGTACCAAAAGAAGTGCCTAATTGACACTACTAGCTGAACGATATCGATAAGTGATCCTTATTCTCTTCTACCTTCAATTAAGTAAGAAGCCTGATAACATAAAAAAACATATGTATGATATTATAGGTTCCCTTTCACCTGATACAAAAGAAGAATATATAATGATGTCAACAAATTTCTTATTTTTATTATACTCTCTTAATGTACTCAATGTTATTGTGAGCTAATATAACTGTATGTTGTTCAGCATCCACATTCTCCAACTTTAAAAATTATGAACCGCCACATTACATAAAGGTCAACCTATGCATTAGGGACTACATCCCTATTGCCAATTACATGACTCCTACATGTTAGACGGTTATGTTTTGCTTCTCCACATCGACTGTAGTGCACAATAGAGATGATGCGTGCACTGTTAGAGTTTTAGATTTAGATGGAGTTTATATGGAGTATTTGATGAGTATGGATTATGGAGGTTGATGATGGGGATTCGAAGGGCTGGATGATGATGGAACACGAGGTAAAAGGGTAAATTAATCTTTAAACCACACAGAAATAAAGATTAAGGTTTCGAGAACAAAACCGTTCACACAGATTCGGTTTTATTTCGAGATGATTCGAAACAAATCGTTCACACAGATTCGACTTGTTACGAGATGAATCCACACAGAATTCAGATTTAAGCAATGCTTAAGGTTGTTCTTCTTATTCAAGTTGTGTCTTTCTACTCGGGTTCCTATGGTTTATATAGCCAAGGAACCGAGCATCTTTTCAAAAGATTACAAGCATATTCCCTCCCAAAAGCATTAATTCCCTTAAGACTAGCTAGTTAATATTTAGTCACTAATTGACTAAAAGTAAATAATAGTAACTCCCTTCCCAAACCATTAATTCCCTTAAGACTAGTTAGTTAATATTTAGTCACAAATTGACTAAAAGTATAACTCCCTCCCAAAAGCATTAATTCCCTTAAGACTAGCTAGTTAATATTTAGTCACTAGTTGACTAAAAGTAAATAACAATAACTCCCTCCCAAAAGCATTGATTCCCTTAAGAGTAGTTATTTAATATTTAGTTACTAATTAACTAAAAGTAAATAACAATAACTAGTACTTAGACATAAATGTTACGCTAGCTAACAAACGTTGCATGAATCCATGCATACTTCTCCATGTTTATGTATCTATGTAGAGTAGCGTAGCCATCTTAGTTGGTGATGTGTCCTGCAACTCTACTCCCGCATCAAGAGATATACTAAAATTAAGATTTAATCTTTTTTGTTTTTGGCCTACTAGGAGTTTTCTTCACAATGGGGGGGGGGTAGAATACACAATTTGGTGCCTTCATAATCATCACCATCTATAATTATTAGCTTACCAGTTGTTGGCTCCAAAGAAGGAAGTTCATGAGTCTCTATAGGGTTTATGGAGTTTTGGTATATCAATTGTTGTGATTCCTTCTTATAGAAAGAATTAGCATAGTCATACAAACTATATTTTAGATGATCAAGTACATAACAAACATGGACATGGGACTTGCCACTCTCCATAACTACAAGTTCTCTGATTCAAGTCAATAGTGAGCTATGCGGCCATAATTTCAACCTTGAACATTAAATGGGAATACCTAATAGAACTCATAATACATGAGCACTTCATCTAGTTACATTACAAGATATTCTCAATGGAATGACCTTTAGGGGGTCTGCCATCTAAATATTCAAATTTTCACATTCAGTATCTTGGTGGAAAGTTTATAAAAATAGGCTAACATCAGTGAAGGTATGCTAAATACTCTCTCATTCCTCATCCACAAATTGAATGACTTAGCAATGTTGGAGTTCATCTAAGTCCATTATAGTTTGGGAAATTTACTTTGGGCCCAATGTTTTGGCTTAGTATTCTTCACCCACTCTGCTAGCTTCATATTGAATGCTTAAAGATTTCCTATACACATGTTGAAATCAACATCTGTATTGGCATATATAATGACATCAAATAAATCATATGCATTTTCTTTCATTTTTCTCTTGGTAATCCCTAACTTGGCGAGTTCACTGTTAAAGTTCTCCTTAAAATGAGTCAAATAAAAATAATGGTTTTCTTCACCAAAGATATAAGCAACACTACTTATTATCCCTCGATGATTGTCTGATAAGATAACTACTACTAAAGACCGAATAATCAACTTCATCTCTTTTAAAAACCAATGCCAATTATCATAGTTTTCAAAACCAACAATGCTGATAGCTAAAGGGAGTATTCTATTATCTGCATCAATAGTAGAAGTAGACAACAATGCCCCACTAAATGGACCACTAAGATGACTGACATCCACAAAAATACATGGTCTATAACCTAACATGATTCCTCGGATACAAGAAGTAAAAGATATAAAAAGCTGTGAGAATTTGCAATCTTCAATGACAACAAAGGCTATAGAACCAAGATTGCTCTTCTTAACATGATCACATATCCAATCCAACATATTATAGTGATCTTTTGGATCACCATGGATAAAATATTTAGCACATTCAACTGCAGATCAAGTTTGATTGTAATTAATCTGAATGCTAGTATCCGTCTCAATATCCTTGCGGACTTTGTTAGGTCTATAGCTAGAGGTTCTCTTAAGCTTACCAAGAATAAGGCCCTCGACTAATTTAGAAGAAAAAGGTGGCTTACGTAATAGGACAATCTCACCAACCTTGTGTTGGTGAGAGTCATTAAAAATCGTAATTTTAACCATTGATGTATTAGGAATAACATATGCCTTAATAATAAATGGACAATAATCTAGTGAACGTTTCACAATCAAACGGGGTTTTCATATTCTTAATCCATTTATAATGGAACTCACATGCTATTAAATATTTGTAAAGGCTGTTTCGGAATGCATTTGCACTTTCAAATATTTGACCTTCACCAGTTATAACATTGGACATCACACTACCAACCCAAGTACGAGTAACACAAGCAACACTTTGAACCCCCATCTCAACACCCCTTGACTTATCAACATGGTCATTTTCATAACTATTGTCGTTTACTTTCAATCCATTAGACCCCATATCAAAACTCAAGCAGCCTAGGTTATCTCTAATTATATGGGATGGCCTTAAGATAAAATCAAAATAATCATCATTATATATTACATTAAACTAAAGAACATGTTTGACAAAATATTAATAATATAAAATATACATTGTAAAGAACTTACTGTAAGTTATCATCTTTCATCACTTCTACATTTCTCTCGATGATATAGGCAAACCCATATTCTTCATTGAATTCATAAATCTCCACAAGGGAAGCATCATCAACTAGTGGCATGAGAACTGACCTATCAAATTTTAAGCTATACCAAACATTTTTCTGTTCAAAAGATATATTAAACATCTTGCAACAAACAGAAATAACCTCCTCAACACTCATACCATCATCTATTATAGCTCCACTTTTACTACCACCGTCATAATCAACGGATTTTTTACCCTTAACAATGAATGACCCTCCATAGTGCAAATACAAATACATACGCCTAGATCCATAGGACTCCATAAACCTATTCATTATTAGCCAATGTATAAGTTATAAAAGTTTAAAAAGCAATAACAAACCTAATTATCCAATGGCAATCATGTATATCTATATCAATACTACTATTTTAAGCTAACTGTCCTTATTAACTACCCTTTTTAATACACCAACATTTTATATATAAAAAAATCTTCAAAAAAGACAAAGAAAATTAAATTATGAGCACAACTACAAACTAAATCTTTAAAAAATGGCCAACGTAACAACTACCATTCAAGGAAGTTTCAACACCACAGTCACATAACCATATTTCTATACCTTCCCACAACAATCAACAACCGCAAGCATGGGTGACAAAAATCAAACCCCAAACTATCACAACCATACTTCAAATCGACGAAAACAATAAATCACCAGTAATCATAGATTTTCAAATTATAATCTTAGATAAAAATTAACATCAAGAAGAACATAAAAAAAATCAAATTGAACCAAATCTCACAAAATATAAAAATAATGAAGCCATTGTAGAGAGAAATCAAAGTAGTTGGACAAAAATTTACCTGACAAAGAAGATCTAGATAGAAGATGTATTATGTGAAATTACGAGGTCGAGGAGTGAAAGGCATATTACTTTTGGCACAAAGACAATGACGAAAGAGATGAAAATTTATTTCATGGATTGAGGACAAAGAATATAAGGGACGAAGAAGGAGAAGAACGGTATAGGATAGAATGATGTTAAATGAAAATGAGAGGACATTCTAGGGCTTTTTCAGTGAAGAAGACCTTGAATAGTTGAAGAGGAAGAAAATGAACGAGAGTAAGAATAAGTAGGACAAAGATTTTGGATTAATTCCGAGCCATACACCCAAGCACAATTAGGATTTGGTTTGGAATAGAATAAGTTGTTGTATTTAATGTATACCTACATGGTTCGAGAGAAAAATAAATTGGAATGAATACTAAAAGAAATGGGCCCACATAAATTAATTTTATCAGGGTGGACTAGAGTCTTTTTCCCCCAAATAAAACTCCTTCAAAAGAGTGAGAAAGATCTCCCACCTTCCTTAGGGTAATAATTTCAATCACAATTATTTTTACTTTCTGAAAAGTATTACTACTTTTTTGTTAAGCCTATTCACGGTGTTAGTGGCGTCTTACTAGTCTTACTCTTCTATTATTATAAATAGTAGTAGTAGTTTTGTTGTTTGATACTCAGAAAGGTAGCTACCATAGTCATCTAATTACATTTTTATTGCTACTTCATATTTAAATAAATAAAAACTATATATTAATTTTCTTATGCAATTAATATGACTTGTAAATAACTATTTCATGAACAGAAATGAATTGACAAAAATTAAAAGGTTATTAGTATATGTTTAGAGTTCCTTATCAAAATTAGTTATCCAAATATGTTAAAAACAAGTTAATAATCAATAAAATTATATTCACTATCATAAATTATGAGATATATTAAATTATTAATTGTAATCACTAACTAATATATGCAATAATTAATTAATAATTATTTTTATATGATGAATAAAATTAATATTAATTATTTTGTGAAAAATATAATAATTATATACTATTATTATTTTATTAAGCATATTCAAAATTATGAATTAAATATATTAAGTATATGTTATTAAATTATTCATCTCATATCAATAAAAGACACCCTTACATCTTTCTCTCTTTGAAACCAAACACGAAGATAAGAAAAAATTTCTCCCTTATCTATTCCCTTTAATCATTCCACCCTTTTTTTATTCCCCCTCTTTTTATTACCCTTATACCAAGCATACCTTAAAGGTTATTTTTTGCACCTTTTCCAAAACATAGAAAAAGGATCCTCAACGCAAGTTAGGTACACCAAAAGATAAGGTATTTTTTGTAATATTAAGAAACACAAGTAAACATAATAAGATAATATGGTATGTGTGTGTAATACTCCATGTCATAATGTACTAAGGACAAAATAAATTTGGTGAAGGATATGGGGATTACAAGTATTACAATTGATGGTACGACATTAAACATAGGATTTAATACTATAGAAATATATGAGATGTATATTTACTATATGTAGATAAGATATTTATAACACTCCCCATTTGATGTACATCTACTCAATCCTCATATTTACTACAATCCATTTAATAATACACATTTAAAATATTGACTCATTAAAAATCTTGTTAGAAAAAATTTCAGTAGGACAAAACCATGACTAAGGAAAATATTATAGCTTTATTCCCCTCAACTTAGTATAAGATCTTCATATGTTATATTAAGTATGATTTTATTTATATGCATATATTACTCATATTATCTTTTAAAACTATGATAGTAAAAACCTTGTGGGATAAAAACATAGCCTTTATACAAAGATTTGTCCCACCATATTGGATTTTAAATAATTTATTTATGAACATTCACTACTAGTCCATTAATCTAACATATTTAAATGTTAGACCTTTTGTACATATAAATTATGTTCATTAAGTGGATGTATTTAACTTTCATATGTTTGTGTCAACCCATTTAATCATTTATATAATGACATTCTATAGTAAACCAAGAATAATTTTTTACTTTTATCCATTATGAGTTTCAACTGAATGGGTAAAGGCACCGCTAATGTCTACCTCATACTAGTTTACATCAGTGTCAGGATAATTTGTGGATATTTCATTTGCTAAAGGAATATATTCTCGGATTCTATCCATATAAATATTTCAACTCATTGTGACTAGTTTTCTATCATTTTAAGCATTATAACTCATATTTTGAGAGTTCAACTCTTTAGACCCATACTATACGCATCTAGTGTATTTATATCATACTTGCCATTAACTTATTTGAATTCACCACAAGGACTTTTATATGAGTTGGAAATTTATCCAAGGCATATAAAACTTTCATAATATTTTGGTCGTAATAAACACAAATTTTAGCTAAGATGCATCGATCATGTATAAACATTTTCCAGTGCACTTATATTTTTCTTTGGATCCATGTCTCATGAAAGACATCTTCTAAGTGATTGATTAATTTATAATCCCAAACTCATTTTCCCTACCCCTAAGGCCAATTAAACTAACATTCACAACCTTCTTTGTGGCTTAATTTCACATACATAGGGGAGTGCAAGCACATATAAGACACATCCATTTTTTTTAAGACAAGTATCAAGTTCAGACCAATTGACCTAGCTTAAGCAATAATGTAATATGCGATTGGCACATATCAAAAATATTTACATGAATATCAACATATCACTTCTAAACCTCACTAGAAAGATTTTGCATAATGAATGACTCTATCATGTCATTCTATTTCCAACTTGAAGCAATGAGAATGCATTATCCAAACTAGAAGATTATACTTTTTTGTGTCAATACTATAATATTAGTTGCAAAATATAGCATGTGACCTTACATTTATGCATCATTATATACTATGGTATATTTATTTGGTCCACATGTGTCACCTTTAAATCTATCAAGTGCATTCCAATTGATCTAGCCTAAAAGATAATATGATATGTGATTGGTGCATACCAAAAATCTTTATATGTATATTGGTACATCATTTCTAGACCTTACTAACAAGAATATATGAATCAAATACACAATAAATGACTCCACCAAGTCATTTTAATTCCAAATTAAAGCAATGATATTGCATTATCTCAACTAGATGTTTATTCACTTTTATGTTATTACAACAATATAAATTACAAAATATAACATGTGACCTTATACCGATGCATCATTATATACCATTGTCTATTTATTTGGTTCATATGTGTCTCCTTCAAATATATCAAGTGCATTAGAGATTTTACATTTACTTGACAAAATTATTCTAAATTTAACAGTAATCATTTGATGTGCATATGATAATAATCTAAGAGGGTGTTTGTGTAAGTTTCAATGATCTTTCCTATCATTGATGCTCTAATGTGGTCTCATTTCTCATGACATAAAGATAATATTTCATGGCCTACTAATTCTAGTTATTGGCACATTTTGGTTTTTCACATATACCAAATGCACACACAATGTATTTATCTTGGGTTTACTTCTAGTAACAATACCATCAAATACTCATAAACCATAGTAAGATCTTCAATAACTTAGCTATAATACCATACACATTTTTTCTATATGATTGTTTCTTCAATAAACCCTTTAATAGATTTATCATGCCATGTACACATGCATTATTGCCAAATATAAGCTCATAAAATACTTCATCTTTAAAATAGAATGTGCAATGACATTTTAATCAGATAGATCAATCTTTTAGATCGTATTAAGGTATATAATATGGGAAGCCTTTTGATGTAGGATCAAATGATAAAGGCTTAGAATTTATTATTATGGAGCCTATTTTCCTTTAACTAGATTGGATACCCTATAAATTTGAAGACAAATAGATGACTACATTGCTAGTTATGGAGGAAACATGTAAAACAAGTCACTAGTGAGAAAGGCATGTGCATGGCATGCATGAGAAAGTTTTTTAGACTTAATGGTATGTGTTTAGCTTTATTTAGTGTGTTATTATTTTTTTTAATTACTTGCATTATGATTGGCTAGAGCATAAAGTAGTTTTTTTAAAGGGGATTCTATCTTATAGGGTTTATCTTATAAGATGTGCTTAGAGTGGGGAATAAGACATTGCATGGGGGCCGATTAGATAATATTTTTCATCATAATTAATTAGAATTATATTTTAATATTGAGGAGGTGCAAATATGCTATAAAAGTCTTAGGGTTACACGTTCATATGCATAGCCAATTTGAATTTCGCATGAGTTCTTCTCAATTATAATCAATCATGTGTGAGCGATTATAATGTAAACCTTTAAGCTATTTGTTTGTATTAATTATAGTTTAATTAATATCCCTAAAATCATCCATAAGTCTTGCCAATCTTCAACCCTAGATGCCACTTTCAACATAACATTCATCATCTCTAACTTCATCTTCAACCTATTCTTCTTACTTAACTCTACCTATTTAATATCCAAACCCTAGATAATAATTTTATTATTATCATGCGTTCATCGTCTCCATATCATACTTGAAATCTCTTCATCAAATGATAATAATCATAATCATTTATCACTATCATCTTCATCCCGCATTCAAAACCTTAACCCTAACCTACAAACCATATCACCCCAAAGCCCTAAATATTTGACCATTATCTTTCTTAATCTGTCATCACTGAATCCTTATCATCAAATTTAAACCCTAAATAATCCATATTACCTCCCAATTCATAAGTCCATAATACACATCACCTTTACCCTCCAACATTAAATTACTCATATCAACCAGGAAGCTTCACGCTTCAACCATTAAAATAATACCTGAATGGAAAACTTTAGGCTTCAACCATCACATAGTCTATCAAATAGGAAGCTTTAGGCTTTAACCATTACATTTTTTTACCCACCAAAACTATAATATAGAGGGGAGGCTCTTGTAAATACTCCAGCCACTACAATGGTAGAGGAGATTTGACTATGGTAGATTTTAACCACTACTAATGAGTCAATAACAAAGTATGAGTATAGACTTATAAATAAGTGGCCAAAAAATTATGCACAAATTCATCATCACTACTTCGTGATTAGAAAAAATATTTTAAATATTGTGAAAATTAAAATTTAAAAAATAAATTTCATAAATAGAAATTATATAACTAAAATTAGTGCTTGGGTCTATAAACCACTAAATTATTTGATTTTCTAGATCGAAATGGACTTGAGGTATACCATACTATTCGATCTTCTTGATCAATGTTACATAAGTCTTGAAAAACTTTTAACTATTTGACCTCCTTGATCAAATGACATATAAAGTATTCATCACCTTTTAATTATTCAATATTTAGGATTGAATTGTGCATAAGGTCTTTAAGACCATTAAATAATTGGGTGATGCTTTTGCCTTCCACCTCAATTGTATCATACCCTTACGTGGTTCATATACCTACTTGTACATAAAATTGTTGGTCAGAAGCTTCGTGCTTCTACTAACACTTTCCAATCACCCATGTGTATTTCATGTACATGGGAAAATTTTAGTCACTTCTAGTGGACCTCCATTAACTTTAGGTAATAGGGTTCTACACGTGATTCTCTAATCAACTTCAGGTGATGAGATAGTATATAGTGATTGGCAATGAGGCCGTCAACCCATCACTTTCATATACATAGTGATGGGTAATGAAATTGCTAACCCATCACCTTTAAATTTATGTAATTTTCTTAATGTTACTACTTTAGGCAATTTTCTATCATCTTCAGGTGATGACGATCTACATATAGTGATAGGTGATGTGGTTTCTAATCCATCACTTTCAATTTTAAATTGAATACATTAGATCTAATTTGAGTTTATTTAATGAAAAAAAATCAGCCTTTTACTATCATTTGCCTCTACCCTCTATCCCATAAATGGAATAGAGGTCATCATATATATATATATATAATCAAATTAAAATACATACAAATACCCCAATTTACGCATAGAAAATAATGATGATGCTAAAATCAAGATATACCCAATACAATTATAGATAGAGAAAATTTTCAAAGTTACTAAAGGACTCTGTATCTTTATTTTAGAGTATTAAGTTAGAAGCATCTATTAAGTTAGAAGCATCTCACGTAGTTGTTTTTATTGTGTAATGTGTGTGAAGTTGTTTTCCATAGTTAAGTAGGCTTTTCTTTAAGGGGGTAGTTACCCCAAGTAACTTAGGATCCTCCTTTGTAACCCTAATACTAAGGCGTAAACTTCGGGGATGAAGTTTTTCTTTAAGGGGGTAGTGATGTAATCCCCCAAAATTTTAGGAAACTATTAATTTAATAAATAGCTATTATTTGAAATAAACTAGCCTTAGTGTAATTATTTTATGGATTTTTGAGTATGTAAATGTGGATAGGAGTTTATAATAAATTAAAAATAAATATTTGTTATTTTATCATATTATTTTTATTTAAATAATTTTTCAAACTAATATTTTACTAAAATTATCCTTTTTGAGCCAATATATTGAATTAAATTATTAAATTAAATAATTTATCAAAATATTATATTTTATTATTTTCTAAATTAAATTATTTTTCCCTATTTCTATTTTTCCTTCTTTTTCTTTTTCTTTTTTTCCTTCTCCTTTTCTCCTTTTCCTCCTTCCTTTCTTTTTCTTTTTTTTCCCTTTCCCTGGCTTGGGCTGCCAGGCTTGCGCCCCTCCTTGCGCCTGGGCCAGCGGCCCATTCTTCCCCTCGCCCCAGCCACGCACAACCCAGACCCCCTCTTCTTCTTTTTTTCTTTCTTCCCTTCACCCTGGACCGGCCCAGCTTTTTTTTCTTTTCCCTGCGCCGGACCGGTCCGGTCTCCTTCCCTCTCCCCTTCTTTCTTTCTTCTTCGATCACCCCGAGACCCCGACCAGTCCTCATTGCCAGACTTGCCGCCATGCCCGACCACCGAGATGTCGGCCACCGCCCCTGCAACCACTGCCACCACTTGCAACACACTCTCCCTCTCTCTCTCTCTCCCCTGTATTTTTTCACCAAATTGGAATTGGGCAGCCATGCACCCTTTCCCGCATGGCTCCCCTTACCCCTCTTCGTCAACCTCCCCCTGCCACCCTACGACACCCTGCCACCCTAGACACTGCCGCCGATCAGCCTTGCCCCCTCTCTTCTCCCTCTTCTTTTTTTTCTCCTCTTCAACCCATTTTATGCCCCATCCTCTCGAGCCTTTACCCCCTGATCCTCCCTTCTCTCTCATTTTCTTCCTCTCCCATTTTCCCCTGTTTTTTCTCCACCGCCACCCTCTGCCGCGTACACCGCCAAACTGGATCCCCTAAGCTGTCTTCTGCCACCGTCTACTACCTCCCTGCATCGCCCCAACACCATCCAAGCCACCCCGCAACTCCCTCTTCCTCTCCTCTTCTTTTTCCCCCGATTTTTCACCCTTCTCGACATCCCACCTGTAACGCCGCCGATCGCCGCCTTTCGGTTGCCTCTTCCGCCACCCAAGCCACTATTCAAGACCCTACAACCCCCTCTACCACCACCATTCCTTAGTTGGTGGAAAATAGCCCTTGCACCCCTCCATTTTTCCCTCCACTTTTCCTTCCTTCTCAGCCCTTTCACCTCAACCCACTTCAGCAGCCACCTTCGCCACCTCACCGCCGCCGCCTTAGCCACCCTTGGCCGCCAACAATCCATCCCCAGCATCCAACTACACCCCCTCTTCACTCCTGCACCATTCCCTTGCCTTGAAACCCCTCCTGTAACACCCCCAAAATTCACTACTGAAAAATTTCGTTTTATTAAAAGATAATAGCGGAAGCAGATAAACAAAACGTGAACTTTGGGAGTATTACCGCCACACTTGGTACCAGACCGGTTCACTCATACCGTTCCAGTACCAAGTGCTAAGGCTAAGAAAATGAAATACAGTTCGAAATACATTCAACATGCATAAATCAGAGTAAATTGCAAGCTTCAACATATTTAAATCAGAGTAGCGCATCAAATCGTTTTCAGGAATAAAATCCACCAATGGTGGTTACTTTAACAACGTTAACATTTTAAACCGAGAAATTAAATGAAAAGAGAAAAAGCCATGATACCGGAAAATTCCTTACTCTCCTTCCCGTAACCCACTTGAGTAGCACCTGAAAATACCTGCAAGGGCACTGCCCATTGAATAGGCAGGGGCCCCATAAAGGGAATCCCTTCAGTACTACGGTACTGAGTAACCCTTTAATACCACACTTAAAGATAGGCCCGCATACGACACATAATGCAAGCCACACACATATAAATAATGAGAGATGCATACATAACAATGAAAAACATAATACTTTATAAGTCACGATCGATACTTTGGGCCTTAAGCCATTATTCTGTCATTAATCCATCAATATCATATTTTATATCCATGTGAGTACGAGAACCCCACTATTATAGCCGGTGGACCGGAAGTCAACACACAGGGCAGAACGCCTCTGACCACTATTATTGCCGGTGGACCGGAAGATAAACACATAGGGCAGAACGCACCTGACCACTATTATTTGCCGGTGGACCGGTCTGGCCCCGACTCACATGGTGTTCCACTATAAGTGATTAGTATTTTTCCATAACCTTATTCACATACATAACTGATTTTATTGAGCTCGGGACCCCCACTATTTTAGCCGGTGGACCGGAATACAGATAACTCATCATCCAGGGCACAACGCTCCTGGCCACTATTATAACCGGTGGACCGGGATATATAAAGAATCATCATCCAGGGCACAACGCTCCTGGCCACTATTATAACCGGTGGACCGGGATACATACAACTCATCATCCAGGGCACAACGCTCCTGGCCACTCTTATAACCGGTGGACCGGTACTCAATATCATAATCATCTGGGCCCGGCTCATTAATATTTCACTTTCAATAATAGTATCTTTCCTTTCTTTAATCAGCACATCAATCATATTTATTTGCCTCGATTGGGAGATCGATAACCCGGGACACAAAGGTACACCGGTCGTACCGGTGCATATCAGCTACTCAGTACCCTTTAACCGTGAACCCACGGACGCAAAGGTACCCTGGTCGTACTGGTGCATAAAGCTAACTCAGTACCCTACCGACAAGGACACCTAATCCATAAGTATGCATACCCCCTAACTAGGTCCGTAGAGCTAGGAAGAGTAAGATATAGGGCTGGCTGGGGCACAAAGGCACACCAGCAAATACCAGAATAATCGTGGACTAAACCACGTCCTTAGGGTAGCGACCCCTAAGGAGTCACCATTCCCGATCTCGAGGTCTTTCACTTTAAGTAATAGTGTCTTAATTAAGGTGGTCACATAAAGCACGATAATCCGATACTTATTCACTTTCAATCGTTTCGATATCATTAATCGTTTCTTATTCAGAGGATTATCCAGGATGTCACAGAGAAACCATCAAGGCCATACTAATCATTAGATACTCTTACTTGGCTAATCAACATTATTTAATCATATTAATGTTCCACAATCTCAAGGACCTATTAGGTACAAATTACTCATTTGCCCTTTTCTTATATAATTGTTAAGTATTCGTTCCTTACTTGATAAATTACCACATTACCCTTAAGGTTGCATAATTACCAAATTGCCCTTTGTCCGATTTAGGTTACCAAATTATCTCATACACTTTTCAGATCATCATTCACCCCTCCTAATTACTATACTTATCATATTTCCCTTTTGGTTGGTTATATTACCAAATCGCCCTTCTCCTTTGTTATAATTACTAAATTGCCCTTGAGTTGGATAAATTACTAAATTACCCTCCTTCATTATCATGATTACTATTTTGCCCCTTTAGTTGGTTAAACAATTATCACATTACCCTTTTATCGGCTAAATTACCAAATTGCCCTTTTAGTTGAACAAATTACCAAATTTCCCTTCTCCTTTATCGTAATTACCATTTTACCCCTCTCGATTATTTTAATTGCCATTTACCCTTTTTGATTATCACAAATCCCAAATTACTCTTCTTCGTAATTACCAATATTAATTTACCCTTTTTCATAATAAAAATTACTATATTACCCTTCTCCATTATTAAAATTACCATAATGCCCTTTAATTGGTTAATTTATCAAATTACCCTTCTATAGTATCATACTTATCCAATTGCCCTTCTACAATCATAATTTAATTGCTAAATTATCTTTTGTCGTTATCATAATTACCAAGTTACCCCTTACTCCCAAGTTTACCATAATATCCTTTCATTTACAAAATTACCATTTTACCCCTTACATCCAATTTTACCATTCTTACCACTTACTTATAAAATTACCATATTGCCCCTTGACTCCAAAATTACTATTTTACCCCTACTTTCAAATTATCACAATATCCTTTTATTTACAAAGTTACCACAATACCCTTTTATTTATAAAATTACCATAACACTCCTTTTATTTTACAAATTACTAAAATACCCTTTTGTTTACCAAATTACCAAAATGTCCTTTTTCACTTGTGAAATTTCCACTCAACCCCTTTATTCAACATTTTATGAATTTACTAACCCTACATAAAATAACAATATTAATACTTCATTTTTGTCATCTAAGTCCACTAACTTATCATTATTCAACATAATACTCATTAGCAACTATATACATTGATTCACATACCTCATAAGCATAATTACTAAAATACCCTTAGACAATAACCTTATTCATGTATTAGCAGCATGGTGCGTCATAAACAAGCATTTAACATTTCTATCCATATTTCCAACTCCTTCCTTATTTAACCTACCTACATATGGCATAAAAGTTATCATGTTATTTCTTTTTAACAAACAATATAAGAAACCATAAACATATCATGCTAAGCATACAAAACATGCATAAAATCATACTAAACCCTAAATGTGCTAGCATGCGTTTTTCATATATTTAAGGGAGGATTAACGGTTACCTTAATCCCGCAAAATATCAATCTTGCCAAGCTTAATTAGCAACTCAAAACCTAAAAATAATATCCATCATATTTATGTTAGAAATAAGAACCAAAGTATAAAACTTTATAAATTTTAATTAATAAAACACTTAACATAAATTACCATTTTACCTTAAAAATTATCCAAACTATTTTTAAAATGAAGGGGAGCTCACGCTGCATGGGCAGCGTGAGTTTCATGCAAAAATAAGGGGTGGAAGGGTTCAAAGGGGGGTGAAGGAAGCAAGATTCATCATTTTCGGGTTAGGGTCTTTAGGCTAGAAAAGAGGGTGGTTAGGGGAGGTTCTAAGGCAGGGGAATGGTGCAGGAGTGTAGAGGGGGTGTAGGTGGAGGCAAAGGACGGTTTCGAGGTGGCTCAAGGCGGCGGAGAGGCGGCGAAGGTCGGCTGCCGAGAAGGGTCGAGGGAAAAGGGTTGAGAACGAAGGAAAAGTGGAGGGAAAAATGGAGGGGTGCAAGGGTTGGTTTCGGCCAACTAATGGATGGCGGTTGTAGAGGGGGTTGCAGGGTGTCGAACGGTGGGTTGGGTGGCGGCAGAGGTGGCCGGACGGCGGCGGTAGAGGCGGTTGCAGGTGGCTCGGCGGTAAGGGAAAAAATCTGGGAAGAAAAAGGAAAAGGAGGAGAAGGGAGGAAGTGTAGGGCTCGAAGGGGCTGTGTGGTGGTGCAGGGTGGTAGTAGGCAGTGGCAGAAGGCGGCGCAGGGGGTTGGTGAGGCGGCAGGAGCGGCAGACGGTGGTGGAAAAAGAAGAACGGGGGGCGAATGGGAGGAGGAGAAAAGAGAGAGGAGGGAGCTCGGGAAGGGGGTGAGGGGCTCGACAACAATGGGCAGGGAAATGGCTGAAGGGGAGAAGAAAAATAGGAGGAAGGGTAGGGGAATAGGGGCTGATCGGAGGGCAGGCTTAGGGTGGCAGGGCATCGCAGGGTTGCAAGGGAAAGGAGGGAAGAAGAAGGAAAGGGGGAGAGGCATGCGGGGCTGGTCCAGGGCCGGTTTGGCTCGAAAAAGGAAGGAAAACGACGGGGGAAGAGAGAGAGGGAGAGGGAGCAGGTGGTGGCAGCGATGGGTGCAGGCGGTGGCAGCAGGCATGGCGTCGAACGTGCAGGTCGGGCGTGGGAGAAGAAGAAGGGAAGAAGAAAGGGACGGGTGGTCGGACCGGCGCAGGAAAGGAAGGAGCCGGCCGGTCCAGGGGAAAAAAAATAAGGAAGGAGGCGGGCTGGGGTGAATGGACGGCGGGAGGAGCAGGGATGGGGGAACGGGCCTGGCCCAACGCGCGGGGGAGAGGGCTGGCCTGGCGAGGCAGCCCGAGGGAAGAAGGAGAAAAAGGAAAAAGAAAAGAAGAAAGAGGAAAAAGGGAAAAAAGGGTAAAAAGGGGAATGGAAAAATAGGAAAAATAATTTAATTGAATTTATAAAATCATAAAATATAATATTCTGGGTAAATTATTTAATTTAATCATTTAATTTATTATAATCTAATATTTTAGTTTAAAAAGGATAAAGTTGGTAAAATATTAGTTTGGAAAATTATTTAAATAAAATAATATGATAAATAGCAAAATATTTATTTTTAATTTATTAAATACTATTATCCAAATTTACACACTCTAAAATCCATACCATAATTAAAATAAATAATCTTAAAGCAATTTTATTCCAAATAAAAGTAATTTATTAAAATATAGGTTTTTGAAATTTTTTGGGTATTACACCTCCTATCTAGCTTCTTTTCTAGCCTAAAGACCCCAACCCGAAAATAGCTATTTTACCTTCCTTCACCCCCTCTTTGAGCCCTTTTCCTTTTATTTTTGCATGCAGCTCATGCTGCATATGTAGCATGAGTTCCTGTATTATTTGGCCATTTTTATTAAAATCTTTAAGGTATGATAATATTTAAATTAATTATTTCCTTAAGTAAATTTTATAAAGTCTTATATCTTGATTTTCTTACTTCTAATAAATATTGATATTATTTTTAGGTATTGGTTTTTCTAATCAAAGCTTGAATCTTTAACCGGGATACCGGTAAGATTTGAATTTTGCGTGAAATTAAGGTAATCGTTAAACCCCACTTAACCGCATGATAAACGTATGTTTACACATTAGGAATTTTAATATGTTATTATGTTTGATATATGGTAGTTAATATAAATTATGTGTTGGCTTGTATTGTTTAATAAAAAGGAAAGTTTGCCCTTTATGTGTTATGTGTGGAAATGTTGCTTAAGGAATGAGTTTGGCTATTAATGGAAGCATTAAGTACCTATCCTTGTTATTTTATGTTATTGTGACCATTTATGCATGAATAATATTATTGTTATCCCTAGGGGTATTTTTGTAATATTCCTTGTGTTAGATTATGGCCTAATATGTGTAGGTGCTAATATGTATTATGTTAAAATATAATAGTTAGTGGAGTTGGATATTGTTAATGGAGTATTAATATTATTATTTCATGTGGTAATGTTAATTTAATAAAAGTGGTCAAATAAAGGGGTAAAGTAGTAAGTTTGAAGCCAAAAGGGCAATATGGTAATTTTACAAGTAAAAAGGGGGTAATTGTGGGTAGAGGGGCAAAATAGTAATTTTATATGTAAATGGAAATATGGTAATTTTATAAGCAAATGGCAAAATGTTAATTTATTAAGTAAATGGATATTATGGGAATTTGGGAGTAAAGGGTAATATGGTAATTTTGGAAAAGAATGTCAAAATGGTAATTTTTGTAAGGAAGGATAAAAATGGTAATTTTGGATGTAAAAGGGTAAAATAGTATATTGTAAAGTAAAAAGGGCGTTGTGGTAATTTTTATAAGTAAAAGGGTATTGTGGTAATTTTGTAAATAAAGGATAATATGGTAATTTGGAAGTAAGGGGTAGAAGGGTAATTTTGTAAATTAAAAGGATATTTATGGCACACTTGGGAGTAAGGGGTAACTTGGTAATAATGATAACAACGAAGGATAAGTTGGTAATTAAATTATAATTATAAAAGGGTAATTGGATAATTATGATAATAGAGAAGGGTAATTTGGTAAATTAATCAATAAAAGGGCATTATGGTAGTTTAATAATGGAAAAGGGCAATATAGTAATTATAAGAATGGAGAAGGATAAATTAATAATTATAAATATGGAGAAGGGTAAATTAATAATTATAAATATGGAGAAGGGTAAATTGGTAATTATAATTATGAAGAAGGGTAGATTAATAATTGTAATTATAAAGAAGGGTAATTTGGGATTTATAATAATTGAAAAGGGTAAAATGTCAATTATAATAATTGAGAGGGGTAAAATGGTAATTACGATAAAGAAGAAGGGCAATTTGATAATTTATCCAACTAAAGGGGTAATTTGGTAATTTAACCGACTGAAGGGTAAATTGGTAATTATTTAACCAACTAAAGGGGGAAAATAGTAATCATGATAATGAAGGAGGGTAATTTGGTAATTTATCCAACTCAAAGGCAATTTAGTAATTATAACAAAGGAGAAGGGCAATTTGGTAATCTGACCAACCAAAAAGGGAAATATGCTAAGGTTAACAATTATGAAGGGTGAATGGTGATCTAAAAGGCGTAGGAGATAACTTAGTAACATAAACCGAGCAAGGGGTAATTTGATAATTATGCAACCTTAAGGATTATATGGTGATTTGTCAAGTAAGGAAGGGATGACTTAGCAATTATATAAGTAAGGGGTAAATGAGTAATTTGTACCTAATATTTCATTGTAATTGTGGAATTTTATAATATGACTTAAATAACGCTGATTAGCAAGGTAAGAGTATTTGATAATTAGTAAGTATTATGATAACGAATCTTAATTCAGAAGTATATGAGATGATGATGGCCTTAATGATTTCTCTGTGTTATCTTGGATAACCGCCTGAATAAGAAACGACTAATGATATCAGAACGATTATAAGTGAATAAGTATTTGATTATTGTACTTTTCGTGATCACTTTAATTAAGACACTAATACTTAAAGTGAAAGACCTCGAGATTGGGAATGGTAACTCTTTAGGGGTCGCTACCCTAAAGACGTGGTTTAGTCCACGATTACTTTGGTATTTGCTGGTGTGCCTTTGTGCCACAGCCAGGCCTATATCTTACTTTATCTAGCTCTACGGACCTATTTAAGGGGTATGCATACTTATGGATTAGGTGTCCTTGTCGGTAGGGTACTGAGTAGCTTTATTCACCAGTACAACCAGAGTACCTTTGCGTCCTTGGGTTCTTAGTTGAAGGGTACTGAGTAGCTTGTATGCACTGGTATGACCGGTGTACCTTTGTGTTCCGGGTTCTTGATCTCACATCCGAGGCAAATAAATGGATTGTTGTGCTGATTAAAGAAAGGAAAAATACTAATCATGAAAGTGAAAGATTATGAGCCGGGCCTAGTTGGATTATGATATTGATTGCCGATCCACCAGATATAATAGTGGCCCAGGAGCGTGTTACCCTGGCAAGTGATTATGAGTACCGATCCACCGGATAAAATAGTGGCCCAGGAGCGTGTTGTCCTGGATGATGTTGATCTGTATTCCGATCCACCGGCAATAATAGTGGGGGTCTCGAGCTCAATAAAACTAGTTATGTATGTGAATAAAGTTATGGGAAAATAATAATCAATTACAGTGGAATACCATGTGAGTCGGGGCCAGACCGGTCCACCGACGAATAATAGTGGCCAAGAGCGTTTTGCCCTGGAGACCAATCCACCGGCATATAATAGTGGTTAGGTGCGTTATGCCCTATAAGTGATCGATCCACCGGCTATAATAGTGGGGTTCTTGCGCTCACATGGATATAAAATATGAGATTGATTGAATAATGATGGACTAATGGCTTAAGGCCCAAATGTATTGATTTTGCACTATGACATGGCTTAAGGCCCGAAAGTATCGATTATTCATAATTACCTATTGATATCTGATGTGATTGTTAATCATGTGAATGTTTTATATACACATCTTGTTATATATGCATGTAGTTTTGTACCATGTGTGACATTCAGGTCTACTTTTAAGTGTGACTTTAAAGGGTTACTCAGTACCATAGTATTGAAGGGTTCCATTCGTGGGGCCCCTGCCTATTCAATGGGCAGCATCCCTTGCAGGTCTTTTCAGGTGCTACTCAAGTGGGCAACTAGAAAGAGAGTAAGGAATCATTTGGATTTTAGGGTTCTCCCTTTGCTTTAACTTGCTGGTTTTAATGTATTTCTTGTTTTTGTAACCACCACTAGTGGATTCTAATTTTGTAAAGTGTATTGCGCTACTATGATTTAAACATGTTTTGGAAATATAGCAAAGTGTATCTCATTCCTTTAGCCTTAACACTTGGTACTGAAACAGTATGAGTGAACTGGTCTGGTACTAAGTGTGGCGGTAATATCCCCGAATTCACCGTTTTATATTTTTCTTCTGCTATTTGTTTTAAATAAAACGAAATTTTTCAGTAGTGAATTTTGGGGGTGTTACAGTGACATTCATCCTAGTATATATATATATATAGAACTTCATGTCAAAATGTATAGAAAAGTTAAGGAAGATGAAGTGGTGAGGGAGATGGGGGTTGCAAGTGTTCCAATTGATGATCATAATGACAACATTAATAACAATTGATGGTCATAATGATGACACTAAACATATGTATTAATGTTATAGAAGTATAGATGATATACATCTACTATATGTAAGTCAGATATTTACAACATTTTAAACTAAACAAATTGGGGCAAATTGCTAAAGATAACACTTTCATTACTAATTTTTTCATAATAGCAAATTTTTTACTTTTTTTTAAACAATGTATAAAAATTTTAATGCACAATTATATACACTTAAATGTACAAGATATGTGCACCACATATATAGCTAATATATGCTAAAGATACAACTTATTTTTGTTTTTCATGTACAACTATATATTGTTTGATATACAACACATTTATACTAAATGTACAAATGATTTTCTCTAAAATTACATTTTTCCCACTCAAATCACATGATATTATTGAAACAAGTAATGATATTTTGAAAAGTTTGGTAATAAAATTGTTATTTTAATAACTAAAAGACTCAAAAAGTATTATTTTGGTAATTTTGCCAAAAAATTAGATTGAAGAATGGGAATAGTATGACTTAAAAAAATGCTCCCATAAATACATGAAAATGAGAGAGAAACTAGCAGGCATTATGGGAAGAAATTTATAGAGAAAAGCTAAAAGGTAGGGAATTTGTTTACATGTTAAAAAAAACACAACAAAGTGGTAATACTAGTATGCTGATAATAAGAATAGTCATAAAATATTCCAACATAATTAAAGATAGTTTGAAAGTTAAGTTAGAAACTCTATAGACTTTTTATACATGTAAAATTGTTGATCTCTAAAGGGGAATGATTAACAAATTGTTTGGGATTACTTATAAAAAGTAGTTATTAAAGATAATTAGTTTAAAAAAATAATTTAGGCTAAAAAAGTTCTAAAATAAGGAATTATTATGGATAACTAATTTTGATAAGTAGCTCCAAATATGGGATAAATTTAAAATTGAACCATTATAGTTCATCAAACTATAAAAATATCAATTTATCATTTATAAGAGGTGGTAATGGATTTGGATTTGGGTCAAGTTTTTTATGATTTTTTTCCTTTGTGAGCTAGTTGGAGGTCGATTTGATTCATTCTAGGCCATTTTAATGTTCGAGTTGGGCCATTTTTTGGTTTGGGTCATTATAAATATAATTCATGATGAGTTAATTTGTCTGATCAGGTTTGGGTTGTTTTGGGTATGTTTGTTGGGTTCGGGCAAACGCATATCATATTTGGATGATTTTGGGTTCAAGTCATTTTGGATAATTTGACAGGTCATTTTGAGTTAAGTTGATGGGTAAGGTCATTTTAGGTTTTGACAATTTAGGTCGAGTTTAAATTAAGTTAATCCCATATGAGATAATATTGAATTTGGGTTGAACTGGGTTAATTTAATTAATTTTATTCTAGCTATTTCAAGTTTGAGTAAATTCTAGTCAATTTATTATTTTAATCAAGTTCGAGTCAATTCATGATTGATTTCTTTATTGGATCACTTTCTTGATTTAAGTGGAGTTACTTTGGATAATTGATTGCTTTGAGCTTGGCTCATTTTGAGTTCAAATCAATTTATTAAGTTAGGTTAGGTTACTTGATTCACTTTAAGTTTAAGTTTTTTTGTTATCTCAAGTTTGGTTTAGCCATTTATGAATTATTTTATCTCAAGTAAATTTATCAATCATAGTTGAGTTCGAATTGAGTTACTTCTAGTTTAAAATTTCTTGGTTTTTAGGTTGTTTAGAATATGGTTATGTTGGTTTGAAGTATTTTAAATTACAGGCAAGTAAGCTAGTAATTATTTCATGTGGCTTGTGTTAGTTCCAATTTTCTAATCAAGTTCAATTCATTATGGTTCGAACTTCAAACCCACCTTTATCTGTCTAATTTATCTTTAGCCTTTTTTTTCATTTGGATATGTTCACAAAGAAATATATTTTTTTCCAGTGTAATGTATTCACATAAGTATATAACTATTATGTCATCTCATTTTTTGATTAATTGATTATAAATTATTTTCAATATACACCTAATGTAGGATGCCTATATGATATGATATGATAGATGCGTATTTTTAAATAAATAAAAAGATAATAGTTTAAATATTTGATTACTCAAAAAATATAATTTGATGAAATAAAGGTGTAATACCCTCATTTTTTCTTACCAAAAATTTTCATTTAAAAATAACAATGTGGAAGTAAAATAGTAAAAATGGGATGTTACCGCCACATCTATCATGAGAAAAGGTGTGCACATTCATCTAACCCATATTAGATGTAATGTTGGGTATGAAAATTGAACACCAAACAACTATGTGTGTGGGGGGAGGGGTAAAACTCTTTATATTACACTTCTCAAAACACTTGCTACAAAGGTTGAAACAAAATGACAAAAGCCAAAATTAGAGATCCCAACTCGAGACATGTGCACCAAAAGCCTTATTCTCTAACTCTAGCTCAAAGCTTTCACCACCACCAATACAAGCTGCACACAACTCCATCATATAGCCATTTGAATTGGGATGTGACCACATAATGGACCCATCGGTACTTGCATACTAGTATGATTCAACTAATAAATAAAATTATGGATGACATAAAACATGATATAGGCTTGATACTACACATAACACACACAAGCTTGAGATTGTGCATAAAGGCATATGATCACATGGTTTTAAGAAACCACACATAACTCATATTAATGCAAAGCATTCCTATGCGATATCATTGACCCACTCAACAACTATTTATCAACCAACTAACATAGCATTTAGCAAAGGTACTATACAACTACCGACATCTCATAATATGTAACTAATACTATCAAATAAGAACATACTATCTTGAATACTCATAACCAAACTTGAAATAAATACCAAATCAACTCATACATCTCATGAACCATGCTCATATCATAAATATTACTATAATTATACAAATCTCATACTGAAATAAAGTGAAATATCTACCACTAGTTAATCCAATATATTTAATTAGGACAACTCAAATAAATTATGCAAGTGGATTAAAGCCACCAGTTGGCCTAATATAGATAGCCGGTAGATCTTATAGTGACTTATCCACTCCAAGGTAGCTATCCAAGGAGCATACAAAAGCAACTAGAGCTCCAAATCCTTAAGTACGTGTACCTTCTTATAGGGTTTGTGAGTCAACTTATGGTGGATATAAATGGGCTCTTTGACATGAAGGTTCTAAATCATTCACTCAAGGGAAATTCTAAAGAATAAAATCTCTTACTTAAAATTTCTCATGATAAAGAATCCAGGAATGTCTCTTGACCATTCAGGTTCATAAGCAACACTTGACCACTAAGGGTCACCAACAACACTTGACTACTAAAGGTCACAAACAACACTCACCTTAAAAGGCACAAGGTTAGGTTACGTGCTATAATTAAATCACTTAACAAATATATTTATTCATCAATTCTTCTTTCTATTTAAGTGATTAGGGTTTCCTCAACAAAAGGATCTAAATATCCACTTGTAACATCCAACTTAAATTCTCAACACACTTGACTATTCTAGATCACCCATCACGTAAGAAAGAAAAACCTTACAAATTTGATACTTAACCATTTAAGCCTCTTATTATCTTGATCTAAAAGGGATAAAGAGCTCAAACATATCATTTTGCCTAGGACTAAGGAATAAGTCTATTAACTAATACACTTACCTAATTACTATCTTTCTTAAATTTTAGTTATTCATGAGTCAACATAATGTTAATTCCCATTGTTGTGCTTAATGGTCAACCCTAAGGTCAAATAGAAGTTAACCAAGGTCAACCAAATATCATTTACTCAGCACTTAAACACATTCCACCATACCATTACCAAATTGTCCACAACAACACTTGAAGCTCATAAAACACATAAGACTTTAATTATTTTCTTATAAAATTCTTACTACTAAAAGTCAACTATATGGTTAATAACATGGTAAACTTAGGTTTAAAAATATCTTATAAGGTCCAAATTAGTTCATTATTCTTCAACATTACCATAGACCAATAGAAAAAAAAAATACCATACACAACTTTCAAAAAAATCACTATTTATGGTCATAATAAAAAATCAATGGTCAACGGTTAAAGTTCTAGGTCCATCTTAACATCCATGGTTATTAGGTGAAGATTTCAAAATTTTGGAGTTAATCTTGATTAATTATTAATTAAAATTATATAAACATGATTAATTTTTTTCTAACCCTCCCTATAGTGATTAGTGGATAATTATGGAATAATACTTTGAATATTCATGAAGAACACTTTGAATATAGTGAACTATATAAAGAACATTCATACTCATTTTTAATAAATTCTCCAAATTTACCCAAACATAAATTAAGTTACATTAATCTAAATAATAACATATTATATATCAAATTTATCTTAAAAGTACTAGAGAACAACTTAAAATTCCCAAAATACACAAAAATCAACTCTAACCCAAAGATCAACCCCCAAAATATAAGATTATGTATATTGTGCTAGGTTTTGGACACTATCCAAGAGTTTTTATTGAAGTGGATATTTACAAAATCTTTATGTGAGATAATTGTTATGAAATATCCAGACAGTTCACTGGTTCAACAAGATATTGTCTTTGAATGGAAACCACTATTGTGTTCTTCATTTTCCCAATTTTGTCATACTGAATCTTTTTACTGGTCATCTTCCCATACTAAACACCAATCAAAATCCCCTATGGTGATTAAGGACAAAAGGAAAGTGGTGGAGGCTCATCCATTGTAGTATAAAGTTAGGAACTTATCTCCTTATTGTCCAACAAATGGACCACATTAGCCACTATAATCTCGAGGATACCTTAATATAGATTCATCAACCTCCAATAATATTTTATCATCCCGATTTGACCATATAAATTCTTTTGCTATTTTATAGTCTCTACCTAATACATCTATTGATCTTGCCTTACTCTTAGAGTGTAGTATAGGAGGTAACTTCATCCTGATAATGTTTTATCACATTGATCTCTTAGAATATATGATGCATTAATGATCTAATCAAGCAAAATCGGGTTAGAGAATGGATAAAAATAATGATTTTAAACTAGTTAGTTTACTTGAAACTAGAGTAAAGGAATGGAATGAGGAGAATGTTTGGAATAAGGTGGCTCTAGGTTAGTGTCTTAGCCATAATTACCCACATCATCATAATTGAAACATTTGGGGTACTTTAGGATTGTAATACCCCAAATATTATTTAATATTAATGCCAATTAATTTATATATTAACTTTAACCTTAATTATTCTATTAATTATTTTTTTAATATTTAACTAGCAAATCTAGATAAATTCTTAATTTAATTTATCCTAATTATTTTATCTTTTAAATTTTTATTTACATCCATCCTAAAATATATAAAATTTACCATGATTTATATTTTCTAATCAGGTACCCTAAACTTGGATAAATTAGTTTTATCTTAATCCTCAATTTAATCTAAGTCTAATTCTTAACCTAAATTTATTTTCTTTATCTTTTTCTTGTCTAACTTTTCTTTTTTTCTTTTTTTTTCCACCATTTTTTGTTTTCTTTTTTCCCTTTCTTCCTTCTTATTCCTACCTAGCCTACGCCATTTCACGTCTTCTTTCCTTTTTTTTTCTCATTTCCATTTGTCTACTCAAGCCCAAGCCAAAGCCTTATTTTTTTTCTTTCTTTCGTTTTCCTTTTCTTCCTCCTGGGTTGATGTCCCCCATGCATTCTTCCTTCTTTTCCCAGCTAACACACCCTATATTTCCCCGCATATACCCTCATTTCCTTTGCTAGCTAGACTAGCAGCCCTAACCTCTCCCTCATCCACACCCCTCTTCCCTTCCTTTCTTAGCTCCTACATTTTCCTTCCTAGACACCACTAGCCCACACCTCTACACCCTTTCACCAAATCCCCTAATATTTCCTTCCCCTACCATCCAAGCCATTGCCCCAAACTCCCCTAACCCTCACCTCTACTTATACATATATACACACCCATTCCTTAGTTGTTTTCCAAGCAAAACCAACCCTTAACCCTTCTCCTTCCTTCCTTCTTTATCATTTCATTCCCTTCTCTACATCGTGTCTTCCATACCTAACACCACCATCCTCCCTATTGCCCTTCCTTATGTCAAGCCACCAACTACACCACCACCCATCCACTTTTACCCCTACACTATGCCTCCTTGCTTAAAACCACCACATCCTCCCCGTCTGCCGCCCTTCTTTGCGACGAGCTAACCACACCATCCCTCTTTTGGATCCCCATTCCATGGAACCCTCTCCCCAACTAAATTTCCCTCCCCACAGCCTTGCCACCACTAGCCACTACTATAGCCTTCCTTCATCTTAGCTCCAACCATCAATGACCCCCCTCTCCCTTAACCTCACCCCTACACCTCTTTCCTTTACTCCTCCCGTTGAGCTAACCAACACCTTCTAGGGCCACCCTCATCTTTCCTTACATAATCGCGCCTCCACTCACCACATCTCTCACCGTGCACCTCACCCCTTCTAGCCACCACCGCCCAACCAACTCCTTCTTCCTGAAGCTCCCTATAATTCCTCTCTCGCTACATGAGCAGTGTGAGCAATGTGCATGTATATACATATTTTTTTGCACCATCTTAACATTGGGGACATTTTGGTAATTTTTTATTTAATAATTATTTTAATGAAAGTTATTATTTTATTTTTTAAATAAAATAAATTACATTATTTTTTAGGTACAAAAGTTTAATTAGCGGATCCTAATAAATTTTAGTAGGTTACCCATATTTTGTGTTTTTGCTGAAAATAAGGTAACCCCTATAATCTACTAAAATGTGAAATATTACATGATATCACACTAGGATTTTTGATGTATAAATTACATTAAGTATGCTCACTACATTATAATTACCCGCCTAAAAGTGTTAGCATGGAATTTGGTAAAAATGGAGCATGCTAATTTGTATACATTATTATATGTATGAAAGTTAATTAAAATGGGTTAAATAGCAAAAATGAATTATGCATGGCATGCATGTCTAATATGATATGTTAAGCATGTTTAGATACATTTTTACCATAATTATTACTATTATGTTTCATAGGGGTAATTTGGTCATTTATGTGTATCATAATATTTATTCCGGTAAGAATACCTAATGTCTTAATTATTGTTAAGTATGGAGGTGTGTGATTTAATATTTTAGAAACACATGTTTTAGCATAATTATTGTTACTATATCTCCTAGGGGTATCTTGGTTATTTTAAGCATATCATGATTCTTATCTTGATAAGTGTACCTAATATATGTTATTTATTGTTGAGTATGATAATATGACATTTGATTTTCTAGAAACATATGTTAGGGTTTTACTTGCAAAATCATGTATAGGGGTAAAATGTTCATTTGGTGTGTTTGGTAATTTATTTACATGCTACATAATTTAATTATTGTGTTTTTTCCTTTTCATAATAAATTAATAAATAAAATAAAATACGTATTTAAAATGGATTCTGATGTGGTGATTATAGCCTTAGGGGCATTTTGGTCACTTTTGACTTAATATGTCTGATATGAATAATTGGACATAAACTTTCCTTAGCATATTAATAGGTTGACCTTAGTTTTAACTTTGACTTAGACGTGGACAACTAACCTTAGGGTTGACTTGAATAATTGACAATAAAGGGAAAATGGTTAAGTATGGAATTGGAATCATTATGCAATATGTAATTTTTTATCACCTTCTTGAGATGTTAATACTTAAAGCTAAAGAACTCAAGTTTGGGAATGGTTGCTCTCTAGGGGTAGCTACCTTGGAGATGAGGTAGGAGCTTTCAATATGTTTGGTTTGTCAGTGTGTCATTGTGCCTCAATAAGGCCTTAACCTACACTATAGATGGCCTACAGATCCTATTGGGGGTATCAATATTTAAGAATTAAGTGTCCTAGGATGGAAGGATATTGTGTTGTATTGTTACACCGATATGACCAGAGTATTTTTATGTCTCTGGGTTATAAGTTGGGAGGATATTGTGTTTCCTTAGTGCACCAATATGATCGGTGTACTTTTACGTCTTCAGATTATTATTATATCCCCCTCAAGTAAAAAAAAATTAAATAATTAATATTAGATCAAAATAGTTATTGGATTAGTTGGTAATAGCCTTGTGCCTACCTATGGTTTGGTATGGTTCCCTTAAGCCTTACATGTGATTTTATGGAGTTTTGTTGGTATTATGCCTTTAAGTCCTACCTATGATAGTATGAATTTTATTTAGTATTGTGCATTTGATCCCTGCCTATGGTATTACATATATTATTGGTTTGGTATTGAGATATGAGGTATATTATGAAGAATATGCTATTATGTTGAGATAGGTACAAATCATTACTTTAGAAAGCATCTATTGGATTCTTAGTTAGTAAGCTTCATTATGTTTTAAATGAATGAGTATGAACAATGTGTGGTCTTGGTGATTATTGTTATATGATATTATTATTGTATTTTTTTATCGCATGTATATTTCAATATCTTATACCATATTTTGATGTGATGTGTTCTATGTAGACTTTACATATTAATTTTTTTATAATTGTAACACCCCAAGTCGATATGACCACGTTGGGGCTACCCTGGAGCGCTATCGTATTAATTAGTTGACCCCACATATCAACATGAGTCCTTTTAGTGTGCTTTTTTTCTCATTCACGAGCTTCTCGAGAAAATTTTAGAAGTTTCTTAGGAGGGTCACCCATCCTAAAAATCCCTCCATGGCTAGCACGCTTAACCGTGGAGTTCTTAGGATGGAATCACCAAAAGGATAGTATAACATGTTGACATAAGTAGTTAGATCAATCCTTATAACACTCCACATAATTTGGGGTGTTATATTAACTCCACCTCAAAGAACGCAACGTCCTCATTGTGCCTTAACCATTAACTATCTCAATACAATTTTATCCCAAGAATCATCCCACTAAGTAGCTAACTGGCTCATCCAATTTTAGCACGTGGTCGCAGTTGTAGTTTTGCTCTAATACCATTTATAACACTCTAAGTTGATAAACTTCAGAAGCTTTCCGGGAGATTCACCCATCCTTTCATCGCACTTAACTATGGAGTTCTTAGGATAAAATCACCAAAAGGATGGTATACCATGTTAACACAAGTAGCTAGATCAATCCTTATAACAATCCGCTTAATTTGGGGTATTATAATAAGAGTTTACTTAGTACTATAGTGCTAATGACTCCCATTTCATGGTCTTCTGTCTATTCAATGGAGAGTATTTGCCTTGCAAAGTACTTTGAAGGTAAGGCTTGATGACTTTTGGTATGATTTGGGAGTTAAGATTCTCCGGGGTTCGCCCGACATCTTTTGATCTGAATTTTCCATGAACTATTTTGTTCCCCTCTATGTTTTTCTCTCTCATTATATTATAACTCTTTGCCTGATGTTTTGGGCTATCATGGCAGTGTTATTCTGAATAAAAAACTATGTTATATTTTTATGGTTTTTGCTAATTTAAGAAATAATTTTTAGTCTCAACACTTAGCATAAGAATGGTAGAGGATGTCAGACTTGTGCGAGGTGTGGCAGTAACATTCACTATTTTTGTAACTAACTCTACCACAAATTTTTTTTAAGTAGTAAATTTTTTGGGTGTTACAAGGACTCCTAATTCTAGCATGTAAATGTTAGCGAAACATGTTCCCAAGGTATACTTTAACACCCGAATTTTTACTACTGAAAAGTTTCATTTTGTAGTGGAGGTAATTAAGTAAAATATTGGAGGTTACCGCCATGATCGACATAATTCTGGCTTATGCAACCATCCTTACAATAATAACGAGGCTAAAATATTTAAAGTAACACAAGGAACTTAGAAACAAAAGAAAATTTATAGTACAATAATGAGTTTGGAGCCTAACTCCAAGTTAACAATACAAAATAGAAAAGAAGGGATACCATGGATCAAGAGTCCAAAAGGGTATCTAGTTAAATATATCAGCCGGATAACAATTACTCTTCTCCCAACCCCTGACATAAATGAATTCACTCATCCCCACATAAGGCATGATAGGCAGCATAATTATCTAGCTGATCATTTGAGACCTGCACATAAGATTCAGGGCCTCCTGCTTGTGGGAATGAGTAACACCCATAAAACGGGTGATTAATACGCTATGTATTGAGTAAGGGAACAATATAATTGAAATAGGGATACAAATAGCACATGCTTTCACATTAGATAATAAGTAAATAACCAAATAAATGAAACTTCTCATAAGATAGAAAATGATCCAGATTCCTTTATTAAGTATAATCCATTTTTATTCTTTTATATACGTTGAGTGTATGAACTCCACTATTCTTAAACCGGTGGAATGGTTTGAAGCTCCATCTCAAGGATAACACACCTGAGCCACTATTATCATCTTGTGGAACATATTTGAAAATATCACCTTATTGGGGCAACACGCTCCCAATCCAGTATTATTCCCGGTGAAACGGAAATACATACATACATATACATATATATATATATATATATATATATATATATATATAGAAAAATAGATCACCTTGGTCCTAACTCACGTATTCTTCCACTTTAAATCATTAGTATTTTCTCCATATGTTATAATGATACATTTTCATTTCACGATGAGTTCAGCCCCCAATATTATTAATCATGTAGATCGGACTTTCTCAAGGCAAAATACTCCCGAGCCACTATTCTTTTTGGTGGAATGAAGATTAAAAATATTTTCTCGAGGCAAAATGCTTCTAAGCCACTATTCTCTCTGGTGGAACGGGAATATATATATATATATATATAGAAAAATAGATCACTTTGTCCCTACTCACATGATCTTTCACTTTAAGTGATTAGTGTCTTATTTAAGATTGAATATAAGGCATAGAACACATTAAAAAAAATATACATATTGCATAGGTCCAAGTACTTAAGTCCTTCCAAACCCTAATTACATACCCTTTAGTATTTATTCTCACATATTGATTATTCCACACAACTTATATTATATCATCTCTGAATCCCATCATTATTATCATACCTAAAATGAATGATCTAATCCCCACACACATACATTAATAATTTCATCATGATATATTACTCACAGAAATATCTAAAACCTAAATTCCATAGATTTGTCATAACACCTCCCATAAAATTTACATGACTACCAATTCTGATAGATAACTTCACAAGGTCAAACATTAACAATGTATTCAGCAATCTGATTAACCTCTAGATCTTATACATGAAATAATGATATTATCATTATAAGATAGTTGCCCCAAATTATCCATTAAACCATTTAAAGACCCTAAATAACGATAATACTTTCAAGAATTCCTTGTGCTATTATTATTATTATTATTATTATTATTATTATATTTTAATCCACCTAAAACATAAAATACCAAAATTCTCTTACTACCCCATAATGACCAAATTACCCTCAAGCATAAATAATAATCTTTATTTTATAACATCTTGTACCTTCCAAACATATTATATTCCAAGTCCACAAATTATCATCGTACCTCATGAGAATTTTTATGTCCATTTATCAAAACTCATTTAACCCATATTTCATACCATAAGATATATTTCCACAAATATGATGCTATCACAATAAAATAATAATGGTACCTCGTACCTATTCTTACTTTCTTTCAATAACATAATATCATTTAGCCCTTATTTCATACCATAAGATATATTTCCACAATATGACATTATCACAACAAAATCATAACATAATGGTATCTCTCACCCATTCTTACCCCCTTTCAACATAATATTCATATCATCACAAAATATCATGATCAACATATGTTACATCATATATCAATAATATCATGAAAAACACATATAACCGTACAAGCAAATAACACCAAAAACCCTAAACATCGAATAGTATCCTTACCAACTAGGACACTGGGCTCTAAGCACGAAAATCCTAGACTTCCTCCTTTAAAGCTACTGGATTACCACCTATGAAAATAACAAAATTCATGGTTAGGCTCAAAGAGTTAAATCGAAGGAGAAATCAAGGTAAAGAGGGTAAAAATAGAAATAACCATAGTCAAATGGGAGCTTGAAATGTGTGGATGTGTAGTGGAGCTATGGAAAATTTTTGGTGATTTTCGGACAAGGTTTGGGGGTGAAAATAGGGGTGCACGACCGAAAATGGAAAGTTTCACGGTTGTACTGTAGACGATGCAACCTTGGTTGAGAGAATAGATCCCGCATGGCTAGGCGGTGCTGAGTTGTATGGATGTGCTACAGATAGGGATGACAATGGGTCGGGTCTGGACCGGGTCCTGCCATATCCAGACCCGGACCCGTTTATACTACCTAGACCCAGACCCGACCCAGACCTGTCGGGTCTTAAAAGTTCAGACCCAGATCCAGATCCATCGGGTCTAGCAAGTAAACGGGTCCTAAATGGGTCCAGTTATTTTTTAAAAAATAATTAATAATCTATGCTAATACAAATATATTTATGTTTTATATAACTTAATATGTATTTTTTTGTTTAAAAAATCATCTAAGTGAAAAAATAAATATATTAAAATAGTTATATTAACTTTTCAAATGGTGTTTTAATGCTTTTAGTAGGAATGTAAATGGGGTGGGTTTGGGGCGGGTATATCCATATCCGTATTCGATAAGAAAATCCTTACCCGAATTCGTACCCGTATCCGAATCCATACCCGCTAACATATCCATATCCGTATTCGTTTGATATCCGTTACTCGACGGATTATCCGTTTACCCGTTAATGGATATTATCCGATAGATAAATCCATCATCCGACAGATAAACACATTTAGAGTTAAGCTAAATGATAATTCTAACTTTAATTTATACTATATTTATTTTAAAATTAAGGGTAAAAAGGTAATTATATATCGGGTAAATATGTACGGATATGGATACGAGTATGGTTACGGGTACGGGTATGGATATCCCATACCCGTATCCGTATTCGAACTTGACGGGTATTTTTTTTCTATCATCTATATTCGTATCCATATTCGTTTATCCATATCCATTGAAATCCGTCGGGTTTCGAGTAAAATCCGCCCCGTTTATATAATTATATCCCTAGCTTTTAAAATACAATGTTATACATATTGTTTATAAAGTAAGTATACAAAAATAAAATTTAAAAAAAAATGAATAAGGAGCTTATATAAGATTAAGACAATAATGACAAACATAATATTAGTATGTATTTTTATATATATATGTACACACACACAGACACATGTATATTAAACGGGTCTGGCGGGTCGCGTCTGAGTCTAGAACTGGACCCAGATCCAGACCCTTTAAGATATATGTGGATCCAGACCCGATCCAGACCCGTCAGGTCCAAAAATCATGGACCCAGACCAGCTAAAAATGAGGCGGGTCTAGCGGGTCTGGGTCGGGTCCGAGACCCATTGCCATCCCTAGTTACAGATGGTACAACCCTAGTCGAGAGAAAATATCACGCACGACCAGGCAGTGCAAAGTTGTACGGTTGTGCGATAGGAGTTTTTTTAGTGTTCCACAACTATGCTTGAGTTGGTACACAGGACGTGCACTTTGCAAAAGTGTGACATACAAGAGAAAGAAGAAGGGAAAAGAGGCAGTGGTCGACGACAACAACCAATGACTGTGCTAGGGAAGGTTGGGGTGACCTTGGTGGTCGGTTTACCAACTAATGGGTGGTGAATGGCAGCTGAGGTGGTGCACGGTGGTGGAATGGGTGGTGCACAAGCAAAAAAATAGGGAAAGAAGGAGGAAGAAGAAGAAGAAAAGAGAAGGAATAAAGGAAAAGGAAGAGGGAGTGCTTGGGTAGTGTTTTGGACACAAAGATGGGAAAAATGGAGGCAAACCAAAGAGAAGGGAAGAAGAGTGTAGTGTATATATATATGGTCATATGTGCATGTATGAGTGAATGATGGAAGGAAGAAAGGTAGGGGAGGCATACGAAAATGATGATGGTGATGGTGTAGCTGCAAGGTAATGATGATGATGATGGTTGTAGAGGATGGTGAGGAGTAGGGTAGTATCCATAGGGTGAGGCTAGTGATGGTTGTATGTAGGTGTGTTGTGTTAGAAGTAAAATGGCAGGGGGAGTGTTCAGGTTGGGCAGGGATAAGGGAGCAGAAGGAGAAGAAGAAGAAGAAAGGAAGTAGGGTGATGGGTGATGGATGTCTGCAGGAAGTGATGGTGCAAGTTGCAACAATTTCAATTATCGTAGCCTAAGGTTGGCGGAAGGAGGAGAAGAAAGAAAGAAAAGGAAAAAGAGAAGGGTTGGGAATTAGTTTAGATGATTTTGGATTAGCCATAAGTAATTAGGATTAGTGAAAATTTTAGCGAATTTTGATTTTAGTTTATAATTTATCTAAATTAAGGTTTTAGATTTCAGTTGAAGTTTCGAGATTAAGAAATTGGGTTAAAGATAAAATAAGATTTGTTGAGATTATAATCAAATTAGGGCATTGATGACGCGGAATTAGGCTAAGCAAATATCTAGGGTATTACATATATTCTATGAGGCCATGCCTTCTTTTCTTAATTTTTGAGCTTTAATTTCCTTTATTTATGGTTTTAATGAAGGTGATAATAGGAGTATGTATGGAATCGGTTTGAATTTACTATAACTAGCCTTCATTGGTTAGTAATGGGGAATTTTGATACATTATTGTTAGTTGGGGATAAGGAGGGGGAGGCTCTCTTAATCACCAAGATGTAGATGATTTTGATAATTTTTGTCTCCATTATGGGTTGTAAGACCTAAGAGGTACTAGCTATGGGTTTACTTGGACTAATAGAAGATAAAATGCAAAAGGTATCTCTTATAAATTAGATCGTGCTTTGGTTAATCTGTAGTGGTTAGCCTCATGGCCAAATTCTTTTCTAGATTATACTCCTCCTATGATCTTTGATCACTATGCCATTGTGATCCACATAATGAAAAGGGCTCACCTGCAACATTGTGCATTTAAATTATTTAAGTTCTGGATTGAGGATCATGAATTCTTACCATTAGTGTTTGCAGGTTAGAATTAGTTTTAGTGTGCGTGGAAGTTAATTGCTCAGGATTTGACGGTTTTGCAAAAATCTTTGAAAGCTATTAACTATTGAAAGTATGGTAGTTTGGAGGATAAACTTCAACAGGATAAATCCAATATATTATTCATCCAACAACGCTTACTTGAACCACATGCTGACACTTATTTAAGAGCTTAGTAAAATGAGGCTTTTAATTCTTATTCTCACTTCCTTAGATGTCATAAGTCCTTTTTACAACAAAAAGCTAAAATCCACTTGTTAAACACAAGGTATAGTAATCACAAGTTTTTTTTTCTTTATGCTTGACTTAAAGATTGGAAATAAAGGAATGGAGTCTTTAATCCGGTAGTGGATCAAGGTGAGGCCTTAATTGATGTGTCCTCTATTCAAGTTGCCTTCCTACAATTTTATAAAGGCCTTTGATTTTTCATTGGTAATGGCACTGGTTCTATTGATACCAACATGTTCAGTTAGGGCCTTTTTTACCTGATGAGCAAATAAAGCAATTATCGGCATCTATTTTGAGAAGTGAAGTTAAGGAAGCAATGTTTAACACTAGCAACACAAAGGCACCAGCTAAGAATGGTTTCTCAACCTATTTCTTTAAGAAATCTTGGGAGTTCATTACAGGTGATCTATTCAAGGGTGTTATAGATTTCTTTGCTAATGGTTTCCTTCCCTATGAAATTAACTCAACATCTATTAACTTTATCCCTAAGCAAAATAATGTAGAGAAGGTCACTGGATTTCCCCCCATAGCTTGTTGCTTCATTTTGTACAAGGTTATCTCTAAGATAACTATGCTTAGATTAAGACCACCTAATTCTGCCTTATATCACTAATGATTCACAATCAACAGTTATTAAAAGTAGACATATTGGTGATAATATTTTGATGGCGCATGAGCTTGTACGGAGATATAACTTCAATTTTCCCCACTGTGTATGATGAAGATTGATATTCACACATACTACAATTCAATTAACTGTAATTTCTTTCAACAAGTGCTTCATGCTTTGGGGTTTTCACTTCAATTCATTTAGGTGATTATGACATATGTAATTGTGGTGTCTTATTTCATGTTTTTTTAATGGTAGTTATTTAGCGCCTTGTGAGGGGAAGCATGGTCTTTGTCAAGGGGATCCCTTATCCTCATATCTCTTTGTTATGATCATGGAATATCTAACTTGATTATTAAAGGGTATGTGGATGGATAAGCTTTTTCGAGGGCATCCCAAATGTAAAGCCTTTGGCATCATTCATATCTCTTTTGTAGATTACCTCCTAATCTTCTATAGGGGTGATACTATTTCAATGTAAAGGCTTTTAAAGTGGTTGCATAATTTTTCTGCATGGTTGGAGTTACCTTTTTGCCCACATAAGTGTAGTATTTATTTGGGAGGTGTATGTTAAGTTATTATTGCTTAGATCTTAAATAGTATTGGCTTCTAGAGAGGTATCTTGCCTGTTTCCTATCTTGTTCTTCCTATTTTGGGCTCTAGGATTATGGTGGCTCAAATTTAAATGCTTATTTAGAAGATAACTTCCAAGTTGTGACATTGGTATAACAAATTCCTTATGCTAAGAGGTCGCAACTTCTCAAGTTTGTTATGTTCTACATCTAAATATACCAATCCCATATCTTATTGCTTCTAAAAAAGGTGATCCACAAACTATGCTCCTTTTTAGAAGTTTTTATGGTTGGGTGGAGTGAACATTAGTAAGAAATCACCAGTTTATTAGGACAAGGTGTGTTGTTTAAATTCTGAAGGGGGTTTAGGTGTGATTGATCTACAATTATAGATTAAGTGTGTGATTTCTAGATTGCTTTTGAACATACATGTCAAAAATAATAGCCTGTGGGTGTGTTAGATACACTCAGTTTATAAAAAAAGATACCCTAGTGTGGGAGTAGATTCCCACATCCACTTGCTCATGGCCATACCTAAAGGACCTATCCTTTTGTTCACAGTTTGTAAGCGTTCTACAAAATAATGTTGATCATACAACAATGGAGGTTGCTTATATCATTAATATATATATAATGATATTAGGCCTAAACAACCAAAGGTATAGTGGGATGAGCTTGTTTGGTGCCAATTGATGATGCTTAAGTATCAACTCATATTTTGGTTAGTAATTGTAACACCTTGAGTTGATATGACCAAGAGGAGGTTACCTTGGAGTGCTTTTAGATTAATCGGCTGACCCCACAGATCAACACAAGTCCTTTTAGTGTTTTTTCCCCACTCACATGCTTTTTGAGAAATTTTTATAAAATTTTTGAAAATTCCTAAGAGGGACATCCATCATAAAAATTATTCTATGGCCAACACACTTAACTGTAGAGTTATTAGGACATAATTACTAAAAGGATGGGTATACCATATTGATATAAGTAGCTAGATCAATCCTTATAACATTCCACTCAATTTGGGGTATTACATTCACCCCAACTTAAAGAACACAATGTCATCGTTGCGCTGACTAGCTCATCCAAGTTTAGCTCACTATTGCAGTTTCACTCTAATACCATTTTTAACACCCATAGTTGATACAACCATGCAGGGGATACCCTGATGCGCTTTTAGATTGATTTGATGGCCCTATAGATTAACACGTGTCCTTTTAGTACGCTTTGTCCTCACTCACGTGCTTCTTTAAAACATTTCAAAAAATTCTGAAACTTCCCGAGAGGGTTACCCATCCTAAAAATTGCTCCACTACCAACACGCTTAACTATGGATTTCTTAAGATGATATCACCAAAAGGATGGTATTCCATGTTGATATAACTAGCTATATCAACTCTTATAACACTCCGTTTAATTTGGGATATGACATTCACCCCTACTCAAAGAACGTAATGTCCTCGTTACACCTCAACCATTAACTGTCTCAATACAGCTTTATCCCAAGAATCGTTCTACTAAGTAGTTGACTAGCTCATCCAAGTTTAGCACGCAGTCACAGTTTCGCTCTGATACCATTTGTAACACCCTGAGTCTATATGACTAAGTAGGGGTTACCTTGGAGTTCTTTCAGATTAATCGATTGACCCCAAAGATCAACATAAGTCCCTTCAACTTGCTTTTTCCCCACTCACATGCTTCCTAAGAAATTTTCAAAAAACTTTTGAAATTTCTCAGGAGGGTCACCCATCCTAAAATTACTCCATGACCAACACACTTAATTGTGGAGTTCTTAGGATGGAATCAGCAAAATGATGGTATACCATATTGATATAAGTAATCAAATCAATCCTTATAACATTCCATTCCAGTTGGAGTATTACAGTAATTCAAGATCATTTTTATACTAAGGACTAATTAATCAATTTTAGAATGCAAGTGCCTAGCCGATGTGTTTTGTGCAAAAATGATGATGAAAGTGAAATTCGTCTCTTCCATGAATGTTCAATCTCTCATATTATTTGGAGTTCCCTTAGGTTAGTCATGGGACATATGGATTATATTTAGTTGTGGGTTTATAAAATGCAAATATTGGGAAAGAGAGCGACTTATCTAATGACAAAGAAGAACATGCTCCGCTCCTTATATGGTACCATTGTGGCACATGTTTGGCATAAGCAAAATTGAAAAGTATTTTTAGATGATAGTCTGTTTTTCCATGCAATACATAATGACATTATAATAGGTAATATTTATTATTGCATGTATGGCCATAGGAATCCTAAGTATAGTCCATGGATCCATATTTTGGATGATGCCATAAAAAAATGAGTTATACAATTTGATTATTTGGAAATGAAATGTATTGTTAAAAATGTGATAATAGTTCCATAATTAAACTATAGCAACATGCATCAAGGGAACAATTGACTCAATAACTAGCTCCTTCTCAACCATGGATGGAATGAAATAAAAATATCTCATAGATCTGAAAAAGAAAGAGACCACAAAATAGGATAACCAAATTGGAAAACCAAACAAATCAATCATTTAGATCTTAACAACACCTTCTTATATTCGAAGATCACCCGTTCTAATATCAATTGAGATGCATTTGAAAATTTAGGTCAAATCTCATAGAATATATTGTTAGACGAAGGGTCTTTAGCCTAAAAATGCAAATGATATATGCACAATACCTTATATGGGACCAATCCAACAAATGAGGTATTTGATTTGAAGGAGTTAAATAATACTTCAACAATCTTTGGTAGAACTTGTCCCATGTTGCTGAAGTATTGATCGAGCTCCATTGTTGTAATACCTTGAGTTTTATCTAATCTTAATACTAAGTAATTAAAATCTTAACCTATTTCTAATCTCAAAAAATTAATATTTTTACATTTCCCTAATTCCCTAATTCTAAATCTTAACCTAATCCTAATCTTTATTCTGAGTCATTGATATTTCTAACTTAAACCTAACCTTGGATGGTTGATAATTAATTTTATATTAGTACCCTAATCAAAAATATTTTAACCTAATTGTAATTCTAACCCCATACCTAGTTTTTCCTTTCTCCTTTTCCTTTTTTTGGTTCTCGATCCATATCATTTTCTTTTCCTCCTGCCTAGTTTATTTTTCCTTCTTCTTTCCCTTATTCATGTGTGAATCACTCTCCCTCCCGACCAAATCCCTTCTACCATACTTCCATAAACTATCTACCCTAAACTGATTAGAACACCATTTACTTCCACCTTTGGCATTGATGTGTTCGGTTGAAAATTTACTTCAATTGTGTGCCTCGCTTCCCATAATTCCTCCTCTTCTAGTCTTCACCATGTACACAATATTTTTTTGTGTGTGTGTACACACACCCCCTCCCAAGCTCATCATTTAATGCCCAACCACCTCCATTCCTCCCTCCATTTCTATCGACAAGTAGCAGAAACTAAGAAGCCCTCTCCCTTTCTCTCCTTCATTATTTTCATTGCCGACACAACAACCTAGCAATGTCACCCTCCACCATTCCTTCCACACTTGCATAATTTCTCCTTGCCATTCCTCCCCCCTTATCAACGACCACCATCATCGTTGCCACCCTAACCTTTAGCCATCACCACCTAAACCTCCCCCTTTGCTTCAACATCCACCACCACAACCTTCCCTTTACCTTTGGCCTCCAATTCAATTCCTTGTCATTTAGAAATGTCCTTCCTTGATATTCCCCTACCCCTATCAATGGTAGCTAACGTTGTTGTTCCCTCCATTGCTTTAGCATTAGTTTCCATTCCCCCTCCCCTGTTGTTTAGTTTTTGATCCTTTATTTCACTCTCCTTTACCTTATCCTTTCCTTGGTTATGTACCTAAGTTATAATTGTGTTTTATCCTTTTTTCTTAAGTGATTTTATGGAGGTAATAGAGAAGGTGAATAGGTTATACATACTTAAAGACTAGCGTCCTTTTTAATAAGAATACATATCATAGCTATGGATTTTCTTCTAAATGTTATGTATGATTGTGTGTGCATTTTCATTTTGTTATTATTATGCTAATAATGTCATTCTTTTAATTTTATGATGTAATAATATGGTATCATATGATAGAAAGTGAGTAAGATGAGAAAGCAAACACTTGTATGATATTGTTATGAGAGGACTTATATTGTAAACCTTAAGTGAAATAGTATGATATACGGTATTGTAATATGGGTTTGATACAGTATGATAGGTGTAAAATAATATAATTAATAAGTATGGTGATGAAATAAATTGAGGATTGGAAAATAATGATATCAAACATCTAAGGTTTTTGTGAAATAAGGGTGTTTGGCTATCATTATGGGTATTTTGGTCAATATGGGTTTAATATTCAAATTTTGGTGTATTAATGTTTTAAGTGGTTTAAAATATGCTAAAAATTATCATGTGAAATGTTTGGAGCAATTATGAATGTCCTAAGTCCAAATAAAATGAGAAAATAGTTTAAATTGGGATTAATAATCCTAGAGGCATAGTTATTATCATATGTGTAGGACTTTGGAGTTAGACCCTAATTTTTATATATGTTATTAATATTTTAATTTTAGGAATTCATATTGAATTTTATAATTATATGATTCTTATGAGAAAAGTTATACCTGACTTATAAAATTAGGATTTTATAAGGATTGTAAATAATAACTCTAGAGACAAGGTTATTATCGCATGCGTAAAATGTTGGATTTAGACCTTACTTTTTGAATATGTTGATAATAATAATATTTGAGTAAGGTGTTCTAAAGTTAATGAATAAACGAGTATTATGAAAAGGGTTATACTTATAATGTGAAATTAGGGTTTCTTAGGAAAATTATGGACCTATTCCTTGATGACGACCTTGATAACTATGTGGTTGGGCTTTACACGTTCCAATTATATGATGTGAATATCAAACCAATTATTAATAATATATTAATTAGTTAAAGTCAAAGACTACGTGAGTCAAGCTAGAGTGTTTTGTGTATTTGTTCCACTAGATGATAATAGTGGCTTAGGTATATTTTTCTGAGAGGTACATCAATATGTTCCATCGAACTAAGAATAGTGGAGGCCTAAACTCAATGTGAATGAGAATATGATTATGAGATAATTAATTAATGAAAAAAATATATTAATCACTCAAAGTAAAAGATTGCATGAGTCAGAACCAAAGTGTTCTGTCTGTTCCACTGAACGATAATAGTGGCTTAGGTGTGTTTTACCTTGAGATATGCTTAAGACTATTCCACTAGTTCAAGAATAGTGGTCAGCACGCAATAATAGTAGCTTGGGTATGTTTTTTTCCTAAGAGGTGATTTAGTCCATTCTATTAGATTTAGAATAGTAGGGTCACTAAACTCAACGTAAATAAAAAAAAAATAGGTTATGTTTATATCTAGTAATAAAATCTGAAATGAATATTTACTTTTTATTGTTTTAAGTTAACACAAGTGTATGCTTATTATCTGATGTGAACTCATGTTTTATGTGTAACCTTACTTTAGTTGTAAGGTTACCTTATTCGGTACGTAGTGTATTGATTATCCTTTTTATGGGTGATTCTCATGCTCATGAGTAGATCTGCCTTGTTTTGCAAGTGATTGCCAATTTCTACTTTTAATGTGCTTGCCTTTGTTAAGTGCTAATCGAATTAGTACCGGGTATGGTTATCTGAGTATCGCTATCTCTCTATGGACTCTTAGTATTCTGTCTTTAATTTATATATATCCTTCTCTCTAATTCGTATAATGTATCATGGTAGAATCAAGTGTTTTCTACGTATGATTCCTAGGTACAAGGTTACTTTTGCCTTATATCTAATATAGACTAGGCATAGAGAGTGCATCTTCTATGTTGGATGTATTGTGACACCCTTATATTTTGTGTTTTAGTTTCCACAATTAACTCTTTTAAATAAAAATTTTAAGCTCCTAAATTTGGAGGTGTTATAATTGTTTCTGGTGGCTGTGGTTGATAGAGTTTGGGTGGAGGAGTTTGGTTGTTGCTTCTTAGTTATTGGGCATGAGTTGTATTGCTGAAGAAGAAAAAAAAATAAAGAAGCAAAATGATATCATGTGTTCTTGTGTGTTTCTCTCTCTATCCCTCTCCTTTTTTCCTCTTAAATGGGAGAATAACGGTAAAATAATAAAAATGGAGAGAAATTTAAAAAAAGAGGGAAAATGAATAGAGAGAAATAATACTTGAGGTATTTTGAGTATTTTATATTAAATCATAAGAAGGAAAAAAGGTAACAAAAATTGGAGAAAATGATAAGTAATATAGTTAGGAGTAAAATCATCATTTGAGTTAAAATATTTTTTTTTTTAAAATCAAACAACAAGTTACTTGTTGATGTACGTTTAGGATTATATGGTACGTAGCATTCTGAATTCAAATTGTATCATTTTTTCTTGAAAAAAATTAAAACTATATTATATATTTTACATAAACATAGATCTACATTGTATTGTTTTTATAACTATTAATATAATTTATTAATATTAATATTATTTTTGATATTATAAATTAATTATTATTAATATTTATCATAATAAATAATTAATGTTATTAAAACTAATTATCTTCTAATTATTGTTTTCATATTATTAAATTAAAATTAAAATTATTTATTATCATTAATTATTATTTTAATATAGTATAATCTTATTTATATTTTAATCTAATTTAATCTGAGGTGATTTGTCAAATTACGTCGGTGAGAAAAATTTGGACGTACAAATACTGCAGTGACGAGTAAGAGGAGACTCAGGAGAGAGGTCGGAGACAGCCAGGCGGAGAGCAGACAAACCATTTAAAAAGATGCCGCGAAAGCAGGTATGAGAGAGGGTTGGTTAAATTAATAAGAAGCCGCAGGGGAAAACGGGAAAGCCAACTAAACCCGCCTAAAGCATCGCTGTGCCTTCCATCCCTTCCCGGTGCCCTGCTCTCATTTCTCTCTTCCCTCTCCGGCCTCATTTTTTCCCTTTTACCACTGCCAATTCTAGCTGCATCTGGATCAAAACCCTAATACCCGATTTTCTAGAACTATCCAATTTCCGTCTTCGCCCGATCTCAAATAATTTGAACTGGGAATTCAAATTCCAAATCAATCAAAGCAACCCAAGTGCGCTGCTGCCCGCATACTGCATTGGTTCAGCTGATTCATAAATTTGAACCCAGGTACGTAATTGCATACTGTAGCCTTTTTCATTAGTTCCCATTTCGAACTTGTTGGACTAGATACATTTCTTTAACTACATTGTTTTCTTCTTCCAATATTGCTGCTTATCATTAGGCAAATTTACCTTATTTATTTATTTTTAAGTCTTCAAATTTTTTCTGTTAATACAGGTTGAAAGGGGAAGGCCAAGAGAGAACCCTTGTCTGGCTGGTGCCGCCTCCGGCAAATGGTATAGCGGCCGGTATGTCTCTTTCTTTATGTGTTACGGTTGTAGTTGTTTTGATTTCCAAAATAAAATGAATTTTCTGCCATTGTTGTCTTTTCAATGTGTTTCTGATTTACAACGTAGGAAGAAAACTTCTCTATGGTGTTCTCTTTTGCTCTTTAGCTGACTCAATTTTTTTCTACCTGCCTCTTCTGCCTGGGAGCATGGCATATTTTTTTTTTTGCTCTCTTTTTTGTACTTCTACATCCAGAATTTCTTCTTCACTTCTTTAAATTAGAGCTAAGAATGGTTACTGAGTTAGCTGTTTTCTTTAAATTAGAGCTGAGAATGGTTACTGAGTTCGCTGTTTTTGTCTCTTTTTTTTTTAACCCTCCCTCCCTCTCTCTCAAATATTTTCATTTTCAATCATATAAAATGTACAGATTTGGAACTAGGGAGTGGAAGTGCCTGCTGATCATTACTATATTTCATTTGAAATGGTCGCCAGTCACACTGAGTTAATTGAAAGTGGACTCAACGGTATATCAAGCTCAAATTTCGAAGATGAAGCTACTATGCGTAGAGAAAATGATTGGCTGGTATTGCATCCAGAGGCTAACCAGGGCTACTGTCCTGTTGGGATTTTGCAAGGTGTGTCCTCAAGATTTGGCTCCTCTTCATCATCATCTTCCTTTTCAGAATCCTCAGAAAATTCAGATGATCAAAATGAGATTGAAAAAGAAGATGACGTTACATCTAGCTTGGCTGTCAGCCCTCTGGACCAGTCAGACTTGGAAGATGATGTACAAAGTGACAGTAATCCCTCTGTAGCAAAAGGACACAGCAAAGTATCTCAAGGTCAGACTTCTGGATCACAAATCCTGAGTCCTACCCACGGATCGGTGGTTGAAAACACGTCTCCGATGCATAGGCCAGCAGCTCAAGTGATGGAACGAGATGGCGACTATGATCCTGACAGGATTCCCCTCGGTGTGTTCTCACGATGTAATTCGCTTGCACCTGTAGATTGGAGTGCAGGATCCACCGACACTGGGTCTCTTTTTAGCATACACGTGGGAAACACCAGTCTTGGCAGAGACCGTAACCGTTCATCCAATGTACAGTTACGGAAATCTGGAGAAATATCTAAGCGAGTGGAGTTACCTTTATCAAGCCCATCCTCTTCCCCTTTCCCTCTAACTGTGACCCAGTCTGGAGAAAAAGATGCCGTTGGAGCAAAGGCGTTTGCAAAAAGTGTAGAAGCCGTAAATAAAACCAAGAAGGACATGGGAAAGACATATCCAGTTGATCAAGAGCAAGTCAAAGCAGCGCTACCTGTAGCGGTACCTCGACCCCACTCTAGTCTTTCCCGCCAGTCCCAATCCGATGAAAATGAAGGAAGCTGTTCTTCCTTTGCATTTCAAAGGTAAGTAAAATGCTGTTTCTGGTTTAGTCTTCCATGTGTTAAAATCTCTGAATATGCAACATGAACCTGAATATGGATAGTGATTACTCGTGCATGTATAAACTTTTGTCCGTCCTTGAGCATTCGTTAATATGCCCATATTTGGGTCTATTTTTTCGTGCATTATTGTACATGAATAAATTTTGCATTTCATAATTTTCTTCATTCCAACAAGGCCAATTGCAGATCTTGAAAACAGTGCCTATCCACGTGTGCTAGTTTGCATGTGGCTTTGCCGTAAGTATATGTTGCTCTGTATAACCAGTTCATATTTTAAAAAATAATATATAGCCATTTTCTGTCATGTTGGAAAAAATATCCTGGTATTTTATCGTTCTGTCAAATTTCATCCAACAAGGAATTTCTTGACTTGCTTATGTGGTGGCAAATTCCCAGGACGCAACTATGCTTTGGGGCCCTATTCACAATAATTGCAGTCAAAGATCAATATGGGAAGAGAATAATTGCAGGAGCTTATCTGCCGACCATAATAGCTTTTTCATCTCCTAAAAACTTCAGGGAACTTTTGTTTTGTGCTAAAAGACAGTTGCAGATAAGAGCACTTCTTATTAATATTAAAAAGGGGCCGAAGAGTTGAGGCCTTAAAAATTGCGTTCTTTGGGGTGAAATTCCAACCATAGAAGTCAAGGAATGCATTTTTGGATAGATACTGAAGAGTAAGGTGAAATACTAACGATACATTCTATAGATGAAATTTGAAAAATTGGAGCTTTCTTAAATTGTCAAAAACCGAGAGAGAGAGAGAGAGAGAGAGAGAGAGAGAGAGCTTCAAATAACTTAGAATAAATCTGGATAAGGAGCATAATCTTGTGCTACAACATATTATTAAGAATTTTATGTCAAATGAAGAATCATGTACGTTGATCATGCTATTGATCTAATTTTTATTTGGAGTTACTTACCAAAAATAATTATTTATAATAATTATTTATTTTTAAAACTTTTTAACATAAAAAGTTTTTAAAATATATAATTATTTTTGATAAGTGTAATTCAAACAAGCCTCTAATTGGAGACTTTATTGTGGGTTTGATGCTGCCATCATTCTAAATGGACCAGTTGCTGCTGTAGGTGGCTAAGGAGCAAATTTGGTAGATGTAGTTGGTCGTTCTGCTGCAGTTGTAACAGTACCCTAAACAGTAGAGCTCCCATGTATGCCTTTCCTTCCCTATCTGTACTTAACTTTCTGTCGAGCATAAGCTTTTGGTCACCTTTTCTCTTGTGCATTTTTATGCGTGCACGAAGTTCGGTCCTTATTAATCCAGTACCGGTTTCTCTCAGATTGGCACCAGCAGCACAGCTTGCCTCAGCAAAGTCAGATTCTCATCGTCGACTGCCAATTGAAGCTGAATATTCTGTTATGACTGCAGATAACGTGCCTCACACCAAAAGTGGCAGTTGTTGCTATTGCTTCTCTTGCCGATCCTGTTTCTCTAGCGGCTCCTGCCGCTCTTGCGGACCTTGTGGCTCATGCAAATCTTGTTGCTCTTTCCGCTCTTGCAGACCTTGCAGCTCCTGTTGCTACTTACGTTCTCGCAGACCTTGCGGACCCTGTTGCTCCATCAGCTCTTGCAAGCGTCGTGGCTTCTGTTGCTCCGTCAGGTGTTGCAGACTTTGTGGCTCCTTCAGCACATGCATACCTTGTAGATCTTGTAATTCATGTGGCTCGTGCAGCTTCTGCTTCTCTTGGAGGTCCGGCAGCCCTTGCAGCTCTTGTTGGCCACACTCATGTTTTACTTGTTGCTGAGACCTCAGGACTGATCATCTATTTAACTCCATTTCTCCATACTGTTTATTCATGGCGCAACAGTACATCTAGGCACTCGGATATATGTGTCCATGCATGGAATTACACAGACAAGAAATTTTCTCCCTATGGGCTCCCGTTAATCTTTGCAGCTTCTACTTTTCTTGCATATTCAAACTGGTGTTCCACATAGTCCATCTAGTGTCACATTAGACTACGATTTCTGCACCTTTCTCTAGGGGGTGTTAGAAGCAGCAAATACTTAAGTCTACGTTGCGAGCATGCATCAAATATGGAGTTCTTTTTCATGTAAATCTGTTGTCTGTTGATGGAGTTGTAAACCGTATATTTGTACTACTTATAGAATCTCATGATTAGTGCATATATGTACTTAATACTGCAATTTTTGGAGCTCACGAGATAAGTGTAGCATTTCTCTACGACATCTGCACCTTTCTCTAGGGGGTGTTAGAAGCTGTAAATACTTAAGTCTACGTTGCGAGCATGCATCAAGTATGGAGTTCTTTTTCATGTCAATCTGTGGTCTGTTGATGGAGTTGTAGACCCTATATTTGTACTACTTAGATTTATAGAATCTCACGATTAGTGCATATATGTACTTAATACTGCAAGTTTTTAGACGTGGAGCTCACGAGATTAATGTAGCATTGCCATTTTGAAGAAACAACCAAAGCGTGAGTTTAAAAACTGCAAGTAGCGTAATTGATTCTGGTAGTAGTTGTACATCTCTACAGGGTACTCCTGATACATCAACTGGGAAGTTGTATGTCAAACCCAGATCAACTATGCATCTGCACCTGGTCAAGTTCTCATAGACTACAGCCTAGTTTCCTGCAATGAAGATGGCGAATATCTGAATCAGAACATAATGCGGATAACATATTATTGACTTGTCTAGAATCTCGGAACAGCATATCTGGATTATGGCAAACCATAAAACATATCTTACAATCTCACTGACAAATTTCTGAAACAGGTGGATATTGTTCCGACAAGCAAATCAGAACCAATTCCGTTTCACCGAACCATCATCACACCAAGAAATCCCGAGCTTTCTCTTAAGGGGATAAAAAGGGGGAGCTCGCGCACACAGAATACAATAAACTACTTAACACCTGCAAATCTCCTTGAAATATTTTGCTTCAAAATTTTGAAATCCTATGTCTTAATTTTTCCCACTCTCTTTGGGGGTTAACATACAACATGTCAACATCACAGGTCGTTATTGAAAGGGAGAAGATGAAGGGTTGACAACAATGTGTCTAAGTGGATGTTCTACATCACGTCTTCCAGCATGCTCGACAAACTCAGCTGGAGAGAAAAAGCTCCCATGACATATACACATTATCCTTACTTCCTCTCCCTTCCCATACTTGTAAAGAATCCCTTCTACTTTCCTTCCCCTCGGAGGATCCCCTATAGTAAACACGCACGGCATGTCATCCTGCCTCCTGCTCTCTGTTACTACAGGCTGCGTAGATGGAGGGTCTGGGTTCCTACTTCCAGAACACGTGACTTCACTTGCACCTCTTTCCTGTTGTGATTGAATGCTGGACGGGCTTCTTGCTTCACTTGCTTCACTGGACCCTGTCAAAGAATGAAAATATTTGAACAAGAGGATTTGATAGCGACATAAAAGTAAAGTCCATAAGAATGTACTGGAGATACATAGGATTAAGAAAGGAGTTGTAGCTGTATCTCCACATCACCATACATCCGCTCTTGCAACTGTTGAAAGATGCCTTCGCATTCTAGATTACCCGTTCTACTTCCACTTGTTAAGGTACAAAAGCAGGGCCTCATTGTAACACTCTTCTCTTAGAAACAGGAAGGAAGAAGCATAATCATCAAGAATAATTGGGCATTTGCCTCTCCTAATATATCATCAAACAAATAGAAAAATGAAATCAATTGAGCTATCTGCGAACAAATAGTAAGAACATGTCGCTTATTGGTTCTATTAGAGTCTAGACTCAATCTTAAATCACCTCATCAATAAAAGTATATGAGGAAGGGAAAAAGAGAACCCGGAGGTTGGGTGGGGGGAATTGATTGCAAGTTGCAGAAATTTTTTCCTATCTTCCATATTTTCAGAATTCCAGTAAGTTAACTAACGAGGACCCACTCAATACATAGCCTCCCAAACCCGCAGACACTGTATAAAAGGACCCACACATATTCATTTCCTATTCTCTTCAGTGCATTTTTAGAGCTTATTAGATCGGATCAAATCAGCCAAATCTTAACAATAATTAAAAAAAGTATAAAATTAATAATAATAATAATAATAATTGTTGTAATGATAACAATAGTAGTAATAATAATAGAAAAAAATAGTAATTATGACATTAATAATAGTAAAATAGAAATAATAGCATATTAAAAAATTTCTTCCATTGTTCAGGAGAACAGAGCCTTAGTCCTAACAACAGTACATTATTTCAAACGCCAGAGAAACTACCAAGCCAATTCTTGATATATAGTGCACCTTTCACCACAGAAGAGCAGCAAATAACTCAAAAATCAAGCTTTCTCCTTTCATCTTTCAATTCCATCACCACCTGCTCCTTTTGATGAGTAATAATCTCCTAAGAAATTCTAGTCATATGATCCTATCATAGATGAAACTACTCAAGGAACATTAACAATGAAGTTTCATCTACCACCCCCAACCATAAGCAAGGAGAATTTGCATATTTATCTTCAAGCCTACTTCCTTTTCACGTTATTAATTTTCCAGAATACGCCCTTAGGTCACCGTGATTGATAAATGACCTATCTTTCTACTCAATGCCATCATGAAACGCACACAATTCCTTACCTGATTGAGACCTAACCTTGTCCGGTCCAAAGTTTGTTGGTGCCAACTTTCTCTCGGAAAAGAGTTCAGTTTGTACCAACTTGACAAAAGTGTACAATACGTACCCTATCTCACGCATTCTTTTTGAGCATGTAGGAGTGGAGGGAGGGATCCGTAATAGTCATTGATACCAGAACATAAAACTGACTAGATGATGTTAGCTGGTAGGTATCATAGCAATCCAAAATCAAAAAGACCTTCCTTAAGGTAAGAGTACTTCAAAGAGTAAATTCTGAAATCAGGCAGTGCGAACTTTTTATGACGCATGAACATGTAAAACTTCTTACCAACAGTCAACTCATTTAACCAGAGACAGAGAGATCATACAAACACACCCCAAAAATTCATCAGGAAAGTTTCAAACTTTTTAAATTAATCCATGTTTTGGTAAGCAACTCCAGCCGTAGATTCATACGCTGAATCAATCACAGCCATCAAGTGTGAAGCTGAGGACTCAGATTCAAACAAAGATATGTTGACAGATACAGAAGCAAACCAAATTCACACGGATTCAACCAATAAATCAAATAACTCCACGATCCATCAACTTAAGAGAAATCCCGACTATCTCTAGAAAGGAAATTTCAACAAAACCATCACTAGATCAATCAATATACATGCATCAAACACCGGAGAGGGAGGGAAGGGGGGGGGGGAGATGCAAAGATATTACCTTGAACTGATTTGATCTCTGGTTCAGAAGCACCAGAAGAACTACAACCTTGTGATTCCCCTGAACCTTGTGACCCTTGTTGTGCCAAAAGCCCTTGTAAACTACTAAAAAATGATATTTTTTTCAGCCCTACACCACCGCCGCCTCCGCCGCCGCCAACAAACAGATTCGACCCAAAAGAAGAAGCCACAGACGAACTAAGTTTCTTCCCTAAACTCATAAAGTACTGTTGCTCTTTCTCTAACCTTCCTCTAACGTTCAAATTCAATTTAGCGTCCTCCCTGGCTGCGCTACCGCTGACATCACCAAGACTTTCCTTGGAACTTCTCTGCTTTTCCGACCTCCGTCGCTTGGCCGCCAACCTCCTCAACTGTTGCACCTCCTTCCTCTTCCTCCACTCCTCCTCAGTCTCAACAGGCAAAGATGATGTCCTAACAAGTGCCGGAGCAACCGAAGGAGGAGGCGACAGCGCATCATCCTCCTTAATTAGAGGAAAATTCCCAGAAATTGAAGATGAACGCATTAAACCCATATGAGATTTGTCAACTCCAAACTTGCCACCTAACGACAACCCCAAACTAAGCTCCAAATCTTCATCTTCTGGGTCTTCTTGCTCTGTTTTGGACTCTTTCCCAACTTTTCTGAAGGATGGAGGAGGAGGAGGAGGACGGTCTTGGTCTGAGTTTGTGGGTCCCTGAACGAGATCTCCAGGGTATTTGCGGATTTCAACGGATAGTTTTTCCAAATCTTTGCTGCTAGTTTTACAGTTGCTACCGCTACTACTAGCAGCACTAATGTTTATATTGTTATTATTAGTATTGCCTTCAATAACTCTAGAACTAGTGGTGGAGCTGAAAAAATGCTCAGAGCTGTTCATTTTGAACATGAACGACCAGCCTAACAAACAAATGGGGAAAAAAAATCCTTATGTATTTGTTGTTGCTGCTGGTGTTACTGTTTCTACAGCTACTATGCCATGATCCACTAAATGAGGCACACTCAGATGCAGAAAAAGATTGAATTTTGACGGCATTTTTCTTTCTTCCTTTTTGTTGACGTTCGAAAAAAATTACAAGTAGTTTATAGCAGGAGGGTGCGAGTCATGAACACGTGGAGGAAACAGGCAGGAAGAACAGGAAATGGAAGGTTATGGTCCTTATGGACCTAGGAAGGGAAAAAACAAAAATCAAAATACACGAAACAAAACAAGACAACGCGTCTCCGTTTTTCTTTTCTTTTTTTAAATAGTGTTCCACCAAATAAAAAATAAATAAGAATAGTACGGTGGGGAGCGTCAAGGAGCGATTGTTGAGGTAAACAATAAACAAGGCACCGCTTTTCGACTAAAAATATTATGATAGAGAAAATAGCAGATAGCACCAAAAACACGGTTAGTAGTAATTTGTTGCATGATTGAGGAAGGCGGATAGAGAGAGAGAGAGAGAGAGAGAGAGAGAGAGAGAGAGAGATCAGAGATCAAGCTAAAAAATGTTGCATGGGCTGGGTAAATTATAACATTAATTAACCTAAACTAATTTTATCTAAGAAAGAAGAGGGAAAAAACACCAAATAAAAAAATATTATAATATTAATAAACTTAAAGAGATAGAGTATAACAATATAGAGAGGAAGAAATATTGTGACTTCTAATTGCCATTAATCATGTGATTCTCTTTTTTATTTACAATTTATAATATCTCATATATATAATACCCATACTTATTACATCTATTATAATAAAAAGTGAGATAATATAAAATGATGCGAATGATATGTAAAGTTGGATCATCATAATCGAAAAGTTGTTACAAATGATGATATTAATATTAGTATTAAACCTAAGATTTAATATAATATACATTTATAAACTGTACAGCTACAATATGTAAATAAGATATTTACAACACTCTTCCTTAAATGTATATTTTCTAATATTTACAACACTGCCCCTCAATAATACACCTCTAAAATATTGCATTATTAAAAACATTGTCTAAAAAATCTATTGGGACAAAAAATGTCTAAGAAAAAGAGTACAATTTTTTCCCCTCAACTTAGTATGTTTCATTCACATATTTTATTACATATGATTCTATTTATTTGTATAAGCACACTTTAGTAGTGCTTACATTTGAAAACTTCTCCAGTAAAAATTCTATCAAGGATAAAAACCTAGCTTTTATATAATGACATGTATCACTAAATTAAATTTTAAATTATTTATTTACAAACACCCATTTATAGTTAATTGGTATGAAACCTTTAAATATTGGACTTCTTGTCATGCAAATTATGTAGATATATTTAACTCTTCAAACTCATCAATCATTTATCCAATGAAATCATATAATGAATAGACAATGATTATCAGTTATAACTATTTAGACAGATGCATCACCAATATCTACCTCATACTATCTTATACTGGTGTAAGAATAATTCATTTACTAGCAAAATCTATTACCAAATTATAATCATATGGACATGTCAACTTAATATGAAAAGTTTTCTATCCTTTTAAAGGATTATAACTCATCTTTTGAGGGTTTAGCCTTTTGTACCCATACCATAAGCTTCTAGTGTATTTGTACCATACTTTCCATTAACTTATTTGAAGTCACCACAATAACTTTTATGTGAGTTGGAACTTTAGTCAAAACACATATTGGTTTCAAAATTTCTTAACCATAACAAACGCAAGTTGTATCTAAGTTACATCTAGCCAACATTAGTATCATCAAGTGCATTTTAATTTTCCTTTGGGCTTATATCTCATGGAAGGCATCCTCTAAGTGCTTGATTGCTTTATAATCTCAATTTCCTTTTTTATCCCTTTGAGATCGAGGAAACAAACATTCCGAACATTTTTTGTGGCTTAATTTCATATTCATGGGGAATTGTAGGCACACATACAGGTTACCCACTTTTTTAAAATAAGAATTAGGTTCATTCCAATTAACCTAGCTTAAGAGATAATGTGATATGAAATTAGCACGTACCAAAAATCATTGCATGTATACTGGTATATCTCTTCTAGACCTCACTAACAAAGGTCTACGAATCAAATGCATAATCAATGACTCTACCAGGTTATTTTGTTTCCAACTTAAAGCATTGATTGTATTTTTACCCCAATTAGATGGCTATTCACTTTTGTGCCAATTCATAATATTAGTTACAATATATAATATGTGACCTTACATTGATGCATCATATACCCATTGTAAATTTAAATGGTCCACATGTGTCAACTTGAATTCTATTAAGGAAGTGGGAGATTTTATATATTCTTTCATTATCATAAGTATAAATTTGTTAATAATAATATATCATTCATATGATATCAACAATTAAAAAGAATCTTTAGGATTCTAAGTGGGTGCTCGTACAAGTTTCAATGATATTCCCTATCATTGTTGCACTAATGCGATCTCACTTCTCATGCCACAAAAATAATTTTTAATAGTCTACTAACTTTTAGTTAGTGACGCCTTTTGGTTTTTCAGATATACTAAATGCATATATTGTGAATTTATCTTGGGCTTACTTCTAGCCAATCTTGATGGTAATAATATCATAATCATAGACCGCAATAAGTTTTCTAGGAACTTAGATATACTATTTATGCACAATTTTGTTATCTGATTGTTAAATCAGGAAACTATTTAATAAGTTTATTATTCCACATACACGTGTACATTCTTTTCAAATATAAACGCGCAAAATACGTCATCTTTAAAATATAATGTGCAATGGCGTTTCAGTTGGATAAAACATTCAAGTTTATGACATGGGAATCATTTAGCCTCTATCATTAATTTGCTTATATCACATGGAAATTTTCATATTTCAACCATTATAGTAATAACTAAATGTGAAGCTTCAACTATCAAACTTCTTATTGGATATGCAGATTTAAGCTTCAACCATAAAATGCTTCTACCCAAAAAAACTATAACATAATGGGGAGAATATTGTAAATACTCCAACTAATGCAGTGGTGAAGGAGACTTGACTATAGTAGGTTTTAACCACTACCAATTGCAATGTAGGTGCACAGTCTCACGAATACATGGATGACAAATTACGCACAAACCATCATCACTACTTCATGATTAAAATACATACTTTAAATATTATGAAAATCAAAATTACATAATATAAATTACATAAATAGAAAATACAAAAATAAAATGTCGGGATCTATAAAACACCGAATAGTTTGATCTTAAGGATCAAATTGCACTTCATGTATTTAATACCATCTGAACTTCTTTATCGACACTTCATAAGACTTGGAAGGATTTTAACTATTTGATCTCTTTAATCATATTACACATAAGGTGTTTATTACCTTTTAATCATTTGATCTTCATGAGAAAATTATGCACAAGGTCTTTAGGACCATTTAATCATTAGGAGAATATTTTGGCTTCGACCTCAATTGTATCATATCCTTCTATACCTCATGTACATACTTGTAAATAATATGATTGGTTGGGAGCTTCTTGCTTCTACCAACACTTGTGCAATTACTTATCCATACTTTAGGTATGTAGGAAAAGTTTAGCCACTTATATGGCCCTTTATTAACTTCCAGTAAGGGAGTTTAGCACTATATTTTCCAATCAACTTTATATGATGAGATATGTGTATAGTGATGGTTGATGAGGCCACCTAGCCATCACTTTTATGCACACGGTGAAGGGAGATAAGGCTACCAATCCACCACTCTTAAATTGATGTAATTTTCTTAAATTTATCACTTTAGATGTCTTTCCATCATCTTCAAGTGATGAATATCTATGGTGATGCGAGATGTGGTTGACAATCCATTACTTTTGATCTTTCAATTGATCATTTTAAATCTAATTTGAGTTTATTGAATGGGAGACTTCTACCGTCATCTATCTCTGCCCTCCATCTCATAATTGGAAGAGAGAGGATCATAGATACAATCAAATTAAAATACATCTTGGCTATATATACAATTAAAACTAATAAAAATATTAATTAACATAAGAATAAAGTAAAAGTGGAGATAAAAAAATAAGATTTTCTTATTCTAAGCTGATTCTAGAACAATAATACTATATCCTCCTTCAAATGATTAATGAATTCAAATTAAGTGGGGGATCAATGTTCTTGAAAGCTAATTGATTTTAAGATATGTCAAATATGTGACCTTTTATATGCCAGCAAAATTTGAGATCTCACACAACAAATAAAAATGGTAGGTTAATTGTACGTGTCACATAATAATCATATTCATGTAGAATGATGATTAATGAGTATAAAACACTCCCTTCTATCTAGTATCAATTGAACTTGACACCAACTCCATGGTCATTTGCTTATGGGTAACCCATCATCCCAAACAAGATCAAATCTATTGAATAAATATTTATAGATTAATCTTAGATATTTGATAGAAAGAGGTGAGATGAATCTAAAAAATTTAATTAATCTTTGAAGCACTATGCTAAGGAGATGGTGATCAACATATAAGGGGAACAGATAATGTGTTGTAATATTAATATATTAATAAACTCAAAGAGAAATAATATAACAACATAGAGAGGAAGAGAGAATATGACTTCTGATTATTATTGATACATGTGAGTTCTCTCTTTCATTTACTATTCACAATATCCTATATATATAATACCCATACTTATTACATCTATTATGAGAATGATTTAGATAATATAAAAGGAGATGGAGTATACGTATACTTGGGAAATTATAATGGAAAAGTAATTACAAATTATGGTAATAATATTAGTATTAAACCTAGAGTTTAATACAATACACATTTATAAATTATACATCCAAAACATATAAATAGGACATTTACAACATAAAACATATAGAAACATATAGAGATATAACCATAGCAGATTTGGTTCACTTACCTCATACACATACCATATACTTGATAATAAGTTATATCCAAGTATCCAAATCCAAATGAATAATCATTTGCATATTTATATTCATATGTGTCAGACAACCCATTAAAATTTTAAATTACTCAACAAATATTATCCAAACGAATAAGTATATTACTCAATAGATAATCTTCTTAACTATTTAAATTTCTACTGAACTTTTTATAAATATCAACATGTCAAACACCAAAACCTACAATTTCAATCAAACAATTTACCATCACAAACGAAATGAAAATTTTAACCTTAATAATATATTATGTTTATTTTGAAATTAAAGATAAAATAATAATTTTATATTGGTTAAATAGATATAAGCATGGATTCGAGTATGAGTCTGAGTATGGTTATGGATACCCATATGAACCTGCCGATTTTTTTTTCATTCCTCTATATTTATATATCCATAGCCATTTATTCATAACTGTTTGAGTATCTGTATGGTAAAACTCATCAAGTTTTAGGTAAAATCCACGCCATTTACATCCATAGAACTAGGAAGAATTTGCACAAATACAATATCATTCTTAAATTATTATTTTGGTTTTAATTTATATAATTAAAATGTTTTACAAAAAAAAAATTAAGTTATAATAAGGAACTTTTAGACAAAAAAAATATACATATTTGAATATATGAACATACATCTTATTTCATCAAATAAGGTTAATAAGTACTAATTATAAAATAAGCTAACATGTATGTTGTTGAATAGATATTCCAATGATAACTTAAATATCAAAAATAATATAAAGTCAATTTTCATAAAAGATGTTGAACTTAACCTAATAATAAAAAAAAAGGCAGGAAATAAAAATATGCCAAAACATACCTTTAAAGGTTTTATTTCGAAAAGGAAATCTTAAGAAAACACTTTATCATAGTTGTGTTGCCCATTTTTATCGTTAGACAATGTCAACTATATCATAATGAGTACCAATTTGTGCTAATTTTACCTATGTACCATATGTTTTAAATAATTGAAAAAAAATACATGATATTGTTGTAAACTTTCTATTTACATATTGTGTATCATGTGAATTGTATTAAATTTTATGTTTAATACTCTCTTTATTTCCATGTTTGTAAAAAATGTCTTCATTAATTATAACCTTCTGAATCTCTATTTCCTCCACCACCTCCTATATTCTTAACTCTATTTCCCATTATGACATAGAGTTATATATATGAGTAGAAGGTATATTAAGCTGGAAAACAGAACTTTTACATATCAACAAGACTCTCTTCCTTAATATACTATCTTATTATATCTATTTGAGCTTCTTAATATTCCCTACCCTTTCTTCCTCTATATATTGTCTTATTATATTTATTTAAATTTCTCAATATCACAACATATTATCAACACAAAGACTTATAACAAACATAGTTTGATGACTCTTGTCATTTTTTTAAAGTGAAGTGAAACTTCATAGGGGAAGAATTGATGCATGGTGATGTATTGGAAAGCCACACCAATAAGGCTTGAAAAATTTATGGAGATTTGTCGTCAAAAAGAAATTCCATATAGTAGAGCCTTAACACATGATTTTAGGATAAGATGGAATTTAATATTTTTGATTCTTGATGTTGGTCTAATGTATGAAGATGTGTTTTCTCACTTGGCACAGTTTGAATCTAAGTTTAATTTTTTTCCTACAAGTGATGAATGGGATTTTGCTCGACCTATTTCTGAGAGATTGTCATTGTTTTGCGATGTCACTTTGATGTTTTCTAGGAGTAGATATCCTGCTACCTATTTATACTTTCCCAAGGTTTATGAGGTTAGAATGTCCTTGATTGAATCGTCTCTTGATCAAGATGAAATTATTAGTGACATATCAACAAAAATGTTAGAGAAATTTGATAAATATTGGGGTGTGAGTCATGAAATAATGGTTGTGGCAACTATTTTGAATCTAAGGTATAAATTGAAGTTGGTAGAGTGTTATTATTCTATCATTTATGGGAGCACTTGTCGTGAAGAGGCAGATAATATTCATAAAATAATTTACAAATTATTTTGTAAGTATGATGATAAGTACAAGCGTATGGAGAGAAGTTTGTCAATATCGCGTGATTCTGGTGTTTTTAGTCAAAGCTGTGGTTCAACTATTAGTAATTTGACTTTGGGTTCTAAAGTATCCATTAAGCTTTATTATAACCACTGGTTTGGGAACCAATGTATGTCTGGTGTGCCAAGAAAGATTGAGTTAGATTATTATTTAGAGGAGCCTGTGATGCCACAGATGGAGGACTTTGATGTGTTATCATGGTGGAAGACAAATACCAAGTATCCAATTTTGAAAAGAATGGCTAGGGACATACTTGACATTTGTATTTATATAGTTTCTTTTTAGTTGGATTTTAGCTATAGTAAGAGATTTGTAAGTCCTCATTGCAACCGATTACACCTAAAGACTCTAGAAGCATTCATGTGTTATAGAGATTGGCTTTGGGCTGCTATAAGTGATATAGATAATATTTATTTTTATACCTTTGATGTTTAAATAATTATAATATATCTATTTTTATATTTTTTTAATTCTAATGTTTCAATTTTTTGTTTTGATTAGATAATGATTGTACCGTAAACTCAACTTATCATAGGTTTAACTTACAAAATGAGGAATCTGACTCAGATGTTAGTCAGTGTAAGGTAAGAATTGTTATAAATATTATTAGTGATTAAAATATTTGATCATAATTAATTATTTTAAATATTTATATTCTTTCTTTATTTGTTAGATGGATACATAAGATATGGAGCTCAGAGATAGAAAAGCTAATTAGTTATGTGGAATTTTTGGAGCTCAACTCAAGCGAATTCATCTTAATGTTATTTTTTTTCTAATAAAATTTATATTATTATGCTTTAGTACTTATTGATTTAAATTTTAGTCGTGGAAGTATTATATTTGTATGAACAAATATTATCGACTATGGTGTTTTTAGCTAGACTTATATTATTGTTGGTTGTTTGATAGTTTGCTTAGAATGTTGTTAAAATGACATGTTGTTTGAATGAAATTATATATTTTGGTGTATGATAAGTTTTTTGAAATATTGAGTTAAGTAAAAATTTAAATGGGTAATAGATTTATTTGTTGGGTAATGGATATTGATGAATACGGATATAGATATATTAATGGATATCCATTCAAATAAGGGTAAGGATTCGAATTTAGAATACATATTGGGTATGGGTACAGGGGTACTCACTCCAAACATGATCCATTTGAATCCCTAAATAGTAAGATGTTACATCATCTCCCATACTGGCTATATGGTTTCCATTGATAGTTAGTGCCTTAAATATCTTGGAGTATGTGTCTCTCTTCTAATGTGTGTACATAGGAACCATCATTCCATTCTACTTACCGTGCAACCTTAGTGCTCCATTACAGGCATATAGAGATTTTGCTTTAAATCCATGAGGTTACTTGATCCTTAAATAAAGTTGGATGTCCATTCTCTTACATGATTTACCCACAAAAAGATATGAATTCAAGCTAGATTATTGGGTATTCAATGATCTTTACTTGGGTACTATAAAGAAGGTCTGGTTTATTTAGAACAACTGCTTATCTTGGAGTATAATGAAGTTTTTCTTTAAGAGTAGGTGCATTGGTTTCAAAAATCTTGTATGGATCTAGTTTCTTTGTAGGATTAGAATACATGTTTATTCCACTTAATTACCCTCAACCACCATAGAAAAACTCATACATAAAGATTAAAATATGGAAAAAGGGAATGGATTAATGAACCCAATGCATTAAGAAATTTGGTTGCAAAGTCCAAATTTTTTGTGCATGGTCTTTATACTACTAATGTGGACAACCATGGTACCTTTTTGCCCTCCCCTAGGTCTCTAGTACTTTCAATCAGTGAGTGTGACCTATTTATTACAAGGGTTTGTAAGGTTGAATTCAAAGTGATGGTATCATCTTTAGGTCTATATAAGAGCCCATGACTCGATGCTTTCCAACTAATTTTTTACTAAGTTTTTTTGTTAACGATTGGTGATGAACTCTTCACCTTGGTGGGTCAAGCCTATCTCACAAGCTTTCTCTATCCTAAGTTGAATGAAATTTTTGTTTATCTTATTGTAAAAGTGTAACAACCATTTCTTATTAAGTACTTTAGGCTCCCATGGCTCTTTCATGTTGTATACAAAGTCATTACAAAAGACCTAGCCTTTCATATCAAAACTATTCTTAATGAGTTTATAAGGTCATAAGAGAGTAATTTACTTGCAGGCAAACACATATGAGATAACATCATAGTTGTATAAAAGATCATCACATAACGCATCATAAAAAAATTATTATAGGATACATGGAGGTCAAAATGGGCCTTGAGAAAGCTTACAATAGACTATCTTGGCCTTTCATTGAGGAAACTCATTAGAATATGGAGGTACCATATGTAATTATTCAACTGGTGGTGTGTTGTTTTTATACTCCCTTTATCTAGATTATTTAGAATGTTGAGATTAAGTAGACACTTACTATAACACCCCAAAAATTTACTAATAGAAAATTATATTTTATAACAGGAGCATAAAATCAAATAACCGGGTGTTACCACCATAATTGACATAATTCTAACTTACCAGCCCATCCTAACATCAATCACAAGGGAAGACAATTTCAAATGTTCAACCAGACAAAAAGAAAATGAGAGGAGTTTCATAATTTTAAATACGAGTTTGGAGACTAACTTTGAGTGCAATAATCTAAAATAAAGATAAAGGAATACTATGGGTGTAAGAGTCCCAAGAGGGTATCCAGGTAAAATTAATATCCGGATAATATGATTCTATGTCCAAAATCCCTGATACATAAAATCATTCAAACCTATGCATCATAAGTTGCAAAATCATTTGCTTGATCCTCATCAACCTACACATAAACATTCAGGTCATCTACTCATAGGAATAAGCATCAACCATGAAAGAGATGATCAATACACTACGTACAGATTAAGGTAACAATACAACTGAAATAGGAAAAACATATAATTACATGCATTCTCAGCGGAAAGCAGCAGACATACGAGATACAAAAATCAATACAGGGTAATTACTGATTTCATATTCGTACCATTAGAATAAAACATGAACCATTATTTTATTTACGTTGAGTTTAGGAACCCCACTATTCTTTACCGGTAGAATGATTATCAAAATTATATAACCCTAGGGTAGAATGCTCTTGGCCACTATTCTCTACCAGCGGAAGGGTTATCATTATATAAAACCCCAAGGCAGTATGCTCTAGAACAAAATTCTCATCCGGTAGAACGGACAGGTATAATCAGTCCTGACTCAAATAGTCTTTCACTTTAAATGATTAACAACTTATTCATGATTATGATCGTTCTCGGGGTTTATTTTAGATTGAGTTTAGGGACCCTATTATTCTTAACTGGTGGAATAGTTGTCCAAGTTATACAACCCAAGGGCAGAACACTCCTGGCCACTATTCTCTATTGGTGGAATAATTATCACTATTATACAACCCCAGGACAAAACGCTCTTGGCCACTGTACTCATCCAGTGGAATGGATAGGTACAACCGGTCTTGACTCATGTGATATTTCACTTTAAATGATTAATATCTTATTCATAACTTATTTTATGAGTATAAAACATAATTAAGTCAAGACCATCTTCAAAAGTTAATATTCCCTGAGCTCCCAAAACCCTAATTTTACTGGTAAGTCATAAATCTTTCCATAAGACTCATATAATTACCCAAAATAAATATAAATCCTTAAAATACTGATATTAACAACATATCCAAAAATCGTGGCCTAACTCTAACATTTACACAAGTAATAATAACATTACCGTTTTAAGTTTATTATTCCCTAATTAAGACATTATCTTATTTTGAGAAATATAAGACATTCAATAATCAATCCAAACACTTCTCATGATATTATTATCATACCTTAATCCACATAACAAGTTAAAATACTTAAATTTTCATATTAACCCATATTGACCAAAATGCCCTTAAGGATAACTGATAGCTGTTATTTTACAAAAATCTTATATCTTCATTATCATTACTTTCCAATCCTAAATTTATGATCATTCCCCTTAAATATATTTATTTCCCACTTATCATAATTTATTTGGCTTATATTACGCTTTCACAAATGATACTCATCCACAAAATACTACTAATTTGTGCAATAACATCATATCAACACATCTTTCACCATTCTTACTCTCTTTCTAATATATAATCCTCATCATTAACAACATACATTTAACAATATAATAACAATACCATGCTAAAACACATAACATGTAAATCCTAAACTGGGCTAGTATCCTTACTAACACGGACACCGAGCTTTAAGCATGTAAATCCTAAACTGCCTCCTCCGAGATCACTGAAATATCATCTACAAAAAATAGATAATAAGTGATTAAGATTAGAGATTAAAATTGAGGGAAAATTTAAGGTAAATGAGGGTAAAAATGGAAATAACCAGAGTCAAAAGGAAGCTTGAGTTGCGTGGAAGTGTGGTGGAAGGTATGGTGGAGTTATTATGGTGTTTGGGTGTGTAAAAAGGGATCCACAACTAAGAAATAGGGTTGCACGGGCGTGGAGTAGACTGTGCACACTTAGACATAGAGTTGTCAATTTACATGGGAAAAGTGTGTATAGGAAGCACAAATGTGCACATGCAACGCATACACAGGTGTGAAAGAACAAAGTTGCATGGGCTTGTGCTAGGCGTTGTGTTACCTGTGCGAGTATCCATTGGTGAATTTTGTGAGCATGTGTAGGCATGGGATTCTAGTGCATGGATATGCAAGAAACCATGCGTAAGGCATGTAACGGTTTGTGAGGAGGCACGACTAGGGCATGCATGATCAGCACGACCGTACACCTCACAAAAACGTGACAGATGCGTGAGAAAGAGATGGAGAAAATGACGGCGGTGGATTCTGACGATCGGTGATGGTGAGGCGGGATGATTGGGTGGTTTAGGTGGTTGATTTACCAAGAACAAGGTAGCACTTGGTGGTTGTGGTGGTGCATGGTGACGGTGGTTCAGTCAACAAATAGAGAAACGATGATGATGATGATGATGATGATGATGATGATAATAATAATAATAATAATAATAATAATAATAATAATAATAATAATAATAATAATAATAATAAGAAGGAGGAGGAGGAGGAGGAGGAGGAGGAAGAGAGAAGAAGGAGGTAGTATATATATGTATATGTATGGTGTGCAAACAGAGAATGGTAGGGGAAGGTGGTAGGGGATGATGATGGGGAGCAAAGGGGAAGAAGAAATATGGCAAAGCCAATAGAGGCACGAGTGAGAGATAAGAGATGATGGTGAGAGGTGACGGTTGTGTGTTGTAGGAGATGAGGAAAAACAAATACAAGACAGGAGGAGGAGGAGAAGAAATCAGCGCAAGAGGAAGGAGAAAGGAAAGAGAAAAAAAAAGAAAAAGGAGAAAGAAAAGGAAAAGGGGAAAAAGCATAAGTTGGATTTAGATTAAATTTCAATGATCTAAAATAGGTAGGATTAATGATATAAATCTACCAAGATTAAGTTTAGGTTAAGAAATATATATTACTAGTGTCAAAGATTAGGATTAAGGTAAGGCTAGAATAAAATTTTCTCAAGATTAGAATTAGATTAATTATTAATTATACGAGATTAGGTTTAGTAAAATTTTGGGGTGTTACACTTACATCTTTTGAGTGGATCGGCTAAGGTAATTATATATCACCTCACACATTTATTGCTTGCATGGAACACCTTTATTAGTTAATCTATAATAAAGTGGAAGCCTAGTGATGGAAACCTTTCTCAATTATGAGGGTGGTGAAAAGATTTCACACTTGTTCTTCCAAGATGATCTACTCCAATTTACTCATGTCTCAATCTAAAAAAATCAAATTTATTATAGGAGTTTTAAAGATATGCATTTATAAACACGCCTAGTATTGAAGTTAGTTTGGAGAAATCGGTAGTTTTTCTCTCTAAAAATATTTCAAGAAGTTTATCAAGAGAAAAAGTGATTATTGTGGGGATTCTACACATGATTCCTTGGGAAGGAATTTGTGGTACAACTTTGTGAGGGTAGGATATCCAAAGGCATAGTCCACCATGTTTTTGATTAAGTTCAAAAGTGACTCTTCTCATGGAGACCTCACATGTTCTCTTTGACAGACAATGCTTTACTTATACAATATATTTATTCAACTATGACTCTATAAAATATGTAGACCTATACTATTCTCAAATCAGTGAATGACCAATTTTATAAGTTCAATTGATCCTTTCTCTAGGGTATCATACCTCATTAGAGAAGAGTGCACATTGTCCACCGAAAAAAAGCTTGCCTCCCTAAAGAGTGTGGCGGTTTAAGCCTTTGAGAGTTTGAGACTATGAAAAGGGTAATTTTACTAAGACTAGCTTGGGATATATTATTTAGAAGGAAGTTTCCCTAAGAGAAAACTCTTACTAAAAATTACTTAAAGAATCAACTAAGTATTGATGTTATTTCTCCCACATGTTGCTCCCTAATTTGGAGTCAGATTTGTAGATCTACAAAGGATATGTGTATAGGTATGCATTGGTCTCTTCATACTAGACCAAATACTTGTTTCTAGTTGGATTAGTGGATGGGTGAGGTCCCACTTAAAAATCGTATCTAAAACTACCTAAGTCCTACTGAATTTGCTAAACTAGTTAATTTTTCAATTTTGGATGGATGGAATTAGAGTATGTTTGCAAATATCATCCCTCATCACATCTTTGCAGAGATAATGAGAACTTAAAGCTAGCATGGTAACCTTGGTCCCAAAATTCCCATTTAGGGTAGGAGTAGCTATGACATTTTTATTATTTGATATACTTACAAGTTACTGCACATTGATGTGAGCTCTTCATCCTCGAAATGGAGATCTATTTGGCATAGTTAGGCTTGACACTTATTACAAATGTCCACCTAATTATCCATGCATGATATGTGTTGATTAACCTGAATAGGAATAAGAGACACTTGCTGGAAGATATCATGTGTGACTTTTACTGTGGGGAGAAACTTCTTTTTCATGTCCTCCGTGACTGCAACTACAACCAGATGTTTTGGGAAAAATTTTTATTAGAAATGTACAAAAAGTTGCTCCTATAACCCATAACTAGTAGATTGGATGGGCACGAATATTTCCCAATAGAGGCTGATTGATAAAGATTTTCCACCGTAGGCATTGATGTTTACCCTAGTGTTTTGGAAGTTATGGCACAATAGGAACAAGTGAGTGCTCTTAGCTACATGCATACCTCTACAAGACCTCATTCTATTGGTATAATGACTGAATTTGATTAATGACTCAGCTTGGAGAATCTTAAAAGCACTTTGAGAACCTAATAGAAGATATAGCATGCAAAATGTAGGATGGTCTTACGCTTGGGGAACTTTTATCAAAGATAAACATGGATGATAACTCGCTAGGCGCCCCAACCAACATTGCATTGAATGGAGTAGGTAAGGACCACACATGCCATTCAATGTTTGGCTTTAGAACAAATGTTTGATTTATTCATACTAATATCATTGAGCTTTACATTATTCATTATGGCCTCATCCAAGCAAAAAGGAAGCATATAAATAATATTATCATTAAGAGTGATGCAATCTTAATGGTTCATTTGGTTGATGGTGTTCAACATGCTCATCACCATTTTTTTAGTATTTTAGATGTTTGTCATGCACTAAGCTCTTCATTTCCCTACTATTCTATTGTTCACATTTATAGGGAGACTAAGTTTTTAAGTAGATCAACTATTAAGCTTGGATCACTCACTACCCTTTGGTCTTTGTAATTATGACTCTCCTCGACCACTTTTCCCCATTATTTCTTTGATAGAACAAGGGTTTTTATGTAGAAATGGCATATCAATCCTTTGTAGGTTATGTTTTGTATGGTATAAACCACCCTTTTTGATCAAATTAAAAGGGAAGACTATATATAATCACTAATTAATCCATAGGGAGCTATCAACATAGCATAGACAATCATTCAATACAATTCACAGTTTTAATAATTTTAGATATAATTAACAATAAGACAACCAAATACATCAAATGAGCATTTAAAAAAAATTCACTATTCACAATCAAACATCATAAACACATATATTAAAATCAAAAAATTACTAACCATGCTAATTACCATTTCTCTTAATTACTATTTATACTATTCACTTTAAATCACTATTCACTATTAATTAGTATTCACACTTAACATGAAAGTAAATATTTGAGGTTAGCAATCAATGCTAAACCATGCATCATTATGGTTAATATTGAAGCCTTTTGGTAAAATACTCAATTTATCATTTACTTATAATTTACCCCTAAAATGTCAAATAAATACTGAACACCTAAGAAAATTTACAAATATCACACTAATGCCAAATAACAACTAAATAAATATTTTTATATGTTATTCTAGTTATGCTTTCACATATCCAAACATATTATAATATTTGAATAATACGATATAATATACTCCAAATATAGTATAAAACATTAAAAAAGTAGACTTTATAATGGTTTTAGATAATCAAGGCTACATCCAGATTATATATACATTCCACTTGCAATAATTTATTCTTGGATTGGATTTTTTGGGATATGAAAAAAAAATTCATCTTGATTTTCATGCATGACCTTACTATAGTAGTATTTTTGTTTGATTCAATAAGCTAACTCCCTCATGGTGTGCGAAAAAAAATTATTGATTAGTAAGTCTTTTTTTTTAAATGATATTTGAATTAATTATTTTATATTTATAACTTATTTTACATTTCACATCAATTAGAGCATTCAAGATATATCTAGGGAAACATAAGAAAATAACTAAGATTAAACATTTTTAGGGAAAATAAGAGGTTTTATTGGTTTTGTATCTTTTCTTTTTGTCATCTTTAGTTTTTAATATGAAATTAATAACAAAAAATTAATTATTAGTTGTAGTATCCTTAGCCAGATGATGATATGGGAAAATTCTGCTTTGCACCCATATGTACCTTACAAGGTGCACCCAGTGTGTAAATTATTAAAATTCAAGTAAAAAAATGAATTGCAACACATTTTCCATGTATATCTTATTTGATGTTTTTCCTTCTTTGTCTTAATGTTTATTTAAAATTTGGTTCATATGTTTTCTTCTTTACTTTGGTTTTCTTTCTTTGGATTGATGTTTACTTTAGTTTAGGTTAATATTTCATTATTACACTTATTTTAATAATTATGGCATTAAAATTATAATTATTTCATCAAAAAATATGATTATATTTATAATTATTATAATTTAAAACTAAAGAGTATTCTTATACTCATTATATATATATATATATATATATATTTTACACACCAGAAGTACCTCTTAAACCCTTATGCATAATATCAATATTGGATTATATAAGTTACGGGTATTTTGTTATGAGATATATGATGTAAATTATTTATATACAATGGAAGGCAACCAAAGAGGTTTCTAGTACTTTTATATGTAAAATCACAAATCTTCTATAATGCTTCAAATACTTACCAAATAGTGATCATTTATTTTTGTAATTTTTTTATAACTAGACTTAATATAATGAGTAGATTGAAAATATTATACATGGATGTTTAGATTTTATCATACAATATGAAAGATGAGACCTTTTATAGATGTGTAGTACTTTTATAGTTATTTTTAAAAAATATATTTTGTACATTGAAATGTAAATTATCTCTGTGTTTAGTATGTAAACCTAAGTGTGTAGTGTATTTTGTAATATATATGAATTTCCATTGATGTGAATACGAATAAGCTAGCATACATAAGTGTTGATAATTTTGTACTAGTGTTGAGAAATTATGTAGCTTTATGTGGACATAATTGGTGTAGTGAAATAGGTGTAAATTTAAATATTATTTAAATTAAATGAGGAAATACATGATGATTATAATATAAAGCCACTATATAAAGCCTCCCAAAGTAAATGTTAAGGGCTTGATTAAGAATAATACAAGGTAAATTTTGTGTAATAGCCATTGCATATTATTCTTCCCCAACCTTAAAAAGGTTTATCATGGTTGTCTTTATACTACAATTTTATATTATAACCATATAAGGCAGAATTTTAAACAAAATTTTTGGTGGTGTTGTCAGGTACTCATTTAATAGCCATATACCTAAAATTTTAAATCTTGATCTAGCTATTTATTTTATTTTATTTTATTTTCTAGTTTTGCATAATTTTCTTAGTCTTTGGTAATTTTTTTATTGGTGCAGATGAAATGAAATTTCGTAAATTAAGAGAGCATTTAAAAATTATTGTCCCTACGAAGAAACAAAATTAACAAATGCTTCACAAGGATCAAAACCATCTACAACAAGTTGGGGGATCATTAAAAAATATACTACCTCTACTATAGTTGATTCAGGATCAAGTATTTGATGACCGGTTGTTGAAGCTCATTATTTCAAGATCAAGCTTGACACAATCCTCAGTCCAATTTGGAGGTACACCTAATCTGACCCTGATGCTCATATTACCACTTTGATCAAAACATGTAATGCTTTTAGAATAAATAATGTTCCTAGTTATGCTATTAGGCTTAGATTCTCTCCATTCTCATTACTTGACAAGGCTTAGAGTTGGCTATATTATTTAGCACCTATTTCTATTTTAACTTGGGATGAACTAGTGAAGTTATTTCTTTCTAAATTCTTTTCACCTATAAAGACTATTAATTTAAGAAATGACATCACCACTTTTGTGTAAAATGATTTAGAATCACTATATGATGCATGGGAATGATTTAAAGAATTATTAAGGAAATTTTCACATCATTGCTTGCCTATCTAGTTACAATTACAAACTTTATATAATCGTAAGTATTGAGAAAGTATATGATTTTATCGAGGAAGTAGCTTCCAATTCCCATCAATGAACGTACCTCAATACAAAGGAGTGTAGAAATTAGTTATATAAGTTCCATCATGGAACTACAAGCTAAGATGGATTTAATCACTAAGAAATTAGATAATTTGAGTAGTGCTTTATGTGTGTAGGTTCAAGCCAACGTACTATTTGTGACTTATGTGGTGGAAAACATGTTAGCATAGAGTGTCACGTATGAAATCTTTTCTAATCATTTTTTGATCAAGTTAATTATTGCTAAAAATATGGGTAGGAAAAATAATCCATACTCAAACTTCTATAATCCGGGGTGGAAGAACCATCAAAACTTTAGTTATAGAAATGAAAATCCATAAAGTCCCCTAGATTTCCACTACAGAGACCAATGCCACTTTCTCCAATGCTGTCTTAGCAACCACATAAGCATTCCTTAGAAGAGGTGATGAATAAGTTCATCAGCACTGCTAAGACACATTTCCAAAATCAAGAAGCCTCAATCAAGAACTTAGAAGCTCAAATTGGGTAATTAGCCAATGTAATTTTTGGAATGACACCCAACGAGTTGCCAAATGACACAGTGACGAACCCGAAAGGGCAAGTCACTGCTATATCATTAATCTATAGTAAAACATTACCCAAGCCACAACTTCAAGAGGCAAGGAAAGAAGAGGAGAAAGCTATTGAATAAATGCCTAAGTCACAAGAGTAAGTAACTAGGAACCAATTTCAAGAGGTAAATCCATATGTTCCTCCTCTTCCATTTCCGATAATGATAGCCTAAATTAAGTTAGATACACAATTTGCTAAATTTATATATATTTTGAAAATTTTCCATATTATTTTGTTATTAATTGATGTTGTGAAGCGAGTGTCTAACTATGCCAAATTTCTTAAGGAAATTCTTGCTCTTGAAAGGAAATTAGAAGATTGTGTTACTATTTATAGATATATATATAGGAAGTTTTATTATTCCTTATATGATTGGTAATTTAAAATTTGACAAAGTGCTAGTATAAATTTGATGTATTTCTCCATTTTTAAGCATTCTGATTTAGGAAAGCCAAAACACACTAATATATATTTGTAGTTAGCTGATAGATCTATTAAGTACTTTACAGGAATAATAGAGGACGTTTGCTGAAAGTGGATAATTTTAAATTTCCTGTTGATTTTGTGTTGCTTGATATGGAAGAGGATCAAATGATTCATCTCATTCCTGGTAGACCATTCCTAGCTACAAAAAATAAGTTGATTGATGTCCACAATGGTAAATTGATTCTTTGAATCCAATATGAAGAAGTTACATTCAATTTCTTTAAAATAATGAAATACCCTTATGAGTATGACACTTGATATATCATTAATGTATTAGATGAACTGGTTAATGATTATTTTAAAGCAAGTGTCGTATATGATCTGTTAGAGAGATGCTTGGTACAATCTTGAGGGAATGAAGATGGATAAGGAGTCAAAGAGGTTGTTTAATACCTAAGCTCTCATCCACCTTATGAGAGAAACAAATTAGTCCTTTTACAAGGATTAGAGAGAGATAAAGTCCAAATTTAAAACCATCTTTTGAGGAGCCTCCAACTTTAGAGCTCAAACCACTTCCTGATCACTTAAAGTATGCATTTATTTGTTATAATGATACTATTCCTGATATAATTTCTTCATATTTGACTAATATATAGGAAGAAAAGTTGATGATAATGCTTAAAGTGCGAAAGAAGGTCTTCAAAGGGCTTAGTCCTTCCATGTGCATGCATAAAATCCTCATGGAAGATAAATACAAGAGGGTGATCCAACCTCAAAGAAGAATAAATCTAACAATGCAAGAGGTAGTCAAGAAAGAGGTAATTAAGATATTGGATGTAGGTATAATCTATCCCATCTATGATAGCTCTTGGGTTAGTCCTGTACAAGTGATTCCTAAGAAAGTTGCAATCACCATGGTTAAGAATGATAATAATGAGTTGGTGCCTATTAGAACTCTTACTAAATGGCATTAATTGAATTTAGAAAATTAAATGAAGCCACTAGAAAAGATTACTTTCCCCTTCCCTTTGTTGACCAAATGCTTGATAATTTAGCTAGACATGATTTTTATTACTTTTTATATGGCTATTTTGGTTATACATAAATCCCTATTTCTCATGAGGAATTTGAAAATAGAACTTTTAATTGTCCTTATGGAACTTTAGCATATATACAGATGTCTTTTGGCCTTTGTAATGCTCATGCTACTTTCCAAAGATGCATGATGGTCATATTTCATAACATGGTTGAGAATTTTATGGAAATTTTTATGGATGTTTTTTTAGTGTTTGGCTCATCTTTGAATAACCTTAAGCTTTTGTTAAAACATTGTGATGACACTAATATTTTCAAATAACTGAAAAAAACTCCATCTAATGGTGAAAGAGGGGATTGTTTTAGGATAGAAAATTTCTTATAAAGGGATAGAGTTAAATAAAGTAAAAAAGTGAAATTATTGAAAAATTACCTCCCCATAAATGTGTTAATGGCATTAATAATTTTCTTGGTCATGTGGGCTTATATATGAAATTTATTAAAGACTTTTCAAAAATTAGAAAACCTTTATGTGAATTATTGGTTACAAATGCGACCTTTGAATTTTCTGATGCGTGTTAAAGGCTTTTAACATTCTTAAAGAAAACCTTATAAATGCTCCTCTTATTGTTTCTTAGGATTGGAATCTTCCTTTTGAAATCATGTGTGATGCTAGTGATGTTGTTGTAAGAGCATATTTGGGATAGAGTAGGGATAAAATTTTCTACACTATTTATTATGCTAGAAAAACCTTAAACTCTTAAAAAAAGAATTATTTTTCAATTGAAAAATAATTGCTAGCTATAGTCTTTAATTTTTATAAGTTTTATCCTTACTTATTTCTCAATAAAATCATTGTGTATATTAAGCATGCTTCTTTGAGATATCTTTTTATTAAGCAAGACACTAAGCCTAGAATCATTTGATAGATCCTACTACTATATGATTTTGATTTAGAAATCTGGGATAAGAAGGAAAGTGAGAACAACTTTGCAAATTGCCTCTCTCATCTACCATCATAGTATAAGGTAAATAAGGATGATGAGACTATTTATGACACATTTCTACATGAAGCACTTTACATAGTAACAAATTATCCCTGATATGCTGATATTGCAAATTACCTTATATATGGAATCCTACATAATGAATTTGCTTATCATTAAAGGAAGAAATTCATGCTTGACTGGAGATATTATTTTTGGGATGATCATTATTTTTATAATATATGTTCTGATCAAATAATAAAGAGATGCATCCCTGTACATGATGCTAAAGTTCTAGAAAGTGGTTTTTATTGGCCTACATTAGTTAATGATGGTCATGCTTTTGCTAAGGCATGTGATAGATGCCAAATGATTGGTAATATTTATCAAAAATAAGAAACACCCCTTACATATATTTTAGTGGTTAAATTGTTTGATGTATGGGGTATTGAATTTATGGAATTATTTCCTAAATCTATGCATAATTAATATATATTTGTTGTAGTTTATTATGTGTCTAAGTGGGTGGAGGCTATTGAAGCTCACACTAACGATGCAAAAGTTTTCACCAAGTTCTTGAAAAAGAATATATTTATGAGATTTGGAATGCCAATGACTATTATAAGTCATGTGGATTCTCATTTTTGTAATAGAGCATTTAGTGCACTCTTGGTTAACTATAGAGTTACACAAAAGGTTGAAACTCCATATCATCGCCAAACTAGAGGACAAGTAGAAGTTTCAAACCCAGAAATTAAAAGGATATTGGAAAAAATGGTTAATACTTCTAGGAAAGATTGATCTTTAAAGTTAGATGAAGCATTTTAGACATATAGGACCGCTTTTAAAACCCCCATACTAATATCTTCCTATAAAATTGATTTTGGAAAACATTCCTAGCTTCTTATAGAAATTGAGCATGAAGCTCTTTGGGCCACTTATTTTCTTAACATGGATAGGGAGGCTATAGGCGAAAGGAGGCTCCTACAATAAAATGAGATCGATGAATTTCTGTTAGGCGCATATGAAAATGCTCAATTATACAAGGAGTTCACAAAGAGGATGCATAATCAAATAATCATGAAAAGAGATTTTGAAAAGGAGCAACACGTACTTCTTTTTAATTTTGGCTTATGATTATTTCCTGGTAATATGCATTCACATTGGTCTAGATCATTCATAGTGACACAAGTTTTTCCTTCCGAAGTAATAGAGATAAGTAGTCTAGAAAAATGAACATTTATGGCAAATAGACATTGATTGAAAGTTTATAAATGTAGAGAGGTTGAGAGCCTTAAAATTATCATACACTAAAATAATCTCGAGTGAATAGGAATAGAGTAATGCTATTGAGTATATACTAGCTCTTATTAGAAGGCAACCTAAGTGTGTTTTAAATTTAGTTTATGTTTAATTGTTCTTTTAATTTACTATGATTTTTTTTACAAATGCATAGAAACTTAATATGTTTATAAAGGAATTGTAGGGCCTAAGGACATACAAAATTTAAAGGTGGGCGGTAAAACAAATTGATCACTTGTGAGATGATATAGAGTAGGAACATTTTTAATAGGATGAGTCATGTTGGCCTAGAAACATAGACTCCTACCCTAGTATTTTTATATATTTTTTTTCATCTTTCAAATACCTTCTATAAGCCCTTACTTATAGTGAATTGTCATTTCCTCCTTTGTGTTGATTACTTATCCATTAAGGTCAATGTCCATGATAAGTATGAGGGAGTTTTAGTATATTTTATTGCTTTATTTATTTGATATGTGTTTATTTTTATTATTATTAGTTTGCATTATTTGTGTTTAGTTGAGTCTAAGAAGCCTTTAACTAGTTAATTATGAACATATCTTTAAAATCATGCTAAAAGAGGATCACAAAAACTAAGATAAGGTCAAGTGGAGGTCTTTTGTGTTAATTTCAATATAGTGAACATATATCTACATTATTAGATGTCAATGGTGGTTTGAAAAATTATGATATTCTAACTGTCAACATGGCATGTTGAAATTCATCACAACCTGTAGTGAGCTTTTGAGCATATATGCCTTCTTTTCTGAGTGTTACACATAAAATAACCTATATTTTATTAGCTTCATTTTGTAAACCTCATATGTACTAATTTTTTTTTATGAATTTACTTGTTGTATCTCATCTAATAGACTATAGAGATTTCTATAACTTGTTCATGTGCTAATCAAAGCTTATAAGTCATAATTTTCAAGATTAATAAAGTGATAAAGGCACCTTATGATTTACCACTGCAAATCCATATAGCCTTCTACCCCATTTTTTTGTGTACATGAGTTATAAACCCCCTAGTTAACCCCTTTGAGCATTTTACATTAACATTTATTTTTTCATCACCAACATTTTTCCTAACCAAACCTAAAACGCATCTCTACCCCTTGTTCTAAAAACTAGTAGAAATTTTGATGAGACTTATACATGTGATTCAAGGTTGTTTTTAAAGAAAGTGTTAAATAGCATCCAAAGAAATAACCTTGAAAAAAAAGATAGATGTGAAAAAGAAAGTTAAAAAAATAGTGTATCTCCTTTATTTAGTTTTGAGAATAGGTGGTGAGAATGAGGAGTATGACCGCCATGAATGAGTGTAAAAAGTGTTATGTAATGTGAACATACCTTGATAAGTTTGAATTTATATGAAACCCATACATCTGCATGATTCTACTAGGTTTAAGGATATTTTGTTAAATCCTTATTTCCCTTTTCTTCATTGAACCCTTAAACCTAGCTCGTTTAAAACCCTTATGAAGTCCTATTTAATTCTTTAGGTGGGTGATCATAAGCTATTGGAGATTAGTCATGAGCCAAGCCTATGATTCAGTTCCTTTGGCAGGTATCTGATATCCTTCATGAGATTTTTATCCACAAAATATGAACATACCTTGTTGATATATGTGAGTTAATTGTTATTTTTATTATATTATCTCACATATCCGATTGTGCTTGTAAGTAAAAACAAGAGGGTATACCCTTATGAGCATGAATTCTAATATAACTAAATTGTTGTTAGGTTTTCATTTATTATTATTGTTTTGTTTATATATGTCATGTTTATGTGTAAAATATATAATAAAATTAGTACTTAAAAATTTTATTTATTAAATCTTGGTGCAGTGCTAATCTTGGTGTAATGAAAATAGAAGATTATGAAACAACATTAATTAAGGGTGTTCGAAATGCACTTGTCATTTTTATATGATTTGTGTGTGACTTTGTGGACAAAACCGTCATGAGACTTTACTTGTATTCTATGGGTGAGCAAGGAATTTTAAGGGCTTGTTGCACATGCTAAGTGCAATTGTAAGATCTATAAACGTAACTAGGTATATTCACTATTTGTATTTAAAGTCATGTTTTGTTTGAGAATAAGAAAGAAGCTAAGTGTAGAAATGTTGATGAGCATATATTTTTAACTATTTTATACCCTTTTAATTTCAACTTTTGATTACTTATTTGAATGATATGTGAGGTTATTTATATCACTTTTACTTATTTGCTGAATTTATAATAATATCATATATTTATCTAATTTAGATCTTAAAAATAATTTTCTCATAATTCTGACAACTTGTCATATTTTCACCTAAACTTTGCGCTGAAAATATATCCTAAAGTGAAAAATTATTTAAAATAATTTTAGGAAGTTAAATATTGTTTACTTAATTTTATTTTGTAGGTATTAATTGATATTATATGTATGGAATAAATTAGAAAAAAAATGTAAGTTAAATTAAAAAATTTAAGAGCAAGGGATGACATGAGTGTCGGAAAGAAATAAAAAATAGAAAAAGAAAAGAAAAAATATACAAGGGATTGAGAAAAAAGAATGAGAAAGAGGACAAAGGCATCACGAATAAGCAAAGTGTTGAATATAAGACAAAGAGCACGACAGAAGAGAGAGAAGTGAAAAAAAAAATAAAGGGCCAAAGAGGGCAACCAAAAGGGAACTATGGGACAAATAGAAGCCAAAGTTGAGAAGAACAAACGACATCACAATATCAGGAAAATATTTTTACCCAGCCAACTAATATTTTATATATAATTTAGATTCTTTATTTAATTTAATTATATTTATTTAATTTAATACTATATTCTAATTTTATTTTACCAGAGATATGGAAAAGTTCATTTTTTTTATATTAATTAATTAATTTCTTAATTTCTAAATTGTGATATGTATTTTATGTTATTGTTATTAATGGTATATAATTAATAAAGTCGCAATCTTTATTTAGTTTATAAAAAGTCTAGTTGAGAGTGGGAGTTAATTTTCCACATTAGGTTATATAATATAAATAGAAATTGAATGATTTATGATAACAACTATGTAATTTCTACAATGATAAGAGATGATAATTAATTAATTCTAACAAAAGTATCGTCCTTTATTTATTTCATTTAACCAGAGATAACGAGGGTAATAATTGACGATAAGACTACGTAGCTCGAAATAGTGAGTTATTTATATATTATTGTTGACACATAATGAGTATTTAAAAAGGTTAAGTAATTAGTTAATTATATTTAATAATTACGTATAGGTGGATTCAAATTTTTGGGTAATTTTTATTAATTTATTTGATATCTATTATATTTTATTTATCTTGGTTTTAATAATTTTATCTAAAATTATTAGTTTAGATTAATATTTACTTTTTGCTGTATTTTTATAGTATATGTCTAATTTATTTTATCAGTATTTTTGAGTTATTAATTAGTATCTGTGGGATAATAATTTGGTACTCATTGTATGCTATATTATTTGCGACCGATATAAAAAATGTCATCTACAATCTCCAACCATTTTTTGAAATTAAAAATAATTTAATTTATAAGATTATACCTTTAGAATATGCAATGGTGACATATGAAACTTTCTATAATTATTGTCTATAGTTGCTTTTTATTGCCATCTTCATATTTATTTGTAATGATAAAATATTAAGAAAGGATAGTAAAAGTAAATTTTTTTTCAAGAAATAATGGACTAACATTATATTATTATTTGAGAGGATATATAAAATTTGGATAAATAAAATAAAACTAAATTATTAATAAAGTAAGAGATTCACCCATTTATTTTCTCTATCAAAATTTTGCATTTTTTTTAGCCAAGTACCACATGTTAATTGATCAATCCCATTATCTCAACGCTTCACACACTATCTTTCATGTTTTTCATTAAGTTTCATTTGGATGAGGTAATTAAAAAATAGAAAATGCATCAAATATTTAGAAATTTAGGAGGGAACATCCATGATGTGATATCTTGAATGTCAAAAACATTAATTCTATTATAATTTTTATGATTTCAAAATAAATTTATTGTTTTTACTAATTTTGTTACATCCTTTAAGATTTTAAAACCCTTAGTCATGTTCTAGAAACATTTCGTTTTTATTTCCTTGATCTTTCTTGTGATTTTGAGTCACAAGAGACTTTTGAGCTATTCTAGCTATCAAAATTTGTATGAATCGTTCTAATTAATGCATATTTTAACTCATTGTCATTTTATAAGTCTCCTAGTTATGTTTAAAATGATAAATGGGGACCATGATGAATAAGTATTGTACTATTTCAGTTTTATTTTATGGCCATTTTAATTTTAAGCCCCGAATTAGCCTTATGCTTATCATAAAATTACAAAACTTCAAGGATCAACATAATTTCTTATTTATAACATAAAAATATTTATTTTTTTACTTTTTTTATTATTTTAAATATTATTTATCATTTTTGACATACTCATTAAATGAAACTTATCATTTTTAACTTTGGTTGTATTTGACCTTTGTGACACCAAATATAAGCCTTTGGATTCTATAGAGATCTAATACTAACCCTTGAGCTAGCCTAATTATAAGTGTCGTGCCTTAGAATATTGCTAGAGAATATTCCATAGAATATTCTTAGATAATATACTTTCCTACCTTCTAAACATGTCCCCCTTCTCTCCTACCCCTATCACACACAACATGTCCCTCTCATTGGACTCTCATTTTTCTCATAGAATCTCTCCCTTTCATCCCACATATACTCCAAAATATCCCCAAAATTATTATCTAAATATTCCCTAAATCACTTATCCTTCAATCACCTTCCAACACCCAAAATACATCCAGTCCTCTAATTTTCCATGTCAAGATCATCCCCCCTACCTTTAAATTTTCTACATGTGTGTGTGTGGATATGATTTCCATTATTGAAATTAACATAGTCACAAAAAAATTATCACACAAGTATACATATGATCATTTATATATAGGCATCTTTGGTATCATCTCTTCTCCTTCCCTCCCAATCCTCCTCCTTCTTCTTCTCTTTCTCCATCTCCATCTCCATCTCCATCTCCATCTCCTTCTTCTTCCCTCTTCCTTCTCCTCCTAGCCTTCTTCGTTTGCTTCTTCTTCTGCTCCTCCTCCTCATCCTCTTTATTTGACATCAATCCTTTTTCATTTTAGTGTTACACCAACATGTTTTTCTTATTTTAATTTTTAAGGTTTTTTGAGACCTTATACCTTTTATGAGTCCCTATCCACTTTTATTTTATTTTTTAAAAATTTTAATATTAGGTAAAGTCTATTTTTATCATGAAAAACATATTTTTCACTATTATTAAATGTTTTACAATGAACCTTGGTGTTTAATGATTGATTTGGCATATTTAACATGTAAATTTTTAAATACGGATCATATTATGTTTTCCATGGTTTTATAGCCATATATAGGTTGTTAATAAGTTAATATAAGCATGGAAATTACTATAAATGTTTTCTTATAAGATTTGACACATAAATGTTCAAGAAAAAGATGAAATTGGGTATCTTTAGACCTGCGCATTTAGTGTAGATTACTATATAAACTTATATTAATTGGTTGAATGTATTGATTTCAATAAGTTGGCATATGAAATATATACATTTCTATTATATCATAAATTTCATGGTTTGTGATTTCTATTTATACACAAAAAGATACGATCAATTTTCCACAAAGAGTGCAAAGCTGTCAAAGCTTGTTGTTTTGATATTGGCCTCAAGTTTGAGATCATTTTTTATGTTAGAGTTTATTATTGGTTGATAAAATGATTCTATGATTTTTCTTATAATTTTAAGCTAAAATTTTATATATACTGTGTTGCCATTTGGATTAATATGACCTAAGTAATGATTGGTTAAAGTTAGTGAAAGTTTAGTAAAAATGGGTATAAATTTTCTTCACTAATTACCCACTAATTATCATAAATAGGGTTAGTAAAGAATCAATCATGTTTGTTTGGGGGTTAATTAATGATTAATAATGATTACCTAAATTACCATATTAGCCTTTAAAGGGTAAAATGATAAATATATAAATAGTCAAAGTCAAAGTCTGACCATTTACCATAACTTTGACCATTGACCATTGATTTTAAACTTTGATTGTTAACATTGATAATTGATCATGATTAGTTTTTTTTTTTCAAAAATGGCACACGACCTTATTTTGTAATTTTTGACCCAAAATTATCTAATATATTGGTTGAGTTGACCATAAATTGGTCTTTATAAGTTTTAAAGGGGTTATTTTGGGATAGCTAATGAAATTGTAAGAGAAGTTTTGTTTCATCTACAAACATTTTTGAAAACATTTTGTGTAATCTATAAACACTTATTATTTTATATATGATATGAGTTTGGTGTTATCAAGAAACACACATTTGTATTGCTTACTATGCAATGCTATGTTATACTATACTATGATAAATTTGATGTTTCCTATGAACACCTAATTAGGTATGCCATTAAACCAAGTAAGGTAGGTATGGTATAGCCTCTTGGCTTGTATAACCTTTATTATTTTGACATTAAACCAAGGAAGGTGGTTGTGGCATCCCTTTTGAATGCATATTGGATTTGATGAATTTTATTGGTATGACATTAAACCATGTAAGGTTGGTGTGGTATACCCTTTTAAAGTCTCTTGGCTTTGATGACCTCTTAGTATGACATTAAACCATGTAAGGTTGGTGTGGTATACCCTTTTAAAGTCTCTTGGCTTTGATGACCTCTATTGGTATGATATTAAATCAAGTAAAGTGGATATCATATTATATTTAAAAGTATCTTGGATCTAATGACCTCTCATGATATGACATTAAACCAAGCAAGGTGGGTGTGGTGTCCCTTTTGAAAGCCTCTTAGCTCTAATTACAACTATTGATATGATATTAGAGCAAGTAATTTGGGCATGGAATCCCTTTAAAAGCCTCTTGGCTTTGATGCCTATTAATGTGTTTGGTGTAATCTCCTAAACACCCACTCAAATAGTTTAGTGTAAATAAATAACACCCATGTTGGTTTGATTATTAGAATTATGTGGTCATGTAATGTGTTGAAAATAATATGGTATTAATACATCATCTTTTAGATGGATGTAACATGTTTCATGTGTACTCCTTTAGGTGATTACATGTTATTAACTGCATTAGGCTTCTCCATAGTGTTAACATGTGTGAATTTGTTAAGTAAAACCATGTGTGATGTAGGAGAAAATGATCGATACTTAGAATTTATTATTATGGATCCTATTTTCCTTTACCTAAAGAGGATACCCTATGAATTTGAAGATAAATAGATTGCTACATTGCTAGTGATGGACAAAAATTGTAAAACGTGTCACTAACAAGAGAGGCACGTGTATGGCATGTATGGAATGCATGAGAATATTTTTTTAGACTTAATTTCATGTGTTTAGCTTTATTTAGTGTGTTATTATTTTGTTAATTATTTGCTTTATGATTAACTAGAGCATAAATTAGTTTTTAAGGGGATTATATCTTATATGATTTATCTTATAAGATGTGCTTGGAGTGGGGAACAAGACATTGCATGGGGGCATATTAGCTTATATTTTTATTCCTAATTAATGAGAATTATCTTGTAATATTGAGGAGGTGCAAATAGGCTATAATAGCCTTTGGGTCACACGTGCATATTTATAGCCAATTTGAATGAAACTACAAGTTGGTCCTTATTTGAATTATGTGTGAGTTCTTATCAATTATAATCAATTTTGTGTGAATGATTATTATTGAAACCCTTAATCTCTTTATCTATGTGACTTAGAGGTGAATTACTATCCCTAAACCCATCCATAACCTATGCCAATCTTCAACCCTAGCCGCCACTTTAAACATAACATTTATCATTTTCAACCTATTCTTCTTACTTAATTCTACCTATTCTATACCCAAACCCTAGATAATAATTCTATTATTACCATACATTCACCATCTCCATATAATACTCTAAATCTCTTAATCAAATCATCATCATCATCACAATCGTTTATCATTATCATCTTCATCCCACATCCAAAACCCTAATCTTAAACACCAACCCTAACACTAATCATAATCCACAAACCATATCATCTTTATTCATATATCATCACCGAATCTTTATAATCACATTCAAACTGTAACTAACCCATATTACCACCCAATTTATAAGTCTATAACCCTATACAAGTTAATGCATTTGTATGAGTTATGTTTTAAGTGCTTACTATGGCTATATTTTACTAAGTACCTAACCATATTGATACCCTACATAATGTTGCATCAATCTTGATACATTGTGGGAGAAATTAACCTTTTTTTAGACAACCCTCTCTTATGAATTTTTATATGAGGGAGTGGCGTTACTCCTTGCATAGGCCAAAACACTTATTTTCTTTCACTATTTCCTTTCATTTAATTTTTTAGTTCTAATATAAATTTAATCGTTCTCTGTTTTCATTTTGACCTTTCTTAGTTAAAGAGTTTTCTTATTCTTTGAAATTGGGTTTATATATCTTAAGATTAAGTGTCAACGACATCTTATTCCTTGAGGTATAAAGATGTTTTTAGTCTTACACCCAACATGAGTTAGGTATTGGTTGTACCTTCTCTATATTGTAAGTGGTAGTTTCATCCCCACATTTATCTCAGCTTCAACGACCCTTTTCCAAAACAACAGAGTCTTCTAGTTATGAAAATGGGAATGTTACACATGAGTTGATGACTTTACACCCCATATAATCCTATATTAGTTTTAAGGATCAATTTTTAGAATTTTTTTAAAAAAATCCATGCAAAATGACTTATATACCTTGATATTAAAAAACACCCCACCACTCTAGCTCTAACTCCTTCTCTCATACATCCTATTTCCTTCTTTTTATTCCCTAACAACTAACACACCAACCTAATGAGCCATTTCATGAACCATTCTCAAGTTACCATTTTTTTAATTATTAGGGGATGCCTATGTATTTTAGTATTCCTTTGATCAAGAAAATCATATACTAAGGAATAAAAACAATTAATATTGTTTGAACAATCTCTCTGACTCTCACCCTTTCAAACTCACTTATGTCAAGGAAAAACAAAAAATAAAAATTGAAAATAAATTTTCCAACACATGATGGACCGTTGCAGGTAGCATCTTCAAACAATTAAAATAAAATATATTTTAATGGAATTTCACTTATCATGAATGCAATAAATATCATAAAAAATAAGTGCAATTAAAAAGCCAAATTATTGAATTAGGTTAGGGGAAGGTGGAGGTGGTGATGGTGGTCATGGAGATTCACGTTGCTTGCTTGGTGGCTAGAATGGAGGAGGAAAGGAGTAGGGTAGGGGGAGATGTTAGACATTGTAGGCAGTGGGAGATTTGTAATGGAGGTTCTTTACTGTTTCCAGTATAGATTTGTGATAGTGATGGTAGTTATGGGTGGAGGCAACATTATGCACTAGTTGTTGTGATGTTGGAGGTGTGGGGGATTGATGTTGATGGTTATAGGAAAGGTGGAGGAGAGTTTGAGATGGAGGATAAAAATAGGAGAAGTAGTAGAAGCTTGTTGTGGTTCATTGTAGGGGAGGTGTCACAGTTTGTGACTTGCCCCAAAAATCTAGCAAATGAGCCATGTAAATATGAGTACTCCCTGGTTGCCTGATGGTTGCTAATGTCGATATTACATCTCAGGTACGACTTGTTGTCCCTCCTATACATCTCTTCATGTTATGATGGTGGGATGTCGCCCATATTCGGCATGGTGTTCAATTGTAGTGGACTGTGAATGCTAGTCTCGCCAGGGCATTGGGGCCAAAACCTCTGAGCACGTGACAAGTGGTATCAGAGCAACTTGTTTCTCGAGCCAGTTAACATTATTTTGTCATGTTGTGGAGTTTACCCCAAAGGAGTGTGGATAGCTCATTGGGGGACGACTAGCTTTAAAGGAGTGAAGCCAAGGGGTCGTGAGTATAGCATGGGTCCATTGACTAAGAGTGTTGGTAGGCGTGGTTTGGTGCAAGATGCAGGCTATTGAAATAAGTTATTGGGGGCCGCGCGATGAGACGATCTTGGGTGCGCATGGATTTTTGCTACAAATGGGTCAGATATGCTACAACAAATATGTTGGGTACAAGATGTTGGTTGGACTATGAGCCTTACGAGGCAATGTATAGTATTTGACGATTTTTTCCTAACATTGAGTGAGTGTAAAAAGATTATCAGGAGGGCAATGCTTGAGCTGCAGGGAAGCGAATTTGGTACCCCTCTGTGCTGCAAATGAGGGAGTTTGTGATTTTGGGTGGGGGTGATTGTCACGATCCGTGACTTACCCCAAACATCTAGCAAATGAGCCATGTGAATATGGGTGCTCCTTGGTTGCCTGATGGTTGCTAATGTCGATATTACGTCTCAGGTATGACTTGGTGTCCCTCCTATGTATCTCTTTATGTTATTATTGTCGGATGTTGCGCATATTCAGTATGGTACTCAACTGTAGTGGACTGTGGATGCTTGCCTCACTAGGGGCACTAGGGCCGAAACCTCTAAGCACATGACAAAGGGCTCTTGAATTTTGAAAGTTGAAAGTGAGAGGGAGGAGATGGGTTGGGGATTGGATGATGTTGGGGAGATGATAAAGGGTGTGACATGAGAAAATGTGGCAATCGGGTTGGGTTTGGGTTGAGTTGTAGCAGATCAGGTGATTTAGGTGTCATTTTTCTTTGTAGGTCGATTATGGGTCGAGTAATGTCATTTTAGATTTGCGTTGAGCTAGTTTGGATTCGAGGTGTTTATGAAAAACTTGACATGTTGGGTTGAGTGTAATACCCCATAATTTAAAATATTTTATTTTAATCTTTTGGTGATCAATTTGGATTTTTTATAAGGATATACTATCCCATTTGTGGAACAAAAATTGTATTATATTTATACTAATTTTTTTGAACTTTTAAGAAAACATGTTAATTTTATAATATTTTTGACAAACTATAAGTTATTGTTTTCATAAAATAGTTATTTATATGTAAAGTTTTATTCAAAATATTTTAAAGATTATTATTATAGTGGTTGTACATTTTCTATAATTTAATATGCAATAGTAAACCCTTACTTTATATAGAATAGTAAAAGGATAAAACAAGAATCTCTTAAACAAAAAAGCATTGGGATAAAAAGAGTAAGTAATTAATATAATAAAATGCCTACCATATGAGAGACTTAGGGTGTGTTATATTATTTTTATTTAAAATAAAGTTTGTTAATTAATTATTTAGTTAGATTAATTTATTGATTTGGAAGTTTATTTATATATTCCTATGATTAAATCTTACATTATTTTTGTAGTTTGTTAAAAATAAGTTAGAGAGGAACATTTTTTTTTGTAATATATGATTAAAATTTATCTTTTTCATCTATTCCTTAGTATTTGTAATTGGTATATAATAAATATATTTAATGATATTAGATTACTTATATTTCTTTATCTTTTTTCTCCAAATTCGTGGATAAACCAATAAACATTCAGTAATTCAGCCATAACTTTTCATCTGATACAAAAACTGAATGTTGCTTTTTGTGTTAAAAAGCCTACTTCAATATTTACAACTTTTGTCTTTTGAGTTATCCCAATATATAATTTAAACAAATTGAAAAATATCAATATATGTTGGTGATATCTAAAATGTGTGATTTTGTTATATCTTTCTATTCTGAAAGCCCGTATAGGCCTATACCAAACACTAGTAGCCAAGCCTACATTTTTTTTCTTGTTCCTTTTGTGTTGTGGGTTTTGTTCTGTAATTTCCAATAATATTATTCACATCTTCAACCACCTCATCAATATCTTTGATTGATTCATCAAAATATTAAATCATCTTCAAGATTATACATTAAAGATCCAATCTTTCTTCCTTTTCTTCCTATTTGTTTTAGTTCAAGAAATATTCTTCTCTCAATATCACCAACTAGTGAAGTTACTCTGATGTGATAGAATCATTCTTTATGCTTGAAGACCTTATATTCTATATATAAGGAATTTACATTAGGTAATATTATTTTTTTAAACCTATATATGTATACTATATGTGTATGGAATATGCTTTCTTTAAAGTATGTGTCTTTATTTATTATATAAGTTTATACCTTCTTATGACAATATTTTTTATGTATCATGATATATAATATGAATAGCCTAAGAATACATGATTTTATGTTAATATTGTGGTAGGTTCTATTTGGCTACAACTTTGCATGGTTTTACAAATATCACACAAAATTCAATCATGACAATTAATGTAATACCCCAAATTTTAACTAATCCTAATCCCACGTAATTAATATCATAACCTAATTCTAATCTTGAGAAATTTAGTTTTCTATCTTACCCTAATCTTAACCTAATCCTAATTTTTATTTTGGGTTATCAATATTTTTCCTAACTTAAATATAATCTCAGATAATTATTTAATTAAATTTGTCCTAATACCCTAACCTAAATTATTTAACCTAAACCTAAACTCACACTTTTTCCTTTCCCTTTTTCCTTTTTCTTCCCCTCTCCTTATCTTATTTAATTCATTTTTTTTCTCTCCCTGCCAATCACCCCACCTTTTTTCTCTTCTCCTTCCCCTTTTGCATGCATGCCTCCCTCTGCCAAAGTCTACCCATCTACCCCATCACCTCCCCTCTCCTTAGTTCCAGGGTTGGGATTGAAATTATGCCCGATCACCGCCTCCTCCTTCCCCCTTCTTCATGCGTGTGTGTGCATATATACCCAGCAATAAATTCACTCCAATGCCTCCTTCTCTCCCTTTTGTTTCTGCAGAATTTAGCACCACCTTCCCCTCCTTACCATATTGAAAACAACCCCAAAAATCACCCCCACCGGCTAGCCCAACCAAGCCATATACACCTCCACCGGTAGCATTTTCCACACCTCAACCCTAAGCACCAGTAGCCTTTGCTACATCTCCCTCCTAGTTGCAGCAAGACTTTCCATTCCCTCATCCCTAGCTGCAGAAAAACCCACCATTTCAACCCCCTAAATGCAAAAAAATTCAACATAACCTACCCCTTATCACCAGCCAAAGCTTCCATTCTAACACCCACTACCTACGACAACATCTACCACACCATTTTCTTTCCTTTATTCTCTTCCATGCTGCAGCAACTTTTACCACAAACTACGCCTAGCTTCAACAATACCCACCATTCCTACCCCCTATCTGTAGTAAAACCATATGATCCCTCCCCCAAGCTTTGAAAACTCCACTAAAACACCCCTACCCTTCTACAATTTCCACCGTTGCTCACCCCTCTCCTCACCAATCCCACCCCTCTTTTCAGCCTCCCTTGCTATTGCACCACCTTTAGCAATGGTAGGTTTTGTTGTTGCTAGCCTTCCTTGCTCGGTAACCCCAACCGATCCCCCTTTGTTACACAACTTTTAGCCGAGAACTCCTTTGAACCCTAGTTTGGTTTTTTCCCCATTCTTTTCCTTTCCATTTCCTTAACCCTTCATTAATTATATCAGTAATTCTAAATATGTTTTGTTAATTTTTCTTAGGTTATCTTTCGGAAGTTTCAGAAGAAGTAGATTAAGATAAATGTGCTTAGAGACTGGAGCCTTTATTTATAAGGATACTAGTCAATATTTTGGGTTTTGTGTTAAATGCTTGTATGACTATGTGTGTTATCATGTTATTGTTATTAAACTATTAAAATGCATGTTTTTGATGATATGTTATGATAAATTGGTTTATATGCTAGAAAAAGAGTGAGAATGACAAAAGGATGTGACGATATGATGTTGCTACCCTATGCTGTATTTTTGTGGATAAGTATAAATTGTGGGACAGTATTATGGGCCTAATGAATTATTATAAGTGGAAAATAATTATATTTAAGATTTATGCTGATAAAATTAGGATTTAAAAATAATGATATTGAGGATATAAGATTTTCGTAAAATAAGGGCTATCAGAATTCTTTAAGGGCATTTTGATCAATATGGGTTAATATGAAAATTTTGGTAGTTTAACATGTTATATGGATTAAAATATGCTAATAATATCATGTGGAGTTTTTGGGAGTGATTATGAAGGTCATAAGTTCTATAGATGAGAAAATAGCCTAATTTGGGAATAATAGCCTTAAAATGGTAATGTTATAATCACATGTGTAAAATGTTAGAGTTAGGCCATGAATTTCGGATATGTTTCTAATATGGGTATTTTAAGGATTTATGTTGAATTTAGTAATTATATGATTCTTAGAGAAAAATTTATGACTTACCTGAGAAATTAGGGTTTGGGAGTCATGTAAATAGTAACTTTTGGAGATAGGACTATTATCCCATGTGTGATATATGAGAGTTAGATCATAAATTTTGGGTATATTAATAATGATAATATTTTTGGGAGATATACTAAATTTGGTGCATTAGTGATCAGTATGGGAGGAGTTATGCCTAAATTGTGAATTTAGGGTTTCTAGGGGAAAAATAAGTATCTTAACCTTTGAGAGCGGTCTTGTTATCTGTATGTTGATGAATTTTCTTGCATTAATTATGTTGTATTCATAAAACGTTCATGAATAAGATATTAATCATTTAAAGAGAAAGATCACATGAGTCAGGACCAGCTGTATATGTCTGTTCCATAGGATAGGAATATTAGTCGGGCGTGTCTTGCCTTGGGGATGTATATTATTACTATTCTATGGGACGAGAATAATGGTAGGAGAATTTTTCCCAGGGTTGTATATTATTACCATTCCACCAGTAATAATAGTGGCCAAGAGCATTTTGTCCTGGGGTGGAATAACTGTTCCACTAGTTGAGAAAAGTGGGGTTACTAAACTCAATGTAAAATAAATCCCGAGAATGATCATGATCATTGATAAAACGCTAATCATTTAAAGTGAAAGATTAATTAAGTCAATACCAATTGTACATGTCCGATCTACCAGATGAGAATAGTGGCCAATAGTATTTTGTCATGGGGTTTTATATATATTGATAACCATTCCACCAGTAGAGAATAGTAGGATCCCCGAACTCAGTGTAAATAAAAGAATGGGTTATATCATATTCAAATAATACGAAACTGGAGCAGTAAGCACCATGTATTGATTTCTGTATCTCGCATGTATAATACTTTTCGCTATAAATGTATATAATCATGTGTTTTCCTGTTTCAATTGTATTGTCACCTTAGTCAGTACATAGTGTACTGATAATCCTTTTTATAGGTGTTGTAGAATCCAATGAGTAGATCCACCTTATTTTGCAGGTGATGGATGATTATTATCTTGATGTGCATGCTTGGGTAATCCCTAAATTGATTTGGTAAAGGATATCGTTATTCAAATATCTTTATCTCTATTTGGATTCTCAGTCCTCTATTTTTAACATTTACTCCCTTCTCTCTTTTTTGTATCTTGTATCGTGATGGAATCAAGTGCTTCCCACACCTAATTCCTAGGCATAAGATTACTTTTGCCTTGCACCCGACATAGATAGGCATAGGGAGTGCCTCTTCTATGTTGGTTGCGACATGACACCCCTATGTTTTATGTTTGGATTATGCTATTAACTCTTTTAAAATAAAAATTTTAAGTTACAAAATTTGGGGGTGTTACAATTAACCCATCATATTATATATAAAATTGATGCCCTATAAATTGAGTTTCCATAAAATTATTGGTTTTGTGTTTTGAGTTATGTACTATAAACATATGGTATTATAATAAGGAATTGTCAAATCTAAAAAACTATTATAACTTACTAAGTTAAATTATCAGCGTATTATGTTGGTTTTGACCAATACTTGAGTTTTGGCGGTTACTATAACACTACTTTCAAACTCTCTTTGTATAGATAAATAATTATATACTTGTTTTGATCTATTTAAAATTATGATTCTATAAAATATAGGTAATTATATCGATGTTTTATAAAATTAATATGTAAACTCATTTGAAGAATATGGTGGTTATGTAGTTACATATGTCATTTAGTAATCGTATGAAATATGTGATGCTTAGATTGCTTTTATATGTCACTGGTGTCATATAAAATTGTGGTTCATGTAATTTTAAGATCCTTTTATATATTCGTGAGCTTGGATGGCATATTTGGTTTCAAATTATGATGTTAGTTGAAGAGTGACCCGAGTTGACTACCATTTTCTTTGCATGTTATTTATTGTGGAAGGTTATATATTTGGGATATAATAAATATGGAAAGTATTATTTATGGATAATGTCAATTTATATAAGAGCTACTATGCTAAGTTACTTGCATGATTTTCAATTGAAAATGATAATTTCATTTCTCCATTCATTCAATTTTTATTTTCATTGAGTGTACTAGAAATTAATATTATCTATTGCCTCAAGTTAATATTAAAGTTTGATATTTTTTTTTATTTTAACTAGCCTTAGCAACTAGGGTAAGTAGAAAAATGGTGTATGCTTACACTAGCTGTGACAATAATACCATCATTCTATTTAGCTTTCGCATATATTTTTCCTTATTTCTCCTGTTGATTGGTTTTGAAAAATGAAGGTGTTACATCAGGAATAGGTTGAGCTAGCTCATGTTCAGGTTAATTTAAAGGGATAGGTTTGGATCATTTTAGGTTAACTTGATGGATCGAGTCTTTTCGGGCTTTCATGAGGTGATTTAGGTTCGGGTCAATCTTATCCCTAAACGAATAACTTGGGGTATAGATTAAACAGGATATTGACCACTAAAATTAATTTAACTCATTAACATCCTAAGTAAGCATTAAATTTAACTATTATTACTTTTTCATATTTTTTCCCAAAAATTAGTGAAGTTATAAATTTATCATATCATTAGTAAATAAGGATTTACATGGTAAAAGTAAGAGAAATAAATAAAATTTATAAAATAAGATATATTTAAAAGATTTAAATGAATAATAATACATGTGTAATTTTTTTATTGTCATTCCTAGTTAATATTAGATTTAGTCTTGTCAAGTCAGATTGATATCGAGTTAAATTGATGTTGGGTTGGATTGATATCGAGTAGGGTTGATGTTAGGTTAACACTAACTCAATTTGATGTTAAGTTTTCTTTTAACTCGAGTTACGGGTCGGGTCGACTCAATTATATTTGGTTTAACATTGAGTTCAAATGGACCAAGTTTACACCAATCAAATTTGATTGGCAGATCGGATAAACTTTTGCCAACTCAAGACATGGGAGAGATGCATCCCCCCTTTTCTAATAATTTAGTCCAGTGGAAGGGGAAATGGTAAGGTTGAGGGAAAAATGAGGTATAACACATAAAAATTAACATTCTTAACCCCTAAAACTAAAAAAGGGTTTTCTGGTGTGTAAAGTCTTAAATTTAGATTTCTCTAGTGAAATTTTGAAACTTTGGAGTTATTTAGTATATTTTGCTTAAATTTAAGGTTAGTTTATGTGATATATATATATATATATATATATATATATATATATATATCATTTTTAGGCTAATATTTTTTATTCTATTTAAAAGTGCTTTATTGAAATGAATCTTATTTTCATGAGTGGCTTATCGTTCACTAGATTAGTCAAAGAAAATGTTAATGCATGTGTACAACATTAACATAAATTTTGGAGCCCAATTAGTCACTAAATGTTTACCATCTTAGTAGAATTATGAGACTTATTATTGGATAGGATTTGACCTACTAGTTAGGATCTACTCTTAGATATCACAAGTCTCAGGTTTTAATCTCACTCCTCTATCTCTTAATATTATAACACCTAATCACTTCAATTTTATTCGATTTATTTTTTAATAACATATTTGTAACTAAATGGAACTAATATTTTTAATTCAAATTATGTTCTTATCGATGCAAAAATATTCCAAGATTTTAAAGATTAACTTATGAATCATGATAAAAGGAAGCAAGGGAGAAATTTGAAGATAATTATTTAGTCTAAAATATGGATATAATGGGAAATATTATTAAATTAGGAGCCCAACGCATCTTTCAGATCTCAAATCCAAGTTGTCTACACAAAGTTATGACTGTTTTACCATATGTGTGTCAAGCTGAATTTTTACATGCTAATAGATAAAGTGTCGTAATTAGCTAGGTTTTTATTGAATTATTTGATAATTATGTTAGGATATTAGTTAGTTAATTTACTTCCTTAATCATTAAGAAATTAGATAAGGTTTATCTTTTTAACTTATGATATATATTATCTTTTTAAGATTTTGTTATGATTTCACTATAATTATCATAGGAGACTACTATTGATGTGAATAGTAATTTCATTAGTTTTTATCTTATTTAGTTTTATTTTATCTTATTATTAAGGAGGTCGATATTATCCTATAAATATCTCATGTAAACTCATTATTTTAGAAGGATAGTTGAATTGAGTTATTAAATAAGTTTTCTCTTATAGAAACCCTATGTGAGTTTTTTTGTTCTATGTTTACATTATCTGTGTGATTCATAAACTAGATCTCTCTCTAAATTATCTTATCTATGTGAGTGATAATTTATAAACCTTCTATACCTTTCTTGTGTGGATTTGTATAGAGTTATATGGTGAAGTTTATTATGTGTTTCTTCATTATAGATCATTTGAGAGTTATCTGTGTGACGCTTTTGAAGATCAAGGTTCAAGTGCAATTTGACCATAAAGATCAAATTGCTATTGCTCACAAAGACCCATGCACTCATTTTATTTTTACAATTTCAATTTATACAATTTGATTTTAGTAATTTAATTTTTTCATTGTCTATCCATTTGAAATTTAATTTATTTAATTACAAAGTATTGTTGATGGCTTTGTATGGAATTTAACACCCTATCATGGAATAAGACTATGCACCTACTTCAACATTGGGAGTGGTTAGAGCATACCATGGTCATGTCTCTCCTATCATCATTGTGGTTGAAGAATTCAAAATAAGCTCCCCATAATATTATTGCTTTGGTGGATAGAGACATTGGATCATTGAATCCTAAAGTTTTACATACAATAAGTATTTTGATGGATGAAGCCCAAAACTTCATATAAAGTCACTAGTATAATGGTTACAACATGAAGTTTTCCATTTGATAAAAGTAATTTAATGGTAGAGGCTAAATGATTGCCATATCATAGACTTGAATATCATCTATAATATCAATCTATTTAATTAAAATACCACAGCACATTATATTTTAAAGATTAAGTATTTTATGAGCTTATAATTAGCAAGAATCAATGTATACAAGTATTTGGTGCAACAAACCTACTAAAGGGATTTCCAAAGGAATGATCAGATATCAATATTGTGAATTATAGGGTAGATAAATTTTTGGAAAACTTACAATGGTTTATGAGTATTTGATAGTATGGATTCCATCAATATTAGCTAAAAGTAAGCCTGAAATAAATGCATAAAATGTACATTTGGTATATGTGAAAAGACAAAAGTGACACTAACTAAAAGTCAGTATGCAGTAGAATAGTATCTTTTTGACATAAGAAATTAGGCCATGTTATTACATTAATGATACACAAGATCATTAAAACTTTCATCAACACCTGCTTAGAATAATAAATATTCTCTTGATTGTTAATATTATATGAATGACATATCATTCTTAATAATCTTATAATTAACACACTGTAATATAATAAAATGCAAATTCTCCTATGTCCTTAATAAAATTCAAGTAAGAATATATGTACCATTTCAATATACCATGGTATAAAATAATGTAACAATGTAAGGTCAAATGTTATATTTTACAATTGATATTAATGCATTGATAAAAAAGTGAGTAACGTACCAATTGGGATACCACAATATCATTGAATCAAGTTGGAAGTAGGATGACTTGGTATAGTCAATTATTATGGATTTGATTTCTAGATCCTTGATGGTGTGGTCTAGTAGTGATATGTCCTTATGCATGTAAAAGTTTTCTTAGTCCCAGACATATATTGCATTATTCCTTAATTTATGTCAATTAGATTTTACTTAATGCTTATCTTAAAGGTTTTGATGTGTCTTATATGTGTATATACTCCTCCACAAATATGAAAGTAGGCCACAAAGAATGATGGGAATGATAGTTTTCCTAGTCTTGGCAAGAGAGAAAAATAGATTGAGTTTATAAAGCTAAAGGGCTTAGAAGATGCTTTCCAGGATATATGTATGCAATGGAAAATCAAAGTGCACTTATTGCTTAAGATTGCTAGATGTAGCTTAGCTATCACTTAAATTTATTATTGTTATTAAATAATAAAAGGCATATGTTCTTCCTAAAGTTTCAACTCACATTGAAGTTCCCATAGTGACTTCTAATAAATTAATGGTAAGTATGGTACATATATACTTAAAGCGTATTATATGGGTCAAAAGGATTGAACCCTCAAAAGAGGCGTTATAAACTTTAAAAAAGCAAAGAAAACTTACCATATTGATTTGGCATGTTCATATTGATGGAATTTTTTATTAGATTCCATTAGCGAATGATAAATTCATGAATTATACTTACAATGGTGTAATGTAATATGAGATAGACATTAGTGATGTCTTTATCTACATACTTGCAAGTGTAATGAATGTATGTGAGAATTAATCTTGGTTCACTATAAAATGTCATTGGATCAATGATTATATGAGTTGGAATATACATATAAAAATGAAATGTATTTATTTAATGAATGTGATTTATATAGATAAGAAGTCCAATATTTGCATGTGTTAGGCTAATGGGATATAAATAAGTGTTCATAAAAAAATTAATAAAAAAGAAAAATTGGTGACATATGTTTTTTGTACAAAAGCCATATTTATTTCCTCAAGAGGGATTTTACCTAATAATTTCAATTATGAGCACCACAGAAGTGTACTTGCACATATAAAAAAAATAGCACAATATGACATATGAATGAGGCATGTTTAGTTGAGAGAGACAAACTGTACTCTTTTCCTTAACAATGTTTTTTTTTTCACTGGATTTTTTTAGCAATATTTTTTTAACAATAAAGTATTTCAAAGGTTTACTCTTGAGGGGAATATCATATATTGATGGATAAGACACTGTTGTATATCTCTATGTGTGTCTAGATATATGTACGTATGTATTCAGTTTTTCTAAATCCTCATGTGTAATCGTAAAATATTTAATAGTTATGGGAGGGTGTTGAAAATATAATGATTTGTAAATGTACATAAAGTATTATGAATATGAGGAGATGTGAATTTAATGAGAATTATTATGAATATCTTATTTAAATGGATGTATTAAGGCTTAAATTTAATACTCGTTATTATTACCACCAATTATATCCCCTTTCCCCATTATAATAGTAACTCTTCACTCCTTGTCTTCTCCGTCACTTTTCTACCACCTTAACATGTCCCTATATGATATGGAGTTATATACAAAAGGTTTATTGAGATGAAACACACAAATCATACATATAAATGATAACCAAATTTTCATTCTTTCTTCCTCTATATCTTTATGTCCATTGTCTATTTTAGTTTTGAAATATTATAACAATGTTTACTTTCTTAGTGGTATAATTATAAGCATGACATAGAATACTATTATAATCAATTTGTATATCAAATATAAAACTCTATCACTTTTAGTAAAGTATTTTTCATACAAATTACTTTAAATGAGTACAATCTAATAAAAATATATATTATAATAGATAAGCCCTTATGATAGGCTATGAATAAGGCAATTGAACCAATCCTTTATTTAGGATAGCCTATCTCATCAGAGAAGAACTTGCCTTCTCAACTGGAATAAAGTTTGCATCCCTAAAGAGTGTGATAGTTTAAGCCTTTGAGAGTTAGAGACAATGAATAAGATAATTTTAATAAGAATAGCTTAGGATATATTACCCAAAAGGAAGTGCCTCTAAGTGAAACTTCTAACTAAAAATTACTTGAATAATCAACAGAGTGTCAATGTCATTTATCCCACATGTTTCCCCCTAATTTGGAGACTAATAAGTATATCTACAAATGAACTACATATAGGTATATGTTGATATCTTCAAAGTATTCCAAATGATTGTTTCTACTTAGATTAGTGGATGGGTGAGGGCACACTTATAAACCACATCTCACACTCCCATGGCCCTACTGAAATTGCTAAACTAATTGCCAATTTTATAACTTTAGATGGATGGAAATAGAGTATGTTTTCCCATATCCTCCCTCATCGTATCCTTGCAAAGATAGTGAGTACTTGAATCTATAATGATAACCAGGGTCCTAAAAAGCCTATCTAGGGTAGGAGTATCTATAAAAATTTTATTTTTCAATCCACTTGAAAGATATTGCAAGTTGATGTGGGGCCTACATCTTCAAAATGGAGATCTATTTGATACATTCAAGCATGACCCTAGGTACAAACATTTACCTAGTTATCCATGCATGCTATATTGTTAACTAACTTTAATGGAAATAAGAGACACTTGATGGAAGATAACATGTGTGATTATTACAGTGGGGAGAAATATCTTTTACATGTCCTTTGTGACTATAGTTATAACCAAATGTTTTGGGTAAATTTTCATCAGAAATGTACACACAATTGCTTCTATAACCTGTACCTTGTTGATTGGATGAGCATGAATATTTCCCAACATATGCCAATTGATAAATATTCTCCACTCTGGGCATCAATATTTGCTCTAGTATTTTGGAATTTGTGGCATAATAGGAGCAAGTGAGTGTTCTTGGCCATATACACACCTCCACTCTTTACATATAGAAAGTTTATTATGTTATAATGAAAGTAATGAGTAAATTAATAGATAAGTAAATAAAATAATAAAAATTGCTTATAAAATTTGATAAAAGTTATAGTAATGAAATAAAGAAATAAATTAATTTAAGAAATAGTAATTTGGGTTGCCTCCCAATAAGCATTTTTTTTAGGTCTTTAGATTGACCATATTCTGCAATCACTTCTTGTAAACGGGAGTTATGAGCTCAACGATCTCAAGATCCTCCATTGTGTACCTCTCTTATAATGTTTTAAGATAATTTCCATTAACTCACTATATTTGATCTATTTTTTCACTTTTAATTTCGATTGCACCATGAGGATAAATTTTGGTACAGTGAAGGATCATATCGATCGTGACCTTAATTTTCCTAGGAACAACTTTAATTTGGAGTGATATAATAAAACATTTTGGCCGATAGTGAATTATTTTCTCAAGATAAATTTTTTTTAACTTAGCCTTATCTTTATACCTTAGAGAAGTTTCAAAATCTTCATTACAAATTTCCTCCAATTCTTGCAATTAGCGTTTCCGATGTTAACCACTTTTTTTCTATCTCCACATTAAATTACTTGATAGTATAGAAAGATTTATGTTCTAACTCTACTAGTAAGTGATAATGCTTGCCATAAACTAATCCATAAAGGTACATGCCAAATGAGGTTTTAAAATTAGTTAAATAAGCCCATAACTCATCATTGAGGCATAGGCTCTAATCCTTGTTGTTTAGCTTAATTATCTTTTTCAAGATCTATTTGATCTCTTAGTTTGAGACTTATACTTTTCCATTGGTTTCCAAGTGGTAATCTATGCATGGTGGGTCATATGATACTTTCTAAATAGGGCTTCCACCATTCTTTTTCGAAAATAGGTACCTTTATTGTTAATTATAACCCTTGGAAGGTGAAACCTTTGAAAGATATTAGTCCTTAGAAATTCTAAAACTACTCTACCATCATCATGGGTGACTTTTGCCTGTACATATTTTGAAATGTAATCAACTGCTTACTGTATATATTTAAATCCAAAATGGATGGTATTGGGTCCCATTAAATCCATACCCCATATATCTAAATTTTGACATGCAATAATGGGATTACGAGGCATCTCATTCCAAGGTCTTAAGTTACTAGTTTTCTTGAAGCTTCTAAAGTCTTATAGAATTCAAGAGCAATTTTAAAGATGGTGGGCTAGTCAAATATATTTTCTAAATGTTTTTGGGAATCATTCTTTGGCAAAAATTTCCTTTGCATGTATAATCATGAAAAAAAAGTTAGAATAAAAGGAATTTCATTGTCTAGTATCCTAAACATTTAGACAACACAGTGTTTCTTTATGTACGAGTCATCTTAAACAAAATATTTGGCATGTCTTCCAGTAATATCATGTAGATACCTAGTGAAAGTAAAAGGAAATTCCTTGCTAACAAGAAAATTCACTAAGTTTGTATACCATGGAATACCACTCTTTAGTGTATATAGTAGTTCATTAGGAAATTCCTCATAAATTGGGTTGCTCTCTTGAATCTCTTGAGTTCATCAAACATGAAAAAAATTGAGAGGGGTTAATAGGGTGTAAAAGAATTAAAATGATAAAAAAAAATTGACATACAAATTATAGGAGTTCAAGAGAAAAATACTCTCTATCTCCACTATAAAAATATTCTCCTTTTTAGATTTTGAACAAGTGTTTTTTATTGATAATCACTATTCTCCTAATTTATGAGCCTTATAATTTCAATGACCCTCTATGATATGATGTAAAACTTGATATATTTAACTTCTTATAACTCTCAACAAGAATATCTCAAGAATGGTAGGTAGACACTTGCTAACTCCTTTGTAATGAATTTCGTAAGGTAGTTGTAATTATAATTGATTCTCACCAAAAATCAAGATATGAAGGTATAGAAATTTGGATGAGATATAATATAGCTAGATGTAATAAGAGATGTTGCAATTGTAGACCAATTCTAGCTAAGAGAAATAGTAATGAACACTTTTCAATAAAAAATCATAATTTGAAAGTAAGATAGTTTTAATGAGCAATTGAATGATTTTAAGAGTAGATGATTAATTTCATAGTAAATTTAGTTGAAAACTTATGTAATAAATGCCGAGGGAGATTCTTTATATATCCCACCCTTTTTAGGTAGCTGTTGGACAAAAAATGGTCAAAAATATGCATCACCCAATGAGTAGAAAATCAACATTTAATGCTCATCAATCGATTGGTTTGGGTAAATTAGTCTATCGATTATATGGCGATTAGTTATTCAGACCAGTCGAATGAATATGTTAAAACATTAGATGGGAAATTTATGATTAAACGAGCCAGACAATCAGTTTATCTAAACCATGTTTATTTGTTTCGTGCTGAACTCAGTTGATCCAATGAATATATATAAATAGTCCCATGGTTTGATAAACCTATCAATAAATCGCTCAGACTAGTTGATCGGTTTACACAAACTAGTTGATCAATTTTATTCCTAAGAAAAACCATTTTCAACTTTATCTCAACCCTTATATGATTAGCTAAACCAGTTAATCAGTTTCTACAAACCAATCAATCAATTTTGCAAAAGAAGTCGATGAGGTTAAATAAAGAAAAATGGATTTCTGTAGGAGTAAACCCACAAACCAGTTAGTTAAACTAGTCAATTAGTTTGGTGAAACCAGACAAAGATTTTAAACAGAAAAAAAATGGGTCTCTATGGTAGAAAAACCCATGTGTTGGTTGATCAAATGGGTTCTGTAAGAGTGAAACCCATGGATTTTTTGGCCAAATTAGTTGATTGATTATGGCGAAACAAGTTAATGAGTTTGAACAAAGATGAATGGATTTTTACATGAGCAAAGCACATAGCCTAGTTGGTCAAACTAATCAATTAGTTTTTTGCACTAGTCAATATGTCTGCGTTTCACTCATCTAGTGCTTTGGTTTAAAACAAAGCATTTGATTAATCTTCAGACTAGTTGACTGGTTCCAACTAGAACTGAACAAGTTTTAAAAACACATGGAACAATTTATAGATTAATATCAATCATGAATGCGTATAAAGTGAATTCAAGAAGAGTGTTTATAAAATATTTTAAAGAGTTTAAATCAAAATGTGAAATTATTAGAGTATAAATCAAAATGTGAAATTATCAACTTTACTCTTTCCAAGAAAACTTAATGCCTTTAAATATTATCCTTAAACCTTAAATATTGGTGATCTTCATGCTGCCTTTTCTTGTGTTGTAACACCCCCATTTTTCACTATCGAATAATTTTATTTACAACAATGCGGAGGTTGAAAAGACACTTGAAAAAAATGAGGCGCTACCGACGTACCTATCACGGGATAGACATATGTTTCCTACCTCATATTAGATACAAGGCTAAACCAACCAACCAATTTAAAATAGAGTGAGCAAACTTAAATCACATAAGTATTTAAAATATTGTTTACAATTAATAACCTCAACGGTCCTCGGCTAAGTCAAATACAGGGAAGAGATAAATTCAAACTACAGGATTACATTAGTTAGAAAACAAGACTGGGATATGACCCCAAAACCATGGTCCGTTATGGACCCCACAAAAACCTCTGGATGTCTACGCTCTCATGCCCTAAACCCAAGCTAAGGTAGGATCACTAATGGCCATCCTTGAAAACCTACACATGTCCCTCTACTCGTGGAAATAAGCAAGTGACCGAGAAAACGGGCACATCAGTACGCTACAAACTGAGTAAGCCAAGTTTATTCCTCAATGAAAAACACAAGTATGCAAAATCTCCCATAACAAGGACATCATATAATTAACATGCATCATGCTAATGCATATATATGTTAAGGTAGTAATACATCATAATATACTATCATGCATAAATTAGGTAACACAGATTATATCATGCTTATCTTCATATTATATTCACTTAGGTAATCATAAAGGTACTAGACAGATTAATTCATACAACCACTAGGGTTTAGATAATACCATTTCCTTATCCATATATTGATGTGGGTAAACATAAAGTCAGATATTCCAATTAATAATTAGTTGGTCATTTAAGCCATTACACAAGTGTACATACCAACTATTACCATTTTTATCATTATAACCACTATTACCATCATTATCCACTTTTTGTCATTCAACGTATTCATTAACCAAATTTTATCATCCATTTACTTATTGTCCAAATTTTATCACTGAGAGATGGACTATGCACCACTCCATAGTCTCATATACCATGGAAGCCAATAACCAAATAACATAAGTCTGATCGTAACTAAGAAACTACCAATGGACATGAAAATGGGCCAAAGCCAAATAAACCACATAGTAGACCAAACCCTTTAGTATAAATACCCCTTAGTAGTAGTATATCATCAAGTTATATAGTAGGAAAGGCATTGAGATCAACTAACATCCCACTTGAAGGAAAATATCAAAAATGCTAGAAGGTAGACTAACCCTTGATAGCTAATAGAAGATCAAATAATATAGTCTCATATAGTGTTACATGATCTTCAACTTTAAGTCTTTATTGTTTTATTTACCAAAAAAGGTCCACATAGTATACCAAGTTATCTATAACCACATAATTATTCCAAATTATCCATCATAACCCATCAAGGGTACTTAGTGGTGATATCATCAATATTAAACCAATTTATTTCACCAATTGAGTTAATTAATTGATAGGGGCATATTCTATAAATTTATTCTACATATCTTGACACAAATTTCTATATTTATTATGGCAACTTACCCCTATTATTTGAGTTTTCTCCATTAGCCTAGTTTTCCAGAAAATATGAAACAAAGATAATTTAGGTTGATAATTAAATAGAAGAAGCACAATATGAAAAATAAGCTTAGAGCCATGGAAATATGGTAGTACCATCATGAAAGACCCTAATAGAGAAGTCATGTGAAAAAAAATCAAGAGAAGATAATGAAGAGAGAGGAAATATGGGTGCTCCCTATTTCCTAGTTTCTCCTCCCACGTGCTCCATTAATTCATTTTATGTGCATAATGTTAGAGAAGAAATATGGGTGCCTCATATTTACTAATACATGCCATATTTTTTCTATATGTTGGATCTGATTCATATGGCCTTTGTCTTATATATATAACACATATTAGGTTGACTAGAAGGGAGAGGAGTGCCATTGTCAAAACTTTAACTTCATTTTTCATTATTTCTAAAGCATTCGGGTTCTTCTGTTAGATTTAGTTAGTTAATTATTTTACTTGAAGGATTGAAGATCATACAGTGTTTGTTGTTATGCAATCTTCTAAGTTCTTTGATTCCTTTGTTTCGTTATTTAGTTAACCCTTTTTATTATGTTAAATGTAATTTTCATTATTGATTTAATTAATTGAGTTTGTGAGTTGGTATAGTGTAATGTAATATTTTTTATTTTATTTCTCTATGTTTATTATATTTATAATTTTTATGTGTTTAGGTTTTGTGTTTTCTATTTAATATGTTAGGATAGATTAGTGTGGGATAGGAGGATAATTTAAGGTTACAGGATAATTAATCATAATATGTGAATTAGACTTAATTGTTATGTGTATTTTTAGTTATATTAATAAACTGAGTTTAACTATCTCCATTCCAAAATTAGGACTTTATTAGCTAGATTGGCCACCTGCTTAATTTGAGTGCTATTCAGATGCTAGGATAGTATAGTTAATCTATAATTGTTAACATATACATTCACAAGTAGCAAATAGGTTATTATTTAATCTATGTTTATTAATATTTAGAATTACATAATTCGAGTACACTATAATTATGGTTTTAGTTAGCTGATTTCTAATTATTTCTACTACCATTAATTATATATAGATATCTTATCCTAGGTTATTAATTAATTAAATAATAAATATTAAGCAAACCTTGATTTATTTGTATAAGGGGATGCTAGGAAAAAGACGTGTGCGAGTTTCTATTGGTTAACATAAAAAATAATGCATAACCTTTTTATCCGATGATTGGTTGATATGAAATGCCCCAAAAATATTTATTTTAAGAAGTGTAATTAAATAAGGATTTATTATAGAATTAATTTAATTAATTATTTTTATTTGAAGTAGGAAGAAATTATTTAGGGCAAATTAAGAGGAATTTACAAATATTTTTATAAGGAAAATTTTGGGCATTTTGCTAATTAAAAAGGAAACTAGGAAAAATCTTTTAAAAACTCTATATTAGCCTAAAAAGAAAATTTAATATTATTTTATTTAAATATTTTTATTTTAAATATCCAAAATATTCTAATTAAATTAATTAACCCCAACCTATCTATTTTTCTTTTTCCCTTTTTCTCTTTCTTTTTCCTTCTTTCTTTTTCTTTCTTTTTCTTTCTTTTCTTCTTTTCTTCCTTTTTCTCTCCTTTTCTTTCCGATTGGGCTTGTCATGGCCCAATCTCCTCTTTCTTCTTTTTCTCCCCCGCAACCCAACCTTATATTCTTTTCCTTCCTTCCTTCGGCAACCGAAACGCTGTGGTTTGCGTCTTTTCTCCTGGAACGCCGTGTTCCATTTAAAATATTTATAACCGTTGCCGATTGGCCGGTTCTCCCTTATTTTTCTTTTCTTTCTTTTTCCCCCAACTGCCTGGTTCACCTCCTTCCTACTCCACCATCGACCTGCAGCTTCGAAGCTCCGAAAATGGTGCCACCAACAATGCTTGACTTGACTGGCCTTTTCCCATCCCTTTCTCTTCCCCTTGAATCGCAATTCGACCCAGCCTAACCCACATTCCTTTTTCTTCGCGTAAAATCCTCCTTTTCTTGCACGAAAATTTGCCACAACCTAAATTTGTGCCAGCCAATTGATGCGGCCAGCTACCCCAAACCCTACTTGCATTTTCCTCCTACTGACCCTCAGAACCCTACCTTCCCCTCCAAACTCTATAAATAACCCTTGTTTGGTTGATTTCAAAACTTTTTCCCCAAAACCCTAAGAACCTACCCTAAACACCACCATGACTTCAAATGACCTTTCCTCTGCCATCAGCTAACTACGCCACCACCTCTGCCTACCTAAGTCTTCCTTTCGCCACCCTCTAACTGACTAAGCCACCCATCTCCCTCGATTCTTCTTGCACGAGCCACCACAGCCGTGCAAACTTCCTTGCTCAACCATCCAAAATTTTATATCTGCAACCCTTTGCGCCGTCGTCCACCACCTCATCCGCTGCTATTACTCCCTTCTACACCACCCAAAAGCTGCTACTAATCTCCCTCCACCTTGTGCTACCCTCCTTTTCTCCTTTCTCCTTCTCCTCCCCTCTCTTTCTTCTTCTCTTTATTTCGGTCGCCACCTCTGCCATCGTGCGCTGCCGCCATTTGTCGCGCCACTACCCTCACTTTACTCCTCTTAGCCTACGCTACCACCAACACCTCAACCTCCACCTCTTCTTCTAAAACCTCAACTTTTTCCTTTTCTAACTTCTTTTACGACCGTCGTCGCCACCGCCGTGCACCACTGTCGGTGCCACCCATCTCCGCCGACTCAAGGTGAAACCCTAGACCCTCTCATCCCTTCTCCCCTATTTATTTAAATTTATTCTATTTTATTTCAATTTTTAGCATTTATTTGATTATTATTATTATTATTGGGCTTAATATTAGTGATATCATTTCTTGGCAGGGTCGAGAGTAGGCATAAATTATTTAAGTTATTAGTTTCGAATTATTATTATTAGTAGTATTATTATAAGTTTTATTATCATTATTAATAATAATATTATATTATTATTATTAGTAGTAGTAGTATTAGTATTTTATTATTACTATTATCTATCTAAAAGGGGCTAAAGTGCTATTTTATGTTAATAGTGCGTATGCTCCTATTTTATTATTAATATTAATATTCTACTATTATTAATAATATTATTATTATCTTTATAATTATTAATATTATTATAATTAACATGTATTATTAATATTATTATTGGTGTTGTTATTAAAAGGTACCTTCATTATTTTGAGGTAAGGTCAAAAACCCTACATTATATTATTTAGACTTAATCATCATCATCATCATCATCATCATCATCATTATTAGCATTATTTTGGTGGAGGGTAGAAGCCCTTATACCACCAACCGTCTTGAATAATATTAACATATTATTAGCATTTTTTTAGTATTATTTCATGTAGTTATTATTAGTATAATAGTATTTTATTTAAAAACCTAGTCTTGGGATAAGTTAGTAAGTAATAGTATTTTTAGGAGGTAACATAATTCTAGTTTTTCCCTCATAAAGGTGAGACCAATCAAAGCCCTCAAGAGGCGTAGGAGCGTGCTCCAAGACTGGTGACATTTTAGGTAAGGGAGTACTAAGGCTATTTGTGTATTATGTGTTTTCTATGACATGCATGCTCTGTGATATGAACTATAATGTATTTTATGTGTATTTGTATAACTGTCATTTATGTAGCATGATATGGAGTTGAGGTAAGTTCGTACAATAAATTATGGCATGTATATTATGTGTATGGGTTGTGTTGTTATTGTGGTGTGGTGTGGCCCATAATACATGCATGATAGGTGCTGTAATATGATGATAAAGAGTGTATTAATGTGGGGACGGGTTGTGTGTTATTTGACTATGCATGGATGATTAGGGTTTGCATGGAAGTAGGGTTTGCATGGAAGTAGAGTTAGGGTTTGCATGGACGTTAGGGTTTGCATGGGAGTTAGGGTTTTGCATGGGAGTTAGGGTTGCATGGGATTTAGGATTTGTATGGAAATTTAGGGTTTCACGTGTGGGTGTAAGTTTTTGCATAAAACGTTCGTACGTTTGCATAGGGGACATAAAGTGTGCATGAAAGAAAAATTTGGTATAGAAAGTTGATATGGGGTGTAACAGAGATATTAGAAGAGTCGTATGGGGCTTTGAAAACACTGGGTGGAAAATAGTACATAGGATATTATAAGGGTATGGAGGAGGCTGAGTTAAGGTTTGTTATGGTCATCATAGTTGGTGTAGTTAACTAGGGTTGGAGGATGAGAATGGTAGAAGTTAGTCATGCATGTCTGGGTGAAATCTTTTGAATAAGATACTCAAAACATTAATCATGTAATGTGGATGAGTATTGATCCGGGTCCCTCTGATCCACCGGCTATAATAGTGGTTAGAGTATGTTACCCTATGTGCCTCTGATCCACCGGCTATAATAGTGGCGGACTCTGAGCTCAATAAACCAAACACCTAAGTTGCTAAGACACTTAAAAGACACTAAGTACTTACAGCGGAACACCATGTGAGCCGAGGCCAACCGATCCACCAGTAAGAAATAGTGGTTAGGGTATGATACCCTATGTGTGACCAATCCACTAGCTAATAACAGTGGGTAGGAGCATTGTGCCCTACTTTTCTCCGATCCACCGGCTATAACAGTGGTGGCTTCCATACGCGTATGGACTGAATTAAGAACATGGTGTGAATTGACTTCCGATAAGAGATTAATTAAATAATTAATATGGACTATTTGGGCCTTTATGTGTGGGCTTGATCATGTATAAGTTGTATAATATTTTGCATGACTTTATATATTATATGTGTGGGTTTGAATGTGTAAGTTGAAAATTATCCTACATGATTTTATGTGCTTGTGTGTTGGCCTTAGTGTTCGGTTGTCTTGCTCAGTATATAGCGTACTGATCACCCCTTTATGGGTAATGCTCATTCCCATGAGTAGGAGACTCATCTGATGTGTTGCAGGTAGGTGATACCTTCTTTGATGCCATTGATGTCTATGGGGCATCAGGTGGGGTCAAGTGATGATTTGGGCTGGATCAAGTCCAGGAGTGGCGTGGTCGTTTTTCCATTATGAGATTATTATTCTTTTTCTCTTTTAACTATGTTTGAAACTCCAAAAATAATTTTATTATTGTAGCTATTTTTATTCTCTGAAGAACTATCTCTCGTATTTCGGATTAAGTAAAACTCATGCGTATTCTGATTATTGATTTGTGAACTTTAATTTATATATTAATGTTTGATGATGGAAATGTTTTTCTTAGCCTTAGCACTTCGTACTGGAACAATAGGAGTGAACCGGTCTGGTACTAATTGTGGTAGTAGCATCCCAGAATTTACGGGTTTTAAATTTAAAGGTCTTGTTTTTAAAAAAAATAGTAAATTTTGGGGTGTTACATGATATCCTTATACTAAATAGGTCATTTGATCTCTACTATCCCATTATTGATATTTTGTTATTATGTTGATTGCTTTCTTTTATTCTTTTCATTTTTTAGTGATTATTATTCCTGATATGATTTCCAAAAAAATTATATGATTATAGAAATTTACAAATTATATTATAGTCTTTGTGGAATAGACTCCTACTCATTGCTTACTGTTTGTATGTGTACTTTGGGTTTAATATGTGTCTACAACATCATAATAGTAATTCACACCAAGAAATGGATTTCCATCATTTAAAAATCATATTATAACATAATATCAAGTCTTAAACTCTTACAAGGTTGAAAATTATCAAAGAAAGCATTATAGCTAAAACCTATTCATTAGTTTTATAAACCAGTTGATTAATTTGGCATTGCCAAACCCTAGTGTCCCAGTAAAAACTGGTTGATCAATTTGACCAAACAATTTGATGGGTTCAACCTGAGACCAAACTAAATAATACCATAGATAAACCAATCAATGGGTTCTCTAATTCGTTCGACTGTTCTAGCGACCAATCTATCGATTAAACTGAACCAACTAATTGGTCAGGGAAAAATAGTGTGCACATGCATTTTCATGCTCAAATTTAGGCCTCAAATGCCAACCATAAAACATCTATATCATTGGAAACTTTTAAAAATAAGATTAATCAAACTCAACCACTCAATCATGTTGCATTTCTAATTAATCATCAAGATACATACATAAAAATCATATGTTTCCAAAAAATAACAAAAGTCAAGGAACATCTCACCACAAACACTGCTACTATCATGAGAGCATACAAAAGTCAGAAATACAAACCAACACCAACCCACATGCTCAGTCACTCCACACCACAAAGCAAGAATGACTTACCTAATGAAGCTTTGCAAAAATACACCAAGTAGGGAGAACCTTTAGCTGAAAATGTCAAAACCCTAAACACCTTTAAATAAAGTATTAAAACTCATTACAAGTCCATAAAAGTATTTAAAATATAGAAACCCAACAAGAGGTTAAGAACAAATATAAAAAATGTGACCTTACTAAAGAGAACACTAAGGGAAGAATTCAAATCCTCAATAATTTTCTATATCTAAGCCTATCTTGCTTAAGAATAAAATAATAAATAGTTAGAGAAAGGATTAGAAAAGGTGAAGAAGGTTAGAATTATAGAAAAAGAAAAATAAGATGAGTGAAGAAACAAGAGAGGGAAAAGAACAGGTGATATAGTGCTTGAGAGAAAGGAAAAATAAAGGTTATGGTTGCTAATATACCCACAATATTATGGAAAAAAGAGGTGGAGGGTCTGTAGCATCAAAAACCTAATTATCCCAATAAAAACTGCACATCCTTAGGAAAATTTCTCAAGAACACAAGGATGACTTCCTCCATAACCAATATAGTGATAATTGAGATGTTTTAGGGCATTGCACATAAAACAATTTAGGAACTCAAGAAGGGAAACTAGATAAAAAGGAGAGGGCATAAAGTTCAAAAAAACTTCTAAGATTTTAGAGGTTTAATCATCCATTATAGGGCTGAATAGAAGAGAGAGAAAATAGAGGAAGAGGAAGACAATGGTGGTGAGTTCATCAACCCCTTTTTTTCAATTTAAGTCCCCCGAATGCATTCAACATGCTAAAAATCTTAGATTAACAGTACAATTTGGAACATGATGACCAAGATTAAAATATTATTGGAAGAATGTTTTCATCTAAAATCAAATTAAAAATTTCCTCATGTCAGGTAAATTGGTCAATTGGTTTTTTGAAACCAAGCAACCGGTTACCTTGATCCAAAGAAAAAAAACTAAAGATGACATACGACTTAGCTTGTAAGCTTATAAACTAAATTTCTTCCTCTTTATCAAAAATTTTCCAAATCCTTTGCAAATGAAACCCAAAATATATTTCCAAAACAAAATTAAATGCCATAAAATCATCATCAACCACATGAACTCTCACACATTATATGCCTAATTTATGGGAGGTTACATATTAATCATCGAAAGATGCAAAAAAGGGTGCAAGACATGGTTGCTAGGTGAGCTACATGGCAAAGGAGAAAGAGTTCCATTCATAATGAACTTTATATTCCTTAATCAATGCCTACTTAACCATGAAAGGCCATTAGTTTGGATTATATTGGGTTTGCCTAAGACACAAAGAGGCAAAGACTCAATTATGGTCATGGTAGATCAATTTTCCAAGATAGCTTATGTTATTCCATACCACAAGATTGATTATGCCACTCATATTGCTTATTTATATTTTGAGGATTTTATGATATTACATGGAGCCCCTAAAAGCATTAATTCTAATAGGGATGTCAAGTTCTTTAGTTATTTCAAGAACACCCTATGACATATGCTAGGGGGAAAGCTTCTATTTGCTACATCTCATCATCCTCAAGCTAACGGAAAACTAAGGTGAATAATAGAACATTTGGTAACCTTACTGAGGGATTTGGTGAGTAAGAGTACAAAGTATTAGGAAATCAAGTCATCATAGATAAAATTTTCTAACAATAAGAGTCCTTTAACAACAACAAGCTCATGTATGTTTGAGATAGTCTATGGTACTAATCTATATATGACTATTGACATTGTACCTTTCAAAAAAAGATTATGTGAAGAATTATGGAGTGAAAGAGAGAGTAGAGTTAAATAAGAAACTTCATCAACAAATTAAGCACAATATTGAGAAGACTAATGAAATGTACGAGGAAACAAAGAACAAGCATAAGAGTTAGTAGGTCTTTCAACTGGGTGACATAATTTAGTTACACCTAAAAAGGAGAGGATTCCTAATAAAATGAAGAAAAAGCTAATTCCAATGGCATATGGTCCTTTCAAATTCCTTAGAAAATTTAGAGAGGATGCTTATAAGTAAATATCCTTAATTCTATGGTGGTGTATTTAGGACTTTCAATGTGGGAGACCTAAGTTCTTGTTATGATGATGCATATTTGAGGGAAAATTCTTCTTAACATTTCAAACATGATGTAAGAGCATATAATAGTGATTTAAAATTTTTTAATCATGGAACCAATATTCCAATGCTTAGAGAATATACCCTACAAATTTAATGCTCAATAGATGACTACATGATTAGTTATGGAGGAAGCTTGTTGAGGAAGATGTTATGGATGGAGCTTAATACCATGATTATTTATGTTGCATAATCATATATGCATAGGGAATGTGTGAAAGGGGTTACATCAATTGATTTATGTTGTTCAAATTAGTCATCTTTATAAAATTATCCTGCTCATATTCTTGAGGTAAAAATTTCTTCTTCAAGTGTTTTTTTTTTCAATTTTTCCCATGACCTAATTATTGGTCCCATGACATTAGTAAGAATATGACACATTTGGATAGATTCCACCATTGATAGGTTAACTCTAATTAGCATCTCCACTCATAATATAAAAAAGGAAAATTACCCTCTCCATTACAAAATCACATTTCTCCATCTTACCATAGAGCTTCACCTCTCTAAGCTTGTCAAATATCCTCCTTAAGTGTTTTATGTGCTTGAACTCACTATTTCTATATACCAAGATATCATCAAGGTAAACAACAAAGAAGAATCCAAGGAAGGGTCTAAGTACATCGGCCATCAATCTTATGAATGAACTTGGTGTGTTACATACCCCAAATGGAATCATTAACCACTCATACAACCCATACTTAGTCTTGCAGGTTGTCATCCACTCGTCCCCTTCCCTTATTCTCATTTTATGATAACCGCTCCTAAGATCAAGCTTTAAGAACAACTTTGCACCATGCAACTCATCTAACATGTCATCCAATCTTGGCATCAAAAATCTATACTTGATTGTAATGTTGTTGATGGCTCTTGAATCAATACACATCTTCCACGTACCATCTGTCTTAGGCACCAACAAAGCTAGAACACTGCATGGATTCATACTCTCCCGAATATAGCTTTAGTTCAAAAACTCGTGCACTTGTCTCTATATCTCCTTAGCCTCCTCCGGATTGCACCTATAAGCTGGCCTATTTGGTAATGGGACTCATGGCATAAGATCAATAGCGTGCTCAATACCTCTCAAAGGAGGTAGCCCAATCGGCAACTCATTCGGAAAAACATCAGCATACTCTTTCAACACTTGTTGCAATTTTTTGATCCATATTAGCATTATTGCCTTGTTAGACCTCCTTTACCACCAAGGCATAGTATATCTTATCATCTTTGATAGCTTCATTCATCTCACACTCTTTAAGGATCAACAACTCCATGCTACTCTTCTTTCTTCCCTTTCTACATTTGACATCTTCCTTTTTTTTTTTCTTCCTTTTCATTCCTCAAAACCGAATCCTCCCCATCAAGATTAGGTTTTAGCCTAAAATTCTTTTGGACCTTGAACACCACATACTCATTAAGGACCCCCCTCATGCACGACCTTCCTATCAAATTACCATATCCTCCCCAACAAAATGTGACAAGCATCCATAGGTAGAATATCACATAAGACATCATCAAAATAATTTTCAATCTTAAAAGAGATAAGAATTTTTTTGGTTACCCTTACACCTTTGTCTTTGTTGAGCCATTGGAGTGAATATGGTCCTGGATGACCCTTGGTCTCCAAATTGAGCTTGCTCACCATCTTCTCACTAGCAACATTAGTGCATGAGCCACTATCAATGATGAATTCACACACTTTATCACCAACTCTATACTTAGCCTTAAAACTATTCTCTCTTTGAGTAAGTAGAGGTTGTTGTTGTACTTAGAGAGCCCTTTGCAAATCATAGCAACCCACTTGGTTCTCTTCCAAAGCATCCTCTAGGCTATCACTCTCTTCTTCAAGGGCTCCATCAAGATCTCCATTCTCATCACAAGCCTCCACACTTGCTATCTCCTTCAAAGTCAATGTCCTTTGGTTTGGACAATCCCAAGCAAAGTGACCATAACCTCTATACTTAAATCATTTCTCATTCACCTTATCAACCACTTGATCCTTGCCCTTTTCTTTAAGAGTGAACTTCCTAACATTATCTTAATTTGTGGCTTGAGAAATTGGTGGCTATGACATCCCCCTTGAAATTCAAACCATATGGAGCATTGGTTGACTTGTTTGGTGGATTTGTTCTCTTCAATTATTTTTCAAACTTGATTGATAACTTGGCTAGATCTTCAAACACTTCATAAGGATATACCTCCACCTTATCTCAAAGATTCATATTTATCCCCCCAATAAATTGTGCATACCTTTGTTCTTCTCTTTCTTGGACATTGCAAATATGAGTTAATCTTTCAAACTCTCGAATTTACTCCTCAATTCTAAGCAACCCTTGCCTCAAATTAGTTTTCTTTATGAAATTACCTTGCTCATATTCTCGAGGTACAAATTTCTTCCTCAAGTGTTTTTTAATTTTTCCCATGACCTAATTCTAGGTTTTACTTCTCTCTCCCTTCTCCTCTTCAAATTAACGCACCACACTTTAGCAAATTTCTTAAACTTTAATATTGATATTTGGCACCTCTTCTCACCATCAATATCTTTGTACTAAAATAGATTCAAAAATTTGCAATCATTCAAAAAAAAATTCCAGATTGAGATTACCTTGGAAGTCGGGTAGATCAAATCGGATTCCTTTCTCCACTTCATCGTAGTTTTTTCTTGAGGTGTCATGTGGTCTTCCATAATTTCCTACACCTTCTTCTTCCTCCTCCATTTGATTTTTTTCCTTTCTCACGTGGTCTTTTTCTACTTGTTCTCCTTGGTTTTGTAGCTTTACATATGACCCTTGAGCTTGTGAAGTTTCTATGTTCCCCACGCATAGCTTTACCTCTTTGATTTCATCCACCAAGACCTTGAGAATATCTCTCAAGTCCTCCTCTTGGTTCTCCATCTCCTTCCATTCACCAACAGAGTGGAATTCTGAGGTATATGCTCAATCTAGTAACAATCAAAAAACCAGAAATAGAAGATATATCCTTCTTCACAACATTTATATTCTATAGAAGAAAATAATAGTGGAATTCACACTAATAATTTTAAACACATAATAACAAGCATTTGATTGGGTATTGTTTTAAAAAGAAAAATTTACCAAGTTGTCAGCAAAAAAATGCAAAATTTTTATACCTCCACATAGTAATGACAAAGGCTTCCATCTCCAATGATTAACCTCAACTTGATGTGTGTGGGAATATGTAATTATCAATTATATAAAAACAATGATCGATTATGTTGTAATTAAGAAGTAGAAGATTCAAAAGTGATGTATTGATGATGAAGATATTTGAACAAGGTAAGATAATGATGATGATAATTTGAATATGGTGATGATAATTCATTGATGATGAATGAATGATTATGGTGATTTGAATTTGATGGATGAATGATGAATATGATTCAAAAATGATATGAGGATGATTCGGTGATTAGGGTTTGATGATGGATAGTTTTTTGGGATAGGGTTAGGGTTAAGTTTTGAAACTTAGGGTTAGTGTTTTGAATTAGGGCTTTGATTTTGGGATGTGTTTCAACGATGGATATGGCTAGAACAGTGTAGGTTATAGAGATTAGAAAAGATATTACTTAATCTCTAATTCACGCAAAGGAAGAGATTAAGGGTTTCAAGATTAATCATTCACACAGATTCGATTAAAATTGAGATGAACTCGCATAGAATTCAATATTTGTAATTTGCATTCAACTTCAATTCAATCAATGATCTCTCTCTCCAATTATGGGTTCTATGGATTTGTATAGCCAAGGCTACTAATTACAAGATACTAGCTAAAAGATATAATTCTTTAAAAGATACCTAGCTTAAAGATACTAGAATATATAATATTCGTAAAAAAGGTAGATTTATGCTACTTTATTCTCTAGCTAATATCTAACTCTACTACTTAATTAATTAATAAACTAAATCAACTAATATGCATGTCCAAGCTGCATTCCATTCCTCTTATCTATGTATCCATGCACTACATGCATGCCATGCACTCCATGCATGCCATGCACGTGCACTTATACGCCTAGTAGCTTGTACGGTACGTTTCATTTATTACTAGCAATGTAACCATCCGTTTGTCTTCAATTTTGAGAGAGATAGTTTCTAAATGAAGAAAAATTTGTTCCATAATGATGAATGTCAATTCTTGAGTGTTTGCTCCTTCATCATTCTCCTCGTTTTGATTTCAATTTTCTCTCAAATTTGCATCGCCATAGTAAAGGATAATGTCTCCAACATTGAATGTCCTCGATACACCGCCATACGAATCTGGAAAATATAGCTCATAAGCACTTTTTCAAACTTTTGAAGTACTTTGAAAGGACCATCTGCCATTGGGATAAGGCATTTTTGCTTCTGCATCACAACTTGGATTAAATTAGTTGTCTTTTCCATGCATAACATGAATATATACAAGGATATGGGGTCACCTTGTCGAATTCCCCTTGTAAGGCAAAAGGCTCTAGACACTTCCCTATTCCAAATGATTTGTATTAACATGGTGGTGATGCAAGACATGATAAGGTAGATAACTAGGATGGGAATGCTCATAGTGAGGAGAGTTTCTTCCACAAACAACCAAAAAAGGTGATCAAAAGATTTCTCTAAGTTAACTTTTATGGATATTGATCCTTCCTTCCCTTTCTTGCACTGTATATAATAGAGAATCTCTTGTGTGATGATGATATTATCTTTTAATTGATGACTCGGTAAGAAATTGGCTTGTTTTAGGTCCATAAGGTTTCTAAGTAACAGTTTTAATCTAGTAGTAAGAACCTTGGTAAGTGTCTTGTAAGCCACATTGTATAGCCCAGCCAATCTAAACTCCCTGATCGTAATAAGTCACTTCCTACTAATGATTAAAGAAATAAAGGCATCATACAAATGAGTAGGAATACTCTCTGATTCAATCATAGAGGACACTAAATAGTGGAGGTAGTACCCACAAAACCCAAAAAATTATGAAAAAATATGGGACTAAAACCATCTAGTCCTGGAATCTTGAATGCTCCCATAGAAGAAAAAAAAACCTCCTTAACCTCCCGGAGAGTCACAGGCAGCATCAAAGAATCCATATCCTCCCAACCTTATTGTGGGAACAAGTGAGGAAGAGGTGAAAAAATGTTATTTGGTGTATCTAACGTGAAGAGCTCTTTGTAAAATTGTATAATGATATCCCCTCATCATTTTTTAGGCTAGAAACTCAATTTTGTCTCATCCTACTCACAACCAATGGATGGAAGAAGCGAGAGTTCTTGTGCTGAACATTAACCATATCAAGCTTAGGCCTTTGAAACAATATTAATTATTCTTGTGACAAAAGGTCATTATACTCTTAGATAAGCTTACACTCCAACTTGATAAACCTATGATATATGTCTTGTGTAAAGACTTGCCGGATACCCTCCAATCTAGCTATAACACGTTTTTATGTGCTCCAATGCTCCCCACAATATCTTGATTCCAAGAAGCAAGTATAGTATCATGATAAAAAAAAATATTGTAGGTGATATACACACCATTACACCTATCCCTATTATCCACCTTAGAGATTTGAGGGTAGGACAGCCAAGTACTATCAAACTAAAAACATCTTTGGGTCTTGGGCCTACTCTGTGTGTCAAACAAAGTAAGGATGATTGGTGGATGATCTGGATACATCTGAGAAATATGAAGGATGTGTGCATAAGGAAATATGGTACTCCAACCATTATTGACCAAGACTCTACCAATTCATGAGTTGACACACCTTCCCCAAACAACACCATGCCAGGTGAACCTGGGTTCAAAAAAACCCTAGTCAAGTAAATAATAGGAATCCACTCATCGGTTGAAAAGAGCACATTACCTCACTTGTCTAGGTTTACACTCTCTTCATTCAGTGAGAGATCTAAAATCATTAAAAAAACCCCCAACAAGCCATAGTCCATCAATATGCTAAGAAATAGAAAATAAAACAATCTATAACTTATCTTAAATAACTAGGTGATGAGAGGCATATATGCATGAGAAGAAGGAGCCTCATCCCAAGATAAGTTAAACATGAGTATAGAGAAGTTGATTGGATGCACCAATAACTTGGACATCAATAATCCCATTATTCCACAACAAACAAATGCCACTCATAAAGCCATGAGCCTCCACCCTAACATTACCCATGAACTAAATTATCTGAATGGAGTCATATGCTCCATCACTATTAATCTGGGTCTCTAAAAACACCAAAAAATTCGATCTATTCATCTTTATTAATGCAACACCCCAAATTTTCCTACTAAATTTTTTTAAAGTGGAATATTATAACCAAAACACCAGGGTTTACTACTGTAATCGATGTGATTATGGCTTATCATACGATCCTCACATCAATACAAGTCTAAAACCATTAAAATGTGAACCAAGATAAAAATAAAATAAGAGCAATTTTATGAATACAAATACGAGCTTGGAGATTAAATTTAGGTATAACAAGAAAATACAGACAAAATGGATACCATGGAGCTAAGAGTTCAAAAAGGTATCCGGATAAAACTATTCCTTAATAACATGAATCTACGCCCATGACATGATACAAAACATCACTCTACCCTATATAATGCATCATAGGTAGCAAAATCATCCAACTAGTCCTCAATGACCTACACAAAAGTATTAAGGTTGTTTGCTTGTGGGAATGAGCAATACCCATGAAAAGGATGGTCGGTACACTATGTATTGAGCAAGGTGACAATACTATTGGGTGAAGGATATAGTTAAATACATGCATTCACAATAGAGAATAAGTACACATACAAAACACATGAAATATCACAAGGTAAATAATGATACATTCCTCTTTATTAGATATAATAATTTTGGTTCTTTCATTTACGTTGAGTTCAAGGACTTCATAATTCTTCAACAAGTGGAATGGTATGAAGCACCTCTTAGGGATAATATGCCTGAGAAACTATTATTGTCTGGTATAACGGACCCAAAACCTCTTGGGATAAAATGCTCCTAAAACACTATTCTAAAACTGGTGGAATAGTCTAAAGTACCACTTAGGGATAACAAACCTAAGTCACTATTTTCATCTAGTGGAACGGACCCAAAACCTTGGTCTTGACTCATGTGCTCTTCCACTTTAAATCATTAATATCTTATCCAGTATGTTACTTATCTCAGATATCTTTAACGTTGATTTTAGGGCCCCGCTATTCTTAATTCGATGGAATGGACTAATGCATCTCTCAAGACAAAACGCTCCTGAACCATAATTAGTGTTTATTGGAATGGGCCTATAAAACACCTTGTCCCAAATCAATCTTTCACTTTGAATGGTTTATGCCTTATTCATGATTGATTAGAAAAGTACAGAAAATTTTTAAAGCAAGGAAAGCACATCACAAAGATCATAAGGTCGTTCTCTTGGGTTAAGACCCTAATTTTCTCCAAAAACCCTAATTTCATTTTCTTTTTCATAACTCTTCTTCTGCTACTCTTTTATCTGCCAAACATAGTAAATTTTCCCTAAATATCATTATTAATATACTCAAATTTTAAGGCCTAAATCTAGTGTCTTGCACATGCGATAAATCCTAACTCAAGAGTTACTATTCTCGGGCTTATAAACCCTAATTTCACAAGTACGTCATAACTTCTCTTATAGGGCTCATACAATTACCATATCCAATATAAATCCTAAAACTACTAATATTAACAATATATTCAAATTTTGAGGTCTAAGTCTACCATTTCACACATGTGATATTAGTCTTTCGTTTTTAGGGTCACTATTCCCAAATTAAGTCATTTTCATACTCTATTAACCTTAGGCCATTCATGACTACTCTAACCACTTACTATAAAATCCTTCTCATATTTTAAATGATATAACACAATAGAGTACCATGATTCCCATATTAAACCCATATTGACCAAAATACTCTTACCAGTAATATAAGTCATTATTTCATGCAGATCTTACATATATTGTTAACATTATTTCCAAATCCCCCAATTATCTCTGAATACCTTATTATACTCATTTCACACTCATAATGCATTCATGAACCCAGTTTACAACTATATATCACACCAAGGGTTTCCACATAGAATAACGATATTGCATAATCTCCACTTACTTATTTTCTATCATATAATATCAACCTCATATCATAGCATTAACAATCATACATTTAATCGCATAATAATAACATGGTATGATACAAAAACATGCATAACACTTAGCAACCAAATACCCTAGACAAAGACAAGTATCCTTACAAAAAAAAAGGCTCTGGTCTTTAAGCATGTAAATCCTATCCCACTTCTTCTAGAACCTCAAGAATGTCACCTAAGAAACTGCAATAAAACACCATTAGGATTAAGCCACATAATTAAGGAAATTGAAGGGTGAAAGAATGGAGGATTAACCTGAGACAAACCATTTTAGGAAAGCTTGTACAAATAAGAGAGGAAGAGTGGAAAGGTGTCGAGTCAAGAGGGGTGGTAGCAATAGCGCAAGCTATCATTACTAGGTAGTGTGCACCAGTGGTATTGGTAGAAGAAGGGGGTGTGCACCGATGGAAATTAACTAAAGTAAGGGGTGAGTTTTGGTGGATATAACCAAAGGTGAAAGGCATGGTGCAATTGTTGTCGGCGAATGGTGGGGGTGGTGTTTGGTTGTTTTGGCCAAAAGGTAGGTGTGGCTTGTGATTGTTGTTGTTGTAGCCAAAGGAAGAAAATGAAGAAGGGCTACTACAATGTGGTTGGTTAATGGTGGAGTGTGAGCTATAATGGAAATTACCAAAGAGGAGTGGTGTGGTGCAGTGGATGTGGCTGCAACCAAGGGAAAAGAAAAAGAGAAAGGGGTTGTGGTTGATTGTGCCTAATGGAGGGGGTAAGGTGTGTTTGGTTTGGTTGGTGGTTGGGGGGTTTTAGTGCAGGTTATTGCATGTGATGGAGGTACCTCGAGATTACTTGTTGGTGATGGGTTTTTTAGGCTATTTTAACGACAGTAAGGAGGAGAAGAAGTTGCATTGGTGTTGATGTTTCAACAAAAGAGTAGAGGGAGAAGGAGAAAGAGTGTAACACCCCCAAAATTTTAGGTGAAAATTTTCATTAAATAACAAAAACAAGCACGGGGGTGCTACCGCTGTGATCAGTACAAACCCGACCCCCAGCTAGTCTCGTACTCACCACAAGGCTAAAGAAAAATTTCCATAAGACATTAGAAAAACTTAAACAAAGATTCACAGAATCAAAATGTTCATAACAATAAAATTAGAGTGTGAGATAAAAGGTGTTACAACTGAAAACGAGTTACATAGTCGAGTTTCCAAAAGGGATAAAAGGTATAAGGCCATAAAATAAAACTAAAATAAAATGAAAACATAAGTAAATGGGGATAGAAGGGAGTGTGGTCAACATCACTCTTGGCCCCAAGAAAGTTCAATGGTTATCACACATCCCCACCTGACGTATACAGTCCGTCATAGGCATCAAACATAGTACATCTTACCTGCAAAAATTCAAAAGGGACTCTACTTGTGGGAATAAGAAGCATCCATGAAACGAGTGGTTAGTATGATACTTACTGAGAAAGGTAACCATATAGGTAAGGCCAGCAAGAAACAAACAAGTAAGGCATATAAAGCATGATTCAGGTTCATATAATCAAGCCAGACTTAAACTAATATTTTCTCTTACACATCCCTTATATTAATTCCGTGTGAGTATAGGAACTTTACTATTATAGCCGGTGGATCGGAAAAACTCCACAGGGAAAAATGCACTTGACTAATATTATAGTGAGTGGACCAGAATCACTCAACAAGGCAAAACACACTTGACTACTATTATAGCTGGTAGACCAAAAAATCAACCTTATTGGCCCTGACTCATGTGGTATTCCACTATAAATAATTAGTGTCTTTCCATATCTTATATTTCTATTTCACACATTTCTCATATTAATTCCACGTGAGTACAAGAACCCCACTATTATAGTTGGTAGACCAAAAACACTCCATAAGGCATAACGCACCTAACCACTATTATTGCCGGTGGACCAAAAAATCAACCTCACTAGCCCCGACTCACGTGGTGTTCCACTATAAATAATTAGTATCTTTCCATGTCTTAACACCATGCAAAGTTTGGTTTATCGAGCCCGAGATCCCCCACTATTATAGCCGCTGAACTAGAAAATATATAACCTCACTACACCCTAGCTCGATAATCTTTCACTTTAAGTGCTTAGTGTTTTATTGTATCTTATTCCACACACAACCTCGACTAGACATGCATGACCCACTCAACTTCCCGAAAATCATGTCCCACACCTTGGAAATTCTACTGTAACACCCCTAAAATTTACACATTTTTTTTTAAAACAATACTTATAAATTAAAACTGTAAATTATGGGGATGTTACCGCCATACTTAGTACCAGACCGGTTCACTCATACCGTTCCAGTACCAAGTGCTAAGGCTAAGAAAACACTACGTATAACATTATTAATAATCCAAATTCATAAATACGGAAATCAGAGTACGCATAAGTCTTTACATAACTCGAAATACTGGTTATTGTCTTTCAGGGAATAAAAATAACAATAATAATAGAATTATTTCTGCAGGCTCAAACATAATTAAAAGATAACACAAGAAATAATCTCAAAGGAAAGACTGGCCACACCACTCCTAGGATATTGAATCCAGACCAATCATCACTCGGCCCCACCTGATATCCCATAGACATCAATAACATCAAAATAAGTTTCCCCTAACTGTAACACGTCAGACGGGCCTTCTGTTGGTGAGAATAAGCAGCACCCATGAAAAGGGCGATCAGGACGCTTCGTACTAGGTAAGGTAGCCGAATACTAAGGCCAACACATAAGCATATAATATCATGCAAGACAATATTCAACTTACACTTTCAAACTCACACATACAGTACATAAAGTCATGAAGAGATTTATACAATTTAAAAGAAATGATCAAGCCCACACATAAAGGCCCAATTAATCCAGATTAATTTATTTAATTAATCTTTTATCAAAAGTCGAATCACATTATGCCTTTTATCAAATCCATGTAAGTACAGGAACACTCCACTATTATTGGTGGCGGGCCGGTCACTTGCGAAACAATAGTCCACACCATTATTCCTAACCGGTGGATCGGTTGGTTCCTGCTCACATGGTGTTCCACTGTAAGTAATTAATATCTTTTAAGTACCTTAGCAACTCTGGTTTGTGTTTATTGAGCTCGAGTCACCCTACTATTATTGTCGGTGGGTCGGTCACTTGCAGGAAAAATTCCACACCACTATTTTTCGCCGGTGGATCAGTCACTTGCGGGACAATAGTCCACACCACTATTCCTAACCGGTGGATCGACTGGACCCGACTCAATAATCTTTCACTTTAAATGATTAATGTCTTAAGTATTTTATTCAAAAATTTTGCCCAGACATGCATGACTAACTCCCACTATTCTTATCCTCCAAACCCTAGTTGACCAGACCATGCTATGGAAACCATCACCAACCCTAACTTCCACGTAAACCCTAACTCCCATGCAACAATTAATTTCCATGCAACCCTAGCTCCACGTAAACCCTAACTCTCATGCAAACAATAAAAACCACCATGCAAACCCTAATACCACCATGCAACCATTAATACTAATATGCAACCCTAATACCACCATGCAAACTCTAACACTTCCATGCAAAATGCTAATACCGCCATGCAAACCCTAATACCACCATGCAACCATTAATCACACCATGCAAACCCTAACACCACCATGCAACCATTAATGCTACCATGCAACCCTAATACCACCATGCAACCATTGATACCACCATGTAAACTCTAACCCTTCCATGTAAAAGGCTAATACCGCCATGCAAACCCTAATACCACCATGCAACCCTTAATACCACTATACAACCATTAATACCACCATGCAAACCCTAACACCTCCATGCAAAACCCTAATACCATGCAAACATTATGACACTCACATCATATTTTTACAAACCCCATCATGCATGTCTTATGGGCCACGCCATACAATAATATCACAACTCCAACATATAATACACATGCCACAATTTAATGTACGATCTCACCTTAACTCCATATCATATTGCACATATGATAGATATACAATTACACATAAAATATATTATAATTCACATCACATGGCATGCATGGCATATAAAACACATAATTACACAAATGACCTTAGTACTCCCTTACTTAAAATGTCACCGGTCTTGGAGTATACTTCTATACCTCTTGAGGGCTTTGACTAAGCTCACCTATTATGGAAAAAATACTAGAATTAGGTTCCCTCCAAAAAATACTATTATTTACTAACTTATCTTAAGACTTGGTTTTTAATTAAAATAATACTATACTAAAATTATTAATAATAAAACTAATAAAATTTAAAACGAATGGTGATATAAGGGTTTCTACCCTTCACCAAAATAATATTAGTAAAGATAAAGATAATCATAATAATAATAATAATAATAATAATAATAATAATAATAATGATAATAGAAATAATAATAATATAAGCCTAAAATTACAAGGTGGGGTTTTTTACCCTACCTCCAAATAATGAAAGTACTATTAAATAATAGTAATAATAATATTAATAACATATATTACTTATAATATTAAAAATAATAAAGATAATAATAATAATAATAATAATAATAATAATAGTAATAAAAATACAAGGGTGAGAATCCTAATTAAAAAATTAAGGCCTCGACCCTCCTTAAATAATTAACAATAATAATAAAATAATTATACAAATAATATAATAATAATAATAATAATATTATTATTATTATTAATGATAATAAATTTATAATAATACAAATAAACACTTAAATTTTGAAACTAATAATCTAATTAACTCAATAATGCTCTCGACTCTGCCAAGAAAATTTATCATTAATATTACATCTAATAACAAAAACAACAACAACAATAATAATAATAATAATAATGAACGAATAAATATTATAAATTGGAATAAAAATAGAATAAATTTAAATAAATAGAAAGGAAGGGCTGAGAGGGTCTAAGGTTTCACCTTGAGTCGGCGGAGATGGGTGGTGCACGGCGGCGGCGGCGGTGGCCGGAAAAGAGGGTAAAAAGGGGAAAAGTTAAGGTTTGGGAAGAAAGGGTGGAGAATAAGGGTGTAGGTTGAGGTGGTGGTGGTAGCCTAGGTTGAGAGGAGTAAAGTGAGGGTGGTGGAGCAGCAAGGGGAGACAGCGCACGGTGGCAGAGGTGGCAGCCGAATGGAAAAGGTGAAGAAAAAGAGGGGAGGAGAAGGAGAAAAGAGAAAAGAATGTTATGGCTAGGTGGAGGAGAATTAGTAGAAGTTTTTGGGTGGTGCAGAAGGTAATAGAAGTGGCGGGTATGGTGGAAAACAGTGGCTCAAAGGTTGCGGGGGTAAAAATTTTAGTTTGATGTGCAGGGGCTTTGCACGGCTGTGGTGGCTCATGCGAGAAGAATCAAGAGAGATGGGTGGCTCAGTTAACTAGAGGGTTGTGCAGGGAAGATTTTGGTAGGCAGAGGTGGCGGCGAAGTTGGCTAACGCCTGTGGACGGCTTGTCTAAAATCATGGTGACGCACAAGTTAGCTCCTAGGGTTTCGGGGAGAAGAAATCTCGAAATCACACAAACCAAGGGTATTTATAGAGTTTAGAAGGAATGGTAGGATTTTGGAGGTCGACGGGAGGGTTTTATTTGCTGGGTTTGGGGTACCCGGCGACGTTAATCGGCCGACAAACTTTTGGTCAGGTTTGACCCTTCGTGAGAGAATAGGGAGGAATCGAGCGAGAGATAAGGAAAAAAGATTATACCAAGCTGATCTGCAAGTCAAGGGAAAAATAATGAGGGGAGAAATGACTGGTCAAAACATGCGTGGCCGGCGGTGCCATCTATGGACCTTCGAAGGCGCAGTTCGACGACGGAGGAGGAAGGAGGAAAAAGGGGGTGAACCAGCGCCCGGGAGAAAGAAAGAAAAAGAGAAGAACTAGGCTGGTCGGTGCTGGCTATAAGTTTCATAAATGAAATGTGGTGTCACAGGGAAAGAAAGAACAAAACGCAGTGTCTCAATTACAGAAGAAAGAAAAGGAAGGAGCAGCACTAAGCCGCAGGAGAAGCAAGGAAAAGAAGAAGGATTAGGCCACATCGCAGGCCCAATCAGCGAGAGAAGGAAAAGAAAAGGAAGAAAAGAAAGAAAAAAGAATGAACAGAAAGAAAAAGGAGGGAAGAAAAAGAAAAAGGAAAAAGGAGAATTTAAGTGGTTTGGGGTTAAATAAATTAATTAGGATATTTTGGGTATTTAGAATAAAAATATTTAAATAAAATAATATTAAATTTTCCTCTTTATGCTAATTTAGGGTTTTTAAAAGACTTTTTCCTAAATCCCTTTTTAATTAGCAAAAATAAATTTTTCCTTTATAAAAATATTTATAAACTCCTTATTAATTTGCCCTAAATAAATCCTTCCCATTCCAAATAAAATAAATAAATAAATAAATAAATTCCCTAATAAATCCTTATTTAATTATATTTCTTAAAATAAATATTTTTGGGGCATTTCATCTACTCCCCCTAGGACATCCAGGCATTCTTTCCCACTCTTTCCTTATTACCATAAATACTCAACTCCAAGGCCCACTTTCAAAGTCAAATCAATATCACTCTCTAGGGTTTTCCTCCGAGAAACCCTAATTTGGCCTTTATGGCCCAACCTTCCTCTATCCTACACAATGTATGCTCCTCCAATTCATCACCTCACTCAATTCATCCCCAAGCACCCCATTTCACTTCTCATATAACACATGTAGCCATGAAACCCTAGTTGGTCATCCCAAAATCCTAGCACCTCTCTTTCCTCATACAATGTTATCCTTTCTACACTTTTACTTACCATCCTCCTTCCACATGACACATATCCAACACAGCCTATGACCCCGAGACTTCCTTCTCATCTTTTCCTCTCCCCATAAGAACCCAAAACTCTTCTTTGTTACCAAAACCAACACTTCCCTCGATCCACACCGGAAATTACAACATCACTATCCAATAGCCACTTATGATCACAAAAACCCTAGTTTGCTCCCCAAAACCCTAGTACTTCTTCTTTCTTTCATTTCACTCCCTCAACACCCAAATACATTTTTCTCACTTGGCTCACTTTTCCCCCATGCGACACCCCTTCCATCTTTTATTCCCCAATCTAACCATTTTCATTAGTTTCCCTTTCTTTCACACTTCTCTCACTTAGGGTTTCCTCCCAAAACCCTAGTCAAGTCTCCCATGTATTCTTACATCAACTCACGTACTATTTTTCACATATGGACTCCAATCACCCTAACAATTCTTCCCCTACCTTACTTAACCCTCAAGTTAAATTTTTCCACGTAGAAGTCATCCCTATGCAAAGGCTAACCATCCCATGCAAACCCTAGACTCCCCATGCATGTTTTGGTCCATTCCCTTAATTTATTCCCATTATTCCTCTTTTTATCCACCCATAGGTCATAAGATATTTAGGTTATCATTACCATTGTCTATTCAACTCACTTTCCTCACTCTTTTCCATTTCTCTCACAGCCACATCATACTACTTAGAATCTCCTATCATGCATGTCATGAGGGGCAATATTACATAAGCACAATTTAAGTACAAAGTAATAAACCACATTACACACATCATAAACACATATAGCTTACCTGCGCTCCATGCTTAGCAAGTTGCGCTACAATATCAAGTTACATAATATATAAGGCACACACATCAAATCAACTCACATAACACATTTTTCACACACATTAGGCCTCAACCATATCCTTACCTAAAACAACACAGGGCTTGGAATATGCTCCTACGCCTCCTTAGGGTTTTGACTTGGTTCACCTATAAGAGGGAAACATTAGGGTTAACTTTCCTCTTACCAAAATTATCATTATTTCCTACCTACCCTTATCATAGCCTAAAATTAGGGTTAATAATAATATTAGTAGTTTTATAAGTAAAAGTAGGGGTATTATTCTTAAAGTAGCTAATAATACTATTGCTAGTCAAAATAGGTCTTGGTAGTTATATTAGTCTATGTTAAAGTATTATTAGTGATATTTATATTACTAAAGATTATATCTTTACTATTAAAAAATAATAATAATAATAGTGATAATGCTAATAATAACCCAAATTATAACAATAATAATAGTAGTAGTATTGGTAATACTAAAATAGTGACAATAATAATAATGATGATGATGATGATGATGATGATGATGATGATAATGATAGTAGTACTAGTAATATTAGTGATATAGTTATTAATAACAATAATGATAATAATAATAATAATAATAATAATAATAATAATAATAAGGGTTCTAATAATCATAATAATAGTAACATTAGTAATAATATGGCCAAATTTAATAATAATGATAATAATAATAATAATAATGGTTCGAATCTTAATAATAATAATAATAATAATAATAATAATAATAATAATAGAGTCATAATAATACTAACAACAACAACAATGATGATGATGATGATGATATTAATACTAATAAAATAATAACAATTACATTAACAATATTTAAGGGTTGGGGAGGTTAAGGCACAACCTAGAAGTGGTAGTGACTAGGCGGCACCAGCAGTGGTGATGGAGGAGGATGTGGAGTTGAAGAGGTGGGTTTTTAGGCTAGAAGAGGGGGAGTGAGAGGGTGGTTGTGATGGTGGTGGATGCTCTGGGTTGAGAGAGTTAGAATGGTGTTGGTAACGCGGCAAAAGGGGAGGCATAGGTGGTGGCTGTTGTGGTGGCCGAAGGTGGTGGAGGAGGAGGAAAGGTGAAGGAGAGGGAGGTAGGGGAAAGGAAGGTAAGGGAGGTAAAGGGGACTTCACTAGGTGTTTTGGGAGGTAGGGGAAGTGGTGTTTGCGGCGGCGCATGGCGGCGACGAGTGGCGATGGAAGAGAACGGGTGAGTTGGGCAACCAACTTTGCATGGCTATGAAGGCTTGTGTAGGAAGAATTAGAGGTGGTGTGTGGTGTGGTTCGGTGGAGGGTTATGCAGGGAGGAGTTTGGCAGGTGATTCAGACAATGGCGCTGGGTGACAGTGGCGAAGGAGGCATCTGAAGAGGCGGTGGTGCAAGGGAGGTAAATTTCTAGGCAGGAAAAGGAAGCTCAATTAAGGTTGGGTATAGGGTATTTATAGGATAATAGGGGTGGATATGATAGAGAGGGAAGAGGAAAAGAGGGAGCAGGTGTGGCATGGTCGCCAACCGGCGGTGGCAGGCCGATACTGGTCTGCAAGGTTACAGGGGTAGGTTGGGTCGGGAAAAAAGGAAGGGAATGGGGCACGTAGGGTTGTAAATGAGCTGAGCCAGTTTGGTATTCAGCTCAACTTATTAAAAGCTCGGTTCGACTCGTTCATTTAGTTAAATGAGCCAAGCTTTTAGGCTTGTTTATTAAACGAGTAGAGCTCGAGCTACAAAAAGCTTGGCTAGGTTCATTTTTTGGCTTTAGCTTATGAGCTTGGCTCCGTTTGGCTCATTTATTTAGTTAAACTAGTCGACCCCAAGCTCAAGAGTATTCGGTTCGGCTCGGCTTGTTTACACCCCTAGGGGCACGCGTGGGAGGAGATGTGGGGTTAGTTGGGGTCAAAAAAGAAAGGAAAAAGGACGAAGAGAGGGAGGGGGAGGTAGGTCGACGATATGGTGGCTGGGCAGTCGGCGGTATGGGGTGTTGCAGGTCTTTGATTTGCAGGGCATGGGAGAGGAAGGAAGATGACGCAGCGCTCAGCCGATCTAGGGAAAAAGGAAAGAAAAAAAGAAGGGAACCGGTGGCTAAGCGAGGGGGGAAAGAAAAAAAGATGCGGGTTGGGCAGCGTAGGGAAAGAAAAGGGAGGAGAGAATTGGGCCACGAGGGGTGCATGCCCAAACCAAGGGAAGAAGGGGAAAAAGAAAAAGGAGAAAGGAGAGAAAAGAAAGAAAAAGGAAAAAAGGAAAAATAAGTTGGTTGAGATATTTAGAATATTTTGGTATTTTTGAATATTTAAGAATAATAATATTTAGTAAAATAATAATTAAATTTCCTTTTTAGATTAATTTAGGGTATTTTGGATAATTTTTCTAAATTCCATTTTAATTACCAAAACACCCTAATTTTCCCTAATTAAATTATTTATTATTTTCCTCTTGATTTAACCTCAAATACTTCCCCTTATTTTCATAAAATAATTTTATTTAATTAATTTCCCTAATAAATCTTTATTTTAATATAATTTCTTAAGTTAGGATTTTGGGGTATTTCAAAGAGTGGCTCGATACATGTGTTGCATATATATATATATATATATATATATATATATATATATGTGTTGCATATATATATATATATATATACAGACAGGTTGTGTGCATGAAGAGAGGGAGAAGTGAAGGTGAGTTGATCGAGCATGTTTGTTAATGCAATCTATCATGCAAAAAAGGATAGTTGATGGGTCATGGTGATGATAATGTGCAGGTAGTGGGATGGATGTATGGTAGGGAGATTTGGTAGGGTCAAAATGAACGAGGTCACACAAGCGTAGGGAGATGAAAGAAAAATAAGTCGGGCAAGTGGGGAAGAAAATGAAAAGGAGAAGGAGAAGGAAAAAAGAAAAAGGAAAAGGGAAAGAAATTAGTCTTGGGTTTAAAATTTAGAATTAGGTTAGGGTAAAATAGAAATATAAATTAGGTTATGATATTAATTACTTAGGATTAGGGTTAGCTCAAATTTGGAGTATTACAATTAAATTATAAAAATGGGCATAGAAGGACGAGTTACCAATGCCCTTGACGTTCCAAAATAAAAATCTACATGATTCTACTAGATTTATGATGAGTTTCAGATTTTTTGAGATGAGTATGGTCAAGGTCAAAAGCATCATGTTTACTATGATGCTTCATACGTCTAGCACTCTTCACATCTTACATCGGTAAAACAATGGAATTGGTCAAGGTGGCTTTCTCTAGTGTTGTAGGAAAAGATATTCTATCGTTGGTAACAACACTGCTGATGTTCTAGGGAACAAACTTCTTCGATGTGGCAGCTTGAGAAGTAGGCAACTAACCACTAGAAAAGAAAATTGATTTAGTTTGAACCAAATTTTTGATAAGGATCTAGCCCTAGGTGATTAGAGTTGCATGGCTCAACTTTGAAGTTAGCATGTACCCCATAGAGGGACTAGTCTCTACATGCATGGAAAGTTGACCATATTTTTTGGAAATCTCTGAGACATTATCTTCCAATAAAGAATATTCCTCCAAATTAGGCATTTCTCCCTCCAAGTTTATCAGGGCACCAAATCTGGAAATATGCATATTTTCTTTTTGTGTAGGTTGTGAATTAGCTGTGACTTTAGGAGCTAGTCCACATTTTTTTAGCAATGTTAGATCTCCGATTAGAATTGTGTTGACAGTGACTTTATCCTATCACTAGCATCCATGGATCATATGGTGCCAATTGTTCAATCTCAATAAAATATAACTTTTCTACTTCCTTAGTTCTAGTCGTTGTTGGTTGTGGGTCTTCAGCCATAGGTTGTTCAACATTCATCCTTGAGCATCCATCGTTGTACCACACAGAAAATGGAGTAGCTTAATGCCCTTGTATTCAATATTATACAATGAGGTACCAAGGTAGAATTTAGGAAGTAGAGGCTTGTTGAGATCAATTTCAATTGCAATCCTTGCAAATCTACCCTTTGAAATGGCCATGGTCTTAGCATCGACCTAACAAATTTTATAACATAGTCACCAATAGCTTTCAACTTAGATTCATCTTCGTAATATTTCATGACAAATTTTGGAATTTGAATCCATGTCATGGTTGAAGTAATCTACGCAGTGTACACACGGAATTCCAGACTCCATTTGCAAACAATGAGATAATGCCCATAAATCACCCAAGGGCCATTTGTAAGGGAAAACTCATAATCAACCCATTTTTGAAATGTAACCCAAAAAATCCTATAGCTTATGGTTTCGTAGCGAAACGATCGGTCAAGAGTTTTCACAATAAGATAGCGTTTTCATAGGCGGTAGAAGGTGATTTTCTCTTATGACGTGAGGCAGATTTGGGGGAAAAAGGCATATGGGAGAACGGCATAAAAGAATAATATATAGATGAAGAAAGAGAAAAGGTAATGGTGAAAATGTAAAATAAGCTTTTAAGTAGTTTTTTTAAAAAATTAAAAAATTGTTACCTAAAAATTTTTCTTTTTAGAAACGAAATGAGTAATATAAATAGGTCTTAACTCTTTCAAATTAAGTATGAGTTTATATATATTCAAGTAAGGTGAGTTGGACTTGTTCTTTTCATTTTATTTTCACATGAGATAATATGAAATTAGATCAAGGGAAAAAATATTATGATCTTATCTTAATTTTAGTGATAAAAAATACATTAAATTTTTTAGATATATTTTAGACTAGGGAAACGAGCCATTGATTTTGAATAGAAGCATATGATTCAACAAAATAGAGATGAGCTATGTTTAAATTTCAGTACTCATTTTGATATATCTAATATCATAACTAGCTTCGGTGAAAATGCTTTTTATTAGACAAGTCGAGTGGCTTGAGTAAGATAGTGGATGGAATGAGTTCAGCGTGAACGAGTCTAAAATTCAAACTCAAATTTGATGATGATATGTTGAGTTTGGTTTGTTTACAAGATGAAGTTAAAATATTGAAAGGAAAAAAAATGGCCCATGCCCTGTATAATAGTATTCGAATGAAATTTATAGCAAACGATCCAAACGGAAAGCATGTGAAAAAAATTATACATAACGTAGAGCTTCGTTTGGATAACTAGAAATAATTTTACTTGGAGAAACAAAAACTATACAATTTTTTTTTTAGAAAGGAAGACTACTCTCATTTGGCTGAGGTGAAGTAGTTGAAATCAATTAACTTGAAAGCTTCTGTGATAAACGAACCGATTTACCAAAGTTTTGCATTCTAAATAAGTTCAAATCTAAAAATTTCATATTCAAAATTCGACTTATTTAATAAATGGATCTAAAAGTAATATTGGAACTCAATTTATTTAACTAGATAAACAAACTTAGTTGAGTTCAAAAAACTTATAATTTGACTCAACTTATTTATGGTACTATCCTCGTTCAAAAAGTCTAAAAGATCTAAAATCTCTAGAGTAGGGACTAATAGGTGTGGGATTAACAAAATAGAAAGGGGTGTGAGAATAAAGAGACAATTACATATTAAATTTATTTAAATTTTTTTTAATTAGATTAAAAAAAAATTCATATCAAGTAGTTTAATTTTTAAATTTGTTTTTTATCATAACTAATTTAGATTTAGTACACAATTTAATTTTAAAAAAGTTATTAGATTTAAATTTAAGTAAAATTATAATATATATATATATATATATATAATTAAAAAATAAGGTTTAAAACTTATCTAGTTAATGTAAAAAATTATGATCAATTTAATAAAGAAAAAAGCAAAAATCTAATTCAATGTAAATGTAATTTTTCAAGAAATTATAGAAACCTAACAAGTCTAGAGCGGGAAGGATGAGGACTAGAGGGGAGGGATGCTTGGGGAAGGGTAAACGGAAATGTGATGAAAGATAAAATTTTCAATCTTTAAAAAGTTAGGAATTAAAGATAACGCGCGCAGAGTAGTGATAATTTTTTTTTTTTTTAATTAATATATTTTCAATACTGATATATTTTTTAGTTTTAAATGTTTTGATATATATTAATATATAAGGATATTGATATATATAAAAAAAATTAAATAAAATAGACCCAAAAGTTTTTAATTACATATTAATATTTTAGTTATATTTTTATTTTTCAAAATATTTTCGAAACACAGAATCTCATCGGACGGCCGTTTTCGTGCTTCGGTGCCGGCGGGAGGGACGTGTTGGTTTGCTAGTTGAGACCCCATGTTCAAATGAATTTATCCTTCCAACCGAGGGACACGTCAATTGATTTAGACATCCCAAGTTGAAAGATTCCAGGGGACACTTGTTAATCTCCCTCATGTCATGTGGGTGTGGCGATTGGAGTGAGAGAAGAAAAAGGCTACGCGTACACCACCAACAGGCAGCACGGCTCGCTCTCGATCTCCTGTTCCATTCTCCTCCATTCCAATAATAATAATTCTTAGGTCTTACGTAATATGCATTTTTCTTTATCGGGCGCAGGAACGGCAAGTTGCGCGCGTACTTATTCGGCACAAAAGCCATACAGGGCATGATGTCAGGCCGACCACGCCAGTCAATGAGGTAGGAATTCTCCAGCCGTCATATGAGACTACCCTTGAATGCATGATGTGTCCGGATGAATACACAAGGGATTAGAAAGGAGCGGCTCATATCGCAAATGTTGGAACGCACTTTGCAAGGTACATTTATCTGATACAGCAATCGATATATATATATATATATATATATCAATCTACAATACTATACCTAAATTTAAGATTTTAATTATACTATTTAATTATTATTTTTCTCATCTCTTTTACTTTTATTAATTTATCTCAAATTTAATTCAATACTCTACATCCTATTACCTCAAATTTATACTAACCAATTACTTTTATCAATCACATCACTAATTATTCATACTTTATAATATTTAAATTTAAACTTATATTAATCTATAAATATCAATTAATAATATTATATAATCAAATTTCATTAAATATAATTTTACAAATAATTTAATTAATGATGATTAATTTTAAAAAATATATATATTAAAAAAATTACCTCATATACGTTCTAACTGTAAAAATCAGTCTAAAATATGTACCGAATGTGCCTCGATTTCCAAACTTTGAGCACCTTAAATTTTTGAGGTAACCTCAAATTTGAGATATTTTTTTTACTCTTGCAACCCTTTCCTCCAATTTGAGTTATTTCAAATTTAAGATTGGGAGTCTCCGTTGTAGATGCTCTTAGAACGCAGCAGTTTAATACAGTGAAATAAAATTTATAAGGTAATATTTGATGTGTACTTTTTTAGAATCAATACTTATTCTTCCCTAATTTAATGTGTATGGTTTATCATTAGGTTAGTATTTATTTATATCTTTATTTTACTGTATATCATATTCTTTTGATTGATTGATTGATGTTTATACTTCTTTTGACCTTTGTTGAGTTAATATTTGTTTCTTTCTAAATCTCTATATTAGTGAATATCTTCTTTTTAGTCACTATTTATCCTTCTTTCACCCAAAAGAACTCCGGCTCCATGTGTATTATTATCTATATTGATGTTTATCCTTTACCATTTTAATGTATATTTTCCTTATAGTTCTCTTGGTTGGTGTTTAATTTTCTTTGATATAGAGAAGTTATCCTCATTTGAAGTGGACATGTTTAAAATATCTAATAGATATTCAACTCAATATGGATATTATACACTCAAGATGACATATCATTCTAATATGTACCACTACCAGTAAGAAGAAAATATAAGGCAACAATATAGCTATCATATCTCCAATTTGAGGGGAGTTTTATAAAGATTGATACAACTACTTATATTTACATGGTATACCATTGTTTTGGTGATTCCGTTCTAAGAACTTTATAGTTAAGTATGCTAGTCGTGAACCAAATTTTAGAATGGGTGACTATCTTGGAAAGTTTTGAAAATTTATCAGAAAGCACGTGGGTGAGGATAAAATGTGCTAAAATAACTCGTGTTGATCTGTGGGTCCAACCGATCAATCTAAAAGGGCTTTAGAGTAGCCCCTGTGGGATCTTATTGACTCATAGCTATCACGCAACCATTGGGATGATACCTTTTGAGGTCTTGTATAGGAGAAAGTGTAGGAGTCCAGTATGCTAGAGTGATATTAGCGAAGTGGTAGTCCTTGGTCCGTAGATGAACGAGAATACTATTAGTCATATCGGAATAATTCAAGATAAGATGTGGGCTACCCAAGATCGTCAAAAGAGTTATGCAGATTTAAGGAGGAGATGTGATGATTTCCATGTGGGAAATAAGGTGCTTCTTCGAGTTTCACCTACTAAGGAAGTGATGAGGTTTGGGAGGAAAGGAAAGCTTAGCTCGAAATACATTGGACCATACAAAATTCTGGAGCAAGTTGGAGAGGTTGTTTACAGTTTAATACTACCGGCAGAGTTACCTAAATAGAGTACACAATGTGTTCTATGTGTCATAATTGTGTAGATATATGCACGATCCTTCACATGTTATCTAACCGGAGGTGATAAAGCTAGATGAGTCTCTCACATATGAGGAGCAGCTCATGAAGATTCTAGACACCAAAACACGAGAGATTAGATCAAGGTCAATCTCGATGGTGAAGGTCTTCTAATCGAACCACCAGGTGGAGGAGGCCACTTAGAAGACCGAAGAAGCCATGAGGAAACAATACTCTTGTTTAAGTAGGTACGTTATAGAGTTACGAGGTTTGATACCTTGTTATATTTATATATTTTTTCTTGAATTTATTTTATGTGATTTATATGCTCATGCTATATAGAACCTAAGGTCTTGTAGTATGTGACATTATGTTGTTAGGTATTCTAATCTATGTTGTGTAAAATGATTGGTGGTTTTGAACTTTGAGGACAAAGTTTATTCTTAAGAGGGGATGATGTAATACCCCATAATTTTGGATAATAATAATAATAATAATAATAATAATAATAATAATAATATTTTGAGGGTAAGTTTACATATATATTTATTTAGATATAAGTAAATAAATATTATAGATCTATATTTATAGATAGCTATTGGATAATTTGATTGGACAACACATGTAGTTAATGAAACGATCTTGGATAAATAAAATTAGTTTGGTAACTTAAACATTTTATGTGGTAAATTTTACAAATTTCCTATTAGTTATATATTTTCCTTAACCCTAGCACCCTATTACCATTATAAATATACCATGGAACCTATGTAATCAGCATATTACCTGCACATTCTAGAGAAAAGAAAATACTAGAGTCGTCAACAACATGCTTTAATTGAGGTGGAAGGAAGGTGTATGTGTCGAGTCTGCACCCCACAATATTCATAGGTAACTGATACCCTATATTTATCTATTGTTACTGTGATTCTTTGATGATTTTTATAGAATATTGTAGATGGACACAAGGTGTTGAAAGTTAAGTTTCCTCTGTCACTCACTACTCTCAATAGTATTCACATTAATAATATATACCGTCAAACTTATGATTTCTATTCTACATAATCTTAGTCCACTACCTCAATACATAATACTTAGAATTGATATATCTCTCAAAGATAATATGCTTGCCTTATGTGTCACCGATTTAAATTGATATACCAATTTCATAATGGAAGGAGTTTGAAGGGAATCACTAGGGATTTGATTTATACTATAGGGCATCATTCAAAATTTATTATGATTGAATAATTATCTTTCAAAATCTAATTAGTGACATGATTAGTGACCTTATAGAATAAGGCATGTACCGAAAATATAGGCTAAAATAAATAAACTATTATTATAGTTTTAGTGTATCACGAATAAAGTTAAGTTATGTTTCGGAACTTGTGATCTTATATAGAATATAGGGATTTAAAATAATAATTAATCTAATAACTTAATTATTTTTTCGCATAAAATATACATACTTAATTTGATTGATATTAATAGTAGTAGGTAATTTTTACTCTATGATCGTTTAGCTATTTATGGAGTCTTAATTGACATTGCTTAGTACTTTGTTTATTTAGTAGTGAAATAGTTGTAGATGATAAGTTATCGAATCAATAACTTTAATAATTTTGCTAACTTGGGTTTGAGATAATTATAATATATTTATTTAGTATGTTTCACCTAACATTAATATTATATTATTGTTCACTTTAAGAGTATTCGACTAGAGAACATTCAATGGTCTAATCGCATTTCAGGTAACCCACTTACTTTTATAACTATTTATAGTTAAATTATCGACTGCATTTTATTATATGTAATACTATTTTTTGTATTATATGTTCTAATGTGCTTTAAATTTTATATACGTGGTAACCCTTATTTTATAAATCCTTATATTTTGTAACATGGCTCTAGATTTTATTTAAAAATATGAATTTATGTATATAAATTATTTATAGGTGTTTTATCGTTGGTTTTGCTAATTTATTATGAATATACATATAGTGTTTATAATATTTTAATTATTAGTGATCATATGAAATATGTGGCATGTGTTATTTTATGATATTAGTATATATACATAGTTTTTTTCCTCAATGGTATTAAATTATAATTGTTGTTGGTTTAGGACCAACGTGGTCAACTTTTTATGGAAACTATTTAAGTTGGGAAATGGTATTGCGAATAACCTTATTAATAAATGTAATATTTTTTTAAAGGAATATTTATGGAATGTGTTAAATATGTAGAACATTATTTATGGAAGTTACTATTTTTTTAAAATTACCAAATATGGAAGGTACCTAAATTTGGAAAAGATGGATATAAAAATGAGTATATATGGTTTTGTGATTTGGTTACATTATACAAACCTCTTGAGTAAGATACTAAAACCTAAAGTGGAAGATTTGAGTTAAGCTTAGGGTCCTCTAGGATTGTTCTCCCGGAGTTGAGGATTGACAATAATCTTTCCTTGATTTATAGTGACATATAGTTACTTGATTTATTTACCTGGTCAAGAGCCAGTAAGGCTCCTACTCTCTTAGGATCTTTGGACATCTTAGGGAGTGTGCACACTTAAGGACTGGATGACCAATGTTGGATATTGTCCTTTGGTGCTAGGGCCATTGGGATTGCCCGAAGGTGTATCTCTGTGGTTGGTTTTGGTTATTATTGGATGTCTTTGAACCTTTTTGCCAAGTGAACCTCCTGGTTGAATTTTACCCACTCAATATATAAAATTGGATGTGGTGTTTATGTGGTTAAAAATTTCCTTAACATTTGATTCATATATGGCTATGTTTGATGTTCTATAGGAAAGCTATAAATTATAATCATTTTTGTATGAATAATGGGTTACTTAGCTGGTCCCATATATAACTCATTATAGTTTTAAATGGGGTTGCAATGATCCATGATGTACATGATAAATAGATAATCTTGTGTGGATAAACTATGACCATATTTGATAATGGATGCATGCTAATGAGATGAGAGAGAAAGAGAGGATCTTGGCTTTTCGGAGTTCTATATTTTTATCTAGTGTTTTGATTTCATTGAGTTTTAAATGTAGTAAGAGTTATCTAATTTTTTTAATTTTTTATTTGACTTTATTATGGAGACTTACTATATGAAGGATGTTGTAGAGTTTTGTTATGGTTCATATTTTAAGTTTTAGCGTTAACATATGGTGTAAGTTGAACAATAATGTCTACTTGTACTAGATATGGTACTAATACCCTCATTCTTTTTCATCTTTTGCATTGATTTATAAGTATTTTGTGTTTTAAAAATGAGGGTGTTACAAAGTATATATATATATATATATATATACACACACACACATATACATGCATACATGCATACATGGAAGGGTGTGCATGGCTAGTGGTGTAGTATTATGATGGATTTAATGGTAACGTTAATTAACCAAATTGATATAGTTTTCTCTGATTACAATTATAAAGGTGTAGGTCAGTTTGGTGTGAGTAAGCCGTTGATTAATATTTTTAGTCATGGGTAATTGAAGTTGATATATTTTACTATTGGATTTGTTGTTATAATCTATACATTTTAGGTTAAGTTAATTATCACTATATTATATTGGAGTCTTAGTATATATATAACATTGGGAGATAAAAACCCTTCTATTTATCTAAATTTTAGAACTATTTAAGTATCTTGGGTATTAGAAGCTATTGGATGTTTAACATATGGATAATGAGCTAAGGTAAGTGAGTATATTTGAGATCAAGCTAAGAGAAATAAAACATATTTATTTACTTAATTAGTATACTTGTAGTTAATTTATAAGATCATTCTCTAATGAGATTTTGTTAATCGGAATGCTCTGCAAGTAAAAATATTGTTAACGTCTATATGTAGATATACATGTGTATGTGTGTTCATGCATACCTTAATTACGCATTGGTTTGATATAAATGGTATTATTGGGCTATTACGTAGATATCTATGAATTTGTATACTTAGGCTCCGTGGATGATAATTTATTTTTATTATAAATTTAATATAAATGTGGATTTCTAATTGATTTAATGTAAATATTATAATTGTATAGGTGTATATATATATATATATATATATATATATATATTATGCTTATAAAGAGTTGATTTTATAAAAGTTATCATAAATATGTTACAAGGTAAATACTTTATATAGTTAAATTATATTTTTGTTAATTATGTGTATACATAATTGAATCCTAGCATATTTTAACCAGGTTTGAATTAGTTTGATTCATTTTGTTTTTAAGTGTCGATTTGGATAATTTTATTATCCTAGTGTTATGAAAATGGAATGGTGACCCAAATGCAGTATATTTTTTATTTAATTTAGAGAAAATATCCAACAGGAAATGTGGGTAAATTGGAGATAATATGGTGTATTATCAACTTGTGTGGCTACACTTAATTAAGATGCCATAATTTAAAGTGGAATATAAAGTGGGACCTGGGTCTTTCAAGTTTGATATCCTGAAGTTGGGGATCGGCAACAGTCTTTCTCTTTTCTTTTGTGGATATTTATTTAATTGTCAGCTATGTCTAGTTAAAGCTCCTCATCTACTCTATAAGACTTAAGGACAAGATGACTAAAGTGGTAGGTTTTTAGACTTTTGTTATCCTCTTTGATTTGCTAAGTAGCCCCTTGGTTGTCTTACCCATTTAAAAATTAGATGCCATAATCACCTAAATAAATATTAATAATCAGATGATTTTCTTATGTGATTTTGAGTGTATATATATGATTTATATGCTTATATAAATGTGAACATACAGTATTATTCCTTCATATTTATGTGTTACTTAACTATCCCCCTAATTAACTTGTTATATGTTTTAGATGAGGTTGTGATGATATATGATGTACATGGTGAGTAGATAATCTAGTGCGGGTTATGTATGAATCTACTTAAGGCGTTGATGGCATGCATAATGGGGAAGAGTGAGAGTGGTGTTGACTTTCAAAATTTTACTTATCATACTAATTTTAGTATACTCTTTTCACGATTTTAGTTGTAGTAACATTTTCTGTTCATTTTGTTTGAGTTAATAAATACATTTTTCTTACTTTATTTAACCTTAACATTTAGTGTGAACGGGACTATGATGTTTATTTATACTACGCGTGATGGTGATACCCTCATTATATTTAGCTTCTGCACATACTTTTTAATGACTTTTTAGTTTCGGAAATGGGGGTGCTACAATAACAATTACAACTAAATTCTATTGTAGTATAGCAGTTAGCATGCTTACTCCCATGCGACTGGTTGTTGATTCAACTTTCATCTGAAACATTTATATTATAATTCTGTTCAAGAAAAATTGAAGGTACATGAGCCTGAATAAAGATAAGCATAAATCAATAGAAGAATATATACTTATATCATTCATTAAAAAATAATAAAGTATTTAATATATATATATATATATATATATATATATATATATATATATATAATTAAACAAATAAAAGTGAAAAGAAAAATTAGGTTTTAATTTTTTTAAATAATTTTTTTATTATAAAAAATTCATAATATAATGAGCTTTTTTAATTTGAAAATATATTATTGATATGTGATGGTCATACAAGCTGTATAGTACATCCGAATGATCCGATGGACAACAAAATACTTACTTTCATCTACCTTTATTCAATAACTCGCATATTTCAAAGACACGACGATGTCCACAATAAAATGTCATAACTTTCGTACTGAAATGATTTAAGAGCACTTGTTTATAATGCCAGTAAATAGTTGTTTTTAATGTTGAAAATTTGTTTGCAACAGTGACTTTGATGTTATTTTCTGTCTATACTGTTTCCATGGGCCCGGACAGCAGCCGCGGCGGCTAACATACAAGATGACCTTACATATACAGTACCACTCCACTAGTAATATGGTAGATTCTGGTATAGTGGGAAGATTAATGGGCTCACGGAAACTTGATTCAGATCCAGATACACTGGGCCGAGTTTGGATCGGCAACTAATGCTGGTTGGGCACGTTTTCGCTCTGCGGCATGCTTGCAATTTTTTATTTTTTATGTATTTTATTTTATTTCGAGTGTTTGGTTATAAACTTCGCCAATATTACAGTTTTGCAAGCACAAGCTAATATGCATTTTAATATAAAAGATGTGTTATTGTAATTGTTGAAAGACTAATTCAATGGTATGAGAGAGCTGTTCATGTTAGCTTTTGGTTGTTTAAACTTATTTTGAAATCACATGTCAATTTTTTATTAAAAACTTTATGGTTGGAAAATCACATGTCAATTTTTTTTATAAAAAAAGAAATCAAATTATGCCTAAAATAATTGATCAGAATATTTAAAAGTTGCAAGCTCAAATCCTGACATCTGTATGGATCTTTTGAAAAAGTCTCCATGCAGATAGACGACATAGATCATGGTTTTTCAAGAACAAATTGAATATAGAATATATAGTGATTTTTTTTTTCAGCTAATTAATTTAAACATGTGAAATAGAGTAGGTGAGTTAGAAAACTCATGATTTGAAAAATCAATGATTCCAACCTTAATGCGTGCCACACTGCTGAAACTTGAAAGTATATTTGGATCAATTATTATATTAGTAGATATATATATTACGACAATATAACATTGATTGAGTTTATTATATATTTAGGGAAAATATTTATATATTTTTTTTACCATCTAACTTAAACTTTTAGACAAAGTATAGACGAGGTGAACAAGATTAATGAGTGTTGGATAGAGAAAAAAGTTATTTTTAGGATTGTTTGGTATGAAGGTGATAGGGGTGGAAAAAACTTTCGTCTATTTTATAACTTTTATATTAAGTATTTAATGATAATAAATATATTTTTAATGAAACACCCATTTTAGATCAAATTAAAATCTACAATAAGCATTTATTAGAATAAAAATATTTAATTTTAAATTGATTGCATAAGATATATAAAATATAAGGGTAATTTTTCCACCCCTATTATCCCCATACCAAACAATTACTAATAGAGTTATGAGAGGTTGACGGAGTTGAGCAAAAGGAGTAATGTCAGGAAAATGATCAAAATTGTTTCATGATCGATTAAAGACATACTGTATGTCATTTATCAGTCACATATACTATGTCTGTTTATTTATATCCAAATAAACACATAAAATAGAAACTCTTACCATAGTATAAAGTTTTTCCGAACAATTTGCCATATTTTAGATGTACATACATTGAATTTTAAATATTTTTTTCCTAGATATGTAACATAAAATCCTTGATATCTAAATGATTATATATCCAATAAAAAAATAGCAAATAAAAAATTATATAGTCAGCGATTGATTTGAAACAACATGATAATGATTCTATCCTATTTCAAAATTACATATTGTCCAACAAATCTAATAATAGTTAAATCTATAACAAAACTGTATAATGTAAAATGTTCCAAAAATAAACAAAATAAATAGTCAATTAATAAATTTTCATATATGTATGAGTATATGTAATAAAATAGTATGAAAAATATTATATATATAATTTATTTGATTGAATATTTTTTTGGGCTATGCAAAATTTCATTACTTCCAAAACAATGTGGGGATTACAAACTAGAAATCTAAATGACCAAAAGACAAGCTTAAAGAAAACTTCCTAAACCATTAACATAACACACTAGCTTTTGATAGGATTTGCACTAGTTGATGCTTTCAACCTAGTTCACCATTATTTGCATGATTACCTTCAATAGTTGGTTGTCTTCTCGATTTCTATTATGAAAAACACTAGTACAGGAATTAGATTAAATGGCTATCAGTATAAGGTATTTTAAAACTAAGCTTTCATCTATTCCATTGCCCAATAAAAAAACACGGAGGGTGCATTTTGGTATTTTAAGCAGGAAGCATACATGATGGCTATAAGTTAACATTGATGTGTATACCCTTAACAAGAAAAGTAAATATAGGACAAGGGTATAAATGGCGGTTTTAACTTATTACTACCATGTATACCCTAATAGTGCAGAAGTGTATATACGATAGTTATAAGTTAAAACTATCGTGTATACCCTTTTCTGATATTTATCTTTCTCATTAAAGATATACACAACGGTTTTAATTTATAACTGTTGTATATATTCTTCTATACTATTAAGTTATACACGGTGGTTATATGTTAAAACCGTTGTGTATATCATTTTTCCTCCTTTTTTTTTACTTCACCATCCTTTTAACCTAGAAACACTTGCAACTTTTCATTTTACCTCGTGATATCTAGTTAGCGTTGTTCAAAGTGACAAAGCTCTACAACCGACATTATCTTCTTTCTTCTCTTCGGTGGAGTTCTTGCTCATTTTTCCTCATTTTCAATGCACCAACGTTAGCCTTTTCTCTCTCTTCTCACATTATGTTCATTATTTCTTTGTTCTTCTTTTCTTTGCAGTTTCAGATTTTTGTATGAATTGTCTATTTTCTAAAAAAAAAATCTTGTGTATTTGAACTCCACATATATTTATTCTAAATATGATATTGTGGTGTATACCTGTACAATTTATATTGTTAGTTTTTCAGTTGATATTTCTTGTGAAGATATATTATCAAACTATTTTGAAAAATAGAATATATACACAAAATGGATAGTATTGTAGAAATCATGGTATTGTTACCACATCAATTAGGTCATTCAAGACTTATTTTTGGCCACAAAAGAAGGGAAGGGCACTACCACCTCTTATGTCATTGGAAAAATTAAAGTTTGTACTCTTCATGTCATTTAAGAATAATTTTCATTTAATATTAAGCATTTAGTATGAGAAACTAATAATGTAATTTATATTTTGTCTTCTAGTGTCACCACAATAAGATAATATAAGTTGTGGATACTACATCATGATATTCACAAAAGAAATAATTTGTAAATATTGGATGGGATAAAGTATGTACTTACTTTATTTAGTTCATATTAATTATGATTAGCTATATACATTAATACTAACATAGTACTTTCCATCTTTTGTAGGTCTATAAACTTTTTAACTTCTATAAATATAATAATAACAAGATTAATGAAGTTAGGAAAGAATGGTTGGATTTTATTATAAGTTTGTATGATGATGATTTGCATGATCATATGTCTATTTTGTATAATGTTTTGTATAAGTTATATAATGAAAGTACAAAATTTTTTATTTTGATATGAGCCTTATAAATTCTGGCTACTTGTTTTAGATGTGGCAAATATTGATGCTAGTGAAAGTATCTTGGAATCATCTGTAGGTTATTTACTGGAAAATTTATGGCATGACATCAATAATACATGCTCTATAAAAAAAGAAATACATGACAGTTATGAATAAAAAATGTCGTGTATACCCGTCCCCAAACGTTTCAGAAATGTTTCCTGCATTTTAGGGTCAAATTTTTTATTAAATTTATTTAATTAATATTTTTATTAAAAATAATTATTAATAATTAAAATTAACTAATATAAGTAATAATCTTTAAAAAAATTAAAAAATATATATAATATGTATGTATATATATTTAAAAAATTAGTATTTTCTGCCGTCCTCGTTTCCTAAAATTTTAAGAAATGGCGTTTCACGTTTCGTTTCGTCCCGTTTCCCTATCCCCATTCCCGTCCCCGTACAACGTTGATGCCCACAATAACTACCCAGTATCTGAAAGGGGGTACACGGGGATGGTGACAAAAAATGGCCATGTATTGCATATATACTCAATAGTTTTTTATCACAACCGTTGTGTAATCCCTCTCTCAAATATCAACTAGTTGTTGCGAGTATACACAAAGGGTTTGATCTATAAATGTCGTATATATGTTTATTATAAGGTAGTGTTTTTATCTAAATTGTGGTATAAATTTTAGTGCCAATAATATTTGAGTCAAATTTAAAACATTATATAATGGGTTTCTTAACCATCATTTATATTATATACGTCAACCGATTAGGTAGTAGTTACAAACCATCACGTATACTACTTTTCTAACTATCATCTATGTATTTTTCTATAGCAGTAAAATATACATGTTCATGTCCTTCCAAATATGGGAAGCACCGGCAACAAATAGGCATCTCAACATGAAAGCCCTCTTCAGTGGCCCTCACACCTATACATCCATATAACTACTAAATTGAGTGTATTTGCTCGATGACCACATCCCCAAACTCACCATGATAATGTCCCATAGCTATTTGTAATATTGGCCATGAAAGTAAATGTGCTCAACTAATTCCTCAAATTCTTTTTCATATAGGACACAAGACTTATCAACTATCATTCCCATATTAGCCATCCAATCTTGAGTGAACAACTTATGCTATATAGCAAGTCACAAGTGTAACTAGGGCTGTAAACGAGCCAAGCCGAGCCGAATACTCCTAGGCTTGGATTCGGCTCATTTAACTAAACGAACGAGCTGAACCGAGCTTTTAACGAGCCGCGCGAACCGAGCCGAGCTCACGAGCCAAAGCTAAAAAATAAACTGAGCAGGACTTTTTCGAGCTCGAGCTCGGCTCGTTTAATAAACGAGCCGAGCCCGAGCCTCATTTTGACGCTCGTTTAATTAAACGAATAAGCCGAACCGAGCTTTTAACGAGCCGAGCCGAGCCGAATACCGAACTGGCTCAGCTCATTTACAACCCTAAGTGCAACCGATGTTGAAGAATAATAAGGGGATTCCAAACCACTTTCCACCATTCTAAAGCAACCCTTTTTGGTCGGAGGTACACTTATGATTTGGCAATATTGTATTCACTCTTCTTGCATATGTTGTCCCTATTAGTGGAATCAAAATACCTAACAAAATTTGTTATGAGTTGTAGTTGTCTCCTCAAACACCTCAAGGCTTGAGAAGTAAGAGTGAATGACATCTTAGCCTTCACGTCCCATAAGCTCCTCCCTTTTAAGAAGTAAGAGTGAATGCACCATACCCACAAGATATTTTTTTTAGAGTTATACTCTAGAGTAATTGAACTAGTGTAACACCCTGAGTCGACACAACCACACGGGGGCTACCTTGGAGCGCTTTCGGATTGATTGGCTGGCCCCACAGATCAACACGAGTCCTTTTAGCACGCTTTGTCCTCACTCACGCACTTCCCGAGAAATTTTCAGAAAATTTCCGAAACTTCCCAGGAGGTCACCCATCCTAAAATTACTCCACGGCCAGCACGCTTAACTGTGGAGTTCTTAGGACGGAATCACCAAAAGGATGGTATACCATGTTGATATAAGTAGCCAAATCAATTCTTATAACACTCCGCTCAATTTGGGGTATTACATTGATGTAATACCCCGTATTTTTAAAACCCAAATTTATTAAGTTTAATGATTTTATTAGCGTAATTTGATGTAAATATTTAATTATTTTAATTTTGATTTGTTTTATGGATTTATCGACGATTTCGAATTCATATTTGAATTTAATTAATCGTTGCCGTTGCGAACCATTCTGGACAAATTCGTTCACGACCGTGATTTTATTATATTCTTATGATTCCGATTTTCGGTTAAAAATATATATTCCCTTTCTTTCTTGTGTTTTGATTTTTAACATTTTAGATTCGTTTTCGATTATAACTTCGTCGTGTGATTACGACTTTATTTTGGAGTTATATTTCGTTAACGAAATATATTATTTAAATTATAAAATTTCTGTTTAAATAGTTAAAGTTATTTTATCCGTAGAAAATATTTCCGACTTTAAATTTATTCGTTTTCGAAAATTGTTAATATCTTCGAGAAGTTTTAAATTAAAAAGATTTTGGAGTTTATTTATGAATTTCTTTCCGGAATTAATTTTCTTCCGTTTTACTATTTTTGGTTTACGGAAAACCGATTTCGGAAATTATTTAAATTAGTCTCGGTTTATTAGAATTTAATTTAAATATTTACTTTTATGCTTTTAAATATTATTTCGAGGTCTTATAATGTATTTCCGTAAATAATATAAATTTTTACGTTCGTTGGTAAGTTTTTCCGAAAATGTCTCCGAAATTCTTTATGTAGCTTTTATATCGATTTTAAACCTTCGGAACCTTACAAAATAATTTTTGTTTAATGAATTTTAGATAAAATCTCCCAATAACAATTTTTGAATTTTAAGTAGTTTATTTTATATGTGTATTTGTAAAAAAAAAAAAAAAAAAAAACGGCCCGCACCCCCGCCGACCCCCCCTCTCCCTTTTCCTTTTTCTCTTCTCTTCTCTTCTCTTCCCTCTGCTGCCCCGACTCCCTGCTCCCTGCAACCCTAACCGCCGCCCCCTCCCTAGCTCCTCCTCCCTGCTCCTCCTTCGTCGGCCCCCAACCAGCAGCAGCCGCTGCAGCAGCGGCCGAAGCAGCCACGTCCAGCAGCGCGCAGGAGTAGCAGCGGCGGCAGAGCGCAGCAGCCACGAGCCGCATAGCTCGCGCTACCGCCCGGTCACCGGCGAGCTCGGGCGACCACCGGCGAGCCACGCTGACCACCGGCGAGCACTGTTCGACCTCCAACGAAGCTTCCCGGCCTTCCTTTGCTCCGATCTTTGCTGATTTTTGTTGGTATAATTTTCCGAAAAACCCTAACCCTTGTTTTGATTAATTGGGTGTGATTAGCTTGTAAAAAGCTAAATTGATTGTTTGATTGTGTATATATGTGCTGTAAGATTGATTTGGATAGGTTAATTATGTGGTTGTGTTGGAATTTTGGAAAAATTGGATTTTTAGCCGGGTTATGCCCAAATTTTTCGGATCCGCCGTTTTTGCGATTTCGGACAAATTGATTATACAATATGTTTTAAAATGTATCCAATTTCATTTTGGAACCGTCAATTTGAGAAATTTATTCAGGTTTTATCGGAATTTGATTCCTAGGTCAAATTTCGGGTATAATGAAATTGGGTCATATAATTGAGCTATTCCACTCAACTGATTTTATAATATTGTTTAAAATGTATTTAATTTTATATTAGAAGTGTTGATTTGGAAAAATTGTGCGTAATTGACCGGAATTGGATTTTTAGGTCAAAATTCCCACGGGTTTAAATTGGTTTGGGTAATCGGGTTATTTTATTCAATTAACTGTATAAATTACATTAGAATATGTTTAATTACATTTCCGGACCGTCAATTTATATGTTTTGCCAAGAATTGATCGGATTTGCGTTCCGGGCCCAAAAACCCTAATTGGGCTAAATTGTGTATTTCTTTTACTAGTTTTGAGCAATTGATTATTTGATATGTTATAAAATGTGTTTAATTGCATTTCTAAACATTCAATTTGATTGAATTTATAGAATTCTAACGAATTGTATTTTCGGGCCTAAAACCCTAAATTTCAAGTGAGATTATGAAATCGATTATTCGTATTGTTGTTTTTCTAAAATTGAATGTATAGAAATAGTTGAAATGGTATTAATTGCTTTCTAATACCTTTAATTTGAATTAATTAAATTGAATTACTTGAGTTTGTGTCGTGGGCTTTAAAACCTTAATCTTCGGGGAGGATTTTATAAAATTGATTTTTGCTACGTGTATTTATCTAATCGAATTCTATCTTTGGGTTTTAAACCATTTAAATTCTGTTTTAACCTAATCGGTTTGGATTTGGTTCTATGTAAACGGTTGGGTTACCTATTTAGTTATAAAACCTAATAAATAAGTTATTTTCGGTAAATTAACTTATGATCGATGATTCTTTTCGGGCTTTCCAAATTAAGTTGAAATGTCCCGAGGGATATTTGTATTAATCCGTTTTTATTCAGTTTTAACCTTAAATCTTAATAAAGCTATACTTTTAAGTTCTAAGTTTTATACACGTTTTCTAAGAAAGATCATTTGTGTAGTTTGGGTTTATTTAATTAGGGTATGTGAATTATTGATTGATAGAATAGTTTCTAATTTAGTGTTGATTTCTATCGGGTCTAGGAAAGCTTTCTCGTGGACCCACGAACTAGGGATCCCTCTCCCTCTCATTTCGCTTAGCTAGCTTCGGATCCAGGTAAGTCTCTACTTACCTCTACTTGTGGGTGTTTAGTAAGGTCGAAGCTAATGATCTTGTGCTATGTGTGACATGGATGTGTTGAATGTTGTGTATGCCATGCTATGCCATGTATTATATGATTTGTGTATAACTTGCCTTATGTGTAGCGCAGCTTGGAGATTGAGGTATGTTGTATGTGTTCCCATGATATGAGCATAACATGTATATGTGTGATGTTTATGATGTATTATGTTATGACCCTCTAGGACATGCATAATAGGATAAATGGTAATATGAGTTGGGAACCATCATGGGAGTCTTGAAGTTTGTATGATAGTATTAATGTTCTAGGGCGGTACTAATGGTTCGCATGGTGGTATTCGGGTTGTATGGTGGTATTTATGATTTTATGGAGGTATTAATGTTGTATGATGGTATTAGGGTTTGTATGGTGGTATTAATGTTCGTATGGTAGTATTAATGATTGAACAATGGTATTAATGACTTATGGTGGTATTAGGGTTTGCATGGTGGTATTATGGTTGGAATGGTGGTATTCGGGTTCGCATGGTGGTATTAGGGTTTGTATGGTGGTACTTGTGATTTCATGGTGGTATTAATGGCTTATGGCGGTATTAGGGTTTGCATGGTGGTATTATGGTTGTATGGTGGTATTAATGTTTTGATGGTGGTTGTAACACCCCCAAATTTCACTCTTGAAAAAAAAAATTTTTTGAAAGATTAAAGCGGAAGCTAGGAGCGAATTTGGGAAATGTTACCGCCACATCTAACACAAGATAAATGTCAACCATCTATCTCATGTTAGATGCAAGGCTAAAACCTGTCAAACAATTAAATCCGAATTTTAAGGCATAACAGCGTTACGAGAAATTAAAAGTCAATTACAAAATCCTTGGAAATTTAAATACAATACTTGCAACTTCCAAAGGAGAATACAATTAAACAAACAAATCCCGAAGGATAATTATCCGGATCGCCTACTCACTCAAGTCAAGCCTTCCACCCCAAAACAGTAACCGATCTTAACCTGCACAAGAGGTCTGCTCCCCACCATCGGTGGATCGTCACAGGACCCATTCAACCAGTGTAGTATCAGTACGGGTCCAATACTGAGTAAGTTCCACTACCCTATTTTATGGGAGAGACGTAACTATACATCAAGTGCGTACTAAATCATGATACAAAACGTTGATACATTATTACGCATACTCAAACCCACATCACAAGTCCTACCATACCCATATAGTAACATATAAAACATGTGTAACATTGTATTGAAACATATAAGGGTGTTATGACCAAAATGTAAAGTAACTCATTATGCACATAAGCAGCATGGAGTAATACAGATAATAAAAGTCGGCTATGGTCCGGGTAGACTCATTCTTTAGATCTCTGGTAAATATAGTAGATTCACGTCATAATCGTTATGAATCCATGAGAGTGCGGGAACCCCACTATTATAGCCGGTGGATCGGTCACTTATAGGGCAGAACGCACCTAACCACTATTATATGCCGGTGGATCGGTCTCCAGGGCAGAACGCTCCTGGCCACTATTATGCCGGTGGATCGGTCTGGCCCCGACTCTCACGGTGTTTCACTGTGATTATAACATATCTTTCCATGATTTGTTTATAAGTCATTTCACACCATAATCTTTGTTAATCCATTCGAGTACGGGAACCCCACTATTATAGCCGGTGGATCGGTCACTTATAGGGCAGAACGCACCTAACCACTATTATACGCCGGTGGATCGGTCTCCAGGGCACAACGCTCCTGGCCACTATTATGCCGGTGGATCGGTCTGGCCCCGACTCTCATGGTGTTCCACTGTAAGTATATAGTATCTTTCCCGTGATTTAATTACAACATACTGTTTGGTTTGTTGAGCTCGGGATCCCCCACTATTATAGCCGATGGATCGGTCACGTATAGGGCAGAACACACCTAACCACTATTATATGCCCGTGGATCGGTCTCCAGGGCACCCCGGCACCTGGCCACTATTATGTCGGTGGATCGGTCTGGGCCCGGCTCAACAATCTTACTCTTTAAGTAGTTAATGTCTTATTCATGTATTATTAAATAGGGCTCCACCCTTGACATGCATGTCTACTACTCTCTACTTCTTTCCTCCCCAGGGGCCGTCCCATATCTTGAGACTCATGCGCCCCTTATCACACCCCGACATCCATTCCCTTTTACTCTTATACATAAGGAAATGTAGTAAAGGCACACTCTTCCCGAGAATGTAGGTATCACCCTAACACCACGGTATCGGTCCCGCGTGTCCTCACCCCTCTAGGGCTCCTCCTTGGAAAACCCTACTTTGGGCCTACATGGCCCAACTCTTCCTTACTCATCCTAACTTTACCTTGTTCCTTGTCTCGCATCCCGTCTCTACTAAGAAATTTCCAAACTATATCCCTTTATTTCCCCAACTCCGTAGGCGACCGCCAAACCCTAGTTGACCACGCCAAACCCTAGCACTTTACTTCATCTCCAAGTAACCTCCCCTCTTTACCCCAAAACCTCTTCTCTCATTTAGAAGCCCATACTCATCCTTCATACAAGTGGACTCTCACTCTCAAACCTATACTCCAAGACTCTCCCAAGCTCTTACTTACAACCCAAGTCAACTTTTCCCACGTAGGGACCATGCCCATGCAAGGTCTATTTCCCCATGCAAACTCCCCGAACTTCCACTTCCCCATTGTTCTTTTAATTATCATTTCATGCTACCCTAAACCCTAGCATGCATGTCCTAGAGGGCCATAACAAGTCACATCATCAACATCAACATCAAACATGGAACATGTCATACACGTATAGTACAAGGCACACACAACATACCTCATGATCCACGCTGCGCTACACAAAACAGGTTATTCATAACACATGCATAATACACATCAACAGGGCATGTTCATCATTCACCCACACATTACATCACACATAGCACAAGGCCATAGCTTCGTCCTTACGAAATACCCATAAGTAGAGGTAAGTAGAGAACTTACCTGGATCCGAAGCTAGCTAAGCGAAATGAGAGGGAGAGGGATCCCTAGCTCGTGGATCCACGAGAAAGCTTTCCTAGATCCGATAGAGATCGAAAACTAAATTAGAAACTATTCTATCAATCAATAATTCACATATTCAAATTAAATAAACATAAACAACACAAATGATTTTTCTTATAAAACGTGCCCAAAACTTAGAACTTAAAAGCATAGCTTTATTAAGATTTAAGGTTAAAACTAAATCAAAACGGATTAATACAATATCGCTTGGGACATTTCAACTTAATTTGGAAAGCCCGAGAAAGAATAATCGATCATAAGTTAATTTATTAAAAATAACTTATGTATTAGGTTTTATAACTAAATAGGTAACTCAACCATTTACATAACACCAAATTCAGACCGATTAAGTTAAAACATAATTTAAATGATTTAAAACCCAAAGATAGAAATCGATTAGATAAAAGACGCATAGCAAAAATCAATTTTATAAAATCATCCCCGAAGATTAGGGTTTTTAATGCCTAAACTACGAATTAGCCAAATCACTTCGATTACCTCAAATTGATAGTTTTAAAACACAATTAAACTAATTTTAGATAAATCTAGATAATCAATTTCAACAAAACAATCTTCCGATTAATCAATTCCAGATAATCAATCTTCAAAATTAGGGTTTTAAATCCCACGACACAAACTCAGGTAATTCAATTTAATTAATTCAAATTAAGGTATTAGAAGGCAATTAATACCATCTCAACCATTTCTATACATTCAATTTTAGAAAAACAACAATACAAGTAATCGATTTCATAATCTCACTTGAAATTTAGGGTTTTAGGCCCGAAAATACAATTCGTTAAAATTCTATAAATCTAATCAAATTGAATGTTTAGAAATGCAATTAAACACATTTTATAACATATCAAATAATCAATTGCTCAAAACTAGTAAAAGAAACACACAATTTAGCCCAATGAGGGTTTTTGAGCCCGGAACGCAAATCCGATTAATTCTTGCCAAAACATATCAATTGACGGTTTGGAAATGTAATTAAACATATTCTAATGTAATTTATATAGTCAATTGAATAAAATAACCCGATTACATAATCCAATTTAAACCCGCGGGAGTTTTGGCCTAAAAATCCAATTCCGATCAATTACGTTCAATTTTCCCAAATCAACACATCCAATATAAAATTAAATACATTTTAAACAATATTATAAAATCAATTGAGCAGAACGGCTCAATTATACGACCCAATTTCATTACACCCCGAATTTGACCTAGGAATCAAATTTCGATAAAACCTGCATAAATTTCTCAAATTGACGGTTCTAAAATGAAATTGGATACATTTTAAAGTATATTGTATAATCAATTTGTCCGAAATCGCAAAAATGGACGGATCCGAAAAATTCGGGCATAACCCGGCTAAAAATCCAATTTTTCCAAAATTCCAACACAACCACGCAATTAACCTATCCAAATTAATCTTACAACACATATATACATAATCAAACAATCAATTTAGCTTTTTATAAGCTAATTCATACCCAATTAATCAAAACAAGGGTTAGGGTTTTTCGGAAATTATACCAAACGAAAAACCGATAAATCGGGGCAAAGGAAGGCCGGGGAAGCTTCGTCGGAGGCCAAGGATTGCTCGCCGATGATCGCCCGAGCTCGCCGGTGACCGGACGACGGCTCGCCGTTGCTGCGACTGCTCCCGCGCTGCTGCTGCTTCTCTCGCGTTGCTGCTGGTGGTCGCTGCCACTGCTGCAGTCGAGCTGGCTGCTGCTGCGTCGCCGGTTGCAGGTGGTCGGTCGAGTCGCCCGTTGTGGCCGGCGGTGGTTGGCGAGGAGGAGCTGGGGAGTAGGAGAGAGGTGAGGGAGGCTGGGGCTTCGGTTACGGGACAGGGAGCACGAGAAAGGGGTCGGGGTAGGGGAGAGAAGAGAGAAAGGAAAAGAAGGGGGCGGGGCACCGGTCGGATAGGGCTGCGGGTTTTTTTTTTTTTTTTTTTTTTTTTTTTTTTTTTACAAATATACATATAAAATAAACTACTAAAAATTTAAAAACTATTATTGGGAGATTTTATCTAAAATTCATTAAATGAAAATTATTTCGTAAGGTTCCGAAGGTTTAAAATCGATATAAAAGCTACATAAAGAATTTCGGAAACATTTTCGGAAAAACTTACCAACGTACGTAAAAATTTATATTATTTACGGAAATACATTATAAGACATCGAAATAATATTTAAAAGCATAAAAGTAAATATTTAAATTAAATTCTAATAAACCGAGACTAATTTAAATAATTTCCGAAATCGGTTTTCCGTAAACCAAAAATCGTAAAACGGAAGAAAATTAATTCCGGAAGGAAATTCATAAATAAACTCCGAAATATTTTTAATTTAAAACTTCTCGAAGATATTAACAATTTTCGAAAATGAATAAATTTAAAGTCGGAAATATTTTCTACGGATAAAATCATTAAAATAAATTTAACTATTTAAACACAAATTCTATAATTTAAATAATATATTTAGTTAACAAAATATAACCTCAAAATACACCATTAACACATGACAAAGTTATAATTGAAAACAATCTAAAGTATTAAAAATAAAATATAAGAAACAGTGGAAATACATATTTTTAACCGAGAATCAAATTCATAAGAATATAATAAAATCATTGTCGTGAACGAATTTGTCTAGAATGGTTCGCAACGACAATGATTAATTACATTCAATTATGAATTCGAAATCGTCGATAAATCCATAAAACGAATCAAAATTAAAATAATTAATTGTTTACATCAAATTATGCTAATAAAATCATTAAACTTAATAAATCTGAATTTTAAAAATATGGGGTATTACAGTGGTACTCGGGTCTGCATGGTGGAATTAGGGTTTTGCATGGGAGTTAATGATTGTATGAGATTTAGGGTTGTATGAAAAGTTCGAGAGGTTGTGTGAGATGTGTAACGTTTGCGTGGGAGCAAAATTTACGTACGATAGGTTGATTTGGGATGTAAGGAAGGTAATGCAAGTATGATTTGGGTGTTTAACAGTTTTGGACGGAGAATAGTACGTGGAGTATTATAAGAGTATGGAGGAGACAGAATTAGGATTTGGAGTGATTAACTCTGGGTCGTTGTGATTAAGTAGGGTTGGAGTAGCTAATTGTGATTTGTCGAGGATGATTAAGGTTTGGGATGGCTAAGTATGGTTGTTATGGTAAAATAGGATTAAGAGTGGTTAACCACGGTTTGGTGTGGACAATTAGAGTTGGTTATGGTTGCTTAGAGTTGTTTGGTGTTATTATGGGTATTTATTGACTAAAGTGTAGTTATGAATGTGGGATTTTATTTGTTGTGATGTGTACAGTATAAAGAGAATGATTTACGCATGTCAAGGGGGTGATGTGTGATTAATAAGACACGAATAAGACATTAATCACGTAAAGCGAAAGATGTTGAGCCGAGCCCAGTCCGGTCCACCGGTTAGAATAGTGGTCAGAGGCGTCTTGCCCTGTGCGTTTCGTTCCGGTCCACCGGCTATAATAGTGGTCAGAGGCGTTCTGCCCTGTGTGTTTACATCCGGTCCACCGGTTATAATAGTGGGGGATCTCGGCTCGACAGACCCAAACGAATAAGTTAATCCACAGGGAAAATACTAAATACTTACAGTGAAACACCATGTGAGTCGGGGCCAGTCCGGTCCACCGGTTAGAATAGTGGCCAGAGGCGTTCTGCCCTGGGTGTTGATTTCGGTCCACCGGCTATAATAGTGGTCAGAGGCGTCCTGCCCTGTGTGTTTATTTTCTGTCCACCGGCTATAATAGTGGGGCTCCCGCGCTCACATGGACTAATAAAGAATGCGTTGAATGAATCTGAATGAAGTAATCCACAGGAAAAATACTAAGTACTTACAGCGAAACACCATGTAAGTCGGGGCCAGTCCGATCCACCGGTTAGAATAGTGGCCAGAGGCGTTCTGCCCTGGGTGTTGATTCCGGTCCACCGGCTATAATAGTGGTCAGAGGCGTTCTGCCCTGAGTGTTGATTTCCGGTCCACTGGCTATAATAGTGGGGTCCCCGCGCTTACATGGATTATTAAAGAATATGTGTGGTATGAATATACTATTAATGAGAATAAAGAATAAGTCTAATTGGACCATGGCCAGCTTTTATTGTCTATATTACCACATGTTGTTTATGTGCATAATGAGTCACTTATTATTTCGGTTATACCACGCTTATATGATAAATGGGATGTTGCATATGTTTTATATGTTACTATGAGTGTATGGCAAGATTCGTGCTGTGGGTTGTGAGTATGTAGGATATTGTATTAACGTATTGTACTATAATTTAATACACACTTGATGATATCTCTCCTATAAGGTAGGGTAGCGAGACTTACTCAGTATTGGACCCGTACTGATACTACCTTGGTTGAATGAGTCCTGTGATGATCCACCAATGGTGGGGAGCAGACCTCTTGTGCAGGTTGATACTGTTTTGGGGTGGAAGGCTTGACCTGAGTGAGTAGGCGATCCGGATATTTATCCTTCGAGATTTATTTTGTTTAATTGTATTCACCTTTGGAAGTTGCAAGTATTGTTCTCAGATTTCTAAGGGTTTTGTAATTGACTTTAAATTTCTCGTATTCTGATAAGTGTTTACTATTCGGATTTAATTGTTTGATGGGATTTGAAATTCAGATTTAATTGTTTGATAGGTTTTAGCCTTGCATCTAACATGAGATAGATGGTTGACATTATCTTGTGTTAGATGTGGCGATAACATTTCCCAAATTCGTTCCTAGCTTCCGCTTTAATCTTTCAAAATTTTTTTTTTCAGGAGTGAAATTTGGGGGTGTTACAACTAGTGCACTGATATTCTACTTTTCCAAATAAAGTAAATATAGGCCTCCTCCTTATGCTCACAAAAAGTGTTCCCAAGCTACCAGACTCTTTTTCATTGCAAACATGGTCCTAGATAATAAGAAATACCCACATAACGTATTGATTTCATGAAGAACAATTTTGGGAGAAGGTATATCAAAAACCAATAGGTTTGAATCCTCAATGACATTAATTTGACTAGATGTAGTCAGCTAGCTTAATTAAGGTATCTGGTGTGCCATGCATGCCTTTTGCTTATGAGTTTCTCTACTGGCGCAAATTACTTTTCGATTGGCTCATGCTTATGCAACCTCTCATAAGGCTCTTGTCCGATTTCCTTCTTAGCACACCCTCCGTAATATTAATATGTACTTTTTTCTACATTTAACTAGAGTTTTTGAATATTATTTGTATTTATTCAAGTAGATATTTGATTTATTTGACTTTTAGCATATGTGTTTGTGTCTATATATATATATATATATATAACTCTCTTAATTTAAGCTTTTTTTCACTTATTTAAATAATATTTAAAGTTTTTACTTTGATTATAATTATATGCATAAATTATAATAATCTTAATTATATAGCTAAAAACAAGCAAAAAGATAAAAATTCGAGCAGATATTAACAATTCCTTGTATTTTAATTATAAATACTGCATATAAATTTATATTTATATAATTTAAAGTTTTATATAAAAATAAAATGAGATATATAATTTATATTTTATACAACTTCTCGTAGATCAGATCGTATTTTTGTTACTTGAAAGCTTGGTTTTATCAATCTTTTCTCTAGGCTTCGTTGGATCCACTTCATCGGTCGTGTCAGCAAAATCCGCACAACAAAAGGAGTAAAGGGAGAAAAAGGTAAAAGAAAAATTAAAGTAAAAGAAAGAATGAGGAAATTAAAAATAAAAAGATCAACGATGAAGGCTTGTTGACCAAGTCTTTACTTTCCAATTGCCCGGGAGCCGTGGCCTACAATCTTAATTATATGTATGTACTTAAAGTTAGGGTAAGTTAGGGTCGAGTCGAGCCGGAGTTTAATTGAAATATATTTGAGATTGGCTCATTTACTAAAAAAGTTTAAAAATAAAATTTAAATTTAGTTTGTTTATAAACGAACCGAGCTTATGTGTTTTTGTATTGTAAACGAGTTCGAGCCTAAATTTATTATACTTAAGCTTGACTCGTTTAATAATCGAGCCAAGATCGAGCCTACTTTTTCAGCTCATTTAGCTAAATAAGCGAATTGAACCTTGTCTTTAACGAGTCGAGCCCAAAAAACTTGTGAGCCGACTTAGTTTATCAATAACCCTACACATAATTACAAAATGGACTAGAGGGTAGGAACAATGCAGGTAAAAAAATTATCCAAGACCAAAGGCTTAGCATGTAGAAAAATTAAAACTGTGTGGTTATTATCGCTCCTCCTTGCTCCTTTCCACAAATAAATTAGAAAGTCATTAAATTTAAGTTAAGAGTTAGTATAAATAGAGGTAGGAGTTACTGGCACATTTGTAATTATGTAAAGAGCACATGATATAGGTATATATGGATGGCAATGGGGCGGATCGGGGACGGGGACCTCTTCCGCATCCCCAAACCCGATAAGAAAAATAATCTTCAAATCCGAGTTGATCTCTGAATTTTTGTTATCGGGGATTCCTCGACCCGATTCCCGCAGTGATCAAATCCCCATACTCGACCCGGTCCCCGATCTATATTCCATCCCCGATTTATTTTCAGACCTTAAAACCCGACTTGATCCCCCAAACCTGACTTTATACACGATCCTTGACCCCATCCCCGATCCTCAAACCTTTTTTTATATTATACTTTTAATTTATATTCTATAAAAAATTATATATATATATATATATATATATATAATTATGTAAAAAATATAAAAAAAAATTCGGGGTGGGTTCGAGGATGGGAACCCCAAACCCGTCCCCAAAAAAATCCCCATTGAGAATTCTCGAACCCGATTCCCGAATTCTCTCCCCAAACCCGAACCCGAATAGAGAATCCTTGATGGGGCCCCGAACCCGCGAGAAAAATTACCATCCCTACGGGTATACTTTAACAAACAAATCTTTCATCTATTATTAATTTTTTACTTTTTTTAAATGGTCCTCTACTAAAATTTTAATATACTTCTAATTAAAATTGTGCTACATACTAAATTTGAGGGATATTATACAAAATGTTCCTATATAATTTAATAAATTATATAAAATATTCTTATTCTAATTTACATTATACTAATAATCCTATATTTTAATTGGTATGGACATTATATGCTTTCGTCTATTTATCAACAATGACATTAATTTTGTTTTGTAAATTTTTATGTATCTTTACATAATTGTTCTATTTTTTTATAAATAAAAACAAGAAGAAAAAACTTAAATGAATTCATTTTCTTCCTTATTTATCTTCATCTTGTTCCTTCCATTTTTGCCTCTTCTTTTTGCTCAACTTTAGAACTACCCCTTTTTTCTTTTCACTTCCCCCCCCTCTCTCTTTGTCACAATTGAATAGACCTAAAGAGCATCCAAGGGAGCACATTTGGACCTAAACCCTTACTCCCTTTGATCTTGACCCCAATTCCTCCTCTTTGTCCTCCTCAACTAATTTACCATCTCCACATTGCCACTAGTGATAGATGAGGATCAGTGAGCAACAACATCATTAATGTAGTTGAGTCATGAACCAACAAAGGAATATTTTAGATTTGGCTTTAATCATTCAAAAATGTAGAATATTAGTGTATTAGAAAGAGAAATCAACCAAATTGATGGTGGTGATGCCAAATCAAACCCACCTACTATTGCTACCTGAGATCTATTTGGTGATGCTAGATGCTGGATGAATCTCTCAGTTGAATCTTCAAAATTCATGTTGCTATCAATTTCTTCAATTAGCTTTATTATTGAATCAATTGTTCCAATTGATTCTTGATGCATCTCTTAATGAATATGTGTTTTTCTATTTATGTTTCTTTTGTATAGAAGTCACTCTCATGTAACTAGTGTAAGAGCAATATAATCTTGTATGCTGATGAAACTACAAAAATACTTAACAAAACTAATGTTGCATCGTGAACAAAATCACTACCTTGAAGCAAATTAAGGCCAAACCTTTGATATAATCTCGTACTCTGGTTCGTCCCCAAGGTTAACACTTAACACAAAGATCCTGTGATCTTGTACACACAAGATTAAAGAGTATGTAAATGTAGTACTTTGCCAATTAAAGGTTGAAAATGGAGGTAGAGATAATGAAAAGAGTGCTCGGATTTTTTATATTCTAAAACACCAAAAAAATCTAATTATAGAGGTGAAAATTGCACAAAATAACAAACAATCACATAATACTCTGTCCTCCTATAATGCACACATCATGTGCAACATTGAGATTAAAAGGGGAAAAAATAGAAAAAATAAAATCAAGTAAAGAAGAGAAGAGAAAAAAAAAAGAAAAAAATATTAGTAAAAGAGTGTTGGGATTGAGCATGCTGGAACCATAACCTATCCACGCAAATAAGTCCAATTCTGTTAGATGGATGACGGGGGGAGGGTGTGGTTATTAGGTCCAGTCCATCACCACCACAAAACATCCCATGTCAGTTAACTTAAACACTAACGTGAGTAAGGGATTATAAATTCTAAGAAAAGTTCTTCCTCCTACCAATGTGGGATAAGGAAAAACTCCCAACTACATCAAAAATATCAAAAATTTTGCCATTGTCCAACAACGCCCCACCAAATACAAAATGAAAACAATCATAAAAAAACAAACAAAGAAGGTATAACACTAAGGTATAACACTAAGTATTAGTGTCACAAGAATTGAATTGACACATAATGAAATGAGGTAACAATTATTTCAAGGGAGTGAACGGGTATTAAATTACCTTGACGTCAATTGAGATCCTCACAACATATGTCTAACCTAGAATTTTGTAATTTTAGTGCTAATAAAGTACTTTTAATGACCATGTGTACACCTTAGATATTTATGAGTTCTCTATAAAGACAACCTTAGCCTTTCATAGAATGTGGCTTCACCTTCACACTCATCTAGGTGATACTACCAAGTGCAACTCACAAGTACTACCATATAAGGCTATGGATTCATTAAGGGTATAACAATGATCAACCTTAGTTATGTCTACCGGTAATATCATTAAGTTTGTATCATAATAACTACCCAAAAATAGGATTATGATCTCATTAAGAGACTAAGATCTACCTAACAAAGCACTACCACATACCATAGGGATGTGATAAAAGTACAATAGAGTAATCATATAATTTCATTTAACCACAAGTAGTATCCACCATAATTTCTCAAATAAAAGGCTTAAGCCACATCCCCTTCTATAATTTAAATATAACTCTCCTCATTAGACCTTAAGTAAGACTAGGGGTGTGTACCGGTTTAAAACAGGATTGGACCGGATCGAAACCCTGTTAAGGACCAAAGTTTTCTTAAACTAGGGTTGAGGATCAAATTAGAAATAATAAATTATATATTGTTAAGGTAAAACGTTAATGAGATTTTAGGTTAGATAGGAATTGGTTAAGGGCCAATTTTATTTTATTTTATTGTTATACCGAAACCAAGACCAGAGATTGGAATACCAATTTATTCTTGAACCAAAACTCAGAATAACCAGTAGCTCCGATCCAAAATTATAGTTTAGACTAATTTTTGAACACTCCTACATAAGAGGATTTGCATTCTTCTCTCTAATCTAACAAACTCTAAGGAGATCACATTATTCCTCAACAGTTGTCTTATAAAACTATTTCTCACACGAATGTGTCTCCTCTTACTATTATACATATTGTTCTTCGTAACACAAATGGTTGCCTGTGAATCACAATGTAAGAAAACTGACACATTTGATTTCCTTCATAATGGCACATCATCTAACAAGTTCCTCAACCATTCTTCCTCTTCACTAGCTAACTCAAGGGAATAAACTTAGACTCCATCATAGATTGAGCAATATAAGTCTGCTTATATATCCACTAGTGGAACTAACCTCATTGTTAATAGAAATCTAATTATCATTATTAAATCCTTCTAACATAATAGACAATGAAATGAACAATCCCTAATACCCTCAAGGTATCTAAGTAAATGACAAAATGCAATCTAATGATCACTACATGGGTTATGAGTACACCTACTTAGTCGACTCACAACATATGTTATGTTAGGTCTAGTATAGTTTATGAGAAACATTGTAATAAATATGATTTTAACATATTATTCTTGTGAAGCACGAGAACATTGATTCTTTTTCAAATGAATGCTATGACCATAAGGAGCTTTTACAGGTAATTCATCATAAAAATTAAAATTTTCTAATACCTTATCACCATAGTGTGACTAAATTTGAGAAAATCCATTCTTAGTTTTTCTCATTTTAATACAAAGAATTACACCAGCTTACTCTAGATCTTTTATATCAAAGTGAGAAAACAAAAATAATTTGGTCTCATTGACCACAATCGCATTAGTACTAAGAATCAACATGTTAGCAATATACAAACATATAATTACACAATCATGTCCAAATGTTTTGGAGTAAACACAAGAATTTGATCCATTTACTGCTTAACCATCACTCATTAAAGCTTGGTCAAAGTTTTCACACCATTTTTTAGGAGTTTGATTAAGGCCATACAATGACTTTCTCAATCTATATGCTTTATTTACCTGACCTTCAACCAGAAAGTCCTCAGGCTGCTTCACATAAATTTGTTCTTTAAGGTCACCAATCAAAAACATAGTTTTAACATTTATTTGATGAACTAAAACTAAAATATCTCAAAACCTTAATTTAGAGAATTTTGGCAAATTAAAGATTTATTAGAAAAATTAATTAAATAAATTATTTTATTAAAATAAGAGGAGTAAATTAAGGAAAAATCAAGAGAAAATTAATAAATAATTTAATTGAAAAAAATTTATTTTGTTTTGCTAATTAAAATGGAATTTAGGAAAATTCTCTCAAACATCCTAAATTAACCTAAAAAGGGAATTTAATTATTATTTTATTATAATATTATTATTTTTAAATATCCCAAAATACCAAAATATTTTAAATACTCCAAGCCACCTATCTTTCTCTTTTTCACTTTTTTTCCTTTTTTTTCTTTTTCCCTCTCTTTTCTTTTCTTTTCTTTTCTTTTCTTTCCTTCCTCTCCTTTCTCTTTTTCTTTCTTCCCTTTCTTTCCCCAATCTACGCTAGCCCACCCATCATCCAAGACCCCCCTTCCTCCCCACAACCCAGGCCCGTCGCTCCCCTATTCTCTCCTTCGCCAATTCATCAGACCAGTCTGGTTTCTTTCTTTTTCTTCTTTTCACCTTGAATCGACCGCCCACCCCTTTTTTCTTCCTTTCTCCTTCTCCTCTGGCCCTCTCTCTCCTCAATGCCAACCCCTCCATTTCCCTTATGCCAGCCTACCGCCCCTATCCTCTTCCTCATTACTCCCTCTCTCTTCTCCACCCAATCACAACCTCTCTCTCTCCTCACGCGTGCCTCTCTCCCCATTCCTTTTCCCTTTCCCGAACTGTCAAACCTACAAAAATGGCAGGCCTACACCGGCCAGTGACCTGCAAGTGTACTGCTGACCTTTCCTCTTCCCTTTATGTTATTCCCCCTCATCCATGGCTTATAAATACCCCTTAACCACCCCCATTCAACTCTTTTTTCTCTTAACCCAAAATTCTACACCCTCTTGTCACCGCCTCCTATTCAACCGCCTATTGTCGTCGTTGTCCAGCACTGCCGCCTAAACCACCACCTAAATTACTCCCTGCACCACCCTCCACCAATCTATACCCCTCACCACCCTCAATCCTCCCTGCACAAGCCGTCTTGACTGTGTAAAGTTGGCTATTTGACCAACCTTAATCCAACCACCGCCGCCTTTTGCACCGTCATCCGCCGCTACTACTCCCGCAACCACCACTCCCTCCACCCTCCAAAATCACCAGCAGAGCCTCCCCCACCTTCCCCTACCTTCCTTTTTCCCTACTTCCCTCTCCTCCTCCCTTCCTCCCTCTCCACCACTCTCGACCACCACATCGTCGCTGCTTGTGCCACCACCACCATTCCAGCCCTCTCAACCTAGGCATCATCCACCACCTTAAATCCCCCTCTATTTCACCCTACCCTACCTTAAACACCCCACTTTCCACCCATTTTCCCTCTTTCCCTGCCACCGTCGATGCCGCTGTTCACCACCAACCCTAGATGGTACCCTAACCCCACTCAATCTTTAAACCCTAATTATGCAAACATTATCCTTTTTATTTATATTTATATTATTATTATTACTATTATTATTATTATTATTATTATTATTATTAATCATATTTATTATTATTTACAGCCTCAAGATATTAATTCTATTATTATCATTAAGGGGTCGAAATCCTATTTTTTATTATTAATTCGATTATCATTATTTTTATTATCATTATTGTTATCATTATCATTATTATTATTAATGCTAACTTTGGCATATTATCACTTTTATTTCTATTATAAATATTTAAACCCTATTATTACTATTTACTATTCGACTATTACTATCATTAGTATTATTGTTAACACTTTTTTCATTATTATTGTTATTATTATTATTATTATTATTATTATTATTATTATTTCTAGCCTTAGTATATTACTATTATTACTTTTTTAAAAGAATTTAAAACCTTACCCATATAAAAATCATTATTTTGAATATTATTATTAGTAGTATTATCCTTAACAATATTTTTTTTTATTAATATTACTATTATTATATTATTATTTTTATTACTAAACCTATTATTAGCCTTAACCTTGATAATACTAGGGTTTCTATTGCAATGAGTATTATTACTACTACTACTATTTTTACTACAATTAGTATTATTACTATTATTAGAAGTAATAAAGCTATTAGCTTTCATAATATAAATATAGCTATAAATACTTATCATGAACCTATTTTGACTAGTAATAACCTAGTAGGATAACTTGAGAATAAAAAAACCTATTTTCACTTGTAAAGTTTCTTTTATTAATAGTAACCCCATTATTAGAATAAAGTAGGAAATAATAGTATTTTTAGTAGAAGAAAAATTAATCCTTAGTTTTTCCATCATATAGGTGAACTTAGTCAAAACCCTAATGAGGTATAGGAGTGTGCTCCAAGACTGGTGTAGTGTTAGGTAAGGATGTAGCTAAGGCCCCTATGTGTGTTATGTGCCTTGTATGCCTTGTATGTTATGTACCATGTTATGTTGTGTATCTTATGTTTATCATTATAACTATTTTACATGTAACGCATCTTGGAGTTGAGGTATGCTCATGTGTTTTCTTATGGCATGTGTATAATATGTATATGTTGTGATTATGATGTGATGCGATGTGGCCTTTTAGGACATGCATGCTAGGATATTTAATGTAATGATATGGGGTGAAAGGATGAAAAAGGAAATGGGGAAGTGAGTTGGCCAAGGGATATGGGATTGACCTAAATATCTCATAATCCATGAAAGGGAAAATAAGAAAGGACTATGAATAAAATAAAAGAGTGGGTGAACTTTGCATGGGAATTTTAGGGTTTTGCATGGAAACTTCGAGGGTTTGTATGGGGTAGATGGAGTCAGCATGGTGATAAACTTTACGTGTGAAAAGTTGTCTTGGGATATAAGTAAGGTAAGGGAAGAGGTGTTTAGGCAATTGGAGGTGATGTGTGGGGTGTTAAAACGGCCTTGGTTGTGTGAGGTAGAGAAGGATGGGCTACATAGGCCTAAATTAGGGTTTTTGGAGAAAACCCTAGGGTAAGGCAGTGAGTGGACTTAGAGGTGCAAGGTAGTGGGCCTTGACCCACACACTTAGGAGTTGGGCTTCCAATGTGAGTAAGTGGGAGAAGTAAAGGATGATGGGGTGTGTTAGGAGGGACATAGTCTCAAGATATGGGACGGGCCCCTCTTAGGAAAATAAGAGTAGATGGAGTGTGATATGCATGTCTAGGGTGAAATTTTTTTGAATAAGACACGAATTAGATACTAACAATTTAAAGAGGAAGAATGTTAAGCCGAGCCCAGACCGGTCCATTGGCATAATAGTGGTCAAATGCTGAGGTACCCTAGAGACCGATCTACCGGCAATAATAGTGGTCAGGAGCATTATGTCCTATACGTGATCGATCCACCGACTATAATAGTGGGGGATCTCGAGCTCAATAAATCAAACTCTAAGTTTGATAAGACAAGTAAAAGACACAAAGTACTTACAGTGGAACACCATGATAATCGAGGCTAAACCAGTCCACCAGCGAATAATAGTGGATAGGAGGATCTTACCCTAGAGACCAATCTACGGGCATATAACAGTGGTCAGGTGTATTCTGCCCTGTACGTTTCCGATCCACCAGCTATAATAGTGGGGTTCCCTTAGTCGCATGGATTAATAATAAGCATGGTGTGAAATGAGTATTGGTCAAAGATTTAAAGAATAAGTTGATTCAGACTAAAGCTTAGCCTTTATCTATATGTAATAATGATACGTTGTTTATATGATCATTTTTGTGTTATGTGCCTTTGTGTGTTGACCATAATTGTATGGTTACCTTACTCAGTACGTAGCATACTGACCACCTGTTTAATGGGTGCTACTCATTCCCAAGAGCCAAAGGCCCCTTTGGGTTTGTGTAGGTTGGTGATATTGTTTTTGATGCCTTCGATGCTTACAAGGCATCGGGTGGGGATGAGAGTTGAGCATAGACTTGGCCTGGGGATTAAGAGCGATGTGGCTGGATTTACTTTTTATGTTCCTTTATTTTGTACTAATTTACTCAGACTTAATTTTTATCATACTGTAGCCTTTATTCCTTTTGAGGAATTTTAATTATGTACTTTAGATTGTAAACCTTTTTCCGCTTACTTTAATTTCGTATTATGAATGTTTCAATGCTTTTATGAATTTGTGATTTAAGTAGTGATGGATAGAAATTTCTCTTTAGCCTTGTGGTAAATATAAGACCGGTCAGGGGTTGGGCTTGTAATGATCATGACGATAATATCCCCGAAATTCATAAGTTTGTTTTACTTGCTTCCGTTGAACCTTTTAATAAAATAAAAATTTTCAATAGTAAATTTTGGGGGTGTTACAAAAACTGCATGGGTAGTAGTCAAGACAACTAAAGAACGAATAGTGATAATCTTAGTTACAGAATATAAGTATCAAAAAAGTTACAAAATATAATTATCAAAAAAGTTAACATCTTTCTTTTATTTATAATCTATGGCTACCAAAAGAGCCTTATACTTATCAATGGTTCCATAATTTATTAATTTATTTTTAAATGCCTATTTACATCTAATCAGTTTACTCCATCTAGACTAGAGCTAGCAATCGGGCGGGTCGGGTCACTATCAGATCAACTCAGTATCAGATAATCTTGGGTCATTCTAAGCTCTCGGATCGGGTCTGGTTGAGATCGAATGGACTCGGATTTGGGTTGTTCTAATTTCGGTTCGGGTTCGAATCGGGCTCGGGTGAGTTTGAATTATTCTATTTTCGGGTCAAATTTAGATTGGATTTAGGTTATTTCATATTTGAGTCATGCTTGTGTCATTTTCATTCCTTTTCTATTCCAAGATATTATTAAAAGCTAATTATTTTGAGATCATTTATTTTAATTTATCTTATTCAATTAAAAGTGAATTATTGTATTAATTGTTTTGGGGCCTTAGAATTTGTTATCATTGTTTCATCTTTGGAGATGTATTTGACATTTCAAATTTAAAAGTTTTCAAATTGTATCACTTTTCTTTTTATGTTAAGGTGTAGCTTATAATTTAACTTCATTATTAGCTTGGTCATATTGAGTTCAAGTATTATTTTAAGTTTATATTATATTTATATCTTATACGCTCCTTACATAATATTAACTTATAATAATCATTGATAATTGATAATAAATGAAGGCTTCTAAGGTTTTACTTCTCATATTATTTTTATAAGAAATTGATCACATCACATCAACATAATTTTAATAAATATAATAATAATAATACTAATAATACAAAAATAATGATAACAATAATAATAGTAATTAATGAATATCAATTATGGAAAAAATAATAATAACAACACATTAGTTTTTTGGTTATATATTTTGATTATATTATATCAAGCAAAATACTATAAAAATTAGATAAAGTAAGTAATAATGACTATTATTGACAAAAGACCAACTAATATTGACTTCTTACTATTTAAAACTGTTGATGTAATAAAAAAAAATGTTAATCTTCAATTTTCATAATGAATAACTAACATTCTCACTCTAGATTTTTCCTACTTTCCTATGATATTATAGGTGCTATATTGTAAGGTATGGCCATATAGATACTCACATATAGTGTTCAAGGTTGTACTGTTATTATCTTATGGTACTAGATGGAATCATAGAAGTGAACTAATATTTAGATGGCATAGTAGAGTTTTTTTTTTTTTTCTCTACTTTTATTTCTATACTTTTATATTGGTATCATTGGATATTTTATTTGTATATACATAAGTGATATAAGTTCATGATTTCTAGATTTTGATGTAAGTGCTAGTATGGATTAGTTGCACATCTATATTACTTCATGTTTTATGAAGTTTTGGAAAATTTGAGTTATGGGTTAATGTTAATTTTCAGGTAGTACCAAGTTGAATCTTTATAGATTTATAATTTTTCGAATAATATCAGATTTGGGATAAATAATAGATCGGGTCGGGTCATTTTGGATTTATAGGTTTTCGGGTTATATCGGGTTTCGGGTGAGTAGTGGGTCGGATCAGGTTTATTTTGGGTGTACGATTTCTCGGGTTATATCAGATATTGGATATGTATCAGATTGGGTCAGATAGGGTTCAGGATTTTAATTACTTAGGTAAAATTGGATCGGATTTCGGACGGATCGAGTTAGTATTCGTCGGATTTTTCAGATCGGGTCAACTTTTGCCTGCTCTAATCTAGACATGTCAACTAAATCCCATATGTGATTATACCTTGTGGAATCTAATCCATTTTTAATTTCTTGTTTCCATAAACTAGCATAAATAGAAGTTAATAATTCATTATATGATTTAGGATCTTCTTTAATCAAAAAGGAAAACACAGAGTCCTGATCATTCTCAATAAGAAAAGCGGTCACAAAATTAGGTTCATAACTAGTTTCTATCCTACTCTTTTTTATTTCTCCTAGGTTCAATAACAACATCATCATTTAACGGAAAGAAGTCAAAGTAAAAGGTACATGAGTAACATTAGAAGAACTAACTGTATTACATGCATTCTTTCTCATAGGAAATATGTTTTCAAAAAACTATGCATTTATAGATTCAAAAATTGAGTTATCACTTAAGCACAAGAATTTATCTGCAACAATTTTCTAAGCATAACCAATAAATGCACAATCAAACATTCTTTTATTCCCAAATTAGTCCTTCTAAAACTAGGTAAAATAGTCTTAGATAGACACCCCTACACTTTAGGTTATGTGCAAAGTCTTTCTATGGATCATAGGATGTTTTATCTAGCTTGTTATGAGGGATAAGGCTCAAAATGTAACATGTAGAAAAAACAACCTCCCCTCATATATGGTTAGCCATGCCAAAATTCAAAAGCATAACATTCATCATTTCCTTTAGAATCTTATTTTTTCTTTTAGCTACATCATTTTCTTGTGCAGTATAAGGGTCACTTGTCTCATGTATAATACCATGAATATTACAAAACTTCTTTAGGAAGCTATTTCTATATTCGCTGCCTCTGTTAGACTTAAGCCTATTTATCTTACAGTCTAACTGATTCCCAACTTCTACTTTATATTTTAAAAACATTTATTCAAACTCATCTTTAGACCTAAGGAGGTAAATTTTGTTATGTCTCAAATAATAATAAATAAAAGACACATAATATCATTTACCACCTCTACTTATAGTGTTTTTAAAATCCACTAAGTCCGCATGGACCAATTCAATTAGCTCATTTGTTGTGTAAGCAACATGTTTAAAATACTTTCTAGTAAACTTAGCTTTCAATTAGTACCTATTACCCACAAATACCCCATTTTTGGTTATTACTATCTTATTAGCACTAAATACAATTTTCATACCGGCTCTAATCAATAAGCTACTAGAAAACAAGAGGAAGGTGCAAATTAAACATCATTAAAGGACAATTTCTTTCCTTAAGAAAGTTTTAAATGAAACTTTACTTTGCCAAGAACTCTAATTGTGGATTAGTTTCCCATGTAGACAAGCTCACCCTGATCAACATTCTTGAACTACTTAGACATCTTTCTACTAGCACATAGATGCTTTAAATTGCCTGTGTCTACAATCCAATATGCCCTTTTGTTTACCATGTCGGCTTCAGGCACAACAACAATCACATCTTCAGTTTTAACAATATTGACCTGAGGAGCTAGAGTAGTAGGATCCTTCTGAGTCTTACTTCCCAAACCTTGCATCTTGTAACATTTTTAAGCCTTATGACCTATTTTTCCACAAACATAGTAGGTCACTTTCTTCTTTTGAATCTTGTCCCCCATTTTAAAATTAGATTGATTCTTTAATTGTCCTTTCTTTTGAGGTTTCTTTCCCTTTTCCTTGAACATGTCTTTATTAGTACTAGACACAACCAAGTTAGAATAAATAGAATTAGCAACATAAGAAACACACTTATCTTTTAGTCGATTGGCCTCTTCAATCCTTATATGGTTGAACAACTTTGGTAAAGTTAGATATCTTTTCTTATGCTTCAAGTGGTTCCTATAGTCATTCCAATAATTTGAAAACTTCTCTATCAAAACATTAGCTTGGAATGTCTCACATTCTTTATCCCCTTAGTTACCATTTCAAAAATTAAGTTTTTGAACTCATATATGTGCTCTGTTATAGGTCGGTTATCAACCATTTGAAATCTTAATAAGTTACCAACCAAATATTTCTTCTTCAAAAAATTTTAAATTTCCTTGGTAGAGCCCACGTTAAAGTATGCATCAAATAATTTTTTTATCATATAGAACAACAAGTGGTATCATATTGTCTTGTTATCCAGATCGTACTTCCCCTTATCTACCTTATCCAACGTCTTTATTGCATTAGTGACTGGAGTAGCAGTGGGATTGGCTACAACAACATATTTAACATAAGGATCGATTATGAGAATATAATTAACATCAAAATATTCAAATAAAATCATCACCCTTTATGACCATCAATAGTAATTAGTGTCATTGAGTGGTTCCAATGTAGACATATCAAGAAATTTTTTGGAAATACTACATGCATATCAACATAATATAAAAATTAACTCAAGCACAACAAATTTTAGAAAAATAATAATAAAGTAGTGAACACAACAACATTACCTGAAACAAAAGTAGTTAAACACAATAAGATTATGAACTATCAATAACGTCAGAATGACACTATATCGAACAGAAATTACTAAGTATGCTAATAATTCATTGTATATTGTAATAGAAATATACATAGTCAAATGAAACTGCAAAACTACTTACCATAATCAATGTTGTGCCATAAACAAAATTGGTTCTTTGAAGTGAATTGCGGCTAGACCTTCGATGTAATCTCGTATGTCGGTTCACCTCCAAGGTTAATACACTCAAAATTGAAGAGTACAAAAAAAAAACTTTACCTAATAAGTTTAAAGAAATAGTGGTAGAGAGAATGAAAAGAGTGCTTGGGTTTTTGTTATTGTAAAATGATGAATGAAATCTAATTATAAAGCTAAAACCACACAAAATAACAATCAATCACATAAGACTCAACCCTCCCACAATACACATATAGTGTGCAATGTTGATGTTATTCAAGATGGAGAAAAAAATAGGAACATTAAAGCCAAGTAAAGAATAGAAGAGGGAAAAAATAAAAGAAATAAAATTTCAGCGAAAATAATGTTGGGCTTAGGCCTGTTAGAACTATAACCCACCAGCGCACAAAAGATCAGCCTAACCCAAACCGGACCGGTCAATAATGATAGTTGATGCGAATGCATGGTTATTAGATTCATCCCATCACCACAACAAAACAACCTATATCAATTAACTCAAACAATAAAATGACCATGAGGATATAAGTGCTAAAAAAATATTTCTTCCTACTAATAAGGGAAAAGAAAAAACTCCCAACATCATAACCATAAAAAAGTGTTTCCATTGTATAACACCTAGTATACATCATATCTACTTACCAAACTTAAGCCAATTCCATAAGTAGATGTATGGTTTCGGCACAATTCACACCCAATTTTTTTCTTCGCATCATCCATCACCATCAGACCCTATCTCTAGAAATCTAAATCTATGACGATCTAAGGGTGAAGCCTAGAAATTTCTTTAGGGTTTGATAAGTGAGTGCTTTCAATAGTAGCAATCACAATCCAAAAATAATTTTTTCAACTTCCTCAAACTTGGAAAGGAAAAAATAAGGTTCTTATCAAGTTCACCAAATCTAGTTTATTTCTACTTGGGGGCTAAATTTCCATACAAGAGCGATAGAGGAAAGTGAGCAAAGAGAGGGAATGGAAGGATTGAAAGAGGAAAGCATAACAAACTAAAGAGTCTCGATGAATCAAAAGTTTCACCTTTTGTACGCAATTTCCATAGGAGGAGTGATAGGTCAAGAGAGAGAAATAGATCAAGATATATCTACCAGCCTTAACAATCTCTTCCTTTATAGGGTTAAAATACTTACTTTGATTTACTTTTCGATATCATTCTTCATAAATGGAATGATAAAAATAATAAAGGGAGAGTTGAGAGTAGAATAAATAAGAGAATAGTGAGCTTCCTGATTTTGCATTTATTTAAGAAAATAGGAAAAAGAAAGCAGACAATCAATTAATTTTAAAAATCAATATAATTAGGGAAATGAATAGGTTGAATATGAATGCTAAGTTTAAGATAGAAGACATAATCTTAGGTTAAAGATGAAGGTAAGGGTATTTTAGTCATTTTATACAAAACTTTTGATAAATTAGTTGTCATATAGTCAAAGTTAATGGAAACTATAATAAAGGCATGCTTGGTATTAACATTTGTAAATACAGAGGTCTTTAATTGTAATAAAAAAGTGTAAGGCTTTATGGTATACTTTCATTAAAATATAATAGCATATGGTGCAATATTCTTAAATTTTATAAGCTATAACTTATTAAGTTTTGATTTTATTGTGATTTTCATTGTTACATATTATGAATAATTGAATCTTGATTTATAAATTATATTTGTGATTCATGCAAATATTCTTATCCTTTATATGATAGCTGGATAATTTTATATCTAGTATTAAGAGTTGTAGTAATTCAATTAGTTTTAGCTAGTTAATTAATTAGAATAAATAATAATTAATTTAGTTTAGGGATTTCATAATTAAGTGAACTAGATAAAAATATAATTTATTCTATTCAATTTAATAATGTTAGATTTTTATTTTAGTTAGGGATAATGAGTTTTTTAGTACTTGGAGTAGTTATTTTATCTCTAGGTTAATTGAATAACAATTTAAAGATGTTAATTAGTATTAGGAAAAACATTGGGGTTAGCCTAATTGGACAACATCATGAATGGATCAATATAATTAGAAGATTATTTTTTTATGGTTAGCTTATCAAACTTGATTATTTATATATTCATTGCTTAATAAAAATCAGTTATGTGAATTTAATATAGAGGTTGGGAGGGAGAATAATAGGATATGTATATAGTAGCTTAGTTATTAGTTAATTAATTTAGTTTAGTATTTTGATTTTAATTATCCCTATTATATATTAGTTTAATTATTAATTTACTTATTAGTTTAATTTAATTTAATTATTTTTTATTTATATCATCCATCCTATTCATTTGACTATTGTAAATAGTTTATGTATATACATGCCTAGTTTTATTTTCTTATTTTAGGTTTACTTTGTTATTTATTTATTTTTTAATAATTTTAAGTTTAACATCTAAATCTCTTCATATGCATGATCATGTTTTACACCATGTGATATATGTAATTATTATTCGGGTTAATAATAAAAAAAAGTTGAAAACATTAAACTTAATCTAAAGATTCAAACTCACGGCTTTCAACATACGATAATAAAATGTCAATTGCTAAAAATATCTTAAGATTGAAAAAACTCATTTACATAGTACTTTATATTGCGCAAAAAAATTTCAAAAGGGATTTGGTATAATAAATTACCAAAAAAAACTTAATAAATTTAAGGTCTTTAAGCAACATACTTTTGAAAAAAAATTCTTGAAATTAAAGAACACTTATTGAATCTTAGATCTTCTATTAAACTAGAATCTTAAAAGGATTTAAACTCAAATACTTTTGATCTTGAATTAATTAAGTTGAGATTTTATATGTGAAGGAATATAAATAAATAAAAAGTTAGCTATAAGAAAATGAATAGCTAAAGAGAGTTTCTTTATACATAACTTTATAGGCAAACTGGTTTAAGTCATATTAGACATTTACCAACAATAAAAAGAAAAAGGGAGTAAGTAAGGAAGAAGGTACAAGAGTTCACACCAATAGTCCCCAACTTGTAGTCCATGGGCAACACTACTCACATTTTGATTTTTGATAATTAGGAATACAGAGCTAATAATTGGTACAATAGTTAAATATATATTCTAGAATTGTCTCCAATTGAGGATGAATATGGACTAAAATATGTCTTGAGGGTAGAACTTAACCATTAAGAAAAAGAAGTATTAGTAATTAATACTGGTTGAGTTGTCGGAATATTTATAATGTTGAAGATGTTATGCATTATAAAATATTATTTGTCTGTAGAAGTGACGAATAATAATAATAATAATAATAATAATAATAATAATAATAATAATAATAATAATAATAATAATAATAAAGAGTGGTGTCGGCGATAGTAGAAACGATGATGCTACCTCCAACAATGTGATATCAACTTCGATGGAAATTCTAGCAAACCATCCAAAAGTGAAAATAAATAAATATATTAATAAACTATTTATGTAATATTTGATAAACACATATTTTTATATATTTTATACCCTTTTATTATATACTTTTGGTCACTTATTTTAGTAATATGTGAGGTTATTTACATTATTTATAATTTTATGCTTAAAATATAATAATCTCATATATCCAATTTATTTCAAGCAAAAAGATGAAAATTTGTATGTAATTTGATAGCATGCAGTATTTTGGCTATAACTTTCATATATGAACTCGAATTTAAACGATTCAAATTGCTATGTAAAGATAAAATCACGATATGCAATTCTTATGTCTAGCAATTTTCTCTAAATCTAGACATAGAATTGGAAAAATTGAACTTAAAGTTACAGTTGAAGTATTTTACATAATAAAAGTTTGGTAGGCATGATTTAATTAGTTACTATTCTTATTCTTTCTTTGTAGGTGCCCCGTTAACAACACTGCATGTGGGCTAGGAGCTGAAAAGACACGCACCAAGAAATTAAGTTTATAACTAATGAAACATAATATTTTCAAGTGAAGATTAAATGATAAAGAGAAGATCAAAGAAATAAAGAAAATGAAGAAAAACATAATAGTTTCACGTAACAGCTTTCCTTAAATATCGTAAGACTTACGGCCAAAGAAAAGAGAGAGAGAAAATGGCCCATGCACTATATATATATATACATCTTAATACACACACAAGTGGAGAGGAACAGGGCCGCCCACCAAAACATAGAAAGAAATTCGAAGCCTCATGGAAGATATAAGAAGCCGAAAGCCCTTTTCTTTTTAATTTCCTATTCCCTGCTCCTCCCCATAAGTAAATCAGGGAGCATTAAATTTAAGTCTATAATTTATATAAATAGAGGGATTAGCCATAGTGAACGAGCGGGTCCGTGATCCTATGGAGAGTAATTGATCTGTTGGAGGAATCCTCGCAAGTGCACTTCGACTAAAAAGTTCTTAAACCTATTCTAAAATTTCCTTCTTTTATATAATTCTTTTCTTAAATTTTAATGTATTCCTAATGAAACTTGTGTTCTATATTACATTTAATTAGTCATGTTTTATTAAGCTTGAATTTTTATTTTGCGTTATTATTTCAGATGTTGAATAATTGAGTTTTTGATATATAAATTATATTTGCAATTCGTGTATAAATTCTTGTTTGATATATGAAATCTGATCAATTTCTAGGATAAGGGTTGTAGCTATCCGATTAATTCTAGTGGCGTAGTAATTAATCAGAACAAGTAGCAATTAATTTTATTCAGGGTCTTCACAAGTAACTGAATTGAATTAAAATATAATTTATTCTAGTTAATTTGAGAATGCGGGATTTTTAATTTGGCTAGGGCTAATGAGTTTCCTTAGAGCTTAATGCAATTAATTTATCTCTAGGTTAATTGAATGGCAAAGATTAATTTAGAGAGATTAATTAGTATTAGGAAAAGTGCGGGAGTTAGCCTAATTAGACACTATCTGGAGCCGAGAGAGTTAGCGGGTTAATTCTTTACGGTTAGCCTATCAACCTTAATTATTTAAATATCTTATGCTTAATAGAAATTGGATATGAAAATTTAATATAGAAGTTGGGGCAGAGAAGGGTAGATATGTATATATTATATTTATTTAATTCTTAGATTAGTTTAGTTAATAGTTCAGCTATTAGCTAATTTAATTATTATTTTTCCCCTTTATATGAGAACCCCCCCGAAATCTTTGTAAATATGTGAATAGTATATATATTTATACCGTGTTATTTTTATTAATTCTTTTTTATTTAATATTTTAGAGTTTAAAATTGCATCATCCTCGTAGGAACGATCCTTCCTTACCATATGCTACATGTTGTTAATTATTATTATTTGGGTTAGGAATAGGTTTAATTTGATAGCAGCAATGACACGCTACCAATATTCCTTTTTTTAGTACTTAAAATTTTCATTTAAAAGAATTAATTGTTGAAGCTAAAGCATCAAAAGAAGAGGGTCTTACTTTCTTACTTAATTTTAGAGCAACGATCATTTTAATTTGAATATAGATTATATTACAAATTAACAGCATTCCAACAACATAAAATTGGACAATGGTTATAAATGTTAAATGAAAAGAAATATGAAGGAACATAAGAATCTAGGGATATCCTTATTAAAATATATCAGATTGGATATTGGATAGTCATAACTCTCAACCTAGAAATGCTAACTAGCAAGTTGAACTCACAAGTGATGTTACAAGGTCACAAATTACATTAAATAGGTAGGGGACCATGAAATAAAACCCACTACTACAACGGTACTAAGTAAATCATGATAAAAAATAAGGGTACAGATGTCCCATAGAGCACATAAATGTATCACAAGAAGGAATATTATAAATACACCTAATCATCCATACGAAGACATGGCATAAACATTCCGAATCATACACACGATTACAAATAGGATAAACATATACATTTCCAAGGCACATTCTCATAATATCATTGTACTTAATCATTTTCTATAATAGTTTCCTCATATCTTATAAATGTTGAATGACCATACCCATACATTCCAAAAAACCACAATTAGATAAAAACAACTCAAAAACATATAAAGTACTCCGACCATACCGATGAACAAGGGCGACACAATACCATTCCAACTAGACCATCAATTCAAATCTAGTTAAGGCCAATAGAATAATGATAGCCCGAAGGCATATAAATTACTCTGATCATGTTGGCACACAAGGGCAACATAAATACCCTCCTAACAATTCCATCATAATTAATCCATATAACCATAGGTAGACACGAAGGCAAATATTAAATCATTACTAATATCCATACATTATTTAATTTCATTTTTATCACTCAAAGGGATACAAGAGAACTTCGGAGACTTATAAAGTACAATGGTCATATTAGCTTACAAAGGAAGTACAATATCCTTCCAATTACATAACCTAGAGAGATGTATAAAATACACCGGTCATACTGGTGTGCTAATGACAACATAGTAGCCTCTAACCTATATTACATAATTATTAAGTATTGATTTCCCATATAGGACTCGTAGGTCATGTATAAAGTAGATTAGGGCTTTATTGGCATATTAAGGCACACTAGTGAAACTATTCTAAAATGAAGACTCCTACCTCATCTCTAAAGAAGTTATTCCAAGAGAATAAATCATTTCTAAGTCTTGAGGGCTTCCACTTGAAATATTAGCATTTTATTTAGTGATCATGAATACCACATAATACACAAATAGATTCAATTCCTCCACTAAACAATTTTCCTTTAATTTCCAATTAATCAAGTCAACTATAAGGTCAATGGTAAAACAAAGGCGAAAGTTAACACCAAGGTCAACCTAACAATCTAATAAGGCCATCCACTTTTAGGTGTGTTAGATCATAAATGAGAAAAATGTCCTTGAGATCATTATTATCACGCCAATATCTATTTTAAATGTTAACTTTATTCTAATTAATAATCTGTCATGAAAAGACTAAAGTATGACAATTGAAATATTTTAGCATGCTATTAATTTACTAGAAATGGAAAATAACTATTTTGCCTTGACACATGATTAAGGGTATAAAACGCTAACATGTATATCTAATTTATTATAAATCACATATTTTCATACTGAACATCATATAATATGTGTTAGGCATATATATATAGGGATAAAATAATCATGGTATACTTAAAAAGACAAATTCATACATAGGACACATAAATAATAATAATAATAATAATAATAATAATAATAATAATAATAATAATGCAAAAATATTCATAAACATGTTCAACATGTTATGTTATTCATGTGCATCATGCATAATTAATTCACGATATTAAACCTATTCTATCATACTTTCATACACTTAATATAATAACTAATTTAACATACTCCATTATACACAGTTTTATGCTAACATTTTAAAAAAAATAACATAACAAGAAAATAATTACAACTTAATATATTGAAATCCTAATATACGGTCATCTAATTTTTACAAGTTAGCAAGATACATGGGTTATCTCTTAACACCAAGAAAAATCAAACTCTGCCCTCTACTTATCATCTTCTTTACCTAAAACAAACCGAACAAAGCAGATGCATATATTAGCACTCAAAAAACGAGTAACGTAATACTCTAATATTATCAAAACAAGGATGTCAAAACCCACGGCATACTTCCCGGACAGGGTTGGAAAATATGAGGCAAGCTCAATGTGAGCTTCTCACGTAGGGAGGGACAACCAATTACCAGGGTTCACGTTGCATGGCCCGAGTGCACAAGGACTAAATGTAGCAGGGGGTGGTTGCGTGAGCTATCAGCGCAACAACGACTGGGTTATGTGAGGCCGTGGCACTGCAGGAACTGTGCAGATTTGGTTTTGACGAGGCTATGGCTACGAGGTGTTGGGTAAAGGCCAAAGTGATGGAGGTTGGGTTGGTTTTATGGGGAGACGAAGGCCTTCAGGAGAAAGAACAAAAGTGAGGAGAAGGATGATGAAGAAAAGGAGGCTCGGTGCATGGTGGTTCAAAAGAAGGCGGTGCCAGTTGCGGCAAGACAACGAAAGGGATGATGATGGTGTTGGATCGGCAGCTGCAAGGTGGTGCACGATTGGGGATGTTGTAGGGGAAGGATGGTCGGAGCTGGGGAAACAGGTGGTGACGGCTGGGTAAAAATTCCGTTAAGAAAATAGAAACGACGGGGAAGGAAGAGAGGGTGTTGGGCGATAGAGGGGGTGTTGGGTAAGTGAGGAGGTGGCTGGGTGGTGGTTCTGCGAAACATAAACCAGAAAACCAGAGTTTTGGTTCTTGCGAAACAAAGAAACCAGAAACAGAGGGAATGTTGGGCCGGGAGTTGAAGGCTGAGAGGGAAAAAAAAAAGAATGGACGGGAAGGAAGTAGTTGCAGGAGAGATTGCATGAGGGAGATCGGGCATGTGAGATGGAGATGGTAAAGGTTCGGGGTTTGAAGAGAAAAAAAATGGATATGGCAAAGAGTGGGTTGCGGCAAAACGGATGGGCGAGCATAGAGTTGGTCAAGTCAGCGCATGGAGAAAGGAATGGGAAAAACAGAAGTAGTCGGTACCGCCCCCAAGCATTGGTTCTTTTATTGTCATTGGTTAAGTTGACATATACATTTGATTAATAAAAATATCAATAGAATCTAGATACCTAATTGGATGAAAATTCATCCCTCAATCAACGGATGCAACCCAATCTCCTCCCCCTTTCATCGGAACGCGTACATGTAGACAAAAGGCAATGACGAGTTTCCTTCTCCCCAGGCTATAGCGCGATCCATCACACGGACATGGGGTTCTGTGATGATACTACTGGTATTGACAAGAATATGCACGATACTGATAACCCTAATGCCGAGTTTATGACTCTGCCTTTGAAATTTAGTTTTTGTGAAGCCTTTGTCGGCCAAGTGGCAAAGGTGAAGTATTCTGTGGAAGATGAATCCCAATGGAAAGACCATGATGATTCCTTTGATAAAGATTGCAAAGATGATGTCCCAATCCCATATGCCAAATGGTTGCAGATATGCCTTACTAGAGAGGAGAAACGTGCCTTGCGAAGACCATTTTGGCATTATTTGATCGTCAAACTCCTTGGCCGTAATATCCGATATGAGCACTTATCCCAGAAGTTGAAGATTCTTTGTCTTTAGAGGGGAATTTCAAACTCACCGCATTAGGCAAAGGTTTCTTCCTCGTCAAGTTTCAAAAACGCAATGATTATGAATTCGCCCATAGCGAAGGGCCATGGGTTATTCCCAACATTACCTAACTGTGCGACGTTGGTCACCGAAATTCAGCACAGACACTACTAATATTGCTTCGACGGTAGCTTGGATTCGCATACCGGGCTTACCAATTGAACTTTATGGGAGCAAGGAAAGACTGCATCAAATCAAGAATACTATTGGTTGATTTGTGCGAATTGACAGCACCACAAGTGACACTTCCAAAGGGAGATTTGCTAGAATCGCAGTGGAGCTTGATTTTAGCAAGCTATTGGTTCCGAGAATCTATGTGGGATCCAAACTACTTAATGTAGAGTATGAGGGCATCCATATGATTTGCTTTCATTGTGGTTGTGTTGGTCATATGCAGAATGAATGTCCCCTTAACCTAGATGCCACCCAACATAACAAGCCAGATCTGTCAGGTACTATTGTCGGCAGACAGAAAGAGCAGAATCAGAGTGATGATGATGTGCCTTGTGCCCCTCCTCCTCCGGAGTTTGGACCATGGATGATGGTTGAGAGATGGGGAAAAAACCTAACAGCAGCAAAGGTATATAATGAGGTACTCCACTGTGACCGATGTAAATGTGGAAGTTAAACTTGTTTGCCTTAATCACATTTCAGTTTATGTTTAGTTGCATTGATTTAGGAGCAATTGGTATCATTAGTCAATTAAGCCAACATCTGGTATCAGAGCTTGGGAGATCAAACTCATTATACCATGTCTCATGGGGAGGGTTCAGTCACAGGCAGTGATAATGCACAGATCCAAGAGAAAGATGGATCTGTCACTCTCAAGTATCCGATGCTGACTCGAAGTAATTATGCAGCCTGGGCCATCAAGATGGAGGTGTTCATGATGACACAAGGAGTCTGGGATGCAGTGGAGTCTGAAGGGCCTGTTGAGACACGCAAGGACAAGATGGCCTTGGCAGCCATTTACCAAGGCATAAGTGAAGACACTTTGCTTCAATTAGGGGAAAAGAAAACATCCAAGGAGGCATGGAACATGCTCAAAACCATGAACCTCGGAGCTGAGAAGGTGAAAGAGGTCAGAACTCAATCACTTTGGAGAGAATTTGAAGCAATGAAGATGAATGATGGTGACAACGTTGATGAGTTTTCTGGAAAGCTCCAGATTGTTGTCAATAAGCTAAGAGGGCCAAGCAACAAGGTAGAAGAAGAGCTTGTGGTGAAGAAGTTGCTGAGATCAATTTCACCAAAGTTCTTGCAGATTGCATCCACAATCGAGGAGTTTTGTGATCTGAAAACCAAGACCACAAATGAGGTTATTGGATCACTTAAAGCTCATGAAGAGAGGATGCAAGGACATGGAGCAAGGAGAGATGAAACTGTGCTTCTCACTTGAGCAGAGTGGAAGGAAAGAGAAGACAATAAATCTCAAAAGAAGTATTCTAGAGATCAAGGGAACAATAGAGGTGGAAGAGGCAGAGGTCGTGGAAGAGGAAGAGGAAATGGTGGCTCTCAAAGGAAAGAAGAGGAGCCGCAACATAAGAAGAAGTTTGACAAGACAAAGATCAAGTGTTATGGCTGTGGGAAGATGGGTCATTTTGCTTCTGAATGTCCATCAAAGGAGAAAGAAGAGCAAGCCAACTTGACAGAAAAGGAGGAGTATGATCAGCCTGCACTACTGATGATTGAGATTTGTGAATTGACCAAATCACACGTCTCACAGAGCAAGGAAGAGCTGTCAACTGCAAGTGGAAACACCAAGGAGGCAGGTTGGTATTTGGACACTGGTGCAAGCAACCACATGACAGGTGACAAGAGTTGCTTTACTGAGATTGATCATTCTAAAAATGGCAAGGTGAGGTTTGGGGATGGCTCTATGATTAATATTCATGGGTTAGGATCAGTGTTATTTCAATGCAAAGACATGGAGCACTTGATTCTATCCAATGTGTATTATATACCTAAACTGAGAAGTAATATCATTAGCCTTGGACAACTTGATGATAGTGGGTGTCGAGTGATCATTGGAGAAGGAATCTTGAGGGTCTATGACAGCATAAATAGACTCATAATCAAGGTACAGAGGCAAAAAAACGGATTCTTCATTGCCAAGCTGCAGATTGCACAAAAGGTCTGTCTAATGGCAAGTATGACAGACAAGGCTTGGTTATGGCATGCCAGGTATGGACATCTAAACTTTCAAGCTCTGAGAAGGTTAACAAGCCAAAAGATGGTGGAAGGAATGCCAGAAATTTCTCAAACAAATCAAGTATGTGATGGATATATGGTGGGAAAGCAACACAGGACTGCATTTCCTCATAAAGCAATTTTCACAGCAAGACAGAAGCTTGAACTGGTTCATGGAGATCTATGTGGACCTATCTCACCATCTACACCAGGAGGTAACAAGTATTTTATGCTTCTTGTTGATGATTATTCACGGTTCATGTGGATATTTTGTTGAAGTGTAAGAGTGAAGCTTTTGAGGCATTCAAAAGATTCAAAAGTCTGGTTGAGAATGAGGTTGCAGATAAGATAAAGTGCTTCAGAACATATCGAGGAGGTGAATTTACTTCCTTTGATTTTAAGAAGATTTGTGATGATGAGGGGGTGAAGAGACACCTTACTACAGCATACTCCCCTCAACAAAATGGTGTTGTCGAGAGGAGAAACCAAACTGTGATGGAGATGGCCAGAAGTCTGATGAAAAGCAAGAGTGTGCCAGCAAAGTTTTGGGGAGAAGCAGTGAAAACCTCAGTGTATATACTAAATAGAGCTCCAACAAAGAGTGTGGAGGGGATGACACCTTACCAAGCATGGTATGGGAAGGCTCCAAATGTGCAACACCTACGTGTGTTTGGGTGCCTTGCTCATGCCAAAGTGGTGTCACCTCACCTCACCAAGCTGGCTGACAGAAGCATCAAAACTATTTTGCTTGGATATGAGGAAGGTTCTAAGGCTTATAGGCTCTTGGATCCAAGCAGAGAAAGAGTTGTGGTGAGCAGAGATATGGTGTTTGAAGAAAATAAGGAGTGGTCGTGGCAAGAAGGTCAGGACAAAGAGGAGACAAACTGTGGAGGGACATTCACAGTCAGTATAAGTGAAGGGGAAATTAAAGAAGGTGGTTCACCATCAACATCAAGCTCTAATGAGGGAGGTGAAAGTGCATCATCCCTGCAAACTCCTCAAAACTCTCATCTGAGCACACTAAGATCAAGCACCAGCTCAAGCTCAAGTGGAGGACCTCACAGGTTCATATCCTTGTAAGAAATCTATGATGCAACCAGAGAAGTAGATGAGGAGGCAAGTCTATGTTTCCTATCCATTGAAGAGCCATCGAGTTATGTGGAAACAACAGGGAATGAAAATTGGAGGCAAGTAATGGCACTGGAGATAAGTTCCATACAGAAAAATGGGACCTGGGAACTATCAGACCTGCCTAAAGATCAAAAGGCCATTGGTTTGAAATGGATCTTCAAGCTGAAAAAGGATCCAGAAGGGAAGATAATCAAGCACAAGGCCAGATTAGTTGCAAAGGGGTATGTGCAACAGTATGGAGTCGACTACAAAGAAGTGTTTGCTCCTGTAGCAAGGATGGAGACTGTGAGAACTTTATTAGCATACTCGGCACAGAGGAAGTGGAATGTCCATCACATGGATGTCAAAACATCTTTTCTTAATGGAGAGCTTACCGAAGAGATGTATGTTATGCAGCATGAAGGTTTTGTTGATAAGAACAATCCAAACAAGGTGTTAAAGCTGCATAAAGCTTTGTATGGCTTAAAACAAGCACCAAGAGCCTGGAATGAGAAGCTAGACAGGTGCTTAAAATCCCTCAAGTTCAAGAGATGCCCTTTTGAGCATGTTGTGTACATGAAGAAGTCAGGAAAAGATGTCACAGTTGTGGGGGTGTATGTAGATGATCTCATCCTCACAGGCTCAAGTTCTGAACTCATCCAAAAATTCAAGCTGGAGATGATGCAGAAATTCAAGATGAGTGACTTGGGGATCCTTAGCTACTACTTGGGGATAGAGGTGAAGCAAGATGTAGAAGCTATAACTTTGTGCCAGTCCAGCTATGCAAAGAAAATCCTTGAGAAGGCAGGGATGATAGACTACAATCAGTGTCATCTACCAATGGAGCCAAGATGCAGACTGAGTAAGCATGATGGAGAGCCACCAGTGGATGCAACTATGTATAGGAGTATCATTGGAAGCCTAAGGTACTTGGTAAACACTCGTCCTGATCTTGCTTATTTGGTTGGTGTAGTTAGTAGATACATGGAAGCTCCAACTACTGCACACATGAGTGCTGTCAAGCAGATCCTAAGATATGTGAAAGGAACGCTTGACATGGGATGTGTGTGCAAAAGAAATCAAGCAAATGAGGAATTGGTAGGGTATAGTGACAGTGAACTTGCTGGAGATACTAATGACAGGAGAAGCACGACTGGAATCATTTTCTTTCTTGGAGATAGCCTTATCACTTGGGTGTCACAGAAGCAAAAGATAATGGCACTTTCATCATGTGAAGCTGAGTATATTGCAGCTACAGGAGGAGCATGTCAAGGGATTTGGCTCACAAGACTGATGGAAATTCTAAGAGGGGATGATCAAGTGAAGCCAACATTGAAGATTGACAACAAGTCTGCAATTACTCTAGCTAAGAATCCAGTTCATCATGAGAGAAGCAAACACATTGACATCAAGTTCCATTTCATTCGTGAATGTGTAGAGAATGGTGATGTTAAACTGGAGTATACTAAGACAAAAAATTAGTTAGCTGACATCCTAACCAAACCACTAGGGAGACAGAAGTTTAATGAGCTGAGAGACAAGATAGGTGTGAAGATCATCAAGGATAAACAAGTTTAAGGGGTGAATGTGGAAGTTAAACTTGTTTGCCTTAATCACATTTCAGTTTCTATTTAGTTGCATTGATTTAGGAGCATTAAGTGTCAGTTACATGTTATTAGGAGGATGTTAGTGGTTTGTATTAATGCATGGAGTTACGTGTGATTATGGCCGAAAGTAATGGTCCATAACGCACATTCTTAGGAGTTTTATTTATTGCTGAAATTAACTAAATCCACTTTCAGGTTGTATAAATATGAGGTGGAGTCGTAGAGTATTGGATATGCAGTTTTGTACTGTTTAATTAGTTTCATGAATGCAGAATTAAGTTGCATTATACTCCTCTTAAAAATCCTTCCCAAAATTCTATCTGTTTCTATTTTTCATATATTGTCATCTTAATCATTCATCTGAGTCTTCTCAGCAGAGCAATTGGTATCATTAGTCAATTAAGCCAACAGTAAACGTCCCGAAGAGATCATACTTGATTGCTAAGAAAGCCGATGCTGAGAATAGAGTTGCTACCTCCTCAACTTTCTCTCTACTATAGGATCTAGAGGAAAATAGGGTCCTAGATAATGAACTAGACCCAAGAGAGGTTGTTACGGGGTCATTAGAGAAAGCTAATCTAGTGGTTACCACTGCTGCTTGGCAGGAAAAACAACCAGTTGTTGCTCACCAATGGGAGAGGGGAGCAAGTACCCAATTGAAGTTAAAGCATGGAGTTGCGACTAAGTCTGTTTAATTTGAAGATTCCTAAAAGAGTGGTAATGCAAAGGTTTCCAACCCTTCTTCCTTGCCACTTAAGAAACATGAGACTAACTGTAAGAATGCTACAAAGGGTAGTATGCCCATGCAAAACCAGCACGAACTTACCCGACCCAGAAGTATTGTGGTAAGGAATTTGAACTCAAGTTTGGCTATACATGATCCTGGTGATGGTGGGACAGGTCCACGTCGGGCCTCAAACGGGTCATGAGTTATTTTTTCTTATGCTTTTCCATCTCTTTTAATGAGTGTGGATGCTTGGATCGTGTTCTGGAATGTCAGAGGTGCAGGTAACAAGTCCTTTTTTCGTTGTTTTAACAATTTAGTTAATCTTCATTTACCTTCAGTTATGGTTCTTGTCGAGACGCATATCAGCGGCATTTGTGCGGATGATACTATCTGTAAGCTGGGTTTCTAAGGTAACACTAGAGTGGAGGTAGTGGCATACAATGAAATCGCGGGTCCGATATTGCGTATCGGCCGCAATTTTGCGGATTCAGTGTCTGTCGCGACGCAAAACAAACGAAACGCGACGGAGGAAGAAATTTTCCGAAATATCGGCCACCATACGAAAATCGACTGACAAACATACAATCTGACAAGAGAAAATACAGAGCACCATCCATGGTGCCCTGTATGTCCGTGACCGACCAAGCCAACCCCACCCCCGTCCCCTCAACACCAAAAGTGAACTGCAAAAAAAAAAAGACGAAAGTAGGAGAGTACTGGACTGGAGTCGAGTGGAAGACAGGCAAAAAAGATTCGAGATTGGACCATTCAAGCAGCAATTATTGACGGAAATGGTTATAAAAATCTGATGGAAGAAGCAATCAAGGAAAAGAAGTAAAGAACACTAACCTGCAAGGCTGCAAAGAAACCGGAGCTGCAACGACACACTGACGGCGAGCGGCGAACAGCGAACGGTGAACGGTGACGAGGAGCTGGAACTGGAACTTTAGAAGTGAAGTGATGCGAAGTTGCGAACACGAGGACTGAACTCTGAGTCTCTGAAGTGAAGAGGTCGGCCGTCGACGTCAAGCATTGTCTCGACGCTGGGAGTTGGACTTGGAACTTGGAAGGAAGACTGAAACAGTTTTGTATAAGCTAGCCGGCCCTCACTCACTTTCAATTCGAAATTTCGACAACCGCCGCAGGCAAAATGTTAGTAAATAAATAATTGCTTATTTAAGTACTTAAGTGTGTTTATGTTATATCATTACCTATATAATTTTATAGAGTAATTTAGTATTTATTATTCTTTATTTAGTTGATATGAAATATTTAAATAATTTATGTTAAAATATAGTGCTAACATGTTATAATATTATCTATGTTTTATTAATTACCTAACTAATCTTCTTAATTTTTTTATTAATTAGCTATTATTTATTAGTTTAATAATATATTATTATGTTATTATTTTTTATATGCTACATATATGAATTGTTTAAATAAAATATTAATACTTAGGCTAATAATGATGTGATATTAATAATTAATTAAATTAGTATATGGATAAATTAATACTTATAATTATCAGAATTTAAATATATTGTTAATATATGCAGTTATGTACATGTGGTCATGTACTATAATAAATTAATAATAGTTTATTATTAATAATTTTTTATGATTATTGAAGATTACTTAGTTAAGTAATTTTTAATATTAATTAAATTAATACATGATTAATATTAATAGATGGATAATAAACAATTGTTATAGTGTTAATTTATTGTAAATTTGTATAAATATATTATAACAATAATTTATTACTAATAACTTTAATATTATAGATTAGGCATCCAAAAAATCAATTCATAATAATTTAAAATTGGCTAAGAGGAGAAGTAGTATTTATTTAATATGAAGAAGTGTTAGATACTTAAATACTTATATTTAGTATATATATTATTTTCTTTATTTAACATACATAGGTTATAGTATATACATAATAATTTAAGTGTGTTTGTGTTATATTAAAAACTCATCATCACCTATATAATTTTATAGAGTAATTTAGTATTTAGTATTCCTTATTTAGTGGATATGCAATAATTAAATAATTTATGTTAAATTATACTACTAACATGTTATAATATTATCTATGTTTTAGTAATTACCTAACTAATCTTCTTAAGTTATGCTTTCTAGTTTTTATTAATTAGCTATTATTTATTAGTTTAATAATATATTATTATGTTATTATTTTTTATATGCTACATATATGAATTATTTAAATAAAATATTAATACTTAGGCTAATAATGATGTGATATTAATAATTAATTAAATTAGTATATGGATAAATTAATACTTATATTTAGTATATATATTATTTTATTTATTTAATGTATATAGGTTATAGTATATACATAATAATTTAAGTGTGTTTTTGTTATAAGAAAAACTCATCATCACCTATATAATTCTATAAGTAATTACTCTTATAGTTCACTTACTAATTATAGTTACCCTATACTTTTATAGTTCACTTACTAATTATAGCTACTCTATATATTTTCAGATATATTATTAGTAAACATGTCTCTTCGAACAAGTGGTGATGATAATGCTAGTGGTGCTGGTATGGTTAGAGATGCTGCATGGAATTTTGGAGAGTCTGTGGATGGAAGTCGGCAAAAAATTAAGTGTGTTTTTTGTGGCAAAGTTATTAATGGAGGAATTACACGATTGAAAGAACATTTAGGTCATGTGAAAGGAAATGTAGCAAAATGTGATTAAGTTTCAAGTGAAGTACGAAGAAATATGGAACAAATGTTACAGCAAATGAAAAAGAATGAGATGGAAAAGAAGAGAAGGGACATTATTATTGAAGGAGAAATTACAAGAACGACACTAGGTGGTGATGAAGAATATGAAGAAGAAGAAGATTTTCAAGCGACTTTAAGGAGGAGTAGGTTTGAAGCAGATTTAGAATATGAACAAAACAGGTATAGGGCAACACATCATGAATATTATCATGAAGGTGGAAGAAGTCGCCAACAACCTTCTCGAGCAATGGGTCGCTCATCTAGCTTAAATATAAGAGGAAGTCAGGGTTCATATGGGCATGTACCTTCATCGACTCCTTCTGAAAGATTAGCAGCTATGAATGTTTCTCTAGAAAGAGAACAACAAATGAAGAAACAGACCAAAATCAATACGGGTACGAAGGCCTATAAGAGTCTTAAAGGAAAGTTGAGAAAGGCATGGGGAAACTGGATTACTCATAATAAAGTACAATTCAGTGCAATAGAATCCCCATTACAAAGCCATTGATGACAGCTATTCGTGAAGTAGGAGATCGTGTGCCACCACCCACCGCTTATGAGATTTCGGAGGTATATCTAAAGGAACAATATCAGTCACTAAAGGAATGGATCGGTTCTTTGTCACCACAATGGAAGCAATGGGGAGTTACCATCATGTGTGATGGATGGACTGGGCCAAGTAAAATGCATCTTATTAACTTTTTGATTTACTCCAAATGTGGGACAGTTTTCCATAAATCTATTGATGCGACCCATGTTCCATCCAAGGATGCAGATTATTACTTTATGCTGATGAAAAAGGTGGTTGAGGAAGTTGGTCCAGAAATAGTTGTACAAGTCGTGACAGATAATGAAGCTGTGATCAAGGCCGGAGGAAAGAAATTGATGCAAGAGTTTCCACATCTGTATTGGACAGGTTGTGCTGCTCATTGCATAGATCTTATATTGGCTGATATTTCAAAGAAGAGTAACATTCATAAGATACTTGAAATGGCTCAAAGTATCACTCAATTCATATACAGATATGATAAAGTGGTGGCCATAATGTTACAGTTTACAGATGATCGTCAGCTTCTTCGACCTGGCATAACTAGATTCGCTACCAACTTTATTGCATTGGAGAGTATTGTGAAGCATAAGCATAATCTCATAAATGTGTGGGAGTCAGAACAATGGAAGCGTAACAAATATGGTCAAATGAATGATGATCACGGAACCAAAGTTTGAGACATTATTCTCCAACTCACATAAGAAGGAAGAAATTTCTGGACTAAGGCCATTGATGTTCTTAAGGTGCAAGAGCCTCTTGTAAAGGTTCTAAGACTAGCGGATGGAGATGAGAAACCAACAATGGGATTTCTCTATGAAGCAATGGAGAGAGCAAAATTAGCCATAAAAAATAATTGTCGATATTGGGATCGTTATTGGAAAATCATTGATAATAGATGGAACTTTCAACTTTACCACGATTTACATGTTGTAGGTAAAATTTCTTTTTATTTATATTTTATTTAGTAAAGTACCTACTGAATATCGATGTAAAATATATTACTAAATTCTTATTTAATTTACATGTGAGTTTTAAAAGGATATTTACTCAACCCTCAATTTGCATACAGAATTCATGGAAATGATATTAGAGAGGATCGAGAAGTGATGAGAGGGTTGAAAAAAGTGATACAAAGGCTCGAGCCAAACATTGATAATCAGATTCAAGCTTTCAATGAGGTAAACTTAACTTGTGATACATTTCCTTGTATAAAATAATAATGATAACTTATTATTTTAACTTTAATGTATAGCTTGATATATATAGTCTTAAACAACAAGACTTCAGTGACACTACAACACAAAGAGCCATTAAATTCACCAATCCAGGTACTTAGTACTTACGTTATATATCTTCTTAATGTTTGATGGATATAACTTATAACTTTATACTAATTATAAAACCTTATAATTCCAGCTGAATGGTGGAATATATATGGTGATTCTACTCCACATATTAAGAGGATTGCAATGAAAGTCTTTAGTGCTACTACCTCCTCATCAAATTGTGAAAGAAATTGGAGCACTTTCAGTTTGATGCATACGAAATCTAGAAACAGGTTGAAGTATAGAAAACTGAATCTTCTCGTCTACGTACATTACAACTTAAGGCTACAAATAAGAGGTTTTACGAGAAAGAGCCAAGCTGAGATGGAAAAATCATATAATCCTATTAATTTGGATTATATATTTCGTGAAGATGATGTTTTGAATCCTTGGTTAGAAGAACTAGAGGATCCTTTGCTTGATACTAGAGATGGAAATAATCAAACATCTTCATGGAATGGCTTGGATGATGATGATATTGATGATGATGATGATAATGAAGTTCAAGGAGGTAATAGTAGCTTTCAAGCACCAAAACTAGGAGAAGATCCTCCAATTCAATATGGTGTTGTTCATCACTCCCAAGCTACAAATGAACCCAGTGGCGCATCTCATGGTTCTCATCTGAGTATGAGTGATGATGATAATGACGATGATGGTAGTGGCGGTGGTGGTAGTGGTGGTGGTGGCGTTGGAGTAGGAGGGGATACATATGGATATGATAGCATTGGATCATATGGACAAAGTAACTCTGCTTTTCATGGGCATGGTGATGATCCACTAACTTATAGTCATGGTAGAAGAGGTGATAGAATCTCAAGTGGTCGCCACTCAGCTTACTCTGATCAAAGATTCCATCAATTTGATTATGGTGCCTATCAACCTTTTGAATCCGTGCCTCCTCATCTCATGCATGGACACTATGGTCATAGCACATCTAGTTGGTCGGAGACAGAGGAATATTAAGGACAAAATCCATATTTTGATTATCAATCTTCCTCCTCCAGCTATAACAACTACGGAAATACTAGGATACCATTAGTACGACCACAAAATCCACATCCAAATGACTATTACTATCATTCAAATCAAAATCAAAACCCAAAGCATCCATCTCAACCTGACGTACAAGATGATAGTTCTTCTTCTTCAACACAATATCCAAAATTTCACTTCTCATTTTCTAATTTTGGAACACTTAATATAGGAGATGTTCACAATGACTATAGCGTTCATTATAGACCAGACCAACAAGATGATTATGAAGATCCTCCACGACACTCTGTTTGGTGGTAGCTATTGACCTATTGTGGAATATTTTATGTAATAATTTATTGTTCCTCATTTATTATATATACATTACACTAAGTTACTATTAAATATTTGAATTGTAATAAAGTATTTTTGTTTATTAGCTTTGCATCTACTAGACTACCATAAAATAACATGCCTTGTTTATCAAATAAATAATTAAAAATATATTTCAAAATCAACATGTGATTTGTACAAATACTCTGAGCATACCCAGGAGAATAAACAATGAGGTACACATACCACTTAATTGTATCTCTACTAAGAAAAATTAAAAATGAAGTATGTATATTACAAAATGGTTTCTCTACCTAATCAAAAGTTTTGATCTAGAACTGAAGGTCTACAAAACAATTTTACAAGCAAATCATTGTGCATATTTTTTAATCTGTACAACTAAACCATTAGTATATACATGTTTAGAACCAAATGAAGACTTCATTCCTTGTTCTCCAAACTCCAATCTCCATACTAGGTAAGTGGCAGAAGCTAGGGCTCGGAGCCTCAGACAAAAGTGATGAACTTGAAAGTCTGGAACAGTAGAACCTCTTTAACTTCTTCTAAGAGCTCCAATTACACTATACACGATTGTTATTGTACAACCTTTTGCAATACCAAGCCAAGACCTGATCTCCTTCCAAACACACACAACAATAGAACAATCAAAGAAGAGGTGAGTGTCAGAATCATGAGAAATAAGTCATTACAAGGCAAAAGTAGTGTTGTTAGAATAATTTAACATATAATAAGTCATTTAAAGACTTCTAATATAACATATAACCTTCATGTATAGTTGTATAAGTAATTAAATGATGAATAAACAACATTTATACTATATTGTGAAAAAAAATCAGAAATCACGCCGTGACACATAATTTATCGACCGCGACACTCCGATACCACGACACCACAGCCGCGACCGCAATCGCGACCGCGACCGCGGTTTTATTGTATGGGTAGTGGGATTTGTAGGTGGTTTTTGGCTTCTTTGGAATGTTGATAGGGTCAATGTTACAGTCCTCGAGGCAACGAGAAAGCTTGTGCATGTTTTGCTCCATTTTGATCAAACTACACCCTTTCTTTTCACGACAGTTTATGTATCTCCTCTTGATGTGCTGTGGGAGTTGTTTTGGGAGGATATGCTCAATATTGCCTACTCAGTTGATTTACCTTGGGTAATCTGGGGACTTTAGAGATGTTGTTAGCTCACTGGATGAAAGACGTGGGGGTTATAGTAGTCACCTCGCTCGATGCTTTCATTTCAGTGATAATCTTCATTGCTACCAAATTTTTTATTTGGGTTTTGTGGGACCTAAATTCACTTGGTAAGGTAAAGCAAATGGGCGTTGTGTCAACTCACGTATTGATAGGGTGGTCACTTCTAAAGATTAGTGGGAATTATTCCCTATAGCTTTTTTCATGCATCTGGTATGCACACATGGAGATCACCGTCCTATTCTTTTTAACTTGAATGCGTCTTCTTCTCTTACTCATCATAAGAGATTCCATTTTGAGGCTGCATGGCTTACTAGCCTGATTTTACGCCCTACTATTTCATCTCTCTGGAGTGGTGAAGTTGATCTTCTAGTTAAATTGCAGAGGTGCGCCATGGGTTTACAACAAAGGAATAAAGACTCTTTTGGCAATATTTTTGCTTGTAAACAAAGACTTAGGGCTTGGCTTACAAGAATTCAAAAGGTGTTAGACAGAGGGAGCTCCTACAATCTCTTTAAACTAGGGGAGAAGCTTATTAACGGGTATAATGACCCCCTACGCTAGAAGCACATTTTATGGTTTCAAAAGTATAAACTCAACGTAGTGACTTTGCATGATCAAAATACTAGGATGTTCCACAGAACCACCATGAGTTGACGTAGGAGCATGGTGATTCATGAGCTTCAAAATGAGAACGAAGATCATATTATTGATCAGTGTGTCCTTCGACAAATGTCAGCTGATTTTTTTTGGCAACTCTTTTCGGTGGATACTGAGTACAAAGCTTTGGACATGATAGTTCACTGCTTTCCCCAACTAGCAGCGGACGAGATTCGGGACCTTGTGGCCCCAATTCATATTGATGAGGTTATATTTTCAGTGTTCTCTATAGGTGATTTTAAAAGTCCTAGACCTGAATCCTGATGGCTTTCAGCCTATTTTCTTCTAAAAATCTAGGATGTTGTGGGTGGTGACTTGCACAAGTTGGTTACATCAGCTTTCCTTCGAGGCCTTTTTCCAGCAACTTTAAATGAAACTCTACTCTACCTTCTCCCAAAGGTTGAACATCCTAAGTCTCTACGCCAATTCTAGTCGATTGGACTATGTATTATGTCTTACAAGATATCACAAAGTGTGTCGTCCACCGCATCAAACCCTTACTCCAGTGTGCCATCAGTTCTAGCCAAAGCAGCTTCCTTCCGGGTCGACATACGTGAGACAATATAATCATAAGTCAGGAGGTATTACACTCTATGAGAAGGGAAAAGGGGAGAAAAGGGTATATGGCTCTCAAGATTGATTTGGAGAAGGCATATGATCGTCTTTCTTGGAATTTTATTTGTGATATGATAGATTGTTTTGACATTCCAACATGTTTATCCTGGTTGATAATATGGTGTATCACTTCCCCATCTATCTAGATTATTTGGAATAACAGAATTAGTGACTCTTTCCAGCCAGAGCGGGGTATTCGTCAAGGAGATCCAATCTCCCCGTATATATTTATCATGTGTATGGAAAGTCTGTCTCATTTGATCCAGGATAGTGTTGCGGCATGAGTTTGGAAACCTTTCTCTATAGCCCGTGGAGGTACAAAACTCTCTCATCTATTTTTTGCCAATTATTTACTCCTTTTTACACACACTTCTACAAACTAGATAAGCAATATCATGGAGGTCCTCGACGTTTTCAGTGGGGATTCAGGTCAGAAAGTGAGTCTTAATAAATGCACCATCACTTTTTTGAATAATGTCTCCCACCAGCTAGCTCACTCTATTTCCGCCGTAGCAAACATCCCTCAGAAACAATCTCTTAGGTGTTACCTAGGGATTGAGATGTGTAACCGCCGTATCAATAAAGGTATATTCTCTACGGTTGTTGAAAAGTTCCAACGTATACTCTTTTTGTTGGAAACCTCGGTCCTTTTCATCGGTAGGTCATTTCACCATTATTCAATCAATTTTAAAAACTATGCCATCGTATACCATGCCGAGTTACCTTCTTCCAGTAGCGGTGACCGATCTACTTGATAATCTTAATAGGAGATTCCTTTGAGGCAGTGTAAGCAACAAATGTAAATTCCATCTTCTACGTTGGGACACCATTTTTATGCCCCCAAAGACTTGGGTGGCCTTGGGATAAAAAAAATGGCTAATATGAACCAAGCCATATTTATAAAACTTGCATGGGAATTACTATAGCGATCAGACAGTTTGTGGGCTAGAGTGCTTGCTGAGAAATACTTGCAATATTCAATTTCTATTCTCCATGCTCATCTTAAGCCATCTTATTAACCATTGTGGAGACAAATTTTTAATTCAACAGATCTACTGCGGAAGGGAGTCAAATGGGTTGTCTGTAATGGTTTAACAGCTCGGTTATGGTTGGATTGGTGGATCGGTGATAGGTTGTTGGTTCGGTAATTACCGTCGTCCTCTCAGCTTTTGGATTTGGATGGTGTGGTTTCCGATTATCTTTTGTCATTAGAAGGTTGGAATTGGAACCTTTCTCAACACATCTTTCCGTTAAAGGTACTAGCAAAAATCGCTAGTGTTTACATTACCACAAGTACTAACGACCCTGACTTACCGATCTGGGGGTTGTCTATTCCATCGGCATATCGACTACAAGAGGATTCTCACCTTAGGGAAAGTTCTAAATGGTACCTAAAGGTACGATAAAGAGTCTGTACCTTTGCCTGGCTAGCTTCTCACGATGCTTTACTTACCAACTTGAAAGGAGGGCATCGTCACTTGACGAATGACATTAGCTGCAATTGGTGTGGAGATGATGAAAGTCTTTTGTATGCATTGAGAGATTGTGCATTCAGTCATCAGTTCTGGTCTTGTATCCTCAATCAGCATGATCGTTTGAGCTTCTTTAATACAAATATCCATGATTAGCTGACTGCTAACTTTGCAAATAACAAAGTACTCCAGCCAGGTCACCCCCTTGGGCCACATTGTTTGCACTGGGTATTTGGCGGTTGTGGCAAGTGCGAAATAAGAGAATTTTCTGCCACTCCCAGGTCGCAACGCCTCATCTTGTGGAGTTTGTAAAGAAAATGGCCATGGATGAATTTGAGGCTTGGAACCAAATTCAGTCCCTTATCCACCCTTCACGTTACAAGAGCTCCACTAGTGTGGGTTAGTCGCCACCTAGGGCTAACTTTGTCAAGATTAATGTGGATGGTAGTGCTCTTGGTAATCCCGGAATGATTGTGGCGGGTGGAGTGGCTCGTGATCACTGTCGAAAGTGGCTCTTTGGTTTTTCAGCTAACGTTGGTTTTGGTAGTATTTTGGTGGCGAAGATTTGGGTGATCTATTATGGACTTCTGTAGGATAAAGAACGGGGTATCTCCTATATTTGCATTTCAAGTGACTCTTTAACTACTGTGAAGCTTATTAATGAGCAGAATCTGCATCACCATCCTCAACTCCACCTACTACAAGCATGTCACATTCTAAAGAAAGAGTTATCACCTTGCCTCATCAGCCATGGCTTCCATGAGAGCAATGTCGCAGCCAACAAACTTGCCCATTTGGGTCACAGACACATCTTTGGTTTACGAATTTTTGACTTCCCTCCCTCAAATATAATGGATGATCTGTGTATGATAGGGTGGGGGTACTGTTCAGAGGCTTGGTGTGATGCCTCATTGATTCTGTGTATTCGGATTTTTAATCCTCCTTTAATATCTAAAAAAATAGAAGTAGTAGGTAGTACAGGGGTTTTTGAGTGTTAAGCTAGTTGTTAGGTTGAGTTTATTATGAAAGAAACTAAAGTTGAAAAACTAATCGGATAAAGGTCAAATAAATAGAAAAAAAGAAAGGAAAAATAATGATCAAATATTTAAAAAACAATTTGAATTGTGGTATAAGGTTTAAAAGGATGATTAAGTAAATATTTAGGATTAAATTTTAAATAAAATATTAAACATTTGAAAATAAAGATTTATAAAATTTATGTGTTATAAATTAATAAAATAAAATAAACAAGAACAGAGGATAAAAACTCAAATCTAAACCGAGCAATGGACGAGCTAGTGGTGCAAGGCAACATAAGTTATGGAAGTAAACTAGAAAAAAAAATCTCCATAAAGTGTCAACCCCTAAGCATAATATATGAGATAAAAGCAACAAATTTACTAAAAAAGACAATGATTCAAAAAAAAAATCTACCCAAATAACCTTGTTCTGTGTATTAAAAAAGAGAGAAATAAGAGAGGAGAGGAAAGGAGAAATAAATGGACAAATGTTGGGAAATGACTAGCGTTCTAGAGTTTTGATTAAACACTAAATGTCATTGCTTATGCCTCCTTTATCAATGACCCAAAAGTTATCTACACGACACATGAGCCATTAGCGACTCCACTAGCTATTATCAGCGTTGATTGAATTTGTTATATGACGTCAGAATTCGTGCCAAAATTTTCACTATAAATGTCATTCCTATTGAGGGTTTTAGCAATGATAAAATCATTCCTAATGTTATTTTCTAAAAAAATTGCAATATGGGAAAATTTTGAGGGCAAATTTAACAGCTAGTAAGTTGACATTGTAGTAATCCCTCCAACTTCCTAGTCTTGAAAAATAAAATTACCTATGGGTTGTTGTTACTAGATTTGTTTTATAGCGATAATATTGAGTCATCTCCTTAACTTTCATCCCAAAATTGCCCTTTCTTGTAGACTAAGAGGCCTAAAGGTATAGAACAAGAATAAGTTAAAATACAAACTTTTCCTTTCACTTTTCATGACTTGATAAAAGACTGACTATATTATCTTCATGCAAGATGTATTAATACTTGAATTCAATTACAACAAGCTTTCCTTGAAAATTTCTTTCTTGCAAGTAGATTAAGATCAATTAGGAAAAAAATGTGGAATTAGGTAAAATTTTAATTATTCATTGTATGAGTATTGAGAGAAATTTAAGAGGTTATGTGCTAGTCGCTTTCGATTAGCCACCAAAATCTAATTCAATTTTTTTGTGAAGTTCTAATGACTCATGATAGAAGTATGGTAAATGCAATAAGTGGAGGTGATTTAGTAGATAAGACTATAAATCAAGATATATAACTAATTTCTAATATGACCAAGAATTTACAACATTTAAAACTAATAAAAACTTATTAATGTTAATATATATGTCTTTATAAAATTGAAAAATACATAATTGATTGAAGAGGTATGTATGGAATAAATTGAGATAGATAAAAGAAACAAAACTAATTTCGCTTTATAAACTCAGAAAAGAGATGATTGAAGAGGTATGTATGAAATAAATTGAGATAGATATTTTTTTTTACTTTATAAAATTAAAAAATAGATAATTGATTGAAGAGGTCTGTACGCCATAAATTGAGATGGATAAATAATAATAATAATTTTACTTTATAAATTTGGGGGGGGGAATAATTGATTGAAGAAGTATATATAACTAATATCTAATATGCCTGAGAATTTAAAACTAATAAAAACATTTTAATGTTAGTAAATACATCTTTATAAAATTGGAAAAAACATAAATAATTGAAGAGGTATGTATGCAGTAAATTGTGATAGATAAGAAACAATAAAAAAATTTACTTTATAAAATTAAAAAAGAGATAATTAATTGAATATTTATCTATGCAATAAATTGAGATATATAGAAAAATCATAATATTAATTTATAAAATTGAGGAAAAAGCAATTGATTGAAAAGGTAATACAATAAATTAAGATAAATAGAAAAATACAGAAATAAAAAGCCCTCAGCGAGGATCGAACTCGCGACCTTTCGCTTACGAAGCGAACGCACTACCACTATGCTATGAAGGCAAATCCGTCTGCCTGTTCGATTTAAAAGATATGAAATTTTTTACATAGTCTCTGTCATAAAAACCCTGCAGACATACTATACGCTTACCTCACCCTACGCTACAATCCCCCCTTCCACACTCGCGCGCTTAATTTACACAGAGAAATAGAGAGCGCCCGGAGTGAAAAGATTTTCTTTTTGGCTGCTAATTTTCACTTTGTAAACAAAAAGATTCCGAGTCGCTGTCATCTAATTAGTAATGGAGTTGCATGAAGGGATAATGGATTTGAAAACCAAGACGATTGGGGTCGTAGCGGCAACTGGTGGTGTTGATTTTGGTATCGGAGGTTTTAGCCTTATTCATGGCCATCTTCTTGCTGATCTTCGCGCTTTGGGCTCTGGCCTCAACTTTGTCCACCTCGAAGGCGATGCTGGTACGCTGCAGGTGTGGGAAATATACTAAACTTAATTTGCTCATATGATCGAAAACAAAAATAGAGCAAATAATTTAACTTATAAGTATGGCTGTCCCGTAAAAGAATTTCACTGTCATGAAGTAAAATACGATCCGACCGACGTACTAATCGAGTATTTCGAATTATCTCCAAGGTTTACACAACCGGCTCTATACTTATGCACTCAAGAATGGAAACCCAAAAATCACAGATACTTTGCCCAAAACTCACGAGTTGGGAAAAAAAAATGAAGGAAGAACATTTATAATTTCTCATCATATGTAAATGAAAGAAGAGTTGTATATTAAATAAAGAAAACCGATTAAGATAACCTCTTGGAAGAATGGATCCCATATACGCATGTTTGACTATGTTCGGAAGTGAAGGGCGAATCGATCTTCTATTTACCGAGCCAAAGTAGAGAAAAAAAAAAAAACAATGAAAATTTTAGCAAAAAAAATAGGCATGTCTGAATATACGATCCACATCCATACCCATGCCCGATCCAGTCCAAATCAAATTGGACAAGCACGCGTGCCTGCGTGTGTGTTATAAACGGATCAGCTCTAGTGCTAACAAAACATCCCAAGTATTCAATTCAAACCAAGTGTTGAGAGAAAAGAAATATAAACTCCTTCAAAACATTGTCTACTACCAATGTGGGACAATGCCATAGAATAAAGTTGATTTTATTACTCCTAACAATCCCTCCCCAATTGGCAAAGAGTACAAAACAAAATCATAAAAGATCTAGGTAAAGAAGGCTTGACATTTAACTATCAATACCAAGAGGGTTGAATTGATGCATAGGATTTAATTGATATATAGTGAGGTGCGGCAACAATCTTGTTAAGGGAGTGAAAGAATCTTGAACTTCTTAGAATTCGATTGATACCCCCCTCCAATACATGTCTTATTTTCAAATCTACAAATTCCACAATAATAACTCAAGCTCTTTTAATGGTCATGTACGCACCTTGGGTACTTTATGAGTGCTCTTGTAAGACAACCTGAGTCTTTCATAGAAAGTGACCCACCTTCAGACTCATCTAGTTAAACCCATTAAATATGTATTAATTACTACCAAACCTGACTATAGATTCATTAATAGTATAAGTATGCTCAACCTCTAATATGTCAAGTGGTGAGTTCATCAAGTCCATCTCACTAGGACCACCTAAGAATAAGACTATGAACCCATTAAGAGTCTAAGCTCAACCTGTCCACATAGCACTACCATACGCCATAAGGATGGAATTTAGTGTAATAGAACAATCATATGGATTCATTTGACTATAAATGGTATCCACCATACTTTCTTCAACTTAAAGGCTTAAGCCCCATCCCTCTTGATGATTTGAGGATAACTATCCTCATTAGACCTTTTGTAAGCGAGTATACTAGATTTTTCTCTAATATAAAAAACTCCAAAGAGATCACATCGCTTCTCAATAGTTGTCTCATAGAAGTGTGTATAACACAAATGTGTCTCATCTTACCATTATATGTATTATTCTTGGCAACACAAATAGCTAGTTGTGAATCACAATGCAAGAAAACCGCCACATTTGGTTTCCTCCACAAAGGCATATCTGCCAACAAGTCCCTCAACCATTCTATCTCTTGACTAGTAAGTTCAAAGGCAATAAACTTTAACTCCATAGTAGAGCGAGCTATACAAGTCTACTTAGTATACTTCCACAATATAGCTCCTCCACCTAAGGTAAACACATAACCACTAGTGGAATTGAAATCATTATTATCAGAAACCTAGTTTGCATTTGTAAATCCCTTTAACATAGCAGGAAATTTACTAAAATACAAACATCAATCCTTAGTATCCTTAAGGTATCTAAGTAAATGATGATGTTTAGTCCAATGGTCGCTACTTGGGCTCTAAGTATACCTACTCGGTCTACTCACTGCATAAGCTATGTTAGGTCTAGTATAGTTCATAAGAAACATCACACTTTCTATGATTTTAGCATATTCAACTTGTGAAACACTATAAACATGGTTCTTTTTCAAATTTATGCTAGGGTCATAGGGAGTTTTCACAGGCATATTATCAAAACAATCAAATTTTTCAAAAAAATTTCAATATAATGTGTCTGACACAAGGAAAAGTCATTATCATTTTTTCTCATTTTAACACTAAGAATCACATCATCTTCTCCTAAATCCTTCATATCAAAATAACAAGACAAAACTGATTTATTCTCATTGACCACAGTCATATTAGTGCCAAGAATTAACATATCATCAACATACAAACAAATAACCACACAATCTTGTCCAAACATCTTAGAGGAAACACATGAATCAGATGCATTCACCGCATAACCATCCCTCACCAAAGTTTGGTCAAAATTTTCATACCATATAATTTTCTCCTAACCCTCAACCACACAACCCTCAGCCTGCTCCATATAATTTTCTTCTTCAAAGCCACCATTTAAAAATGCAGTTATAACATCCATTTGATAGACTATAAGTCCATAGATAGCACCCAAGGCAACCAAATAACGTATAGTGGCAATCTTAGTTATAGGCGAATGAGCATAAAAAAATTCAACATCTTTCTTTTATTTATAGCCTACAACTACCAATTGAGCCTTAAATTTACTAATGGTTCTATCAGTTCTTAATTTCTTTCTAAAAATCCATTTGCATCTAATCGGTTTACATCTTTTAGGTAAGTCCACTAAGTCCCATATGTGATTTTCCTTAATAGAATACAACTCGTTATTAATTGCCTCTTTCTAAAAACCATAATAAATGGATGTTACGACTTCCCTATACATTTGAGGATCATCCTCACTCAAAAATATATACATAAAGTCCAAATTAATCTTATCAAGGTCATCATTTTCATCTTGGAAAGTAGGAAAAAAATTAGGCCCAAAGTTAGTTTTTATCCTTCATTTTTTTACTTCTCCTAGGTTCATGCACATTATCATTCATATCATCAGATGATGAATGCATAAAAGTAGGATAAGATGAAGCATTAGAAGAACTAGCAATATCACATGCATTATTTATCATAGGAAACACATTCTCAAAAAATTATGTATTTCTAGATTCACAAATTGAGTTATTAATCAAACATAAGACCGACACTATTCTGAGCATAATCAATAAATGCATAATTAAAGTTTTTTGTTTCCACATTAGTTCTTAATAAATTAGGTAAGTCAGGCTTAGCTAAACACCCCTACACTTTCACAAATTTCAAGTGAGACTCAAAACCTTTGCACAATTCATAGGGTGTTTTGTCTAAATTCATATGAGGGACTCTATTCAAAACATAACAAGCAGGCAACACATCTTCCCCCACATTTGGTTAGACATACCCAAACTTAACAACATAGTGTTTATAATTTCTTTTAATATTCTATTTTTCTTTTTAGCTATGTCATTTTATTGATGGGTATAAGGGACAATGGTCGCATGCACAATACCATAACTATCACAAAAGTCATTTAGGAAACTAGTTCCATAATCACCACCTAAATTGAACCTAAGTCTCTTAATCTTATGGTCCAAATGATTTTCTACTTTTCCCTTATATTTTAAGAATATAGTTTCAGTCTCATTTTTAGACCTAAGGAGGTAAATTTTGGTATATCTAGAATAATTATCTATGAAAGTCACACAATAGCATTTTCAGCTACGCTATTTTGTTGATGGGTATAAAGGACACTAATTGCATGCACAATATCATGACTATTATAAAAGTCATTTAGGAAATTAGTTCCATATTCACCACCCTAATTGGACCTAAGTCTCTTAATCTTATGGTCCAATTGATTTTCTACTTTTGCCTTATATTTTAAGAATATACTTTCAGTCTCATCTTTATACCTAAGGAGGTAAATTTTGGTATATCTAGAATAATCATCTATGAAAGTCACATAATAACATTTTCCTCCTATACTCATATTGTTCTTAAAATCTATTAAGTCATAATGATCAATTTTAATAGTTTAGACGATCTCTCAATGACAGGTTTGAAGGGCTTTTTAGCATATTTGGCTTCTACACAAACATGAAACTTCTCATAATCATTAGTCTCTAACACGCTAATCAAGTTTATGTGTTTTAGTTTATCAATGGAAGCCATATTTACATGCCCTAACCTATAATGCCATAATGAAAAAGACTCAACAATATAAGCAAAAGTAGATGCATTTTCATTAACCTAAGTAGTGTTCAAAACAAAGAGACCATCGTCTAAGTACCCCTTTCCCACAAAGATCCCATTCTTGGTCAACACGACCTTATTAGCTTAAAAAATTAATTTCAGTCCCGCCCTATTAAGTAAGCTACTCGAAACAAGGTTCATACATATAGAGGGTACATACAAAACATTATTTAAAGATATCTTTCCTTTATCCAACACTCCAGTTGTGGTAGAGTTGCCCTTATGACCTGTCTTTCCATAGACATAGTAAGTTGACATCAACACACTCTAATAATTCAGACGATCTCTCAGTGACAAGTTTGAAGGGATTTTTAACATATTTGGCTTCCACACAAACATAAAACTTTTCATAATCATTAGTGTCTAACACAATAATTAAGTTCATGCGTTTTAGTTCATCAATGGAAGCCATATTTACATTCCCTAACCTACAATATCATAATAAAAAAGACCCAACAATATAAGTAGAAGTAGATGCATTTTCATTAACTTAAGTAGTGTTCAAAACAAAGAGACCATTGACTAAGTACCCCTTTTTCACAAAGATTCCATTCTTGATCAATACAACCTTATTAGTTTAAAAAACTAATTTCAGCCCAGCCCTATGAAGTAAGCTATTCGAAACAAGGTTCCTACACAGAAAGGACACATACAAAATATTACTTTAAGATGCATTTTCTTTATCTAAAACTCTAGCTGTGGCAGAGTTGCCCTTTTAACTTATCTTATTATGGACATAGCAAGTTGATACTCTACTATATTTGTAGTGACTGACCCACACCTAGATCTAGTTTGGATAGGAGCGTAGTATAAATTAACTAGTCCAAGCCTTCATAAAACAACTCAAATACTCAATGCAAACCAGATAAAAAATATAAACGCTTTCGTAATATTGTGTACTACTAATGTGGATAATGGCTTGAAACAAAATTTATTTTTCATTGTTTCCGACAACAGGCTCTGCTTCTGCTTCCGCTGGTAGTCGAGGTTCTTCTTTCTCTCTCTCTTTCACATGTAAATGATAGTAACCTTCTGGCTAGAGATGGCAATGGGTCGGGTCTGGACCGGGTCCAGCCATACCCAGACCCGGACCCGTTTATATTATCTAGATCCAGACCCGATCCAGATCCATCGGGTCTAGCGGGTAAACGGGTCTTAAACGGGTCCAGTTATTTTTTTAAATTAATTAATAATCTATGCTAATACAAATACATTTATATTTTATATAACTTAATATGTATTTTTTTATTAAAAAAATCATCTAAGTGAAAAAATAAATATATTAAAATAGTTATATTAACTTTTCAAATGGTGATTTAATGCTTTTAGTAGGGATGTAAATGGGTCGGATTTGGGGCGGGTATACCCATATCCGTATCCGATAATAAAATCCATATCCAAATCCGTACCCGTACCCGAATACATATCCGCTAACATATCCATATCCGTATCCATTGGATATCCGTTACTCGACGGATTATCCGTTTACCCGTTAATGGATATTATCCAATGGATAAATCTATCATCCGACAGATAAACCCATTTAGAGTTAAGCTAAATGATAATTCTAACTTTAATTTATATTATAATTATTTTAAAATTAAGGGTAAAAAGATAATTCTATATCGGGTAAACGGGTACGAATATGGATACAGGTATGGTTACGGGTATGGGTATGCATATCCCATACCCGTATCCATACTCGAACCCAATGGGTATTTTTTTCCCATCATCCATATCCGTATCCATATCCGTTGGGCAAAATCCGTCGGGTTTCGGATAAAATCGCCCTATTTATATCCCTAGCTTTTAGAATACAATGTTATACATATTGTTTATAAAGTAAGCATACAAAAATAAAATTTAAAAAAATGAATAAGGAGCTTATATAAGATTAAAACAATAATGACAAACATAATATTAGTATGTATTTATATATATATATATATATATACACATACACACACACACACACACACATATGTATATTAAACGGGTTTGGCGGGTCGGGTTTGGATCTAGAATTAGACCCAGACCCAGACCCTTTAAGGTATATGTGGACCCAGACCCGATCCAGATCCGTCGGGTCCAAAAATCATGGACCCAGACCCACTAAAAATGAGGCGAGTCTAGCGGGTCTGGGTCGGGTCCGAGACCCATTGCCATCCCTACTTCTGGCTGCAGTTATTACTGGTACTACGGCTCATATTTCCGGTCATATGAGTGCTAGACGCCGGATGAAAAGTAAAGAACGACGACACAGAGAAGGAAACGGGCTGCGTTTTGGGAAGTACCGGGAATTTCCGGTCCAACCGGTTTCGGTTGTCGCCTCGCCCGAAATTTCTGGATTTGAGCCCGAACATTATGCCACATAGCACATAAACCCTCAAAGCCTTTGCGTCTTCGTTCCATGCTTCTTCCCTCCACCTCTCCGTGCTCTCCATCTGTAAATATCTGATTCTGTGGCATCAGTTTTATATCCCATGGAAATCAGCAGCAGCTGCAGTAGAGCAGCATTTAAAGGAACGAATGAAAACAACGGCGAATGGAGAGCAGAGGATGCAATTGCTGGAAACGCTGAAGCACTCGAAGCTCTTAGAGAATTGATCGTTTTTCCTCTCAAGTACTCTCGTGAATCTCGGAAGCTCGGCGTCAAGGTAAGTGTTTCTGTGCAATTCATATGATTTCAATACTTACATGGTCTTGCATATTTAACGTCGGATTCAATTTTCTAGTGGCATCGAGGGTTACTGATGTACGGTCCTCCGGGCACTGGGAAGGTGAGTTTGATGTTATTTAACCCCAGATTAGTTGCATGCAATTACATCTAAGTGATAGCAGAGGCTACGGTTTGAGTAATTCTCCATTTCTGTATTTTAAATTTGAATTCTTCTTGTGCATCTTTTATGTTTAGGAGTGCTTTGTTCCAGAATTATGTGCTAATGGAACAACCAACCAAACAATTGGGGGTATATTGTTGAGAAAATATTAATTGACATTGGATATTGTAATTATGAGCTGTGGAGGATGAAAGTTTATATTAATTGCTGCTCATGATGGCATCGCGCATGTGATGAAATTAGCTGAACTTTTTTATTTTTGTAAGGAAGCATCTTGGAATCTTCATTGAGCGAGGATGAGTTACGTCACGATTGACCCTTTTTGCTTCCTTGTTCTTTTCTTTTTCTTCTCTTTCCATGTTCCATCTTATGGTTTTTATCTTCCTTATAGCACATTGATAGGCTAAGTTTGACAGTACAAATGATTTTTGTTGATCCCTTTCACTTGTCTGTTTCCTCTACTTAGGAGGATTGCTAATAGACTTTTCAATTTAATGATCAGATTACTCATCAGTATTGATAATCATGGTTATTTGTTGTTGCAATGCTAGACAAGCTTGGTACGTGCTGTGGTTCGTGAATGTGGTGCAATGCTGACTGTTATTAGGTATAAGGCTTGTCTCTTTTAATTGTTTTGCCTCAATTATACCAGTTGCTAGAACATTGTCTTATCTGTTTTATATTGTTTTCTGGAATGCAGTCCACATTCTGTGCATAGAGCTCATGTTGGGGAAAGTGAGAGAATGCTGCGAGAGGCTTTTTCAGAGGCAGAATCTCATGCCTCATCTGGCAATCCCTCTGTTATCTTCATCGACGAAATCGATGCGCTTTGTCCTCGTCGTGACATGAGGTGTGTGAAAGAAATTGCATCTTAAATGAACCTTGCAAGTATGTTGTACTTTTGATATTAAATCTGTTTATTTTTTCATCTTGTTATTTATGTCTACTTTTTTACACTGTACCTGGGTACTTTTTAGACAAAATGGAAGTTTTATTTCGATGAGAATTTCTAGAGAGATGTTGTTTATGTATTTTCATATGAATGGATAAAGACATGAAATAAGGTATTTGGGCAAGGGATCAAGAACTTTTTTGACAGCTGACACTTCATAACTTTACTTCCTTTCTGCTCCCTTTACAGAAAGCATAATGATGTCTCTCAAATCTTTTTACTTTGTTGCTTCCATATTAGTTGATATATGTACCTCTCTTAAAACCTCACAGCCCTCTAACTCTGAAGTAAGGATGTTGTAAATATTGATTTTCACGAGTGTTCATATAGTATGAAAAGTATGGTTGAAGTCCACTGTCTATGTGCCCGTATTATTGTGTTTTGACTTGTTACACAATTGAAGTCCTTGTCGTTAAAATTTTGTACTCTTCTTAGCTTTCCACTTTTCTAAAATGTAGGAGAGAGCAAAATGCCCGCTTATCATCCCAGTTATTCACCCTAATGGATGCCAACAGGTCTTCATCATCTACCCCACAATTTGTTGTTGTAGCATCAACTAACAGGTATGTTTATTATGCCCATGTTTTATGGTTTCACTACCCTTTTCATTCTGCAGATGATATGAGATAGAGATCAAAGTTATCTGCTTCCTGTGAAATGATTCCAGTTAGCTATGACACATGCTGTTAGGTTATAAACTGTGCTGGAAAATATATTTTTGGCGTATGGTAATTTGTAGTTCTAAACCATTATGTTTCTTCCCAGTCTCTGTTGCTTAAGGTGAAGTTTTATAGTGATTATTAGTGCCAAGAGGACAATGATGTATTGACTGACAGAAAAATATTGGAGGTGATGTTTGTATGAGAATGAATCAGATGTTACTCAAATGATTTGCAGAGGATCTTAACAGTGAGTTGGAAATTATTCTATAGTTATGGAGTTTATTTGCTTACTTTCCATCTGATAGTCAAAATAATTTTTCTCCTTGCTACTAGTATGCTCTTTAATCATATTGGAAAATTGCCTCCAGGATAGGAACCTGGTTGAGAAAATTCTATCTCCCTGTAAGTGCAAACTTCATAAGTGTTTACCGATCAGGAATAAGGTAGTGCAAGATGGCTTTCAAGATATATGTACACCACACTGTTGACATGGAAGTTGCGTATCAGCTTTACAGTTTTTTTGATCTGAGGTGCCTCTTTTCTTAATGAATGGGCTTGATTTGGCACCACCTTCGATTTATTAAAGCATTGGTTTCTCTTTTGTTCTTGCACTGATGTATGTCCTAGTAGTACTGATTCATGCCCTTTTACTAGCCTGGTCAAATTTATTGGCATTGTAGGCTTTAGGGGATTGCAGAATTATTTATTTAGTTATCTTTTTTTTTTTAATTGTATCATGGACATGTCACATGTTGTTAGGACGACCAATAGGATAATTATTGGGGGTATGTTTTGTGTATTTTGAATATGAGTTTAATTCAGAATTTATAGAAAACATTTGGTATTTCATGGAACAGAAAGAGGCAATGAGAACCTCATAGTATTAGACTATTGACAATCAACTAGGTTTTGGTTTTATTATCTCATAGCAGATTCACATCAAGTTAGCAGTTTGACTAGCCTAATCCGCTGATTTATTTGTTTTTGTATTTTTTTCTTAGCGTAATATGCTACTTCTAAAATGCTGGTATGAGTAGTGTCTCTTGACAGCTTCTTCTTCCAAATTCAAACATGTCCAGATTAACCTTCCCCTTCACCACGAGTGTAACTTCACACCTTTTTTTACGACCTTCACCTGCAAGCTAGACTAGATAACTTAATGCCAATTTTCCATTTCTCCTCTATTAACTTATGTGTCATTGTATATATATCTTTTTGAAATAAAAAAAGATAATAAGTTGAAGAATACTCAAATTAGTGCTCAATGCTGAAAGAAACACAAGGAACCAAGTTCTTCCAAATTTGGTTTATAAAGATGGTTAATTTTGGAAAATTAGGGGATCAAATTGAGTCAGAACTAGAAAGCAGCCTGGCCTAATATTGCTTGGAGTTTGCTTGATGATGATGTTGCTTAATTGAAGTCAATGTAGGAAGGCATGGCTGGGTGGATAATGATCGTTGGTGGTTGTCATGCTGAAGTGGAAGGAATAGAAGAATAGAGAAGGGAAGGGGGGAGAGAGAAGGGAGGGAGTCAAAGCATAGGAGAAAGAAAAACTCAAAAATCAAGAGGTCATTTTTTTTTTATCAGAACAAAATCATAAGTTATCCATACATGTCAATTCATATATGAGAAACTAATCGCTAACTGCTATTCACTCATTTTACCAAGCAGTTTTACATAGACCACTAATACTATAACCAGGTCAAATAAGCAAATATGATGAGCTATCAAATAGCTATTAAAATAATTTGCTATCCTTTAATTGCTAAACAAGGCCTTTGTTCAAATTCAGATGCCTTCTGTGCCCTTTCTTGTCAATCAGTTCCCCAAACTGAGTAGTTTATTTTCTTTTCATTTCGTTATTGCATGAGCTGAAGACCCATTGTTTGATCTACTTATCAATGTCTCTACTTCTTTTTTCATGGAATGATTTGCTTCAAATTCCATGCCTATTATCATGACCAATATGGAGCTGGTATATTTTAGGATTGATGCTATTGATCCAGCACTGAGGAGATCAGGACGTTTTGATTCTGAAGTTGAGGTCACAACGCCCAGTGAGGATGAGCGGTTACAAATTTTGAAGGTAAATTGTAAGCACTGATAGTAGGAACACTCGCTAGTTTTCTCTGTGACATAATATCGGTACCAGTTTAGATCTTAACTAGAGTTGCTTGTTTTGATGCAAAGATGATGTTAAATTTTGTGATGAAGCTGTTGCCTTATTCAGGCTGTACATCTTGCAGCTTTATACTAAGAAACTTCCGCTGGATCTTGCTGTTAGTTTACAAGCAATAGCTGCATCTTGTAATGGATATGTTGGGGCTGATTTAGAAGCTCTGTGTCGAGAGGCAGCTATGAATGCTGTAAGAAGGTCATCCAATATAAATGGAGATGCTGATATATGTAGCATAACAATGGAAGATTGGGAACTTGCTAGGTCTGTGGTTGGTCCTAGCATAACAAGAGGCGTCTCTGTGGAAATCCCCAAGGTGACTTGGGATGATATTGGGGGCTTACATGATTTGAAGGTTAGTTGCTTTCCTTGAGGCCCAAATGAGACCCACCATTGGATTCACAAGCCAAGATGAAAAATGAATTAATTTTCGGGATGAGTTAGAGCCTTTCTTGATATCTACATCCCCATGTGCTTGTGGTTGAGTTATAGATTATATTTGTCATTTCTCAATCTCTCTTTGGAGGGCAGATAAAGCTCCAGCAGGCTGTTGAATGGCCCATTAAACATTCTGCTGTTTTCAAAAGGCTAGGAATCTCACCTCTTCGAGGGATTCTTCTGCATGGGCCTCCTGGTTGCTCAAAAACTACTCTTGCTAAAGCTGCTGCTAATGTCTCAAGAGCGTCTTTTTTCTCTCTAAGGTTATTGTCTTATCCTATGCTTAAGTAATTAAGTCTTTGATCCATCGTCCAACAAAATATGTAGATTGCAAGTTACTGCTCTAGCTAGTCTTCGATTTTATATGCCTGTTACCATCTAACATACTCATCAAAGAATAATCTTAGGAATATATGTTTCTATGTTTTAATTTTTAGAGAATGCTTTGCCTCTGGTAAACTTGTGATGATTAATACTTCATATAAAAAAGGAGGTCGTTTTAACAACTTTCTTACTTTTTAAGAAAATAATAAATGTAGCCTTAAAATTTTAATTACATCATTTGTTGAAATATAGCAAATCATTTAATGCATAGATAATGAAAGAAAAAATGTGAGGGTACAAGTGGAAAGTAGGTGTTGACTTTTTTAAAGTAACTTTTTTTTTAATATAAAACTTTGGTGATAGAATGATTACTTTTTTGATATGGAGGGAGTAGTTGGATTTTGATAGTTTATCAACTGTGTTCAGTGGTGCAGAATTATATTCAATGTATGTTGGGGAGGGTGAGGCTTTGTTGCGCAACACTTTTCGGAGAGCACGGCTTGCAGCCCCAAGTGTTATTTTTTTTGATGAAGCTGATGTTGTTGCAGCAAGGAGGTATCTGTACCATTGTTCTCTATTATAATTTAAAACACATGCACTTACAGTAGACAGTTGCACCTTGTCTAGTTCTTGTTTACTCCTGTTCCGAGTGCTGGACCTGCTGGATAAATGACTTACAATCATCTCGGTTCAGTTTGTTATTTTGCAGACTGAAATCTTTTCAAATTTATTCCTCGTGTTAATAATTTCTTTTTCTTTGCGTTTTATTTTCACTTGTTTGTCTTAGCTCTTAGTCCCTTGAAGAAAGCTTCTAAGGGAATTTAGGGATCTTTTTCTCTCACTGTCTCTGTCTCTCTATCTCTCTCTCTCATACTGAAGTGTCTGGATCTTATATCTGGTGGGAAATTTTTGGCTTTTTCCTCATACGATTTTTGTTTTGACTAAGCTTTCGGGCATTTACTTCTGTAGTTTATCAGAAGATGTCATGGCCAGCTATGATATTCTTGAGTGCAAAATGAGTTGGTCATCCAGTACGTTCTTGATTCGGTTCTGTAACTGAGATGGGCTTCTGAATATGCAATTGAATCAGAACTTGGGACCTATTTCTTGATCTATTCTTCTTGTGGCAGTTGCATTAGTAACCCATGAGGACTGATTAACTAATTAGATGAATTAGTTAGGAGGATTTGGCTGTATATTAGTAAGAATTGTTGAGTAGAAGAGAAGAGAGGAAGTGGGAGCTGATCGGTTCAGCTGGGAGAGAGGGAGGAGGTGCTGGGGCTAGAGGGAGAGAGGATCGGGAAATAACAACTTGTTAATCCTCTAAATGCTGCTTATTACTTGAGGCACAGTGCCTTTTTTATACCTGGCACAGCCTAATGGACTTAGCCCTCATTAAAATAATAAATTAATATGTGGCTAAGTTCCTAATCTTATGCAGATGATTTCCTATAACAAAATCAGCTAATAATTTTTAATATGTTGAATAAGAAACCAACTTAGTAAAGATACCAAATAATACTAATATTTTGCTAATATATAATATTATTTAATTAATATGTGGCTGCCTCTTTGGCCATCTTATTAGGGTGTGTGCTGTCATCCAACTCATCCCTCAATAACCAGGATTTCTTAATTTACTACTATCTGATGATTCTTGTCAAATGATCTCTTGCTTTGTGATCTTTTTGTCTGAAGGATTAATGGAGAAGTTGAGAGTTTAGCGCAACAACATGCATGGCTATGTCATGCCCTAAAAATATGGGAGGATAAAGAAACTTAGGTATTGATTTTTAGTCAACAGGACTGATTCAGTCAAAGCATGGCAGAAGAGAACTTATCTGACATTGAGAAGCTGGGTGAGAGTTGAAGTTTCACTTTGATGAAGTCTGATAGGCCTTTTTTGTGGGTTTGTCTCATCAACTAGTCTAACATGCAGTAGAATTAGATCTGGAGCATTGTTTATTTTTTTGCTTCAATGTCCATTTTCCAGTTTTATTGCCCGTATCCATTTTGTTTAGAGATTCCAATCGTGTTCTGAAGTTGTCATTCTTCTTGACTACGTTTGTTGGCAGAGGTGAAAACTCCAGCGGCAGTATATCAGTTGGGGAGAGACTTTTATCAACATTGCTGACTGAAATGGATGGTTTGGAGCAGGCTGAGGTAGGATTTAAACTTTGAGCAATTTTATATATTTATTGTTTATCTAATGAATGAATTGAAAAGAAGTTATTTTAAAATCTAGATGTCAGATCTTTATGGGATTCTGTGGATCGCTTGGTATACCTCTCGTTGATTAGTTTGCGCTCATTCTACAGGGCATTCTTGTATTGGCTGCTACTAACCGTCCCTCTGCAATTGATCCTGCACTCATGCGCCCGGGACGTTTTGATTCGGTATATGATTTTTTTTGGGTCATTTGACTATTGAACATTCGTACTCATTTTGCGGTCTGCCTTCCTATGGTGCACGGAGTAGGTGTTTGCATATCACAAAAGATAATTCACCTCATTTTTAGTGGTCCAGTTTAAAGGATTACGCATCAAATTATCACAAGAGAATTTTTTTCTGAATGTTCTTTTTTCTTTACTCACATAGCGCAGACTTCAAGTAGCTTCTCATAACTTTTTTTAAAATGCTTATAAGATAGTTTTACCAAACTTAGCTCAAACGGAGGTTTAAAGCTCACATTAAGGGTAAGCAGCACCTATTACTTCATTAGGACAATGGAGAGTGGATACCCCTTGGGTTCCACGACGAGAAAGGAAACTGAATTGTGAATCACATTAATAGTCAGTTTGGTAAGCATAAGCTACGTCATTAATTAAAGGGGTTGGAGGTATCTTGCTTAACCAAAAAGTTTTGTTGTTTAGAATTCCTATCTAGCCTCAATGAATTGGGATTTAGTTCTTAGATTCGCACAAACAAATAGTCTTATCCCGAAACATAAATTTGGGAGTACGAAATTATGAATTTTGTAAGTAGAATGGCGGTTTTGAAAAATAATGACTAGCAGTATGTGTACAAAGGGTCAAGTTACCCTCGTTTGTGAGCATATCAATTGGAGGGCAAGGAAATATGGATTGGACACCTATCCTTGATATTACTGCCGTCTGCTTGAGAGACCTTTTTCCATGACATCTGTGATTATGATGTAGCCATAAATTACCTCGAAGCATCCTCTCTGTCTCTCTCTCACGCAGACACATATTATGTGGTCTCCTTTTTATATGCTTCTTGCGTACAGATTCTCTATGTTCCGCCGCCTGATTTTGAGAGTCGGTACGAGATACTTCGAGTGCATACAAGAACTATGAAATTGGGGAATGATGTTGATCTGAAACAAATTGCAAAAGATACGGAGTTCTCAACTGGCGCGGAGCTCGAGGGCCTTTGCAGGGAAGCTGGCATTGTTGCCTTAAGGGAAGACATATCTGCCTCTGTTGTAGGCGACAAGCATTTTCGGACTGTCATAAATTCTTTCAAGCCGGCATTATCCAAAGAAGATATCGATGCGTACTCCTCATTTATGAAGAATCCGCTTTCAGAGCATCCGAAGAATTCGAATTCAAATGGTGAACATCATAGCAAGAGTAGGCTTGAAAAAAATAGCCAACCTAGTCTGGTTAAAATAGGTATTGTAAGTTGCTTAATGCTTGCTGCTGCGAAGTACATTTCCTGGATATTGGATGACAAAGTGAGCACAGTAGCAGTTGCCACGTGAGTGTACGCCGTGTTTGTGAAATGTTAGATTGAGATTGATATATGCACTAACAGATTTGCTAATACTGGGTGTTTCATAACTCGGCAGTTTGCCGAGTGTTTTTCGACCCTGAAGGCTGCGGATTTCAAATTTTTAATCTTACAAAAAAAAAAAAACTATAACACGGATTATTAATTCGGCATATTCATCCTTCATCTGTATTAATCGGAGCAAAGCCAGAATCTATTCTATTTAATGAAGTAATTCAAACAAATAAATTATTTCTGCATTGCGACTATCGTGGGTCGAAGCAAGTCTTGATCCTGTCTGCATCTGCCTGACATGGGAAAGAGCTGTTCTCTTAGACGTCTACCATTGATTTCAATTAGTTCCTTTCTTGGCTTGATATGGATTATTTCACCGAGGCAGGGTAGGCCGTTTTTTCTGTGCTAGCAGATGGTCGTGTTATTTGCTGATCAGTATATCTTATTCAGCTTGTAGCACGTTTCTTGGTTGAGTAATGGCATTATCTCATGCCAGCGTGATCTGCAACATGAAAGCCCTTCAAAGGGATAATTATTAAGTGAATTAGGTTAAATTTACTATTTGGTAGGGCGTATGAAAATTATTTCTCTTTCGAGTAGAGGAGGCTCCCTGCAGTTGTTGCTTAGACTGGTAGAAATTAGTTGCCCTTCTCATTACATATAGGTGCTCATTTATAAGAGCCTTAATACATTGGTAATGACCATATTGACCCACTATTGCCAATAATTCTTCTTAACAGCTTCAGCATCTTTCATAACAAAAAGATGCACTCATAATAGCTGAAAATAACAGAAAGATATCAAAGGTATTGATATCCTTCTAAAAGAATCACTCGAGACCATAATCCTTCAGGTAGTGGGGCTTGGTCTTCATTCCGGAGGATGTTGGGCCTGAATCATGGGCTGATCAACCCATTGTTTATTAATTTTGACTCGTCGGGATGCAAGTAGCCTATGGGGTTGAAAAAGTAGGCTAAAGTCAGATGATAAGGGTGGTAAGGTAGCAGGATGGACAATTCCCAGGTCGGGGCACCACTTGAAGAGTGAGATATGAAAAACATGATGGATCTTAGCATGGGGAAGCAACTGTAAGCAGTAAGCAACAGGACCAACGCGACTGATGATTGGAAAAGGACCATAGTAACACTTGGATAATTTGTTGGATGTTTTCGTAGCTAACGAACCCTGTCGATATGGTTGTAGCTTGACGAAGACCCAATCCCCTTCATTAAACTCCTTATCTCGGCGATGCTTATTAGCCTGGTTTCTCATCCTCGTTTGGGCATGCAGTAGATTAGCTTTGAGTGAGTTGAGTAGCTCCCGTTGATCACCTAACTCAGTGTCAAGAGCAGCTAAGTTAGTAGTACCATCTATGTAGGTAGAAAGCATCGGTGGTGGTTGACCATACACAACCTAAAATGGAGTCATTTCAATGGCATTGTGGTGTCACGTGTTGTACCAGAGTTTAGCCTAAGGAAGCATAGCAGTCCACTTTTTAGGATTATCTCCTTCCATTGCTTGTAGGTAAGTCTCAAGGCACCGGTTGAGGACTTTCGTTTGGCCATCTGTTTGGGGATGGTATGCTATGCTCATTCGGAGGGTAATGCTATGAGAATGACAAAGTTCCATCCAAAAGTGGCTAGTACATAATGGGTATTGATCTGAGACAATTGAACATGGAAATCCATGAAGAAGCACTATCTCTTGGACAAAGTGGTTAGCTAGGCATACAGTAGTAAAACCGGAAGGCAGAGCACAGAAATGGGCATACTTAGAAACCCGGTTGACAACCACCCATATTACCTCTTTCCCTGATGAAGCTGGAAGCTGGGTGATGAAATCCATGGCGATGTCCTCCCAAACCCGTTCTAGTATTGGTAGTGGTTGTAGTAAACCTTTAGGAGCTGTTGTCTCAGGCTTGATTTGCAAACACACACCATAATTTCAAACAAATTCTCAGACATCTCTGGCTAATGTAGGCCAGAAGATATTGGAGGTGACGTAAGCAGTGGTCTTAGAGATTCCCGAATGGCCTCTAATAAGAGAGCTATGGCAGGTGTTGATAATTTGACGGCAGAGGCTTGCATCATTTGGAACAACAATATGTCCTCGAAGGATGAGGATGCCTTGGTGTATACTGTAGCTTGCGTCCGTGCTTTTGCCGTCTTGCAATTGAGAACAAATATCACAGAGTAGGGGATCTAACAAGGTTGAATGTTTAATTGATTGAAGTAGACATGTGATAGGAGTAGAAAGAACTCTCAATTTGGCCCTTGTGGGATTTTTCGGCCATCGTGATAGGGCATATGCCGTATGGTTGGAACACTAGACTTATAAACGATCTCAAATTCATACCCCAACAACTTGGTAAGCTAATGCTATTGCTCAGGTGTTTGGATAGTTTGGTTGAGGAGCTGCTTAAGGCTTTGGTGGTTAGTAGCAATGCTGAAGGGGGCTCTAAGGAGGTACTGTCTCCATTTATGGATGATAGAGGTGATGGCATACATTTCACAGTTGTAGGTCGAGGTTGCTTGAAGTCAGGGAGAGAGACCTTTGCTGAAGAAAGCAATGAGATGTTGTTTTTGTGAGAGGATGGAGCCAATGACTATGGAGGAAGCATCGGTTTCTACCATGAAAGGAAGCTCGAAGTTAGGAAGGGACAAGATAGGGGTTGTGGTCATGGTTTGTTTGAGAGTGTCGAATGCTTCTTGGGCTTATGGGGTCTAGGTGAAGGAATTGGTTGGATTAGTTTTGAGGAGGTTAGTTAACGGGCTAGCAAGAGTAGCGTACTGTCGAATGAAGCATCGGTAATAGCCTGTTAGGCCCAAAAACCCCCTGATGGCTGTAACGGAAGTGGGAGTGGGCCATTGGAGAATGGCCTCAATTTTCTTTGGATCAACTTGCACCCCACGGCCTGTAATGATATGCTCTAAATATTTCACACTAGTTTGGGAGAATAAACATTTGGATAATTTGGCAAAAAATTTGTGAGAGTGTAAAATTTGGAGGATGGTTAGGACATGATTAAGGTGGTGGGTTGGATTTGAGCTATAGATTGGGATTTATTTAAAGAAAACGAGAACAAATTTTCAAAGGAAGGGGTGGAAGCGCTCATTCATGGTGGCTTGGAAAGTGGAGGGAGTGTTGGATAAACCGAAGGGCATAACCATGAATTCATAGTGGCTATCATAAGTGTGAAATGTAGTTTTAAGTATGTCAGGGGGTGAATATGGATTTGAAAATAACCACTCCGAAGGTATAGTTTGGAGAAGGTAGTGGCCTTATGGAGTTCATCCAATAATTCATCTACCATGGGAATAGGGTAGCGGTCTTTGATGTAATTTGATTAAGGCCTCGGTGGTCCACACAAAATCTCCAAATCCGTCTTTTTTTTTTTCCGGACAAGTAAAGTGGGTGATGAAAATGGGCTAGTGGATGGGCAGATGAGGCCATATTGTAACATTTCTTTAATTTACCTTTCAATCTCCGCCTTTTGATAATGCGGGCAGTGGTATGGCCGGATATTTACGGGCTGGGAATTGGGTTGGAGGGTAATATGGTGATTTATTAGGCGATGAGGGCCAAGAGTTTTGGCTTGTTCGAAGATAGTTTGATATTTCTGAAGTAAGGCTTAGACTTCTTGAGGTAGAGAAGTTAATTCTGGGCTGGGTAATTCTGGGTTAGTAAGCTGGATGTGGTAGTAACAGGCCTGGGAAGAGGTTTTATGGATCTGTTTTAATTGGTCCAAGGATATGACTTATGAGGCTAGGTTTTGGAGGGGGATTGCAGCCTGATAATCGCATGGGCCGACCTTAGTGGTTGAATTCTATAGTAAGTTGCTTATGATCCGTGACCACTAGGCCCAACGTTTGCAACCACTGGGTCCCCAGGATGAGGTCTACTCCAGCAAGGCTAAAACATGAGCGTAAATTAGAAAGGTGATGCCCTCAATGACCAACAAAATTTTCGATAATCGTCCCTCGGTTTTTAATTTTTCTCCATTACCCATTGTCACTGTCAACTTAGGCCCTCATTCAGTTGGTAGATGGAGGTAGCTAACGGTGTGGGGGTGGATGTAATTATGCGTACTCCCGTAGTCTACCAACGCCGCCACTAGAGTATTATTAATTGAGGCCATGAATCGTAGGGTGCGTGGATTCAATGAACCAATGATTACTTGCAAGGAGATTACATGCTCTAGTGGTTCCGGGGTTAACTCATCTTCTTCTTCTCCTTCCTCATCCCGGTAATTGTTGACTTCATCGTCCAAACTTAGTGAGAATTGTTGAGCCTTGCAATGATGTCCGGGCTTGTACTTCTCATCACAGTTATAACATAAGCCCTGATCTCGTCTACGCCATATTTCTACATATAACATATTTATCACTGTCACAATTCTCATCACACCATGTAGCGTGAGTTATGCCATGTGATTTTGATACATTTTAGCCTATATTTTAGGTACAATATTTTATTAATTGGAGCTTAAGCATTTTAAACTGGGATATTGATTGAGGGTGGCTTTACTAGAATAAGGTAACCATTATGCCCCCCTAAAACATATGGATTATCATATGTTAGCACATTAGGGTATTTGGTATATGATTTATGCAAATACGATGTGTTACTAACAATCCAATGATTATTAATGTATCTTGGAAAATAGAAGGAAAGCATGTTATCTTGTATATGGTGTGATATGTGTGAAAGGGGTAACTAAGAAAGGGGATTGGTGTTAATGATGAGTGTTATGTGTATATACATGCTAAGCTAAGTGAGTATAGACACTTATAGTAAAAATAGTACTAATATAAGTCATAGGGGAAATTTGGTTATTTGGACACATCAAGTTGTTTAAACATAAATAGGATGCCTAATGTGTTAGGGATGTTGCTAAGAGTGTAGATGGGAGTTTGGTGAGTTATAAATGTATGTGTTAGTAGAAATATCAATATTTAATGGTCTAGGGGTATTTTGGTAAATTTTAATATATAATGGTGATAATTCCAATAAATGTGGTGGATAAGTGTTATATGGTTTTAAAGATGAAAATAAGGTTTGGTGACATTAGTATTACATGTTTGGGCATAAATGGTGATATTATATCGTATTGGGATATTTTGGTAATTTTAAAGGTGCAAGGATAATTATACTAATAAATGTGCATGCTAAGTAATAACTAGTGTCAAGTAAGCAAATAAGGTGTGGTGGCATTAGTATTAGATGGTTAGGCATAAATGGTGATAATATATGATATTGGGGCATTTTGGTAATTTTGATGGTGTAAGGGTAATTATACTAATACATGTGCATGCTAAGTTTTATGTGGTGTTAAGTATGAAAATAAAGTTAGGTGGTATTAGTATTACATTTTTGGGCATGAATGGTGATATCATGTGGTATAAGGACATTATGTTAATTTTGAAGGTGCAAGAGTGATTATATTAATAAATGTGCATGCTAAGTGTTATGTGGTGTTAGGTATGAAAATAAGCTTTTGTGGCATTAGTATTACATATTTGGGCATGAATGGTGATATCATATGGTATAGCGGCATTTTGGTAATTTTAAAGGTACAAGGGTGATTATATTAATAAATGTGCATGCTAAGTAATAATTGGTGTTAAGTATGAAAATAAAGTTTCGTGGCATTAGTATTACATGTTTGGGCATGAATGGTGATATCATATGATATAGGAGCAATTTGGTAATTTTAAATCTGTAAGGGTGATTATATTAATAAATATACATGCTAAGTAATAATTGGTGTTAAGTATGAAAATAAGGTTTGGTGGCATTAGTATTATATGTTTCGGCATAAATGGTGATATTATATGGCATAGAGGCATTTTAGTAATTTTAAAGCTGTAAGGATGATTATACTAATAAATGTGCATGCTAAGTGTTAAATGGTGTTAAGTATGAAAATAAGGTTTAGTGGCATTAGTATTACATGTTTGGCTAAAAGTGGTAATAATATATGGCATATGACCATTTTGATAATTTTGAAGGTGCAAAGGTGATTAGATTAATAAAGGTGCATTTTAAGTAATAATTGATGTTAAGTATGAAAATAAGGTTTGGTGGCATTAGTATTACAAGTTAGAGCATGAATGATGAATTTATATGACCTAGGAGTATTTTGGTAAATTTGATGATGTAATGGTGGTTTGCTAATAAACATGCATGATAAAAGTTAATTGGTGTTCAATGTGAGAATTAGTATTTACTGTCTTAGTATCATCTCTTTTAGCATGGTTATCAATATTACATGGCCTAAAGACTTTTAGTAGTTTGGGCATGTATTAGGGTGATTATTCTGATGAACACGTATGGGGCAAGTCCAACCAAAAGGAGCTATGACCATGGGTGAGAAGAGTAGGGTTGGTTGCTATCAATGGATATGGAGGGTAAATGGTGACATAGCAGAGTAGTTTGCACATTTGGGGGAGTCCATGGAGTGTTAAAGGATGAGAGACTACCAAAAGAGTGGAATTAGAGTTTCTAGGAATGCTTGATTTGGAAGGTTAGCATCACATGAGTAAGATGGGGGAGTTAGGCAACAAAACCTTAGGGGATGGATAATCATGGTAACATATGCTCGATTGTGGGAGTTTTGGGCTAATTAAGTAGTAGAGAAGGGGTTAGGCCCATTTGGGCCAAATTATGGTTTTGAGGATTAACCCTAGGGGCCATTATTATCATATGTGAGGAATAGGGGAAATGGGCTATGAACCATGAGAAAAAGGGTTCTAATAGATGTTTGGGTTGGTGGATAATTTCGGAGACTCAATTGATCATTAGGGAGTGTGGATATCTCAGTTTAGGGGGTTAGGGTTTCCATGAGGTCATGATTGGTCGAGTTGGTAGTAGGTCAGGATTCTTACATGGTTTGTGTATAGATGTGTGTGTGATATCTGAATAAATAAGACACTAATTACTTAAAGTGATCATTGAGCCAAGCTCGTGTGTAGGATATTTGCTGGTCAACTGCTCATTATAGTGGTTAGCAGTGTTTTGCCTTTGATTGTATTATATTTATTAGTCTATCGGTTATAATAGTGGTCAAGCGCGTTCTACCTTAGATTGTATTATATTTACCAGTCCACTGGTCATAATAGTGGTCAGAAGTATTCTGTCTTAGATTTTCTATTATCGGTGCATCAGTGAGAATAGTGAGGGTTCTGAGCTCAAATAATGAAACCCTTGGATGATATTAATCTACAGAAAAAATACTAGTCACTTACAATAGAACACCCCATGGGTTAGAACCATGTGTATGATATTTACCGGTCCACCAGTTATAATAGTGGTTAGGAACGTGTTGCCCTAAATTTCATAATCATCGGTTTATCAGTCATAATAGTAAGGTCCTCGAACCACGTAGACATAATCCGAGAAATGAATAATTATGACACTATTAGCTTGAATATAAATAATAATGAATGAACTAATATGTCCTATTGATTTGTATGGCATTCTTGTTGTGATGTTGTTGAGAAGGTTTGTGTGTCGATCATGCAAGTTACTCTCCTCGTTGAGGATGACGCGATTATCTAATTATACTACAAAGAGTATTGCTTGAATGTTCCAATTATAAGTTTTGTCACTTCTAAGTGAATGGGCATTTATGGCATGTGATCTTGATGCATATAGCTATCCAAATGATTATTGTATTTCAGGTAATACATGTACTATTCTATAACTATGTGTTTGATGTGTTGCATGCGGGCCTTACATATAAGTCTCGTATAAAGGGTTACTTAGTACTGTAGTACTTAATCATTCCTTTCTTGAGCCCCTACTTATTCAATGGGTAGTGGCCTTTCCAATTGTAGGTTAGCTCGCAAGATCCCTTTGGGATTGTGAGGGTAGGGTTATCTAGAATGCTGACTGGTGTATTGAACAGGGAAGTCATCATGAATCTTTCTTAAAACTTTTTATCATTCCTTTCTACTGACATTTTCTTTGTAACCACAATATGTGTATTTTCTTTGAAAGGTGATTTAATCTTCCTAACTATTGCGCTACTCTGATTTGTAAATTTATCCTTGAAATTTAAGTAAAGTATGTTTTTAGCCTTAGCACTTAGTATCGGAATGGTGGAAGAAAATCGGTTTGGTACTAAGTGTGGCGGTAGCACCCCAAAATTTATTATACTTGCTTCCGCATAAATATTTTTTTAAAAAATTTTAGTAATAAATTTTGGAGGGTATTACAATAGTACTGTTGGCCATTCCTGACATCCACAAGCCATTTTTTCTTTTTAGAAGATAATTGATTGGTTACACTCTTCTTGTTGTGAAGATTGTCCTCATAACGAATAATATTGATTCTCAATAGTTCAATATTAGCTTTAGATGCTTGCTTTTATCTTTCTAGGTAGTCTTTAATGCTCCATTTGGTTCATGAAAAGTTTTAAAGAAAAGAAAAAAAATAAATAGGAAAATAATTTTTTGTGTTTGATATTTATGAGATGGTGAAATAGAAAAAGAGTAAGGAATAAAATTACTAAAGATTAACTATATGGTTTTCTTTAAGGAAAGTTTAAAGGAAATTATTTTAATTTAATTTTTTTTCCTTAAAATTTCTTAGAACCAAATAGAGCTTAAAGCTAGCAAGTTGAGATTTGAGAAAATCTACATCGAGTGTAGAAGACTTCAACTTGCTTTTCTCGGTTTCCAATTCAGATATTCTAGGCTTAAGGAATTCTTTCTTGACTTTCAAGATGAATGGGAACTCTAAGTTTCCTTATATTCATCCTCTATCTGTCGGAAATCTCTAGCACTTTGAGAGAAACAATAAAAAATCTTCTTTTTGATAAAAGAATTGTAACAAATAATAGGTGAAAAGTTCCTAAAACTACTACATTAATATTATTACATGTATGAAGTAAGGACTTATTTTATACCTGAAAGGTAAATTTCAAGTAAGATCTTAGTAAAGTTGTTGTCCTCAAGTCGCTGACAATCCTCCTATCCTAATATAATATTATTGCCTTAGTTAGCTTAAGATCTATAATATCATCTGCATAACAATCGAAGAAGGAGTGGTCTTTGTGCATGGTTAAAAGTGGCCCCATCATCTCTGAAAAAGACATTAAAGCTACTCTTAAAGAATTCTTTCATCAGAGGGAAATTATCTAATTTAGGTATCCTGGTGTTAGGACCTTCTAACATAATAGGAGTAGTAGTAGTATTGTCAGCACCCAATGATCCAACATATGTTTTTGAAGTGCCACCTACACTTGTGTTCGCCTCTATATGTGGGGGAGGAATAGTATTGGCTCCTAGGAAAATTTAGGTCTCACCATAATTTCTTCCTCATCACTACCACCTCTTTGAGTATGACCGTTTCTTTATAGGGGTTCGAGACGATAGGAAGTTGAGGTTCCCTCAAGGAGTGGGTCATCAGCTCCTTACCTTTCTAAAGAGCCTTATTGTATAACTTTATTTGTAAGTGATTGACGATAATTTTATAATTTTATTTGTAAGGGACTGACGACCTTCTTGTGTAAGTGATTGGCGATCTTTTTAGTTTTTGTAAACGTATGGCTTGGACTGTCAATAATATAATCAAAGCCTATTCTATCTATGCAAGAGAAATAACTAATGCACTTGGCTGTCAGAAACTTACTAAAGTTTAGCTTGCATGTCCCAAGAGAGTGATTGACACGATGAAAGAAATTTTGATGGAAATGATGATATAGATCTTTTTTAAATTGATATTACTAAGCCCTCACAAGATTAAGTCAAAGGATGAAGGGCAACCCAAAAGCTCCGGCGCAACCTTATTAGTTCTATACTTGGCCGGTCTCCTATACAATACAAGAATAGTTTACTATGCTCGAGCATATAATATTTTTTCCTCTTCTTTCTCTCTTGTTCTACTTTTATATATATGGGTCTTGCACCTTATTGGGGATTCAAAATTCATAATACAACACTATCATTTTTGATCTGTTTTTAAATTTTTTTTCCTCAACACCTCTTAATTATTGACACCCTCCTTTATGAATAAGAACCTATTAGTTTATAAATCATTAACTATATTTAAAAAATGTGCATATGAATTAAAAATGTATATTATTTTTTATTTTTTGCTTCCTAACACTTTTTTTTTTCCTTTTTTCTAAGATGGTTTATTTTCCATTTATTCCCTCCTTGCAACACTACCTAATGTTGGCTGCCCATTTAGCTTTTGTTAATCTTTTATGTCACTTGCTGATTGTCATTATTTTATTCAATCTCACAACTAATGTACATAAGCTTTGTTTGATATAATGTCTTCATCTCAAAAAATATTTTAAAACTTTTACTTCTTCAAAATATAGATAAATATAATTTCTAATTTAAAACTTTATCATTTTATTTTTATTTTTTTGGGCATATGTTATCGTATCCTAAAATGTCGACCCTCCATTTGCTTTGCTTTTTATTTATTTTTATTTTTTATTTAATATCTATTAGGTTGATAATTTTTTAAAAAAATATTAAAAATTTATATTTTCTATGATAAGGATTATAAATGAATTAAGTTAAATTAAATATTTCTGGACTCAGACTTGATTCGTTTAATTAAACGAACAAAATGAATCAAATTTTTAATAAACTAAATTTTATGAATTAAAGTCATCTAATAAAATAAATTTTAATTTTTAAGTTTAGACTTTATTCATTTAATAAATAATTTTAAAATTAGAATTTAAATTTAATTTATTTGATAAAGTAAACGAGTAGATCTAAATTTTTAGGGAGACGAATCGAATAACTCTTCTATAGTTAACCACCGAAGGATTTTTGTCCAAACGAGAATGAGAAAAACGCAAGGAATATCTGGACGCTTGCCATAAATTTCAGCTCATTTCGTTCGTGTTGGTGCACAACGCTAGGTCCCTACCCGCTCTCACTCTCTGTGACTGAGATCTGATTCAGTCTTCCAACTCCCAGGTAATTCATCCCTAACCCTAAATCCTTGGCCTTCCGTCGTCCCCCTTTCTCTGAACTTTCAGATTTCGTTGTTTCTTGTACCAATTCTTCTGAAGGTAACAATACTATAATGCTATACCTCTCCGCGTCGTTGCCGTTTTTGTTTTCATGGTCAAATCTGGGCCTCTTTGTTTCATTTTTTATTTATTTCAGGATCGCTGTTTAACTTTTGTAATTTGTGCATGCTTCATATGCCACAAAAATCTTTCTTATCTATTCTGAATTCGTTTAGTTGCATTGTCTGTGGGGACTATTGTGATTTCGCCGACGTTGACGTCTATGTTGCTGTTTAGATTGATTGTGTCTACTTTGTGGTGCAATTGCTTCTTAATGGGCCAATTTATAGTGCTTTTTTCCCAATTCCCTTTTTGTTGATGGGGTGATGAGTTTGATTGTGGCGAGGAATAGGAAAAGAGAATAGATTAATGGGTTCGGTAAAGATGGCCTTTGGGGTGTTACCGATCCATTTTATGCGTATAGGAAGAAGAGAGGGGGAAGGTTTGAAGGCGCAGGAGCATTATTTGATGTATAGCAATGACAATCTGGTATCAGCCCTGTCTGGTCTGGTTTGATATATAGTAAAATTTTGGTACAAATCAACTCAGGATGGCTCCTGCCAACTGCTATTTTCAGTCTGCTCTTTTAGACAGAAAATACATAAATACATAAATAAATAAATAAATAAAAACACTATATTTCAACCGAAGTTTATATAAAATAAGATCCTGTGAGGATCATCGATAATACTTACAACTGGTCCAGTCTACTAATTTCTGCCTGTTATCTGCTAATTTATATATTTGATTTCACTATTTGATGGATTGAATTGTAATTGTGTTATGATTCCAGAGCTGTGGTTGGATGTTTCCTTCATTTTATTCTGCTTCTGAGAGATGTCCAATTAAAACTTGGATTTTTGGTGAGTAGATAAATATCTCATTTTTATGAAAAGACTGTTGTGTAAGTATTGTTCCTCATCCGATGATCTTATCTCTCACATTTAGTAGAAGAATAGGCATTTATTTGGAACTTTTTAAAAACATAATTTTAGCCATAATCACTTTTGGAAAAACTTACAGGCTTAAAGTTTCCAGCAAATTAGTCTCTTTGGATAAAACTTACAGGTTTATTGTAATTTTTTTTTTGCAACTTTTGCCCCCTTAAATATTCCCGGGGGGGGGGGACTTGGCAACTTCGTAACTTTTAGGGATAATTCACTGCTAACCTTGTGATTCTGCATGATTCTGAGCTTATCCCCAGAATTTAAAACAGTTACATGTTTCCCCTGAGGTTAGTATGATTTATTGTATGCCCCTACTTTTAATGGTTTTTGTCTAGAAAAAGAGGGAGAAGGTTAATAATGGAGGTTGAATGTAGAGAGATGACTCAACAATGGAGGTCGAGGTGTTGAGGAGAAAAAGAAGGGGGAGGAGGGAGTACATGTAGGGGAACCCACATGATGGGGTCTATCAGAGAACGCTAATAATGGATTAGAAAAAAAGGTTAACCATATTGAACAGAATCCATTAATGTTGGGAGATTTTGTGAATTACGCTACCCTTAGGGGAAATATGTGCACATTCCAAACCTCTGGTTGAAGCTTAGAATCATGTCAAACCAGAGTTATTGCATTAATTATCGCTATATTTTACATGCAATAAAGCCTACAAGATATCCGATCTTGTGTTACATTTGATTCATTTGAGGTGGCACAATGCTAGTTGATATAATGATATTTCTGAATTGTCTATGAGCACTTGTAATTTTTCTTTCTTATTACCTCTGATCCATTTCAAAACATCGGCTTCAGAACTTGATTAGAAATGGGTCGTGGAGTCAGCAGTGGTGGAGGGCAGAGTTCTCTGGGATACCTCTTTGGTAGTGGTGAGGCACCCAAAGCACCTGCCAACAGTGCTCCAGCCCCAACAACTGATGCCCCGGCCGCCAAACCTGCTGCCTCTCAACCGGCAGAGATAGCCAAACAAGTTCCTGCTGGAATTCACAGTAGCAATGCAAACAACTATTTCAGAGCTGATGGCCAGAATGCTGGCAACTTCCTCACGGTATGGTTGCAGATTAGTGTCAAGTCCACAATTCCTTGCCCCAGCCCATATTGCAGTAAATGTTGTATGTTATGTCTGTTCTGATGAGCAGCATATGCAGGTCATAAGTTTCTAGTTAAAGGTCCATAAAGTCTGAAATTGACAATTCTAAGATCCATCTTCAAGTTTTCTGCTGCTACATTAAAAAGGCTTGCTTAGGTCTCTGACAAATCTCATGATATCCGTCTGGGTGTTGTGGTTGACTATTATACTGAACTTTACCCTTGAAAACAGTTTCCTGATGTTGTTCCTTCAAATTTAATTTTTATTTACCATTTTTGGTACTCCGATATGGAAAATGAAATCTTGGAGTCTTTGTAATGTTGTCTAATACCAGTGTACTTGAGCCCTTGGTGAACCGATTATCGTATAAAAGAACTCATTTGTGCTTTTATTTCCCTTGTCCACAGAACTTGTATGACGATTTTTTGGATTGGCTTATGGAGTCAAAATGACAGGATATTATCCTAAGTTACTGTGTAGTCTCTATTCCCTTAGCCTGTAGAAGTAACATCCTATTATTGATTATTTTATGATCTCTGGTTTGGTCATCTAGACTGCATTACCGGCTTTGATTTTGGTACTAAGAGTTTGATCAAGTGGTGTTTGTTTGGCAGCATTGTAAAAGAGCACGTGATTTTTGTTTGAGTTACCTTATTTAGCTAGGGCTGGTCTGAAGTGTTGGTTGCCCTTGCATAAGAATGTAGTACTTTCAGTTGTGTTGAATGTCATTATGCTTCTCTGTGCACCTGCCTTTTTGCCATGTTTTGAAAGAAGTGGGCTAAGATGAACCGTCCTCCTTCTGCAACTGTAGCTCCCTGATGCTGAAGGCCTAAAGGCCCGTAACTTATGAAGGGCACCCTTTAAACTGGCATCTCCAAGTTCTGAACTGTAGACTTTCTCATATATGTTTTTACTTTATTTTATTTTATTGATGCAATATATACTTGTCATGCAACACATACTTGTCATTGATTTGGGGCGGTCATCCTTTTGTTTTTTTTTGTAGGACCGACCCTCAACTAAGGTTCATGCTGCCCCCGGTGGTGGATCGTCTTTGGGTTATCTCTTTGGCAGTGGACCTGGTGCTGGTAGTAGTAACTAGTACTTGGAAGACCTGTTCTCTTGCATTGGAAGGACCGTTTCTTTTTGTTTTATCCCAAAGAGGTGTTGGCGTTGCTGTTGTCTTACATCGTTTACAATGAAAAGTTATATTGTTAATCATGTACTGTAGTATATAGAATGGTCATTGCTGGATTATCACATCAAAAGTCTGACAAAAAGTTGGTTAAACATCTTGTACTATTCACCTTCTTAAGTGACCATAATGAAGAAAAGGCTTTAGCTTCGCCCTCAATTTTTCTCATGTTCAGTGTCAGGTATTTGCTTGATTATTACCTTCGAGCTGTAGTTCTTTTCTTCGTTCATAGGTTGGGTTCATATACCAGCATCTCAATAAAGTATGCCTAAGAAGAGTAGAGTAGTTTAGTGCAATAAGCACAAAGGATTTAGTTTTTTTTGGCATCCTTCTATCTAGTCTAGTTCATATGAAGAAGGGGGAAAGACGGAAGTAATATTTCTTAGAATTAGTAAAACACTGTTGGATACAAGAAAATGATTATAAAGTATGCCTAAGAAGAGTAGAGTAGTTTAGTGCAATAAGCACAAAGGATTTAGTTTTATTTGGCATCTTTCTATCTAGTCTAGTACATATGAAGAAGGGGGAAAGACGGAAGTAATATTTCTTAGAATTAGTAAAACACTGTTGGATACAAGAAAATGATTATAAGCAGTTTACAACTAAGAAAAAGAAATAAGTGTTTACTAGTTTCGGGGATGCTAAAGTTGATTAGTTCCATCACTTCCATGCTAGCATGCATTGTCTCTGTCAATTTTCGAATCTCATACGGTGCTATTTCAAAGGTGGTACAGTTTCTATACATACATACAAAAGTTCGACAGACGTGTCATTTGCAAAAGTTGACGTACCCGCAACAAAATTTTATATCAAGGGAGCACAAAACATACTATTCAAAATTTTCTAAAGTAATTTAAATGTTTTTTAGGACTTAACTCAATACCGAAGTTGTAGAACTAAAAGCCACAGGAAGAGGGAGGTCGCTTTACATGGTTTAGGGGAAATGCAGGGAGCTGCTTGGATATATATTTTCTCAATTCAGAGTGGTTACCACTTTTTTGATGTTAGTTTATGTTCTGCAAAGAGGTTAGTCATACCACTGTCTGTTATGAGTGGTCTGGAATAACCTGAACTTTGGTCAAAAGTCTTCACTTAATGATGACTCCAAATGATCTTTATGAGTGGAACTAAACTCATACAGATCAGTTGTACCTTAGTGTTAAGAATTTGCAACGATACCTCTCAGTTGGATAATGAATCATCAAACTCAATCTTATTAGGCCTGATCATATGGGATGGATCTACGACATACTTCCTCAACTATGAAATGTGAAATATGTTTTGGACTTACTCAACAAAGTTTATCACCTACCTCAAAACCATCAATATGTCGCTTTTGATCAACATAACTCCTTTGATGACTTTGAGTTATCCTTATCCTATTCTGAAGTAGGGGGACCTGTAATGTCATCTCCTCAATGAACTCGTGCCCCAATATAACATACTAATATCTTTCCAACACAACAAGCTATGGTACTTACATCCATATAATGCCTTAAACAATGACATACTTATGTTGGAGTGTTAACTATCATTGTATGAAAATTACACCAACTAAAGTCTATCCTCCTAGCTGCCCTACAAATCTAAGATACAAGCTCTCAACATGTTCTCCAAGGTCTAAATTGTCCTCTTATCCTGCCCATTTGTAGCTAGGCAAAAGGTAGTACTCCCATATCCTTTGGTAAATTCCTCCGTAAGTATGAAAGGAACCTAGAATCCTAGTAGTATATTATGTTGTTAGGTGTATCATGCTGACTCACCACATACTTCATATATGTAATGGCTAATTATCCCATACTCCAAGTGGACTTCATTAGGATAAAAAATATTGATATGGCCAAGTGGTTGACGAACCAGATTATATCACACCCACTAGGAGTCCTTAATTGACCACTCATAAAGTCCATGGAAATGGAGTCCCACTTCCATCTTAGAACATCCAATGAATAAACCAATCCTATATGTCTATAGTGTTATATCTTGACTTTTTGGCAGGTTAGACATTTGGATAGGAACTCAGTCTCCTATTACTTCATGTGAGGTAACTAATAGATTATCCTAAGTTATTATATAACTCATTCTCTCTAGAGTGTACAAAATACAAAGAATAATAACCCTCCTCTAAAATCCAGTGCATCCTATTAGCACAAAATTATGGCACACACCAACAAATACTTCCATCCTCATGAATACCGAAGCCCTTAGATCTACCATCTCATATCTTTGGCCAAATTTGCTTAAGCATGATGTCTCAAAGTTGTTCCACTTGAATATTATTAAATAAAGTAGGTGTGATAGTCAATGCGCTCATTCAAACTCCAAATCACCTTATTGAATTAGACATATTCCCATCTCTCCAATCTTTTCAAGAAACTTATTAGTCACCACACAAAAACTCAACGTGTGTGATGCCTTCCTACTCAAGATATCTACAATAACATTTGCCTTACCCTAATGGTATTTAAATCTCGTCATCATAATCCTTCACTAGCTTCAACCGTGTACTCTATCTTATAGTCACTCCTTTTGAGTAAATATTTATTGGAAACTCTTGTGGTTGGTGAAGAATATGCAATATGCCTCTGTAATCCCCCAAAATTTTTGAAAATCTATATTTTAATAAATAACTTTATTTGAAATAAAATTAGCCTGTAAAATTAGTTATTTTAATTATTTTATAGATTTTAGAGTATGTAAATTTGGATAAAAGTATTTAATAAATTAAAAATAAATATTTTGCTATTTATCATATTATTTTATTTAAATAATTTTCCAAAACTAATATTTTACCAACTTTATCCTTTTTAAACTAAAATATTAGATTATAATAAATTAAATTATTGAATTAAATAATTTACCAAGAATATTATATTTTACGATTTTATAAATTAAATTAAATCATTTTTCCTATTTTTCCATTCCCTTTTTGCCCTTTTTCCTTTTTTCCTCTTTCTTCTTTTCTTTTTTCTTTTTTTTTTCCTTTTTCCTCGGGCTGCCTCGCCAGGCCAGCCCTCTTCCCCCCCGGCGCGTTTGGGCCAGGCCCGTCCCCCAGCCCCTTCTCCTTCTCGCGCCCGCCCAGCAGCCAGCCGCCTCCTTTTCTTTTTTTCCTGACCGGCCGGTCCGACCGCCCACAGCCTGCTCCTTTCCCTTTCTCTCTTCTGCCACGCCCGACCACCATTTCTGTAATGGTCGAGCACGCCGCCGCCTGCAACTGCCACCGGCCACCACCTACCTCCCTGACCTCTCTCTCCTCCTCTCTCCCCCGTCACTTTCTTTCCCAATTCGAACCAAACCGCCCCTGTACCATAGCCCGCGTACCCCTCTTCCTTTCCCTCTTCTCCCCTTCTCTTTCCCTGCCAACCGACCACCACCTGCCACCCTTGTCCTCTCGCCGGCCAGCCCCTGCCCCTCTCTTCTCCCTCTTCTTTTTCTCCATCTCCCCAGCCTTTCATTCCCCTCATTTTCGAACCATCATCCCCATCCCGAGCTCCCTCCTCTCTCCTTCCTTCTCCCTCCATTTTTTTCCCGTTTTTCTTCTCACCGCCGCCCTCCGCCGCTTGAACCACCAAGCCCAACCCCTGCGCCACCTCCTACCATCGTCTACTACCACCCTGCACCACCACGCCGCCCCTCGAGCCCTACACTTCCTCCCTTCTCCTCCTCTTCCTTTTTCTTCCCAGCTTTTCCCCTTACAGCCGAGCCACCTGCAACCGCCGTTTCCGCCGTCGTCCGGCCACCTCTGCCGCCACCCAACCCACCGTTCGACACCCTGCAACCCCCTCTACAACCGCCATGTCTTAGTTGGCCGAAACCAACTCTTGCACCCCTCCATTTTCCCCTCTCCTTTTCCTTCCTTCACAACCCCTTTCCCTCGACCCTCCTCGTCAGCCAACTTCGCCGCCTTGCCTCCGCCGTATCCGCCGCCCTATGCCACCGTGAAACCACCCTTAGCCTCCACCTACACCTTCTCTTCACTTCTGTACCATTCCCTTGCCTTAGAACCTCCCCCAACCACCTTCTTTTCTAACCTAAATACCCTAACCCGAAAATAATAGATTTTGCTTCCTTCACCCCCCTTTGAACCCTTCCACCCCTTATTTTTGCATGAGACTCACGCTGCTCATGCAGCGTGAGCTCCCCTTGATTTTGGAAATCATTTAGCTAATTTTTAAGGTATAATAGTATTTTATGTTAAGTGTTTTACTAATTAAATTTTATAAAGTTTTATCCTTTTTAACTTCTTATTTCTAACAATAATGATGGATATTATTTTTAGGTGTTGAGTTGCTAATTATGCTTGGTAAGATTTGATATTTTGCCGGATTAAGGTAACCGTTAATCCTCCCTTAAATATATGGAAAAACGCATGCTAGCACATTTAGGGTTTAGTATGATTTTATGCATGTTTTGTATGCTTAGCATGATATGTTTATGGTTTCTTATATTGTTTGTTAAAAAGAAAAAGCATGATAACTTTTGTGCCATATGTAGGTATGTTAAATAAAGAAGGAGTTGGAATATGGATAGAAATGTTAAATACTTGTTTATGATGTACCATGTGGTTAATGCATGAATGATGTTATTGTTTAAGGGTATTTTAGTAATTATGCTTATGAGGTATATAAATCAATGTGTGTAGTTGCTAATGAGTATTATGTTGAAAAATGACAAGTTGGTGGACTTAGATGATAAAAATGAAGTATTAATATCATTATTTTATGTAGTGTTAGTAAATTCATAAAAATGGTGAATAAAGGGGTTGAGTGGAAATTTTATAAGTGGAAAGGGTATTTCGGTAATTCTTGAGATAAAAGAATAATATGGAAATTTTATGATTAAATGGTCAAATGATAGTTTACAAGTAAAGGATAAAATTGTAAGTTGTGAGAAAGAAGGCTAAAATGGTAATTTTGGAAGTAGGGGTAAAATAGTAATTTTGGATGAAGGAGGGCACTATGGTAATTTTGGAGGTAAAGGGGCAAAATCGTAATTTCATAAGTAAAGGGTAATATGGTAAATTTTATAAGTGAATGGTGAAGTGGTAATTTATAAGTAAAGGGGTAATATGGTAATTTGGGAAAGAAGGGCAAAATGGTAATTATGTATGGAAAGATAAAGATGGTAATCTTGGATGTGAAAGGGTAAAATAGTAATTTGTAAAGTAAAAGATGTATGGTGGTAGTTTTCATAAATAAAAGGATATATTGGTAAAATTGGATGTAAGGGGTAAAATGGTAATTTTGTAAATAAAAGGATATTATGGTAAACTTGGGAGTAAGGGGTAACGTGATAATTATGATAACGACCAAAGGTAATTTAGAAATTAAATTATGATTGTAGAAGGGCAATTGGATAAGTATGATGCTATAGAAGGGTAATTTGGTAAATTAACCAATTAAAGGGCATTATGGTAATTTTAAATATGGAGAAGGGTAAAATTGGTAATTGTAATTATGAAGAGGGGTAAATTAATTATGAGGAAGGTTAATTTGGAATTTATGATAATTGAAAAGGGTAAATGGCAATTAAAAATAATTGAGAGAGGTAAAATGGTAATTACGATAAGGAGAAGGGCAATTTGGTAATTTATCAACCTCAAGGGCAATTTAGTAATTATAAAAAAGGACAAGGGCGATTTGGTAATATAACCAACCAAAAGGGAAATATGATAAGCGTAGTAATTATGAGGGGTGAATGGTGATCTAAAAAGTGTAGGAGACAATTTGGTAATCTAAAGTGGACAAGGGGTAATTTGGTAATTATGCAACCTTAAGGGTAATGTGGTAATTTATCAAGTAAGGAATGGATACTTAACAATTATATAAGTAAAGGAAAAATGAGTAGTTTGTACCTAAAGCGTCTTTGAGATTGTGGAACATTAATATGATTAAATAATGCTGATTAGCCAAGTAAGAGTATTTGATAATTAGGATGACCTTAATGGTTTCTCTGTGATATTCTGGATAATCATCTGAATAAGAAACTGTAACACCCCCAAATTTCACTCCTGGAAATTTTTTTTTGAAAGAATAAAGCGAAAGCTAGGAGAGAATTCGGGAGATGTTACCGCCACATCTAACACAAGATAAATGTCAACCATCTATCTCATGTTAGATGCAAGGCTAAAACCTGTCAAACAATTACATTTGAATTTTAAACCTTATCAGCGTACGAGAAATTAAAAGTTAATTACAAAGACATTGGAAATTTAAATACAACACTTGTAACTTCCAAAGATGAATACAGGTGAACAAGAACAAATCCCGAAGGATCAATATCCGGATTGCCTACTCACTCAAGTCAGACCTTCCACCCCGAAACAATATACGATCTTAAACCTGCACAAGAGGTCTGCTCCCCACCATCGGTGGATCATCACAGGACCCATTCAACCAGTGTAGTATCAATACGGGTCCAATACTGAGTAAGTCTCGCTACCTTACCTTATAGGAGAGATATCATCAAGTGCATATTGAATCATGTTGCATTACGTTGACACAATAGTATGCCTACTCAAACCCACATCACAAGTCCTACCATACACATATAATAACATGCGAAATATATGTAATATCTTAAACCGACAAAAGATTCAGATAAACCAACCAAGCATTTATGGATAATGTTAAACCAACCAACCAGACATTTTTGGACAACGCCAAACCAAACCAAGACGAATCGGGCATTTATCAAACGGGCATTTATGGGCAATGCCGAACCAAACCAAGCCTAATCGAGCATTTATCAAACGGGCATTTATGGGAAATGCCGAACCAAACCAATTAGGCATTTAGCCTCGCGGACATTACTTAGGGACATATCCAGCCCCGAGCATTACTTAGGGACATGCTCAGCCCCAGACATTACTTAGGGACATGTCCAGCTCCGAGCATTACTTAGGGACATGCTCAGCCCCGGACATTACTTAGGGACATGTCCAGCCCCGAGCATTACTTAGAGACATGCTCAGCCCCGATCGAGTAGACTCGTTCATTAGATCTCTGGTAAATATAGTCGATTCACATCATAGTCTTTATTAATTCATGTGAGTGCGGGAACCCCACTATTATAGCCGGTGGAACGGTCGCGAGGGCCATGCCCTGCCACTATTATAGCCGGTGGAACGGTCGTGAGGGTAATATACCCTGCCACTATTATTTGCCGGTGGACCGGTCTGGCCCCGACTCACAAGGTATTCCATTGTAAATATTAGTATCTTTCCATGTCTTATCACTTTTACGTTTGGTTTGTTGAGCACGAAATCCCCCACTATTATAGCCGGTGGAACAGTCGCGAGGGCACATGCCCTGCCACTATTGTAGCCGGTGGAATGGTCGCGAGGGTAAGATCAACACTTCCAATATAAAATTAAATACATTTTAAACAATATTATAAAATCAATTGAGCGAAACAGTTCAATTATACGACCCAATTTCATTACACCCAAAATTTGACCTAGAATTCAAATTCCGATAAATTCTGCATAAATTTCTCAAATTGACGGTTCCCACATGAAATTAGATACATTTTAAAACATATTGTATAATCAATTTGTCCGAAATCGCAAAAACGGGCGGATCCAAAAAATTTGGGCATAACCCGGCTAAAAATCCAAATTTTCCAAAATTCCAACACAACCACACAATTAACCTATCCAAATCAATCTTACAGCACATATATACATAATCAAACAATCAATTTAGCTTTTTATAAGCTAATTCATACCCAATTAATCAAAATAAGGGTTAGGGTTTTCGGAAATGTATACCAATGAAATCGACACAAAGCAAGACAAGAAAATGCCGGAGAAGCTTCGTCGGAGGCTGGGGGTGGCTCGCCGTTCGTCGCCCAAGCTCGCCATGGCCGGACGGCGGCTCGCCGCTGCTGTGCGTGGCTCCTTCGACCGCTGCTGCAGCGGTTGTTGCCGCGGCTGCTGGTGCGCGGCTTCGACTGCTGCTGCTGCGTCGACGGTGGTGGTCGGCGGTTGGAGGTCGACGATCGACGAAGGAGGAGCAGGGAGGAGGAGTTGGGGAGATGGAGAGGGGCGAGGGAGGTCGGCTAGGGTTAGGGTTAGGGTTGCGAGACAGGGAGTCGGGGAAAGGGAAGAGAGAAAGAAAAAGAAGAGAGGGGGGTCGGTACCGACGGTGCGGGGTTCTCTTTTTTTTTTCTTTTTTTTAAGGTAAAATACTAAAAATATCAAAATATTATTGGGAGATTTTATCTAAAATTTATTTCGAACGGATCCGAAGACTTAAAATTAATAAAAAGCTATATAAAGAATTTTAGAAACATTTTCAGAAGAATTTACTAACGAACGTAAAAATTTATATTATTTACAAAAATGTATTATAAGAACTTGAAAAATTATTTAAAAGTATATAATAAAATGTTTAAGTCAAATTCTAATAAATCAAGACCAATTTTAATAATTTCCGAAATCGGTTTTCCGCAAACTAAAAAGCGTAGAACGGAAGAAGATTAATTTCAAAAAGAAATTCTTAAATAAGTTCCGAAAATATTTTTAATTTAAACTTCCCGAAAATATTACATTCAATTAATTAAAACGTCGATAAAATATTACTTCCCGAAAATGATTAATTACATTCAATTATGAATTCAAAATCGTTGATAAATCCATAAAACGAATCGAAATTAAAATAATTAATTATTTACATCAAATTACGCTAATAAAATCATTAAACTTAATAAATCTGAATTTTAAAAATACGGGGTATTACATCACTACCCCCTTAAAAAGGAACTTCGTCCCCGAAGTTCGGGAAAACCTAAGTAGTGGAAACTTGACAAAATAATTGAATAAAACATTGACCACAATAAATAGGTTAAAGTAAATCTGAAGAAAATAAAACGGTGTTTACGGAACCAAACCAAGCAAAGGTGATTCAAAACATGGCATAGGAAGTAAAGTAAAAGAAGGAGAATCGGTATTTAGTAGATCAAATACAACGGAATTCAAATACAGAAGAATTACATACTTAAAGTCAAAACAATTTACAAACATATTATTCTTTAAAATAAGGTCTTACAAAAGAATAACAAAAGTATAACATGAAGTTCAAATAGAATAAAGGAACGAAAATTCTAAAGGTTACACAACTCTAATAACACAACCAATGCACATAAAACTTTACACAAAGAGTTATCTTTATAACATCATACAAGAAAACAAGGCTATCTTGAGTATTAATGTTGTCTCCTCATCTATCTTGCCTTCCTTCAAATGCTTCCTCAAATCCTAACAATAATTCTTCTAGTTGTTGAGTTTCCTATAATGAAAGTAAATTTATGCTTCTTAGAGTTCCTCGGCTTATTCTTAGACCTCTCTCTTTGTTTCTTGCCCTTGGATCTTCCTCAACTCACTACAAGGGCCTCATACCTTAATGATAATGCCACACTACCTCCTTTTCTTGTCTCTTGTCCAAGAAGTGACATTGCTACCGATATTATTGCTACCTTATACCTAGAGCGGAAAGGCTTAGAAACACACAAAGAGTCTCTTAGCCATTTGGTAGATAACCTATGACCAATATAAAATGAACTTTATCCCCAAACACTATCTTTATGTTCTTCAACTAGATGAATATGTTCTGGAACTTATTTAGGTGCACAACAATGGGCTATATAAGTTCTTACCTCAATTCATAAAACTTCCTCATGATTTGCACATTGTTTCCAACTATCTTGTTTGCATAAAGAAAATCTAGCTTGGACCACACCCCGTAGACAACCATTTTTTTCCCGCAACACAATGAATAACACTATCATCCTTCCATTGACAAATATTACCACAAGCTCTTCTATCAAGCTTCTTTTACTCTCCTTATTTTCCTCTTATGCTCTTAAACACGACTCCTCTATTTTCAATTATATTTACTAGCTCATTCACATAGAGTAAGTCTACCATCTTACTCTTCCATGTTCTATAACTCGTGTTGTTCAAAATCACCATGGTTGGTTTACCAAATACCATTATTGCAATCCAATAATAAATACAAGGTTCGGAAAAATAAACCCCTTGGCTATGAAGACAATAATCCCCTTGGCTAGTTGCACAATTATGATAAAATATAAAAGTAAATTGTAAGCACAAAGAATGTAGATTTGTAGGATGGAGAATAAGAAAATTTTATTCAGTATGAATAATAGAGAACATTGAGAGCTTGCACTTCTATCTCACTTTTACAAAGGATTAGGAGAGGGTATTTTATACCTTCCCTCATCCTTGGCTAGAACACTCAATCAATATTATTTATTTAGCTTATATATCTTTCTACCTAATATTATTCATAGTTATTGAACCATACAAGTTACAACTTACTGATTGATTCTATAAGTTGATACCTATCAACTTATAGAATGTCATGCTAATGCGTATAAAATCTCTTATATTAAAGGATTTCCTAACCACTTTTTGAAACATCATCTTTGCTCACGTCTTCTCCCTCAATCATGGCCATGAGACCTTTTCTGTCAATTGATCAAATCAATTAGTCTTTGGTTGATTCTCCTTGATGACACCACTTGGCCAATGAACTTGGTTGTTTACCGTTAGCCGATGCTACCGGGTAACATCCCCTTGCCAATACCCTTAGTTGTCTACTTCCTGATGACTTTGGTCCTCTTTTATAGGAACCCCAACACTTCTCATGCTCTCATGGCTACATATTTTATCTCTTCTGTGTCCATGAATAGGGCTTAGGTTTTGTTATAAGGGGAAAAGTTCTGGGATCCTATGAACTTAACATATGCAACACTAAATCTATTTAAGGGAAGGTCCAAGGCATAGATAACATTTGTAGATATGACCCATGGTTTTTCTATAAGCACATCTTGATTATCAATAGGAAAAGGATTGATAAATAGATGAGAAATAACTGACATTCTCAAATCAATCCATAAAAGATGAGAAATAACATAAAATCACTAAATAGGACAAGGATATTACCCTTTGTTCATGATTGCTCTTCATTCTTTCAAGAAAACATTTCAAAAGTGGGATTTCCAATTGTTTCTACTAATGTTGCATTGCTATAAAGATTGAGATAATTAATATGAGGATAAGTCTTAAAATAACTTATTAATGACAAATAACATACATATAGAGTGATACAGATGTGAAGAGATTATCTTCTCCACGGGTACTATGAATGGTTAGGTTAGAGTTTCTCCTGAATTCTATCTGACCAAAATAACTATCTTGTTTGAATTTTTTTACTGTAGATAATTTACAACAGAAGATAAGGATGAGGGAATATTCTAATTGAAATACCTCAAAACCCTAATTTAAAGAGTTATGGCAAAATAGGGATTATTTAAGGAAAATTATTAAATAAATTATTTTATTTAAATAAGAGGAAGTAATTAAGGAAAAATCAAGAGGAAAATAAAAAATAATTTAATTGGGAAAAATTAGGATGTTTTGCTAATTAAAATGGAATTAAGAAAAAATCTTTCAAAAATCCTAAATTAACTTAAAAAGGAAATTTAATTATTATTTTAAATATCCCAAAATACTAAAATATTCTAAATACCTCAACCCATCTATTTTTCCTTTTCCCCCTCTTTTCTTTTTTTCTTTTCTTTTCTTTTCTTCCTCTCCTTTCTCCTTTTCTTTCTTTCCTTCCTCCCCGATCTAGGCAAGCCCTTCCCTCGCTGCCCAGACTTCTCCCTCTCTCACATGGCCCAAGCCTGCCACCCAGTTTGTCTCCCTCTTTTTCTTTATTTCTTTTCCCCTAGACCAAATGGTTCACACCCCTTCTCCTTCCTTTCTACCCTGACCTTCCTTCTTCCCCAACCCCTCGACTTCCTCTCTTCCCCGTGTAGGTACGCGGCCTCTACAACACCGCATGCTGGCCTGCCACCTCCACTCTCTTCCCCATTGATACCCCTCCCTTCTCCATCTTATCACTCTCTCTCTCTCTCCTCATGTGTGCCTATCTCTCCCTTCCTTTATCCTTCCCCGAGCTAGCAAACCTGCAACTTTGCAGGCCTGCACTGGCCGTGCATCGCTGGCTAGCAACCTGCCACGCGTGTTATCATCTTCCCCTTCTGTTTCCCCATCAATGGCCTATAAATAGCCTTCAACTGCCCCCATTGGACCTTTTTTCTTTGCATAGAAATTTTCTCCTTTTGTGCTCCACCGCCTATTCAGCCGTCCACTCCGTCGCTTCCGTCTAGCGCTGCTGCTCGAACCACCTCCCAAAATACTCCCTGCACCACCCTCCACCTAGCTACACCCCTCAACACCCTCGATCCTCCATGCACCAGTCACCTTGGCCATGTAAACTTGGCCATTCAACCAACTTCAACTCACCCACCGCCGCCCTTCGCGCAGCCGTTCGCAGCCTTCCCACCGTAACCACCACTCCCTCTACCCCCCAAAACTACCAACAGAATCTCCTCTACCTCCCCCTACCTTCCCTTTCTCTTGCCTCCCTCTTATTTTCCCTTCCTCCCTCTCCACCACCTTCGGCCACCACATCGACGCCGCCTTTTTTGGATGCGCCACCACCACCATTCCATCCCTCTCAACCTAGGGCATCCTCCACCACCTCAATCACCCTCTCATTCTCCCTCTCCTATCCTAAACAACCTACTTTCCATGTTTCTTCTTTCTTCCCCCCTGTCGCTGGTGCTATGCGCCGCCACCGGTGTCACCTAGTTACCACCAACCCTAGGTGGTACCCCAACCCTTAAAACCCTATTTATGCTATTATTATTTCTTTTATTTGTATTAATGTTGTCATCCTTATTATTATTATTATTATTATTATTATTATTATTACTATTATTACATTACTATTATTTTTATCATTATTATTACTAGATATAGCCTCGGGATATTTATCCCATTATTATTTTAAATAATTCGAAACCCTATTTTATTTATTATTATGATTATCCTTATCTTTATTACCATTAATATCATTATTAATTTTATTATCATTATTATTACTATTACTATTTTTATCATTAATGCTAACTTTGGCATGTTATTACTAATATTATTATTGTAAGTGTTTGAACCCTTTGTATTACCATTATCTCGATTATTACTATTATTAGTATTATCCTTAAGAACATTATCATTATTGTTATTATTACTATTATTATATTATTATTTTTATTACTAACACTATTATTAACCTTAACCTTATTATCACTAAGGTTTCTATTATTATGATTATTAGGACCCATTTTAAGTATTATTCTTAAGATTAGAACTATTACTATTATTACTATTATTTTTACTGCAACTATTATTATTACTATTATTAGTAGTATTGAAACCATCATCTTTAATAATATAAATATGGATATAAATACCTTAACATGAACCTATTTTGGCTAGTAATAATCTAGTTGGCTACCTTGAGAATAAAAACCATATTTTTATCTGCACAGCTACTATTAATAATAGTAACCCTAATATTAGGGTAAAGTTAGAAATAATAGTAATTTTGGTAGGAGGGAAATTAAATTTAGTTTTCTCCTCTTATAGGTAAACCCAATCAAAACCCTAAGGAGGCGTAGGAGTGTGTTCCAAAACCAATGTCGTGTAAGGATGTAGCCAAGGCCCTCTATGTGTGTGTTATGTGCCTTGGATGTCATGTGCTATGTTATTTTGAGTATATTATGATTATTATAACTGTTTTATGTATAGCATAACTTGGAGTTGAGGTATGCTTATGTATTTTCCTTATGGCATGTATATAACATATATATATGTGTTATGCTTATGATGTTGTATAACGTGACCCTCTTGGACATGCATGTTAGGATATTTTAATGTATTGATATAGGGTGAAAGGATGAAAAAGGAAAAAGGGGAAGTGAGTTGACCAAGGGGATATGGGATTGACCTAATTATTTCATGATCTATGAGAGGGAAAATAAAAGGGGATTATGAATAAAATAAAAGAGTGAGGTAAACTTTGCATGGGGATCTCTAGGGTTTGCATGGGAATTCTAGGGTTTGCATGTGAGTTTCTAGGATCTGCATGGAAACTTCTAGGGTGGATGGGGTCTGCATGGGGTGGATGGAGTCTGCATGGGGATGATCCTTACATGTGAAAAGTTGTCTTCAGGTGTAAGTAAGGTAAGGTAAGAGTTATTTGGGTGATTGGAGGTTTTGGATGAAGAATAGTACATGGGTTGGTAAAAGGGTGCATAGGAGACCTGGTTAGGGTTTAGGAGGAGAAACCCTAATTAAAGGTGGTTGTGAAAGTAAAAGTAATTGAGGGTGAGTGGAGTGCGGGATGAGAGTAGAAGAATGTCATGTGTAGGGTGAGTATGGGTGTCATGGGAAAGCAAGGATGGCAGGTGAAAATGGAGGGGTGACATGTGGGAAAGAAGGGCTCTAGGGTTTGGTGTGGCTAACTAGAGTTTTGTAGTCACACGTGTATTTGGGGGAGTAAAGTGAAATGATGGGGGTTGAATCTAAGGGAGGCGATGTGCAGGGTGATAAAGTAGCCTTAGTTGCGTGAGGCAGCGAAGGATGGGCCACATAAGCCCAAGTTAGGGTTTCAGGAGAAACCCCTAGGGGGAGATAGTGAGCGGACTTGGATGACTTAACGTAGTGGGCCTTGACTCATATACTTACGAGTTGGGCCTCCAGTATGAGTAAGTGGAAGAAGAAAAGGGTGTTGGGGTATGTTAGGAGGTGCAGAAGTATCAAGGTATGAGACGGGTCCTCTTGGGAGGATACGAGTAGATGGATTGTGACATGCACATCTAGGGTAAAACTTGTTGAATAAGACACAGTAAAAAACTAATCATTTAAAGTGGAATATTATTGAACCGGGCCTAGACCGATCCATCTACATAATAGTGGCCAGGTGCCGGGGTACCCTAGAGACCAATCCATCAGCATATAATAGTGATTAAGCACATTTTTCCTTGTGCATTTTTGATCCATCGGCTATAATAGTGGGGGATCTTGAGATCAATAAACCAAACTCTAAATTATGATAAGATATATAAAAGACACTAAGTACTTTCAGTGGAACACCATGAGAGTCGGGGCTAGACTGATCCATTAACATAATAGTGGATAGGAGTGTCTTGCCTTGGAGACCGATCCACCAACATATAATAGTGGTCATGTACATTCTGCCCTATGCGTTTCCAATCCATCAACTATAATAGTGGGGTTCCCGCACTCGAATGGGATTATAATAAGCATGATGTTAAATGAGTATTGATTAGAGATTAAAGAATATGATTATCTTATAGCTTGTCCTTTATTATTTGTATTGTGGTATGCTGTTTATGTAATCATGCTTGTGTTATATTGTAACACCCCCAAATTTACTACTGAAAAATTTCGTTTAATTAAAAAGGTTTAGTGGAAGCGAAAAGATAAAACTGTAAACTCGGGGGCATTACCGCCACACTTAGTACCAGATCGGTTCACTCCTACTGTTCCAGTAATAAGTGCTAAGGTTTAACAAAGTTAACATTAAACACAAATCATAAATAAAACACAAGTCATACAGAAATCAGAGTGCGATTTAGGGTTACAAACTAAGGAGTACGTGACTAGAGTTTTTCAAAACATAAAGCATAGTACAATAACACAACTAAATATGATAATACAAGGTCAAATAAAGGAAACAGAGTCCGACCAAGTTGCTCTCGATCCCCAAGTCAGGTTTAGGCTCAACGCTCAGCCTCACCCGATGCCTCATAGGTGTTGTAGGCATCGAAGACATCATTCCCTACCTGCACAAGCTTAGATGAGTCTTCTACTCATGTGAATAAGCAGCACCCATGAAACGGGTGATCAATACACTACGTACTGAGTAAGGTAACATATGCGCTAAGGCCAACATACAAAACACATTACACAATATACATGGCATAGTCATATGAACAACGTGTAGTAAAATAGATGATAAAGGCTAGCTATGGTCTGGATAAACTTATTCTTTTAGATCTCTAGTAATTATAATTGATTCACATCATAATCTTTATTAATCCATGCGAGTACGGGAACCCCATTATTATAGTCAGTGGATCGGTCACTTATAGGGTAAAACGCACCTAACCACTATTATAGCCGGTGGATCGGTCACTTATAGGGCAGAACGCACCTAACCACTATTTTATGCCGGTAGATCGGATTGGCCCCGACTCTTATGGTGTTCCATTGTAAGTACTTAGTATCTTTTACGTGTATTAACAAATTAGGGTTTGGTTTACTGAGCTCGGGATCCCCCACTATTATTGTCGGTGGGCCGGTCACTTGTGGGACGATGTCCACACCACTATTATTCGTGGGTGGATCGGTTACTTGCGGAACAATAGTCCACACTACTATTCCTTACCGGTGGATTGGCTGGACCCGACTCAGTACTCTTCCACTTTTCATAATTAGTATTTTATCGTATCTTATTCAATAGATTCCGCCCTAGACATGCATGGCTAACTCCATCTATAATTATTCCCCAAAGAGGGCCCGTCCCGTATCTTGAGACTCGGCACCCACTAACTTACACCCCGACATCCATTTCCCTTTACACTTACCCTTTAATGAAAACCCAACTCCTAAGGGGGCGGTTTAGGGCTCAACACCTCATGACATCAACTCCACCTACCATCACCCTCAAGGGTTTTCCCTTGAAAACCCTAATTAGACCTATGTGGCCTAACTTCCTCTCACTTACACAACCATTGCTCCATCCATCTCCCCACATCTCACCTTAATTAGATCTAATCCCCAAACATATCACTTTACCTCTCGACTTCGCATATGATTGGAAAAAAACCCTAGTTAGCCACCTCAAACCCTAGTGCATTTCTTCTTCCACAAGTAACCTCTCCCTTTTCTCACTCAATATTCCTTCTCTCCCATGACACCCATACTCACTCCTTACATAATAAATTCCCATTCTTAACCCGTATTCCACTCTCCCTTAATTATTTTTACTTCCACAATTTCTAGATTATTACTTCCTCCCAAAACCCTCATCGGGTCCCTTATACACCCTTACACCGACCTATGTACTATTTTTCATCCCAAGTCTCTAATCACTCCACAAATCTCCCCTTAGCTTATTTACACCCTAAATCAACTTTTCTCACGTAAGGATCACCCCCATGCAAGTTTTATTCGTCCCTTGCAAACTCTCAAAGTTCCCATGCAAAGCCTAGAATTTCCATGCATGGTTCTCATCTCTCGTTCATTTTGGTCAACCTCATATCCCCTTTAGCATCTCACTTCCCATTTGTTTCTTTTTGTCCTTTCATTTCCCATACCCTAATATCATTTTTCCTAGTATGCATGTCTTAGAGAGCCATATCATATCATACCACAATCACCACATATACATATCATACTTATGCCATAAGAACATATACAAAACATACCTCCACTCCAAGCTACGCTACATGTAAGACAAGTTAAGGGAAATCATGCGATACATAATATAACATAAACATAAAGCATCCAAGGCATACAAGTCACATAACACACATGGGCCTTAGCTACATCCTTACCTAAAGTGATGCCGGGCTTGGAGCATTCTCCTACAACTCCTTAGGGTTTTAGTCTGATTCACCTATAAAAAGAAAAAAATACTAAATATTAGTTTCCCTCAAAAGTACCATCACTCCTTATTTTATTCTAAGATTAGGATTATTATTATTACAGAGAGTATTATCTGAAAACTAGGATTTTATCTTAAAAATAGTCTACTAAATATTACTAGTCAAAATATGTTTATTCTAATATTTATTGCTACACTTATATTACTAAACCTATTAGCTTTATTCTTCTAATAATAGTACTGATACTAATTATAGCCAAATAGTGATAATAGTAATGCTAATGCTTATAGTGATAGAAACTCTAGCGTTTTTAAGGCTAAGTCTAATAATAGTGTTAGAGTTAAAATAATAATATAATAATTGCAATACCAATAGAGTACAAACATTCCTAAAATTAATAATGATAAAAGTTATATTTTGAATAATAATAATATAAGGGTTCAAATATTTTTGTCACAATAATAGAAATAAAATAATAACAATGATAATAGTAATAACTAATAATGATACCATAGTAATAATATTAGTGGCAAGGGCATTAGGACTAATAGTAATGATATTCTAATATTAAATAGTAAAATATTAAGGCTTAGGTATTCTTCTTCTTTAACGACAAAACGATAATGCACCAACTTCGGTTTTAAAACATTAATAGTAATAAAAGTGGCAATAATAATAATAATAATAATAGTAATGATAAAAATGTTAATTATAATAATAATAACAATAACAATGATAATAGTAACCAAAATGAAAATAATAATCTAAGGGTCCAAATGTTTATATTAATAAATAAAAGCAATGATGGACAAAGTTAGTATTGACAATATTAGCAAGGAAATAATGATAATGATAATGGTAATAATAATAGTAATAATAGCAATAATAATAAAATAAATTTGGGTTAAGTAGTAATAACAATAATAATAATGGAATTAATAATAAAAATAATAATACTAATAGTAATAATAATAAAAATGATAATAGTAATATAAGGATTCATATGTTTACCATAATAGTAAAGATAATAATAATAAGCCATATCTAGTATTAGTAATAATAGTAAGAATAATAGTGAGATTAGTAATAATAATAGTAGTAAACGAGGAAAAGTTTCAATCATAATGACACTAAGGTTGTAGGTAATCATTAATGATAATATTATTATTGGTTAGGAAAGTCAAAAAGTTAGTTTAAGTAGTAGTAATAGTAACAACAACAACAACAACAACAATAATAATACCACTAATAATAATAATGATAGGGATTACCATAGTAATACTAAAGTTTTAATAATAATAATAATAATAATAATGATAACAATATTATTATTATTATTATTATTATTATTATTATTATTATTATTAGTAGTAGTAGTAGTAGTAGTAGTAGTAGTAGTAGTAGTAGTAGTAGTAGTAGTAGTAGTAGTAGTAGTAGTAGTAATACTAATAATAATAATAGTAATAATAATAATAATGATAATTATAATAATAAGGAACCATTTTAATGTTAAAGTTGTAGCCTTTTAGATAGTATAAAATAGTTATAAATATTTCTGAAATTAGGCTAGGGAGTAAGGGTGCTACATAATAATATTAATAATGGTAATAATAATAATAATAATAATAACAATGATAATACCAACTAAAAATAATAAGAAGAATAATAATAGTAATATTAAGGATAATACCATTAATATTAAATAAAATTATTAACACTTATAGAAAATAATTTAGGGGTTGGGGAAGTTGGAGCACCACCTCAGGTTAGTAGTAGAACCGGCGGCAGCGCGTGGCAACGATGACAGCGGTGGTGGAGGAGAAAGAGAGGGAAAAGATAAATATGTAGGCTAAGAGAGGGGAAGTGGAGGGGTTTTTGAGGTGGAGGAAGGGGCAACATGTGAAGAGGGATGGAATGAAGGTGGTGGTGTAGATGGGAGTGGCGGTGCACAGTGGTTGGTGCGACAGTCGAAGGTGGTGGAAGATGGGGGAGGTAAAAGGAGAGGGAGGAAGGGGGAGATGAAGGTGTGGGAAGGTAGGGGAAGTTCCCCTGGGTGTTTTGGAGGGTGGAGGAGGTGCTGGTGGCAGCGGGATTGGCGGCGGAAGGCAGCGCAAGGGGTGGTGACGGGCTGAAGGGTGCTGCTCGGGGTGGCGATTTTGCACGGCAGGGGCGGCACTTACAGGGCGAGATAGGGGATGATGGTGGTTCGGTTTTGTAGAGGGAGGTGCGGGGAAGGTTTTTGTGTGCGGAGTTTGCGGCGGAGGTAGTCGACAGTGGCGGAATAGGTGTCTGTTTGGGCGGCAGCAAAAAACGGGGTTCCTGGGCTACGGGAAAAGGAACTCAACCCAGGTTGCTAATGGGGGGTATTTATAGGCTAATTGAAGGGGAAACGACGAAGGGAAGAAGAAGACAAGTAGGGCAGGTGTGGTAGGACCACCGGTCGGCGGTGGCAGGCAGTGTAGTCCTGCCATAGCAGGTTAGGTCGGGGAGGGGGAGAGAAAAAGGAAAGAGATGGGCACGCGGGGAGGGGAGAGATGGGGATTGTTGGGGTCAAAAAAAGGAAAGAAAATGACATGGAGGGCAGGGGAGGACGGTCGGCGCTGGCCTGGTGGTTGCCGGCGAAGATTGGGGTTTCAGGTTACGTTGTAGGTGCGCTGCAGGTCAGGGAAGAAGAAGGGGACAATTGGATCGGTTGGTCTAGGGGGAGAAAAGAAAAAAAGAAAAGGACCGACTGGCCTGGGCGAAGGAGAAGGGTAATGCGCGAGACGGGCCAAGGAGGGAAAGGAGATCTGGGCCGACGGCTGGCCCAGTCGGGGGAAAAATGGGGGAAAGAAAGAAGAAGGGGAAAGGAGGGAGAGAAATAAAAGGAAAAAGGAAGGAAAGAAAAAGGGAAATTAGGGGGGAAATAAATAAAATAATTTATGAGAAATAGGCTGTAGTATTTTTGGGTAGATAAACAAATTTTATTAATTTGAATTAATATATTTTAATATATTAATTTAAAAAGGTAAATTTTAGATAATATTGGTGTGAAACATTATTTAAATAAAATGAGTGTGATAAAATAGCAATTTATTTATTTTAATATATTACACATTCACATATAATTTTATATTCTTAAAAATTCACAAAATAATTAAATTAAGTAAATTTAAAAGGTAAAATCCTCAAAATAATTAAATTAAATAGGTTTAAAAGTTAAGTTATCCTAAATAAAAGTGATTTATTAAATTATAAACTTTTAAAAATTTTGGGGGATTACATATATGCATTTGTGTGTTGGCCTTAGATGCATGGTTACCTTGTTTAGTACGTAGCGTACGTACCACTCATTTCATGGGTGATGTTCATTCCCATGAGCATAAGGCTCCTCTGAGTTTGTGCAGGTAGGTGATGCTATTTTTGATGCCTTCGATGCTTACGAGGCATTAGGTGAGGTTGAGAGTTGAGCTTGAACTTGGCTTGGGGGCTGAGAGCGACGTGGCTTATTTCCTTTTTTAATGTTCATTTATCTTGTATCGGTTTATTCAGACTTATTTTATTATATTATAGCTTTTATCCCTTTTAGGAAAGTTTAATTATGTACTCTTGGATTGTAAACTCTTTTACACGTACTATGATTTTCGCATTATGAATGTTTTAATGCTTTTATGAAGTATTGATTTAAGTTTGACTAATGATGGATGGTAATTTTTCTTTAGCCTTGTGGTTAGTACGAGACTAGCAAGGGGTCAGACTTGTACTGCTCACAGAGGTAATATCCCCGAAATTCACAAGTTTTGTTTTACTTACTTCTATTGAATATTTTAATAAATGAAATTTTTAGTAGTGAATTTTAGGGGTGTTATACTAATAGACCCCTCGTCGGCTAGAGAAAGACATTAATGAGGCTCAATAGAAGAGGAAATAGGCTTACAGTGTAGCATGTTTGTACGAGTGAGATTGTCACGTATGTATTTGGACAGAGTGAGTTGAAGGTGGGATGTGCCACGAAATAATTCTATGCTAAGGAAGTATTGAAGCAAACCAAGATCTTTGAGGGAAAATGTATGATATAATTCATTAATGAACTAATGAATAAAGTGTTGATCACTCCCACTAATAATTAAATCATCTACATAGTCTAAGATGTAGCACATAGAGGAAGTGGTTCACTTTCGAAAAAGGGACAAAAAAATTTTGTAGGATTTGAAGCCATGTAAAAATAGAAAAATCATTAATTTGTTGAACCAAGCTTGTGAAGTCTGCTTAAGGCCATATAAGGATCTAAGAAGGCAACAAACATGATGATTTGGAAGGATTAACAAATCCTTTTGGTTGCTCCTTATAGACTACCTCACTTAAGTTTCCATTCAAAAATGTGTTGTTGATGTCAACCTGATGAAGGCACCATTATGTGCTAAAAGTGAGAGGATAACAAGAATGGTTGTGGGATTCACTACTGGGCTAAAGGTATCAAAATAGTCAACTCCCTCCTATTGTTGAACACCTTTGGCAAATAGATGGGCTTTGAATCTATCAATAGAACCATAATATTTATGTTTTATTCGATGCACCCATTTCCATCCTGTAATGTTGGTATTAGGCAGATGGGGAATGAGGGTCCAAGTATTAATTTGAAGAAGATATGAATATTTGGCTTCCACGGCTTGATTCTAGCCATGGTTTTTGGAGGCTTGAATGAAAGTGCGTGATTCATTATAAATGGAGGATGGGTTTCAATGAATTGGTAGGGCACGAGTGAGCATCGGATGCATGGGGAGGTAGTAGCAAGGTGAAGATAAGAAGGAGGCCGTTAGATGGAGGTTGCACCAGATGCACCACAACGGTTCAGAGAAGGACGAGGCGATTTAGAAGAAAGAGGTGAAGTGGAGGAGGCAGTAGTAGATGAAGAAGGTGGATGGGGAGGAGATGGAGAGATGGTCGTGCCATTGGACGTGTTATCTATTGGTGGATGAGTTATAGTAGGATGTGGAGGAGAAGTAGGTGGATTGAAAGAGAGAGATGGAAGAGTGAATGACGTACATTGAGGAAGAGAGGATATAGGCGTAGAAGTCGATGAATTATGGAGTTGCTAAGAGTGAAGGGTGTATGGGAATATACTTTCATTAAAACCCACATGAAAAGCAACATATGTCCCGGAAGTGGGAAGATGATGACATAGATAGCCTTTGTGTTTGGAACTGTAGCCTAAAAAGATGCAAGGCAAGGAGCGAAACTCTCGATTGTGGTGATTATAAGGATAAAGGAAGGAAAAACAAAGGCAACCAAATGATTTCAAAAGGGAATAGTCAAGTGGATGATGGTATAAGCATTCGTAGGGATATCTAAGGGAACGAAGAGGAGTAATGGTGTGATTTGATGAGTAAACAACAATATGGAAGGAGAACTCCCAGAAGGAAAATGGAAGGGAAGATTGTGCATGCAACTTAAGACCTTTCTCAATAATAAGACGATGACGACACTCAACCGCACCATTTTGAGATTGATTATGAGGGCATGAGACGTAATGGTTGATACCAAGAGAGTGCAAAAATGTGGAGACATTGCGGTACTCCCCACCCTAGTCAGTTTGTGAGGATTTCATGTGAGAATTAAATTAAACGTGGACTATATTGCGGAAAGATTTGAAAATATTAAAAACTTGGGATTTCTGAGACATAAAATAGATCCAAATATATTTACTAAAGTCATCAACAAATATAACAAAGTAGCGATATCCATTAAGCGATGAAACTAGAGAGCGACCTCATAATTCAGAATAAATTAAATCAAAAGGAGAGTGACATGAAGAGTAAATACTGGGAAGAGGGAGGTGATGACTCTTGCTTATTTAGCAATATTCGTAGACAAGGGGAAATTTTTTATTAGACTAGGATGATTGAATCTAGAAATAAGAGATCAATGAATTTGTTCGTGAGGATGTGGAAGTCGTCGATGCCAGCCACGAAGTGAGGTTTTCTCACCAAGAAACATGAGAAGGGGAGGATCGGAGGTAAGAATTAAAATATGAGAAGCCTTAAAATATTTTATTGATGACAAATAGCATATATACATAGTGGTACAGATGTGAGGAGATTATCTTCTCTACTGACATGGTTAGGCTAGAGCTTCTCCTGAATTCTAGCTAATCACTAGCTTGTTTAACTTTGTTTATTGTAGGTAATTTACAACAGAAGATAAGGACAAGGGAATATTCTAATAATTGCAATGACATCCGACCTAATTCGTGGGGTGAAGTAGGGCAGAGCAAAAGCAGCCTGCTGTCACCCATTCAGCCGAATACGTCGTGCGGCTTCTTGAGCATCACCATCTATTACTGTCCAATAGCTTAACCGCAAATGGAGGTAGGGCGTTACCAAAGCCAAGGAAATACACGGCAAGTTAGAATGCAAGCCAAATTTGTAAGCAAACGAGAGGTAGTCGAATTGAAGACACAAATGGAACATTCCCAAGGTGGTGCACCAGAACCAAAGGAAAGTATATATAGTAGCAGGCAAGCCGGCAGTGGACATTCGGAACATTCTAAAGGAGCATCAGAAGACCACGTTCTGCAATCCATCAGTAAGTATATCGGAATCAACAACCTTTCAGTGAACTAAACATATACTATGGGTTGTATTTCACCTTTTCTTGTCGCCTAGTTGTATCCGAGATATGAAGACCGAGAAAGAATGAATGGTTAACAGGTAGAATGATAGGGGACCAGACCAAAAAAATAGAGAATAACTGGGGGAAGAAGGAGAGACTAAAATGCCTTCGCTAGAAGGAGGGCTTGAACCTCCGACCTTGTGGTTAACAGCCACACGCTCTAACCAACTGAGCTATTCCAGCTTTGTGATTTACTTATTAATAAAAATGCAATATTCATTGTTTTCGATTCTATGGTTTCACTGTTGGCTGACATCGTTCGGAGGATTAATTAATTACCCTGAAACTGTATTTTTTTAAATCCCTGACTTCTTTCCCCCAGCCGGTTCTAAGAACCAACTACCCAAAAGAAAAAAGAGAGGCGGCGATTGGCTTCTCAAATGCCTGTAGTTTGGTGCAATGGTTGACGTGTGTTTTCCATCTGCAAGTTTTGTGATAGTAATTTGTATAAATCCCAGTTGATGCGGAGGCTTAATGGTTACTATCATATAAGATGATATTGACGTCAAAGGAAATTTTTTTTTTTTTCCCTTTGACTTTGCATAAAACGTATCGAAGCTTCACTTATCAGTCATCTGCGTACGAGGGTTGAAAAATGCCACCCCGAAATGACCTACGCATCCCATTAGTTTTCATTTTGGAAGTTTGTTATGGATTCATGTATGTATTTGTGTTAACCCTAGTTAAGGATAACTTATAATATAATAATTTTTTTCGGTAGACAGCATAATTATTCCAATATATTATGTATTTTATATAATCTATTTAAATTGAAAGAAAAATTTCACTAAAAATAACTAATTTTAGATTTTTGTTTGGACTAATATATGTATATATATTTAGAAATATTTTTATTATTTTTAAATATATTATTTAAGAGATGTAAATTTTGGTGTATATATTCAACCCCAAACACGAGTAAACAATGACTCAGATTGAGCAAAGGGAGCGTCCGAATACCTACACACGCACGGAATTTCATTATGTTTGACTAGTTTTTGGCTTCAACGTATATATAGACACTTCTTATTAAATTTCTTGCTCTCAATAATTGGATCATCAAAGTCAATGTTTTCCCCGGCAAAACTTAGTATTCTTGACTTTTGCAATGTTTCTGGCGTGACACTGCAGAAATAGACTTTCGACAATTACGATTCGCCATCTTAATTTGTCTGTTTCTCTAATTTGAATAAACAAATTAACATATTCTTACACTTTCTTTTTGAATCATAATATACATACATATACATATACATTACTTATTACATTACCTTAGTTTTATTACTAGTATTTTTGGTCACAAGAATATTTAACCGATGTTGGGCTCTGATATACAGTTATTAGACTAAATCTATTGAATTAAGTTTCTACATAAATTAAATTTTCTAGTGTTTCATGTTTATATATATATATATATATATATATATATATATATATATATATGTTTTATAAAATTATTATTATTATTATTTTATAAATAAATTGTTCCATATTAAAATTAGACGTAAAGTTTGACTATAAAGTTATTTACATAATAAGGTTTCATGCTATTATATTAATCTAATTAAATTTTTATCTATTTCTTAATTGTAGAAATAATTATAGGGTACATATATGTATAGTATTAAAGTATTATGCACCTATCACATGTATTGGGAAAAGAAAATAGAAAATAGAAAAACTCATTTTAAAATCATGTGTGAATATGGAGGGAAAAGGACCAAGGCCTATGATTCTCTACCAAAATGAAGGACCAAGGCCTATGATTCTCTACCAAAATCACACTAGTTTCATTAAGCATGCCAGAAGTTTTTCATTTCTTTTCCATCTCTCAATACATACTTATACGTGAAGCACAAAGAGTAGATTGGGTGTGATTCTTCCATCAAATTTGTTGAATTCAAAAAGAAGATTATCAACATGTCCCTATTTACATTCTTGTTATACTACATATACCACTGAGTCTAGGTTTAGGGAGTAGAGCCATCATATATCAAAATTTGGTTGGTAATTATTCCTTGCTAGTGCATATGAATCTTATTAATGGCTGGAGGTAAGTAAATTATAACTTCTATAATGATTATCGAAGATCTTATATTACATTAAGGTTCAAGTTCATATGTTTAGGGTTTTAGCTAGAAAATTGATTTGATTTGTGCCTGATTTCATGAAATTGATTGTATTATGTTCATAATTCATGCCACGTATAGTCTTACATTCCAAACTTATCTTTGTCAATATTGTTTAAAGAAAAAGAAGAAGAAAAAGAAACCATGACTAGATCTATGATAAATATGCACTTTAAAGTTTGAGGAGTATAATATAGAACATATATTTGACCAACTCAAATTAACCAAATAAAGCAGATATTTAATTAAAGGTAATTGGTTTAGTTCAATATTACCCCACCATTGGATAACATTTATTTAAAGATATTTTAGTATTTTGGGGGTAAATTATAGGTTTGACGTGTCCAACTTCTAGTATGAATATTTAGTAAAGCTTCGTATCTTAATTGTTTGGGTGGAAATATATACATACATACATATATATATATATATAGGGTTAGGATCAGATAAAAACTCTAAATAATATACAAACGTAGGAACTATTTCTGACCATCCGATCATCAACCAAGAACGAATGAGATTATATCACGTTTGCTCACGCCTATCAACTTGGTAGTATACGTTCGGCCGTTCAGTTTTTATTTCTTATCAGAAAAGGAGTTGATATTGTCCGAAACTTTTCCTAATTTATCATTCGCGAGCTAATGTCCCGATCATTGAAATTTTTTTTTTAAATCACTATTTATTCGATTTCACCTTCCTTGATTGTCTTATTCTACGTGAGTTCACTTTTTATTCCACTTTATTGTGCTTTCTTTATAATTTATTTTGCAATAGCTCTGCTCAATTGATTTGATTGTTTTTACTTTTGCAGACACTGTCAATTGCCAAAGACAAAGAAAAAGAATCAGGGGACGAAAAACAAGTGAAGAGAGAGAGAGATAGAGATCAAGAGTCGGCGAAGAGATACGCAAGACGAGATCAGTAAAAAGGGCGTGTTCCGTGCATAATAAATGTACCGATTGATTTTTAATTAAATCTCAGTCATCCGTTTGATATAATTCGACGGTCAAAAATAGTTCCTATATTTGTATATTAATTAGAGTTTTCAACTGAACCTAACCCTATATATATATATATATATATATATATATATACATATATATATATATATATATAATCTTAATTTGGATGAAGAACTTTATAAATGATGAGATTTTAAAAGTAATATACATTTAAAATGGTACAGTTGCAAATTTATTGTTTGGATAGAGAATTTGATTAATTTTATTATTTGAATATCGTTACATGAAATTTGGATAGAACTTTCATAATAACTTTATTGTTTTTATCTATGAGGCCTTATAAATACACTATAGACTCATTTGGTAGAATTTTAATATGGATTCTAAAACTTTGTAAAAATATCCAAATTCTATTTAAAGATACATGAATGAAGAATTGAGAAATTTATAAATTCCATTATAAAATAAAATTTACCACCGCTAGCAATAAGAAAATATTTTGTATGTAAATGTAAATATTTTGTATTACAATGGTATTTACCACCCCTAGCAACCAATATTACTAGACAGAAACCTTTACAAAAATGACTAATTGAATAAGAAAATATGATTTACCATTAGCCGACATCTAATATCATCGCCGTGTGTACGTTATTTACCAAGTAATGGCTTAGAGTATTTTCATAGACCCATTAAACATCACCTTTGAGAACGTGACATGCAGACAATTGGGTTCTATAGATCCGAAACGCATAGAGCTTGCCAACAACAATGTACTCTTCAAGTTTGAATTTGGTGAACCATGTTTCAAAAGAACTTGCCGTACGTAGGGAGGATGGAAAGTAGGACCTCGCGGGCGGCTACGGTCCAAGATGTGTGGTATTTTCTGATCAGAATGAATAAGTTGTAAGTTGCAACTTTTTCTGCGGTTCACGGAATTTCTCTCCGGGAGGAGCAAACGAAGTTGAGGATCTCGCAACCCTGGTAGCTGTGCTTGGCTTTTAACAGTGTGCCAAAGTGCCGGGATGCAAATGCTTTGAAACTGGTCCGGGGAGAAGAATGGCTTGACCGGCGCCTATTCTTGATAGGTCGTGATGTGGTGTTTAGTCGTCCGCTGAATACTTTCACAATTTACATGTGTTCGCTTGAACTATCCTTCTTATGCCACTCTACGTTCATCGGTTTTGATTATGACAGACAGCTAGGGATTCCTAACTGACACTATTTGACGTGTTTATCTTGTTCTATGTCGGCGAGGTTCGAGAAGCTAGCTCATGAAGGAAAATGGTGGCCTGATTATTGTTATACAGCTCGTGGTTTATGTTAGCACATAATGTCGCATTTTCGACTTTTAAGGGACAAAGCAGACTTCAATCTAAGATAGATCGATGCAATTTGTTGTATTAATTATATGACAATAAATATGATTATATATTTTTGTAAAGTCAAAGTAATTTTCCATCCGTTTATAAAAAGTTTTTTTTAAACAATTTATGCACTATTTTAAACGATAATATATATACGTTTAGTATAACAATTATATCATTCATTAAAAAAATAATACGACAATTAATACACAAAAAGAGAAAAAAAATAGGAGTAATAATATACAATAAGTATAGAATTTTTATTTTCAAACAAGATTTTAAGCTAAAAAGATTTTCTTTCAGAAACGGACAGAGTAATATTTTAGTTTGAAGCATAAGAAAATCACACTCGGATTTATTTGTCAATTGGACTATTATTTTGCTTTGGTTGTTGTAATTAGTTATTTTCTAGATAAATTTAAAACTAACCATATATCATAATTTATAATAACATATTATCTCACTAATAATAATAATAAATTACACATATTTTCATTGTAATTTCAGTTTACAATCCCCCCTCCTCCATACATGCAAAACCTTGTACTATGTATCTTCCGTGCAAAATTTATACAATGCACATTGATTTTATGCATTGATGCATTACCAATATAGAAAATCACGTGTTAAAATCATTTTTAAATCGGTATCTCATTCTGTAATATGAAGTTAAAATAAAAACAAAAATATTCAATAGATAAGACTGGAAGAGAGGATGAGAATAAAAAGTGAAACTAGATTGATTTGTGTTTGAGTGAGATGGGGGAGGGGGATACAAGCTTTATTAGTGTGATAATAGATTCTCCTGTTGAGATATGTGTTTTGGGGGGGGGGGGGTAACCGATTAATGTAATAATTTTGAGAAATAAAAATGTAACATGACAAATTCTATAGTTTAGAAGGTAAAGGTACTCTTTTACGATGCTAAAAAGAAAGTCACCATTACTTGTTTCAAATATTAGTTTCCTTTTTAATGTTAGACCCTAAATAATAACGTGTTTGGAACTCAATAAAGAAAACTTTCTTGGGATTTTCATCAAATGTGTTCATTTTTCTATGTTAAATAATTCATATATATGATATACCAATTAATTGAAGAATTCCATAATATTTTTCTAATTTTTCAAATGTGTGTATTTTATATTCCATAAATGTTTATCTCATAAAATTATGATCCAAGTTGTTGATCCCTCCTAACTCATGTTGAGGTTACTGAACAGGTGCACGGGGAGACTCAAATTATGTGGTCGACTATAGTGGTGGAGTGTAGTATAAAGACATTATAGCCCCTTACAAAGTTAATGAGCTTTTGGATACATACAAATTTAGAAAGAATGGTTCCATAGGTAGGTAGGTCTGATTGCTCATGGTTAGGTGATAGATCTTTGAAGAATCAAAATAGGGAGCTCCATGAGAATACCTTCACGATCTTTATGGATAATCTAGGGAAAGACATCCCTACTGAAGAAGTTCAAGGATTATTCAAAGACTTTGGTAGGGTAGTTGATACCGTCGTGTGCAGGAAAGTAAGGTAGTTCACAAATCTTTACTTTGGTTTCATCAGATAAAGCAGTGAAGAAGAAGCAGGGGAAGTGATAAGGAAGATAAATGGGATGTTACTGCATGGGATCAAGCTCTTCGGTAAGAAGGATAGATACAGAAAGGTAGAGGTCAAGGGAGCCAATAGGATGGTGCTACCACGGAGAGGAAACACCATTTGTGTCCTTGTTAAGGAGTGGAGACAGGCATATAAGGATAATATAACGTATGCTATAGCTACTGGAGGTGTGAATCAGAAAGGGAAAATCAGAGTGATTTTGTAAAAAGTCAAAGATAATAATATGGAGCGGTTAGAGAGGAGTTTGGTGGTGGAATCTGTTCAAGATTCTCACCTAGAGATAGTCTTCCCAGAATTACTTAGAACGTGGAGTACCATATCTAGGATATGATACTTGGGGCAGTGCAATTTTCTTCTCATGTTTGTATTAGAGGAGGAATTCTTGAATGCAATGGAGGAAAATAGTATGCTCCTGGGCCACTTCTTGGTCGTGAGGAGATGGAAATTAGAGGATGGTTGTAAGATTAGGCATACATGGATTGAGATTAGGGGATTACATCCAACGACATGGTGTAAGGAGGTGGCCCTGAAAATTATACAACTACGAGAAAGGTGGGTAAGATGGGAGACAAATATGGAGCATGGAACATCCATGGAGGCGATACAAATTCCAGTGGATACCCTAAGCCTTGAGGATATCAAGGAGAGGCTGCTTTTTTCAATAAAAATCTCTAGGTTTTATATAGTCCTTCAGGAAGTTGGATGGAAGTATCTTCCATGGCAAGATGAAAGGGTGGTGAGAGAGCTCGGTCGAGGGATCTCACTACCAGAAGTAGAGGAAGATGAATAACCACACTAACAAGACTAGATTATGATGATAGACAAATTAGGGACTCTGGTCAACGATGATAAAAATCCTTGCCATGTCACACTTTAATCAGTTGTTGTGGCACCCATTTAGAGTGAGGTAAAGGAAGTTACAGGGCTAATAGAGCTCTTTAAGGGATGGGGATAGGAAGAGTTTCTTAACTCCTTATCAGTTCTGAGGGTGTTAGAATATGCATACATGACAATGATAGGTCTCCCCATAGAGTGCATGCATCACCTAGTAGCTAGGGGTGATAAGTTCGAGGAGACTAGGGAAGTAGACATTCCATATAACTTGGTGGTAGAGACACTGTTGGCACAAGAAGTTTCACGCATGAGGAGATTGTTTGACGCTGGGTTGGCCAATATAAGCTCTCTCATAAGTAGTGAGACCGACCCACCCCCAAGCTTTACCAAGTAAACATTTTCTTTAACTCCACACTCAATTGTAGCCCACTATTGTTGGGCTATGCCAAATCAGGTAGTAAGGTAAGGATTAGATGACGACACTAGAGTAGAGATAAATGATGTAACACCCCGAGTCGACACGACCATACGGGAGCTACCTTGGAGTGCTTTTAGATTGATCAGCTAGCCCCACAGATCAACACGAGTCCTTTCGGTGCGCTTTGTCCTCACTCACGCACTTTCCGAGAAATTTTCAGAACTTCCCAGAAGGTCACCCATCCTAAAATTGCTCCATGGCCAGCATGCTTAACTGTGGAGTTCTTAGGACGGAATCACCAAAAGGATGGTATACCATGTTGATATAAGTAGCCATATCAATCCTTATAGCACTCCGCTCAATTTGGGGTATTACATTCACCCCCAATCAAAGAACGCAACGTCCTCGTTGCGCCTCAACCAATGACTGTCTCAATACAGTTCATCCCAAGAATCGTCCCGCTAGGTGACTGACTGACTCATCCAAGTTCAGCTCACGGTCGCGGTTTTGCTCTGATACCATTTGTAACACCCCGAGTCGACACGACCATACGGGGCTACCTTGGAGTGCTTTTAGATTGATCGGCTAGCCCCACAGATCAACACGATTCCTTTCGGTGCGCTTTGTCCTCACTCACGCACTTTCCGAGAAATTTTCAGAACTTCCCAGAAGGTCACCCATCCTAAAATTGCTCCATGGCCAGCACGCTTAACTGTGGAGTTCTTAGGATGGAATCACCAAAAGGATGGTATACCATGTTGATATAAGTAGCCATATCAATCCTTATAGCACTCCGCTCAATTTGGGGTATTACAAATGAGGCGGTGAAGCTGTTGAGACTTGGAACCTAGGTAAGATACTATGCATTTTTTCAAATGATGAGACTATATCTGTTACAAAATTAACATTAGTAAGGAGAAGATAGCAAATTGCATGAAAAGGAGGATCTAAGCACGCGAGAATCTTATGGAGGTACTCATCGAATATGCTTCTTTATGATTATTGTTGGCTAGAATGTCATAGGTATAGGGGAAAGAGGTAAACTTTCTAGTATCCAAACAATTGTGGAAACGAGAAATTGTGGGTCTTGGGATTAGTTGAGACAAAAAATACCATTATCTCTAAATCGTAGACTAATACTTGGATGGGAATCAACCAAATTTAAGTTGAGAAGGGTGAGACTTAGGATTGGTGGATACTTATAGAAGGGGATTTCTACCCCTCCAATTTTGATTTTGGTATTTTCCTTGTTCACATAGGACTTCTGTGACAACTACAAAAGCTTTTGCTCACAATTTCTAATGATCTCCTTGACAAGGATCCTCTTTGTAGCTCCAATATCTTTCTTCTTAAATTCACTTTTTAGCATTACCTTCACATTTTCAACATCAGACATATATTTTTCTACAACAAGCATGTCATCAACATATAACAAAAGATACATAAAAGATCCACTCTCCATCTCCTTTAAGTACACCTATCCATCATACTCATTTATGGAGAAACCATTCTCAAGCATAAACTGATCAAATAATTTATATCACTGTCTAGGATACTGCTTTAAACCATATAGTGAACTCTTCAATAGGCGCACATGATCACACATCCATTCAACCACAAAACCATTAGGTTGTCATATGAAAATCTCCTCCTCGAGGTCATCATACAAAAATGTAGTTTTAACATTTTACTGCTTCCACTCAAAATCATGCATAGCCATAAGCACAAGCAAGGTATGAATAGAAGCATGTCTAACCATAGGAGAAAATACCTTGTTATAGTCTACGCCTGGAATCAGAGTGAATCCATGTGCAACTAAACAAGCCCTGTACCTCGATCTCTTGACCCCTGGAGCTCCCTTTTTGAACTTGTACACGTACTTGCAATCAACAATATTTTTCTTCCTTGGTGTCTTCACATGTTTCCATGTCTAATTCTTTAATAAGGATTCCATCTCTTCCTCCATAGCAGTGCACCACTTAGCAGAATCAATAATTGCAATAACCTTTGAGAATGATACTGGCTCATGCTTATCAATAATTTTCTCTACAATAGATAAAGCATAGTAAGCTAATTCTTCACAACTGTACCTGACCGGAGGCTTAACAATCCTTTGTCCCCTGCTTAGAGCAACACCTCTTCGCTCCACTTGTTGCTTGGATCTATCCACTTTGGGCATATTAGGCCAAAAATTACCAAAATACCCCTAAGATCAAAATTACCACATTAAAATCCTCTTTAACTACTAAATTCATTTCATTTATTGTCATGGAAAGGATAAAACATAATAATTAAATTAATTTATCATGTGGTTAAATTATCAAATGAACCAAATTACCATTTTACCCTTATTTTAGATTAGGCACATAAAACCCTAGCATGTGTATCTAATACATCCATAATCACATTATCTCATGTTAAAAAACATATAATACACATGAGACATTCTCGTAAGGATAAATATCATAAGACACATTAAATGAACAAATTGTCCCTAGGATGCACATCCATAATTATTATTCCATAAATATATCTAAGTGTATTCAACCTATTGTTTTGCACATATATATCATACATAATCATAAAAATTATTTTTTCCATACTTTTGTAACTAAACTATTTTACATATGATAACATGCTCTTTTTATTGATTTTTATGATACAATAAATAACACATACTACATAACGAATCATGCTTAATATATTTCAGACACAAAAATTCTAATGTGCTATCATGTGATATATGACATTTTAGGAGAGTATAAAAGTTATTTGAATTCTAGTAAAAATACAAACTAGCGATACCGACTAAAAATTACAAGGCCCACTTATCAAACTTTTGTACCTAAAAATAATACCATAATTATCAAATTAATATTTAACAAATAAAATAATAATTATAATAAGAAATTTTTTATTATCCAAAATTACCAAGATACCCTTACATTTAAAATAGGTAACAAAATTATTAAAACTTAAACTCTCCTCACACTTCATTTGCAATGTGAGCCTGTAACACCCCATTCATCAAAAATAATTTTTTTAATAAATATCAGTGTTGATTTATGAGCTTTAACATTTAATTAATTTTAACTAGATTATTTTATTTAAATCGCGTTCTTCATAAAATTTTGTTAAAGTTTTTATTCGTTTTATGGTTTTATTAATAGATTCTAATTTATATTGAAAGTTATTTAATCATTTGTCGCTGCGAGCTATTCTAGATAAATTCATTCATGACTATGGTTTAATTAAATTCTCGTAATTTGATTTTCGTTTAAAATATATTTTCATTTCTATCATTTTTTGAATTTTAATATTGTAAGTTCACTTTCAAGTATAGCCTCGTCATGTGATTATGACTTTATTTTAGGGTTATATTTATTTAACAAAAATAAATGATTTCAATTTATAAAATTTATTCAAGTAGTAAAATTATTTTAATAATTTTTTATCCATCTTTGAAACTATTAATTTTTTTCATGGTTGATAAGATCTTCAGAACATTTAAATTAAAATAGTTTCCATAATTTATATATGGTTTTATTTCTAGAACTAATTCTCTTATATTTTTCTCATTTTGGTTTGTGCATGACATTTTCGAAAGTATGTTAAATTATTTTTAGTCTTTTAAACTTTTATTAAAAGAAAATTTATTTTTTTGGATTGTTATCCAACGGTTTTTATTAGATAATGTTGCAAAATTAGCATGAATTTAGAGAGATCCACACCAAATTGAGATTAACAAGATTATGTACAATTGAGAATTCAAAAACGAAGCAAAATAATTCAGAAAAAAGTAGAGATCTTTATTTGTGCTCTTGTTTTATTACAAGATGATTAAACCAATAAAGTAATCAATTACACAGATCTACAATTATCTTTGAATGGAAAATTCTAAGGATAAGAAGAAGAATAAGTAGGGACTCATAGCTCTCGATAACTAGAGTTTCAACATATCTCCTTTTATAGAAGAAAAAATCATACAGAGCAAAATAACGTGTTTTAAAAATAAGAAAAAACATAGTCCATATTTAGGAAACACAAGCCCCCCCCCATGTTTATTTTTCTTAGTTTCTAGTTTTGTGCAAAACATCCATATTTAGGAAACATGAGACTCATGCTTTTCTCACATAAAACACCATACTATAATAAACTTCTCTAATACCTGCAAGTATCCATATAATGTTATGTTGTGCGTAAATACACAGTCAAAATTCACAGATTAATTTTTAGATAAAATTACCTTTATCATATTTCTGATAGTTTGTTAAAAAAACCCAACTGGACTCCCTTCCCCTATACCTTTTTTTCTTCTTCTCTTCTCTCCCTTCCTTTTTCTTTTCTCTTCTAAACCTAACCCCCTGCCATGTTCCCCTGCCTCCTTCTCCTCCACCTTCCTCCTTCGTTGAGAAACACTACCATCGCACCACCTCACTGCCACTTGATGACACCACACCCCCACTCCCTTCGTACATTATCATCAGTGATGGCAGTAGTAGAAAGCAAAAAAAAAAAAGAGAAACAACAATAAGCAAAATGTAGCGGAGCCACTGTCTAGCCACTTTTGGTGCATTGTCCACCGACAAAGCTCTAGTAGCATGCAATTCGTTTGGTCCAATTACCCCACACCCTAAATTTTAGTGTTGATGTGTATTCTTCCATATTTTGGTTATGTCAAGAACATTCTAATGTTTGTTAATAAGGTGTGTAGTTTGTGTATCTTTGCCATATGGCTATCTTGTGGTGTGGTATCATGTAGTTCTTCACATATGAATCATGATTATTTGTAGTTGTAAATTATAAGTTGTTATGCTATGTACTTCATATATACCATGACATTCTTTTACTATCATGTTTGTTAACCTAATTGTAAGAGGTTGAATTATCTTATGGTAATTATATATGACAGTTGTTAAGAGCATTTATGATTATGATATATATGGTGGAATATTTGATCATGGGTTATAGTATGAATAATTCAAATGATAACTGAAATGAATGAAGTATGATAATTGTTTGTGTTACAGGTCACATTAGTGGTCATAGCAGTTGGTTGTTTATAGTCCACCTTAAGTAGTCTCAAGATGGCCTTTGAGGTAGCGTCGTGTGGTAGATTCCTTCCTTGTGATTTCATATGTGTTATGGTGAGGACCCTCTCTATACTTTATAGGTGACCTACGGGCCCTATAGGCGGTATTGATACTTATAGGCTAGGGTATCCTAAGCAGTTGTGTAAGCCATAGTCGTAGAGTATAGGTCACAGTGTTTGCCATAGCTGCTGAGCTATAGGTGACATGTTGTTGTGAGTTTTTTGGCCATCATACCTTGTATGTGAATAATATTATATTTTGTATATATATTATATCATGTTTTGGATGGAAATGGATAATTAAAATAAGTGAAATAAGCGGACTATGATCTCATATATAAGAAAATGGGTAATAATGTGAATTGGCATATGTGATGTAATATCTTTTGGTGGAATTGATCAAATAATTCTACTACAACAATATGTTATTTTGTGAATTCATGTTTAAGATTGTATGTTTTCTATGAGATATGCATTGATCTTAGGTCATATTCTCCTACTACTCTTAATAATATGTATATGGTGTTTTTGTTTCCATGATCTTTTATGGATCGGTCACACATAGGGCAACATGCCCTAACCACTATTATACGCCGGTGGATCGGTCTTTAGGACACCCCGACACTTGGCCACTAGTATGCCGGTGGATCGGTCAGGGCCAGGCTCAATAATCTTCCACTTTATATGATTAATGTCTTAAGTGTCTTATTCAGAATTTTAACCCTAGACATGCACGACTAACTCCCTCTACACTAATCCTCCAAAAGAACCCGTCTCACATCATAAGATTCATACACCTCCTAAATTGGCCCAACATCTTTTCCTCCTTACCTTAACTCACACTAAAGCCCATCTCCCATGTATGTGGGTCAAGGCTCACTACCTTACACTTCCAAGTCCACTCACTGCCTCACTCTAGGGTTTTATTTTGAAACCCTAATTTAGACCTAAGTGGCGCATCCTACTCCACCTCATACAACCCAAATCATTTTAACACTCCATACATCCTAACCTATAGATTCCACCCTCATCATCTTACTTTAATCACCAAGTACACGTGTGACCATGAAGCCTTAAATAGTCACACGAAAACCTAGCTGGCCACATCAAACCCTAGCTCGGTCTCCTATGCATCCTTATACTGCCCCATGTGCTATCTTTCATCCAAAGTGTTTAAACACCCAAACAATACTTCCATCACCTTCCTCATACCTCAAATCAACTTTCCATACGTAAATTTTACTTCCATGCAGACTTTACACATCCCATGCAATCCTTCAAACTTTTTCATGCAAACCCTAAAACTCCCACGTAAAACCCTAGATTCACCCATGCAAACCTTAGATTCTTCCCTACGTACTTAGATTCCCCCATGCAAACCCTAGATCTATTCATACAAAACCCTAGATTCCTCCATGAAAAACCCTGGATTCTGCCAAACAAAATCCTAGATTCCTCGATACAAAACTCTAGATTCTTCCATTTGTGGTCATGCAACATTTAGGTCAACTCCACATTATTTCACTCCATATCATAATATTACATAACCTAACATGCAAGTCTTACTGCGTCACATCATTTCACATCACAATCACAACAAAAACATATGATACACAGATCATAAGATAACACATAAACGAACCTCAACTCCAAGCTGCACCATACATAAAATAGTTATAATAATACACATAAGGTACATCACATATTATGGCGCATGGCATACAAGGCGTATAAAACACATTACATACATACGACCTTAGCTACACCCTTACCTAATACAACACCGGTCTTGGAGCATGCTCCTACACCTCTTTAGGGCTTTGATTGGTCTCACCTATAAGAGGGAAAAACTAAAGATTAGGTTCCCTCGTACTAAAAATACCACTATTCATTATTTATGCTAAGATTAGGATTTTGGATAAAATAATAATATAATAGTAATAACACTAACTAATTACTAATTTTGCTAAAGGTAAAAGTAATAATAGTCATATTGTAAAAGATGATACTATAATATTTGAAGATTTTACCCTAATAATAATAATGATACTAAATAATAATAATAATAATAATAATAATAATAATAATAATAATAATAATAATAATTTGAAATAAATGGTGGAATAAGGGCTTCAACCCTTCACCAAAATAATACTATTAACATTAACAATAAAAATAGTAATAGTAATAGTAATAGTAATAGTAATAGTAATAATAACAACAACAATAATAATAATAATAATAAAACAATAATAGTAATTATGAAATACTAATAATGATGATAATAATACTAATAATATTATAAATCAAAAATAAAGTAAAGTAGGGTTGAAACCCTACTTTGAAATAATAATAACACTAATAATAATGATAATGATGATGATAATGATGATGATGATGATGATGATGATGATGATGATGATAACAACAACAACAACAACAACAACACATAATAATAATAATAATGATAATTAAACTAAAACAAAATAGGGCTTCGACCCTCAATAACAATAAAAATAATAACATTAGTAATAATAATAATAATAATAATAATAATAATAATAATAATAATAATAATAATAATAGTAATAGTAATAATAATAATATATTTGAAATAATGTAAATATAACAAAATAAAATAAATAAAGCTTGTATAAATAGGGTAAAAAGGTTGAGAGGGTTTAGGGTTCCACCTTGGGTTGGTGGTGACAAGTGGCACCGGCGGTGGCCTGAAAAAGAGAAGAAAAGAAAGAAATTTGAGTGCTTGAAAAAGGAGAGGGAGAAAGAGGGTGGAAGTTGTAGTGTTTATGATTGCCTAGATGGAGAGGAGTAGAATGAGGGTGGCGCATCCAAAGGTGGCGGCGCATGACGGCAGCACTACACGAAATTTGATTTTTAGCAACAAAAAATGTCGTTGCTAAAAATATTTTTAGCAACAATATTATATTTTTAGCAACGGCAAGCCTTCGTAGTGTATCATAGCGTAACTAAAAGTTTTAGCAACGATTTTTTGCCGTTGCTAAAAATAAATGTTTTTAGCAACAATTTACTGTCATTGCTAAAAAAACTATTTTTAGCAACAATTTGTTGTCGTTGCTAAAAAAAGATGTTTTTAGCAACAACAACTTTGTGGCTAAAGAGGATTTTCTTGTCATAAATTTTGAAACTTTACTATTTTTCACAACAACATTTTTGTTGCAAACTTATTTTTTTTTGCAATAACCATTTTGTTGTAACAAATCTTTTGTTTTTTGTAAGAATCGATTCATTGCCATTGATATACAATTTTATGCAACAACCTATTTTTTTGGTCAATGCTGTATTTTCCAACGTCTATTTTGTTGCTAATAATCTACTAATTTCTACAATAACTATTTTGTTGCTAATAATTTATTATAAATATATGCTATTTTTGGTAACGACGTCATTGCTAATGATAAGACATTATTATAATAATAATATATGAAACATCACCTTGCAACCTATTATATCCATAATAAACTTTAATTCTGCTTATACTAATCAAATACAAACACCAATAGCAAATTGAATTTGATCATCATTATAAGATACATAATTCATCAATTGTACAATCATTTGTCCAATACAATTGTCAAAAATCAAGGTATTAATCAAAGTATCCAAAAAAGACATCACCATGGTTGTTCGATCTTCTTGTCAAAACACTATTGTCTCGTGTTTTTATTCAAAAAGACTTCCAATCCTCAAGAACACCGAGTTCATGTCAAAATATCAATTACTTACAACAATCTACTTCCACAAATAAATCAATAATCACCATCAACGCCATCATCAAATACATCACCATCATCATCAAGTGTAGTCCTAGACCTGAATAAATAAAAGGATTAATAAACATCACTTAGAAATATAGTTAAAATGTATAAAAACACAAGTGTCACTACAAGTCCAATCATTCAATAGATCCAACAATCATGATTCATTCAAATAGTCTAATTAGTCACATAAAGGAGGGGAAGATCCAATTAAAAAATCAAAAAACTAATTCGCACAACACTTACCTTGTTGGAATCCTATACCACTCACTGTCCCTCCTTCCCTCCCTTGGTGCCCAACTTCAAATAACAAAAAGAAAAGACATTGACCACATAAACACATTAAAAAGCTTCATTGAGACACCATAACTATCAAGGCAACATCAGTAACGCCACCCTCAACAGCTTGCATATAGCGAATACAAAGACATTATATTATAATATGTCGACATTGATGATATGAGGTAGAATATGGAAAGGAGGCTAGAAAACCAGCTACCACCACCATTGGTGGAATAACCTCCACCATTAATAAGTTTTTAAGCACCAGGGATTCTAAATCTAGTATATAAAGAACATAATCAAGAGATACAAGTTTTTAAGCACTTTCCAAGGTAAATTCTTCATGTTATGTATTGTTTTCTGCTATAAACATTCAAATCTGATTTTTCTACTTTTCCTATCATTTCATGCTAAAATAAAAGGCTAGAACTAGGTAGAAGTTAGTGCAAAAGTTTTGGGACATATATTGTCAAGTAAGGGTTGAATTTAAGGCCTTTTGGATATCAAAATTGATGCTTTGCTCCAGAATATAATGGAAATTCAATACATAAAATGAGAATGATGTTATCTAAGTTTCATAGGTTTATAGGCACCGTAAAAGCACTTTCTTCATGTTTTGCAATAAATGTGCATGTTTGAATTTTTAGATGTGAAATGAGCTTATTTTTAATTTTAAAAATGAGTAGACCTTGAGTACACTAAGGAATCCAGTATATAAAGAACACAATCAAGTGAGATAAGTTTAGAAAAGTTTTAAAGCACTTTCAAAGGTAAGTTCTTCATGTTATTTATGGTTTTCTACTGTAAACATTCAGATCTAATTTTTCTACTTTTCCTGTCATTTTATTCTGAAATTAAAGTCTAGAACTAGGCAAAAGTTAGTGGAAAATGATTTGATTATATATTGCTAGGTTAGGGTTGATTTGAAGGAATTTCAGACATCAAAATTGATGCTTTGATCTAGAATATAATGGAAATTTAATGCATAAAATGAGAATGAAGTAAGCTAAGGTTTCATAGGTTTATATGTACCATTTCTTCTATTTCTACACTAGTTTTGCAATGTGCAGGTCTGAATTTGCATATCTGAAATGGGCTTATTTTTACTTTTAAAAATGAGCACAGACCTTGATTATACAAGGGAATTCACTATAAAAAGAACACAACCAAGTGAGATAAGTTTGGACAAGTTTTTAAGTAGTTTTCAAGGTAAATTCTTCATGTTATTTAATATTTTCTACTGTAAACATTCGGTTCTAATTTTTCTGTTTTTCCTGTCATTTTATGCTAAAATTAAAGTCTAGAACTAGGCAGATGTTAGTGCAAAACCTCACTTGGTGGTTGGTGAAAAAGCATCCACTACCTTTTGTAATGTTAGTTAAAGTATATTTCCTTTCCCAGGGATACCTAGTGAAGTAGTAATTATTAAAAATTATATATTTATATACTTTTACCTTTTGATCAAAAGAAAAAGAAAAAAAGGATCCAAGATGACCTATCAAATTATGTGACTGGTTCATTTCATTCTTACCAACTTATTGCTCTGAATAGGCTAAATTAAGTTATGTAGATATTCTATGCTACCATTATTTCATGTTTATGATATAAAATCAGCTTGTTTTCACCTTATAGACATGTTTATAGACCTCTCATATGATTAATAATTCAGTATATTAAAAGCATAATCAAGTGGCATAAGTTTAGAGGAGGGGTTTAAGCATTTTTGGAGATAACATTTTCAAGTTTTGAGTTGATTTCTGCGGTGAAACTTTCATATCTAATTTTTTTGAATTTTATGTCACTTTTGTTTTGCATGATATGAAGGCTGAAATATGGCATAAGTTGTGGAAAAAAGTACTGGACATATATGGTTAAGTTTGGATTGAATTTAAGATCATTTGGGCATTAAAATCTCTATTTCCGCATGTGTATCAAGCAAGCTATTTTTTTATGAACTTCTATTAGTATGAATCTATTTTTTTTTTTCTTCAATTTCGGTTCAAATTTCAGATCTATTTTTAATGAGTTGTCATTTTATTAAGGTAATTTATAAGCTTGTGTTGGTATGAATATTTTTTTTTAGTTCGATTTCAGTTCAGATTTCATATCTAATTTTTGGCCATTATGCTAGCGAATTACATGTTCAAAGACTTTAAATATAATGGAAATTCTAGTATAGCCAATGAAGAATAAAGTTAGCTAAGTTTTTATAGGTTTTTATGCATTGTAGAAGCGTGGTCTTAACGTTTTCATACTGATTTTACTGAAAATATATATATATATCTGATTTCAAACCTAGATGATTTCCATATTATAAAATGATAATACACCTATAATATAATTAGGAATGCAGCATACAGAGTGCTTAATCAATTAAGACTAGTTTGGTTAAATTTATAAGCACTTTTAGAGGTGATACCTTAATGTTTGGGACTGATTCCTACAACAATTTTACAAATCTGATTTCTGACCTAAAATCATCTTATTTTCACCTTATAAACATGTTTAAAGACCTATCATATGATTGAAAATTCAGTACATTAAAAGCATAATCAAGTGGCATAAGTTTAGAGGAGGGATTTAAGCATTTTTGGAGATAACGTCTTCAAGTTTTGAGTTGATTTCTCCAGTGAAACTTTCAGATCTATTTTTTTTATGTCACTTTTGTTTTGCATGATATGAAGGCTGAAATATGACATAAGTTGTGGAAAAAATTCCTGGACAAATATGGCTAAGTTTGGATTGAATTTAAGGTCATTTAGACATTAAAATCTTTGTTTTCGCATGTGATTCAAGTGAGTTTTTATGAGCTTCTATTGGTATGAATCTTTTTTTCCTTAATTCAATTTCAATCCAAATTTTAGATCTATTTTTTAATGAGTTGTCATTTTATTAAGGCAATTTATGAGCTAATGTAGGTATGAATCTTTTTTTAGTTCAATTTCAGATTTGATTTTTGGCCATTATGCTAGCTAATTACATGTTCAAAGAATTGAAATATAAGGAAAATTTTATTATAGCCAATGAAGAATAAAGTTAGCTAAGTTTCTATAGGTTTTTATGCACCATAGAAGCGTTGTCTTGACGTTTTTGTACTGATTTTGTTGAAAATATACAGATCTGATTTCAGATTTGAATTTTAGATGATTTCCACATTATAAAAATGATAATAGACCTGTAATATAATTAGGAATGCAGCATACAAAGTTCTGAATCAAGTAAGATTAGTTTGGTTAAGTTTATAAGCACTTTTGGAGGTGATTCCTTCATGTATGGGATTGATTTCTACAATAATTTTACAAATCTGATTTCTGATCTAAAATCAACTTGTTTTCACCTTATAAACTTGTTTAAAAACCTGTCATATGATTGAGAATTCATTCCATTAAAAGCATAATCAAGTGGCATAAGTTTAGAGGAGGGGTTTAAGTATTTTTAGAGATAACGTCTTCAAGTTTTGAGTTGATTTCTGCAGTGAAACTTTCAGGTCTGATTTTATTATTTTTATGTCACTTTTTTTGCATGATATGAAGGCTAAAACATGACATAAGTTGTGGAAAAAAATTACTAGACATATATGGATAAATTTGGATTGAATTTTAAGGTCATTTAGGCATTAAAATCTCTGTTTTTACATGTGATTCAAGTGAGCTATTTTTGTATGAGCTTCTATTGGTATGAATCTATTTTTTTTTCTTAATTCAATTTTAGTTCAAATTTTAGATCTATTTTTTAACCAGTTGTTATTTTATTAAGGTAATTTATGAGCTTGTGTTGGTATGAATCAATTTTTTTTTATTCAATTTCAATTCAAATTTCATATCTGATTTTTGGTCATTATGCTAGCTAATTACATGTTCATAGACTTGCAATATAAGGGAAATTTTATTATAGCCAATGAAGAATAAAATTTTCTAAGTTTCTATAGGTTTTTCTGCAGTGTAGAAGCATTGTCTTCATGTTTTTCGTACTAATTTCGCTAAAAATGTACAAGATCTAAACTTTAGACAATTTATACATAATAAAATTGATAACGTGCCTGTAATATAATTAGGGATGTAGTATACAAAGTGCTTAATCAAGTTAGACTAGTTTGGACCCTTAAAATGATTTCAGATTATCTGGCAGAGTACTATAGTATCATAATCACTTAAAATGCATGCATGGTTTATTAATCAAGAGTGGACATCATAAATTTGACAATAGACATACCTCTAGCTCGACAGTATCCTTTGAGGTATCAAGATTAATGGAGCGAGCTAAGGCAACTCATTTTTTCATTCCACCAAATATTTTATAAGGCACCTGATCCTCTACACCCTGCAAAATAAAACCTATCATTCTATTAAACATAAGTCGCATGGAGGTATTCCAATATGTTCCCTCCATTTCAAATTATAAGGCCTACAATTTTTAGGCACATGGATTAGGGAGTTTTGAATTATCTAATAGCCAAGGTAAGAACAAAAAATATAAAGAAATTTATTAACCAGCTAATTTAAACATAGACAAATTTAGGCCAAGTGATGTAGTACATGAATACTTCAATGCCAAGGAGAAACTAGAGAGAAGGGGAAAAATACACAGTCTGGGGATGAAGAGAAGAAATACAACTTCTAAGGACAATAGATCAACAATATCAAGACCAAAATCATATTATCAACCAAATATACATAAAGCTAACCTAGCGACTGGGGGACATAACCCTAGTATCTCTAGGCTAAACTAAACATGCTAAACTACATAAGATCTCCTATATCCTTCATTAAAAAGGGAAAAGAAACCTCCTATACTTATTCACTCCATCTAAAGTTATAGATAAAAATTGTACCAATGAAAAATGCAAGCAAAAGGGATCTCCTTTCCTAACACAAAATAATTATATTCTAAAAGAAAAAGAAGTAAATCTAAGAGGCAGGGTATCCTCAAAAATAAGAGAAAAGCAGCATCAAATTAATGAAACATAAACTTTTTCTCTCTCTATGCCAAATGTGGAATAAGTTGATCGGATCTAGGAGAATATCAAAACGCGATAACAACTCCTAGCACAACAATACAACAACTCACTTGAGGGTTATAATCACTCAGCCACCACCTATACTAGAATACACTAAAAAGGACAAAAATAGAGGTGTGCAAGCCAATCCCTATCCAATATAATCCTCATGCAAAAACAGTTGTATCAGCTTAATTAAGTAGTTGAGCGAAAGCAATAAGGCAATACATAGTAACACCAGCAAGTAAGCTTAGCCTTCAACACTATCAAGCATCTCAGCATCTCTATACATTAGGATTCATAAATATCCATACTAGCACAAAACCAAGGTAAAGAAACCTTCACACCATATACATTCTCATATAAGGATAAAGAAACACATCACACACGCACTTATAGCAGTAGCATGGAGCTTCAAACTCAACAGATCAATGGCAGTAGCAGGCTAATAAAGAATTCAACACAGAAACAGTAGCAGCTAGCTACTTATCACAATGCTTTCTTTCTTTTTTTTTTTCCTTTTTTTGGAATCAAACTTAACAAGCGGATAAATTGTAAAGAGCTTCAAAGTAGCAACATATTCAATGTCTAATATACTAGCTTCGGTATAGCAAAGTTCTTAAGAAAGTTGGGCCATAATCACAAATAATATGAAACATCAATCATTGATAACAAGCATAGATCATTTGCAATCAAGAAATAGACTAATCGTATGCCCATAATGCAACCCTAATTTTTGTATTTGACACATTAAAAATACTTCTAGAAAATGAAATTATAGATTTTTGTTTTTCTCACCCTCAATTCAATGATTTTATAAGAAAGGGAAACAAGGCTACCTAATTGCAACCAAATCGGGTCAAAACCAAGGGCAAATTAAGAGCAAATTTATATTTATATGAGTAGAATGACATAACAAAAAAATTGTATCCAAATAGAGATTGAAATACAATGGACTTATGGACATGTTAAGTTTAGATGATTAGATAAATTTACATAGCCATTGAGTTGTTGAGCGGCTACTTTCACTTCCTCATGACTACACATGGTCACAAAAGCAAACCCTCAGCTCCATCCAGTCATCTTGTCATAGATAACCAACAAAATAAAAAAACAAGAACTTTTAACATCATCAACTAAAAGAAACTCAAATCTGTATCCGGTAGTAGTAAAGTTGTGTAGAGGTGAAATTAGGATAAAGTAGGGATTATATAGTTGAGCAGTACAGGTACCACCCACTCCCAAAACATGTATATAATTCATTTCACGTAGCAGCCATAAAAATTTGCACGGAACTTGAATTCTAAGTTAAAGACACGAACCCAAAAAACCCCAACTGTTATAATCCAAAAGAGGAAATAATTGACAACATTGCGCATTAATTGGAAGTATATATAGAGTTGCAGAATAACCCATTAATTGAGTCATTAACAGTTAAAATAGAAAATTTTTAAAAAGTTATAAATGCCGACAATAACTTAACAACAGAAATTACTTCAATTACTAACAAAAAGGGTCAATAACATACCTCAACCATCTCGACATTTCCAGTCCTCCCAAACAACTCAGCAAGCTGAACACTATCAATGGTAAAGGGAAGGTTACCCACAAAGAGTTTCAAGTTAGGAGAGAAACCGGGCTCCAGTCCACCATCATTCAATCCTTCCTCTTCTTCCTTTTGGTCAAATTCGCCAGATACAACAACTTTTCGCACAAACAGGGAGGGAATGGGTGCCTCAAAACATTTGGAAACAGGGATTGATAGAGATGCAGTAAGGGTTTTGAATGATGGAAAATGAAAGCATGCGAGAGAGGATGATAGAAATTTGGGTATAGGGAATGACGTTGAGCGTAGTAGGGGAGACGATTGGACCAGACAATGCCCAAGACTAGACCAAAAAGAATTAATGAGAACATAAGGAAATAATATGGTAAATAGATTAAAGACAAAAAGAACCAGAGGAAGTAGAGCTTACAAAGTGAAGAAATGGAGGGGTCGAGTGAAGGGAGCAAGTGCACAACACATTGGAAGAGATAGATTGAGCACGGCGAACAACTGAGCCTAACAGTGCGTCATCCATCGCCGGTCGACAGAAACTACTACCAGTCGACGACAAACACCAATGGAAGCGCCGACTGGAAGGAGGGCACCTGTGCAAATGTTTCTTGTAGTTGTAGTCGACGAGTTGTGAGAATGAAGTCTCGTTTGGTGTTAGGTATAGACTATAGAATGATCTAGTTTATCTTATTTTATTTTCTAATTGCTTCTTAGCGCGGAAAAAATAACCGCGTCTTACTTTTGTTTGAAATTGGTTCTTCTGTAACAATTATAATCGTTGCCAAAGTTAATTAAAATATGAAATCATATTCTGTCTTAAGGAATAGGTTCCATTGCTAAAAAAAATTAAGTTTTCACAAGTTTTAAAATCATTTTTATAGTTTTATTTAAAAATGTTTTTTATTGTTTCTTCTTTTAATTTTCATAAAATAAAAAATAGTGTAATGAAATTGTTTTAAATTTTCTTTTTGGCAAAATAATATTTATGTTGAGGGAAATGAAATATATTATTTAACTAAATTTTTTTTGTTACAACTAAAACTGTTGTAGCAAATAGGTTTTGGCGTTTTGTAACAAAATTATCGTAACAATTTTTTTAACAACAACAACATATCATAACTATAAATATAAGATATAAATTTGAGCACGGCCACTTTTTCTCCTTCCTCTCAACTTGTAATTTTTTTAGCCACGGCTAATGAAGTTGTTGCAAAATAGCATTTTTGGCAACAATATTATCGTAACAAAAAATTAATTTTTTTAGCAACAACAACATATCGTGTCTATAAATATAAGATATAAATTTGAGTACCGCCACTTTTTCTCCTTCCTCTAAACTTGTAATTTTTTTAGCCACGACTAATGAAGTTGTTGCAAAATAAAATTTTTCGCAACAATATTATCGTAACAAAAAATTAATTTTTTTTAGCAATAACAACATATCATGGCTATAAAAATAAGATATAAAATCGAGTACTGTTATTTTTCTCCTTCCTCTAAACTTGTAATTTTTTTAGCCACGACTAATGAAGCTGTTGCAAAATAACATTTTTCGCAACAACATTATCGTAACAAAAAATTAATTTTTTTAGCAACAACAACATATCGTGGCTATAAAAAATAAGATATAAAATCAAGTACTGTTATTTTTCTCCTTCCTCTAAACTTGTAATTTTTTTAGCCACGACTAATGAAGTTGTTGCAAAATAATATTTTTCACAACAATATTTTTGTTGCAGAAAATATTCACTTTTTAGCAACGATAATTTGACGTGGTTATAATTTTTTGTTTTTAACAACAATATATTGTTGTTGCAATAAAAAAACTGCATTTATGGCAACAATATTTTGCCACAATAGTTAATCATTGTTGCCAAAAATATTTTTTCGCAACGAAGATTTTCAGTCGTTGCTAAAACGCGTTGCCAAAGATACATTTTCTTGTAGTGCAGCTATGGTGGTTGAAAGTGGAGGAAGGAGAGAAGGAGAGGAGGAGGGGGAGAAAGAGCAAAAGAAGGGTAGGGGAAGATAGAGGGGAGTCCATAGTGCAGTTTGGGAGGTGCAGGAGATGGTGGTTACGGCGGGAGTAGTGGCTAATGGTGGTGCGAAGGGCAACAGATGTAGAAGGAAGGGTTGATCGAGGAGTCTATTTTGTATAGTCGGGGTGGCTCGTGTAGGGAAAATTGAGGGAGAAGGGTGGTGTAGTTAGTTAGAGGGCGGTGCAGGGAGTGGTTAGGTGGAAGACTTGGGTGGTGGTGTTGGACGACGGCCACAAAAGAGTCGTCTGACTAGGCGGTGGAGCAAAAGGTTGATTTTTCTGGGTTCGAAGCAAAACTCGATTCCCGGGCTGGTAAAGGGGTATTTATAGAGCTAAAGGAGAGGATAAAGTCGATGGGAAGATGAGAGAATAGGGAAGATATGTTAGGGTATTGGTTGGCGGCAGAAGGCCAGCGCAATTTAATCGTGGCAGGGGGTGGTTGTGTAGGAAAGAGGAGGTTGTGCACAAGAAGATAGGGGAGTGGGTTGGGTCAAAGTGGCTGGTGAGTTAGAGGAATGAGAGAGAAGAGAAACAACCGATCAATGGGGTATGATCGGCGACGAAAAACCACAGAGTTGGGCAGGGTTGTAGGTCGATGGAAGAAAGAGGAAGGAAGAAGAAGAAGGTGGAGGACGTGTGAATGGACTGGGCGACCGGAAGAAAAGAAAGAAAAGAAGGGAAAACTGGCCAAGTGATGAGTTTAGAAATGAGGGAAAAATGCAGCGCGTTGGGCCACGCCGAAGGAGAAGAGAAAGGAAGGAAAACGAGCCGCTGACAGGCCCAAATCGGGAAGAAGGAAGAAAAGAAAAGGAGAAGAAGGAAAAAGGAAGAAAAAGAAAGAAAGAAAGAAAGAAAAAGGAAAAAGGAAAAAGGGAAAAAGAAAAATATGTTGGTTGGAATATTTGGATTATTTTGGTAATTTGGTATATTTAAAAATAATAATATTTAAATAAAAAAATATTAAATTCCCTTTTTAGACTAATTTCGGTTTTTTGAAATATTTTTCTTAAATTATTTTTAATTAGCAAAACAATCTAATTTTATCCAATTAAATTATTTATAAAATTCATATTAATTTTCTCCTATTTACTCCCTCTTATTTTAAATAAAATAATTTATTTAATAAAATTTTAAAATAAATCCTTAATTAACTAAAATTATTAAAATTAGGGTTCAGGGGCATTTCACAAAGATTGAATCTAGTATAATATTTTTCAAGTTATTCTCAATCTAGGAATACCAAATAAGAAAAAAAAAATCTAATGGAGTTTCCAATCATTAATTCCCAAAATTATACTTATTTCTTAATTCTAAACTCTCATTTTCTATTAAAAAATGCCACATTGAAAACGTTTAAGACTAATTTTATCTTTATCCATATATCTATATATCTTTCGTTTTTCAAGACATAATAAATTTTACTTCATTGTTTCTCTACTTAGAAAAATGTAAAAACAAATGACAAAATAGGAAGATAAAATTTTAATTAATATATATATATATATATATATATATATATATATTTTTTTTTTTCAAAAGCTTCAAAGTGACTCTTTCATAAGGAGTTTCAAGTAATTAACCCAATAGATTGGAGAAACAATGAAGTAATAGGAAGATAAAATTTTAATTAATATATATATTTTTTCAAAAGCTTCAAAGTGACTCTTTCATAAGGAGTTTTAAGTAATTAACCCAAAAGTTTGGACGTGGATACTAATATATACAATTATCTATATTGGATTTTATGTACCTTTATCTATAAAAATTATATAATCCCAAGCATTGCACGAGTTCGTAAACCAACTACTATCTAAAATTAGGGTAAATTAGAAAATTGGTTTCATTATTCACAATTTAATATGACTATAATTTGGTAAAAATAAGGACCAAAATTTGAACCATTTTTGTAGAATGAGGAAATAAAACAGAGCAATTGAATTTTATTTGTATGGTTTTATTTCTAAATCATTATCAATCTAGGCATATCAAATATGAAAATGAAAATTTTTGGAAAAATCCCTAATAATCAAATTTTAGTATTATACTTATTCCAAACCCTAATTTTCTATTATCAAATGGCATGTTATGTGGTTAATTAAAGAAACTATGGCAAGTGATTAAGAGCATGTTCTACGTAGCTTACTTCAATGGCTTATTATATAGACTATTTCAAACAAAATCATATTAGATAAATATGTATTATTAGTAATAATAATCCAACATTTAAAGATTATATAATAGTAATGGTGACTATAACATTAATAGTAATAAGGAAAAAATTAATCATAATAAAAATAATTGTAAAATAATATATAATTCTTAATTTAAATAAGTTTGGATAAAATTAATTTAGATTGAATAAAAAAAGGTAATAGAAAAAGGCCTTGTTTAGATAAAATAATAATTGATCTGAACATGATCTCAAGCAATAATGTGGCAATGTACTTAGTAAATACAAATTATTTATATATGAATGTGATTGAAGTAATAATAATGTTAGATAATTTATATGAAATGAAATAAAATAATAATTTTAGATATATGGGAGGGATTGGAGAATATAATCAATAAAATGTTTTTTTATAGCAAAGTTAAATCATATAAGCTTTCTTAGGTATTTGGGTAAATATGCTGTGAGATATTTACGGAATAAGATTAACTTGTATATAAATTATGGATAATAAGATTATAAGAATATATAAATTAATAATAATAATAATAATAATAATAATAATAGACCTGAAATATAACTTATTATATATTATAAAAATAAATTACTATTCAAACATCTCTTAGGGGGTGTTTTGTATTTTAGTACGTGACATCACCCTGTAATAAATTGCAATTTCCAAGTTTATCCACTTCTATCCAATTCCGCGAAAGGGTTGGAACCGGAGTAATTGAAGAAAGGACAAGACAAGAGAGCATTGCCTTCCGGTCCGGCGCGTAGGTTCCCGCGATCAATGGATGTACCTTAAAAAGTAAAATAAAAATGTTTTGATCGAATTATTTGTGTCATTATAATATCTGATTTTAAAAAAATAATAATTATACGCTATTTTAAGTTAATTGTATTGTATTTTAAAATATTATACTCTATTTAAATATATAAATTTATATTATATTATATTATATCAATACATATCAAAATATATTTAATAAATTATTTTAATTTATTATAACATATTTTATATAATAGTATATATTTTTAAATTATAAATATTAGTATAATCTAATTTGACTTTTCTGATATCTAATTTAATCTAAAAAATATAGTAGGGAGAACTAAATCTATGTTTGTAATTACTTATTAAAATTAGTTATCTATTATATGTATTTATTTTAAAAAAATTTAACTTATTTTTTTTTTAAAAAAATAATTACCATAAAAATATTTTTTTCATAAGCCATTCCAAACCAACCCAACCCCAAGGCAAGCCCTCCTTCTTCCTTCGTCGTTACGTTGGGATTGAATTAAAACCCGGTAGCGTACGGGCGCGCCGGTACTACTTGTGCCAGGGTCGGAAGTCGTAAGTCATGTTTTTCTTGCACCAGGTAGCTGTATTTTAATCGGGGAAAAAAGATTGGCGTCAAAGCATACGTTATTCTGAATTTTAATCTTTCCCTCGCCAGGCTGCCTCTATATAACCATTTTTTCCTCGTGGAAATCATCCCCTATTCTTTTCTATTTCGGTTTTCTTACTTACATACAATCTGTCTTTCTCCCTCTCTCGCGCTCTCGCTCTCATCTGCCTTTTTCTGTAAGTTTCATCCCTTTCATCTCTATCTCAGAATTACGATTCAGTTTCCGCCATATTTATCACATCCTCCCTTCATCACGCTCGCATTAAGTCGAAGAGTAGAGCTCTTGAAGCTCTTCTCATTTGCTTCTTTTTTCTCCCTTCCGTATTTCTTTTCTTGTTCGTCCCCGTGTATCTGTTTTGTGTGAATATGGATTGTCTGTGTTTTGTATAAATTTGATTGTTAGATGATCGACCTTGTTTCTGGGTTTGAACAAAATGCGTTTCGGTGTAAGGGTTTTCCTCTGATCTCCATGTTATAGGCATTTCCACCCCCCGGTTTTCTGGTTCTTGGTTCTAGTATCAGTCGTGTCTCATCAGAATGTTAGTGTTATGGTGCTGGACCACAATGTTGAAGTGGGGAGGGCACTTCTTGATTATGTCGCTACATGATTGGACTATAATCAAGAAAATCTTGCACATTCTTTTCTGCATCGAGTTGCGACAATGTGGTTTGTCAAGACCTCATTACAGTCTGGAAGCAGGGTTTAAGATAGAGTTGATGCTACGGAATGATTGAATTTCATGTATTTCAATATACCCTTCCACTACTGGTGGTTCAATTCCGGGACTAACGTTTCCAGTTCTCTCTTCCTGTGGTCTTTCATGACAGAAACAACCTCATCGTGCTCTTGGGCGACAATATGCCTTTCCCTCGGCTTCAAAGAAGTAGGGGAGAATTGAGGATTCATGATTTCATGATTGATCTCACTGCTGATTTGGCTGAATACGTGTCTGAAATTTCGGATGCATCGGTTAAAAAACGGGGTGCCTTTGCTATTGCTTTATCTGGCGGCACACTCATTGGCTTATTGGGGTATTCGCGCTCTTCTTTCCATTATTTGGTTCTTCTTTGAATTTTTTTTTTATTTCTAAAAGTGATTTCTGCTCGCACACAGAAAACTCTCTAAATCTCCTTATACCGTGACTGTTGACTGGGACAAGTGGCATGTCTTCTGGGTGGATGAGCACGTCCTGTCACAACGATACGAAGATAGTGACTACAGGGAGGCGAAGGAAGACTTCTTGTCCAAGGTGTGTGACTTCATCGCCCTTTATATATATATATATGTATATATGTGCGTGTGTGTGTATCTTTTTATTTAAAGTGCTAACAGGAAACTTAATTTGGTACTTATCGCTTTTTGGCAGTATGAGAAGATATGGATCTTGTTATTTGTCTCTATATATGTCTATATATAGTGCGATGTGTGTGCCAATATGTCTATAACTTTATCCCAAATCATGATTCCTTCTATTCATTTTGTCTGGCGTAAAGATCCACCTCGTATTGGGTCTTCATAGATTCATAATATTTATGCTGCTCTTTGGATATAGAAAAAAGCAACCTACCAAAAAGGTGTGCAACTGTTTTAATGTTAATCATTAGTTCCTTTAAAGATCTCCACAGTTTAAGTGTGTTTCGGGCAATATAGGTGATCCCCCCCTCTGGTGTTTCTCTGTTGCACACTTAAAATTTTATTAAAAGAGTGAGAAAGGGACCTGCAGTAACACTTAGAGAAGATTTCTTGAGAGCTAGTATTTTGAGATTTTTGGACCAGTTAGGACATGAGAGTCAAGAGCGTTATGTGCGGGGGAGGGTGCTTTGGTTGAGGGTAATAAGAGTGATTTATGACTACACTCTTACCTGTCTCCATTTCGCTACCATCTTTATGAACTTGGAGTGTATATTTCCAGCTCATTCACAGCCAACCATAATTCTCTTGTAATCCTCTATTTGTTCAATTAACGTTGCTTGTACTAGCCTCTCATCGTATTCAGACTTTGCGTTGGCCTCTTCCTGTATATTCGTTTGCTCCAGGAATTTCTTTTGTCATCATCTCTAGAATGATGTATGATGACATTGCTGACTATACTGTTTTGTGGTAGTTCAGGAAGTGATCTCAACCTGTCAATTTTTTTTTAAATCTAAAGTCAACATTCTTTGAGTTAAATATGGTTGTTCTCCTGATGGAGGTTGATTTTGGAACATTAAAATGAAAAATGTTTCGCAGAATGCTTGGAGGGGGAGAGAGATTTCTGCATGCCTGAGCCTTTTTTGCTTCAATCTATTCTTTTATCATCTATGACGTTTAATCAATCTAGCAATTCATCTATGACGTTTTATGGTATATTATGGTAGTTCTCATTCCTCGTTCATCATTCCTTCTTTAACGATTCCCCTCTTACATAAAATTGGGACTTCCGTTTTCATGGTCTATTCATGGGTGCACTCTCTTCAAAATTTCAGGTTCCAATCTATTCCAGACGTGTATGCTCTATGAAAGACCACTTGTCTGCAGCGGAAGCAGCCGCCGATTATCAGTTCAAATTGCGACAGAAAGTGAGGACTCGTATCGTCAAACCCTCTGATGTCAGCGACAATCCTAACTTTGATCTGATACTTCTAGACGTGGGCCCTGATGGACATGTAGCTTCTCTTTTTCCTGACCATCCTGCACTGGGCATAACGGAAGATTGGGTGACCTATATCACTGATGCTCCCGAGTCCCCACGCGAGAGGATCACTTTTACTTTGCCCGTCATCAACTCTGCATCAAATGTGGCTTTGGTTGTGACTGGAAGCTGCAAAGCAGAAGCTGTCCACTTGGCAATCGATGACATGGGGCCTAACCAGACTATATCGCCAGCAAGAATGGTCAAGCCGACCAATGGGAAGTTGGTATGGTTTCTAGACACTGAGGCTGCCTCCAAACTTGATAATGTTCAAATTGCTGAGTAGAGCATGAGATGAGCTCCTCCCTCACTCCCTTGCCATTTTGTAGCCAAGATGTTTGTTCTCTTTGAGTTTGTTCTCCAGTCTCCCTCTGGTCTTCTGTATTTTTTTCCCATATCCCAGTTACAGAGGGTTTTCGGGTTTGGCTGGTTGTCCATTTTGTGAGGAGAGGTCAATTGCTGGAGGCTTTAAAAGAAACCACAAATTTTTTTTTTTCATTTTGTTTTCTCCTTTTGGGTATAAAGTGGTTAAGGCGTTAGGATGATGATAGTCTCTGAGAAATTTAGCTTAGCTGTGACGTGAATAGCTGCCTTTGGGGGCCTATAGTGAAAAGTGATAATTCTCATGGTATTGAAATAGTACATTTTGCCATGAAATCCCACCATACTGTCGCAAATTTCAGTCTCCTACTCTGCAGGTGTAACCGAATCTTCGTCTCTTCATGCTCCCATTGCTCACATAACCGGCATATTTGATTGATTGCTCATATTGCATTACTAAAACATTACAATCGCCACAGCTGATTGAAGTTATGACCGTAGTGACCTTTATGAACCATTTTGGCTTATAGAATCACAGATGAGAATGTTGAACTTTCATGAGTATGTAAGCAAGTGATTTTGCCGCTTGTTCGATTTTGTGTGTGAAGTGACATATTCTGATACTTTTGCATGGTGATGATGTGACAGGCATTGGATAGTTGTTTGTTTAGGAAGGTTATGTATTAGTTTGACCAGAACCAATTGCCAAAATAATCTATTTTTATTTATCAAATACTAAAAAAGTCATTTTAATTATACAATAACCAAAATAGTATCCCATTTATAACCGCATTAGATTCTACTAAAACATGTCTAATTCATCAGAAGTGCTAATTGTCAGGCTTTTATAGTGCAAAATTCAATGATAAGACATTAAGTGTACACATCTTTCTTTCATTCTTTTATTTCCAAATTCGACACTTTCAAACTACAACTTCAACCCTCTCAAAAATCTTCTCTTCCATATCCCATCTAATTAAATCTACACTTTCTTCTAATAATTTCAAACAATTTTTTTTTTGTTTAGAATGATTTGTGTGATTATTTTGTTTAGATAACATTTCATAACTTTGTCTAACTTTGTTTCCAAATTTTTATAACTTATGATCATATTTCTACATATGGCTTAATTTAGTTAAAGTATAGGTTATACATGTTATTATGTGTTTAAGTTTTTATTACTATCATTCTATATATATATATATATATATATATATATATATAGATTTAGGCTCTTGTACAAACCATTACTTAAAATACAAATGTAGGAACCTTTAATTACCATTAGATCTAGAAGATTGAAGGGTCAAGATTAAAATAAATTCAAGTTAGTTATTTACTAAATCTTGACCATTGATCAAATACTAATCTAATAGTTATGATTGGTTCCTACAAATGTATTTTAAAAATAGTGTGTATGGGACATTCACCCTATATATATATATATACATATATATATATATATATATATATATATATATATATATATGTTATTATAGTTTTAGATTTGAATATTTGTTGAATATTCTTCCATTTAATTTAGTTTTTAGTACATATTATTTTTTTTTTAAAAAGTGTAGTCTATTTACATATGTTCACTGCTACCATAAATTTGTCTATAATATTGTAAAGTAAAAAGTTATGATGAGATTAGTATATTTGTTGTGATTACTAGTAAAAATTATCTATTGCCAATTCATCGCAAATCGAATTAGACATTCTTGTGAACTTAATGAACTAGAAAATATTTATAATTGTCTATCAAATGCACAAAAGGTAATGTTTTCAATAACTCCTTTTTTGTATTAACATAACTGTCTGATATGGTTGTAAGCAGAAACTTATTAGGTTGGTTACTATCTACTTGGAATGAAGAAAGGAAAGGGTTCAACACAGGAAGTAGATGGATCCTTTTCGAAGTAGGAAATGATCCAACACAGGAAGTGGATGCTTCCCTTTCGAAGTAGTTAACATATCTTTAATTTTATGACTTAGAGTTATGGCATTCTAGTAAAGTTAGATACTAACTACAGACTTGGTGATTTTAGAAATTCATTTGTAAAGGTGCAAAACAGTAGACGCATAACTCCTAAAATAATAAAATGGATCATCGAAGCATCATTCAATTTTCAATTGAATCAGACTTATGGAAAAGTTGTTATTATGTTTATTGTATATATTTTTGTGAAATTTTAGTTTGGGACACCAGTGTAAATTTGCTAGACTTTTAGACAGTTTTGAACATCAATTGGATTATGCATAGAGTTTATTATCGTATGAGTTTCTAGAGGAAGAAAACTTAAATGTGTATCAGAAAAGCAATGCAAAATAAGAATTCTGCTTGTGTGGATATGCTCATGTCTTGAAAGTAATAAATACATAATGATTGTTTGTAAATTTTTATAATATATATATTATATTTGTTTTATATATGGTTTTAACAGTATGTCAGTTATGGGCTATTGAGAATTTATCATTATATGATCCTTCATTGGATATGAAGTTATGGTCTTAAATTAAAAATTATAAGAAGGGAAAGATTTTTAAACCATCAATAGAGAGGGAGGATTTTGAAGAAAGAGTTAGTTTGCTCATAAATCAGTGTATTGCATTTGGTATAATGTTCATAAAAACTTACTCGGTGTTATGACATGCTTGTAGGTTATTGTTCATCTAGAGACAACTAAACAAGAGATGAACCATCCGATTGTGAATGAAGTGTATTTATACAATTTTGCTTCAAGTTCATCATCAACATTGGCATGATATATTTTTAGATACAGTTATGTCCATTTTAGCAACTCATTTTCTCTCTATACATAAGTGCTTGCACTAAAATATTTTATTATGTTCATTGTATTCTCGACATTACCCCCACATTTCCTAATTGGAAGTTGAAATACAAGTTGAATATAATTTGTTACAATAGTAACACGGTGTATGCTTAAGACAACGTGAGGTTGGCACAAGTTTTGAGGCTGAAAAGTCAATGCTCACCTCATTTAATGAAGACCATCATGGACATAAAAGTTTTTTAGAGTTTGAAGTAAATGTTGATGATGCTCAATTTGAAGACATGCATCACTCTAGTTCAAACATTGCTAAAAGGATTAAAGACCATGCATGATCTTTTAAACCTAGTTGGGTGCTTCGTAGTCTGTATGAAGCATTGAAGAAAAAAAGTAGTAATGAAAATCAAATGACATGAATTTTAGAAGAAATGCACAAAGGTATGTTTGTTGAATATATATATGATTTATCTTCCGTTAAATTTCTCTAACCTTTTTATGTCATATATATAGGCTGATTGGCTATGGTTGCATATATTTTATCAACTTGATAGGAAAGAAATTAAATCAGTGAACAATTAGGTATAAAATTCCAATAATGGTTAAGTGATGTTGTGAAGTAATTGTGTCATGAATAAAATCCCACTATGTATAATGGTGTGTTTATTATTTAGGTTGTTGATTATGCCCAGAATGAATCAAGGCCTTACTTACAGAACATGTCATGCAAATGCTATAGGAGATAGATACCCTGGTAACTACACCCATTGTTCAAGCATACATACATATGCTGAAGATAAAAATAGATGCTCTCCAGGATAATACAACATGCATTGTGACTGAAATGTTTGGGATAATATTTTATAGTTACAGTATACAATTATTCCAAATTACTATTATATTTATGCTAGCATGTAATATTGATAATTTGGAATTGAAGACATTGATTTTGTTGAGTACCATCGAATCTCAACTGTTACCTTTTTTTTTATCAAAGGAATGAACATTAATAAAATTAGAATTAAAAAAATGATAAAATTAATCAAAAAATGTTAATTTCTATGTTTATTTAATGTTATATTTTTATATCATTATATTATGAGTGGTAATGGATGATGCTTGTTGCAGATCATGATGATAAATATTTTTATTTTTTTAATTCAATGAAGAGTAAGAGGTTTCATAATATCCTAAGGAATTTGATAAGTGTATATCAATGTTATATTAAAGTTTTTTTTTTACAAAATAATTAATTTATGTTATATTAAATATTCTAGGTTTTAGGCATGCAAATGGTTGATATTGATAGTTGAAATATTATCATTGGTTCCAATTTACCTCATCAATCAAATGGGTAAGCTGATTTCATGTATTTATCATTGTGTTAATATGTTAGAATTTTACTGTGATGTTAATGACTATAAAATTTGCACCATTTTTGTAGGAATAATTGTGGGGTGTACATGTTGGCATTCATGGCATCATTTGCCATCAGGGGAGGAGAAATTCAATTTCAACTAGTATGTTTTATAACTTTACACTATACTATTTTTTCATTTTACATCATTTAAAATAATATAATTCTTAAAATTTTACTGGAAGATAACTTAAATATGAAGCAACAAAAAATCTATGAAATGAGAATGAGGCATCTCATTCCATGAGAAGAAGGGATTGTTGAATTTGTAATTATTGTATTCTACAATTTGTAGCAATTCTATTGTATTATATAACATAGAATTTTTTACTATTGTATTATATAATATAGCACTATACCCCATCATTTGTATACTATACTCTATAATTTGTACACCATATCCTATCATTTCTATACTATACTAGGGTCGTTAGCGAGCTGAATCGAGCAGATAATACCTCTCGATTCAAGCTCTAGGCATAAATTTGGCTCAAGTTCAAAACAAGCTAAACAAGCCTGGCTCGAGCTCAACTCCATAAGTTTCACTAGTAGGCTTGACTCGAATCCTTTAACTTTAAAAAAAAAGTGAACCAAACCATCTCATTTATCATGATTTGATTCATGAATCAACTCGTTTACCTATTCATCTTATTTGAAAGTTAATAAACCAAATCAACTCGTTTGATTATTTAGCTTATTTAAAGTTTCATTTAACTATTTAGCTCATTTATTATGTAAATTCTATACAAGCCCAATCCATTAATGAACGAGCCAAGCTAATAAATGAGCTGAATCAAGCTTGCAAATAAATGATCCAAACCTCCCTTGGCTCAAGCTCGGCTCATTTAATACATGAGCTTAAAAATAAGCTTTGAATTTGATTTGTATTTCTAAACAAACAAATTAATCCAAGCCCGTAACGAGCTAGATCGCAAGTCAACTCGATTTGTCAACAGTCTTACACCATATCTTATCATTTGTACACCATGTCCCATCATTTGTATACCATGACCCCCATCATTTCTATACCATGTCCCATCATTTGTACACCATGTCCCATCATTTGTACACCATGCCCCATCATTTGTACACCTTACCCCCTAATTTGTATACCATATGCCATAATTTGTACACCATGTCCCATCATTTGTACACTATGCCCCTATCATTTGTACACCATACCACATAATTTGTACAGCATGTCTCATCATTTCTAAATCGTACCCTCTCATTTCTACACCAGACACCATCCTTTCTACACCATACACCATCATTTCTACACCAAGCATCATTATTTCTATGCCATATCCCATCATTTCTACACTATACTCCATCATGGTGTAGAAATGATGAGGTATGGTGTTCAAATGATGGGGTACTATGTACAAATGATGGGGGTATGGTGTATAAATGATGGGGCATAGTATAAAAATTATGGGGCTTTATGCTATACTATATATTAGAGTAATAACAAAATATTATTGTATAATATAAATTGTTGAAATATGGGTTTATAATACAACTGAATAGTTACAAATTGTATAATACAATAATGATGCCATGAATAAAAATTTTCCTCTCAAATTTTAAGAATCACGTCATTGCAAATGATGTCAAAGGAAACTAAACAATTATTCCTATGAAAATTAATGCCTTGTTTGTTTTGATGTTCTTGAAAAACTTGGAATTTGGGTGAGTTGGGTCACTTGAGATTGAATAAAATCATGCTCTTGAGTGTATATTCTCCCTCTTCCTCTTCTACCTCTACTTCTACTGCTACATCTACCGCTTGCACTTCCACTAGCCTATTCCTATTGTGCTTATTATTCTTCCACTTCTTCACCAAATTCTAGAAAACAAGCCTCACCTATGGATATTGCTTCATTTATTACTCCTTTACATTTGACAAGGTTAGTTGAGGTTTTGGGTGTACACTTCATTTTTCCAACCATAGACTTCATAGTCTTCAACTAATTATCATAAAAATAGTAATTAATAACACCATATCTCATCATTTAACAAAGAACATGCTATAGTACACAATAATATGGCTTACCATCTTTTGTATTATGCATACACGTGGTTGATATTGAGATGTGTGAAATTGATGCTTCTACGGTAAAGTGGGTGGTGCAATGAGAAGGTGAGTGATGCTTCAGTACCAGTCCATATAGTTGGCAGCGAGTTTTAAAATGTTGGGACATTCATTGTATGCTAAGGTGACAACATCCTCACTATGAATCCATTCCTATATGTATTGCATATGGAATTCTTTCCATTTTGTAAAGTTCTTACCACACCCGTCCATTTTATGAATTTAATTATTCAATTGGCACGGTAATGTAGGAACCGATTACAGCACACCAAATTGTGTCAACACACGATTAGGACAATATAAATCTACAAATACATGTCAAATAATTAGCCCGTGCCTTGTCCACAATGCCCAATTTACTAAAATTTATGGTAGGAGGTCATCATACATATCAATATATTGCATCCAAATAACTACTCAATATACGTTCAAATAACAACATATTAATATCAAGTATATATTTTAATAAATTGGGAACACTTGGGAAAGTGGACATTCACGCATATATCACTCATCGAATCTAGATAGTCTCTATAAAATTCCAAAGACCTACGGGGATTTCTATAGAAGCTTGTTGTCCCCACCCATTATAATCATTTCACATTATAATAAAAATGTTACCATATAAAAGTAATAAAATTTTCATTAATGATCTCGTTGCTTTAGCCTCATTTCTGAGATCATCACTAATATCAGGCAAGCATTGACGATGACCTATTGCATCAATGTATGAAATAGCTCGAACTCCCATGAAAATCCTCTCCCATGACTAAAGCTATAAGATGACAATTTGTATAGCAACACTTGATATGAATGTAAAATATAACATATGATATCCAAAAATAAGTACCTATAATAGCACTAAGAAACTAATAATCTCTTTAGTTTCACTACATAAAGCAAGACACAAACCATGTTATAGGAAAGCTAATACGACCAAGCCCCAACTAGAATTATGCATGTCATCTATGTCTTGTCTAACCTGCAGAAATAGTAATGACACTTAACAACCTTGTTTAGTAAGGAATAACAAATTCCCTATCACTATGATGATCCATGCCTTAGCATACAACTATATCTACATGTCATTGTCTTCATGAAGCAACTCTCCAAAGTTTTTACTAAGCCAAACTATATCTAATGATCTACATTTTATGTTTGCATTAGTCGACACTACACCAAAAACATGTAAGCATATCTGCCTATGATCAATGCCTTACATTACAACTATTGGTATCCCACCAATAGTTAACCCTAACATCATAGCCACATCCTCAAGGGTGATCATCAAACTATCATTGTGATTAGATTCCCATTAATCTGCAAACTAATGAAACCAAAAATGACCAAATATCTATGGGACCTTAGATATAGTATTCATAGATCTCTATAATAACATTGACACTTAATTTTTTCATCCCAACATATAATATATCATTAAAAACACATAAAATATCAGGTTTTTCATATGTGACAATTGAAAAAATTGAAAGGAAAAAGCTATATAACTATATAAACAAGAACCTGTCCACGCCAAATGTTAGATGAATGGTGTCTATCTTATTTTACCAGAATGGAAAAACCTTTAGGCTCTAGAGAAATACCATGTGTGTGATCCATAGGGATAAATGACACATACAATATAAAAGACATACAAATAATGTGTGTAAATCTAATGAATGTAATAACAACATACCCAATAATTTAAATTACATAGGGAAAAAATTATGCAACATACAATACCACAAAAATAACAATCTAGCATCATCTAATATAAGCATTTAGCATTGTATACTTTAAAATATTCAACTACGTACACTAAAAAATAAAACAACATAAAATATAACAACAACAACAATCTATCAAATGATATAAGTATAGGGGTGTGTAACATCAGCTACTGAATGTTATGAAGCACTTGGATGTTTATGATCAAGTCCTCTTCAATTAGCATCATATCGATGGCTATTATACCCATTTATTCCACAACATTTGCATCTCTATACCCTCTTTCCTTGCTAAAAATCCATTTCATTAGGTCTTCTTTCTCTCTCACGTCTTCCTTTTCCCTTGAACCAAGACTAATTTGGTATAATGGTAGGCCCATCATAAGACTCTCAATAACCTTCATCAGGGATAGGATGAAATATTGATTCATAAATCTTTTATTAGTTTTTTGTTTGATATAATGTACCAACAAAGCATCTTCCATCAAAGCTATGATAGATGCAATATGTCAGTAAATGGGAACATGGAATCTTATATAGTTGCCATTTTTGGCAAGAACAAGTCTTTTCTTATATATCGACCACTTGTTTATGACCTCCTTTGCCATAACCTACATTGATTGTATGATATATTTTTTTCAAAATCAAAGTATTGTTTCTTAGTATGGTAAGTAACAACTTGATGTCCATCATATTTCTCTAAATTTCTAGTAATCACTAGTTTAATTACTAACAAAAAATGTTTGTTCTTATGAATGTACTTATTCACTTGATCTCTTTTGGTGACAAACTAACTATTTACCAGATAAAAGGTCATTTGTGCAAAGATATTAATGGAAAGATACCTTGTATATTTCAATACACTATTTAGGGACTCCAAAAAATCCATAGTCATCACACTGAAATGTATACCATCATCATGTGATAATGGCTAATTTTCAAGATATAACATATTAAGCCATTCATAAGCTTCCTTGTTAGTTCTTTTCAATGATTCCATCTAGCTAATCCACTTTCGAGGCTGACGCTAGGTCTTGCTATTCTAAAGCATATTGCACATGAACTTATCATTTTTTTATGGTTGTAAAAAAATTGCTATTAAATACCACAAATAGTATTGATGTGTGTCTTATAGCACACGCCCTCCATCACTTCTCATTACTTGTATTATACCCTTATTCCAATTAGAGATGACACACAAGTACCTATTGTGTATAAATTTTCATCAAATGATGTCCATGAACCAACCCCAATTGTTCCCATTCTCTGATTGAACAACAGAAACACATGTGAAGATATATGATTATCTGTGTGAATACCCACTACAATAATTAACACACTATTATGCTTACCATACAATTGTGTGGCATCTATAGAGATCACTAGACAACAACATATATATCCATTGATGCTTGACCCAAATGCCCAAAATACCCTCTAAAAAATACTATAGTTGGATCATTAGTATATACAACTTTCAATTCAACAACATAACTAGGATTGGCTTTATTCATTTAAAAAAGCCATCTTGAAATTTGGGCAAAAGACTAATTAAAATCTCCATATATTTTATTTATTTATTTATTTATTTTTCACCCATGCCTTTTTATAAGATACCATAAATCCCCACTTTAATTTTATGTGTTAAATGATAGCTTTTACAATTATAGAAAATTGGGTTCTTACTAGGCCTTCGATCTCTTTAGTAATACAACTGGATGTCAAATTCAAATGATCATGATTCAGTTTCTCAAGGAGACATTAGTGTCGACCATTGTATGATGTAATATTCATCCTCCCCAAATAATCATTTATAGTGTGTGCTCATAGCCTCCAAGAACAACTATCACAATATGCCTCAAATCGTTTTTTTGATGATCGATATGTCTTGTAGGGTAGTTTCACTAAAAGTGAGTAGTGTTTAACATTACACACTAACTCTTCTTTTGAATACAATATTTGGTCAACTTCAAAACCTTGTGTAGAGCTTGAAGTTGATGTTACCCACTACAACTTTGCACCATTAATATCTTATTTCGCATGTTTAGGATCAACAAAATTAGGATGTGCACACTTCTGCAACTCTTAACACGCCTCTATATCTAATTTGGACAACTCCTCTTCTAACAACAACTCTTCTTCTAACTCATCTTGTTTATAATTAGAATCAATTTTGGAATCAACCATCATAGTTTCCTCATTAAAAAGTTCATTTGCATTCTCATTTTCAAACATTCTCCTAACTTCAGCTTCCACTACAACATTATGTGTATTTATAGGCGCATCTTCATATCCTCTTCTTTGGTATCAATGCCTATTTCACCAAAGTCATTTATATTTATTGTGTCATCAATATGTATAGTCGAATATTGATGTTAACTTAGTTTATAATCAACACCCAAATTGTATGAATGATTTGTGTATTGAAATATTGATTGCTTAATGAGAAAACTCTTGAAACAGGTAAAGGCGTGATGGTAAGGTTGGAACCCTTAACAGTTGATCTCTATGGACATTTGCATAAAACCCCCTAACTTTGTTGATTCTATCACCATTTTTAATGTCTCATCACTATCTATCAGAATTAGAATACGTCTCTCCATTATCTCATTCTAATACATCTCAAATATATTGAATGATTATGTATCCCCGATATAATTTGTCCATAGAGGCACCATATTCTTAAACTCACTAAAAGTAGTAGATGTTGAAACAAATGTAACTTTATCAGGATTTCCTTGAAATATAAGTTGTAATACCTCCAAAATTTTGCTAAACCTAATCCCATATAATTAATACCTTAACCTAATTCTAATCTCAAGAAAATTTTATTCTAGCCTTATCCTAATTCCTTAATCTAAAATCTTAACCTAATCCTAATATTTGACCTGGATAATTTATATTTTCTTAAGCCGACCTTAATCCTGGTAGATTTATATCTTTAATCTTCCTAATTTAGCTAATCAAAATTTAATCTAAATCGAACTTAAGCCTTTTCCCTTTTCCCTTTTCCTTTTTCCTTCCTCTCCTGTTGACTTCTTCTCCTCCTCCTCTTGTCTTGCATGTGTTTTCCCTCATCTCCTATAGCACACAACCGTCACCTCCCACTATCATCTCCCATCTCTCCCTCATACCTTTACTCACCCTATGCCTCTATCGATCATCACCATTGTTATCTCCTGCCATTGTTCCTCTAGATTCCTATTTACATGCCACACTTACATATATATACTACCATCTCTCTTCCTCCCTCATTTTTTTGCCTCGTTTTTCCCATTTTCTATTGAGCAAACAAAATTCATCGAGCCTTTCTTCTTATTCTTCTCCATTTTCTATCGAGCAAACAAACTGTGTCGAGCCTTTCTTCTTCTTCTTCTTCTTCTTCTTCTTCTTCTTCTCCGTCGTCATCGTCGTCACCACCTTACTCTATTTCATTAGGCCGAACCACCACCACCATCACCATAGCCACCAACCAACACCTTGTGCTTGGTATGTCAACCACCTAAACCACTCAATCATCCCCCTCACCATCACATACAATTGACATCCACCGTTATCACTTTCTCCTTCTCTTTCTCGCACATTTGTTGTGTTTTTGTGAAGTCCACTGTTGTGCGGATCATAGACGTCCCAGTTGTACCTACTTATAGACCATTACACTCCTCACGCACGGTCACTTACATAGCCATACAACATCCTTATTCCTTATCTCACGCTTATGCATGCCTGCACAGGAAACTGACATCCTTGCGCAGGCCCTGTAGTCCCTATTCTTTCACACTTGTGCATGTGTTGCATGCAAACAATTGTGCTTCCTTCACATAGCCTTCCCATGTAAGTTCACAAATCTTAGCCTGAGCATGTACAAACATCCACACACTCATGTAACTCTCTTTCTTAGTCATGCATCCCTTTTCACACCCAAATGTCCCCAAATACTACCATAACTCCACTATAGCACCACCATACCTTCCACCACACTTCCATGCAACTCAAGCTTCCTTTTTACTCTAATTATTTCCACTTTTACCCTGATTTACCTTAAATTTTTAATCGATTATAATATTTGATCCTAATCATATACTATATTCTTTTTGTATTTGAAATTCCAATAATCTCAAAGGAGGAAGTTTAGGATTTACATCCTTAGAGCCTGGTGTTCTTGTTGGTAAGGATACTAATCGATGTTTAGGGTTTTGTGTTAAATGTTTGAATGGCTATGTGTTTTAGCATATTTTTGTTATCATATTGTTAAATTCATGTCGTTAATGCTTTTCTATGATAATATAGATTATATGATAGAAAGAGAGTAAGGATGGTGAAAGTTGTGGTTACATGATGTTGTTACGCCAATTAGTAGTATTTTTTGGATGAGTATAAGTTGTGAAAGATTAATATGGGTCAAATAAATTATGATAAGTGGGAAATAAGTATATTTAAGAGATATGATGATAAATGGAGGATTGGAAAATAATGATATTAAAGATATAAGATTTTCCATAATATAAGGGCCATTAGTTATCCTTAAGGATATTTTGGTCAATATGGATTAATATGGAAATTTTAGTATTTTAACGTGATAGGTGGATTAAAATATGCCAATAATATCATGAAAAGTATTTGGAGTGATTATTGAATGTATTAGATTCTTAAAATGAGACAATAACCTAATTAGGGAATAATAATAATAAAACTGTAATGTTATTATTACATCTGTAAAAGTTTGATTCAGACCATGAATTTTGGATATGTTTTTAATATTGGTATTTTAAGAATGTATATTGAATTTGGTAATTATGTGAGTCTTAGGAAAAGAATTATAACTTACCTGTGAAATTAGGGTTTTTGGAGCTTGGTGAATAGTAACTTTTAAAGATGGTCTTGATATCTATATGTCAATGTCTTTCCTGCCTTAATTATGTTTTGTGACCATCAAACCAATTATGAATAAGATACTAATCATTTAAAGTGAAAGATCATATGAGTCAAGATCGGTTGTACTTATCCGTCTCATCGGACGAGAATAGTGGCTAGGAGCATTCTCAATATCCCTGGGATCTTATATATTGATAATTATTCCACTAGTAGAGAATAGTCATCTGGAGTATTCTACTCTAGGGTTATATACTTTTGATAACCTTTGCATTAGTTAAGAATAGTGGGGTCTCTAAACTTAATATAAAATAAATTCTAAGAATAATCATAATCATGGATAAGATACTAATCATTTAAAGTGAAAGACTGCGTGAGTCGGGATCAATTATACCTATCCATTCCACCACAAAAGAATAGTGGCTAGGAGCCTTCTGTCCTAGGGTTTTATTTTGATAATCATTCCACCGATAGAGAATAATGGCGAGGATCATTCTACCCTAGGGTTTTATAATTTTGATAAGTGTTTCACTAGTTGAGAATAGTGGGATTCCTAAACTCGTATGATTGTTGTATCTCACATGTCTATTGTTTTCCGCTGTGAATGTATATAATTATATATTTTTCCTATTTTGACTGTATTGTTACCCTACTTAGTACGTAGCATGTTGATCATCCTTTTCATGAGCGTTGCTCATTTCCACGAGCAGATGACCCGAATGTTTATGTGTAGGTTGATGAGGACCAAGTGGATGATTTTATAGCTTATTATTCTTTGTCTAGGGTAGAGTGATTTTATGTATTAGAAATTTTGGGCATAGAGTCATGTAATTCGGATAATGATTTTTACCTAGATATCCTTTTGGGACTCTTAGACCCACAATATCCCTTTTGTTTATATTTTGGATTATTCTTCTTGGAGTTAATCTCTAAAATCGTATTTAAGTTTATGAAATTCCTATCGTTTTCTTTTTATCTGGTTGATAATTTTGAATTTTTTTGCCTTGTGATGGACATAAGAATGGGTTGGTAAGCTAAACTTATGTCAATTACGATAGCAACACCTGATTATTTGATTTTATGCGTCCGTTGTAAAATAAAAATTTTCAGTAATAAATTTTTGAGTGCTACATAAGTTCTCCAGACTCGTACTTTTGTTTACTATTGTACCATTCCAATATAAAATCAGTGAAATTTTACTCATCCTATACTTGAAAAAGAATATATTAGTATATTTTATGCATCGAGAACTTTTCAAAACATAATACATATTGATTAAAAAATTTCTCTTCTCAGTCATATTTATAAATATTTTCACATAACTATATCCAACATATGCACATCTTAACAACATAATATTTAATTTTTACAAAGGTAAACATTTAGATTTAGTTAGATAACATTATGCGTTAGTTCTAAACATAATTTTAATTTATCACAAATTTAGTATATTAAATATAAACTGATATATATATATAAGTCTACAAGAATATTTTAATGTATAATGTTTGATGTAGATGATGCTCAACACATGAGCTCTACTGAGATTTGAGATAAGATTATAATAATTTTGAGAGAGGAGATTACAATAACACTGATCAAATATTTTTGAGAAAACTGATGTCCAACAATGAGTCATGAGTCTTCAATTTTAGGATAAAAACTTTACCTGTTGGAGACATCATCATTCCATATTTTGACTTTTGTGGCGGAATAATATTTATGGGAATCTACCAAAAGGTAATTTTTCTAAGGGAATCGAAAAGTAGCTTGTCTTTTCTCTTGAAAATCAAAAGATGCTTCGTCTTTTTGCTTTTTTCCTTCATTTGCTATAGTGATTACTATAGTAATTGTTGCTATAGTAACTTTTTTTCCTTTTTTTACTGTTACTGCGATCATTCCTACAGTACTAATTTTTGCTTTATTGACCGGTGTGTCATGTGGGGATACCTTTTGGGTTGATGCTTTGTTTGTTTTGTAGAATTTATGATCAAGAGAGAATCCCATAACAATTGTCTTCATTATCATCACCATAATCAGTGAGGGGCACAAATGATGAAGAGGATGCTGATGATTTGTTTTCAGAGAGAGCTTAGCTAAAAATGGTGTGATATTCCTCATAGGTTTTTGCTACAACAAGTCTTGCAGCTATATGAGACTTTTGTGTAAGAAATTTGGTTTGAGAAGAATCAAGAGGCATTTGGGAGATTAGTTTTATTGGCTTCTATGTTTAGGCCCACATTTGGATGGATTATTTTGAGATTTTTTCAAAGGCTTAGAATTTGTTCCACTATTTGACCTTGAAACATTGAACGATGGTAGGGATTCTATCAATGATTTTGTGATCAACCGTCGAAGAGAAAACCCAATGAGAAAAAAACTTGGAGCAAAAATGGAATAATGGTGATAATATTTTTTCTTTAGGACTAAGACAGAAACAGGTTTTCAAAGAATTAAAGGCTTCAGATACTTATGGAGGTAGAATTTTTGGTAAAGAACCAAAATCCTTTCACTAGTAAATAAACCAAATTGGAAGATCAGTTGGTGTGAATTTTTGAAAAAAAAAAATAGCCAAGAATGGTTTTTCCAACCGGTTTATAGAAGAATGTAATGTACCATACTTGTTGGTAGTCCTAATAATTGAAGGTGTGAGAGAATTTTTGTGAAGTTTTTTATGTGTTTGGGAGCTATCTTGGGATTTCAGGAACCTTGTTTATATTATAAGTGGAATATGCTAATTCATCTGGAGAGTCATGGTAAGAAAAGTGTTTGAAAGTGGCAAAACTAGTTTATTCTAGAATTACCATGTAATATGGTTGTGGTTTGTGTAAATTCCATGGTTTAAAATTCCATCCAGATAAAAAATTTTGAAGGGAAAGAAAGGGGCCATGGTATTATAAACCTTCCTTATAATTTGTAATTACTTGAAAATGTGTTTTTTTTTTAAAGTAATCAATTTTTTTTGAAAACTTTTTTGTTTTTTAAACAATTTGTTTTGAATACGAATTTGGTAAAATTACTAGGTTTTCATAAGAGGATTTTGAAATCAATTTTTGGAGAAGGAAGTTTTTCGAAAAGAATAACCCTCCTCAATTTGTAAAATAGGGGAAGAATTTGCATCTGCAAAAGGAGACAAGATGCTTCATAATGTTTGTTATATAGCTAAGAATGCCTTAGGTGATTTTTTAAGGGTTTCTACCCTATTTTGTATATCTTGTTATGTGTTGGGAGGGGGCATATTTGGGGAAGAGACATCTTTTTCTTCTTTGATTGTGGCTTTATATCAGGATTTGATGGGAATTTGTGATAGGGTTTTGTAGATAGGCTGTTTTTCTTTCTTTTTGAGAGCCATGTCAAGGTTGTGCTCAGAGAAATTCTCTGGTCAAAAAATCAGGGATGGAGTTTGAATATTCTGTGATAAATTCTGTATCATAATCAAAATCTGAGAGAATGGCTTGCCATCTAGCAAATATATTTTTTTCAAAGTAATTTTTTGGGCGTCTTTTTGTAGGACTTCTTTTATAGATTTGCAATTTATTCTAAGGAGGAATTTTTGGTTAAGAAGGTCTGACTAAAATTTTGGAATGCAAATGACAATGGAAAAGGATTTCCTTCTTTATGGTGGAGTAATTATTTGGGTATCATTTCAGTGAGTAGAAGTGAATTAAGCAATCTATTCTCATTGCTTTTGAACTTATTTGAGGATGCCATTATAGACGATGTTAGAAGCATTAGTCTTGACAATTTTTTAAAGTTTTGGATCAACAAGATGGCAATGTGGGACATTTTGGACTTGGGTTTTGATGTGTTTGACAATTTCATTATGATTGTGGGTCCATGGGACTAGTATTTTTAAATCAATCATGGAGAGGTTTTTCTAAAATACTAACATTTGGAAAAAAATGTAAGACATAATTTAAGCTTCATAGGAACTTTTGTAATTGTTTTTTTTTTATCTAGGATTTTGTTAAGAAACTTTGAAGTGACACCATGAGGTCCTTCAACTAGAGTAATAGTACCCTATAAGAGGTAGAGACCTAAAAACCTAATATGAGTTTGGAAGAGAATATTTTAGATTTTGAAACGCTGAGACCATTTCTTTTGATGACAGAAATGAATGTCTTAGGATGTTTGAAGTGTTGGTCTAAGGAAAGGAATAATATAAGGACATCATCAATATAAACAATATATAAATTTGAGTAAGGATTATATATATTATTCATAATTGTTTGGAACTCAAAAGGTGCAATCTTAATATGAAAGGGATGATATTCCATTGATATTAACCAAAAGGAATAATCAAAGTCATTTTGCCCCAATATTTAGGAGAGATATGGATTTTCCAAAACCCTAATTTTAAATCAAATTTGGAAAAGATAAGAGAAGAATGGAGTTTTTGAAGAAGATCTCTTTTCTTAAGAATGGGGTATATAATCCATTTGAGAGTAGTGTTTAGGGGCTTGTATTTTTTGACAAGGAGAGGACTTATATTTTATAACTAAGTAAGGACTTCCTCGTTAAATCTCATATTTTTTTATTAACATAGAACATTGCACATGACTAGGGAGATCGAGATTTTGAGATTAGGTGTTTTCTTTCAAGATCCTTGATTTCAGCATGGTTGTGATTTTCTATATTTTCATTCATTTGAACGGGTTTGGCTTTTGTAGGGATGTTTTTCTCAACCAAAGAACCTGTATGGGGAAAATGAACAATATGTTTCTTTCTTGCCCAAAAGATGTTAGGAAGATTAGCACAAATTTCTTGTTCAATTTGCTTTTAGAGGCTGACAGTCCTAATTTTTGTGTTGTTATTACTTGATTGGTTTTGGATTTTTGTTAGAGAAATTCCTTGTTTGAGAAAATAAAGATCAATTTTCTTGTTTTGAATCAAAATATTGATTTGGTTTTGATCAATGGATTTAGATTTTATAAGATTTATAATTCTAGTTGTAAGAATTTTAAGGAATGAGAGATAATTTTTTTATTCATTTCGTTTTGAAGGTTATGCCAGTATGGTTTACTAGATACAAGGTGATTAAATTTGTAAAAGGTGTTCCAAGAATTATACTATAGCTGATATCAAGAGTAATGATATAGGTTGATTAGATTTTTAGATTATTACATAAAATATAGGCTTCATATTTATGTTTGATTTTAAGCCTATAGCTATTTGCTATAGAAATGTTTTTGGTAGTAAGTTGAAGGAATCATTTTGGAATAATTATGTATTTGATACAATTTAAATTAGCTCTTATATCAAATAGTACTATATTATTTATTAGAAAATCATTAGAGATTTTGAGCATAATAATTATAATATATTTTTGAGAGGTGATTTTTTTAAACATTTAAGAAATCAGTAGAAGTAGGTAGATTTTGGAAGGAATGTTCATCAGAATCACTATATTTTTCACTAAGAATAGGAGAAGATTATTCTATAGTTTTTGAAAGAAGAATGTGAATGAAACTGCTATCATCTTCTTGTTTTTGTTGAACTTGCTTTAATTTTTGTTAACTTCTTTGATTTCTTGTTGAACTTCATAAGTTATAGGGAAAGATTATTTAGATTTTTGCTATTTTTTAAAGATCGTAGTTTTTTTTTGGGTTTATCTAAGAGTTTTGACAAAGGAGGATTTTCATCATCTTCAAGGGATTCATGAAGTCTGTCAATATATTCTTTTTGTTTGATAGGATCAAAAATGTGTTGAACGACTACAAGCATAAGTTATTTTTTTTCTTTGGTTAGGACATTTATCAATTTTGAGAAATCTACATCTTAGAATTTAGAGGAGGAAGAAGAAGATTGTGAAGCAAGTTCTTTAATCAGGAGGCCAAATTTAGAAAGATCATCATTTTGAGAATCATCTTCAAAATATTTAACAAGGAGATTCTAAATTTTCCTTAATTTTTCTTCATCAAGTTTTAATTCATGGATTTGTGTGCTAAGACGACAAAATCTAGAAATATGGCCTTTTCTTCCACATTTGTAACATGTAACATTCCTATTGGAAGATGTTTAGAAAGATGACTGAGGTTGTTATCCCTTAGGATGAGATTTTTTGAAATTATTTAGGTTGTGGAGAAGGAATTTATTTCTTTGAAGTATCTTTGCAATGATTTTTTGAACGATAATTTATTTTGAAAGATCCATTACATGTCTTACGTTTATTTGTTGTACCTAGAATCTTAAGGCCTTGACATATTTTAATACCTTCTTTTTCGGTAAGGTTGATTAATTCCCCAAAGGTGAACTGAGAGTAAAGGGTTTGGTTACCATGTGCTTCTTTGATTTTATTACAAACTCTCTCTCTAAGGAGAAGAGGAAGCCCATCGAGGAACTTTTCTTTCTAGAAAGATTGGTTAGAATCAAATCTAAGTATAACATGGGTGAGGAAGGTATTTTTATACCATTGGAAGTCACTAAGGTATTTGCAACGAAATTTGAAAGGATTTTTATCATTTTTGTATTTGAGGTGTGCAAGATCTCCAAAAAAAGAGAAGAGAGATCACAAGAATTAGGGAGGTGACCGCATCTTAATAGACATCGTCACTTTCAAAAATGATGTTGCCGCCTTAATCCATCTTGATGGCATCAAGAATGGAGCTATATTCCTTAGTTGTGAGGTGAAAATCCCACCATACTTTGAGTTATCTAGAGAACCTTGCAATGAGTATTTCATAATACCATATCCTTAATCTCCTTTATCAAATGACCATGGCCACAAATGCTTTCAAAACCCAATTTAGTACCTATGACAAAGCCATAGGAAAAATACTCATTGTAGGGTTCTCTAGATAACTCAAAGTATGGTGGGATTTTCATCTCACAACTAAGGAGTAGAGCTCCATTCTTGATGCCATCAAGATGGTATTTCATAATACCATATCCTTATTCTCCTTTAGTAAATGACCATGGCCGCAAATGCTTTCAAAACCTAATTTAGTACCTATGATGAAGCCATGGCAAAAATACTCATTGCAGGGTTCTCTAGCTATGGCTTCATCATAGGTACTAAATTGGGTTTTGAAAGCATTTTTGGCCATGGTCATTTGATAAAGGAGATTAAGGATATGGTATTTTGAAATACCATCAATATTCCATTCATAATGAGATGAGGCTTTATAATTTGGTTGAATAATTTTGTTAGGTCTAGTTTTGAGGTTAAGGTCAGAAGTCGTGATTATGGGGATAATATCTCTAGATGAGGAGGGATGGTGCAAAAGTGTTGGGTTTTCTTTAGTCTCATCTTCTATTTGTGGCGAACATGTGAAACTAAGAGCGTTGCTTTGAGACTTTTATTCAAGAATGTTAGGAATGTGACTTGGTTTTAAGAAGAAGAAACAGGATTGATTCGACTAAGTTGAGAAATAATAGCCTGTAGGAATTCAGTCTTTCCATCTTGATTAATCTTTTGGATGGATTTGGAAATTTGTAAAGGTTTAAAGACAAGAAGTTTCTTTTTTTTTCAGAGTTTTGAGGTGTAGGAGTAGTTTGGAAAGTTGGGAGTATGGTTTTTTGTATTTTTTTTATCAAGTTTTGTAAGTTGTGAACCAATAGTATTTAAATGGATATTTGTAAAGTTATTTTGGAGAAGGATGTTATTAAAAATTTTCACTTTTCTTCCTTTGGTATTCGTAGAGGTTTTAGTTCAAGTGAGTTCTCTCTTGAGGATAATTTAATGTTTTGAAGAGAAGGATGATTATATTCAGTTATGCCTTTGTCAATTTGCCATATTTTAGTTTTGTCTCGGGTTGGTATAGAATTGATTTTATTAAAAGATAGATCAATATTATTTTGCTTAGCATGAATTTGGAACCAATCGAGGAATAAAATTTGAGCATTTTCACATTGGATGAAGTCATAAAATTTCTTTTAGATATTATGACGTTGGTCAAGGAAGTGTTTGAAAAAAACATACTCTTTTTTCAGAGTTATGCGATCCATATAAATCATCTTGAAAAAACATTTTCATCTATTTGAAATTATTTTTCAATAACATTAATTAGGTTTACTGTGATTTTAGAAAAGTTTGGAGAATTAGGTTGGTATCTTGCAGAAGTTCAGGGATTCATAGAGAAACATGTGTTAATTCAGTCTTGTGTGGAATTCTAAAGATTATCCATTTTCACATAGTATTAAAACTTGTGTTTAACTATTTTTACCTAGACTAATCACATATTATACTTATAATATTTTGACCCAAATAATACTTTCACAACCTCATATCACCAAAATTAACCCAAAATAACCACTTTTATCCTTATTCCACCCAAACACCTTGAAATTCTTATTGGTATAGCTTAATCCACACTAAACCAAACCCCAATATATTATATATCAAAATTTTATGCAAAATACTCAATGATTATAATGACATATTTATTATCCACAAGTTCTCAAACTCTTGACCTTGATGCCTCGGAACCAAAAAATAACACAATCTCCCAAAGTCCGACTTTCACCAAAACTTGATTAATTCCACACATATTCTCCCATAATTTATATTCATTCCACATATGTGAATAATCTTAATAAAGACACCCTAAACCACCACACATGTTATGGGACCAAACATATTTAATCTCAAAGCATTGAAATAACTAACTTCCATCTATCTCCTCAACACAATACCTAAATCATATTTTAAAAAAAATCAACCATATGCTTATGAAAAATAATAAGTACATTATCATGCTTGAGATATAAAACTAAATCCATGCATGTATATTGCATAAATCATAAAACACATAAACTAATGATATCACAATATATTAGAATAATATAATTTAATATAGTAAATATGAATTGACATCTCAATAAAGCCTTTATTTTAGAGATGTGTATCCTTACCATAATCTACATTGATCTCTTAACAAAACTTCTCCTAATCATCCACCTCCATAACCGCATGGTGACTTAAAAAAATGACAACAAGGGTTAGAGAAGCTAACATAGATTAACACGGAATAGGGAAGGGAAGGATGGAAGGATTAAAATGAAATCAAGGTGTTGAAGTGTGAAGTAGGTGACACAATGTTGGGATGGTTTTAGAACTAATCATGCACCAAAGGGAGAAATTCACCAACTGATCATGTAACCTTAGGGAGGAAACATGAGGTTTGTGCATATATGGTGCATAATCGTGTGAATCACTAACAATGGAGGTATATTTGCTATGTGAGGTTGGGACGCACTAGGATGGTTTCTTGCGTGAGCTATTGGCATAGGTCAAGGGTAACCAATATGAGCCATGAATGTTGGGGCTGGTTTACAACAGATAGATGGCAAAGTTAGTGGGGCACGTTGGGAGCTCATGGCAACATGAAGGCTGGTGAAGATGGGTGGCTAACATCGTGAATGGTGATAGGGGTGTTTTGTGTGAGGTGGTGGTTGCAACATCAATAAGGAACATTGTAGGAGGGCTAGTTGCATGTTATTAAGGGAGAAGTTTGACTAAGGAAAATTTTAGAGAAAAGAGGAAGGATGCATGGTTGGAGATGGAGATCATAATAAAAGGAATAGAGAGGGTTATGTGTTGCAATAGTGCATGAAAATGAGGCATGAGGGGAAGCCTATAGTAGCAAGGTTGAAAAAAGGCCAAAGTTGGTGTGTAGAAGAAAAAGGGAGGGGATGTTTGAGTTAAGTATGCTACATGTGAATGAAGGTGGGAGGTTGAGTGAGTTGTTAGGCTTAGTTGGGGTTTAGTTAGGATAATCAAATAGGGAAATGAAATCTAGTTGGCTCGGGGAGATTTTAAGATAAGGTAATTAAACTAAGATTAAGTGTTAGGTAATGATTAAATAATATACTCTCGAAAATTAAGATTAGAAAAATTCAGGGTGTTACACCTAACATAAATGTTGAACACGTTGATTAATATGTTAAACATAAATGATTAACATACAAAAACTAACTTTTTATGGAACAAACTCAAATGGTTAACCTACTAAACCAAACATTAAAAAACAACAAATAAATGTACAGTCACATGTTCATTAAGATGTTGAGCATACACATTTTAAATACTGAACATAAATTGCTAATGTAATGCCCCTTACTACTTAATGCAATGAACCTAATATAAACAAGCGAATACATGAACGATAACATATATGTTCATTGAGATGCTCAACATATACCTTTTATAGCCTAAGAATAAGGGTTAATGTAATGAATATAATTCGCTTATGGAATGAATCTTACCGGTTCACATAATGAACCTAACATAAAGAATACAACAATTAAAAAGGAACAGACATGTTAGTTAATATGTTGAGCATATACCTTTTAGTTCTTGAACTTAAATGGTTAGTATAATGGACATCTCTATTTTGTGCGATGAACCTACACAATTTGTATGATGAACATAAATAACACTTGCAATACACAAATATACATGCACTAAAACACTTTAATCACTATTGTTCATCCATCTAATAGAAAATGTACCTAATGAGATTCCATGCTCATCTAATCACCTGAACTCTTCGGTACGAATCATCTCCATCTTGATTTCCATAAGTTCTCCAATCAACTTATTAATAATATGAAATCATATTCCAATTTTCAATCATTTTGAATTGTGAATTGTGACTTGTAAACATAAACTAAAAAAAGATTTAAGATGAAAGAATTTTAGTACAATATATTATTTTTAATAATAATCAAATCAAAATATTAAGGCAATTAGAAAAATCAAAATAAATTAGAACTTTAGTTTTTTTTTTTTGCAAATGAATCAAATAGCTAAAATGGATATGTTTTGAATATCATGTTATTAATTTGCACTAAAATATTTGGAAAGAATCACAAATATGAATTGAACAAAAATGTAAATAAAGTGTCTTTACATCTAAATGAATAAATATCTCTTAAAATGTCACATGAGTAAGAAAATATGACCAAAATGACATGAAGCATAGGTATTCTATCTTATGTGTACGACTTTGATAACTAGTCAGTCTAAATTTAGCCACACCTCACCAGGTATTTCTTACACTGTGATATAAATTGTATTAGTTTATGGCTATCGTAAACAAGCAAAGTCCTTATTATAGTAATGTACATTGATGTCACAAGCACCACTTAGTAACCCACTATATCATTTGTCCTAGGATGCGAATTAAGGTCATTCTCCTCTTATCTAACTAATAATAATCTTTCTTATTGGGTTGGCTACCTTAGTTCAGTATGATAATGCCACATTTCCATGTTAGTGATTAAGGTTTTATAACGCCTTGAAATTTCATAACCTTTGCTTTTTGGTGTTTAGTCTTTTCTTCAAAAAATTAACTCTTCAACTTTGACCTAATTATTTTATTAATAACTTTTGACCTGTAACCTAAATAATTTCTTAAATATTTCCTCAAATTATTTACCTTTTTCCTTATTATTAAATCCATCCGAAACTAATTTATTTTTCTCAATCTATTTTCCTATCTGGAACTCTAACCTATCCAAAGTACACCTAAAACTAAAAAAAATAAAATTAATTACTATCCTATCCCTGCTACCCCATAATATATTTAATCCTCTATTATGTAAATTTCCCCTTCCCCAAAACACTCTCTATGTCTCATTCCTTACCTCACGCAACTTACCCATGCCCCCTTTGTTGAACTAAGTATGCACGACCATCGCCATACCCATTTGTCAAACCCATCCCATCACCCCTATCTATGCACATATACACACACGCATGCACGCACACCTTCCCTTTTTCTTTTTCTTTTTTTGAACACAACCATCAAGCCCTTACCCCTTGCATTTATACCATTAGCTACCATCCATCCATTCTTCCAGCACCATCACCACCATAAATATGCCACTCATGGCCTTGTCCATTTTAGCCAGCCACCCAAGCCTCCCTTTCCTCTTCATCCTCTTCTTTCCACCCCTCCATTTTTGCGTAGGCTCCCCACAAGAACCGTGCTCAACCACCACCAACATCTTTCTTATGCCCCACCACCTCCCTGCCCTGCTTTCATTCTGCCTATTGGTTACCAACCTGCACCACCATTGCCTAAGCACCTCAATTGTAGGTAGCCCGATCACCCCAACTCCTTCCTTCTCTTCCTTTACGGCTAGAACCTCAAAGAACCTTCCCCTCTTTGATCGTTCTACCATAGCCTACCCCTCCCATTGGATAAATCCATCTCGGCCTTCCCAACCCCTTCGACCCTCTTTACTATTGCCACCCCTAGCCTTCATCACCTTATACCGCAACCTCATCATCCCTCCCACACCACCATCTCATAGCCACCATCCCGATAACACCTCTCCTCTACCCTGCTTTCCCTCATCTTCATCCTATGCTGCCCATTCGAGCTAATACCACCACCACCTCATCATTGCTAGCTTCCCAACAACCTACCAACCAACCAGCCTCAACCTTACCAACACCACCATGCCCCCCATCGACTATCAACCCAACACTACCTCCATCTCCCCAGCCTCATCGTCCCACCATATCCACCACCTTGCAGCCATCCAACTCCTCTCTTTGTGTACCTACTCATGTTGCATATGCAGCATGAGGAAGTTTTTCTTCTAAAATTTTGGTACCCATTTTTAATCGTAAAGGTATTTTGGTAATTATAGTTAATAAATATTTTAATATTATAATTATTATTTTATTTATTAAATATTAAAAGGGTAATTATGGTATTATTTTTAGGTATAAAAGTTTGATTAGCAACACTTGATAATTTTAATAGTATATCAATAATTTGTGTTTTTCTAGAAATAAGGTAACTTTTATACTATACTAATATGAAAAATATTACATGATAAAAAATTAGGATTCTTATTTATAAAATATGTTAATTATGATTCATTAGATTATAATTATGTGCTTATTGTTAGCATGAAAATCAAAAAAAGGAAAAGCATGTTATCTTATGAAAAGTATAGTAGGTATGAGAGTATGACTAAAGTGATTATTTTGATATTTTTATGTAAATGATAGGTAGATCATGCTTAGGCATATTTATAGGATAGTTATCATTGTTGTGTGCCCTAAGGGCAGTTTGGATATTTTGTGTGTAATGTGATATTTTTTCTGACAAGAATGCCTTATTGAGTATGGGAATATATGATTTTGGATGATATAAAAGTGCATGCTAAGGTTTTATGTACAAAATCATGATTAAGGGCAAATAGTAATTTGGCATATATGATAATTTAATTGCATGATGAATAATTTAATTATTATGTTTTAACCTTTTAATGATAAATTAATAAAAAAATAGATGATAACGGAAAAAATTTAGCTTCAAGGGTAATTTGGTCATTTTTTCCTAATATGCTCAAATGTGATGAATTGAGTCTAGGATGGCACTAATATATTTTTAATGCTGACCTTAGTATTGACTATGTTTATGGTGATCTAGAATAAATGAAAAATGAGTAAAATGGTTAATTATGAAAATTGGATCTACTTGATTAATTATGGTTTCATGGTCACCTTAATAAAACATTAACATTTAAAGTGGAATACCTCGATATTGGAAATGGTTGCTCTCTAAGGATTGTTACTCTAAAGACATGGTTTAATCCATAGTTGATTATGGATTTTTGTCGATATACCTTAATGCCCAAGCCACACCCTATATCTTACTCTATTTAGCTTTGTGGACTGATAGAGGGTATGCATACTTATGGATTAGTTCCTTGTTAGTAAGGTACTATGTTACCTTAATATACTAATACGACTAGGGAACCTTTGTGTTATGGAGTCAATAGTCGATAGGATACTATGTTGCCTTGGTTGCCGATATGACCTCAATACCTTAGTGTCTCCAGGTTGATTTGATCTTCTATAGAGTAAAAAAATAAAAATGAAAATGATTATCATTAGATTATTAGGTTGTTCAGTAGATGCCTTTGTGCCTATCTGTAGTTTCATATCAACATTCATGCTTACCTATGGTTCGATAGTAGTTTTTGTGTCACCCTATTATTCAATAGAAGCCTTTGTACCTACCTATGGTTCGATAGCAACCTTTGTGTCTATTTGTGGTTTGATAACAGCCTTTGTCCCTACTTGTAGTTTAGTAGCAGTCTTCATGCCTATCTGTGGTTTGGTAGAAACTTTTGTGCCTACCTGTGATTTAATAGTAGCGTTCGTGCCTACTTGTAATACTTTGGATTTTATTGGTCTTGCGTTCGTGAGCCTACATATGTTATGAGATTTATTGGTATTGATAATGAGATATATGATCGTTATTATTGTTATCTTTTGGGTTGATGTTGGTTCTCATTATGTTTCAAAGAGAATCCCTTGGATGTTTTGTTGGTAAGTATCATCATGCTTAGATGAGCGCGCATAAGTAGTATATGACCTTAGTGGTGGATAGTTATTTTATGTGGTTATCATATTTCAATCATTGCATTTATAACTTGATGTGCTATACCATGTATTGTTGTAATGCCCTATATGTGTTCCATGATAGTTTTTCATATTGGTTTTGTATAATGGGTTGCTCAATATCATTATACTAAAGGGTTTATTTTATGAACCCTTGCCTATTTAATGGACAATAGTTTTTGCATGTCAATTTACGAGTTCAGTTGCAAGCTTGTAGTTTAGGTTGAGAGCTTAGGACTATTTGGAGTACTTTTTGATATCTTTAATTTCAGTTATTTTTGGACTCATACATCCTCTTTTATTTTCTCTCTTTAAGATAGAACTAATGTGGTTTATTTTCAAAATGATGTATATATGTTTGTTCTCTCTACTTCGAATCTTGTGCCTGTGTTATTAATTTAAGTGGAGTAATGATTTTAGCCTTATCACTTTTATATGAGAATGGTAGAAAAATGGGACTTAAACTAAGTGTGGCAATAACACCCCTTTTTTTATTATTTTAACTTTTGTACTTAACTTTTTAAACAAAAATTTTAAATCCTAAAAATAGAGGTGTTATAGGTTCAAATTCCATTGGGCATGTGCTGAAATCAACATTAATGGTAAAGCGTCGTATGGTTCCTTACCTGCGCAAGTCTCCCTTTGGACACCTGGGTTCCCCTCCTCCTAGATGTTCTGATCTCCCTATCAAAAAAATATATTGCTAATTATTTTATTACATTTTTTCCTCTATCAATCAATTCAGATAATAAAATTAAGTTGCCTTATCAACAAAGGAGGACGAGGAATAGTTAATCATTGTATACTTAGAGATTAGTAATCATGTTAACTGAGCGGGTGACATGGCTAAAAACCTATAAAATGAAGACATAATTGTCCAATTTCTCATGGATTGACAATGCTTCATAAGGGATATTCTTGATGTTTGCAAATGGACTAGTACTTGATAATTGCATGTACGTTTTGCATGACAAGGTAAGCTTTTTCCACTAATCTTTACCCTTAGGATCACCTAAAAGAGAGAAAAGAAGAGAAAGAAAACCAAACCATAACGGACCGGAATACAAGAACATAAATAGTTGAGATCGTCACTCATGACACCCACTTCGGCACTTTCTTTTGGAATTGACACCATTTAGATCCGGGGCTCATATCTAGGGACATTATTTCAATACTTTCTTTTGGAGGGAAGCCATGTTGATGCCTTAGAAGCCATTAGTTGATTGAATGCTCCAAGTATTCTTTGTCAGTAGTGAGATGTAGTTGCACCGACTCCATCCTCATAAGATTCGAAAATATTGCAACGATTCCAAACCGACTTAAAATAAAGCAACATGGGTGCATTTAATAATGCAAATGCAAAGATTGAGGCTAATGGACCACAAACTTGCAAGCATTACAACATCATTAGGCAAATTTGTCTTTTCTTTTTTCATTTTACATTTTTTATGTCACTTGTCACCACTTCTTATGTAAAGAAACTTTATTTGGCTTGCACATCTTTGTCTTAAATATATATATATATATATATATATATATATATATATATATATATATATATATATATATATATATATCACTTTTAAGTTCTTATTTCTTCAAAATATAGATAAATATACTTTATAATTTAATATCTTATCGTTTCTTCCTATCTTTATTTTGCCATCCTTTTTCTCGTGCCCATACAATACTAATCACCACCAGACAAGAATTCGTCATACTGAGCACTAACTAATGGAATGAATACAGCCAGGTTGAACTCTAGGTTGTGACCAACGTAATTTCATAAGCAAAATCTCAATGTTGAGAGGAAATATGAATAGCTTGTTCTCGCAAATGTAGCAACTGTGAAATACAAGCTTTATACTGTCCTGCAAATTCTCATTACAGAAGTTTCGACTTGAACATTCGCATTTCCGTTCAATATCAATAGGCTGTATCCCCCCCATTCCATCATGAATAGGGAAAAGAACCCCCCCCCCCTTTAATTTATGAATTCAACTAGTTTTGCATGTGTCGCTATTTCTTGCGCAGGTACAAGAATCCAACCACCACAGAGATACCAACAACGGCCGTCGGGACAGCCCAGTACTGCGATGTCCATTCCTTCAGTTTCTGAATAAGGTCTGATTGCTCCTTGTAGGAAATCTCAAGTTGTGGAATAATAGTGGCAGCAGGGTCTAGCTCTCCAATGCAATACTCCTCCATCAGCTCCCTTGCTTCTCTGCTGTGCCCAGCATCCTCAAATTCTTCCTTTGCATCTTTCCCTTCATGGATACGAGTTATTTCAGTAACAAATCATGTGCAATTTTATCCCTATCTCACATCCCTAATAAGCTAATATTCATTATTTAATATCAACAGAAATCAGAACTAATCATACCAACGGCTTCAAAGAAAACTTCATTGCCGCCAGGATGCTCATCTAGATATGACGTCACATCATAAACCTGTGACAAGGCAAAAAATATATCTAGATAAATCCTCTAAAGATGCATCCGGGCTAACGTGAAAAAAAAATAATTTATGGAAAAACAGAAGACAATAGGCAACTTTTGCAAAGCAGTCGGTCCCGTGAAGCGAAAAGGATGACCAACAGCAAACGGTTATAATCTCAGACAACTAGCATCATCAGTGCCACAGTCGTCATTATTTCCTTTACACCCCATATCATATAAATATGGTTCCCAAAACCCCAATTCGCAAAATCAACAGTATCACAACAACTCCTCTTAGAAGATGAATATATCATAGAATCGTCACTCAATCAACAGCAAGTATGACGGACAAGCAAAAGGTTTGTTCTGTAGAATTATTCAACATAAACAGCTCACAGTGCAACCTTCTTAGTCCATTCCTTGTGCACACTTAGCCAAAAGCATCAAATATTTGCGAACACATGCCTCGTCAAACTCAATAGATGATACTTGTTACTTGCAATAAAACCAAAATAAATCCACATATTGTTCTTTGGCTACAGAGGGATGCATATAACCTATATTTATCTCAATAGATGGAGGGCCGTGTGGTCGTTCAGAGATCACCTAACTTGTGATTGTTATATGTTCAAGTACAACAGGGCGCAGTAATCTCAAACATAACACACGGCATAAAAGTTTCAAACACAACACACGCGTACTCGGTCCTAGCTAGAGCCAAATCATTAGTTCCTAATGAAACTCGTAGCAATGACAGAATGTTAGAGAAGAACAATAAACTTCTTAGATTCCTATGATGTTTCTGGTTTATTTTTTATAAAATCATAAAAGTTTTTGAATTTTTTTATGAACACAAATATTTCAAGCTTTACTTTAAATAAAATATAATGTGTAGAAATTTTAAATTTTAGATAGTTTTGGTAATTTATAATTATATTTTAATGAGCAAGTCTGAACATTTATATATTATTTTTTACTTTTCAAACATTTATAATGTAATGGAAAAAAACCTAACCGTCTGTATATTTATAATTTTTTTTAAATATATGTGAACAAATCTAAATTGTTGGTCCTTTTTAATGCACTTTTGCTATGTATCTACAAAGTCTAAAACAAGTACCTTACTATACAGACGAAACAGAAAGATCAGCAACGATAGATACACAAATCTATTGAGAAGCAAAAAGGACATAAATACCTTCCCATTGCATTTCAAAATTGCAGGTCACCCATGGATAAAACCCAGAAGACGAAATACATCATAAAATCAAGCACCCAGTTTAAAATAACAGCCGACACCAGCTTACACTTAACCACCATCAACAGCTCAATAACAAATCGGGCACTTTCCGGTGCGGAAAACTCATAAATAAAGTGACCTCAGATTTTCAAAATTATCAGAAGCCCACGGATAAGAATGAAAGAAAGACAAGCTGAACCAACCTTTCCATCAATGACAACCCAGCAATCGTCCTTAGTCTTATGCTCAGAAGCTTCTTGCATACTGAAGAGCTTCGTTAGAGTTGGCATTTTAAGATTTCACTCTCGTTTAATCGTTTTGTAATCAATACGAGATTTCGGGCTCGTCGTAAATTTGGGGGTTTCAGTCTCACGACGCCTAACACGGGCGGATCACGGATGGATGAGAGAGGGGCAGCGGCCGCCAAGGCCTTCGCTAAACAACCCCTTTCAATGATTATAGAATTCAGATGCTATTGACAAAATGGTTGCTTGAAGAACGGGCCAGAAGTAATTAGATGTGGGCCCAAAACTTTTGGGTCTGATTTTGGGCTTCAGTTCATGGATTACGGCAGAAGCGGAGCGTGTCATCCGGTCGTCATCAACGGAGGAAAGGCTAATCCACAGAACTTATTACTCACTTTTTTTCTTTTTCGTACACCGGTTATCTACCAACTGAAAGGGCGTATTTCACTTTCGTGCTGCTAGGGCTGTGCAAAAAATTCGAAATCTAAAAATCCGATTCAATATTTAAAAATTCGATCCGACATTTTGGATATTCGAACCGATTTTATTCTGAAAGGATATCCGACATTCGGATATCCGGTTTTTTTTTGGATTATCCGATCCGATAAAATATCCGATATTTTGTTGATTATTTCAATAATACATCATGTTATTGTATTTTTATAGTTTTAAGTTTTAAAATTTTATTTATTTTTATATTTCAAATATTTATAATAATATTTTAATACTTCTTTTAGATAAAATAAGATATTTATATGAATATAGATATGAATATTAATTGATATACGATCTTTATTTTTAAAAATATTGTAGCAAAAGCTATTAAAATTGATAAAATAGTATTTTCATACGGATATTGGATATATCCGAATCTGGTTCATATCCGGTCTGTATTTTTCGGATATCCGGTCTAAAAAATGCAGAGCGGATATCCGAAAAAATATCCGAATGGATACGGATATCCGGTTTTGCACACCCCTACCTGCTGCAAGTGCAGTAATTGCCATGATCAACGTCATATATCGTCCGCATTAATTTAAAGAGGGTGTTAAATACACACTAATATTACTAAGTTTATATCCCTTAAAAGTCATTTTTATTTATTTATTTTGGACTGTATTGTCATTTATTATATATTACCAGTCATTCACTCTCTTATCCCTTTTCTCTCAATTTATGTCACCAGTTAGCGAAAACCAACTAGACAAAATCATAGTAATTTTTTTCCCTCAATTTTAAAGGTTACGGGTGGCCATTCAAAGTGAATAGGAAGGAACGAGCGATCCACCAGGAGTGTAACACCCCGAGTCGACACGACCACACAGGGGCTACCTTGAAGTGCTTTCGGATTGATCGGCTGGCCCCACAGATCAACACGACTCCTTTCAATACGCTTTGTCCTCACTCACGCACTTTCCAAGAAATTTTCAGAAAATTTCTGAAACTTCCCGGAAGGTCACCCATCCTAAAATTGCTCCACAGCCAACACACTTAACTGTGGAGTTTTTAGGATGTAATCACCAAAAGGATGGTATACCATGTTGATATAAGTAGCCATATCAATCCTTATAGCACTCCGCTCAATTTGGGGTATTATATTCACCCCCACTCAAAGAACGCAACGTCCTTGTTGCGCCTCAACCAATGACTGTCTCAATACAGTTCATCCCAAGAATCGTCCCGCTAGGTGACTGACTGGCTCATCCAAGTTCAGCTCACGGTCGCGGTTTCGCTCTGATACCATTTGTAACACCTTGAGTCGATACGACCACACGGGGCTACCTTGGAGTGCTTTCGGATTGATCGGCTAGCCCCACAGATCAACACGAGTCCTTTCAGTGCGCTTTGTCCTCACTCACGCACTTTCCGAGAAATTTTCAGAACTTCCCAGAAGGTCACCCATCCTAAAATTACTCTACGGCCAGCACGCTTAACTGTAGAGTTCTTAGGATGGAATCACCAAAAGGATGGTATACCATGTTGATATAAGTAGCCAAGTCAATCCTTATAACACTTCGCTCAAATTGGGGTATTACATTCACCCCCACTCAAAGAACACAATGTCCTCGTTGTGCCTCAACCAATGATTGTCTCAATACAGTTCATCCAAAGAATCATCCCTCTAGGTGACTGACTGGCTCATCCAAGTTCAGCTCACGGTCGCAGTTTCGCTCTGAAACCATTTGTAACACCCCGAGTCGACATGACCACACAGGGGCTACCTTGAAGTGCTTTCGGATTGATCGGCTGGCCCCACAGATCAACACGAGTCCTTTCAGTACGCTTTGTCCTCACTCACGCACTTTCCAAGAAATTTTCAGAAAATTTCTGAAACTTCCCGGAAGGTCACCCATCCTAAAATTGCTCCACAGCCAACACACTTAACTATGGAGTTTTTAGGATGGAATCACCAAAAGGATGGTATACCATGTTGATATAAGTAGCCATATCAATTCTTATAGCCCCCGTGTGGTCGTATCGACTCGGGGTGTTACAAATGGTATCAGAGCGAAACTGCGACCGTGAGCTGAACTTGGATGAGCCAGTCAGTCACCTAGCGGGATGATTCTTGGGATGAACTGTATTGAGACATTCATTGGTTGAGTTACAACGAGGACGTTGTGTTCTTTGAGTGGGGGTGAATGTAATACCCCAATTTGAGCGGAGTGTTATAAGGATTGATTTGGCTACTTATATCAACATGGTATACCATCCTTTTGGTGATTCCATCCTAAGAACTCCACAGTTAAGCTTGCTGGCCGTGGAGTACTTTTAGGATGGGTGACCTTCTGGGAAGTTCTGAAAATTTCTCGAAAAGTGCGTGAGTGAGGACAAAGCGCACTGAAAGGACTCGTGTTGATCTGTGGGGCCAGCCGATCAATCCGAAAGCACTCCCAGGTAGCCCCCGTGTGGTCGTATCGACTCGGGGTGTTACAAGGAGCCCAGAAGCAATAATAGACGATCCATCCGGAGTTGAGGTTGAGCAATAGGAGGTTTACTCGGCGCTACAACTTAGTAACGGGTGATCCACCTAGGGCTCAAGCTAAGCAATGGGGGATCTACCCGGGCTCCAGGGCTTAGCAACAAGCGATCCACCTAGAGCCTAGGTTGAGCAACAGGGGATCTACCTTATGTTGCCCATGTCTATTTATTTAATTTTTTTGTTTATATTTAATAATTTAATATTTATTTTTGTTAATTTTAGACTCAGGACCCAATTGATACTAATTGGACGGGATTATTTTTTATTGATTATATTTTTCAGTAATCGTGAGTCCCTAATTAAGTATGTTAATGACACTGGAAGGCCACATAATATAATTTTCACTATAGAATGATCAAAACTAGGTAAGGTTTGGCTTCATTGTGAGAGATGTAGTAAATACAGATGATAACTTTTAGTGAATCTAAAAAGTGCATGATCTTCCAGGTTAAAAAAAACGTGACTGTAAATTTAGAATACGTTGAAGGGAAATTCCTTATGGTGGTTGAAAATTAGAGGTTGAATGTGGCATGCACAACCATAGTTTGGGAAAGTTCGGACAAGGGCGTTCGTTTGGGTAGCAATTATCACCAAAAAATGAAGGTTGGTAGAGGAACTAACCACGATAAATGTCAAACCGATGAAGATCATCGACAAATTGCAACGGGCTAATAGTGATATTATTGCAATACTTAGGACAATCTATAATGCCAAACACAAGTTTAGGGTGCAGAACTTGGTCAGATGTACAGTTGTGCAGCAACTATTGCATTTGATGGAAACCAATGACTATCGATATTGGTATCGTAGGTATCCAAACTTTGATATAGCCAGTGATATTATATTTGCATATCCTGATTTCGTTGCTCTATTGTGTGCATTCCCATTTGTTATTTTCTTGGATTGCACATAAAAAAACTAATAGGTACAACCTTCTTTTCTTAGAGGTTGTTGGTTTTGTGTTTAGTGGTAAGAGTTTTTACCATTTCTTTGCCACTCATGAGAAAGGAAAAAGAAGATTATTATGAATCGGTGCTTGATAAAGTGAAGAGGATGATGGAGCCCCATGAACAAAATATTGTCATCACTGATAGAGAATTGGGTGTGATAGAAATAGTATTTAAGGTCTTTCCTAATGCAACCCCCTTCTTATACATATGGAATATTGGTAAGAATGTTCTCTCACATGCTACAAAAAAAAGGAACTGCAACATCGAGAGATCATTTCATGATCTAATGGAGGAATATTATAGAGGAAACCACATTGCAGACATATGAGAATGAACTTTTATTAATGCATGGTAGAGGGGACAACTTTCCTCATCTAATACAATATGTATATGAAACTTGGTTGAATCCTTATAAGGAGATTTTTGTTTCAGTGTGGGTTGAGCAGGAGCTTCACTTTGGCACTTATATGACCAACTGGTATAATTCTATTAGTGTGGATATTTTTGTCATTTAACTTGCATTTAAATAACCAACACTTATATTTTAAAATATTACTTGTAGGGTGGAAAGTGAGCATTTAAGGCTGAAGAAATATGTAGCATCGTCTCATATGAGTTTCTATATGTTATGGTTGAAGATTAACACATTGATTTGACTCCAAGTACATGAGTTGAAGAAAGATTTGGAGCAGTCTTGGATCATTATTCCTCATTACTCTACACATAACGTGTTGTTCAAGGAGATCACATATGTTACATGTTATAGAACAATAAACCTAATTGAGGAGGAGAACAAGAGATCTGATTTGGTTAGTTTTCATCCTTTAGAGTGTGGGTGTTACTTCAAGTTGACACACAATCTACCATGTGCACAAGAGACATTTCAGTACAAACGAGATGATCAACTTATCCCATAAATGGTAGTGTATCAATTATGGAAGACTTTTACTTTTGTCAGATCGGTTGAAGAAAGATTTCAATTCAATGATTCAGCCATTCCTCCAACTGCATGTCCACTTGCCTCTAATATTATATCAAAGGTACAAATCTAACACAACCATTCCAATTCAACAAAGTATTATATCTAAGATTCTAACATTCTGATTCTAACATTATATCTCAGGTACAAATGATGTTGGACCATTCTAATTCTCCTGGCTATCTAGAGGAGTATTCTAATATCATGGATAAGATCTTTAAATCCATTACAACAAGTATGGTCGAGCCAGATGTTCAATAAAGTAGGGATCACCCTAGTAATCATACAAGGAGGGAATCATTAGAGTGGGAGCATACAATGCTTACTTATTCCAATTCACCTAGGGGAAAAGGTTGATCAGGTCGAGGATGTGGTAGAGGATAGGATTCTCCTGGCCAATCGAGAATAGGTTGAGGATGGAGTAGTAGTAGCAGTGTGAAGCATAGTATGAGAGGACACACTAATCCTTACATGATTTTCCATGGCCATTGGATATCGAGGCATTGATGCTTCCGTGGGTTAAATCATGGTGTAATGTTGTGGGGGATGGAAATTGTGGATTTAGAGTTTTTGTACTACAACTCATCGGAAATGATGAAGATTGGCTTGATGTTGGGGGTGATGTTCAGGGAACTGCTGACATATTCGAGATTATATGAGCATGCCTTTGTAGATTCTATTACCCAAAATAGGGAATGTCTTATTCATTTTTATGGACCAACTCTAATGGAAAAATGGTGGCAGTAGCATGGCTTCTGATTTCTATTTGCAACGGTGTACAATGCGGTATTCATTTTCTTGAGTTGATCAGAATCGGTTATATGTTTACCACACAAAGCTCCACCTAACGGTTGATAGCCTGATCGTATTGTCAACATCTTAAATTGCAACAATTTTTCACACTATGTATTGGTATGTGATGTTTCTCATTTGCATAAAGTTGTCATTGTACTATATTACTCATATAAATGTTATGTTTATTTATATATTTATGTAAGTAACCATGATGGAAGATGCACTATTACCACCTATATCTAATATGTGGTACCTTAGTGCTGATCTAAGTGTTGCTGGATGGGATGTGCCATATCTTGATCATATTTAGCTGTATCAAATTGCGACGGATATGAGACACAACTAAGGTGGCGACTTTAGTTGATGAATGTGTGTTGTGTTGATGGTGTTATGGTTTTTTTCTATATCGTAGTAACATTTAGATGCATATTTTCATAACTTTGGATTTCTATTGCAGCAAACATTTTGTTAACATTCAGACACATTTTTTTTGTAAAAAACTTATAAATATATAAAACAGCTAAAAACACTACAAATTATCCTACTAATCATCACCATCACCATCAATAGGTTGGCCAGCATCCTCTTCACTATAGGTAATTGCAAGCTTGCCAAACTCTAAGTAGATCTTGTTTAATTTATCACATGGGTGTCTTTATCAATAAGTTCCCTACTTTCTTTTTTGAACCAGTACATACCCGTTATCGCATTATGGATCTCTACCTCTATAGTGCTTGATCAGACTGTCCCTCATCTCCTATGCGATGGAATCTTGAGTGGGATCTAGACAGGAACCACATAAGGTATGCCTTGGAATCATCATCCTAATACAAACATCGATTGGCTCAGTGATTGAAGTCCAACGTATGATTTGGCTAATTGTTCCACAATGATCCGCAACTAGAGTAATCCACCTTATACTTCCGGACCATTGTACCAATAGCTGGTCTAATAAGAGGCATGGGGATGAGTTGGGTGTAGCTAAACTGATGCACAATGTATTCTGGCATGTACGGCTCCACAATATCAACATAGACTATGCCACCTTGGTACATTGTCACCTCTTGCATCGATACCGTATCAATATTGAAGGGAAAAAATTCAACCTACAAATACATGAAAAATAATTTTAACAAGAATTAGCAATAATTGAACACCAACAAGAAAGGTAGTCAACCACTTGGTCTGCCCCTACTGTATCAAGATGATTCCTATACAAAACAAGGGCATCTGTTGACTCAGGAGGATAAATCTGATAGGAATTCTCCCATCTCATTGCTGCAATATCTTGTGAGTTGACAAATGTACGGGAATAAGACTGATGGAAAAAGGGAAAATACTTATAGACCCACACTTGTGCATATTCACAGTAATAAAAGATAGAATATATAAATCATACACATAAAAAGGGAAAATATTTTATATTTAACAAGTAAACATGAATTATTACCTCCACTAATGTCATGTAACCCCCTATTTGCTTGCACCAAACTCTAGATGATACTCCAAAATGCCTATATAGATATGCTAAAGTAGTAGATCTAATCATCCGATGGCATAAATTATTCAAAGCGACAACTAATCTCAACACCAATAATGAGACACGATTACTAGACTTGTCTATAAAAAGCATGCAGGAAAGCAAGTACCACAAGTAGAGTGGAGCATAAGACTCATCATCATCAACCCGCTCAATCGTAATATTATTGATAATGACATCTAATATGATCGAGTTATCCTTCAAATATGTCCCTCTAACCACCATCTCGAAAACACCCTACATATCCATAAGTAAACTCATAACATCATTGTGGTATATGAATGGATTGTCTACACATGCATATCCATGACAATTAAGGTACATAATGAAAAATACATCATATAGGGGAATAGTCATCTTACCAAATGTAAGATGGAAACTATTAGTGTCCGAATGCCACCTTTCAAGAAAATGGATATCAGTGGGTTGTTATGACAATGGAGTTAACTCTCACAAAGAAATATCAACCGTGTGTGGTCAAAGAGATTAAAAACACTTCCATCCTCAGGAGTGAGCTGAGGTGGCCTTTCAAATGCCTTTACCCTCGACTGCACCCTTAGCAACTCACGTGGTTCCTACAAAAAGATCAGAAAAACAAAAAATTACATGAATTTGTTAAAAAAATATTAATTGATACATAAAATAGTAAAAATTAACTAATCACAAGTCTATATGGCATATGCCACATGACCTTTAAAGCTAGTAATAAGATTAGGAATCTTTGTACCATATTCTGTAGGTCTAATAAATAGCCAATTGTCATCCACTACTGATGACGAAGAGGATCTCGCTGCTTAAATCAAGGTGCTCTTGCCAACATGACCTCCATGACCATGGATATCATAGTCATCTTCATATGTCATATAATGAACGTTAAAACTATGTGGCATTGTCTTGGTCCTACGTTCTACTGTAGCTCATGCTTGAGCACTCATTGTCACAACTCTCTTAGACACCTTGCAAGTAAGAGTGTCCAACTAATCTCTTTGCCCTTTTCTTTGTTACATGTCATTTACCATTTATAATAAAAAAAATCATTAATACATATTATACTAAATCATAATTGAATGTTGTACTAAATTAAATCAAATTATAAGGGTCACGTTTATAGTCTATGCTTAAGGATTTGGGGTTTAAGGCTTGAGGGTTAAGGTTCGGGGCTAAAAGGTGTAGAGGTTAGGGGTTAGGGGTTAGGGGTTAGGGTTGAGCACTTGAGGTTTAGGGTATGGGGTTTGGCTTTAGGGTTAAAGGTTTGTGGTTTACCATTTTGGGTTTAGGGTTATGAGTTTGGGGCTAGTGTTAAGGGTTTGGGGTTTAGGGGTTCAGGTTTTGGGTTTAGGTGAGGAAGAGGTCCTATGGGCCATTTCTAAGTACGGGTGGGGAGGCTTAGGGGTCATTGATGCGTAGGTATGGGAGGCATTTGGGCCATTACTACGTAGGGTTAGGAGGGTTACGGGCCATTGATATGTAGGTATGGAAGGTCTCTGGTCCATTGGTGTGTGGGGGTGGAGAAGGGCTATGATCCTAGAATCTAGAGCTAGGGAGCACTTACGGAGGCCTTCCTTGGAGCTTCACCAGCTCAATAGGTGGTTCGTCCATTGGTTCCCCTCCACTTACCGCTCCTCACCCATTCCCTTACCCTATTTCATTTACAAATTTCAATTAGAGTATAATCATTTCAATTACAATCAATCGATTTATTGAGAAAATTAAACACACATTGCTCAAATAATGGATTTAGATATGAAAAAAAATGTAAGAAAATTACTTACATGATACATTTTGATTTAGATATTCTTGTTGGGGAAGGAGGAGATAGTTGAAGAGGATACTTTCAGAGAGAAAGGAGTGCTCAAAGAACAAGAGAAGAGGAGAGAGGAGGGAGATGGCAGATGTGCTTAGAAATGGTGGTGGATAGTTTTGGTAATTTGAAAAAAAAAATGAAGGGGTATAGAGGTGTGTATACAAAGATTTAGGTGTGTAACGAGATGAAGTGTAATTTAAACCACAATCACAAGGAATAAATAATGTCAATTAAGGTGTACAAATCAGATATCCTCATTTGCTTGAATATATTTTTCAAATATCTGCTCTAAATATTTTATATTAAATATCTAAAAAATATAAATTGGATATGAATCGAATTCAAATATATTTAATATCCATAAAAATATTATTTAATAAATATTAATAACTTTTGGAAGATAATTTTAAAGTATATCAGTTAATATTCATATCTATATTCATGTGTCTTATTTTATCATAAAAAGTATTAAAATATTATTATAAAATTTTAAAATATAAAATTAAATAAAATTTAAAAACTTAAATATAAAAAAAATACAATATTATAATGTATTGTTTAAATAATCAATAAAATATAGGATCTTGTTTTAAATCGGATAATCTTTTAAAAACCCTAATATCCTTAATGTTAGATATCTTTTTGACTAAAATCAGATTATATCACATTTTTTAAATATTAGATTAGATTTTCAAATCCCAAATTTTTTGTATAGCCTTGTCTACAATGATTTGAAAGAGGAGTTTTTTTTTCTTCTAGGAAAAAAATATATTAGGCTAGTTTTTAGTTTTATTTTTTAACTAAATTTTTTATTTTTTTTGACTTTTATTGAAAGGATAGTGAATGAAACATATTATTTACCTTTTGTTTCAACAATTATGTACCAATATTTTAGATAGGAGATTCTTTTTCAAAAAATAACATATCAGGTTAGTTTTTAGATTTATTTTATCATTAAAATTTTAAAGTTTTATTCATTTTAGATTATTTTTTCAAATATAAAATTTCTATTCTATCATCTCACTTATAATATTAGGGATAAAAATGGATTAGAACAATGATAGAGACCCCATCTCTATCCCTAAACTTGATGAGCAATTTAATTCACAAACTTTCTTCGATCCCTAATTTTTTGTTATTTGAAATGTTGACATCATAGGTTAAATGACCTTTATTTTAATGATAACAAACTCAATTATAAATATGACTAGTATTTTTTAAATCTGCATGTGGATTATAGCAAAAATTAAAGTATTCAACACTTAGCTAATTACTAAGAAATCATGCTACCAAATCATATCTAAAGCTCATGTCAAAAATCAATGAGGAAGACAAAATAAGATGTCAAGCCAATGATGATATTTCTAACCCTTATATTTTTCTTATAATGTATTGATTTGACAAGCACTTACTTTTTAGAATATTTTTATTTTTTTAATACTCTCTATATTGTAATTTTCAAAGGTCTTAAAGTTATTTCAAACATAAAAAAATTGTTTCTTTCGAAAAGGTTATTCAAAATATATTTTTCTTAAGCCTTTCTCATCTTATATAACTTTAAAATTTTACCAGAAATTATATAGAAATCATTTTTAGGTAAATAATATATCTTTGGAAAGCTTAAGATGCTTGCTTTATAGCAAGAAAAAGACACTTAATTCTGAGCTCTATAACTCAAGTTATGATATTTTTTTTAAAGTTGTTTAATGTTGATTTTAGTAATAAATTACTATATACCAGTTCTTATTGGGTACTAGTTGATTGGCGATCAAGAGTAGTAAACTAGTTATTAGTAGTAAAATTGGCCTCTCTAAAAACTTTCATGTCAAACAATCATAACATCAAGTACTAGTTGATTGGTCCCATTGACCAATCAACTAGTTTATGGCATATAATTCTTTCTTCTTCTTCTTTTTTTAGCTCTAACATATTTTTGTAACACCTCAAAATTTCATAACCTTTGTTTTCGGATATTTAATCATTTATTCAAAACATAATCTTAAAATATTGGCTTAATTATTTTTTGTTAATCATTGATCTATAACCCAAATATATTGTTAAATAAATTATATATTTTATCATTATCCTTTTTATTAAACCTACCCTAAACCAGTATATATTTTTTTTTCTAAAGAGGCACCCTAACCTAACCAAACTAAACCTAAAAAAAAAATAATCCTAAATTGATATTCTACTCCTAGCAAAATCTAGCCACTCTATTGTGTCATTTTTCCTTCCCCAAACCCACCCTATATCTCCGTCCATTTCTCATTCACAACCCACACCTTTGATTTCTTTTACAAGCCATCATCACCCCAGTTGGCTTACATACCCAACTCCTCCCTTTTTTTTTCATTTAACCCAGCACTCTGCTTAACCACCTATTCCCTTCTTCTTCTTCTTCTTCTTCTTCTTCTTCTTCTTCTTCTTCTTCTTCTTCTTCTTCTTCTTCTTCTTCTTCTTCTTCTTCTTCTTCTTCTTCTTCTTCTTCTTTCTTCTTCTTCTTCTTCTTCTTCTTCTTTCTTCTTCTTCTTCTTCTTTCTTCTTCTTCTTCTTCTTCTTCTTCTTCTTCTTCTTCTTCTTTTCTTCTTCTTCTTCTTCTTCTTCTTCTTCTTCTTCTTCTTCTTCTTCTTCTTCTTCTTCTTCTTTCTTCTTCTTCTTCTTCTTCTTCTTCTTCTTCTTCTTCTTCTTCTTCTTCTTCTTCTTATTCTTCTTCTTCTTCTTCTTCTTCTTCTTCTTCTTCCTTCTCCCCCATTATCGTGCGCTAGTTTTTCTTTTGTCCATCCACCATCTTCATTTATTCTTGTCTTCTTTGCCTCAACCACCATCTCCCAGCCCCAATTCCATCATCGCCCATGGCCACTCTCTAAACAACCCCTATTTTGGTTTATTCAATCCCCACCCATGCCCTTCATTGGTTTCTACCATCATTCACTAACAATGGAACAACCTTATATCCCTCTCGTGAAACCCTACCCTTCTCCACCATTCAGCATCCACCATTAGCTATCATTGATCTCCAACAACCAAACTCAAGCCAACTTTTTCCATTTCCTTTGCAACACTCTCCATCATCTCCTTCCATTTGAAATACCACCAACAACTACCATACTTTCACCACAATCACCTAGCTCTACCTAGGGTTGTTCACTGTTCAAATATCTGCTAGTTTTGATATTTGATTATCGAAAATATAAAATTTTGAATATCTAAAATGATATTTGATATTTTATTTGAAACTTTGGATATCTGAAAGATCGGATATTCGAATTTTTGGATTGGATATCAAATATAACTGATATTATTCGAATAAAATTTTAAATATAAAAAAACCACCAAATCACAGATATATTTGATATTATCCAATTTGCTGAGTAACTATTTGATTTGCTTAGCAAATATCTGACTTACTCAACAAATATCCGATGCTAAAACTAAAATAAAGAAGGGGTGTGTGGAGTCTATCGACACGTAGAGTATTTTTTTTATACATATCTAAAAAGGGATTATATTAAAAGTATAATTTCAAATAAATTAAATTTTACCTCAAATACTAAATAAAGTAAGTAAAAATTATACACACACACATATAAATTTATTTATATACAATTATATATAAAATACAAAATTATAAAAATATATAAATATTTTTCTTCGGATCAGATATTATTTGTATTTATCATATAAGATATTTGGTTTGTTTGACTTTTTGTTGACTAGATCAGATATTTGATTTGAAAAAAAAAAGATCAGATCGTTGGATTGAATCGCTTCGGATATCGGATCAAATAAGTAGATATCAGATAACATGAACAACCCTAGCTCTACCCTCCTCCGCACACAACTCGTCCAGCCTATGTGACCCCCTTTCACACTAACACCTCCCATACAACATCACCCATCTTCACAACTCTCTAATCTACATCATCCCCTACCCACATAACTCTAGCTCCCCAATGTCAAAACCCAATGTTTCACTCTATATGTAGTGTGGCCTTTTCATGTAAACCTTGCTCAGCTCATCCACCTCCCTCATCGCCCATCCTTTCTCGCACAACCATCCTTCCAACCAAACACCCCTCATTTGGTTCCATTTGTGTCCTCTCCTAACTTTGCCACTTTCCTTTACCACCCAATGCCAGCCTTCTCCACCCATCAGAACCAACACCACCCTACTCCTCTAGTGTTTAGTCCTGCCTTCCCAGTTAGTATCCACCCACCCAGCTAATAACCACCACTGTTACCTTCCCCTTCTTTTTTCTGTATCAAAGCCCTTTACGTGTATGACTCACACTACTTGCCCATGGATTATGAGTTTGGTTTTTCGTTCCTTGGCAGTTAAGGGTATTTTAGGAATTTAAACTTTGATTTTAGCATTCAAGAATTTGTTTCTATTTGCCCTTTTACTTCCATTTTTGGGAGCAAATCAAGAAGGGTGGTGGAAGAAGTGACACGATTATTGGTTGGGATCACGAAGTCAAAGCTTTAACTACAAGATCATGATAGGCCTCTAGGAAAAAACACATTTTAGGAGCTTTGTTTATTTCTTATCTTGCTACTATTTGGCATGAAAGGAACCTTCGCTTGTTTCAGAATAAGGTTAGGCAAAATTCTATGATCTCAAGAATCATCATTATTAATGTTTATAGGAGACTAATTCACCATAGTCTTCACGCTAAATATGCTAGGTGGTTATCGTTTCTTGATTGTATTGAATGTTCTGCTTGATTGTAATTTTCCATTTCAATAGTAAAAAATCTTCTTACTTATCGAAAAAAAACTTTGATAAATTTGTTAATATTAATTACTATTTTATGACTTAGATATTAATATATTATATGCTGGTTTTATTTTAGGTAAAAGAGGTTCATTAATGGAGCCTAATAATTTTAGTAAGTTACTTATATTTTCTACTTTTGCTAGAAATCAAGTAATCTATATGCTTGACTAAAATATTAAATATCCCATATAACACATTAGAATTTTGATTTGTAAATTGTATTAACCATTTTTATTATGTTATAATTATTTGCTTAATAATGTTAGCATGAAATTCAATAAAAGGGAGCATTTTAACTTGTGTAAAATATTATGTGTACAAAATCATGTTAAAATGGGTTTATTGTCGAGAGTAAATTATATATTTTATGTATGTATGTTTGATATTATAGGCTGATCATGCTTAGGTATATTTTTAGCATGATTATTATCATTACATGCCCTAAGGTAATTTGGTCCTTTTTTAAGTGGATCATGATATTTATTCAAATAAGCATGCCTAGTATGTATTATTTATTGTTAAATATGAAAGTATGTAATTTGATGTTTTAGAAATTTTTGTTAGCATTTTATATAAAAAATCATGTGTGTGGGAAAAATGGTGATTTATCATGTCTTGTAATTTGTTTGCATACTAAGTATTTTAGTTATTGTATTTTATCCTTTTCATGATATATTATTAAATAAATAGAATTAGTATGCAAAATGAATGATAATGTAGTAACTATGGCCTCAAAGGTATTTTAGTCAATTTTTGACTAATACATCTGGAAATGGATAATAAAACTTAAGATGGCCTTAGTAGTTTTATTAGCCAACTTTAGTGTTGACTCTATTTATGGTTATCCTTAATAATTAGAAATTAGTAATAATGGTTGAGTATGCAAATTAAATTTATTTGTGTATTATGTGAATTCGTGACCACTTTAATAAACTAGTAATATTTAAAGTAAAAGAACTTGAGATCAGGAATGGTAGCTCTTTAGGGGTCGCTAATATGAAGACGTGGTTCAATCCATGGTTGGTTTTGGATTTTGTTGGTGTGCTTTAGTGCCCCAGCCAAACCCTATATCTTACTTAATTTAGCTCTACTTAATTATAGAAGGTATACTTATAGATTAGGTATCCTTATCGGTAGGGTGTTATGCTTCCTTCGTGGGACAATGTGACCGTAGTACTTTAGTATCTCCAGATTGATTTGATATCCCCTTGAGTAATTAAAAATGAAAGTAAATGTTGAGTGACGTTAAATTGGAGAGTTGGTAGTTGACTTTGTGCACTACCCTTGATATTATTTCTTATGAATTATACCTCTATGATGATTAATAAGACATTAATAATTAAAGTAAAAGATCATATACATCAAGACCGATATATATGTTGAGTTATGAGATATATTATAAATGTTATGGTTATCAGGTTAAGATTGGTTCTAGATATCATTAATTTAAAAAGCATTCTAGGATGGTTAGTTGATAAGCTAATTTATGGTTTGAATGAATTGGAATAGGGAGTATGTGGCCTTGGCAATATTGCTTATCTAGCATGGTCATCGTATCGTACTAGCTATCTCATGTATATCTTATTATTTAATGCCATTTTCTCCCATGTTACCTTCTATGTGTCATATATGATCTTTTTATGTTTAGTTTTGTATATTGGGCTAGTGGGTTCCATTCCATGGTCTCCTACTTATTCAATGGATGGAAAAAAAATAGGTACCAACACACTAGCCCTTAGACACCACTTGATTAGTATGTCTATTCTGCACAAAAAAAAAATGATTTGATGAGCCATCTTTTTTCACATTAACTTTAACCAACGACTCTATTATTTAAAGAAGACTATAAAATAGTTTTATCCCACATGTCAAACAATTTCTTTGGTGTTCAATTTTATATGGATTGAATTCTCTCATCTATTCACTAATTTTCTCAAGTATTAAATTATTCAAACTTTTAATATATTAAATTTCTCAGGAATGTCTTTGTGCTCTAAGATCAAACACAAGACATAGATTGTTTTTCATTATAACTTTCTTCTTCTAGCCAATATTACTTCTTACAAGTTCCTTCTATACTTTCATATATTGTAATTGTGTGATTCTTTGCAATAACCATAACATTATTCACAAAACTCATTGTGAAGAGGCTGTGTGTATCTACCATTCCTGAGAGAAGTCGTTAAGTTTGTAGGCTCATAAACCTAAGATGAAATAACTAGGATAAGGTGTAAACCAACTCTTAGAGTGATTATTGAGATTTTATGCTCATAAACCTAGAAGAGTTATCATAATCAACAAATGATAAAGGAATATTTCAATATTCTAAAAAAGAAGACCTTTTAATAATGGATGTAGAGGCATATTGAGCCCTTAAACCATGGTAAATCATTGTTCTCAATTTTAATTTGTCATTAATATCATTAAATACTCTATTCATCCCCTCTAGAGTATCCATATGGATTTTCATGGGAATCCACACCTTTTTATAGGTAGTAAATCATTATTCTCATTTGATCCTTACTCCAAGTCCTCACCTACAATCCTTGAAATCTAAATCATTCCCTAAAATATAAATTTATCTCTAAAATCTAATATATCTCTATATTGTGTAAGGGATGCAAGTTGAGGTATTCAGATGATAGGGAAAAGATAAAGAGAGAAAGTAGAGAGTGAAAAATAGAGATGTATATTGATAAATAGATGCTATAGATAGCTAATAAGACCCCCATCATTTATGAAGGTAGAGAGCTAAGGCTAAAGGAAAGGGAATAAATTTTGTGTGGATAACCTAGAGTAGGAAGTTTTTGGTTTATTTTTCCTATTTTTGGCTAATTTTACCTTCTTTGATGGTTTCTTTGATCCCAATAGCCTAGTTTGGGAAATCCCTATATCATCATTTCCTTTGAAACTTGACACACTATGTTTGTTAGCTTTTGTGGTAGATTGGTGAACTAGTGCATTTTTACACCATGTAAACAACTCAAGTTGGCTTGGAGAGTATATCTCCATATCCCCCCATAATATACAATAGACATAAAGACATAATAAATGGGATAATGAGACTTTAAAAAATGATATATCAAAGGCTATAATAATAAAAAGGAATATGGTTGAAGTCATACATTAGGGAAACAATATAAAATAAGGGATCAGTCAAGGTCATACAAATCAAGTGATACAACAAAATGTACCAAGGGAAGGTTAAGTAGGTGACCAATCTTTTGAAGATTCAATCAAGCTCAAGTCATATGCAAAGTTGTAAATTACTTTGAGCATGTCAACTTAGCTATGTTTCAAAGAAGGTTACAATTGATAAGGAAAACTTTTAGTAAAAGTGGTTAATAAAAGGTTGGTGCTCTTTTTTTTTTGAAAGTTAAATAGTATTCAATTTTTTTTTGAAAAGGTGAAATGACAGGCAAGCTATGTCTGGTATGTGGCAAGCATTTACATCTCTCTAGGAAATAAGGGTCATACATTTCCTACTGCCATTGATTTTTATAAAGCATTCCCCTTACTTGCCATTTTTGTTATCAAGAAAGCCTACAGAAATATTCAATTATCACTGGAATCTTGAGATTGTGCCGAAATTTGTATCTCATAAATTTCCCTATGACAATGCAAGATCTTAGAGAATCTTTAGATCCTTATACAACTATTCCACGGTAAGCTTGCCTTCCTCATTCATATATTTATGCCCATCACTTTCTTTCTTTATTTTATTTCTTCTTCTTTTTTTCCTAAAATCATTTTTTGGAAAGCTTAAACTTTCACTAGAAATTTCAAACCCTTTTTGTTAAATCCTTTCTAAAATCCTCCCTTTAATTATGTGTAATTTTCTATTTTTTAGGCCACTCTCTCAACATTATTATGCTTGGTTTATGTGTAACTTTTCCTAGTGTTGACGTGAGTGGTGAGGTATAAAGATTCAAGCTTTCCTATGGTTGTTAATATTGCAGAGCTTACATTACTACCATGTTAGATGCCACTTCCCTTGAAAGACATGGTAAACCTACTATGTGGTCTAATAATTTTATTTACTATTAATATCTTGCATTGAGTCATTCCCCTCATTCTTTGTTGAGTCTTTTACCCCAATTGTTAACCATATTAGTTGTGTTGAATTTATTGAACACCTTAGCACTTAAAATTCTTCTATAATGGCTAAGGCTTCCGAATCCAAAGTTATTATTGATCAATCAATGCAATTGTTCTAGTTTAAAGACTCTTAATTGATTTCCCTACATGTAACACTATCAATGTATAATTAAAACACTTTCACATTTTCTTAGCAATGTCATACTCATTCGACTTTATCCATCTACCAAAGCCAATAAAGCCCTTATAAAGATGTGTCATTATCTTTGGTGGGGCTCTTTATACTAGAGTGCACTTTTGCCTGCATACACTTATTAGGGAGATCCTCTACACATGTCAGCTTAGCATTACTGAAACGAACCCGACTAGCCGGATCGTACTCGATCCGTTAAACGGGGGTTGGGAACGTACTCGTTTCCCCCTGAACTGGAGTAATCTCCGAGCCAGACGTTGATACTTCAACGGATTTGTGCACGAGTTAACAATAAAACCCAAGATTTTTCATTCCAGAAACCTTCAACCTTTACAAGCAAACCCCGCCCGTTATATATGACGGGAATCGAACACCAACAAAAAGGGAGAGGGGGCAAGGGTGAGAAAACGGTTGACTTAGGGCCTCAGATTTGGTGTCAGGGACAAGATCCCGGGGCAGGCAAAGGTGGACGTGGGTCGATGGTGACCAGCAACGGTCATCAACAGGGCCGAACAGAGAAACGGGGTTGAGCCACCAAGAGAGGAACAAAAGAAAAGGTAATCGGCGCTCCCCGAGGAGGAAGAGGGATTAAATAGGTGGGTAATTAGGGCACGAGGGGTCACCCGCCGATTGGGCCAAAACTTGGGCCTGGGCTCAAGTTTTGGTTCAACCCAACTTAGCTTAAAAGGAGGTTAACGCTATTCTCCTATTTTCATTAGATTCAAGAGGCAATTATAACTGGATAATACCGATCCTGAATCCAATGCAAATAGGGAAACAAGGACTAAGTTACCCATACTCATTTAGGCTCGGGGGAAGCCATTGATAACCAACTCCGCCTAACCCGAGACTATCAATGGGATTTCCAAAAATTAGGGTAAAATCATCATCGGCCACTAAACACACACACCCTAAAAAAAATATTAATGTTCCAACCATGATTACACATGTTACACATTCAAGCTTAATTAATTACAAAAACACAGTTCAAAAGTGCTTTCGCCCCTGCTCGTTGCCTCCACTCCTCAATCTGGCTTCGGATCCCAACTTACCCTGAAGATGGAAAACATGGAATTATATGAGTGAGGAAACAATAGGGTACGATTACCAAAAAGTAAAAGGAGAGGAGTAGTTGATGAAGTGCGGTCCGTATCAACCCCCCTTCTTTAGAGGGTTTCATCCCTGGAACCTGTGCTAAGTGATCAAAAGGAGACAGGTCAGAAACATTAAAAGTTGGGCTAATAGCGCCATACTTATCAGGAAGGTCTATTTTATAGGCATTGTCATTGATCTTTTCCAAGACAGTAAACAGGCCATCCCCCCTTGCATCTAGCTTACCCTTGCGATGGGTAGGGAAGCGATCCTTACGTAAGTGTATCCAAACTAAATCCCCAGGCTGGAAGATGACCTTTTTTCTATGGTGATTAACTCGGGACGCCACGACCTCATTTCGTATGTTAATTTGTTTATCCACAGATTCATGTAGTTCTTTAATCATTTTGGCTCGTTTGTCAGCCCCCAAGGACACATATTGAGATGGGGGAACGGGAGAGAGGTCGAGGGGAGTTAAAGGATTGATTCCGTAAACAACTTCAAAAGGAGATTTACTAATGGTGGAGTGGGAAGTCCGGTTATAAGCAAATTCAATATGTGGCAGCGCTGACTCCCATTGTCGTGAGTTATTGTCAAGAAAAGCTCGAAGCATGTTGCCAAGTGTGCGGTTAACAACTTCTGTTTTCCCATTTGTTTGAGGATGGCATGAGGTCGAGAAAAGAAGTTTGGTGCCTAGTTTCCCCCAAAGGACACGCCAAAAGTGGGATACAAATTTGACATCACGATCTGAAATAATGGTCTTGGGAACCCCATGTAGTCTGACAATATTTGAGAAGAAGTAGTCAGCAATGAGGGAGGCATCATTCGTTTTGTTACATGGAACGAAGTGGGCCATTTTTGAAAATCTATCGACAACTACCATAACTGAATCTTTGTTCTTGTTAGATCTAGGAAGGCCAAGAACAAAGTCCATTGACACATCTGTCCAAGGTTGGCTAGGCACGGGGAGGGGTGTGTAAAGGCCATACGGATGTGTTGTTGATTTGGCTCGTTTGCACATCACACAATTGGAGCAAAAACGTTGCACATCTCTTTTCATGTGTGGCCAATAAAAGTGTTCCTTCAGGACGTCTAGGGTTTTGGCATACCCAAAATGTCCCATTAAGCCGCCACCATAAGATTCAGATACGAGGAGTTCTCGGAAGGAACATCTAGGGACACATAAGAGACTTTCTCGAAAGAGGTAGCCGTCATGGACGTAAAATTTATCAAGGGCGGTATTTTGACATTTAGAGAATAAATCTCCAAAATCCTCATCATCGGAGTAGAGCAGTTTTAAATGGGAGAATCCTAAGAGCCTAGCATCCACAGTGGCCACAAGGTTGTGCCTTCGACTTAAAGCATCGGCTACCTTATTATCTCCCCCTTCTTATATTTGACAATATAAGGGAAAGACTCAATAAACTCACTCCATTTGGCTTGGCGACGATTTAGCTTGTTTTGGGTTTTTAGATATCCCAAGGCTTGATGCTCAGTGTGTATAATAAACTCTTTTGGCCATAAATAATGTTGCCAAGTCTCTAAAGATCTGACAAGGGCGTACAACTCGTTCTCATAGGTAGAGTAGTTGAGACAGGCGTCTTTCAATTTTTCGCTAAAGTAAGCAATGGGTCGCTTTTCCTGGGATAGGACAGCACCGATGCCTACTCCCGAAGCATCACAATCGACCTCGAAAACCTTTTCAAAGTCAGGTAGAGCTAGAAGTGGTGCCTTAACAAGTTTTTCTTTTAATTGATCAAACGCCTTTTGCTGGGCTATGCCCCACTTAAATTCTACGGATTTTTTGACAAGATCGTTGAGAGGGGCAGCAATGGTACTAAAGTGGGGAAAAAACCTACGATAAAACCCGCACAACCCGTGAAAGCTTCAGACTTGCGACACATTTTGTGGTGTGGGCCAACCTTTAATAGCACTAATCTTTTCCTCATCTACCCTAACACCATCCTTACTAACCACAAAGCCTAAGAATATAACCCTTTCAAGGCACAAAAATCACTCTTGGAGGGATTAGCAAACAAACGCTCCTCCCGAAGCACACATAACACACTCCTCAAGTGAAATATATGCTCATGATAATTCTTGCTATATATGAGGATGTCATTGAAGTAGACGACAACAAACTTACCGATCCCGGGGGAGTACCCTTAGGGCCCTCTGGGGAGTACTGATGTGGGATTCCCACATCGGTTATTGAGGAAATCTTTGGGCAGTTTATATGGGGGAGTCAGTCCTCACCTCTTGAGCTAGCTTTTGGGTGGAGTTAGGGCTCTTCCCGGGGGAGTACCCCTGGGGCTCTTTGGGGAGTACCCCTTTGGGTCCGTATCATCTGGTATCAGAGCTATCCTTAGTCAAACCTTCCTGCGGTTTTCTGTTCCGATCGCCAACAAAGGCAACACGAGGACGTGCAATCTAAAGGGGGTGGGTGATGTGGGATTCCCACATCGGTTATTGAGGGGATCTTTGGGCAGTTTATATGGGGGAGTCAGTCCTCACCTTTTGAGCTAGCTTTTGGGTGGAGTTAGGGCTCTTTCCGGGGGAGTACCCCTGGGGCCCTCTGGGGAGTACCCCTTTGGGTCCGTATCATCTGGTATCAGAGCTATCCTCAGTCAAACCTTCCTGCGGTCTTCCGTGCCGATCGCCGATAGAGGCAGCACGAGGACGTGCAGTCTAAAGGGGGTGGGTGATGTGGGATTCCCACATCAGTTATTGAGGGGATCTTTGGGCAGTTTATATGGGGGAGTCAGTCCTCACCTCTTGAGCTAGCTTTTGGGTGGAGTTAGGGCTCTTCCCGGGGGAGTACCCCTGGGGCCCTCTGGGGAGTACCCCTTTGGGTCCGTATTAATTACCTAGTTCATGTATAATGCTTGGAGGATGGTGTCAAACTTTCTTTATGATTGCTATATGGTTGAGGTCCAATATGCTATTATGTTGTTTACTTTTTCTTTTTATGTTTTAATTCGTTAAACCATCCCACCATCTTAGGCTATTACTCTATTCATATTAGGTATGAACATAAGATTATCAAGGAGCCTCAATTGTTGGTGAAGAAGTGCAAGTCCTAGTACTTTTTTTTTTATCTAAGGAGATGTCGAGTGGGATCTACTCAAAGGGGGATAGATTAGATGAAACATACATGAAGAACCAACATTTTTCATTTGAAGTTAGAGGCCAACACCAATTAATTTAAGAAATAGGTGAAAAAACAATCATATTGTAAATAATAGTGATGTTGTTACTAAACCCATATGCTTGAAGAAGGTCGATTTGATATTTGATGTGGGTATGTATTTTATAAGTTTGATGCTTCTTATTACTAGTTTTATCCTTGATGCCTCAACTAAATAATCATCATGTTTGTTTTGGTATATGTAGATTGTGATGAATGAAAGGAACGACTCAAGGATGTTCCCTAAAACTTGGTCGGGGGTATTAAAAAGCCCCAAGTTTTCCCTAAATAGTTGTTGCTTAGGCTTGCCACCCTGAAGCTACTACTAAGGTGTTGTAGTATAATGTATGATTTTTATCATATCTGTATTTGAATTAGGTAGTCAGTGGTTAATCAAGTTATAGTCCATAGTCATTTGAAGTATTTCTTTACATCATATTTTATTTATTTATTTGTTTTATCGAGTATAATTATTTTTGAAAGTATTTATAAGGAATAGGGGTAATTTTAAGGATAAACCTTAAAAGATTAAAAAAATAATAAAGAAAACCAAGGTTAGTGGTGCTCAATTTTATAGTGTCAATTTTGCCGGCCCTATCCCTAGATCAACTTTGATTGCTAATTTTACAAGGTTAGAAGGATGCCTTAATCAATTCTCTTTTCCCCTTACAAGAGTCCACACATATATAATGATGAGTCAAGGACATTCACCATAACTACCAATATTTTTAAGTCTCATTCTCCAAAATAACTAAATCATTCACCTAAGCCCCAAGTTATGCATTATATCCCATCACAATACCTTATTCTCCCACTCTTTATGTTATTCCTAACTCACCAAATTTTTTTAATTTTCTTAATTGTCTTACTAAACTAAAGTTGTTCCTAAGTCGCCATCCAAAGAGACCAACATAGGCTTCAAGTATATCCTTAAGTCACTAATGAGGAATATTAGCTTGACTAATATACCTATGAAAATTATTAAAACAATGACATTAGGTGGGATCCATTATAGTTTGTGGGTGACCCATCTTTTAAAGTTTAATAGGCATCCTAGATAGCAGTTGGATCTATTGATGAAGATGTAGATGCAATCCGAATAATTGTTGAAGATTTAGGTGTGACCCTATTCCTTTATTTAGAAGATGAAAATTCTTCCCCTAGTCATATTCAAAAGGATGTTCTTATAGTTTACCTTGAAGGCTCAATATATACATGATCAAGGGAGTAGTGGAGCAAAGGGCTTAGCTGAGGGCATACGATGAATGTAAGAAAAGAAGGAGACTAGAAATTCTTGATTAAAGGAAAAGGATTGACCAAGTAGGATTGTTAAAGGAAGGTGGTTTTTTTAAATGCAAAAAATTTAACGTAATGGATGATGGAGCTATATTATCCCTATTTGATGCTTAATTTTTCTTTTATTTCCATTTTACCTTGTCGAGCTTGATCTTACTAAGGCGATAATGGTGTCTCGGGATAGGTAAGTGTAACACCCCCAAATTTATGAATCGAAAAATTTTGTTTATAGAGTAAGGAGTAGAAGCTAAAATAATAAAAATAAAGGATGTTAATGCCACACTTGGTACAAGTCTATTTACCCTTACCACTCTTATACCATATGCTAAGGCTAAAATCATTATATTACTTAAGATATATAACATGATTATAGGAATTATAATAAAGGAGACAAAAATAAGTATTATGCTATATAAAATCAACATCAGAGATTTACAAAACTTAGAGGGAGAGAATACAAAAGGACACATTCATCCAAATACAAGCGAAATCAAAATACCGAAGGACATTAGATAGCCCTAAGCTCTCTCAACCGAACTACTAGCTTTGATTAATCTCAGAAGCTAAAGTATAAAGATCATTTCCCATTGAATAGGTAGGGGCATACAAAAGTAACCCTTTAGTATAATAATACTAATCAACCCTTTATACTAAACCAAAATGAAAAACTAGATATTACACATGTAAGGCATCAAAATAATTTATGGTATAAACATCAAAACATGCACGCGTCAATTAACCATTCATATAATCATATACCACCAATACCTCATACTAGCTATACTAGTTTATTAGGAATTAATTAAAAATTACCCATGGAACACCCAAGTGATTCTCTTTATAATATAATTAGAAATGACATCACCCTACTATAAAAATGGGAAAAAAATAACGGGACATTAATAACGGTGGTTCGAAAACCATTGTCAAACGCGTGAAAATTAATGCACGGGATAGTTTTGATAACGGTTATAGTTCAAAACTGTTATTAAAAGGGCAACGTTAAATTTTGCACGAATTTTTTAATAATGGTTCAAGTAAAACAATTATTAAAAGAGGTTTTAGTAACAGTTCATACAAGAACCGTACTCAAAAGCGTCAAAGTTTTAATGCCGATTCTTCTAGGAACTGTTATTCAAACCCCAAATCCGCCTTTTATTTTGTTCATTTATGTTTCGTGCCAAAAATTTCAGACTCTCTACACCTTCCCCCTCCTACTCTCCTTCTCCTTGCAACCGTCAAACCACCACACCATGCACCACCAATTCGGCGCCTCTCAAGTAAGGGAAACCCTCGCACCACCAACTCTCCACCACCCCTCCACCATTATTGGCTTTGCATGTGCGTGTTGTCATTGTTCCTAACCTAACCAGCACTTGTACCTTCATCCTCCGCTGTGTTGGTAGGTTGTTGCCTCAACTTGCTCGCCGCCGGTTTCTTGCTTGCCACCGCTCCCTTTACATATGTATTTGTTTTTCCGATCGTAGCTTTTTCTCTACTTATATATATATATGCATATATGCATGTTGCTATAGGGTTGTGTTTATTTGTTATTGAAAAAATGTGGTTTGTTGTTCAAAAATGTATTGTTGAATGTGTTGGTAAAAAGTGTTGTTGTTCATTGTTGAATTTGTTGCGTTTCTATTATATATTAACAAATGCATGTGTTGGCCGAGACCTTTACATATATATAACATGCATGAGAGTATAGAATTATATACGAAGCTAGCTAGAGAAATAAAAGGATTCAAATTATTAATAATGTCACTCATAAAAACTATATATATATATATATACATACATTTTCATTAATAAGTATAGGACACTAGCTATATATAAATTTCATTTAATGAAATGAAAATATATTTTACATATGCACATCATTAAATGAAAATTTCAATTAGAGATGCATATGTTAATGATTGTTATTTGATAAGGATTAAATAGATATAGAAAATAAGGAATATATAAAAGTGAATAATTAAATAGAGAGAAATAATTATGTATAATAATAATAATAATAATAATAATAATAATAATAATAACAATAATAATAATAATAATAATAATAATATAGGATTTAATTACACTTAGCTAGGTTTAGGATTAGGGTTTTATGAGGTTAAGAGTTAGGTTTTATTATAATTTATTAGGGTTAATTAGGGTTAGGGTTTATCGTTTATTATACTAAATATAAAAGTGAAAACTTAATAGATAGGAATAATTGTGTATAATAATAATAATAATAATAATAATAATAATAATAATAATAATAATAATAATAATAATAATAATAATAATAATAATAATAATAGTAATATAGGATTTATTAGGGTTTAATTATAGTTAGCTAGGTTTAGGATCATTATCTTATGAGGTTTAGGGTTAGTTTTTATTATAATTTATAAGGGTTCATTAGGGTTAGGATTAAGGTTAATTTTAGGGTTAGGGTTTATTGTTTATTATACTAAATATAAAAGTGAACAATTAAATAGATAGGAATAATTGTGTATAATAATAATAATAATATAGGATTTATTATGGTTTAATTATAGTTATCTGGGTTTAGGGTTAGTTTTATTATAATTTATTAGGGTTAATTAGGGTTTAGCGTTTATTATACTAAATATAAAAGTGAAAAATTAAATAGATAGGAATAATTGTGTATAATAATAATAATATAGGATTTAATTATAGGTAGCTAGGTTTTACTATATATATATATATATTATCTTATTAATATCTACTTGATTTTAGTATGCGTAGCTTGAACGATTTGATGATAGTTTGATGTTCAGCCGGTTTGTTAAATATATAACTAAATATTATGTCCTTATTTTAAATAGTTTAAAGTTGTTAGCTTTACATAGTTGGTTAAGATCTAGTAGAATATATTTATGATTTGTCTAGCTAGTTGAAGATCAATTTACATATTTTGTAATTTAGATCCTTTCAAGAACAACTTTGATGATAAGATTTAGTAGCTCTCATTTGTAGGTAGTGAGATGACATACCCTCCACCATATTTTCGTACCACATACATATCTACGGACTCATGTGATATGGTTATATGACGAGCTATGTTGGTTGTATGCGAGTGGCTCATCCTATCATGCCTTCCATTTCAGATCATATCACCTTTTGTTGACCCTACCACAGATAGAGCCATGGGCATTGGCTACGTCTACTTTATTGCAGTGGTTTTTCTACCACACTGATGTACCACACCCGAGATTTATTGAGGGTGAGGTGTTTGCTAGAGAGTATGATAGGATATCGAGAGAGATGATGGTCATTGATGATGAGTGGAGGTTTTGTCATAGCTTGCCTCTGAGTATCCATCCTAGTTACCCTAGAGTATCCATCAGTAGACTCTCTTGCGATGATGTTAGGGATCAGATGATATATCATGATGAGTGGACTTTCATAGTTATGGTTTTTAGTCGGGCTCGACGAGGCTACCGGGGAATTTAGTTTTAGGGATATGAGTTTTTATTTTTTAGGTGTTTGGGCTATAACAACCTTTTGATGTATATAGTGCTGCTATTGCTTAAATCCCGCAATATGTATATCTTTTGTAATTTGAACCATTGTACAATTGTTTGCTACATATGTATGTATGTATATATATATGAACTCTTTCTAAGTATGAGCAGTTTCATTGAGTATTAATATCTTTTTGGAAATGTGTTAGTATGATTCGTATATATATATATATATATATATATATATATATATATATATATATATATATATACAGAATAACATAATAAATTTGAGATTAATTCTTTTCAAGCATGAGCGATTTGTGAATTATTAAACTTATAATTCAATTGATTTTTAATAATTACTTTTGTGTGGGATATGTCTAGATTGAAAAACTATGGATAGAAAATGGTTGTCTGCAAATCATCTTTCTAGAGAATATAATGAAGGAGTAGAGCTTTACATCAAGTTTGCAGTTGAACATGCTCGAGACTCTAGTAGAATAGTCTATCCTTGTTTGACGTGTGCTTATATTCAGCCTGTGAACTCTAATGATTTTAAAGATCATTTGTTTGTGTATGGAATTGATAAAAGTTACGCTTGTTGGATATGGCATGAGGAAACAGAGTCTCAATATGATAATGAAGATGTTAGAAGGGATAGTAGTGGATGATCATTTGATAACTATGAGGGACATTCGTTATAGGAGATGACTGAAAAGGTTGAGGAAAGTGTTCGGGATTGTCCAAAAATGTTCAGAAAGTTATTGAATAACTTGGAGAAATCTTTATATGGTGATTGTAAGACATTTATGCGATTATCTGCCACTTTAAGGTTGTATAACTTAAAAACATGTAACGGATGGAGTGATAAGAGTTTCACGGAATTATTGTCACTTGTAAAGGATATGCTTCCTAATGACAATGTTCTACCTAATTGTACCTATGAAGAAAAGACGATTCTATCCTCTATGGGCATGAGTTATAAGAAGATATATGCATGCCCTAATGATTGTATTTTATATTGCAATGACAATGCATCTTTGGATAGTTTTTCTAATCCCGAATGCAAAGCGCCATGATACAAGAAGAACAAGGTGCCCGCTAAGGTGTTATTGTATTGTCATATAATACCAAGATGAAGACAGATGTTTAATGATGTTGAAGGTGCAAAGAACCTAAGATGGCATGCTCATGAGAAGATAGATGAAAGGATTCTTAGACATCCATCTGGCTCTCCACAATGGATGACGATTGATGGCTTGTTCCCTGAATTCAGTAAAGAAGCAAGAAATGTGCGCCTTGCGTTTTCTGCGGATGGAATGAATCCGCACAATCAAGGCACCTACAGTTTATGGCCGGTGATTTTGGTTATATACTATCTACCTCCGTGGATTTATATGAAACGCAAGTATATGATGCTGTCTTTACTTATTTTGGGGCCAAACCAACCTAATCTACTCTTGTACTCCTCACCGTGGTCGGGCTCCGAAATTTTTAAAATAGAAAGATTTTCAATTAAGGTGGGAAATCCTTTTTCAAATAGCAACTTCCAAAATTAATTTTATTTCCAAAAATGAGCGTGGTTAACAAGATCAATTGCTCTAATACCAACTTGTAACACCCCCAAACTTTACACATTTTTTTATAAAAACAATACTTATAAATTAAAATTGTAAATTCTGGGGATGTTACCGCAACACTTAGTACCAGACCGGTTCACTCCTACGTTCCAGTATCAAGTGCTAAGGCTAAGGAAAATAACTAATAATATTAATAAATAATCCGAATTCATAAATACGGGAATCGGGTATGTATAAGCCTTTACACAATCCAAAATACGAGAGTTAGTTTTTCAGGGAAAAGAGATAACTACAATAATGAAATTGTTTCAAAAGTGTTAATCATAAATAAACAAGATATTAATAATAATCTCAATAGAAAGCCGGCCATGTCACTCTAGGAACCGATCCAGCCCAATCATCACTCGGCCCCACCTGATGTCCCATAGACATCAATAGCATCAAAATAAATATCTCCTACGTGTAGCAAGTCAGATGGGCCTTCTTCTCGTGGGAATGAGCAGTACCCATGAAAGGGGTGATCAGTACACTATGTATTGAAAGTCAATACAAACCATGCCTTTCATTAAATCCATGTAAGTACAGGAACACCCCCACTATTTTAGCCGGTGGGCCGGTCACATGCGGGACAATAGTCCATACCACTATTTTTCACCGGTGGATCGGTCACTTATAGGACAATAGTCCACACCACTATTTCTGATTGGTGGATCGGTCTGGTTCCTGCTCACATGGTGTTCCACTGTAAGTAATTAGTATCTTTTAAGTGCCTTAGCCATTGTGGTTTATGTTTATTGAGCTTGAGTCACCCCACTATTATTGTTGGTGGGTCGGTCACTTGCGGGAAAATGTCTATACTACTATTATTCCCCGGTGGATCGGTCACTTATAGGATAAAAACCCTAACTACTATTCCTGACCGGTGGATCGGTCTGGATCCGACTCAATAGTCTTTCACTTTAAATGATTAGTGTCTTAGATATTTTATTCATAAACTTTCGCCCAAACATGCATGACTAACTCCATGCAAACCTTAGCTCCCATGAAAACCCTAGCTCCACGTAAACCACACATCCATGCAGATCCTAACTCCCATGCAAACCCTAGATCCACGTAAACCACACTTCCATGCAAACCCTAAATCCCATACAACTCTATGCAAAACCCTAACACCATGCAACCCCATGCAACTCCTTGAAAAACCCTAATACCATGCAAACATTAACTCCATGTAAGCCCAACACCATGTAAAACCCTAACACCATGCAACATTAATACCACATGCAAAACCCTAGCACCATACAACATTAATACCGCCATGTAACATTAATACCCCCATGCTGTTACACTCCTCTTCATTATTTTACCACCCTATCATGCATGTCTTAGGGCCACATAATACCATAACAACACCACACTCATACACATAATTCTCATGCCACAAGTATTTACACAAAACATACCTCAACTTCCATATCATGCTGTATTCATAATAATTATGCAATATACACATAAAATACACAATAAATCATATCATATGCATGCATGACATATAATCACATATTACACAAATGGCCTCAACACCCCTTACCTAAAATGTCACCGGTCTTAGAGCATACTCCTTTACCTCTTGAGGGCTTTGATTGGGTTCACCTATTATGGAAAAAAATACTAGAATTAGGTTCCCTCCTAAAATACTATTAGATACTAACTTATCCTAAGACTTGGTTTTTAATTAAAAAAAATATTATACTAAGATTAACTATACAAAATACTACTAAAAATACTAATAAAAATACTAATGTAATTTAAAACGAATGGTGATATAAGGGTTTCTACCCTTCATCAAAATAATGTTGGTAAAGATAATAATAATAATAATAATAATAATAATAATAATAGTAATAATAATAGTAGTAGAAATAATAATAATAATAATAATAATAATAATAATAATAATAATAATAAATCCTAAAATTACAAGATGGGCTTTCGACCCTACGCCAAATAATAAAAGTACTATTCTATAATAGTAATAATAATATTAATAATATAAAATACTTATAATATTAAAATTAATAAAGATAATAATAATATTAATAGTAATAATAGTAAAAATATTAATAATAGTACTAAAAATACAAGGGTGTGAGTCCTAATTAAAATTTAAGGTCTCGTCCCCCCTAAAATAATTAACATTAATAATAAAATAATTATACTAATAATAATAATAATAGTATTAATAATCATAATAAAATTATAATGATTCATATAAATTCCTAAAATTTGAAACTAACAATTTAATTAACTCAAGAATAATCTCCACCCCACCAACAAAATTTATCAATAATATTACATCTAATAACAACAACAACAACAACAACAATAACAACAACAACAACAACAACAACAACAACAACAACAACAACAACAACAACAACAACAACAACAACAACAACAACAATAATAATAATAATAATAATAATAATAAAATTCGAATAAATGCTAAAAATTGGAATAAAAATATAATAAATTACAATAAATAGAAAAGAATGGCTGAGAAGGTTTAGGGTTTCACCTTGAGTTAGCGGAGATGGGTGGCACCGGCATTGGTGCATGACGATGGCTGGAAAAGGGGTCTAAGAAGGAAAAAGATGAAGAAAAAGAGGAAAAGAGAAGGAGAAAAAAGAAAAGAAGGTTATGGTTCGGTGGAGGAGAATTAGTAGAAGTTTTTGGGTGGTATAGAAGGCAGCAAAAGTGGCTGATGTGGTGGTGGGCAGTGGTTTAAATGTTGCGGTGTAAAATATTTTTTGAGATGGACAGGAAATTTTTCACGGCTATGGTGGCTCGTGTGAGAATAATTGAAGGAGGTGGAGAGCTTAGTTAGCTAAAGTGCAATGCAAGGAAGAATTTGGGATGTAGAGGTGGCAGTGAGGTTGGCTATCGGCGGCAGACAGCTCATCTGAAGTCAAGGTGGCGCACGGTTAGCTCTTAGGGTTTTGGGGAGGAAAAGTTTCAAAAACACTCCAATCGAGGCTATTTATAGAGGTCAGAGGGAATGGTAAGGTTTTGGGGGTTGGCAGGAGGGTATTTTATGTAGGGTTTGGGGCATCCGGAAGCAGTAATCGGCTGGTGAAAGTTTTGGTTGGGTTCGATCCTTTGAGAGAAAATAGGGAGAGAACGAGCGGGAGTTGAGGGTAACCGATCATGCCAAGCTAATTTGCGAGTTAAGAGGGAGAAAAATGAAGGCAGAAATGGCTGGTCAAAACCCTCGTGGCTGGTGGTCGGGAAGGAAAAGGAAAAGAGGAGAACCGGGCTAGTCGGCGTAGTTATAAATCCTTTAAATGAGACGCGGCGTCTCAAAGGAAACAGGCTCCAAAACTTAGCGTTCGGTTGCCGCATAAGGCGAACGATGTTGGGCCGCGGGAGAAGGAAGGAAAAGAGGAAGGATTGAGCCGCGCTCAAGCCCAATCCGGCGGGAGAAAAAGAAAAAAAAGAAAAGAAAGAAACAGAAAGAAACAGAAAGAAAGAAAAAGGAAAAATGAAAAAGGAAAATTTAAGTGGTTTGGGGTTATATAAATTAATTACAATATTTTGGGTATTTAGAATAAAAATATTTAAATAAAATACTATCAAATCTCCTTTTTAGGCTATTTTAGGGTTTTTAAAATATTTCTCCTAATTTCCTTTTTAATTAGCAAAAAGCCCAATTTTTCCTTTATAAAAATATTTATAAATTCTTATTAATTTGCCCTAAAAAAATCCTTCTTATTCCAAATAAAATAATAAATTAATTAATTCCCTAATAAATCCTTATTTAATTATATTTCCTAAAATAAACATTTTTGGGGCATTTCAGTATTCTTTGGGCATCATAGGTTTTTACCGAAGAATCATCATTATTATAGGAAAAGAAAAACATTCAATGATTTTTGAGAAGAAGGACACGCACCAATCTAGTTGATGGGTCGACAAGTGTGGCTGAAGATGAAACATTTGAGTGTCAAGTTTGGAAAAAAGAATAAAGATAAGCCTCCATCAATTAGGTGGAAGAAGATGTCAATATTTTTCGACCTTCCTTATTAGGAATCTCTGTACGTGAGACATGCCCTTGATGTGATTCATATTGAGAAAACTATATGTGACCGTCTTGTTGGTACATTACTTAATTTTCCACACATTGATGAGTATATGATTTCTTTATGGATTGAAAATCCATCAAAGACTGAGAAATGGATTATCAATAAAGACAATCTTTCCTTTATCGATTGGATGAGAGATCACATCATTCCATTCATTAGAAATTCCCCAACTTCAATTTCAGAAACCCTGCATTGGTTGTCTTAGAAACCTCGTTATGAAGTTTTTTCATATACTAGTTATGTGATCAATGGTTACACTTTTTATACAATAGAACAAGATGAGAAGAGTACAATGCAGAACAGTGGGATGACTTTAGTGGTTGAGGCAATGCATGTTGCTAGTACAAAACACAAGAATCCTACTTATGCATATATGAATTATCATGGTGTGATTAAACATATATGGGAGTTAGATTATGATATATTTAAAGTCCCTTTATTTGGATGTAGATGGGTTGATAATAGCTGTGGGGTTAGGTATGAAGATGGATTCACATTAGTAGATCTCAATAGGGCAGGACATAAACAAGACCCATTCATCTTAGCATCACAAGTGACACAAATATTCTATGTCACTGATCCTACTGATAACATATGGTCTATGGTACTATCAATGAAGAAAAGAAATGCCAATGAATGTGATGATGAAAATGATGCCAATTGGAATTAAGAGTGTGTCTCAGCTATGCAAGCAACCCAATTATTAAATGATGATAACAATAAAATTAATGAGGAGAAAATATATGTCAGGGATGATCATGGTGAAGTAATATATGTATCATTCCTGAAACCAATTCCAAAACAAGGGGAAACAAAAGAAGGCAATGAGGGTAATAATATTGTAACATATGATATGTGTGCTAGTTTTTTAAATGCATTTTTCAACCTTTATGATAGCATATTTATTGTATTGATAATATAACATTCTAACATAATTTATTTATTGATTTTTTTATAGAGATATAGCCAACAAAAACATTAATAGGGACAGTAGTGATGAAGAAGGGAAAAGAGGTTCCATGTTCTTGAATTACATTTTAAGGGTCATAAGGAGCATATTTGACAGGAAATCACGGTAAATATGCTATTTTATGTAATCATTTTTTTATGTCAAAAGTTATACATTTTAATAAATTAACATCTATATACATCTATATGTCTTATTTTGCAGAGAGTATTTAATGTCCCAGAGAGTAGGAAGAAATGACTTCTTAGACATTTTGGGGAGCATCTAAGAACATTTAGGTCATATTTAGATCATAGAAAAATGTATAAAAAGAGGGATAGTTCTCTACAGTAGAACCCACCCAAACAAAACGGTTTCATCGATCAAGAAAGTTGGAACAAATTTATTGAATATCGTCTTACAGGGGATTTTAAGGTATTTGTTAGATAACAATTAAACTTTTTTTTATTGATCCCAGTGTTATGATTAATATTGAAATAACCATGTGACTATTTTTTGGCTTGTCACATAGGAAAAAAAGTGCCGAAAATAAAGAGATTACGAAGTAGAATAAATACCAGCATAATATGGCTTGCAATGCGGGACTTGAAGAGGAGTTGGTATGATTTTTGTGATTTATCTAGCTATATACATATAAGTTTTGAATTTTATAATAATATTCTTAATTGAGAATATTTTTTGATTTATAGCTCCTAGCCCAAGACTTGCACCGATGTACCTCGTCGATCAATATTGGTATATTATGGAAGAAGGCTAGAGCAACAAGAGAGGGATATATTAATGAAGATGTAGATGTTGTAGCAAAAAAATTTATAAGTTTGTAGATATCTAGAAACCTACTTAGTTTTCTTTTAGAAAACTATTATATTATGCTTATGCCTATAAGCTGAATTTACATATATTATATACATTATATGACAAACTTCAAACATCAGATGGTGAGGAGGGGGTGGACCAATATAACATTATGTCTCAGGCTACAAGAATTGTAGAACACCCTGGAAGAGACAGATGTCTTGGATTAGGTGTTATGAGAACGAGCGTATATGGTCGATCTCGTAGTTCTCGTAGGACTAATGAGCAAGTCACCATCCTCACCCAAAAATTAAACATGGCATTTGAACGGATGGAAACAATGGAGTAAGAGTTGTCATTTATTAAATCTCAAGGGTATAATCCATCTGATTCAATCGACTATGATCAAATTCACATACCTAATGTAAATAGCGTCCGAGACAGTTGTGAAGCTCATGTACGTCTTTCTTCTCTTCTCGAGGTAAGCATTACAAACTTTGAATTGTTATTAAATGTATTCGGTGTAATAAATAATTAATAATGTGTAATATTTTCATTTAGGGTTTGCATAAATGTGACTTCTTAGTGAATGACCTTTCAACTCTTTTGGTGAAAGGAAGGACCCGCATCAATCATAGTACCCAAATACAAACAGTCCACGGGTACAACTTAACCCTAAATACAAGGCCGGTGAGTATTGACACTCCAATCGTTGGCAATGCACCCTTACCTTGTTAGAAAGAGGGCGATGAGGCAGCCAAAGTGTTAGAAGCTCATGGAAGCTTGTGCCTTGGCCTGTGGATTAGATACGTCTCACTACTGAAGAGGTATCGACATTTGACATCTTGATTAGACCTTGTTTAGTAGTTACAGTGTTTATACCTTTTTCATATATATATGCTCAATATATATGTTGTTTATTATTATCAATTTAGGAATAAAAAAATGAATAAAAAGAAGAAGACTTCTCTTGCTAGTAAAACCAAGAGAGGTAAATCTGAAAAATCAGTTGCCCCACAAAAGATTCCTTCTTTGGAGAAAAGCCAACCTCCACCAGCAATATCTTTATTGTATTTCTATGCCTAAAACTACCTTAGAGACAATTATATTTTCATTGATTGTCGTCCTAAGTATGTTTGGAGGGACGATGCTACTTACATGGTATCCATTGTTGACATAAGTGACATTTATAAACAGGAATGGATGTCAACCACGAGTGTCGCCGTCTATGTCACATAAGTATTGTTTCATATTTGACATTTTAGTACTCTTATACAATTGAAATTTTTATGACCTCTTATATGAGTTATTAGTTATTAACAAATATGAATTTTTATTGTTGTTCATAGGTTGGTAGCTAGTCACGTTGCAATGGAGGGATTGCTATCCTATATTGTGTTTGTGTGCCTATACTACATAGCTGACGATAGTATAATAAGAGAGGGTAGGCACATAAACTATTAAGCGAACCACATTTTGATTGAGGGACACAACAAGCTCTATTTCATTCTTCACCTTGCAAGGGAACAATGGGTTTTGTACGCTGTTCAACCTGATCTTAATAATGTCTATGTGTTTGATTCCCTTCAAACCTATGACGTGCATTTTGAAGTTGCTCATCATGGTGGGAAGGAATTTATCGACATGTTAGTATACTTTTCACTTTTTACTTCATTAGCTTATTTATACATATATTCTACTTTCATTATTTGAGGTATATATACTTACAATATTGTGTGTCCAACTCTATTTATTAGAGTTATATCTTCATAAATTAACCAAAAAATTAACTTTCTATAATTATCTTACAATTAATAAGGGTTATATAAAATGAATTATAGAAGAAGAAATTAATAAAAAGATGAAAAAGAGAAGTGGCTATGTTTGGCTCAAGAATAAGGGTAAGACACTTAGAAAACTCAAACCAAAAGAGGAGAGAGTATACAACAAAAGGAAGAAAACCAAAGAATGGAATGGCTGAATGAATAAAGGCAACATAAGGAAATCAATAAGGAAGGGAGCTGTCAATCATATTGGCAGAGGAGAGAGGTTGAGGTACCTAGCACAACATTTTGAATGAAGTCATGGCTAGTGGGTAAGAAAAGGTAGGTTGTGTAAGAGATTGTATAAGAATGTATAATAATCAAACGATCAAACCTTAAAGAAATAGTGTTGTGCGCTAGACCTAGGCTTAACAGGGGGATTTTTTTTAAGGATAAGACATGGGGTAAGAAAAAGAAATAGGTTAGAGGACAAAAATTCTAAAATGACATAATATGGTACACTTAAAGTTTGAATATAGAGATGAAAAGGATCACACAAGTACAAAAATTATGAAACAAGTCATAATTTAATCAAAGAAATATAAGATATAATTTTTATGACTCGAATGTATTTTTTTTTCCAATTTTTGACTATTTTTATGAATGAAAGATCAATAAAGAGGGAATAATTGGGAAAATAATCAAATAAATTCCAAATTTTATGGGAAGGAGTGAAATAAATTAAGCAATCCAAATATATAAAAATATTTGACATAGGAATCAAATTTGAGCCCAAAGGAATAGAAAAAAGTAATAAAATCTTACAACTTGATCAACCGTTGAGCCAACCTTATTGACTATCAAATTGGGGTAGCATTGCAGCACACAAGAATTATGGACAATTGAGTGCAAGTCCAAAATCCTATTTTCTAATTATTTTCAATCTACTTAATCTAATAATTATATTATTACATATAGTAATAATAAGACATTTAATTTCAACTATCCTACAATAATTTCTATAAATAATTACACATAATTTAATATGATTATACTTAATATTTCAATTAGGGTTAATTAAAAATAGGGTATTACCTTCTGCCAACTCTTTGATTCATTTGTCTTGTGTTGATAACTCTAGTATTTTCTTTTTCTTTAGTACCTTGGTGGACCTTTCTAGTATGAACTCAATCTTGGTTGTTGGAGGCCCCATACATGTGATGGTTGGGAAAAAAATTGCTAATAAATAAATGATTAGGTTGGTCGGCTAAGGCACTTAAGTTATTTCCGCAAAGCTAAAACATTTAGTGGCCTCAATTAGTTTTTCCCAATATTTTTCCATGTTTCCCCTTGGCATCATATTTTTCATTATACTCACCTACCACCATTTTTGAGTCATTATACATTTTTATTTAATAATTATTCAATTGATGGGTTATCTTGAGGCCAACTAACAACACCACCTACTCTTTGATTGGTTGATTGTTGCAACAAATCTAACCTAGAGAGCATATTCTACTATGATTCCATTGAATTCAATAAAAAAAGTATTACACTTAAATCAAGGTTATGGGAGGAATCATCAACATGCAACATCCACTCATCTTAGCTTTCCTAGAGTCAGTAAGTAGCTCGGCTTGGTTTCAAATGAACACTCCATAATGAAATGAATTACAACCTGACCTACAATGGTTCATCTAGGTTATTATTAGATATCAAATCTAATCACCAAGTTAGGTGCATTTTTTTCATCACTTATATTATTTCTAATCCCAAACTTAAAACACATTCCTAGCATGTTATAGAATCTAGTTGAAATCTTTATGAGATATATAAATGTGATTAAGTGTTACAAGTGAGGAAATTATTAAAGAAAATCCCAAAGAATAAGTACAGTGGAGGAAAGCAAAAACAAAAGAGAAAATGAGAAAAAAAAGGAGAAAAATGAAAATAATAATAACTAGGGGTACCAATGTGGAAATTGATGTGTGGATAAAGAAATCACTAAATCCCTATGTTAGGTAGGATAGAGAATAAAATATACCTACCTTAGAAAAGTATGTCTCAAGAGAGAAAAAAAGTATCTTGTCTCCTTTTATATATTTTGACGAAAAGTGGTGAATATGATGCAAATGCCTAGCATGAAGATATATGTCCTATGTGATCCTATGCTATGCCATTTGAAGATGCTCTGAGAAGTTTGAATTTGTAGGAAAAGTATATGTACATTTGAATGAATCTACTAGATTTTGGGATAGTTTATTACACTACCACGGAAACAGCTTTTAATAACGGTTATTTTCGAGTTTTAATAACGGTTTTCAACCGTTATTGAATCGCCCGTTATTATATCTTTAATAACGGTTCATAACCGTCATTAAAAATATACAAAAACCCGCGAATATGTGCGTAAACTTCATATTTAATAACGGTTTTTACTTAAAAACCGTTGTTAAAAATGAGCTTTTAATAACGGTTCTATGGGAAACCGTTGTTAAAAATAAGGTTTTCATAACGGTTCATCAGAAAAAACCGTTGTTGAAAACCATGTTTTAATAACGGTTCGTAAACAAAACCGTTATTAAAAACGGATTCTTTAATAACGGTTCTATGGGAAACCGTTATTAAAAATTGAGGTTTTAATAACGGTTTCCCATAGAACCGTTATGAAAACATAACTTTTAATAACGGTTTTGTTTACGAACTGTTATTAAAACATGGTTTTAATAACGGTTTCCCATAGAACCGTTATTAAAAGTGTATATTTTTTTTTAGCATTTTTCTGTTTTGTTCCTGCCCACATACACAGTTGTATGTTCAAACAATTACCAAATCTGCAATGTAAAACAACATCAATTCATACCAGCAGGGTATCACACCATAATTTCAATCAATCTATAATTAGTATGCATGTCTCAATACACCAACTATACTTAGGAATAAAAATTAGTGGGCATACCACAACTTGGTAGCTCTACACCCCAAAGTAAAGAGTTCACAAATCTAGGCCGGAAGACCGAAAGATGTAGACAAAATACAAACCTGAAAATGCATGTAGAATATATAGATCGCTACCTAATACCGAATGAATGAGTGCACGTGCTTGGCCCATTGGTCTCTAACTTCATCAATTTCATCAATATTATATTGCTGGCCTCGTGCATAGTCATCGGTGAAAAACTACAACACACATGTTTCAATTAATATACAGTTAGACATTAGGTCAAAAATATATATTTCATGATTCATTAATAGAAAAATATGGAAAAGCAAACATACATGGCTTGGATCTATGTTGACCGATCTATTCTGGACTATAAGATCCATTGTTCTACATACATAGTATCCACAATCATTGCCATTTTGCTGTTGTGGACACTGTCAAATGAATTCAATTAGCTCTCTAACTATTATATATTCATTTGAATTAAAACAAAATACAAAATAGTTGTCTTCCTACTTACCATGATAGGCTCATATTGAAGATTCTTTGGGTCTGGGACACCATTCCCACCTCTCCTTTGATATGCCGTCCGTAGTGCCCTAATAAATAGAGTTGGATACATAATATTGTAAGTATAAATACCTCAAATAATGAAAATAGAATATATATATATATATATGTATAAATAAGCTAATGAAGTAAGAAGTGAAAAATATACTAACATGTCTATAAATTCCTTCCCACTACGACGAGCGACCTCAAAAGGCACGTCATAGGTTCTAATGGAATCAAACACATAAACTTTATTAAGATCAGGTCGGACGGCGTACAAAACCCAATGTTCAGTTGCGAGGTGAGGAATGAGATAGAGCTTGTTGTGTCCCTCAATCAAAATGCGATCCGCTAAATAGTTTATGTGCCTACCCTCTGTTATTGTACTACTGTCAGCTATGTAGTATGGGTACACAAAAACAATAGAGGAAAGCATTCCCTCCAACGCAGCGCGACTAGCTACCAACCTATATATGGACGACAATAATAATGGATATTTGTTAATAACTAATAACTCATATAAGCTTAAGAGGTCGTAAAAATTCTATGTCTCCAAGAGTACTAAAATCTGAAATATGAAATAATGCTTACGTGACATAAACGGCGACACTTGTGGTTGACATCCATTCCTGATTATAAATGTCGCTTATGTCAATTGTCGATACCATGTAAGTAGCATCGTCCCTTCCAATATACTCAGGACGACAATCAATGGAAATATAATTATTCCCGAGGTAGTTTTGGGCATAGAAATACAATAAAGCTAATGCTGGTGGAGGTTGGCGTATTTCCGAAGAACGAATCTTTTGTGGGGCAATTGATTTTTCAGATTTAGCTCTCTTTTTTTTGGCAGCGCCGTCTTTTGTGTTGCTCGTTCTACTAGTACCTCTCTTAGTTTTACTAGCAGGAGCAGTCTTCTTCCTCTCGGGTGTGGTGCATCACTGTGGTAGACAAACCACTACAAAAAAGTAGACGTAGCCGATGCCCATGGCTCTATCTGAGGCAGGGTCAACAGAAGGTGATAAGATCTGAAATGGAAGGGGTGATAGGATGAGCCACTCACGTACAAATGACATAGCTCATTATATAACCATATCACATGAGTCCGTACATCTCTATGTGGCGCCATATGAAAATACAGTGGAGGGTATGTCATCTGATCACTACTTACAAATGAGAACCACTAAATCTTATCATCAAGGTTGTTCTCGAAATTAAAAGGATCTAAATTACAGAATATATAAAGTGATCTTCAACTAGCTAGACAAATCATAAATATATTCTACCAGATCATAACCAACTATGTAAACCTAACAACATCAAACTATTTAAAATAAGGACATAATCTTTAGTTATATATTTAACAAACTGGCTAAACATCAAACTATCATCAAATCATTCAAGCTACGCATAGTAAAATCAAGTAGATATTAATAAGATAATATATATATATATAGTACAATCTAATAAATCTTATATGATGATGATGATGATGATGATTATTATTATTATTATTATTATTATACACAATTATTCATCTCTATTTAATTTTTATCGATCACAACACCGATGCCCAACCAACCTCCTCAACTTTTCCCCAGGCACAATACTCTTATCCTTAGGATTTTTCCTTATAGCCCTAGTTTATATTTAATATAATAAACGATAAACCCTAACCCTCCCCCCTCCCACTAACCCTAACAATAATTAACCCTAATAAATTATAATAAAAAATAACACTAAACCTCATAAGATAATGATCCTAAACCTATAGCTAACCCTAACCCTAACCACAATTATTTAAGATTATATATACACATCTTATATATGAATATATTATAAATATATATACATATAATAGAACACATATAAACACACATTTTATGGAAAAACAAACATACACGTCTTACAAAATATATATTAAAAAAAGCATATAAATACACATGATCATCTGCATATATAATAATGTGAGTGCTAAAAAAATATATACACCTTAATTTTATACTTAGAACGTACATATCTTATGATAATAATATATATTTTAGGCTTGTGAATTCTCTTAAAATAATAATACATATTTTTATAAAATAGATTATAAACACATTTATATATATATATATATACACATATATATTAAGGTCTCGGTCGGCCACAATCAAAAAGGCCACAGCAAATTTTTTCACCAACACATCGAACGACAGATTTTCGAACAACACATCAAACACAACATCTTCGGTACAACATGCATCCATTTATATATATATATACATATCAGTAGAGAGACAAATTAAGCAATATTATTGAAGGAAGAACAACACATACATAAAGGGAGCGACGGCGTACAAGTTGAGAACGGCAACGACGAAGGTACAAATGCTGGCTACGTTTGCAAGAATGGCAGAGGGGTGGTGGAGAGATGGCGGTGCGACGGTTTACCTTAATTCAGAGGAGCCGGAGCGGTGGTGCAAGGGTTCGCAATAGAAAGAGAGTACGAGAGGGAAGCGGCAGAGTGTGAAATTTTTGGCACGAAACATAAGAGAACAAAATAAAAGGAGATATTAATAACGGTTCCTGTAAGAACCGTTATTAAAAATTGATTTAATAACGGTTCTTACAAGAACCGTTATCAAAACAAGATTTAATAACGGTTTTAAAAGAAACCGTTATTAAAACTTTGGAAATTTTAATAACGGTTCTTGTTTGAACCGTTATTAAATCAATTTTTAATAACGGTTTTACGTCAACCGTTATTAAAATTCCCGTGCAAAAATTTACGTTGCACTTTTAATAACGGTTATTACGTAAAACCGTTATTAAAAATTCCCGCGCATTAATTTTCACGGATTTGACGACGGTTTTCGAACCACCGTTACTAATGTGTCGTTATTAATTCCTGTTTCCGTAGTAGTGTTAAAACACTATTATCAATATCTTAATTAAACCCTTACACTTAGACTCATTATAACCCTTAAAAATTCCTATTTGGTTCTTGAAATGGGCAACCTTGATTTTTTTAAAAGATTAATTACATGAGTAAATCATATGGTTTGGTACATTCATTAGGTATTTAATATCATTCATGAGGTTTTCTTAAACAAAAACACGAGCCTTCTCTATACATATATGTGATTTACTTGTCATTTGGATCATCTTATGCCTCACATATATAAGTGTACATTGCAAATATGTTGTCATGAATATGAAATAGAAGAAAGAGTTCATACCTTAGTGAAGATAGATCTTGATATGATTAATCTATGGTTAGGGATTCAATCATTAATATTGCTTTATCTAGATTTATCGGGCTCATGAGTGAAACATATGTTGAAATCAACTCTTTAAATTTTCTAGCATTGAAATTTAGTTGAGTGCTAGTATTTAGTGTTATGAAATTAGATGAATGTAATACCCCATTATTTCCTCTAATTAACTTACTTGATTAGGCTCATAATAAGCTTATAAAATAAACTCTGTAGTCAAATTTCATTCCATTTATAATAATTTAAAATTTTATATCATTCATTGCATTCATTTGTAGAAAATGCATTCTATGTGATTCTTTAATGTTTTCATTTTCATGCATTTCAAATATTTAGAAAATCATAAACACATCCTAAACTATTTTTTAGCTCATCCATCTACTCTATTCATTCATGATTCACCAATTCTTTCTAAATTATTAGATTGTGAAAAAAAATTGTTGATATGATCAAACCATTTTAGCTATTTTAGCCAATTTTAATCCATTGGGCATCAGAACACTTTCAAGAACAAATATTTTTTTATATTTAGATTTCTAAAATTATTTTTTAACTTCTCATAACTTTTTTTTTTAGTTTATTAGCTATTTTTTCTAGTAAATTTCTATTACTTCTCTTTTATACACCATTTAAATTGCTAAAAACTATTAAATATTTTCCCTAACTACTAGTTACCATCCAACTTGAAATTATATATAAAATCATATTTCTAAATTTATTTACCTTCATTCAACCAGAAGTGTGGTTAAAAGTATACTAATCTTACCCCATTTGTCACAAACTTCCTACAATCAACCACATACCCATTCTATCACGATACCTATTCAATTATGTGTGTTGGAATTTATCCTCACCTTTTTCCCTCAATCCATAAATGGATTCATTACCTCTTATGCCTATCTTAAATCATTTATTTCATTCACAACATAAATCACATGAAATCCTCTAATTATTTCCTTCCTTTAGTTTAATTTTCAAGCCGATTAGGTTGGCATGTTATGTGCCAATTATACCTATATTCTTATTTATCTTTTCTTTTTTGTTTTTCCTTGGATATATTCCTATTATGTTTCCTTAAATTTCCCATCTAATACCATTGAGTTTTTTTGGCATTTAAGTGACATTTAGATACCAAATTTTATCTTTGATTAGCTTTAGATATTTTAGCCTAATTTATTTTCAACTTTGAGCAACCACCATCGATTGTTTTTTGAACCATTTATTTGTGTTTCTTGACTAGTTTTTTCCATTGCATGTTTTTATCCAATTACCATCACTAGCCTTTGATCTTTATTGGTGTTTAGGTCCTATTTGGACACTAAACTTTTAGTTTCTTTCCATCTATTGACGTTAGGTTATTCATGGTTTTTTGGTGTAGTGGGGTTGAAATAAGTGTTTCCCTTCCTTTAACCTTCCCACACATTGGCATTATACCTAACTTTGTGGTTATTAGTTGATCTTGGTAGTTTTAGTGGTAGTTTGTGGTTGTTTCCACCTTTTTTCTTTTTATTTCCTTGTTAATAATCTCCTTAATCTAATACTCACTTCTTCTTCTTTTTTGATGAAGGAGATCAAAGAGCTCATTAAGTTTTTGTTAGTTTTGGGTTATTTTTTTTATTGGAGATTATGAGTAAGTTAACATAACTAACCTTTAGAAAATAAGATTTTGTGCTAAGTGTTTCAATATGTTCAATTCTATGTGTGTTTACCTATATTTTGAATACAAGAATGAGATTATGTCGTGGATAATCTAGTATGATATATTTAAGTTGTTATCATAGGCTTAACAATTGGATGAGAGAATGATTTGTATGATTTCAATATGTTTTTATGTATCTTAGAAATTAGATGTATATGTTGTCGGTATAGGATGAATATGATGCAAGTCATTGATGAATACGTAGTTAACCATTGTTGAATATGTTTTAACCTATTGAATTTGGCTCTAAAAAATTAGGTTTTGTGTAGTGTTTGTTTTGTTTTCATTTTTCTAAACATGATTTAATTATGTATGACCATATGCTTATGCGTATTATCATATATTATGAAGTATAAATGTTAAATGACTTATTTCCCCTATTTGTACATCCAACCTATAGGATTTTCATGCCTTCATTCTTGTTTTAATGTTATATAAGAATGTTAGTATGTTTTTCTTAAAATGTAGAAGTCTAGCATTGAATTTAGGATTATTTGAAGTTTAAATAGATTTAGGGTTTTTAAACATACTCATAGCTCAACAACATCTTGGTTAATATAAATTAACTCTTGAATTATTGGGATCTAAGTGAATAATTAAATTAAGAAATAAAAATGGATAAATGTAATACTTTGATGAAACCTGGTAAGGTTTCGAGCAAAACACCGGATCATAAGTCGAGCGATGTATTCGATCGAAAAATATAAAGATTAGCCTAAGGAATTAAACCAAAGGAATATCAAGAAACTCAGGGCACAATTGTACTCAACGACAACTGAGATTGATTCATAGAAGAGAGAATCAAGCAAGAAGAATTAGCAGAGAAGAATTTGAGTGACAGAGAGAGATTGAGAGAGAGAAATCGAGAGAGAGTTCTAGAGAGAGAGAAAATAATCTATGAGTTGTATTTCTGCCAAAAAAATCTGACTACAACTTCCGTATATCACCATATATATACACACGTATACAAATACTTATACATATACGATCGGCGGGCTTAGCCGAGGCAAATCTTACATCAAATAGCTTAATACACAAAAACTATTGGTGCTGATTATAATGATTTAGCTCAAATACAAAATTATAATTATTCCTAAAGTAACTAAAGTTACAACTAATTTCCCATTAGCTAAATTATGTAGCTAATTGTGGAAATTAAGAGTTGCATAATCTGTAGTTCTTCTGACCCAAAAAAATGGATCGAGTGGCTGACTATGTGGACTACTTAATTCCACTAGCTATGATTTGCTGGCGAATGCATTATATGGGAACAATAATTTTCCCTCACTAATATTAACAAAACAAAAATCAACTTATGCAGCAATTCCATGTGAGCAACAATAGCAACCAACAACATTTACTCACAACAGCCAACATTATGCTCCATTTCCATTTACTTGAGTTTTTCCTAATTATTCACATAATAATAAAAGTAATTATATGTACAATGCAAATTACATTAATCAATAGAATTATTTAAATAAAAATTATGGATATACACATCATCCCCCTCTTCTTGGTGGGGTTTCGTCTCTAAAACCTTCATAACTCCAATAAAAGGACTTAAGTCAGAAACATTGATAGAATTACTTACATTTCCAAATTTAGCAAGCAAATCAATTTTATAGTCATTATCATTAATCCTTTCTAACACAGTAAAAGGTCCATCACCTCTAGGATTTAATTTAGATTTCCTAAGTGTTGGAAAATGTTCCTTTCTAAGATGTACCCAAATTAGATCCCTAGGTTAAAAAAAATTTCCTTCTTCTTTTATTAGCAACCTCAACCATTTATTGAACCCTTTTATTAATTTTTTGACTTACAGATTCATGCAATTTCTTCATCTTTTCTACACGAGACTCATCATCAAAGTTATGTAATTCAGAACTAGGTAAAGGAATTAAATCAAGTGGAGTCAAGGGATTAAAACCATACATAATTTCAAAAGGTGTTTTCTTGGTTATAGAGTGTAAAGTCCTATTATAAGCAAATTCTACCTGTGGTAATATAGCTTCCCATTACCTAAGATTCTTCCCAAGTATAGCCCTTAACATGTTACCTAAAGTCTTATTTACTACTTCTGTTTGTCCATCAGTTTGTGAATGACAAGTTGTTGAAAATAAAATTTTAGTTCCTAACTTTCTCCATAATGCCTTCCAAAAATGACTTAGAAACTTAACATCTCTATTAGATACTATGGTTCGTGGTATACCACGTAATTTAACTATGTGTGAAAATAATAAGTCTGCCATAGTCATAACATCATTAGTTTTATTACAAGGTATAAAATGTGCCATTTTACTAACTACAACCATTATAGAATTTTTAGCCCTATTGGTTCTAGGTAACCCCAAAACAAAATCTAAAGAAATATCAGTCCATGGCTGGATAGGAATTGGTAATGGAGTATACGACCCAAATGGTTTAGAGGTGGACTTAGCATTTTTACAAGCCACACAATTCACACAATACTTTAATACATCCTTTTTCATATGAGGCCAATAAAAATGATCAACTAATACATCCAAAGTCTTTTGAAAACCTAAATGTGTCATTAAACCACCATTATGTGCCTCGTGGATTAACAATCCTCTATATGAACAATTAGGTATATACAGCTTATTTTCCCTAAACAAATATCCATCAAAAATATAATATTTCCCTTGGGCAAGAGTTTCATAATTCTTATATAATTCCTTAAAATCATGATCCTTAGCATATAAAACTTTAATATGAGAAAACCCAAATAAAGTATCATCTACTGTATCTAATAAAACATGTCTTCTAGATAAGGCATCAATAACTACATTATCACCTCCTTTCTTATATTTAATCACACAAGGAAAAATTTCAATAAATCATATCCATCTACCCTGCCTTCTATTCAATTTTGATTGACTTTTCAAATATTTTATAGCTTATTGATTAGTATTAATAACAAATTCTATAGGCCACAAATAATGTTGCCACACTTCCAATGCCCTTACTAAAGCAAACAATTCTTTTTCATAATTAGAATAATTTAAGGTACTACCACTTAACTTCTCACTAAAATAAGCTATAGGTCTACCCTCTTGAGAAAGGACAGCCCCAATTCCCAAACATGAAGCATCACAATCTAATTTAAACATTTTTTCAAAGTTAGGAATAACTAATATAGGAGCTTGTGTTAATTTTGCTTTAAGAGTTTCAAAAGCTTTCTATTGTTCTAATTCCCATTTAAATCCATTTTCCTATTTTTTTTAATTGCAGTTAAAGGTGCTGCTAAAGTACTAAAGTTCTTAACAAACCTACTATAAAAAGAGCACAAACCATGAAAACTTCTAACCACAGTCACTGATTTAGGTATAGGCCATTCCTGTATTGCCTTAACCTTATCCTTATCAACAGATATTCCAACCCTACTAATAACAAATCATAGGAATTCTACACTTTCTAAGCAAAACCTTGACTTAGCTAGATTAGCATACAATTTTATTCCTTAAATACATCCAAAATGATCCTCAAATGCCTCAAGTGTTCTTCCATAGATTTACTATAAATAAGTATATCATCAAAATAAGCAACTACAAACTCTCCAATAAAATTTATAAGCACATGGTTCATAAGTCTCGTGAAGGTACTTGGAGCATTGGATAACCCAAATGGCATAACTAACCACTCATATAACCCAAAATTTGTTTTAAAAGCTATTTTCCACTCATCTCCTGGTTTTATCCTAATTTGATGATATCCACTCTTCAAGTATATTTTAGAAAATACTACAACCCCATGTAAAAGATCTAACATCTCATCTAACCTAGGTATAGGATACCTATACTTAATTGTTATCTTGTTTACTGTTCTACTATCTATACACATCCTCCAACTCCCATCCTTTTCTGGAACTAAAAGAATTGGCATAGCACAAGGACTCATTGAGTCTCTAATATAACCTTTATTTAACAATTCAGAGACCTATTTTTTTTTTAACTCTTTTACTTCCTCTATATTAGCCCTATAAGCAGGTATTTTGGGAATGACAACCTTTGGTATAAAATCTATTTTGTGTTCTATACCCCTTAAGGGAGGCAATCCATGGGGATTTTCCTCAGGAAATAAGTCAATATATTCCTCTAATAACTCTCTAACATTATCAGGTGTAGTCTTAATTAAATCTGCATGACACTCATAACATTCCTTATACACCATTAGATACACACTTGCATTTTGACTAACAACCCTTTCAACCTCACTTTTTCTTACATGAAATCTAGATGACTTCTTAATCCCATTTGAACAAGTTCTAACCTCAATACTCTGCTTAGTTAACTCCTTATAATCAGATTTTATTTTAATTTGATCATCATAGATTTCTTTTGGAGTGATAGGTGCTAAAATAATTTTCTTATCATCCTTATGCACTGTATACCTATTTTTATAGCCATCATGGGTCACTCTCCTATCATACTGCCATGGTCTTCCTAAAAAAAGGTGAGCAGCATGCATGGGTACTATATCACATAAAATAGAATCTTCATACTTTCCTAATTTTAGATTTACTAAAACTTGTTGGCTAACCTCAACATCTCCTAATTCATTCAACCATTGAAGCCTATATGGTTTTGGATGTTTAGTGGTTGGTAACCCTAACTTGGATACTAATAAAATACCGGAAGCATTAATACAACTTACACTATCAATTGCCATATTAAAACACTTATCATTAATTAGAAATCTAGTATGAAATATGTTTTCTCTTTGTACTGCATTTGGATCAAGTAATTTATTAATGTTCAAAGCCCTATGTACAACAAAAAGATCTCTACTATCTGGAAGTTCTACCTCTTCTTATGATTCACTAATGCCACTCATGATTGTGTTGACCTCTACCTCTTCTTCCATAGATTCAGAATCTATATCCCCATACTCTCTAATCAGAATATTTCTCCTATTAGGACACTCAGAGGCTATATGACCTAGTCTCCCATACTTAAAACACTTTATGTCTCTAGCCCTAGTGGGACCACTAGTAGGGTTAGCTACAACAAGTTTACCTTTATGAACTCTGTTCCCAACTCTAACTTCATTACCTTTTCCCTTAAATTCAAAATTTCCACTATTCTTCCAATTTCCAGAACTACTCCCACCAAAATTCCTCTTCACATTATTTCTAAACCCAATTCCAGGTGGTTTATTCTGCCTAGCTTTCCTTATTTAACTTTCTATCTTAGTTACTATCTTAACCATCTCTTCTAAGGTTCCATATGGATATAATTCTTCCTTATCAGAAATCTCAGAGTTCAATCCACTCAAGAACCTAGCCATAGTGGCATCCTCATCCTCAACAATTCTTGTTTTAATTACTAACATCGCTAAATCCTTTAAAATATTCATCTACAAACCTATTACCCTGATTTAATGTTTGCAACTTCTTATCTAACTGTTTATAATAATAATTTGGAACAACACTCTTCCTCATTAAAGCCTTAAATTCATCCCAATTCTGAACAGGCAGTTCTCGACTCCTACATCTAGTTAACACAAGATTATAATACCAAGAAGAAGCATAGTCTGTAAACTCAACTACTGCTACCTTAATTTTCTTCTCATCTGAATAATTGTGGCACTCAAAGATTAACTCTATCTTCCTTTCCTATTCAAAATAGTAATCAGGATCATTTCTTCCATTAAACTTAGGTATATTAAACTTAAGATTACCTACATTCCTATCAATTGCATTTTAGTCCCTTTCCTATCTATTAACCTTCCTAGGACGTCTATCACTATTATTAGATATTTGGTCCTCCAATTCTTCTAAATTAGTTAAAGGGAGAATTCTATTTCTAGGCTCCATAGGAGCTCTACCTAAGACCCCAACATATTGATCATTTAGCCTATTATTTTGTAAATTATTAATTATAATTTCTTGTTTGCCTATTCTTTGTTCTAAATTAGCAGACAAGACAACCAATTGGGTAGTCATTTGTTCCTGAAAGGTCCTAAGTGTTTCTAAGAGATCTTTACTAGACACAGACACTGATTGGTTCACAAATTGGCCCTTATTAGACATAATGGATTCTATACTTTCCTATTTGATTTATAATCAAACACAAATAGTCAATTGATCCACAATCACAGCACAATTAAATTTGGCATACCAACAATGTCAACAAACACTGATCATAATTGTAGAAGAGTAATCACAACACAATTATCTGATTAAAAGAATCATACTCAGAATAGAGCAATAATAAGACAATCACCCACCAAACAACACAAATAAGATTTCTCAAAGAGGAACGAGTATACTGCGCCAAAAATTGTTGGCGGTTAAGCCGACTAAACAAGATTTGGGACCCCTCATCTTAGAGCCTTTATCCCTTTCTTAAAGAGTCACCAGTATTGATTTTATACCTGTACACTCATTCAAGATTTTAGTATAGCATCATCCTGCAAAACATAATGATTAATTCTTAATCATAAGAAATAACATTGGTTAGAGAAATAAGGATAGAGTTTACTGGGTACAGAAATGATTAGCAATTACCGTAAGAAATAAAGATTTCGACCAAACCCTAGCTGTGAGACAATGAAAAGTTAACCTAGAGTATCTAGAGCACCGTCGTCTTGTTAGGGTTAAAATTCTTCGCTGGAAGTTATGAAATCGCTGTCGCAAATATCATAACAAGAATTGTTCGATTCTTGTTAGACGCAAACCCTAATATGACAACTTACAAATCAAGGGTTAGCGATATCAAGAACTAGAAAGAAAGCAAAAAAATAAAAAAAACGTGTCTTCAACCACAAGCACTCGATTAATTGAGGCTCTGATACCAAATGATGAAACTTGGTTAGGTTTCGAGCAAAACACCAGATCGTAAGTCGAGCGATGTGTTCAACTGACAAATATAAAGATTAGACTAAAGAATTTAACCAAAGGAAGATCAATAAACTTAGGGCATAGTTGTATTCAATGGCAACTGAGATTGATTCACAAAAGAGAGAATCAAGTAAGAAGAATTAGTAGAGAAGAATTCAAGAGAGAGAGAATTTAACGCGAGATCGAGAGAGACTTCCAGAGAGAGAAAATAATCCGCGAGTTGTATTTTTGCCCAAAAATTTTTTTTTTCTACAACCTCCGTATATCGCCCTGTATATACACGAGTATACAAATACTTATACATATACGATCGTTGGGCTTAGCCGAGGAATATCTTACATCAAACAGCCTAATACACAAAAACTATTGGTGTTAATTATAATGATTTAGCCCAAATACAAAATTAAAATTATTCCCAAAGTAATTAAAGTTACAACTAATTTTCCATCAGCTAAATTATGTAGCTAATTATGGAAATTAAGGATTACATAATCTACAGTCCTTCTGACCCAAAAAAATGGATCGGGTAGCTGACTATGCGGCCTACTTTATTCCACTAGCTATGATTTGCCGGCAAATGCATCATATGGGAATAATAATTTTCCCTCACTGATATTAACAAAATAGAAATCAACATATGCAGCAATTCCATGTCAGCAACAGCAGCAACCATCAACATTTACTCACAACAGCCAATATTATGCACCATTTCCAATTACTTGAGTTTTTCCTAATTATTCACAAAATAAGAAAAGTAATTATATGTACAATGCAAATTACAATAATCAATAGAATTATTTAAATAAAAATTATGGAGATACACATCATACTTGGGTGGTATTTGTTAAGTGAATTGAAAGGCCTTAATTAAGCTAAAAAAGGGAATTTTATGTTACATTGAATACTCATAGTATTCGAGACTAAATATCCATAATTGATGTTTCATCCTAGTAAGTTAATTGTTAGATTTTAAGCCTTTTTATATCCATAATTGATGTTTCATCATAGGAGATTAAATGCTAAAGTGTAAGCCTTTGAGCATGAAATATACTCATCTTAATATTAATATATTTTTACTTTACCTTAGGGGTTTTTTATTCACTTTATGTGATTTAGATTCTTTCATTCGCTTTTGGACTTATATATAAAATTGTGAATAAATTTTTACATTTGGTTGATTTGATATCAAATGTTTACCCTTGATCAATGGTTGACTTAGTGTTGATCATTGACCCTTTCCTTGAATATTTGGAATTAATGAAGACCAATATCTAATTTTCATAACCCTTTCATGGCATGGGACATGGGCTTTTACACCACTTATATGGATTTGGGCTTTAATGTTACTTGGAATATTCGACATTTATGCTCTAGTTGGTTTGAATTGTGATTCCTCTGCCATTAAGTGGATAATATTGGAATTTAATAAAAGAACATTAATGTGTTTGATTGAATTAGCAAAGTGATATTCTTTGGTTCTTGATTCTTGTATGGCTAAATCCTTCAATAAAATGTTAATCCCTTAAATCAAAAGATCTCTAGTTCGGACTTGTGTCATTTAGAGTAGCTATCCAAGTGAGGTTTGGTATTTGCTTAGTATCATTACTTTATTTTTCTCTTATGTAATCTCAGGAACCTAACATGGTTTGAAGATTCCCTTTTCTACTCTCCAGGTGTCTCAATATATTTTATCCCTACATGGCGTATGCATAGGTAAGCAATTTAATGTCTTATTATTTGGCGGTTTGATTATATTTTTGGGTGGGCCAGTTAGGGTTACTATTGTAGTTATTATGGTTTCTTAGAGTATCTATTATCAAGTTAATATACTAAATTGATCATTATATTGATAATGGAATATAATAATAAGTGGTTATCATTTAATCATGTATTTCGTACCTCATTATCCCATACATGATTTTTAGTTTCCTTCTTCAAATTATGTTACCATATGATGTATGTTCATATTATGTTATCACATAATCTACTATTTTAATCATATGAGGTACTTATGTGCAAAATACTATCTCTTTAGGATATTTTTGCTACTTAGTACAAATTGCGTATTGATAATACACTTTTATAGGTATTGTGTCACATGTTTTCAGTTATGATCCTACTAACTTTGATATCGTTCATGAGGAGGAGTGATATCACTAAGGTTTGAGGGTAGACGATTATAGGTATCTAGGGTAGACATGTATTACGTACTCTAAGGTTCCATATATCTCTTGTGGACTCTTTATCTCTCTTCTGTCACTTCTCTCTTATCTTTTTAAATGTATTATCTTGGAGTCAATCTCCATACACTTTTTTATGTTATATATTAAATCCTTCCATTTGCCTCTTTGTTTCAATATATTATCATAAAATTTTTAACCTTATATTTGGTGTAAGAAAGGTATGGATTGGACTTATGTTAATTGTGGTGGTAACACATTTTATATAATGTTAATGCTTTTGCTTAAAAACAAATTTTTTTAGTAGTAAAATTTGGGGTGTTATAAGTCAGTATTAAAGCTTTGGTTCAAAAAATCGTGTTTTATTTTGTGAAAACATGGATTTCAACTATCCTATATTTGTTTAAACATTATATATATATATATATATATATATATATATATATATATATATATATATATATATATATATATATATATCTTAGTTAATGAGAGTTTTGAGCTAGTTATGTGAGGAAATGTTAAACGGGTAATGTTAGGTGGCCTTTTATGCTTTACATGACTAACCCTTTCGTGCTAGGAAGTTAGAAGTTTTCTAACCTAGTTTTTATTTTGTATCTCACCATGGTTCTTAATGTACATGTTTCTTGTATTGAGGATGTGTTTTTTATGCTTTTGAGCTTTTGTAATGCTAGATCCATTCTTAGGAGGCTGATCTTAATGGTGAATATGCTAGTCATCCATTGGCTAAGGAAAGGAAAATTAGGGTTTTGAAAGGTTGAAGGTTAAAATAAGTAGATTTTAGGTTAATGTGAGATGGTTAACCAATATTAGAAGGTTATAAAAATATTACAATGTTAATCACCTAGAAATTAGAGTTTTAGGGTATTATATCAAAGATACCTCCAAATTATTGCCTAATAAAAATCTCATGAGCAATCATACCATGAAGATGTTTGCTTAGTTATTGTTAAGGGAGGGTCAGCATAAAATTATATTATATGATAAGGGATATGCAAAGATCATAAAATCTATTTTGATGGATTTATGGTTGTGATACAGAGCCCACCTAGCAATTAAATATCATCAAGGAAAACATGCTCTATCTAGAACTTCCAAGCTGTAATCACCAAGGAATAGCTATTATAGACCCCACAGATGTAATCGCCAAGGATGCATTAGGCTTAATCACCCTAGAATAGGCCTAACTATACCTAGAAGCTATTTAGTGGTGGGTTGACCTTATCATATAAACTGTCTAGAAATTCACTTAGTTTTTTTTATGTGGGATCACATCATTCCCACCCCATTTAGACTACACATCCTTGTGCTACCTCTATTGGTAATCAACATGAGTTTATAGGGAGTTTTGACTAAGGTTAGGCTCTAATACCAAATGATACAATACTTGTCTAGTGATTAGATATTAATATGCCAAATAGACCCTACTTGGAACCCCAATGCATAATCGCCTGAAACTAGCTAATATAGACCCTGAAATAATCATCTAAGAAGAGTCCTAACTCCACCCAAAAGTTAGATCAAGATTGTAGGATTGACCCCTCCATATAAATTGTTCAAAGATCCCCTCAATTTTTTATATGGGATCACATTAGGTTCCTTGAGGCCAACAGTTAAGGTGAGTTTTAGCCTTTTTACTTTTATTTTAATATTTAAAAAATATAATCAAGGGAGAAGTTTTAGCCATATCAAATACTCAACTATCAAGACCATCTATTTTTGTACCTCCTTAAATATCACATTAACCAAGCTATTAGTGTTTGCTAGGAATATTTTTATTGTACACTTAGTAAGACCTCAATAACTAGAGGGTTGTCATAAGGTCCCACATTCAACAAGTTCTTATCCCTCTCTATGAAACAGACCTCCTAATTTTCCATTTGCAATTTCTTACTTGATCTGAGAAATTTGGTTGTCCTAATAAAGGCATTTAAGGCCAAATTGCTAGCCTTAGCTAGAGATTCTCCACTGAAAATTATGGGGATGGATTTGTGTTGCTCTCTACCTTGAGGAGGTGGTGGGGATTGTCTTATTTAACTAGTTTCTTCGTTTCTTATCAGTGTTGAGTGGGTATACTTTCTGAAGTGGCCTTTTCCTACTAATTATTTAATAATGTCCCTCAATGATCTACACTCTTCTATTGTACGACTTATATCTTTATGGTATGTGCACCATTTATTGGGATTTCTATGTTTGAGGTCAAGTCGCATTAAAGTTAGTATCAAGAAGATTTATTGGCCATTTTCTACATTGAAAATGTGTGCAATGCTTGTCACTAATAGGATGTATTTTTCATATTTGGCATAATGTTCCTTTTTATTGTTTTGTCTTATAGTAGGCACATCCATATTTATTTCATGCTGATATACTCCTCTTCCTTGCCTCAATCATAAGGTAGGCTTGATATATAGTTTTTTTTTTTGCTTGACAGAGGTTTTTATTAGTTTGATCTCATGGCTTTAATTATTTTTAGGGTTAATTCTCTCTTGGACATATTTACTTAGAGTATTCTAAGTATATATTTTTAACTAGTTCCTTATAGGACAACCTTTTTAGAAGAGATGAATTGGTAATACCATAATCAAACTCATCGATATGGAGAACATCCTTATTAAATTGATCTAAAAAGGATTACAGTGATTTAAATTTCCTTTTCATGATTTCCATAAAGGAAAAATATCTTCTCTTTAGATGTAAAAAAGCAAACAAATTATTGATAAAACTATTTTTAGTTAAGCAACCAAGTCTATCAAGTTAGCCTTTAATTTTCCAAACCTCCTTACAACTAGTTATTTCATGTGCCTAGGTATGCTTTGCAAAGAGTCTACTTTTGAGCCTCAGCTAATAATATTAAATTTTGGAAGACATTTACGTGGTCTTCTAATTTAGTTGAACCATCAAATGCCTTAAATGCAAGCATCTATATATTTTGTACTAGTGCCTCAATTATTATCTTGGTGAGGAGGGTTTGCCAACTGAATTTCACTTTTACTTTGTAAGTGTTAGAAACTGTTATTTCAATTATCCTACCAACAGATTCATCCTATTTTCTTCTTTTTTTTCTTTTGACTTTTGTAGCCATGGTATTTGTGTCTTTTTGTGCCAAACTAATGACCATAAAGCCTGAACCATTGGATTCTTTGTATTCTATGGTTATTTCATCTTAGTTTACATAGGGTTTCTCATTGTTTATAGCTTCTCACTCTTTTATCATGAGGTTCATCTAATGAGTCAATATCCTCATCTTGTATTATAACACTACAAAATCTAGTTCTTAGCTCTTTGCTCTTATGATCAAATGCCTCATCTAGGGTCTCTTATGTAGATTGTTCTTAAGGCTGAGGTGGAGGAATTTTTTTTTTCTAAAATGTGGGTGAATTATGAAGCAAGGGTAGGTATTAAAATATCAAAAAATTAATGTTTCCCTTACTTATTTATAGATCCCATTATTTTTCACTTGATTGATTATGCCAAACAAGGTGATTACTTGTTTAAACAAGTATTAAAGTGGTACATAAGGGTCATTTTGTAATGTTTAGTGAGGTCATGTGCTTAACACATGGATATTACGTCCAAGGCTCAAGAGGACTGGCCATAATCTCATCATTAAGTGCTTAGTAGTCAATACATAATTAGCAAAAGACTTATATTGCTAAGAAGTATTTTATTTTATTTTTCTTTTATGAGTGGCATGAATTTTACAAGATTTTGGGTGTTTTCCTTTTAAGTTTTAGATTATATTTTGGTGTGGAATATACAACTTAAGGATCTACAAATAAGATATATAAACATGGTGTAATCAACATTAAAATTTATACTGCAAATGAATAGAGTTGAAACTTCATTGAATCTTTTTGTGAGTTTCTTTCTTGTTTATAATTTTTGTGTGATTCATAATAAAGATTTTTGCATTTAACTTATTTGTGATTTGATTAAATAGATCTTTTTATTCAATAACATAATCATACCGCTTAATCATCCAAAACCACACCATACTCAATCACTTGTAGCCATCTACATTCATTCACATAAAATCACAACCTTTATTCATCTGCAACCACCAAATCCTACCCCCAAACCCCACTTATCCCCAGTGTCAATCATCACCATCATTGATGTAAGTTCTTTCTCATTAATTACAACCATTATTCATGCCACTAATTCCTTCATAAACCCTTACCAAATCACCCCAAATCACAAAACCTTAAATCATGCATCAAAACCTTAAACCCTAATTCCACAACCTTTAATTGACTTAACTCTTCCTTCTACTTTAGTTTGATTTTCTTGCATACTATTCTTAAATAATTTAATTTGGTGCTATGTGGTTCCAATATGCATCAATTTGGCTAATGGTTTGGGTTATAGAAGTTAGCATATCTGACACCATCTCCTTTATGGATTCTTGGAGCTTGAAATTAATAATTTAGAGCTCAAAAATGGTAACTAATTGTTCCTTATACTAATGACCACTAGAACGTGGGTTGGGTCGGTCCTAAGGTTGTGGTGGGGGTATAAATTTTTGTATGAGTCCTCAAAAACAACATATGATGTTGTATTAGGAGTGGAAACTAAGGTGTTTATGGGACGGTGAAAAGTTTGAGAGAAAGAGTAAGGAAAGGTAAGAGCAAAAAATGGAGAGCCATATTTATTAACAAATATCATAGATGGATAATAAGATCCCTATTTATAGTGTTAGAAAACTATGGGTGAAAGAAGGGTAAGGAATCTTGTGTGCATGACTTGAAGTAAGTAGCCAGCGCCGCACGGACCATATTGTTGTTTCCGGTTCTTGGGTGGTTTACGGTGCTATCTAAACCAAGAGCCAAGTCTAGTAGGGTTAGTCTATTTTAAGGCCTAAGACTCCAAGATTGGACCCATTTTAGGTTGGTTTTACCTTTTGAGTTGTCTCCTTAGGGCCTAATAGCATGTTTGGTATTTTTTTTCTTCTCATAATTACAAAACACATGAAATAGATTTCTTGATTTAGATAATAAATTGTAAAATATTAATTTTTTATATCATTAAAAATTTAATTTACCACACTAAATAAGTAAAAATAATAACTAAAACAAATACATATATATACATATTAGATGAATTTGGGGATGTAAACCTTGTATTTATCCCCAAAAAATCCCTAAATCCACCCCAAAATTTGAAATTCTTTCTTGAACCCAAATTGAAATGGGGTTTCTCAATGGAACATCAAAATTGAGGGAAAATATGCCTTCCTTATATAATATACGCAAATTCACATTGATTATTAACTAAAATAAATCTATACTATTTCTACTTTAAATGTTGTAACCTTAAAAATTGGGAAATATTGATATTTTGATTTTGTATAAAAGTAATAATTAATTAACGCACTATTATATTACTATTTTAAAAATAATATTATATAGTTAAAAACAAATAATTAGGATCACTAATATACTATTGATGTTAAATGATGATATAATTATATTATATTAAAGGCATAAATGTTTTTGATGTACATTTCTATGTTAAACAATGATACTATTCAAAAAATCTAATACACTACCAATATAAATAGCGATGCTAATTTAGTTAGAAAATATGTTTACCTTATTTGATAATTTCATTCTTGAATAGGTTGTCTATGTTAGAATATTTGGATATTTATATTACATGTATTATTATATTTTTCTATTTATAATAATATAATTACATTTAACTTCATATAGTAATGTCTTTAAGATATGTTTTAAACTATATTTATAGTATCTAGAACTGTATCTTTGGGTATTAACTTCCTCCAATTCAATATATAAGTTGTTTTGAATTTTCACACGCATATTAAGAAAGTGTAGACATTATCAAATATGACTTGATTAAATATAATTTATTAAATGATGCCTAAAAAAATAAACTACTTAAATGAATAAGTGTAATTTTACTTGAATGATATATATGACCTAGCGAGAACCCTGCATATAGAGGAGAGGGGGAGCTTTTTACTTGAGGTGGGGGTTTAAACTCATGACCTACATTTGTCACGATCATTCTTAACCATTAGGCCAAAGGTGGATCTCCAAACACTACAACATGAATAATATTTTATAGCACAACTATGACAATTTTTACATTCAAAACCAAAATGAAAATTTAAAAATTTTGAGTGTGCAATAATGAGAAGGTTTGGATGGTTATAAATGAAAATCATTGTTAAAAATGGACCGCTATGTATTATGTTTTACATTCTAACCTGTAACATCTATTTTTAATGAAACCGTTGTTAAAAATTCAAGATTTAATAACAATTTTCACTTGAAAAAATTATTAAAGGTGCCAACATTTATTTTTTCTAACTCCCTTTCTTTTATGTGTCCTTTTTTTTCATCACTCCTTCCTTTCTTATTTTCTAACCCAATACTCTTGCGACCTTCTCTCCATCATCTAGTGTGTTAGTTCTTATCCACAATCCTTTACCCAAATTCTCTAATCTTCTTCATCTATTAATCTCCTCCTCCTCCTCCTCTCCTTGTTTGATAATCTTTTCTTCCTCATCCAACATCAATGATGACATCACATAGAGTACATATATGATAAGGACATCAAAATGCCACCAAGAACACCACAAGTTTCAAGCCAAGAAAAAATGCCCCTAGATCTAAATATCCCTACATTGGATCTAGCATTAAAGGTTTTAAATTTTCATATCTAAACATCAAATAAAAAAAATCTACAAACATATCTAAGATTCAGATGTGTGTTTTGACCAAATACAGTTTTTATATCTTGTTGGTGGTGAAGGGTGAGAAATTTAAAGCTTTATACTTATTTTTCTAATTGTACAAATCTTCAAACAGAGAAGATGAAAGAGGTTGGTACTTCTTAGATGAAAGCAACGAATGATCTATCTTGAAAAAGTAAATTAATATTATCATTCCTACTTTATTAATTTTTCTCATTTCATTGTTATTGTTTTGAATTATAGTGTATGCTTTAGATCTTATTCGTATTTGATTCTTACTTTGTATCACCAATGTCAAGTATGGAAACAATTGAATTTTTGAATGCTTATGGATGTTGCTTCTTAATTTTTCCATTCTCTTTCTCTTTGGTTTAGATATGGAATTAAATCAGGCTCAAAATGTATTACCATGGAGTGTGTAGATAGTTCTATTGAGAACTATATGTGAGGATTTCATTGGGATTAAAATTAGGCCTAAGCCAAGCTTGATTATAAAGAACCTAAGACCACATCCATATATAAGTCCAAGCGATGTTCCATCCTAAAGTCTTTGATGAACACTATATGTAACACCGCTAAAATTTACTATTAAAAAATTCTAGGGATATTACTACCACACTTAGTACCAGACCGGTTCATTCCTACCATTTTAGTACTAAGTGCTAAGGTTAAACAGGGTTAACATCAAACATAAGTCATTAATAAAACAATGAGTATTCATGAGAGCACTCCCTCATAGTCATATAGATATCAGAGTGCGATATAAGAATTATAACCCAAAGAGTAAGTAAGTAACTAAAGTTTTCTAAAAACATAAAATATTGTACGACATGACATAACTAGCATAAGAACGAAACATGGTAAAATAATAGGAAAAACAGAGTCTGATCGAGTCACTCTCGATCCCCAAGTTAGGTATAGGCTCAAATCGCATCCCTGCCCGATGCCTTGTAGGTATTTTAGGCACTAAAGACGTCATCCCCTACCTGCACAAACTCAGACGGGTCTTCTACTCGTGGGAATGAGTAGCACCCATGAAACGGGTGATCAGTACACTACGTACCAAGTAAGGTAATCATGCGATAAGACCAAACATGCAAAACATACAACATAACATATATAACATGATCACATAGGCAACATACAATAATACAAATAATGAAGGCCGACTATGGTCCAGATAGACTTATTCTTTAAATCTCTGATAAATATAATCGTTTCACATCATAATCTTTATCAATCCATGCAAGTGCAGGAACCCCACTATTATAGCCAGTGGACTGGAATACATATAGGACAGAATGCTCCTGACCACTAGTATAACTGGTGGACCGATCATGTAGAGCAAAACACACCTGGCCACTATTATTCACCGGTGGATTATTCAGGCCCCAACTCACATGGTGTTTCACTATAATTACTTCATATATTTCTCATGTCTTATCATCATTCCATTTGGTTTGTTGAGCATGGAAACCCCCACTATTATAGCTAGTGGACCGGTCATGCAGGGCAAAACGCTCCTGGCCACTATTATTCGTCGGTGGACCGGTCTGGGCCCGACTCAACAATCTTTCTCTTTAAATGATTAGTATCTTATTCATGTCTTATTCAATAAGCATTTACCCTTGACATGCATGTCACCAACCTTCTACTTCTATACTCTTAAGGGGGCCCATCCTATATCTTGGGACTCCTACGCCTTTTATCACGCCCCGACATCCTTTCCCCTTACACTTACCCATATTGAAGTTCCAACTCCTACGGGTGTGGGTTAAGGCTCAACACCTCATGACATCAAACTTGACCTACTATCACTCTTTAGGATTTTCCCTTGAAACCTCTAATTGGACCTATGTGGCCCAACTTCCTCTTGGTTACACTACCATTATTTCATTTATCATCTCCATACTTTATCGTATTTAGATTCAAACCAAAATCATGTCACTTTACTCCTCGATGTCACATGTGACCGAAAAACCCTAGTTGGCCACTTCAAACCCTAATACCTTTCTTTTTCCACAAGTAACCTCTCTATTTTTCACCTAATATCTCTTCTCTCCCATGGCACCCAAATTCACCCTTTATATAATAAATTCCCACTCTTAACATGTACTCTACTCTCCCTTAATTGTTTTATGTCCACATTTTCTTTTCCGGATTAGTGCTTCCTCCCAAAACCCTAATTAGGTCCCTTATACACTCTTACACCAACCTACGTACTATTTTTCATCCCAAGTCTTCAATCACTCCACAATTCTCCCCTTAGCTTACTTACACCCTAAGACAAATTTTCTCATGTTAAGATCATCCCCATGCAAGATTCATCCATCCCATGCAATCTCTCGAAGTCCCCATGCAAACCCTAGAATTCCCATGCATGGTTCCCATCTCCCATTCATTTTGATCACCTCTTCTTCTTTATTTTTCTCTCATAGATCATGAGGTAGTTTGGTCAACCTTATACCCCCTTTAATGAACTCACTTCCCATTTTCTTTCTTTTTATCCTTTCATCCCCATATTATATTATCAATCATCCTAGCATGTATATCCTAGAGGGTCATATCATATCACATCATAATCACCATATATATACATATCATACTCATGCTATAAGGAAACACATAAATATACCTCAACTCCAAGCTGTGCTACATATAAGACAAGTTAATGAAAATCATATGATACACAACATAGCATGATATATAACATCCAAGGCATACAAGTTACACAACACACATGGTCCTTACCTACATCCTTACCTAAAATGACGTTGAGCTTGGAGCACGATCCTACACATCCTTAGAGTTTTGACTTGATTCACCTATAAGAGGGAAACACTATAGATTAATCTCCCTCTTACTGAAGATTACCATTATTTCTACCCTACCCTTATCATACTCTACTATAAAGGCTAATAATGGTAATAGTAGTTTTATAATTAAAAGTAGGGTTATTATTCTCAAAATAATTACTCATGCTACTACTAACCAAAATAAGTATAAATAGTCATCATGGTTTATGTTTAAGTAGTCATAGTGATATTCATAATGTTAGAGGTAATACTTTCAATATTACTAATAATATTATTATTATTAGTTTCAGTGATAATACTAATATTGACCCAAACCCTAGTAGTAATAATAATAATAGTGATATAAGTAATATAGAAGTAGTGACAATAATGATTCTTATATTAATAATGCTAGTAGTGATAATAGGTTAGTGATTATGAAATATTGACAAAAGACAAGTAAACAATAATAATATTTATAGTTGTATTAAATAATAATAATAATAATAGTGATAATATTAATAATAGTTATCATCTTAAGAATTATATTAATGAAGGTCCTATAAATCATATTAGTAGTAGCCTTAGTGATAATGTGGTCAAGTATAATAGTATAATAGAATAATAATAATAATAATAATAATAATAATAATAAAGATAGAAATGATGATGATAATAGTAATAATAATAATAATAATAATAATAATAATAATAATAATAATAATAATAATAATAATAATAATAATAATAATAATAATAATAATGTTAAGCATAATAAGGATAATAATCGAAAAGGGTAATAGTAATATAAAGAGTCCCAATGTTTACACCAATAATATAAGTGATAATGGCCAAGTTAGTATTAATAGTATTAGTAAGAAAATAATAATAATAATAATAATAATAATAATGATGATGATGATGATGATGATGATGATGATGATGATGATGATGATGATAGTAGTAATAGTAGTAGTAGTAGTAGTAGTAGTAATAAAGATAACTATATTAATACTAAAGTTGTAGCCTTTTAAATAATAATACCATAATTATAAATATTTATGAAGTTAGGTTAGATAATAAGAGTGATAACATAATAATAATAATAATAATAATAATAATAATAACAACAACAACAAAAACACCAACTTTAATGATAATAAGAACAATAATAATAATATTAAGATTAATACTATTAGTACTACTAAACATTATTAACACTTGTAGAATAAGAGTTTAAGGGCTGGGGAAATTAGAATACCACCTAGGGTTGGTGGTGGAACCGACAGTGGCATGCAGAGGTGGCGGCGGCAGCACTGGAGGAGGAAGAGAGGTGGAGAGATGGGGGTATAGGCTAGAGGAGAGGGAATGAGGGGGTTTTTGAAGTGGTGGAAGGTGCCTTAGGTGGAGAGGGGTGGAATGGAGGTGGTGGTGCAGCCGGAAGTGGCGGTGCATGATGGCTGGTGTGGCGGCTGAAGGTGGAGAAGGGAGAAGGAGAGGGAAGCAGGGAAAGATGGAGGTATGGGGAGGTAGGGTGAAGTCCCCTAGTTATTTTGGAGGGTGGAGGAGGTGCTGGTTAGGGCGGAATTGGTGGCGGACGGCGGTGAAAGGGGTGGTGTGAGGTTAAAGTGGGCTGATCTGGATGGTGATTTTGCACGACTAGGGTGGCTCATGCAAGGCAAGATAAGAGAGGAGGGTGATTCAGTTCTATAGAGGGCAGTGCAAGGAAGGCTTTGGTGGGAGGCGTTGGCGGTGGCAGAATATGGATATGTTTGGGCAGTGGCACAAAATCAAGAATTTTGTGCTGCGAAAAAAAAGAGCCAATGATGGCTGCCCGTAGGGGGTATTTATAGGCTAATTTAAAGGGAAAACGACAAAGGAAGAAGAGGACAAGTGGGGTAGGTGAGGCAAGACCACTGGCCGGCAGTGGTAAGCGGTGTAGTCCTGCCACGGCAGGTTAGGTCGAGGGAAGAAAAGAAAAGGGAGGCACACGTGGAGGGTCGCTACGCGACTGGTTAGGGTCAAAAAAGGAAGGGAAAGTGACTGGGAGGGAGTAGGAGGTCGGCCGGATAGAGTTAGTGGCTGTTGGTGGCAAGGGTTGTAGGTTTTAGAAATTCCAAGTCGGGATTGGGGGAGAAGAAGAGGGGTGATAGGCTAGATCGGGCGGTCCGGAAGAAAAAAAAAGAAAAAAAAAGAAAGGACCGCACCAAAGGAAAAGGGAAGGGTAGCCGCACGGGGTCGGGCCACACCGAAGGAGGGAGGGTTTGGGCTATGTAGGCTAGCCTAGTTGAGGAGGAGGGGGAAAGAAAGAAGAAAGGAGAAGGAGGGGAAGAAAGAAAAAGGAAAAAGGGAAGAAGGAGAAAATGGATGGATTGAGATATTTGGTATTTTTTTAATATTTAAAATTAAAAATATTTTTTATAATAATAATTAAATTCCTTTTTAGATTAATTTGGCTATTTTGGACAAATTCCCTTAACTTCCATATTAATTAGAAAAACACCCTAATTTTTCCCTAATTAAAGTCTTTATTATTTTTCCTCTTGATTTACCTTAATTAACTCTCTTAATTTTAATAAAATGATTTATTTAATTAATTTCTATAATAAATCCTTATTTGGCCATAATTTTTTAAATTAGGATTTAAAGGTATTTCACTATATCTCTACTTCTCACTAGCTTTTCAAATTCAATATGACCATAACTGTAATACCCCGTATTTTTAAAATCCAGATTTATTAAGTTTAATGATTTTATTAGCGTAATTTGATGTAAACAATTAATTATTTTAATTTCAATTCATTTTATGGATTTATCGATGATTCGAATTCATATTTGAATTTAATTAATCGTTGTCGTTGCAAACCATCCTAGATAAATTCGTTCACGACAATGATTTTATTATATTCTTATGAATTCGATTTTCGATTAAAAATATGTATTTTCATTCTTGCTCGTATTTTCATTTTAATATTTTAGATTTGTCTCAATTATAACTTCATCTTGTAATTACGAGTTTATTTTTGGAGTTATATTTTGCTGACGAAATATATTATTTAAATTATAGAATTTCTATTTAAATAGTTAAATTTAGTTTAATGATTTTATCTGTTGAAAATATTTTTGACTTTAAATTTATTCGTTTTGGAAATCGTTAATATTTTTAGGAAGTTTTAAATTAAAAAGGTTTTAGGAAATTATTTATGAATTTCTTTCTAGAATTAATTTTCTTCTATTTTATGCTTTTTGATTTACAAAAAACCGATTTCGGAAATTATTTAAATTGGTCTCGGTTTAATGGAATTTGACTTAAATATTTTATTATATACTTTTAAATAATTTTTCGATGTGTTATAATATATTTTCATAAATAATATAAATTATTATATTCGTTGGTTAATTATTCCGAAAATGTTTTCGAAATCCTTTATATAGCTTTTTATTAATTTTAAGCGTTCAGATCGTTTCGAAATAAATTCTATATAAAATCTTCCAATAATAATTGTTAAAATTTTAGTATTTTATTTAAGGTCTATTTGTGAAAAAACAAAAAAATGGAAGCCTAACCCAACCGTCGGACCCCCCCTCTTTTTTTCCTTTTCCCTCTTCTCTCATTTCCCTTATCTTTCCCTCTCCTGGCTCCCTGTTCTCTATTCCCCAAAACCCTAGCCTCACCTCCTCCTCCTCCCTGCTAGCTGACCTCCAACCACCTGCAACCGACGACGCTGCAACCCATGGCAACAACCGCTATAGCAGCAGCAACCACCAGCAGCAGCGCACAGACAATAGCAGCAGAAGCAGGCCACCCTGGTTGTGCCGCCGTCCGGCCACGGCAGGCCCTGTTGACCACCGGCGAGCCACTCCCAGCCTTCGACGAAGCTTCCCCAGCCTTCCTTTGCCCTGATTTGTCGGTTTTTCATTTGGTATAATTTTTGAAAACCCTAATATGAATTTGATTAATTGAATGTGATTTAGCTTGTGAAAAGCTAAATTGATTATTTGTTTATGTATATATGTGCTGTAAGATTGATTTGGATAGGTTAATTGTATGGTTATGTCGGTATGTTGGAAAAATTGGATTTTTGGTCGGTTATGCCCAAATTTTTCGGATTCGCCCATTTTTGTGATTTTGGATAAATTGATTATACAATACATTTTTAAATGTATCTAATTTCATGTTGGAATCGTCAATTTGAGCAATTTATGCAGAATTTATTGGAATTTGATTTCTAAGTCAAAATTCATGTGTGATCAAATTGGGTCGTATAATTGAGTCGTTCTGCTCAATTGATTTTATAATATCGTTTAAAATGTATTTAATTTTATATTGGAAGTGTTGATTTGGGAAAATTGTGCGTAATTGATCGGAATTGGATTTTTAGGTCAAAACTCCCGCGGGTTGAAATTGGATTGTGTAATTGGGTTATTTTATTCAATTGACTATATAAATTACATTAGAATATTTTTAATTACATTTCCGAACTATCAATTAATATGTTTTGGCAAGAATTGATTGGATTGGCGTTCCAGACTCAAAAACCCTAATTGTGCTAAATTGTGTATTTCTTGTATTGGTTTTGAGTAATTGATTATTTGATATGTTATAAAATGTGGTTAATTGCATTTCTAAACATTCAATGTGATTGAACTAATAGAATTCAACCGAATTGTATTTTCGGGCCTAAAACCCTCGATTTCAAGTGAGATTATGAAATTGATTAATTGTGTAGTTGTTTTTCTAAAATTAAATTTATAGAAGTAGTTGAAATGATCCTAATTGTATTCTAATACCTTTAATTGGAATTAATTGATTTGAATTACCTGAATTTGTATCGCGGGCTTTAAAACCCTAATTTTAAAAACGGATCGTCTTGAATTGGCTAATCAGAAGATGGTTTGGTTGAAATTGATTGTCTAGATTTATTTAAAATTGGTTTAATTTTGTTTTAAAACTATCAAATTGAGGTAATCGAAGTGATTTGGCCGACTCGTGGTTTAGGCATTAAAAACCCTAATCTTCGGGGGTTGTTTTATAAAATTGATTTTGCTATGTGTATTTTATCTAATTGATTTCTATCTTTGGGTTTTAAATAATTTAAGTTATGTTTTAATCTAATCGGTTTGGATTTGGTTATATGCAAATGGTTGGTTTACTTATTTAGTTGTAAAACCTAATGAATAAGTTATCTTCGATAAATTAACTTATAATCGATTATCTTTCTTGGGCTTTCCAAATTAATTTGAAATTTCCTAAGTGTATTTTTATTAATCCGTTTTGATTTATATTTAATCTTCAATCTTAATAGAGCTATGCTTTTAAGTCCTAAGTTTCTGACACGTTTTCCAAGAAAAACAGTTTGTGTCTCTTCGTATCGATTAAATTATAATAGTTGAAATTATTGATCGATAGGATAGTTTCTAACTTATTTTTCGATGTCTATTTGCGTTCTAGGAAAGCTTTATTATGGATCCTCGAACTAGTGATCTCTCTCTCCCTCTTATCTCGCTTAGCTAGCTTCGGATTCAGGTAAGTCTCTACTTACCTCTACTTATGTGCGTTTCGTAAGGACATAACTAAGGCCGATGTGTGTTACATGTTTTACTTGTCTTGGATGCCTTGTACGGTTTATATGCTGTATTCTATATATTACCTGTTTTATTGTGTAGCGTAGCATGGAACTGAGGTATGTTCTCGTACTCTTGTCTGGTATGTGCTAATATGAGTATGCTGCAAGTTATGATGGATGGCGTGTTGCCTTTTAAAATTCTTTTGAATAAGACACATTAAGACACTAATCACTTAAAGGGGAAGATATTGAGCCGGACCCAGACCGGTCCACCGGCAAATAATAGTGGTAGGGTATGTTACCCTCGTGACCGGTCCACCGGCTATAATAGTGGCACGGCATGTGCCCTCGTGACCATTCCACCGGCTATAATAGTGGGGGAATTCGTGTTCAATAAACAGAACGTAATAACGATAAGACATGGGAAAGACGCAAAGTAATTATAGTAAAACATCATGTGAGTCGGGGCCAGACCGGTCCACCGGCAAATAATAGTGGCAGGGTATGTTACCCTCGTGACCGGTCCACTAGCTAAAATAGTGGCAGGGCATGGCCCTCGTGACCATTCCACCGGCTATAATAGTGGGGTTCCCGCACTCACATGAATTGATAAAGATTATGATGTGAATTGACTATATTTACTAGAGATATAAAGTATGAGTCTACTCGGCTGGGGCTAGACATGTCCCTAAGTAATGTCCGAGGCGGAGCATGTCCCTAAGTAATGCTCAGGGCTGGACATGTCCCTAAGTAATGTCCGTGGGGCTAAATGCCCAGTTGGTTGGTTTAACATTATCCATAAATGTCTAGTTGGTTTATCTGAATCTCTTATCGGTTTAAGATGTTACATATGTTTCGCATGTTATTATATGTGTATGGTAGGACTTATGATGTGGGTATTGAGTATGCATAATATTATATCAACGTAATGCACCATGATTCAATATGCACTTGATGCTATAGTTTACGTCTCTCCCATAAGAGAGGGTAGTGGGAGTTACTCAGTATTGGACCCGTACTAATACTACCTTGGTTGAATGGGTTCTGCGATGATCCACTGATGGTGGGGAGCAGATCTCTTGTGCAGGTTTAAGATCGGATACTGTTTTGGGGTGGAAGGCTTGATTTGAGAGAGAGGCAATCCGGAATTTGATCTATTGGAAATTGTCTTGTTTGATTGTATTTATTTTTAGAAGTTTCAAGTATTGTATTTAAAATTTAAAAGGGTGTTGTAATTGACTTTTAATTCCTCATACTCTGACAAACTTTTAAAATTCGAATTTATTTCACAGGTTCCGCTGAATGATTCAGCGATGATTTTATTTAGCGAATTTATTCAATTGCCATCTGCCTATGGATATCTCATTGTGGGAGTATATCCTCACGGCATAGATGTTACTTGAAATTTTATTTGACAGGTTTTAGCCTTGCATATAGCATGAGATAGATGGTGGACATTTATCTCGTGTTAGATGCGGCGGTAACATTCCCCAAATTCTACTTTAGCTTCCGTTTTATTCTTTCAAAAAAAATTCATGACTAAATTTTGGGGGTGTTACAATAACCAAGAAAGATACACTAAAAAGTTTTTGGATCCAACTCTGACCTCTCATCATTGGAGGCATGAACATATACCTTGAAATCAAACACAAGTAAGTGATCATATGAGACATCCATTCCAAACCAAACTCTATTAGAAACATCACTATTCAGAGCAACAATAGGACTCAAATTAATCACATGTGAAGTTGTAGGCAAAGCTTTACCCTAAAAAGACTTAGGAAAATTTGCCTCTAAAGGCACACATCAAACTCTTTCAATCATAGTTCTATTTATCCTATCTACCAAACCATTCAAAAGAGGAGTTTTTGGAGGAGTTTTATAGTGCATAATACCTTGCTAAATGTAATACCTATCAAACTAACCACAATACTCACCTCTATTATTACTACAAATGCATTTTAGCTTCTTACTGATCTATCTTTTAGTGGAGGCATTTTAAGGTTTAAAATTTTCAAACACTTCATCTTTGGATACAAGGTATAAACCCAAAGCTTTCTAAATTGATCATTAGTAAAAGTGATAAAGTAAAGTGCACCAGTAAGATATTTTATCTTAATAGGACCACAAAATCTAAAGAAAATCATTTCAGAACATCAACTCTTCTTGCAGGAGGACCCTTGTAGAAATAAACCCTGCATTATTTTCTTGACATATAATGAGAAGAGTTCTTCAATTTGGCACACTACAAACCAGAGAGCAAATTCTTCTTTTCCAAGAAGTTAAGTTATTTATCACATATGTGACCAACCCTCTTGTGCCACAAGTCAGATACATCCTCATTTTCTACTACATTCACATGATCATTAGAAATTGAAGCTTTTATAAAATAAAAATTAGCACATTTGTTACCTTAGACCACAACCATATTACCTTTGTTGAGATTTCATTGGCCTAGACCAAAGCTATTGTAGAAACCCTCACCATTAAGTTTTCTGGTTGAAATTAAATTTAGGAAAATATCTAGTACATGTCAAACATCCTTGAGAACAAGATTTGTCCCAATCATAGTCTCCAAGAATAAATCTCCCATGATAACTACCTTAGACAAGCCATCATTACCCATTTTTAAAAATATAAAATCACTAGGAGTGTATGAAGTGAAGAATTACTTCCTAGAGGTAACATGTTGTGAAGTGCTACTATCAATAACCTAACTTGTCTCATAACTCATAGGGTTCACAACATTCTCATCAATAATAGTTAGAAGATACTTTCAAGATTTGGGATGGATAATGCCAAGGTTATAGACACTCCACTTGTTCTTCTTTTGTAGTTGAGCTCTAAATAATACCACTCCTGTGATGTAGAGAAGCAAGAGATGAAGAGCATTCCTTATTCATCCATTGTGGGTAGTTTGATATATGTTATAGTGTATAAGAGACTTGATATTGCTCATGCAATTGTATTTGTTATCATGTACGTTTCTAACCCAGGTAGAGAGCATTGCAATGTAGTGAAGTGAATCTTTAGATATCTCCCTGGCACTTCTAGTTTGAAACTTTGTCTTGGAAGTGATGAGCCAGTCATTAAGGAATATACTAATTTAGATATGAATAGGGATCACTACTACAATAACAGGAAATAATAACGGGACATTAATAATGATGGTTCAAAAACCGTCGTCAAATCCGTGAAAATTAATGCACGGGAAGTTTTAATAACGGTTTTACGTAATAACGGTTATTACAAGTGCAACGTAAAATTTTGCACGGGAATTTTAATAACGGTTGACATAAAACCGTTATTAAAACATGATTTAATAACGATTCAAACAAGAATCGTTGTCAAAATTGGCAAGGTTTTAATAACGGTTCTTACAAGAACCGTTATTAAAAGCTCCTTTTATTTCGTTCTCTTATGTTTCGTGCCAAAAATTTCAGACTCTGCCGCTTCCCTCTCGTACTCTCTTTCTCTTGTGAACCCTTGCACCACCGCTCCGGCTCCTCTGAATTAAGGGAAACCGTCGCACCACCATCTCTCCACCACCCCTCTACCATTCTTGTGAACGTAGCCAGCATTTGTACCTTCGTCGTTGTCGTTCTCAACTTGTACGCCGTCCCTTCCTTTACGTATGTGTTTTTCTTCCTTCATTGCTTAATTTGTCTCTACTGATATGTATATATATATATAAATGCATGCATGTTGCACCGAAGAGGTTGTGTTTGATGTGTTGTTCGAAAATCTGTTGTTTGATGTGTTGGTGAAAAATTTTGCTGTGGCCTTTTTTAATTGTGGCCGGCCAAGACCTTAATATATATATATATATATATATATATATATATATAAATGTGTTTATAATCTATTTTATAAAAATATGTATTATTATTTTAAGAGAATCCACAAGCCTAAAATATATATTATTATCATAAGATATGTACGTTCTAAGTATAAAATTAAGGTGTATATATTTTTTTAGCACTCACATTATTATGCATATGATCATGTGTATTTATATGCTTTTTTTAATATATATTTTTTAAGACGTGTATTTATATTCCGTAAAATGTGTGTTTAGATGTGTTCTATTATATGTATATATATTTATAATATATTTATATATAAGATGTGTATATATAATCTTAAATAATTGTGGTTAGGGTTGGGGTTAAGGGGAGGGTTAGTGTTAGGGTTAGGGTTAGGGTTAGCTATAGGTTTAGGATCATTATCTTATGAGGTTTAGTGTTATTTTTTATTATAATTTATTAGGGTTAATTATTGTTAGGGTTAGGGTTAGGGTTAGGGGGAGGGGGGGAGGGGAGGGGGAGGGTTAGGGTTAGGGTTAGGGTTAGGGTTTATCATTTATTATACTAAATATAAACTAGGGCTATAAGGAAAAATCCTAAGGATAAGGGTATTGTGCATGGGGAAAAGTTGAGGAGGTTGGTTGGGCATCGGTGTTGTGATCGATAAAAATTAAATAGAGATGAATAATTGTGTATAATAATAATAATAATAATAATAATAATAATAATAATAATAATAATAATCATAATCATATAGGATTTATTAGGTTGTACTATATATATATATATATATATATATATATATATATATATATATATATATATATATATATATAATCTTATTAATATCTACTTGATTTTACTATGCGTAGCTTGAATGATTTGATGATAGTTTGATGTTTAGCCAGTTTGTTAAATATATAACTAAATATTATGTCCTTATTTTAAATAGTTTGATGTTGTTAGGTTTACATAGTTGGTTATGATTTGGTAGAATATATTTATTTTGCAGTGGTTTGTCTACCACACTAATGCACCACACCCGAGATTTATTGAGGGTGAGTTGTTTGCTAGAGAGTATGATAGGATATCGAGAGAACTGATGGTCATCGATGATGAGTGGAGGTATTGTCATAGCTTGCCTCGGAGTATCCACCTCGGTTACCCTAGAGTATCCGTGAGTAGACTCTCTTGCCATGATGTCAGGGATAAAATGATATATCGTGATGAGTGGGCTTTTAGAGTTATAGTTTTTAGTCGGGCTCGACAAGGCTATCGGGGGATTTAGTTTTAGATATGAGTTTTTCGTTTTTTAGGTATTTGAGTTGTAGCAACATTTTGATGTATATAGTGCTGCTATTGCTTAAATCCTGTAGTATGTATATCTTTTGTAATTTGAACTATTAATTGTATAATATTTTGCTACATATGTATGTATGCATATATATATATATATAAACTCTTTGTATGTATGAGGAGTTTCATTGATCAGCATTAGTATAATTTTGGAAACTTGTTAGCATGATTCGTATATATATATATATAGAGAGAGAGAATAGCATGATACATTTGAGATTAATTCTTTATATGCAAGAGTGATTTGAAAATTATTATACTTATAATTCAATTGATTTTTAATAATTACTTTCATGTGGGATATATCTAGATTCAAATAATATGGATCAGAAATGGTTGTCTACAAATCGTCTGTCTAGAGAATATAACGAAGGAGTGGAGTTTTTCATCAAGGTTGCAGTTGAACATGCTCAGGAATCTAGTAGAATAGTCTGTCCTTGTTTGAAGTGTGCTTATATTCAGCGTGTCAACTCTAATGATTTGAGAGATCATTTATTTGTGTATGGAATTGATACAAGTTACACTTGTTGCATGGGGAAACAGAGTCTAAATATGAAAATGACGATGTTGGGAGGGATAGTAGTGGATCATCATTTGATAACTATGAGGGACATTCGTTAGAGGAGATGACTCAAAAGGTTGAGGAAAGTGTTCGGGATTATCCAAAAATGTTTGAGAAGTTATTGAATAACTCGGAGAAACCTTTGTACGGTGATTGTAAGACGTTTATGCGATTATCCGCTACTTTAAGGTTGTACAACTTAAAGGCATATAACGGATGGAATGATAAGAGCTTCACAGAATTATTGTCACTTGTGAAGGATATGCTTCCTGATGATAATGTTCTACCCGATCGTACGTATGAAGCGAAGAAGATTCTATCCTCTATGGGCATGAGTTATGAGAAGATACATGCATGCCTAATGATTGTATTTTATATCGTAATGACAATGCATCTTTGGATAGTTGTCCTAATCCTGAATGCAAAGCACCCCGATACAAGAAGAACAAGGTGCCCGCTAAGGTGTTATGGTATTTTCCTATAATACCAAAATTAAGGCGGATGTTTAATGATATTTAAGATGCCAAGAACCTAAGATAGCATGCTGATGAAAAGATAGATGACGGACTTCTTAGACATACATCTGACTCTCCACAATGGATGACAATTGATGGGTTGTTTCCTGAATTTGGTAAAGAAGCAAGAAATGTGCGCCTTGCGCTTTCTGCAGATGGAATGAATCTGCACAATCAAGGCAGCTACAGTTTATGGCCAGTGATTTTGGTTATATACAATTTACTTACGTGGCTCTATATGAAACGCAAGTATATGATGTTGTCTTTACTCATTTCCGGGCCAAACCAACCTGGGAATGATATTGATGTTTATTTGGCACCTTTGATTGATGATTTGAAGTTTTTATGGGACATGGGCGTTGAAGTATTTGATGCATATGGTCAAGAAAATTTCACTTTGAGAGCATTGTTATTCTGTACTATAAATGATTTTCCAGCATATGGCAACTTGTCAGGTTATAGTGTGAAAGGCCATTATGCATGTCCGATATGTGAGGAGAATACTTCATTTGTTCAGCTAACACATGGCCGAAAGACTGTGTTCCTTGGGCATCGTAGGTTTTTACCAAAGAATCATCATTATCGTAGGAAAAGAAAAGTGTTCAATGGATTCCGAGAAGAATGGCAGGCACCAATCCGGTTGATGGGTCGACAAGTGTGGCTGAAGATGAAACATTTGAGTGTCAAGTTTGGGAAGAAGAATAAAGATACGCCTCCATTAGTTGGGTGGAAGAAGATGTCAATATTCTTCAACCTTCCTTATTGGGAATCTTTCTACGTGAGACATGCCCTTGATGTGATGCATATTGAGAAAAATATATGTGACAGTCTTGTTGGCACATTACTTAATGTTCCACGCAAGACTAAAGATGGGATAAATGCTCGAATGGATATGGAAGAAACAGGTATTAGACGGGAACTGACACCGCGAGACAACGGAAGAAGAACATATTTACCGCAGGCGTGTCATACTCTTTCCAGAAAAGAGAAAATTTCATTTTGTGAATTCTTGCACAGTGTCAAGGTTCCGGAAGGGTATTCTTCAAATGTCAGAAGGCTCGTGTCGATGAAAGAGTTGAAATTAATTAACATGAAGTCTCATGATTGTCATATCTTGATGCAGCACTTGTTGCCGATAGCTATACGTGGAATTTTTCCAAAACGTGTTTGAATTACTATCACGAGGCTTTGTTGGTTTTTTAAAGCCGTCTGCTCTAAAGTTATACATCCTGATAGTTTGGATGCCTTGCAAAAAGGGATTGTGATTATTTTGTGCCAACTTGAAATGTATTTTCCACCGTCATTCTTTGACATTATGGTACATCTAACTGTTCATTTAGTTTATGAGATAAAGATGTTAGGACCTGTTCATGGTCATTGGATGTACCCCTTTGAACAGTTTATGAAGTTGATAAAAGGTTATGTGACGAATTGATATCGGCCAGAAGGATGTATTGTTGAGAGTTACCTGGTGGAAGAGGCAATTGAATTTTGCACAAAGTACTTGTCAAATGCTGAAGCTCTTGGTATTCCTAAGTCTCGACATGCGGGCAAATTTAAAGGACGGGGTATTAGAGGCAAACAGTTTGGGCATGTAGACCCTAACATGTTCCGTGCAGCTCATCTATATGTATTACACAATAGTGATGATGTTCAGCCATACATTGAAGAGCATATGACTTCTTTACTGATTGAGAATCCATCAAAGACTGAGAAATGGATTATTGATAAACATAATCTTTCCTTTATTTATTGGAAAAGAGATCGCATCATTCCACTCATCGAACATTCCCCAACTTTAATTTCCGAAACCTTGCATTGGTTGTCTCAAAACCTCGTTATGAAGTTTTTCAATATACCAGTTATGTGATCAATGGTTACACTTTTTATACAAAATAACAAGATGGGAAGAGTACAATGCAGAACAGTGGGGTGACTTTAGTGGCTGAGGCAATGCATGTTGCTAGTACGAAAGACAAGAATCCAACTTATGCAGATATGAATTATTATGGTGTGATTGAACATATATGGGAGTTAGATTACACTGTATTTAAAATCCTTGTATTCGGCTGCACATGGGTTGATAACGGCAGTGGGGCTAGATATGAAGATGGATTCACATTAGTTGATCTTAATAGGGCAGGGCATAAACAAGACCCATTCATCTTAGCATCACAAGCGACACAAGTATTCTATGTCACTGACCCTGCTGATAACAGATGGTCTGTAGTACTATTTACGAAAAAAGAAATGCCAATGAATGTGATGATGAAAATGATGCCAATTGGAATAACGAGTGTGTCTCAACTGTGCAAGCAACTCAATTATTGAATGATGATAACAATACAATTAATGAGGAGGAAATATATGTTAGGGATGATCATCGTGAAGTAATATATGTATCAGATCCTGAATCTAATCTAAAAACAAGGAGGAAAAAAAGAAGGAAAAGAAGGCAATGAGGGTAATAATATTGTATATAATATCTATGTTGGTTTTTTTAAATACATTTTTCAACTCAGTTATGCTCAATACATAACATTCTAACATAATTTATTTATTGATTTTTTTTAGAGATATGGCCAATAAAAATATTGATAGGGACAGCGGTGATGAAGAAGGGAAAAGAGGGCCGACAATTATGAGAATCATCATAGATATGAGGAATAAAGGAGAACTGGTCGAGTTGGGATGGAATACTTACAATCTTCCCATTGGTCCTTATGCAGACATGTTCTTGACTTACATTTCACTTGTGACACGTAACCGTATTCCTATCTCCTATAATAATTGGAAGCAGGTTCCAATGGGTCATAAGGAGCATATTTGGCAGGAAATCACGGTAAATATACTATTTTATGTAATCATTTATGTATGTCAAATTTTATTAATTTTATTACATTAACATCGATATACATCTACATGTCTTATTTTGCAGAGAGTGTTCAATGTCCCAGAGAGTAGGAAGAAATGGCTTCTTAGACATTGTGGGGAGCGTCTAAGAACATTTAGGTCATATTTAGCTCGTAGGAAAATGTACAGAAAGAGGGATGGTTCTCTACGGCAGAATCCACCCAAACGATATGGTTTCATCGATCAAGAAAGTTGGAACCAATTTATTACATATCGTCTTACGGGTGATTTTAAGGTATTTGTTAGATAACAATTAAATTTTTTTATCGATCCTAGTATTGTGCATAATATTGAAATAACTATGTCACTATGTTTTGGCTTGTCACATAGGAAAAAAGTGCCAAAAAAAAAAAGAGATTGCGAAGCAGAATAAATACCAGCATAATATGGCTCGCAAAGGGTATGCAGGCCTTGAAGAGGAGTTGGTATGTATTTTGTGATTTATCTATTTACAGCGTACTGACGAATGTTATAATATTGGTACATTATAAGAATATTTTTTGATTTATAGCTCATAGCCCAAGACTTAGACCCATGTACCTCGTCCATTAATATTGGTACATTATGGAAGAAGGCTAGAGCAACAAAAGATGGATATATCAATGAAGATGTAGATGTTGCAGCGACAAAAATTGTAAGTTTGTAGATATTTGGAACCCTACTTACTTTTATTTTAGAAAACTATTATATTATGCTTATTCATGTAAGCAAGTTTTATATATATTATATACATTACAGGACAAACTTCAAGCGTCAGATGGTGAGGAGGAGGTAGACCAATATAACATTGTATCACAGGCTATAGGAATTGTAGAATACCCTAGAAGACACAGGGGTCTTGGATTAGGTGTTATGAAAACGAGCATACGTGGTTGATCTCGTGGTTCTTGTAACACTGATGAGCAAGTCGCCATCCTTACACAGAAAATGAACGTGGCATTTGAACGGATGGCAACAATGGAGCAAGAGTTGTCATTTATTAAATCTCAAGGGTATAAGCCATCTGATTCAGTCGACCATGATCAGCTTCACATACCTAATGTAAATAGTGTCAGAGACAGTTGTGAAGCTGATGCACATCTTTCTTCTCTTTCCGAGGTAAGCATTACATAACTTTGAATTGTTATTAAATGTATTCGGTGTCATAAGTAATTAATAATGTGTAATATTTTCGTTTAGGGTTTGGATAAATGTGACTTGTTAGCGAATGATCTTTCAACTCTTTTGGCGAAAGGAAGGGTCTGCATCAGTCACAGTACCCAAACGCAAACTTTCCATGGGTACAACTTAGCCCTACTTACAAGGCCAGTGAGTATTGACACTCCAATCATTGGTATTGCGCCCTTGCCTTGTTATAAAGAGGGCGATGAGGCAGCCACAGTGCTAGAAGCTCATGGAAGCTTCGTGCCTTGGCCTGTGGATCGAATACGTCTCACTACTGAAGAGGTATTGACATTCAATATCTTCATTAGCCCTAGTTTAGTAGTTACATTATTTATACCTTTTATATATATATATAAGCTCAATACATATTTTTATCATTATTATTATTTAAGGAATCAAAGAAGAAGACTACTCCTGCTAGTAAAACCAAGAGAGGTACTAGTAGAACGAGCAACACAAAAGAGGGCTTTGCCAAAGGAAAGAGAGCTAAATCTGAAAAATCAGTTGCCCCACAAAAGATTCCTTCTTCGAAAATACGCCAACCTCTACCAGCATTAGCTTTATTATATTTCTATGCCCAAAACTACCTTGGCAATAATTATATTTCCATTGATTGTCGTCCTGAGTATGTTGGAAGGGACGATGCTACTTACATGGTATTGACAATTGACATAAGGGAAATTTATAATCAGGAATGGATGTCAACCACGAGTGTCGCCGTTTATGTCACGTAAGCATTATTTCATATTTCAGATTTTAGCACTCTTGGAGAATAGAATTTTTATGACCTCTTAAGCTTATATGAGTTATTAGTTATTAACAAATATCCATTTTTATTATCTTCCATATATAGGTTGGTAGCTAGTCACGCTGCGTTGGGGGGAATGTTGTCCTCTATTGTGTTTGTGTGCCCATACTATATAGCTAACAGTAATACAATAATAGAGGATAGGCACATAAATTATTAAGCGGATTGCATTTTGATTGAGGGACACAACAAGCTCTATCTCATTCCTCACATCGCAACTGAACATTGGGTTTTGTACGCCGTCCGACCTGATCTTAATAAAGTTTATGTGTTTGATTCCCTTCGAACCTATGACGTGCCTTTTGAGGTCCCTCGTCGTGGTGGGAAGGAATTTATAGACATGTTAGTATACTTTTCACTTCTTACTTCATTAGCTTATTTATACATATATATATTCTACTTTCATTATTTGAGGTATATATACTTACAATATTATGTATCCAACTCTATTTATTAGGGCACTACGGACGACATATCAAAGGAGAGGTGGGAATGGTGTCCCAGACCTAAAGAATCTTCAATATGAGCCTATCATGGTAAGTAGGAAGACAAATATTTTGTATTTTGTTTTAATTCAAATTAATATATAATAGTTAGAGAGCTAACTGAATTCATTTGACAGTGTCCAAAACGGAAAAATGGAGATGATTGTGGATACTATGTATGTAGAGCAATGGATCTTATAGTCCAGAATAGATCGGTCAACATAGATCCAAGCCATGTATGTTTTCTTTTCCATATTTTTCTATTAATGAATCATGACATATATATTTTTGACCTAATGGCTAACTGTATATTAATTGAAACATGGGTGTTGTAGCTTTTCACCGATGACTATGCACGAGGCCAGCAATATAATGTTGATGAAATTGATGAAGTTAAAGACCAATCGGCCAAGCACGTGCACTCATTCATTCAGTATTAGGTAGCAATCTATATATTCTACATGCATTTTCAGGTTTGTATTTCATCTACATCTTTCGGTCTTCCAGCCTAAATCTGTGAACTCTTTAATTTGGGGTGTAGAGCTACCAAGTTGTGGTATGCCCACTAATTTTTATTCCTAAGTATAGTTGGTGTATTGAGACATGCATACCAATTATAGATTGATTGAAATTATGGTGTGATACCCTGCTGGTATGAATTGATGTTGTTTAACATTGTAGATTTGGTAATTGTTTGAACATACAACTGTGTATGTGGGCAGGAACAAAATAGAAAAATGCTAAAAAAACATATACTTTTGATAACAGTTTTAAATAAAACCGTTATTAAAAATTGAGGTTTTAATAACGGTTTCTCATAGAACCGTTATTAAAAACTTAGGTTTTAACAACAGTTTTGTTTAAGAACCGTTATTAAAAATCCTTATAATCTAATATTTATGGGCATTTAATACGTATTAGAGGGTTTAATAAACGCATAATCAATGACCGAAACGGTAATTCGATCATGTTTTAACAACGGTTTTTTGTATTAACCGTTATTAATACATGGTTTTCAACAACGGTTTTTTCTTATAAACCGTTATTAAAACCTTATTTTTAACAACGGTTTACTGCAAAACCGTTATTAAAAGCTCCTTTTTAACAACGATTTTTAAGTAAAAACCGTTATTAAATATGAAGTTTACGCACATACTCACGGGTTTTTGTGTATTTTTCATGACGATTATGAACCGTTATTAAAGATATAATAACGGGTGATTCAATAACGATTGAAAGCCATTATTAAAACTATAAAATAACCGTTATTAAAACCCCTTTCCGTGGTAGTGGATGTTGACTCAAGAAAATCTACTTTAGGTTATTTGATCATTTTGTACGGGGAGTAGTTTCATAACAGCCTAAACTTCATAAATGTATTGTTGCATCGACTATCAAAGTAGAGTTCATTGCTCTGACTAAAGTTAGCAAGGAATTGCTATGGATAAATAATTTTGTTTAAGAGATCGATTTTGTTCAGGAAAGATATGTGATCCTTTGTGAAAACTAAAGCATAATACATCTCGATACTTATCCTACCTTCCATTCTAGATCAAAACACATTGATACACGATATCATTAGATACATAATGTCTTGGATACTATGTTGCTAGAGATTGAGAAGGTACACATTAATGATAATGGGGTTGATATATTGACAAAAGCGTTACTAATATAGAAGTTTTAGGTTTTTTATATGATCGTTGGGATGGAAACCACCTCTACATAGTCATGAGGGGGAGAATTTATTAAAGCATTTGGGTTCCCTGATAAGTTCTTATTTTGACAAATTATATACCGCTATAATCTTAGTTTTTAGTATTTTAATTAAGTAATATAGGTGAATAATTATGATGTTATGCTTAAGTGATAATAATTGCATAAATGTTATTATTTAAGCTAAAATGATATAAATTAAGTAAATTTAGAATACGATATTATTTATTAATATTTATTTAATTTTATTTTATAGGTTTTATTTTTAAATAAAAGAAAATAAAAAAAATTGGACCTTTGGACTAACAGCCCAAGAGTCGAAGGCCCAAAGGCCCGGAACAAGAAAAAAAAGAAGCGACGCAAGAGAGCAGTGGTGAGGAAGCCAAACAAGCTGCACAGTATCAGCGAGAGAGAGTGAGAAGAAAAGAAGAACGCAGAAAGTTAGCAGGGCTAACGTGGCACAGAAAGCAGGAGGCACGTATCGATAATAAAAGGAGAGAGCTGCAGGAAAGAAAAGACAAGAGCAAAGGAGCAAGTAGGAGCCATCAGAGGCTAGGCTAAGCAGGAGGCTCTAACGCTGAGGGGTAGCAACAGAATTCTGCCAAAAAGAAAGAAAAAGAAAAAGAAATAATTGTACGAAATTTAGTGCTAGAAAGGAAGAAAAATAGGGAAAAATTTATCCGGTAGAATTTATTTAATATAACATTAATTTTTATCTAAATAAATTCTTGATATTTTATCTATAATAATTCAAGTAATTTTTTCTCTATTTTTAATTATATTTTGGATATATTTTTTTGTGTAATTAATTCAATAATTATGGTTGGCTGAATATTTGTTTCTATGGAATAAATTGAAACCCTAGACTATGGATTGAGATGTAATAATAATTTTCCTTGTTTCGTGAGATTGGTTCTTGACTCTATTTTGATTGCTATCATTTATATATATAATTCTATCAAGTATGATTTATTTGGTGCATGCCTTGTTCTGGTTTCCTCATAAGTGACAGTATATAGGATTATTTACCTGCTAGGTGGCCATATAAATATGCTAAAATTTATATGTATAAATTATATCTAGGTTAGATAACAATTCACCTAATAATTTTGTGATTCTAACCGAAGTAGTAAAATGTTTAGATACTTGTGAGTCCAAGAAAGGAAATATAGCTAGACGTACTTTGTGTACTAGTTTGGGTACTTAGATTGACAACCTTCCAATTATACTTAATGCATTAAATCTAGTTAAATATAGGAGCCATTTGTTGCTGCTATACTGCTAGAGTGTAATAAGGTTAATATTAGCGCTTTGTCGTATTAATTTATTAAGGGAAATAATATAAGGTGTATGGACCTACTTTTGGTGTACAACTTGGTCAATCTTATTCTCATGATTAAAAGATGACTTAGAAATTAATATTATATTTCGACCTAATCTAGTGGTGAATTTTTATTTCCCTAGCATATTTATCATATCTGCAGGTTTCCTATTATTTTTATTATTATTTTATTTTAGTTTATTTATTCCTTTTATTATTTTTATAACCCCTATTAGTATTTTTATTATTTATTTATCTTGTGTTATTTAGGATTTTTATTTTTATTTATTTTTTAAGCTAGTTAAATAGATGTGAGCCCTCTCAATCCTCTATTTTAGAACGATACCCGTATTTGCTAGTACTACAAGTGATCACAAGAGGGTTTAAATTGTGTGCCAGCTGCGGCCACACCATTCTCTCCTACATTGTAAATACCATTTTTAACCAAGGTTATTTTTGTTAGCTTTATTAATGACTAAACTTTAGGAATGCTAAACATCAGCTGAAAAGGTGATGTGTGAAGGTGAGTAAATGTGAGAAAAATTAAGATTATAATCTCAAACGGGTCTGTGTGTGTGTGTGTGTGTGTGAGAGAGAGAGAGAGAGAAGCATAAAAAAATTCTACTATCATTTTCTTTAACATAAGTTTGATCAATTTAACTAACTTAAGTCATTAATTGTTGGATCTTTTTGATGCTTAGACACAAGTTTTCCAAGACATCAATCTTGATTTTAAATGATGGCCATCTAATTTAGATTTCACTGGGTTAGGTTTTTTGTTGGTATTTCATTAGGTATTTTTGTTTATGTCAATTTCACATCAGTTTTGATTTTGTCTTTGATTGAGTAGCCTATTATGATCGGTTTTATCTAAAAATTGGTGAGATTGTTGTTAAGATGTTTTTGTTCATTATTGTAAAAGGGATCATAGTTTTTTGGCCTACAGATTGAACTTTTAATGGTTTACAATTTCTCTATTTCAGGGTCACAAAATGTTCTCTTTGGGTATTGCAATTGTTGTATAGTTGTACTATTTTTGGTTAATGATTGTATTATCTAAATGGATAGAAGTGTTGCATAGTTGTTTTTCTTTAAGACTGAGAGGAGTTTTCCACATAAATTTTGTATCATTGATTTGTTATTGTTTCTATTTTATGGTTGGTGTTGTTAATTCATTCTCCCTTTACCTCACCAAAGTGGTATCAAATCTTGGTTCCGAACCTAGGTAGGTATGATCAAAATCTTGAATGGAAGTCACTTAGTACTATATTGGAAAGGTAAAGTTTTCCTAGATAAAGGAATGAGCTATTGAGGTAACATGATACTTTGTTGCTTCATGTAAGGCATACCCGCCACTAACATAATGAATATGAGTAGTTGATTCAATATAGCATTGTCTTTTTGGTAAATGGAGGCTATATGTTACTTTATTCAAGGGGATGATTGTTGGGTGCAAACAAAATATCCTACATTGATAAATAAAAGGGAATTAGATTAATATATAAATCTAGTAGGATACTCCCTCCTATTACCAATTGATTTTAGAATGAAACCTTAGTTGGATGTATATATAGATATGTCATCGGGTTCTTCCTAATTGGGCTTGGCTTAGGCCTCATTTTAGTCCCAATAGATTCAACTCCCTCACACTTCTCATTAGTGTCATTGCTGAGGATGAGAATGTTTCGACATAGCTGTGAAGAGAATGTTTTGACAATAGTTAATGTTATAACCATTATTAAAATGAGGCTTTGACGAAGATTATTACAAAATTCGTGATTAAAATTCTTCTTTTGACAATAATTTAAGCTAGAAAATGCTATCATAACTTTTACCCAATGTTGTTTTTGAGCACTTTGAAAGTGATTTAAGTGAGGCTTCAATAATGCTTCAAAATAATTATCAAACTCAAAATAATGGTTATTAAGATGTGTTTTCTTAGTAAATAACACTACTAGGAAAACGGGAAATAATAACGGGACATTAATAACGGTAGTTCAACAACCGTTGTCAAACGCGTGAAAATTAATGGGCGGGAGAGTTTTGATAACGGTTCTAGCTAAAAACCGTTATTAAAAGGGCAACATTATAATTTGCACGGATGTTTTAATAACGGTTTCAGGTAAACCGTTATTAAAAGAGGATTTAATAACGGTTCATTTTAGAACCGTTGTCAAAAGTCAAAAGCTTTTAATAACGGTTCTCTCAGGAACCGTTATTAAATCCTCTTTTTAATAACGGTTCTCTCAGGAACCGTTATTAAAACTCCAAAATCAAACTTATATTTCGTTCAGTTCTGTTTCGTGCCAAAATTTTCAGACTCTCTGCACCTTCGTTCTCTTGCTCTCCTTCTCCTTGCAAACCCTCGCACCACCACACTGGCTCCTCTCAAGTAAAGGAAACCCTCGCACCGCCAACTCTCCACCACGCCTCTGCCATTGTCAGCTCTACATGCGTGTGGTGTCATTGTTCCGAAGCTAGCTAGCACTTGCACCTTCATCCTCCGTCGTGTTTGAAGCCCTTGCCTCTCTCAACATTCTCAATCACCGTCATGTTTGTAGCTAGCTCACTTTATGTATATGTTTGTTCTTCATCTCGTAACTTTTTATCTACTTATATATGTATATATATATATATAAATGCATGCATGTTGCTACAGGGTTTCGTTTGTTTGTTATTGAAAGATTGTGGTTTGTCGTTCGAAAATGTGCTGTTGAATGTATTGGCTGAAAATTTTGCTATTTGTTGTTGAATTTGTTGCGTTATTGTTATATATTAACAAATGCATGTGTTGGCCGAGACCTTTACATATATATATATATAGTATGAATGTGAGTGTAGAATTATATACATTTTCACTCATAAAAACTATATATATATATATACACACACACACACACACACACACACATTTTCATTAATAAGTATAGGAGACTAGCAATAAGATATAGGAAATGTCATATAATGAAATGCAAATATATTTTACATATGCATATGTTAATGATTGCTATTTGATGAGGATTAAATAGATATAGAGAATAAGGAATATATAAAAGTGAATAATTAAATAGAGAGAAATAATTGTGTATGATAATAATAATAATAATAATAATAATAATAATAATAATAATAATAATAATAATAATAATAATAATAATTAATATGATTTATATATTATGCTTTAATTACATTTAGCTAGGTTTAGGGATTAGGTTTTTTTTTGTGGTTTAGGGTTAGGTTTTATTATAATAAATTATGGTTAATTAGCTAGGGTTAGGGTTAGGGTTTATCATTTATTATGGTTAATTATGGTTAATTAGGGTTAGGGTTAGTATTAATATCTTTTTGGAAACGTGTTAGCATGATTCGTATATATATATATATATATATATATATAGAATAGCATGATACATTTGAGATTAATTCTTTCTAAGCATGATTCGTATTGATAATATAATAGTACATTATTATGCTCAATACATAACATTCTAACATAATTTATTTATTTATTTCTTGTAGAGATATGGCCAACAGAAACATTGATAGGGATAGTAGTGATGAAGAAGGGAAGAGAGGACCTACGATTATGAGAATTATCATAGACATGAGAAATAAAGGAGAAGTAGTCGAGTTGGGATGGAATACTTACAATCTTCCCATCGGCCCTTACGCAGATATGTTCTTGACCTACATTTCACTTGTGACCCGTAACCGTGTTCCTATCTCCTATAATAATTGGAAGCAGGTTCCACAGGGTCATAAGGAGCATATTTGGCAGGAAATCACGGTAAATATGCTATTTTATGTAATCATTTTTGTATGTAAAATGTTATTAATTTTGTTACATTAACATCGGTATACATCTACATGTCTTATTTTGCAGAGAGTGTTCAATGTCCCAGAGAGTAGGAAGAAATGGCTTCTTAGACATTGTGGGGAGCGTCTAAGAACCTTTAGGTCATATTTAGCTCGTAGAAAAATGTATAGAAAGAAGGATGGTTCTGTACGACAGAACCCACCCAAACGATACGGTTTCATCGATCAAGAAGGTTGGAACCAATTCATTGCTTATCGTCTTACGGTGGATTTTAAGGTACTTGTTAGATAACAATTAAACATTTTGTATCAATCCCAATATTATGCTTAATATTGAAATAACCATGTCATTATGTTTTGGCTTGTCACATAGGAAAAAAGTACACAAAATAAAGAGATTGCCAAGCAAAATAAATACCGGCATAATATGGCTCGCAAAGGCTATGCGGGCCTTGAAGAGGAGTTGGTATGCATTTTGTGATTATCTATTTACATGTAAATGTTGAATTTTATAATAATATTCTTAAATAAGAATATTTTTTGATTTGTAGCTCCTAGCCCAAGACTTGGACCCATGTACCTCGTCCATCAATATTGGTACATTATGGAAGAAGGCTAGAGCAACAAGAGATGGATATATTAATGAATATGTTGATGTTACAGCCAAAAAAATTGTAAGTTTGTAGATATCTAGAACCCTACTTACTTTTCTTTTAGAAAAATATTATATTATGCTTATTCCTATAAGTTAAATTTACAGGACGAACTTGAAACGTCAGAAGGTGAGGAGGTGGACCAATATAGCATTGTGGCCCAGGCTACAGGAATTGTAGAACACCTTGGAAGACACAGGAGCATTGGATTGGGTGTTACGAGAACGAGCATATGTGGTCGATCTCGTGGTTCTCGTAGCACTAATGAGCAAGTCGCCATCCTCACCCAAAAATTGAACGTGGCATTTGAACGGATGGAAACAATGGAGCAAGAGTTGTCATTTATTAAATCTCAAGGGTATAAGCCATCTGATTCAGTAGACCATGATCAGCTTCACATACCTAATGTAAATAGCGTCAGAGATAGTTGTGAAGCTGATGCATTTCTTTCTACTCTTCCTGAGGTAAGCATTACAAACGATGAATTGTTATTAAATGTATTCGGTGTTATAAATTATTAATAATGTGTAATATTTTTGTTTAGGGTTTGCATAAATGTGACTTATTAGCGAATGACCTTTCAACAATTTTGGCGAAAGGAAGGGTCCGCATCAATCACAGTATTGAAACGCAGACAATCCACGGGTACAATTTAGCCCTAAATACAAGGCCGGTGAGTATTGACACTCCAATCATTGGCAGTGCACACTTGCCTTGTTATAAAGAGGGCGATGAGGCAACCACAGTACTAGAAGCTCATGGAAGCTTCGTGGCTTGGCCTGCGGATCAAATACGTCTCACTACTGAAGAGGTATTGACATTTGACATCTTCATTATACCTTGTTTAGTAGTTACACTATATATACATTTTTCATATATATATATTTATATGCTCAATATATATTTTGTTTAATATTATCAATTAAGGAATCAAAAAAGGAATAAAAAAAGAAGACTGCTTCTGCTAGTAAAACCAAGAGAGGTACTAGTAGAACGAGCAACACAAAATAGGACGCTGCTAAAGGAAAGAGAGCTAAATCTGAAAAATCAGTTGCCCCACAAAAGATTCCTTCTTCAGATCAGCAAAGCCAACCTCCACCAGCATTAGCTATATTATATTTTTATGCCCAAAACTACCTCAGGGACAATTATATTTTCATTGATTCTCGTCCTGAGTATGTTGGGAGGGACGATGCTACTTACATGGTATCGACGGCTGATATAAGCGAGATTTATAATCAAGAATGGATGTCAACCATAAGTGTCGCCGTCTATGTCACGTAAGTATTATTTCATTTTGAGATTTTAGTACTCTTAACTTATACAATTGGAATTTTTATGACCTCTTATATGAGTTATTATTTATTAACAAATATGCATTGTTTTTGTTGTCCATAGGTTGGTAGCTACTCGAGCTGCGATGGAGGGAATTATGTCCTCTATTGTGTTTGTGTGCCCATACTACATAGCTGACAGTAGTACAATAAGATAGGGTAGGCACATAAACTATTTAGCGGATCGCATTTTGATTGAGGGACACAACAAGCTCTATCTCATTCCTCACCTCGCAACTAAACATTGGGTTTTGTACGCCGTCCGACCTGATCTTAATAAAGTCTATGTGTTTGATTCCCTTCGAACCTATGACGTGCCTTTTGAAGTCGCTCGTCGTGGTGGGAAGGAATTTATCGACATGTTAGTATACTTTTCACTTCTTACTTCATTAGCTTATTTATACATATATTCGCTTAGCTAGCTTTTATTATTTGAGGTATATATGCGTACTTACAATATTGTGTATCCAACTCTATTTATTAGGGCACTACGGACAGCGTATCAAAGGAGAGGTGGGAATGGTGTCCCAGACCCAAAGAATGTTCAATACGAGCCTGTCATAGTAAGTAGGAAGGCAACTATTTCGTATTTTATTTTAATTAAAATTCATACCTAATAGTTAGAGAGCTAATTGAATTTATATGACAGTGTCCACAACAGCAAAACGACAAAGATTGTGGATACTATGTATGTAGAGCAATGGATCTAATAGTCCAAAATAGATCGGTCAACATAGATCCAAGCCATGTATGTTTTCTTTTCGATATTTTTCTATTAATGAATCATGACATATATGTTTGATACTTGACGCAAGTGCTAACTGTATATTAATCAAAACTTGGGATTTGTAGTTTTTCACCGATGATTATGCACAAGGCCAGCAATACAATGTTGAAGAAATTGATGAAGTGAGAGAGCAATGGGACAAGCATGTGCACTCATTCATTCGATATTAGGTAGAGATCTATATATTCTACATGCATGTTCAGGTTTGTATTTTGTCTAGCTATGTCTTTAAGTCTTCTAAGCTAGATTTATAAACATTTTGCTTTGGCGTGTAGAGCTACCAAGTTGTGGTATGCCTACTAATTTTGATTCTTGAGTATATATGTCCGGTGTATTAACAAGGCCGGATTGATTGAAATTATGGTGTGATTGCAGATTTGTTATCAATTGATGTTATTTTACAATGCAGATTTGGTAATTATTTGAACATACAACTGTGTATGTGGGCAGGAACAAAACTGCAAAAACTAAAAAAAGCTGGAGTTTTAATAACGGTTTTCATCAGAACCGTTATTAAAACCCTCTTGTTTAACAATGGTTTTTCTCAAAAACTGTTATTAAACATGCATTTTATGCTCATATTGGCGGGTTTTTTTATATTTTTGATAACGGTTATGAACCGTTATTAAAGATTTAATAACGGGCGTTTAAATAACGGTTGAAAACCGTTATTAAAACTGTAAAATAACCGTTATTAAAACTACTTTTTGGGGTAGTGTAAGTAAATATGAAAAATATTTTGGATCAAAAGGATCATAAAATTTATGCTAAATTGATTGATATTTTGAATAAGAAGGAGTGTAATATTGTATTCATAAGCATGTAATAATATCTTTATCAATATATACATATATATACACAATGAATCAATATGAATGACATATTATGTAAATATATTATGTTTTATTGTCCATGTCATATTTAGATTTACCTAATTTGTACACAAAGATATTAGAAACCTAAATTGATATATACCTTAAGAAAATAACCTAAACTAAACATTTTCCATTTTTTTTTTCGAGGAATATAGTTCTTTTAACAACAAAGGTCGAGATAGGCATAGAGGAGCAGCTACGTACCTTCCATTTGAAATGGGGCAAGCTTATACTATGTTAATAGATTGACATAACTTAACTAAAAAATGATTAGTGCTTTAACATATTATTTTGATATTTATTCGGCCAATCTAGATAATCAAGACAGTCTTATTTAGATTGATGTAAATTAAGGTCAAAGGATACGTACCATATTTCAACCATTCTATATTTTAATACGGTAAAATAAATATTACAGAGCGAAAGATAAAACAATAGAAAACGACAAATTTCATTAAATAATCTTGGCCTATTTTCACCGACAAATTAAAATTTTACTTCAATACTAAATTTGTTGGACGAAATGATGTACAACACTAATATAGATTTTCTCCAATTTACCTCAGTACTTGAACCTAATGGTTGGAATCTTAGAGAGCTTATTTTTGTGCCACTGATACACAAGTGAAGTTCCAAGTTTAAAATATAGAAGTTATGAGCCATCTACTAAATTCAGCTGGAAAATGGAAATGCTGAAATAGTTCCATGGAATCTGTAGCTCAAGGTAGAAGAAGAGTAGAAACATAGGACGAAATGTAGCTTTATTGATCTGGCTGCTATGTCATACAGGCTGTAATTAGAGTTTAGGAAAAATAGTTGGTGGTTCACTTGGACCAAAATAATTAAAGTTGGTTAATCTATTTAGTATTTAGTCCAGTTTTTTTGGTACTCTAATATACGTGTATATATAGAGAATAGTACCTGTACATTTATATATAATTAGGTGTACATATTAGTGTAATTATATGTACATTATATTTTGGACTTGTAACTAAATACTTTAGGACCATTTTGATTTTCAACTAATTAGTTTTATCTAAATATACTACAAAGAAATTTCCCCTAGAGTTTATATACATGAAACTACATGACGTCTCTAACTAACTGACAACTATTAACAACTGATATGATTGATAACAACTTCTGTTCAGCGTGCACATACACTATGTGCTATAGCATAACAGATATGTTCAACACCATCTCCTACTTCGCATGCATTTTTTTTTTTTGAGTCGAGTATATACTCGTGCATGATGGACAAGGGAACCCGAATGTCTCCAAGAGATTCAGATCATGTATCCATGGATTTGTTAGTGGACTATACGCCTATAAAATATTTAGCTGTTATATAAAAATAATAATTGACGTAAATATAAATATGGTTCGAATTCGAGTAGGTGAGGAAGGACCTAAGCCCCTCACCACTGAGCCATGAGTTGGTAAAAGATATATCATGCATATATTGCATCGATATATAATAGGAAAAACGCCATGCATAAAATAATCATTACTTTCTAGATTCATATCTGGAAGGTGGCTTTTCCTACATTTCCATGCTGTATACTGCAAGATATATCCTCTATTCGTGTAACGTAAGGGTGCGGTTCTTATTCATGCTACAGGTGGGCTTGGATCATTCTCATGTTATTTGTGAGTATGTGCAATCAATTTAAGTACGCACTCGCGCGTACTATACATATATATACATAATATAGGCTTGCGATCGTGTTATGTGTAGAAGTTTTTGTCTGACAGTGTGTAACGTGCAGTGATGCTTAATTTAGATATGTATCCATGGCACCATAAAAAATGGCTACTGGCTCCATGTAATGTATATGTTGGTATGGTAAACTTTCAGGAACACAGCCTTGTCTCGCATTTCAGCAAATTATACTCTCCGAGCGTGCCCCAGGCCCCATCATTCTGCACTTCAGTGGTTTTACAATGTCCAACTGAATATCAGCATCCAGCCTCACAGAACTGCCTTGGATTTTACGGGCAACCATCACATTGAAGCAACATCGGAGATCTACTGTTTAAATAAGTTCGATTATGCTTTGACTTCATAATGGCAATGAAAATTTTGAAACTTAATATGAAGGACTTCATCTAGAGGTCTTTTGACTGTAGGTAAAGGAACTAAAATCAAACCAAGAGGCTTCACCATTTCTAATGGAGATGCTTCTAAATTTAAAATATCGTCATGCACCTCAGTATTTTCCAAGAAAATGAAATACTACCGTCAGTACAATGAAGAGAAGCATCAAATTCCTCTGCTAGATGAATTTCAAGGGGTTTAGAAACAGCTTCTGGATTCAATAAATTACCAAAGGACCTAGCAACAAGAGGTTGATAGACAGAATTTACTATATCAATTATAATCAACAATTAATACATACAATTCATGCACAATCCAATGACAAACGTGTGAAACCCTAACGCACAATACAAGTATTTAATAGGCGAACCTTAACTTTATAATACTTGTTAAAGATCATTTAAGATGTACCTCCGACTATTGGCGAAATTGATTTCACCGAAAACACAAGTGACAAAGAAATCGATCATTTGTCCGTTCCACTTTCTATTTGCTTAAACTCAATCTTACGTGTTTCTTATAAGGAGCAATGCCTTTGATTTTACATGGAAATCATAAAATAATGGAAGAAGAAAATCTCCCTTACTTCTCTGTTCTATGGATGTATGTATGCATGTGCATAAAATGGAACTCACACATTCTGAAGACAAGTTGCACAACACTATATATAGTGCTCCACTAATTTCATAGGTGAAGAAGAAGGTGGGATGTTGGTTACTAACCAACTTCTACTTTTTCCCTCCTCAATTGAAATGTAGAAATTTGAGATAAATAAATTACACAATTAATTTATTATCTTTTGTATTTTTTATAACATGATACACACATGCTTGCATCTACGCTTACTTAATTTTGATTCTACTATCAATATATAATTATGTAGGGAGACTAAAGTTAAGTTTAATTACTAACACAATACTATGTAATATAAATTTTATGATCAAATTTTATATCTAATTTAATATGAATCACACCAAATATTAATATATAAATAAAATATAAAATACTTTATTTATTAAATAATAACAATAATTTTATAAAACTAAAATATATATTAACCGAAGTTTCTTGACATGAATCATATAAAGCAGAATCTGTTAATTATTAAACTTGCAATAATTATTATTGATACATGTATCCTTGAATTTATTATGTTTCATGTATCTAGGAGTTGGTGATTCATGAATCAAGTAGTTCATGAATTAGTAATTAATATAGAGTTGTAGTTCATGAATTAGTAATTAATATAGAGTTCATGAATTAGTAATTAATATAGAGTCTCAATCCATGTACCAAAACTACTATAAATACCCTTGTGGTATTGAGATCTTTCAAGGCAGAAAAGTAAGAAGTCATTTTTCAAAAAAATCAAAACTTCCTCTTCTTCCTTCTCTATTTGGTTTGTGAGCGTTGTGTCCCACCACCTTCCAACAAAGTGGTATCAGAGCTAGGATGAATTCCAAAGCCTCCCTTTCTTTCCAATATCCACGGCTCACCAAGCTCAATTATGAGAATTGGGCACTTAGGATGAAGGCCATACTTGGTTCCCAAGGAGTTTGAGAAATTGTTGAGAAAGGCTATGAAGTACCGGAAGATGAAGATGCTCTTCCACGAAATGAGAGGGAAGCGTTGGAGAAGGAACGGAAGAGAGATCACTATGCCCTCACGATCATCCATCAAGGCTTCGATGATGATATGTTCGAGAAGATTGCAAATGATACCACCTCTAAACAAGTGTGGGAGACGCTTCGTAACTTCGTCATGGGAGTCGAGAAGGTGAAGAAAGTTTGACTTCAAACTCAAAGGGCAGAGTTTGAATAACTTTGCATGAAAGAAAGTGAATTAATTCAAGACTACTTTACAAGAGTCTTGACGGTGGTGAACCAAATGAAGCGGCTTGGAGAGACCATGCAAGATGTTCGTGTGATCAAGAAGATTCTCTGCTCTCTAAATAAAAGGTTTGACCATGTGGTGGTAGCAATCGAGGAGTCAAAAGAATTGGAGACCATGACCATTGATGAATTGAATGGATCGTTGCGAGCCTACGAGGAAAGGATGAACCGTGGCAACCAAGAGCAACCGGAACAAGTCTTGCAAGCAACGACAAGTTTCAAAGGAGATGGTGGTAGAGGTCGTGGTCAAGGTTATGGAAGAGGGTGAGGCCGCGGACGAGGTCATGGGCAAGGAAGAGGACGAGATGAGCAATCTTCATCGATTGAGAAAAGAGGGAAACCATTTATGAGGGGTCGTGGTCGAGGAAGAGGAAGAGGTGACAAGCATGACAAATCCCAAGTTGAATGTTACTCTTGTAACAAGCTTGGTCACTATGCATGGGAATGCTGATCCAAGAAGGTTGAGGAGGAGGCCAAACTTATAGAGTATAAGGAAGACATCATGGAGGAGTCATTGCTTCTAGCTTTAAAGGCGGATTCCATTGATGAGACAAGCACCTGGTATCTTGACAATGGTACTAGCAATCATATGACGGGTGATAAAAATAAATTTGTGGAGCTTGATACAAGCAAGAAAGGCTTTGTGAGCTTTGGTGACAACACAAAGGTGGAGATCGTGGGCAAAGGTAAAATTTTGCTTGAGACAAAAGATGGAGGCCATAAAGTTCTTTGTGATGTTTATTACATTCCAAAGTTGACTAGTAATATTCTAAGTATTGGTCAACTTTTGGAAAGAGGCTACAAGATTCACATGGAGGATTGTATGCTTTGGCTTAGAGACCAAGAGTCCAAACTTGTAGCTAAAGTGCCAATGACCAAAAATCGGATGTTCTTGTTGAACTTGAAGAATGGAGGTGCCAAGTTCTTGAAGAGTTGTGTTGATGATCCATCATGGATTTGGCACATGCGATTCGGTCACTTGAATTTTGGAGGACTTAAAGCCTTGGGAGATAAGAAGATGGTTAAAGACATTCCGGTGATTGATCATCCCAATCAATTGTGTGAAGCATGTTTACTTGGTAAGCATTCAAGAAGAAGCTTTCCAAATCAATCCACCTCAAGATCTACCAAGCCACTCCAACTTGTTCACGCCGATGTTTGTGGACCCATCAAGCCTCAATCTCTTGGTAAAAGCTCTTATTTTGTGCTTTTCATTGATGATTATAGTAGAAAAACATGGGTTCATTTCTTGAAAAGAAAATCTGAGGCATTTGAGGCATTTAAGAAGTTTAAATCTTATGTTGAAAAAGAGAGTGGATATGAAATTAAATCATTGAGAACGGATAGGGGTGGTGAATTTACTTCTAATAATTTTAAAGATTTTTGTGAGTTGCATGGTATTCGACATCCTTTGACAGTTCCCAGGACACCCCAACAAAATGGAGTTGCCGAAAGAAATAATCGGACAATCCTCAACATGGCAAGGAGCATGTTAAAATCAAAGAAAATGCCAAAGGAGCTTTGGGCTGAAGCGGTTGCATGTGCAGTCTACCTTTCAAACCGATGCCCAACCAAGAGTTTGAAGAATGTGACACCACAAGAAGCATGGAGTGGAAAAAAACCGAGTTTTTCTCATTTTAGAGTCTTTGGATCCATTGCTTATGCTCATGTTCCTGAGCAACAGAGGTCAAAACTTGATGATCGAAGCAGAAAGCTTGTTCTCATTGGATATGATGAGAATTCCAAGGGATACAAGCTGTTCAACCCAGAGTATGGAAAGATTGTGATCAGCAGAGATGTGGAGTTTGATGAACATGCATCTTGGGATTGGAGTTCTAAAGAGGAAGAATATTATGATTTCCTTCCTTACTTTGAAGATGAAGAAGCGACAATCCAAGAAGTCCAAATTGAATCTACTCCACCAACCACACCAATTTCATCTTCACCAAGTTCATCATCATCGTCACTATCATCGTCTCCAAGATACCGAAGCCTTGATGATCTTTATCAAACAACACAAAGGTTAGATGATAATGTGTATTGATTATTTGTTGATTCTGAACCTTTAAGTTTTGAAGAAGCCATGTGTGAGAAGAAATGGGTTCACGCCATGGATGAAGAAATGAAGGCCATTGAAAAGAATGATACTTGGGAGTTGGTATCTCCTCCCTCTAGTCATCAAGTTATTGGTGTCAAATGGGTATACAAGGCAAAGAAAAATGCTAGAGGTGAAGTTGAGAGATATAAAGCAAGGCTTTTTGCTAAAGGCTACAAGCAAAGACAAGGCATTGACTATGAAGAGGTGTTTGCTCCAGTTGCTCGTATGGAAACAATTCGTCTATTGATCTCCCTTGCTGCCCAAAATCATTGGAAGATCCACCAATTAGATGTAAAGTCTGCATTTCTTAATGGCTATCTTGACGAGGATGTCTACATCGAACAACCGGCGGGGTATGTTTTCAAAGGCCATGAAGACAAGGTACTGAAGCTAAAGAAAGCATTGTATGGGCTCAAACAAGCACCAAGAGCCTGGAATAGTCGACTTGACAAGTATTTGCAAGAAAATGGTTTTTCCAAATGCCAACATGAGTATGCCCTCTATGGAAGAGAAGAAAATGGACATGTTTTATTTGTTTGTGTCTATGTGGATGATCTTATCTTTACAAGTGACTGTCCAAAGATGTTTTCAGACTTTAAGGAGGCCATGGCTCGAAAGTTTGAGATGAGTGACATGGGCCTCATGTCCTATTACTTGGGAATCCAAGTAAATCAGATGGAGGAGGGCATCTTTGTTTCACAAGAATTCTATGCAAAGGAGTTACTCAAGAAATTCAACATGCTTAATTGCAAGCCAGTCAACACTCCAATGGAGTGTGGAGAAAAGTTGTCCAAGATGAAAACAGATGAAGAAAAGGTTGATTCTACCATGTTCAAGAGCCTTGTTGGAAGTTTGAGATATTTGACTTGCACAAGGCCTGATATTCTTTTTTCAGTTGGGATCGTGAGTCGTTTCATGGAGGTTCATACTGAAACTCACTTGATGGCAGCCAAGAGGATACTTCGCTACATTAGAGGTACTCTTGACTATGGGATATTTTATTCATCCTCTAATGATTTCAAGTTGATGGGTTACTGTGACAGTGACTTTGCTAGAGATATTGATGATAGAAAAAGAATTACTGGTTATGTGTTCTTTATGGGAAATAATGCAATCTCTTGGTGTTCAAAGAAGCAACCAATTGTAACACTCTCCACTTGTGAAAGTGAGTATGTTGCAGCCACATCTTGTACTTGCCATGCTATATGGCTACGAATATTGTTGAAGGAGATTCATATGAAGCAAGGGGATGCTACGAAGATCCTGATTGACAACAAGTCAGCTCAAGCCTTAGCTAAGAATCCTGTGTTCCATGACCGCAGCAAGCACATTGACACCCGATATCACTTTATTCGGGAATGTATTGAGATGAAAGAAGTGGAGCTTGAGTATGTCAAGTCTATGGACCAAGTTGCTGACATCTTTACAAAGCCCTTAAAGTATGACAATTTTCAAAGACTTCGCCTGCAGCTTGGAGTTCAAAAGTGTGCAAGTTTAGGGGGGAGTGTTAATTATTAAACTTGCAATAATTATTATTGATACATGTATCCTTGAATTTATTATGTTTCATGTATCTAGGAGTTGGTGATTCATGAATCAAGTAGTTCATGAATTAGTAATTAATATAGAGTTCATGAATCAAGTAGTTCATGAATTAGTAATTAATATAGAGTTCATGAATTAGTAATTAATATAGAGTCTCAATCCATGTACCAAAACTACTATAAATACCCTTGTGGTATTGAGATCTTTCAAGGCAGAAAAGTAAGAAGTCATTTTTCAGAAAAATAAAAACTTCCTCTTCTTCCTTCTCTATTTGGTTTGTGAGCGTTGTGTCCCACCACCTTCCAACAGAATCAAGTGGAAGGATAGTGTTTGGAGTTCTTCTACTGCATTGTTCAGGTCTTATTTCTACAAGACGATGATTCATTGGTTGCATCATTAACACTTGAGGAACATCAGAAGATCTTTTCGGTCAGGATTACCATGGAATTCTCCTGATATAGTACCATCAGCTTCAGGCGTATCAGAAGAAAGATGCATCTGATTGATAGCCTGATCATTCTCTAAACTATCCAAAATTGAAGTTGCATAACAAAAGATCTTTCCCAGGTTCCACATTAATAGCTTCTGGTTGTCTTCCATAGTTCCATGCTCGAAGAAGTAGATTTCAACTAGCTCCCATAATCATGAGTCATCTGATTTCTTGGTTGATAACTAGACATCTCAAAAGTGTTCGCCTGAGACTTTGAGGCTGAATCGCCATAGAGCTAGCCCTACAAGCCTAGCTATTTCAGTTTCTTACTTCCTGTAACTTGAGGTTTTGCCAAGTATGACATGAAATATGGACAGTTACCTACATAGGAACACACAACATCATGCTCTTTGGGGGAGGTGAAGTTGGTTAGCAGAAAACTTAGTTCTGGAGCTCCATTGACGTTGGCAAGGAGTTTGTGCAGCAATTTATGAACTAGCGTATTCTTGAATTAATCCAGAATGCTGCACAATCCATCAAATTTAAGAAATGCAGTTATCGTGATATGTATAGTTCAAAAATCTTAAAGCCAAAAGATTAATTCAGTTAGCACCAAACACCAGTTAAGAAGACGATAATCCTTTGGATTTGTGGTACGATTTTCCCCAAATATGAACATTGAAGTTCAGCAATAATCAACGAAAATAAAGGGTTAGCACAGCTTGTAACCCTTAACCACAATTGAGAAAAAAGAATATGTACCTCCATGCTATCAAAGTATCAATCTCCAACACTAAAGTTCCTCAAAAGACTAGAGAGTCTTTCGTTGGAAGTAATCTACATTTGGCTCCAAAAGAAGAATAAAGTACTACGAGTCATATTAGTGCCAACAATTTTGTGAACAGTGTAAGCAAAATTAGAACAATACTCTGCTACAACAAACCAGGAATGTAAGTCTCCATCATGTAGACAAGCCCGTTCTAAGTTCCCTTGGCTTCTAACTATACTATTAAATAGTGGTTCTATTACAGCGATGTGGTCATTTTTATGGGTCAACCGCGATATGAAATACCAATACACTATAATTTTTAAATTTAACATTTATCGGTTGACAAATTGCCCATAAATCGCCGATAAATTGGTATCATCAATAAATTAAAAAATATCACCCATAAATTGGTAATTTATTGAGAATTATTAAATTTATTGAAAAACGTATGCAAGATAATTTTATCTTATTTATTTACTATATATATCTTGAACCAAGTTACTATTGAATAATAATAAAGTATTGTTATTCCTAACTTTTACTTATCTTACTAAATAACATTTTTTTCACTCTAAGACAAATATAAGATTATTAGGAAAATTTAGAATATAATGACTCACTTGTGATTCACAACGTGACAACCGCGTTATATAATTTATCATTCGTGACACTACACTACTGCTACCATGATTTTATTGCCTGCTTCCAATCGGACAAGGATACTAATCCTTTGCCTACTAAACAAGGTACATGCAATCACAAGAATTGCATATCGCCTCAACAAGAAATGACCATGCTTCTATAATAAACACTGCTAATTGTCCTACCTATCTAATTCATGACATGCATTGCATTGCATAGCACAATTCTAACTGGCCATGCTGCTACCAGGTGCTACTTTGGTTGAGGACGTATTTTTCTCACAATCATTGAAGTTACAGGGCCAGTTCAAATCTAAAACACTCCACAAACAATAAGTTATCACTTCATCTCTCATCAGCACAACAAAACTCTCAATAGACTTCCCCTGATGATTCATTAGGAAATTGTTCTTGAGAAAACAACCAAAGAAACGGGCAGGTCAATAAATTCCTTACAATCTCTGTGATGCTATTGAACATCCATCTCTCACACTGATGTATCTATGTTTGTTAAATCTTCATACTAGTGTCAAAAGTAGCAATCCCACACTAACCATCACACCTAAGGCATTACCATGTTTCATGATTAAATTACTGCACATCTACTATATGTAGAACATTATAACACCTCAACAATCTTCATGTCTATTATATACCTTCATTAGTTTGCATGAAACAAGTGCAACCACCAATTTCAACAAATCAGACATTTCAGACGCCTTCTACCATGAACTCATTCAATTTTTTATTTTTTATTTTGTCGCAACTTATTACCCATGGGTACGCTTAATCATCAAAATGGAGCATATGTCATAGGTCAAAGAAAGCTTCATTGAAGATACGATGAAGCTCAAAAGAAGCACGTCATAAGCCAACTGGTTACGATTATAATTCCACTGAGGCAATCGTATTTATCCTGATCTGTCGCAACCAAGCTGGTTATAGCCAAGCCATTTGATTAAACAATTTGGAATTAATTTTGACACATTTTACAGGCAACATGAATCACTCACTGTAGATCTTTCAACAAAGTGCGCCTAAATCGATCCCTCACAATTTCATGCCTAACTCTGGAGATGAAATATCTGTAACCTGATTCAGGCATTTGTAAGAGCGATGATTTTACGAATCCAAAATGTGTGGAAATCTACTTTCGCCAACGTACTGATCCTGATTCATGAAAATCAAAAATTGGAACCGAAGATTTGAACTGGTGCATGAAAAGGAAGAGATGGAATGACCCAGGATAAGCTCCAGTACTTATTGTCCCAAGGTCTGCCGCATAAAGTACCAATTTGGATGATTTGAAGATCGTATTGCTTCGATTCTTCTGCTAGTTACACCGATAGCTTTGAATTGGCATTGAGAGAGGGAGGAGGAGGTGAGATTAAAATGCCCAACAATTGTTGCTTCTAGTGGTAATCGAAGGTTAGTTGACCCTCACCTTTTTTTTATGTTGCGTGTAGCTGGAATACTCTACTATATTTTAAAATTTTTAAAATTATATTTACCAATTATTTAAAAAATATATAAATTATTAAAATAAGAGAGTATATTATGTTAATTTATGTATATTCTTCATTTAGTTTGTGTATACTGTTAGTTGTCCTAACACGATCATTGGAACATTTTTTTCTCAACTACTAATCACTAAAATTTAACTTCGTCGTATTCTAATCTCTAATTTACCAGTTAAACCCATTACAAATATGACATTATAGTTTACTATAACATTTATCCTAATCATCATTTCCATACAATAATAACATAATAAGAAATTCATCATTATCATTTTGTTAATGGGAAATTAACGATTCCGCTGCATAACTTTCTTTGATATTATGTTAATATTTCTTTAATTACGCTTTAGATTTTGCAATTCCAGCAACTAAATGAGTGTGTGGATCTCTATCCTTCACTAACATCTCGGCGATGATTCAGCCTATTGAGGCAGTCATCATGTCTCAGTAACATAACTCAACCTCATAGTATTCTTTTAATTCAATAGAAGCACTCAACTCATTGTATTTAGGAAATAATAACTACTGTTGATTATTAGGAGATTAATGTAACAAACTCTTTTATAAATAAATTACACTCATATATGTATGGATCATCAAATTCAACATGGTATCGGCCGGCCATCCTCCAATCCTAAGATATGCATAACTGCTTCATTCTTATAGCCTCCTCTCCTTTCCTTTCTACTTCCGCTGCCACATCGACTACTAGTTTTGTCTCCTCTCCACTTCAACCATCAAATAGTTGTTGGACTTGACTATTCCAACTATTTTTTATGGTTCACCTAATTCAAACCTTTACTAAATGATCATAACCTTAAAGGCTATGTTGATGGCACTCTCCCTTATCCGCCTAAAAAACTCCTTCGCATTAATTATGATATGAATCATGCCTATACTCATTGGCAGAAACAAGACCAAATTCTCCTTGATTGGCTTCTCTCCTCTCTCAATGAATCAATTTTTGCTCAAGTTGTTAGCTTGTCCACCTCTCTAGATGCTTGGCTTGCACTTGAAGACCACTATGCCTCTCATTCCAAAGCTCAAATTATGCAGCTTAATTCCCTGCTCTCTTTAAACCCTTCAAAAAGGTAATAAATCCATGCCCCCATATTTTCTTCATGACATACAACTTGCATACAATCTTGCTACTTCCGAGAATCAAATTGAGAATTATGATTTGCAGCAAATCATTCTTACTGGTCTTGATTCCACATATGATCCAATAATCCCTTTCTTAATTTCTACCGATACGCCTTACAATATGGAAGATTTCTATTCTCATCTGCTTCCTTTTGATATGTGAGTTGAATATCAACAAGATCATATTCAGTAGCAACCCATTACCAATCTTGCTTCCTAGCACAGATCCAGTTCCTCTCGACTTTCTACTCATTGAGGCAGTGGTCATCCATCCTCACAAAAAAAATACTTTTAGTCTTCATGATTTTTTCATCATCCTCTTTTCAATACAAATTCCCAAGGATCTTATTAAATCTATGGTCGCAAGAAGCACAATGCCCTGGAATGTTGGTATAGTTTTGATGAATCTTTCTAAGCATCCAAACCTTCTCCGTAGGATTACACTATTTCCTATGGCTCCACCCTTAAACACCAATGGCTTTATGATAGTGGGGTAACACACCACATGATCCTTGACCTGAGCAAGCTCCACCTTCACTCCATATATGATGGTCCCGATCAAATTAGAATTGGTGATGATAAGACTATACCTATTACTAACACTACTATTTCCTCCTCCACTCCATCCTATTTCTTTTATCTAAATAATATGTATCATGTTCCAACTATTTTTGCTAATTTCCTCTCTGTCTCTTAATTTACTAAAGATAATAACTATTTTTTTGAATTTCACCCAAAATCCTTTGTTGTGAAGGATCGCCGCATGAGGGAAAGCACTATTGCATGAACGGAATAGGAATAATCTCTATCATTTTGAACATATTTGAGGGATTCCAAGATCTGCCACTCCCTTTAGTTTTCATTCTAATTCAGTCTTCATTTGGCACCAAAGCCTTAGTTATCCAATGCCTTGCACTGTTAATAAAGTCCTTTAGCCTAAAAACTGTATTGTTTACCATCATTCTAGTTAGTTTTTTCATCCTCTCATCTAAGCAACAGATGTAAAGTCTCTATTTCATTGATTAATGCAACTTATTTTGAACCATTAACTTTACTTGTACTTGATTTATGGATGTCTACATGTGTATCCCATAAAGATTTTTGTTATTACTTGCTTATCACCGATGTCTTTAGTCGTTTCACTTAGCCTTTTCCTATTTCTTGAAAATATGATGCCCCCTTATATTTTATTTCTTTCAAAACAAAGATTGAAAATCTATTAGAGTAAAAATTTAAAATATTTCAATTCAACAATGGTGGTGAATTTAAAAAATTTCACGGCCTATTTAGACTCTTATGGCATCTATCACCATCTCCCTTATCCACATATATCTGAGTACAATGGCCTGGTTAAACACTTTCATTGTCATATTGTTGAAACAAAGTTATCACTCTTATGCACTTTGTTTGTGCCCCCTCTTTTATTAGGATAACACTTGCACAACGACATTTTATCTCATTAATCACCACTTCAAATTCTATTCAATCAAACTCATGACTATAAATCATTCAAACTCTTCTACCTTTGTTTTCCATGTCTTTGTCCCCATAACTCTCACAAGCTTCAACCTCATTTCCTTCAATGTTTCTTCCTAGGTTATAACAATACCCATAAAGGCTATCTATGTCTTCACATTCCTTCTCAACAGTTATACATCTTATGGCATATGCATTTTGAGGAGAACATCATCCCATTTGCAGATGGTAGCAAGGTAAACCCCCTCCCAACCTTCCTCGCCTAGTCCCTATTATCACTTCTCCTCTCATTTCCACATCTCATCTACTACCATTATTACCTACTCCTTCTTTTCCAACTAGATGACAACTACCACCACTGACCTTCAATCATCTTCATCACTTCCTCAACAAAATGTACCTAACTCTCCTTCAAAATCTCCATCGCCTACTGCCTATATTCCTTTATCCACATCTCCATCTCCCCTTACATGTGTGATGTAAAGGCATCACCCACAAATGATATGAATGTGCGAATTAATTTCAATAAGTTAGAAAATTCCAAAATACTCTGGAATTGGATGGAAACTATTAGATAGGGGTAGAAGCCATGTATTTGCTGACCAAGCCACCATTTTATTCATGCCTTAAGTCAGTCCAACATGGCACATATCCAGCCTAATAAAAATCAAAGTCAAGCCTAGATGAATTAACCAACCAAGGTTGATTATCCAGCTGCATAAACAACCAAAGTTGTTGATAATAAAGGCCATGCAAAGTTGGCCAAACAATAGTTAATTTAGCACCCTTGGGCCACGTAAAAGAGAAGTCAATCAGCACATGCATATTTGAGGTTGATTGGCTTGATTAGAAGGGATTGGTAATGTGTTGACAGCCTCCATACAATTGTTTTGGGGGTTAAATAGGACAATACATGTATCGGTTGGATAATTGGAGTGTTAATCATTTTTAGTTTGTTTACTTTTCCTAGTTTTAGCTAGTTATCTCTTAAAGTTGATTTAATTGTCTTATCTATCTTATGAAGCCCATGGACGACTAATTGAGGCATGGGAGTATATGTTATTTTTTTTGTGTTGTGTTCGAAATCAATTAGGATAAGTTAGGAATTAATTTCAATTTTTAACTAGCTAGTTGGATTATAAAGTAACTAAGTGATGCAGAAGCATCTTAAGTAATCTAAATTAAGGATAATCTACTTATTAATTTTTTCAAAGTTGAAGAGTTCAAAACTCTTCTCATTTGGGTCAATAAGTAACTAGATTATCTAGCATCTATGCAAGTATACAAACTACAAAATCCCACATAAATATGGATTCCTTTAGCTGCTGCACGGCTCCACAAAATCCACCCCTTAATTGGCTACAATAGGTTACAATATGGCTCCATTTACACTCAACCAAGCCGCCACCTTATCCACCTCTACACTCCACATATTTTCACCAGAATAAAGACCTGATTTGCCACCCATAATTTGTGCAAGAATTAGGGACATTAGGAAGGTGATTATGGGAAGTTCAAGAACTTCAAAGCTAGCTTAATTTATGGATAAGCAACCTCCAAAATTGGCAGAGTCAAGCAACAACCATCGAATAAGATGCATCTTTTTATTATTTCCTTTATTATTTAAACTTTGTTAAATCATGTTGTTAGACTTCCCTAATATGTAATTTATGTTTCCTAAGTATTGTCATAGGATGTATTGGCATCCATCTAGTGATGGGTGGCTAGTAGAAGTCAACACACAATTAGCACTAACTGATTGGAGTCTTGTTAACTTTAGTTAGCCTAAGTTAGTATCAACCATGGGTGAGGGTATAACTCAACTAACCCACCTAGTTAGAAATCTATTTGTAACACCTAGAAGTCAATTCTCAATTTTAAAAGAGTGGATGAGGCTACGAGAAAGGGGGAAATTGCATTTGATAAAAAAAAATCCCCTAGTTGTTAACATTCTCAAGAGTAAGAATTGTTCTTAAGTTTAGTCTAAATCTTACATCTTTAATGCTAATTGTTGAAATCTTAGTTGGTTTATGCGAGTACTTGGGTTTGAAAGTTTCAAAACTAAGTTATCTCTTCAGATTTCTCCTCTTCCTTTCTATTATATGTTTTAGTTTTCTTGAAAACTTCTTCAATTTCAACACCAATAATTATCATGGTTCCATTTGTTTAGCATTATGCATCAAATTGGTATCAAAGCTCAAGGTTGGTAAATTTAGGGTCTCATCCTTTTCCATCACCATATTCCTTAATTGTAACCCATTTCGACTATCCACAAAAAAAATATATATATTCTTTTCTTTAGCCATTTTTTCCACAAAAATCAAACCTTTCACCACTTTGTTCCTCTTTACATTTCTCTCGAGTGAAGCTAAGGTGTTGTGTGCAGGCTAAACCTAACCCATAGAATATCAACCTATTTTAAGGGGTTTGAATCTTAAAGAAGCTCATAAAATATGGAGGGATAGGGCCATAGAAACCTTACAAACGGATATAAGAGAGTGTTAGGCAAGTTGGAGTCATAAGTACCAAATGCCAACCCTCTTAGAGCAAGAAATCCTTTACCTCAAGGGAAAGAAAGGGAAAATGGTGTAGGGTATGAGCCAACTAATTTCAGCTCGTCTTCTAGAAATTCCCCTAGGTCATTTCAAAGGAGAAGGATGGGTAAAAGAGAGCCTCTTAGTGACATTAAGTTGGAAGTCCTGGAGTTTGATGGATCCCACAATCTAAAGAAATTTTTGGATTGGGAAATGAGATGTAATCAGTTATTTGAGGCTAGGGTTTTGGAAGATGAGAAGCCTTTTAAGGTTGTAGTCCTTAAGTTAAAGGGACATTCTTCCTTATGTTGGAAAAATATGGTACAAAATTGAGGAAGGAAGGGTAAGTATAAGGTCAAAAGTTGGGAGAAAATGAAGAGGTTGATGACAGAAAGATTCTTACCACCTTCATATACTCAAGAACTATACAACAAAATATCTTTTTTAGTAAAAGGGTTCTTGAGTGTGGAGGAATATATTAAATAGTTTGATAGACTCATCATGAGGCTTGGTTTGGATGAGTTGAAGAGCGCACCATGTCTCGGCTCATAGGAAGATTGAGGGGATACATTGCTAGAAAATTGGAGCTCTACAAGTATTATACCTTAGATGAGTTGTTCTATTTGGCCATCAAGGTGGAGAAACACAAAAAGGAGAAGAGGAGTATATGGGTTGGTGGGTTGAGGCTGAGCACCTACCCACCTAAAGAAGCACCAAAGGCAAACCTAATCTCAATACATTTGATGTCAAGGGAAAGGGGAAGCTAGATGTGGGCGAGGCTAGTAGAACCAAAGGTGTTCATTGCTTCAAGTTCCAAGGAATTGGACATTATCAAAATGAATTTCCAAACAAGAGGGTAATGACCTTACTAGACCAAGAGGAGGCTTATATGGAGGGATTTGACATCGAAGACCAAGCAGACATGGAGGGAAAAGTCGAAGTTGAGGAAGTGCCACCAGATGTAAGAGAATCCTTAATGGTGAGGAGGGTGTTGCAAACTAGAAAGGTCGTGGAAGAGGAGCCCTAAAAGAGAACATATTCTATACCAAGTGCACCATACTTGGTAAAATATGCTCCCTCATTATGGACGGGGGTAATTGTGAAAATGTGGATTCCATCACTTTAGCGGAGAAAATAAAATTGTTGACCAAAACACATGTCAATCCATACAAGCTACAATACCTTAATAATGGTTCAATGATTGAAGTCACTAGGAAAATGATCGTTCCTTTTTCCATAGGATAAGCGTATTGGTTGTAACTATGTCTTTAAGACCAAGAGAGACTCATCGGAGAACATTGATAGGTACAAGGCTAGACTAGTTGCTAAGGGGTTTATTCAGAGAGAGGTAGATGACTATTAAGGAAAATTTCTTTCTTATTTCCACTAAGGATTCCCTATGTATAGTTATGGCACTAGTTATTCATTTTGATTTTGAGCTGCAATAGATGGATGAGAAAAAGAAGTTTTAAAATGGTGAGATTGAGGAAGAGGTATACATAAAACAACCCGAAGGACTCTCCTCTCGTAAAGACAACAATCTTGTGTGAAAGCTTAATAAAGCCACATATAGATTGAAACAAGCCTCCCAACAATTATTTATAAAGTTCCATGTAGCCATTTCTTCATTTGGATTGAAGAGAACGCCATAGATTAGTGCGCATACATCAAGGTAAGTGGGAATAAAGTTTGTTTCTTGGTTTTATGTATAGATGGAATTTTACTTGCATGTAATGATAAACGAATGTTATATTAGGTGAAATAATTTATTTTTAACAAATTTAATATGAAGGATATGGGCAATGCATCTTATGTCATTGGGGTATTGGAACATTATTAGAGTAATCCAAGAGTTGACCATTGGAAAGGTACAAAGAAAGTGATGAGGTATCTAAAGGGAATTAAGGACTGCATGCTCATGTATCATCATGTTGAAGATTTGACGGTAGTAGGCTATTTGGATGTAAAATTGGATGCTTGTGTAGATTCATGCAAATTTACTTCTAGATTTATTTTCTTATTAGTCGATGGAGCAATATATTGGAAAAGAAAAAAGCAGGATTGCATAGCCACCTCTACAATGAAAAGATAACTCATCTCATGATTCTCATCATTTGAAGCCACAAAGCATGGTGTGTGCTTAAGAAATTTTATATCAGGTGTTAGAATAGTGGATTCTATTTCTAGACTTTTGTCATTTATGTATGACAATTTAGTTGTCATATTTATCGTAAGAAACAACAAAAGTGGTAGGCTTGCCAAGGGTATAAACATCAAGTACTTGAAGATAAAGGAAACTTAGTCTTGGAACACATACACACTGATTATATGTTAGCTAATCATTTAACTACGGGCATATACCACCAAGAAATAACACATTAAGTGAAGGGTTTTGAATAAATATTGGGTTTATTCATAAAGTTAAAGTTGTGAGTAGAATTAATATAGTGTGATATATAGAAGATAACTTTCTAAATGTCAAAAACTTGTTGTAATGATTCATGTATCAGTTTTATTATTTATTTTGTACTATCATAAGGAGACCATGTTGAGAATTTAATTTATATGGACCAAGTGAGAGAATGTTAATGTATTTTAGTTTTATAAAATTACTGTTATTATTTTATAAATAAAGTATTTTATATCTTATGCATATATTTATTCTTGGTATGGTCCATATTAAATTAGACATACAAAATAGCCATAAAGTTTATATTACATTGTAATATATTAGTAATTAAGCCTAACCTTAATCTCTATATTTAATTTTTTATAGTAGAATTAGAATTTAAAAAGTATAGATTTAAGTATGTGTGTGTCATGTAATGAGAAAAATAAAGGAGATAATTAAAATATTTTTTAATTAATTATCTCTATTTTTATTTTAAAATTAAGAGGGAAAGTGTAGAATCGGTGATAATGATGAACTCTCCTCTACTTATGCATGCAAGAATTAAAGAGAGCATTCCATGTGCTGGCAGTGGGTTCTTTCTGCGGAGAAGAGATAGTTCAAGACTCACTCACATATTCATATGCACACTAAGAGAGAAATAGGAAGATTCTCTTCTTCCATTGTTCATTCAATTTCTGTGTAAAATCTGAAAAAAAAAAAAGAGAAATAAAATATGTTTCTATTTCCTTCCCTTAGAAGTAACATGCACTATCGAATTAGAAAAAAAAAAAAAAAAAGAGTGGAACCATAAAATTTATATTTCGATAATTAAAAATCGTTGCTAGGATATAATTGATTTTGTCAATGGCCGAAGATATATCTTAACAATTTTAAATAAGCATTATAAAATTAAATTTAGTATGTTAAATATTCGTATTGTACGTAGATAAATTATATGTATTAATTGTTAATTACAATTCATACCATTAAATTCAATCTAACATTACACTCTTGTCCGAGTGTCCTGGATCCCAATTTGAACATACACGTCTGAACCTGAACCAAACGCGAGTGACGGCGTAGGTTATGATCTCAGGTGTAGTAGCATGGATCTAAAAAAGAGTGAAGATTTCACTGAAGAGGAGGGTAAAATGCCTTCGAAAAAAGAAAGAACGGAGTCGTGTGATATGGCGAATGCTGGTAGTTTATGTTACAAATCAAGCGGATGCGAAATCCGTCGTGCACAAGCAACTACTACCGGTGCCGCCTATTGCCTTCTCCGGCGGTTCGCCTTCAATCTTTCAGCTGAACCCCTCCCTGTTTGCAATCATCAGTACAGCATACTATTGCTCAAAAAAAAAGTATGCATAGCAACAGCGTGCTCGGTCTTTCCTCTGCTTGCGAGGTATCTCTCCTTCAATTTCAGTAAACCACAGTATTGATCAAAAAATACAAACTACCTTTTTATTTTCTTCTTCTTCTTCTTCTTTCTAAATATATACATCTCAAGGCTGCTTCGATCCAATTACTAGATCATGGCCATTTCCCTGAAAACCCGTACTCCCCACCGAAAATCATGTTACAGGGATCAGACCCGCTGCAGAGCTTCAAATAACAGAAGAAGGGTTTTTTTTTTTGGTTATCAGCATATGAATATATCATACTATTGAAGAATACAGGGAGGAATACGCACGCACGTACGTAGCACATATTTACGCATACCGTTCTGATTTCCCCAGTTTTTCAACTTTCTGGACTGACTGCTGAGGTCTGTCTGGAATAACTTCAATAGAAACCGTGACATTTTCAAGGCATTAATCATGAAGACAGGGAGACATGAGTCACATGGACATTCACGTGGTCACGCGTAGAGTCAAAATAATATATATATATATATATATATAATATTTTTGTAATATTTTTCTATATATTTTTATAATACATATATACATTATATATATATTTATAATTAAAATTTATTCTTAAAAATCTATAACATCCCATATATTATTTATTTATTTCTGTATTTTCGATGAGGGAGGGAGTATAACTTTACTGAACGCATAACAACAACACAGAAACATAGAGAGGTTACATTATCGGCACCTCCTTCAATCAGATTATTATTATTATTATTATTTGTAATAAAGATATTTAGATTCTGGGATTTGTCGTAACTACGGCCATTGCACACAACAGGCTTAGTTTCTTGAGCTTATATAGCGTAGAAGCTTTTGTCATCCTAGGCCATGCCCCCGTCCCTACAATATTTTAAAAAATTGCTCCACATTATCTCCAATCGGAGGAGGATGACAGCCAGGGCGACGAGACGACGACAAGGATAGATGGTGAGAAAGAAGGTGGATTTCGCGTCATGCCTCCTGTCATTTTTTTTTTAAAAAGCCAGACAGCCTGTTGGAAAGCCACGTCAATGAGCATACTAAACACTAATGCTCGACTAAATAAACTAGAGGACTCCGGGAAAACGTAAAGTTAAGTTCTCAACTGCCATGCTGTCCCGGCTTTCTTCAGTGTGGCAGCGAACCAAAAATCTTCCAGAAAATCGTGGAGTGGTTAAATAATCAGTGTATATATTTAATGGTGGTGGTGGCCTTGTTGGAATTTGAAGAGGTGCAGGTGGTGGTGATGGTGGCTTCATTTGATATAAGTTGTCTCGTACGTACGTACGTACAAACGCCCGACAATGGCAGATTCCCCTCCGACCCACCCCCAAGATATGCTCGGCCTTAGGTGTTGGATTCAGCACTCGGTCAGGAATGGATCCATCACAGGGGCAGGATCGAGGGAGAAACGACGTCGCCTAATTTACCTCAATGCTTTCGGTCAGACCTGGTTTCTTGAGTTTCGTCGATTAAAGAGCAGCCTCGTGTTCTTCGAGCAGTCACTGACTGGGCACACCTAGGCACTGGTTACCTGCATTAAACCTCAGGCCGCCGCTACACTAATTAAACTGCTTCTCCCGTCCATCTATTTACACGGTGCAGACAGACACCCCTCGCCGCGTGCGTGCGTCCACAACAACATGGAAACTTGATTTTTAAAATAATGCGTGCATGTCTACTCTTGGCAGGCAGACACACACCACAAGCACAATTTTGAGTGCATTAAACATATGAAGAATCTGAAATGAAATACGCCACACACACACAAGCCCCAACTCAATTCAATAGTTTTGATCCAATAAAATATACGACTACCCATGAGTTACAAATAAAAAATATATAAAAAAAAGTTCGCCTTTTGCTTTCCCAGCTTTTGTATCAACCTCGTACCTGTCAGATTTGACTATAAGTCATGAATTAGACACCTGAAACCCTACCGCGCCCACTCCCCCCCCCCCAGGCGTCTGATTAGTAACGATGGCAGACTCCCCTCACCCCGTCCCCCACCTCACCCACTTTTAATACAGGACACGCATACCTCGAGTGAGTGAGGAATGATTAAAAACAATATGGATATTATCAGCCTACCTGATATGTCCACATACCTCCCTCTGTTTATTTAATTATTCCCCTTCCGAACTTGGGTGGAAATTGCTGAACAAATGATCAGGTGGCCTGACTTGTTCTGCGTTCCTTTGCTCCTCCACCCGCTGAAGGTGTGAGGATAGCTGGTGCATGTCAACCATGGTGCCACCTCCAAGGAGGTGGTGGTGATGGTGCTCGTGACCATCTTTGTTATCCATAAATCCTGAATCGTTCATGAAACGGTTAGCGGGTGCCCTCGACTTAGAGTCCGCTCTCCGACCATCCCAATCCATTTTGGTCATGAGCTCATCGCTGCTTTGAGACCTGAGCATGTGAGTTGGAATATCTTGCGTACGGTCTGACAGAAGAGAGAGAGCACGACTGGTGCGTCGAACATCTTGTCCGTTGCATGCAGCCATGCCAAACATCCTTTCCCTAATCCCTGATGGCACATCTTCCGGAACAACCTTCAAGCTCGATGTGGATGCCTCAAAATTGATATGCCCCGTAATTTTCCCGTTCTCATATTCACTGCACCCCAAAGTATCGGTAGGCACCATATCTTGGAGAGAAGACGACGATCCCCTCAGTATGCAAGATTCCAAAAAACTGCTACCTGACGCAGACGAACACATACACACACATATATAGCATTAATGACATAGACATGGAATTTTTTTTATTTTTCTTAAAAAAAATAACGCAAACAAACAAAGATAAGAAGCCCCTCCCTAGTCCCTTCACATGACGATGCCTTACAGATATTTAATTTGCACTTCTAAGCGTCCAACATCACGCACAAACATAAAGGAAGGGCCTACGGAATAAATTATGACAATACAGTATAAATACTTATCGTATCAAATATATTATGACTCCACAGTGAATTCATTCACTATAAGCATATAAAGTTCTATTCTTCTGTTTTTCTTTTATCATAAAGTGCAAGAGCATTGCACATAACCATTTGGATACTTAATATCTCTAAATCATTACTCGTCGGTCACACACAAACACTGTTGAACCAGAGAGATCCGGTTCAAAACCCAAAACTGTAATTGAACCAGGTACAAGGATTGGTATATGGAAATGGGTTGATTTTTCCCCATCCAGTACTGAAAAAAGAAATGTAAGAAAGAAATACTCCATATCCGGATCTCCTGGGTATGATCACTCTGACCAGCAGACCGCTTGCTTACCATGGAATGAGAAGGGTAACAGCTTGAAACATATTCAAAACTGAGCTCATTAATATAGAAAGAGCATAAACTAATTCCCAATACTGCCTCAAAAAAAATATAAATAAATAAATAGATATCTGAGATCCCTATCCCTCTACCCCTCAAACTAAAATATTCTCACAATTAATTTATTCAGAACTGAAGTTATACATAAGACTAGAAGCGTGCTTCATATCAAAACTGCAAAAGGCTAAAACCAACTCCATGGAGATGCATTTTAGCAACCTTCCCATGCAGCTTAGCTACATTATCAATGCTTCTATGGAAATATATATCAACCGAAATGACCAAAAGAAAGAGACAGAGCCCTTCAGTATCATGGCTTACTAAGTAGCTTTGCACTCCCTTGGCAGGCCCTAAAGATATATGCAAACCAGAGATAGCTAGAGAATAGAAAAAAGGAGAAGATGATTTGGAGGCTATTGCTTGTCCAAGTGAGTAGATACAAATAGTTTGAAATACAACACACTTGACAACAGATTCTCTCTAACACAAGATCAGGCGCATAGAATAGAAAGCACATGATGGCAGCTGACCTCAGCAATTGCACGTTCCATATTTCAACTTAATTACCTCAATATGCAAGCAAACAAACAAACAAACAATTCATGAATAAATTAGACTAAAAGAAAGAATATCTGAGGAGAGCGACACATCTGCAATATATGTCTGTCCTATCGGACATGTATTTTATTTCACAATGAAATCTCATTTGGCATAGTTGGTTGGTTCATAAGTACTACAAAATTCAGTATGGAAAGAATCAGACTTTACACCCAAAAAAGAAAAGAAAAGAAAAGAAAAAGAAACAACAATTAATGTAGCCAAGACAAAGAAACATTCGATGCATACAAAATAATTTGCATGAGTATCTGTGATACCTAAAGCAGTACATTTATTACCTGATCCAGCAGCCAACTGAGGCTTCCTTCGACGCTCATTATGATCAGCAAGGCGTTTACGACAACTTCGCTTACCTTCATCGAATTCTGCTAACAAATGGAACCTGGATGGAAACATTATTTACCAGTAGTCATGATAGGAATAACAAAATGCAAGCTGAATTCTATCCTAGCCGAAGATATACTGCTGGGAGGTGGGTCATGACAAAAGAGAACTAGCTTTTTGCCCACTGCTGATTCCAAATGTTAAACTGATTGCATCGCACATGCATTCTTCAGTAAATGTGAAATGGACCTTTTTTCCATATTGCATGAAAACCAGCTATCCAAACATTTATATTACCAAATCTAAGCACGAAACATAGAGGGGGAGGGGCAGGAATGGAAAGAAAATAGGCCTTAAAGTGGCCTGATTCTCCAGACTTAATATGCAGTATTTGATCATCTTCAAGAAATGAAGACAACAAAAATATTCAACAAAATAAAGAACAACAACCAGAAGTTGCAAGACTAACCGACTACACTGCTGACAAAACCTTTGCTCAATGCTATTAACAATTACTTTAGCGGTCTTCGTATGAGCTTCACAAACTTTGTGTCTTTTGTAGTAGTCCTTGAAGGTGCTAAGGTCTTTATTACAGCCATGAACTTGACAAAGAGGAGCCTGTAAATTCAGACTGGTCGAGCGTCCTCTTTTTGCTGGTGAAGGATTAGAACCTGACAGCTTGGATGACCCTTCTCTGAAGAGTTGACTATCTTTAGCAAACCCGGAGTCGGAAAAACCACCAAGCTTCAAGTCAAACATCATCGATTCCTGCCTATTTGATTCCATGTAAAGATTCGAAATCCGACTGGACGATCCTTCACCAGAAGCGACTGGATTCGAAGTGTCGAAAGCGGGGAAAGACGATCTTTTACAAGATTCAACACCAATAAAATCAGTTGAGGATACAAGTCTACTTGGGACATTAGAATAAGATTTATCAGAAAAACCCAGTTCCATAAATCCGGAGGAGTTCTCGATTGGCCCTGAGTTAGATGGGATTGGATAACTTCTGACACCATAGGAAGGTTTGGTTTCCCATTCCATTGATGCACCCTGACTTGAAGCAATGCCATCAACGGGCAAATTATCTAAATCTTCTGATAAAAACATGTTTTTCCCTCCCGGCATATACCTCCAAGAATCCATTTCTCCCTCTCACAGATCAAAACAAAGCACCTGCATAGGCGAATGAAGTACTGATTAAGCTAAATCAAAGCAATATAATAGAAAATTGTAGGGAAGAAATTGTATCTGAGAAAATCTGACACCAACATAAGATAGTCAACATATCTGGGAGTTTGGTAGCCAGATAGAAAGCAAACAGTCATCTTGAAAACCCCGGAAAGAATAAACCGGGACAAAAATACGCGGTCACCAGACAATCAAATTGGGAAAATAGTCCTCCAGGTAACAAATAATTCCTGACTAACAATGCAGATGCGGAATGCCCCCATACGAACAACACTGTGACACTAAAAAAAAGAAGAAAAAAGTAATATTTAAAGTAAATAAATAAATAAATAAAACACCACGCTATAGCCCACAGGCGGAAAACTCATCGATCCATTTCAGAATCAATCATCAAATTCAAACCCATTTAAGAACATCAACACAAAAAGAAGCGAAATGGCCGCAAAAACAAGCTAAAATGATACGAAAGGGATAGAGGGATGAACAAAAAGTGGGTCTGGCTGACCAACCTAATTCAGAAATCAATTATCACAACCAAAGAAATTTCAGAAATTAAAGGAAAATAATCATGGAATTGCTCAAAAAGAAGAGGAATGATATATAGAAAATAAAAAACAGTAGGAAGTGGCGCTAGCATACCAGAGTGAACAGTGTAGGAGCCAAGAACAGAGAAAGGTCGCTTGTTTTTATTTTCCTTCTTTATCGCGCTAAGTATATTTTAATGTTATTGCCTGTAAGTTGACGAGGGACGACGGAGGCCGAAGCAAATACACTTACCCAAAAGGCCTACCAATTTTTTTTTTCCCACCGCAGTTTCGTTGAAAAAAGGAAAGCATTGTTCTCTTTTGTTTATCCATTGACGCACTTTAATAGTATCAATTAACAAATTTACCATGCAGTTAGTATTGCCTCCATGGGAATGAATTGAGGTAATAGTGAATATTAAATATTTATTTAGATAAAATGAATTGGAATGATTATTTTTTACATACTATTTAGGTAATATTAATTTAATTTTGATAAATTTTGTTTTTAAATTATATTTGGATTAGGATAAATAAAAATTATATTGCTATGAAGTGATTTAAGATGAAATTTTAACCTCTATTAATTTAGATAAATACTTTTAAATATATTTTCAAATTAGATGAACAATAGTAAATAATTTTATTTATTTCAATTCACTCAAACCAATCGTCAATTATACCTTTGTTTGTCAAAGTTATTGTTATTGGTCATTATAGTTTGTTATTTTAGTATATTTAATATATAAATTTATTAAAATTACTACATATGTTTTCTATTTATTAAAACTAAAATTTGAAAGAAAAATGTTTTCTCAAACACAATATTAATTTGGATTAAGATAAATCTAAATTAATTAGATAAAATTAGATACTCCCTTTATTTCTAAAGGATAATTTTTGCAGTTTTCAAAGATAAACTTTGAGAAAATTATTAGATATGTCTAGGTGTATAGCCTACACATGACATTATATTTTTCCTTTTTATTGAATGTGGGGCATCTTTTACATAGGTTTTAATGGTTTTCGTAATTATATAAGTGTTTTTGGTGGCTATATATCTATATGATAATTATGTTTGTATAAGTGGTAATTTTATATTGCATCCATCTATATATGTTCTTGGCGTGAATTCTAACATCAACTTTTCTTTATTTTTTTTTAAAATAAAATAATTTAACTTTAATTTATATTATCTAAGAAAAAATTATATAATAATAATTGTGATATCTTTCTCTATAAATAAATACTTATATTGATATGCTTCTAACAATAATTTTTTTTTATCATTTTTGTGTTAATTTTTTAATATATTTTTAGGGTAATTATGTAATTAATTGTGGTGATTATGTCAACTACTATAGTAATTATGCAAATTTATATGGTGATTATATCTACCAATATGTGATATTCATTTTCTATAGGGATGATGAAAAATATCATAATGATCGTTATATTTTTTACTTGAATTGAAATACTTTGACATAAAAAATTATGTTTTTGTTTTACTATTTTTGTACTAAAATTTTACCAATTTTTAAGGTGATTATGTGATTTATTTTGGTGATTATATTAACTAATATGATGATTATGTATATTTATATAGTGATTATGTCTACCACTATGTGATAGCTTTTTCTATAAGGATTATCAAATAAAAAATATATAAATTATAATAATCATGATACTTTTATCTACTAATAAAGACCCTTCTTAATATACTTTCAAACTAAGGAAAAATAGATGTTTTTGTTTTATCATTTATTTGCTAATATTTTATTATTTTTTAAAGGTAATTGTGTGATATATTGTGGTAATTATATATGTCTATTTGTAATTATGTCGATAACTAAAGCAATAATATATATCTATATGATAATTATATTTATCATTATATGATCTCTAAATCTATTAAAACTATATGTGCTACTATGGTTCCTATATATATTTTTTATACTAGTTATATTAGTTACTATATTTATTATCTATTTTTTTATGGTGATTGTATGTGATATAATAATATAAATATATATTTTTTACTATCCATACGCTAAATTGAGCACTACTTGTTTGTTGATATGGAAATTGAGCTTAGAAAACCACAAAAATGTTAGTATATCCGATAAGTATTGCAAACTTTGGTTATTATTATTTTCCTTTTAACTATAATACATCATGTGCGTAAATGGAATTTAAGGATGAATAATTAACCTTTTAAGAAATATAAAAATTGTTTAAAGAATTTTCATTTAGAAGAGAGAAGAGGGAGGGGTATTATTATGCAGACAAAAGGGAAGAATCGCCAGCACCAGATGACCAGTGTTTGACTAATCATGGTCTAAAAAATATCAATAAATTAAATTTAGAGGGCGAGTTGTAAACTTGTAATAAGAAACTAGGCATGTCTATTTCATAATAGTAACTTTTTTTATATGTAAGATGACTGCCTTTATCATTATTGTTGACCGCTTTCCGGTCGAAAGATAGCGGTTGTCCATTCCTACCTCTGGACCACAGATCTCTGAACAATGATTCTCCAATCCCCTAGCCGGCCCCACACATCTTATGCATTCCCCTCGACCGTGAATCCGTGAAAGTTACTCCTAGTTTGTCTTGATGGTATTTTTAAGATAATTATTTATTTTTAAAAAATTTAAACAGGTCCTAATAAATTAAATTATCAAAATATAATTTAAAATAATAAAATATAAAATAATAGTAATTTGGAATAAATTTTGATTGATAATATATTATTTATATACATGTCTAAAGTAATAATAATATTTATTAACATATTTAACGCATTAACATAAATAAATATATACCATAATAATTACTAAAATGTAGTATTTTACTAATAGGTATTTATAGCCATACAGTGTGATATTTGTAAATTTTCTATTCTACCTTTAAATCCATAAATCCTTCAACCCAAAATCTTTAATCATAAATATATTATTATTATTATCATTATTATTATTATTAATTAATTAATTAATAAAAATATACTATTATAACTAATAATAAAAAAATCATGATATTAATAAAACCTTTAATCTACCATATTATCAATAATTATTGGATAAATATTATTATTAATATATCATCTTAATATTAAAATAATAATAACAATAAGTTATTATTATTATTAAATAATAATATTAATATATTATTAATATATATATATTAATATTAATTTTTATAATAAAATCATAGATAAAAATTTCCTAATTACTTAATAATTTATAATTCATCAAAAATATTATTTTTAAATATTGATTAATTATCATAGTTATCAAATTATTTTATTATTAATAAAATAAAAGTTATTCTCAACAACTAATAAAAAATTATTATAAAATTTAATAACGATGTATAATTAAAAATATTCTAATTACATAATAATAAAAGTATCAATCAAATATTCTATTTATAAATACTAACTCATTAGTATTACTATTATTATCATCATCATTATTATTGTTAAAAATATATTATAGTAGTAATCATAGTACAAAAAAATTATATTACTAATAAAGAGAAATAATAAAAATAATACAAATCAGTATGAATAACTATTAATAACATAATATTATAATAATTAATAATGAAATTATGATTAATAATATTTTGATTACGCTATAATTAATAACTAGTCAATAATAACAATATGTGTTTTTCCTCAACTAGGACTGTCGAGCCCTTAAATAAGGCTCAAAGTGTTTCCGAGCATGCTTGAATCATCCTTAATCGTTGACCGGTCTCAAATTACTATTAGCTCATATAGTTCCCTTCTAAGTAGGATGTGGCAATTCACTTTCCTCGGCCAGATAATTTATTTCATTCTCATCCTCTTCATTTTACTTATATATATAGGGAGTATTATACTCATTTTGAACATAAGAAATCATAATACAACTCTCTTGCTTCTTTATTTTTTTTATCTCCTTTCTCTTCTCCATTTTACCCTCGACATGCTCTTATCGTGGACTACTACTTCAAAACACATACAACAAATACTATTTTTAATAATTAAACAATTATTATTATATATGAATGCAACATCTTAATGATAGTATAACAACAAAAACATCAACAACAACATACTATTATAACTATTAATAATAAAATTATAATTAACGATACTTCAATAGCTTAATAATCTATATCTAATAAACAATATTATTTATATTTACTTATTAACTATTATTATTGTTGTTGTTATTTTATGAACTAAGGGTTTCTTAGGAATTTAAGTAGGATGTCAAACAATTAGGGAGTGTCAAAAGGAAATCTTAGAGGAGAGAGGAGAAAGAAAAATTGAGAGATTGTATTAATGATTTTAGATCCCTAAAATGAGTACAACACCTCATATATAGAGAGGTAGAATTGAGGAGGAGGATATAGGAAAAAAATACTATGTGGTTAGGAGCAACTAACTGTCCCAAGTCATCTTGAGGGATGGGTGTGTCTAGAGATTTTTGGGTTGTCCTTATTTCATTGTTGTGACACCCCTTAGGGGTAGAAAGTGTTAGTTTGAGAAAGACCCATATCATGATTCCCTTCAAAAATTCACCCATTGTGTTAATCGTTCTCTTAGGTAGGTAAGTTAAACTTCAATTATTTGTTTCTCGCCAACATTGTGAGTTTATAAAAATGATATATACGTCGGTCATTTACAAATATAATAACAAAAGGTTGTCATTGACTTACAAAAATGTAGTTTTAACATCCAATTACTCCAACTCAAGCTCGTCATGCAAAAATGTAGTTTTAACATCCAACTACTCCAACTCAAAATCATGCATAGCCATAAGTGAAAGCAAAGTATGAATAGAAGTATATCTAACTACAGAAAAAATATCTCGTTATAGTTTATGCTTGGAATCTGACTGAATTCACGTGTAACTAAATTAGCCTTGTTTCTCGGTCCCTCTACCCTTGGAGCTCCTTATTTAAACTTGTAAAACCATTTACAATCAACAATCTTTTTCTTTCTTAGTGCCTTCACAAGTTCCCATGTCTGATTCTTCAATAAGGACTTCATCTCTACCTCTATAGCAACATACCACTCAGTAGAATTCATACTCTCAATAGCCTTTGAGAATGATGCTTGCTCATGCACATCAACAATAATATCTGCACTAGATAAATCATATCAAGATAATTCTTCATAACCATACCTAATTGTAGGGTTTAAAATCCTCTATCTTTTATCTAGAGTAATGCTTCTTTGCTCCACCTATTGCCCATATCACCATATTTAAGAATAGTGGGTCTATTAGAAGGGTATCTATCATCCTACTCAATCTCAATCTCTTTCTCCACTTATCCAAAGCATTATCCAACTCCACCTTCTTATTGACACCATCACATAACTTAATCTTCTGGAGGAACATGCACTCATTGAAAGTAACATCCCTGTTGGTCAAGAACTTGGATGTAGCTGGACCCCATAACCTATACCCCTTCACTCCATATGTAAAGCCAATAAAAATACACTTCTTAGCTCTAAAATCAAGTTTACCATTATTCAAATAAGCATAAGTAGGGAAACCAAAGACATGTAAATTAGAGCAATCATTTAGCTTACTAGAACACATATCCTCATACGTCTTTAACTTATTGGACTGATTTGGTGAGTGGTTCACCAATTATGCTGCCATGTGAACCACCTCACCCCAAAACTCTATGTCTAAACCTCCCTTTGATAAAATGCATAAAAATTGCTCTAATATAGTTTTGTTTATATGATTAGTAACCCCATTCTGATGTGATTTTCTAACACAAGTGCAGTGTCTCATTATCTCATGGTCTTAGCAAAAATCAGTGACACTTTTCTAAACAAATTCAACAATATTATCTGTCCTAATACATTTAATCTACTTCCTAAACTACTTCTCTAGCAAGGTCTTATAACCTCTTTTGCAACTCTCAGGGTACTATCATCAATAATACACTGATACCCATTACAATCCAGGGAACTCAAATATATTAGGCACTTGGTCGGGACATGTATCGCATTAAATAATATCCTAACCATACCGTCATGCATCCTCACCTTTACCGCCCTAATCCCAACAACTTTACAAGCGGCATCATTGCCCATCAAAATAACTCCACCTTGACTCACCTTAAACATCTAAAACCAACTCTGATTGGGACATATATGATAAGAGCACCCAGAATCCAAGATCCATCTATCACTGATCTTGTTCTATATATTAATGGCAAATAACACATCTCCATCCCTATCACTATGGGCAATTGCAACATCAATCTTTGTATCGGATGACTCACCATACGTAGCACCAGGCTTCTTGTTAGGGTAAAATTTGACAACATGCCCCTTCTTAAGACACCCATAGCATGTCACCTTCTTCTACTAACTCTTCAACTTAGATCTGAACTTCTTATGGTCACCAAACCCCAACTCCTATGTCTTCTCTATGGCTACCAATCCCTCATTATACGAGTCCTCGAAAGTATCACTGCTAATCAATTGACTGTCAATCAACTCCCATAGTAGTAGGGTAGATTTCACATGCTCAAGGACTAACTCATTCTTCTCATATTAAATAGTCTCACACAAATGTTTAAAAGTTGTAAGCAAAGAACATTACACCAAAATAGCCAAATCTTTATCATCTAATTTAACACCTATATTATGCAAATCCATAACTATTGAATCAGATTCATCCAAGTAACATTTTAAAGATTGACCTTCGCCCAATTTTAGGTCATGAAGCCGACTCTTTAATTTTATCCAATTTATTACTAATTTGGTCATATACAATGAACCAAGCTTCAACCACAAGGTAGGCATTTTTGATTCCTTTGTCACTTCCTGCAATACCTGGCTTGACAAACACAATTGTATGGTAGAAATGGGCATTTAGATATAATTATTTACATCTCTCATCCGATATCGATTCTAGCTTCTTTGAATGATCGGATACATATTTTTCCAATCCATTTTCAATTAGAATCGCCTACATCTTCAATTTCCATAATCTAAAATTGATGGATTGATTAAACTTCTAAATATCAAATCCTATAACCATCTTGATAACTGAATCTCTTCAACAATGTGGCTTTGATACCAAATTGTTGGGGAATATTGTAGATTGAAAGAGATCCAAACCAAATCAAAATTAATAAGATTATGCATAATTGAAGATTCAATCACAAAATAGAATAATTAAGGAAAAATTATAGATCTTTATATGATGATTAAACTAATCAATCAATTAATGATAAAAATCTATAATTCTCTTTAAATGAAGAATTCTATAGAGAAGAAGAAGAAGTTGGGACACACAAATCTTGATGGCTAGGGTTTCATATGTATCCTTTTATAGAAGAAAAAATCCTACGGAAAAAAAACAACATATTTTGGAAATAAAGAAAAAGTATGTTATGTTTTTAGCAAGCATGGGACCCCTATGTTTATTTTCTTACTCTTGATTTTTTCCTAAAACACATCAAAGATTACTCTAAAAAACACAAACTGTGTTTATTAACACGGGACCTCCATGTTTCTCACAAAAATTTCTATACTATGCTAAAATTCTCCAACACTTGTACGGACCAACATAATGTTATTCTATGTTGAAATACTCAGTTAAAAACCACATGTTCTATAGGAGGCAAACCCACTAATGGCCATCCCTAAAGTCTTCATAGCTAAGAAGGTCCACAAATCCATGTAGTCAAGTAAACCTTTATCCACCCTTTTCACCATTAGCTTAAAGCTGTTAACTCTAGATTCAACAAACAAGCCTTCCTATCCTTCTTGAAATTGCTCTAAGAAAAGGTAAGGGGTTACTAAACCCTTTCTTGATAAAACCTCTAATTTCCTCTATTTTAACTCCTATTAAAGAGAAAATTGTGTTGTACAAAGGAAAAAATAACAAAGAGGAGGTAGTAAGACACGTTGAGGTTCTTATAGAGGGTCGTGACCCTCCATTAGGAAAAGGTGAGCCACCAAGTGATCAGACATTGACCATCCTACTTTTGTTGCTGATATAATAAAGGGTCCTATCATCGGGATTCCTAGTTTAGGTACTTTTTCTCCAAGGAAATATGTTCTTGAAAGTGATAGTAAGGTCTTACTAGAGATTGGAGGATTCACTTTGTCTATACTTGAAAACCACTCCTTCTTTAGTTGTTATCCAGATTATACCACATGCCTTGAGTTGACTAAGTATGCCATGTTATGTGAGAACAAAAAATATATCTAAGGTTTGGGGATAACCACCCTACTATGGGATGATATGATCTTAACTTTTTAGGTACATACTAGATTTTTATTTCATATATATGTACCTACATTGATAGTTCATCCCTATTAAACTTATATATGTTATTTACAACAACTATTCATGAGAAAACAAACTTTGATCATTTATATCTTAGTTCTAGATGCTTCCAACAGATAAAAAATGAATAGAAAAATCTTTAGAGTACTCATTCAACTTAAATGGTTAATAAGGATTTCCTTCAATCTAGAGTCTTTGAATTGGAGACCAAGAAGAGTTTATTAAAATCTTTTATCCTTGATAAATAATTTTTCCAAGCTCAAGTGGATAGCTTGTAAGATCATTTAGAATAGGAAAATAAATCATTAAAGGTTGATATGGAACTATTGAACAAAAATAATATGCTTTTGGAAGATGATCTTCACAAAGAAAGAAGTTTAATCATCAAACTGTATGCTGAGAAAGAAAAGTGGTTTGTAAATGCCAGAATGATCTAGCAATACTCTGAAAAGCTTAAGACTGTCCAAAAAGAGAAACAAATTATCCATTATAAGGTAGATTAATCTAAAAAAAGTTCTTAAACCTATAAAAAACACTAGAGGTGTATTTTGATGAGGTTGAAAGGCTACGCAAAGAGATTGTAATAAGGACTCAATAAATAAAAAAGAAATGAAGAGCCTTTATGAAAAATTGTATAGTGAAAAATAAGCAATAGAGGAACATCAAAAGAACATGGATGATCACATAAATGAAGCAATTGTCTATGTCAAACTAAGATATGTTAGTGAAGTCGTAGGTAAATATCTAGCAAGTGAAGTATTTGATCACTATGAGAATAAAATTCAATCTCATTGGTATGGATATGGTTTCTCTATTACACATGCCAATTTTTAATTTAGCTAAGTTTGATCAATTACAAAATCTTGAAAAGCTTTTTTATTCCAAAAATGATTGAGAAGGCATTATTATTCCTAAAGGTTCCACAGAGGTTATGGGCAATAATGAAGAGGAAGGTGACTCGTAGGGAGTCCTCTTCTCTCCTCTTTTATTTATTTATTTTATTAGCACAATCTTTAAATATCCTTCTTATATATGAAATGATCTTTTCCATTTCATTTCATAACTTTCTTCCCTTATGTTTGTGTATTGATGTTGAGAAAAACTAATATGTCATATCACGAAGACTAAAACTAGAATATAGGAATATCAAGTCCAAAATACTTAAGACAGGAAGGTTATCTTGCTAAAATATTTATGGTAATAAAAATAAATATCCATATGGCACAAACTTTGATTCTTTATTGTACTTTAGTTGTGGCAAACCAAATTAGGGTTTGATCTAGTTGCCATTGGTTGATTAGATGGAATAGACCAACCAGACCCCTCAGCATGGGCTTAGTGGCCTCCACACCTTAGTTGAGGAAAACACCATTAGATTCTTGGCTTAGATAAGGTTAAAAGATACCTAGTGTGCCTAATGACTTAGTGGCCTCAATACCTCGACCAAGGATGCACCGTGAGAGCCTAAGTTTCATGACTAAAAGAGAGCTTCACTCTTTAATATTAACTAGGTGTGTCCCTTGAGCTTAGTAAGTAAAAGAAACTCTATCTTTTAACTAAATAGGTATTCCCATATTAAATTTTTACCTCTTTGAGGGCTTATGCATTGAGCCTTTGGCTTAGAAAAATTCACCATCTGTGCTTGCATTTATTGCTAAACGACCTCTATAAGGGCTTGTGGACCAAGACATGGAATTAATAAGTGAAAGATTTTCTTAGGGTACTTTCATCTCATTATGTATGAATGTCTTCAATGCTTGATGACCTTGGTGAGGGCTTACAAATAATGATTTATCAACAACCTCATTGTAAAAAGACTTAAAGCTTTTACAACTACCTCTTTGTGAGAGTTTTTTTTAATCTTTTATGTTGTTAATGGCCTCTTTTTTATAAGGTTCAATTATTTAAACTATATATGTATGTAATTTAGTGGCCTTATTCATTGTATAAGATATTATTATTACCAAATAAGTAAGGGAAACAATTTATTCACTTATTGAAAGATTTTAAAGAAAAGGAAATCAATAAAATACATAGGTGTAAACTTAACGAAGTTATCATTCAGATAGGTCTCAAGAAATTTTACCAATAATATTTTCTCAAGTGTTTTACATTCTAATAGTTGGCTAAGTATTTTCCATCCTTATTAGCCAGTATGAAAGTTTCCAATCCAATTTGCTCCATAATATGATATGGACCTTCCTACTTAGCTACAAGTTTACCTTAATAGTCATTACCTTGGAACTCAACCTTCCTTAATGCTTAGCCTCCTACTATTATATGCATGAGCTTGAATCTCTTATTATAGTATTTAGTTACTTGATCTTATTAATTTGTGAGTCATATTTGGATTATATCTCTTTATTCTTCAAGTAATTTATTCTCTATTTTCAAGGTCTCTTTATTGTCTTTAGAATCATACCAACTAATCCTATACGATCTTTTATCTCTATCTATTGGAATAACCGCCTCAGCTCCAAGATTTAAGTTGAAAAGCGTTTTACTCATTGGGTTCTTTAATTTTGTCTTGAAAAGCCATAATATTTCTAGAATCTTAACCACCCAACCTCACTCACCTTCATTTAGCTTGTGTCTCACTGCTTCTAATAGTTTTCTATTCCCACACTTGACACGATCATTACATTAAATATATCCCAATATGAATCCTATTCTAATTAACCAATCATTCTCATTGAAAATGAATACATGCAATTTACCTATGGATGAGCTACCAAAGTAAATCTATAGCCAATGCCTCAATTTTTGCAAAACAATCCATATTTATGGTGATCAAACTACTGACCATTTTCTGTAATAATTGTTTATGGTACTCCAAACCTGCAAAAATTTCATATTTCTCTTCATATACTATTCATCTCTTTAAGTTCAATTTTCCTTCTCTTACCAGCATATTATATTTTCTAGAAAAACTTTGTCATTTGCTTTTCAGTCATTTTAGCTAAGGTATCTACTTATACCCACATTGTGAAATAATCACTAACAACAATAAAAAAATTATTTTGACTAGTACCTACACTCAATATGTTATCTTATAAAACTAGCATTTAGTTCCACTAGTATTTCTAGTCTCTTTGTTTGAGGTAAGCATTTAAGCACCAGAATGGTCTATGAAATCTTGTATGAATCCCCATCGGCCACAAATATTTCACAACCCTTATTATTAGTTCAAATGCTTTATTATCTGTTGGCATGATTCCCTCTTCTAAGTAATCAATATGCTCTTTTACCCATTCATCTAGCATCAATATTTTGGTAATCTTAAATTATTCTTCTTATACTCTATTTATTTCTATTAACTTACTACCATGAACTCTATTATTACTTTCCTAGTATATAAGTAATGTTCAAGGTTATCTTAGCTAGCACGTTAGCAACTAATTTAGTCACCTGAGATATTTGAGCAATTTCAATAGAGAAAAAGTGTTTTATCATTTCAATCAGATTCTCCATCTAATTTTCCATGCTAGTATCTCTAACCTCATATCGTTCATTCTATTATTTTATGACTAGTGTTGAGTTGCTGTGGAGCCTAACCTTTTTTACCCTTAAGCCATATGCTCTTTTGAGTCCAACTAAAGTGATGTTGGTCTTCTATTGAATGTACCAATTTCAGTGGATTAGAGGAGGTTTCTTTATTTGGTTTAATATACAAATAACTAAAATGAACAAAGAGGAAGATGTGTTCTTCAATCACGATTCTTGATACCTAACAATGGGGCTATCCTTGATTGTTTATCCTAGATAAATTTAAGGATTCTTGATAGGAAATAATCAAATAATTCCTATGAAAAATTTTCAATCTTAGAAATAGAGAAAGATAAGTGATTTAATTGTATTAGATCCAATCCTTCTAGTTGTGTGTTACAATGGATCGGCGAAGACTTATATAGGCAGTCGTACACTAATTTATAACTAACTGATCAATTACTAACTAATATATCCTTTGCTTATATTTGTCACACTTGTCTTTGAGTATCATGTAACAAATATATACATTAGATGACATTATTTATCTACCTAATAATAATTAGTTGCAACTATTCATATCTAACATATATATTACATGCATACAATTAGATTTATTATAAGGCAATCATAGCTAATGTCATAAATAGAATAAACTAAAAAGATCTCTAATTTACATTAAAAAAAATGATAAGATAGATCTCTAATTTAAATTGAAAAGGTCATTGTATGGTCTGAAGCAATCTCTTAGATAGTGGTATAAATGATTTGATTAGTTTGTACTTAAGCATGGTTTCTCTAGGAGTAAGTATGATGGATGTGTGTACTTGAAGAAGATGGAGAGTGTCTATTTTGTGTATATTTTTCTATATTTTGATGAAATTCTTGTGGCAAAAAAATATATGTCTGATGTTGATAAGGTGAAGGAAATTCTAAGGAGTGAGTTTGTGATGAAGAATCTTGGAGCTGTGATGAGGAACCTTGGCATGGAGATCATTAGAAACTATAAGTAGAAGCCTTTGTACTTGTAACAAGAGTTCTATGTGAATAAGATACTAGAGAGGTTTCATAAGATGGATACTAAGACGGTGAGCTCTCCATTAGCTACTCACATCATATTGTCTACTTTGTATTATCCCAAATGCAAAGAGGAAGAGGATTTAATGGTAAATGTTCCATATTTAAATGTTGTTGGTTATATCATGTATGATATGGTGTGTACTCTAAGTTGTTAGTGTTGTGAGTGGATATATGGTGAATTTGGGAAAGGTTCATTAGCAAGCAACAAAGTGGATCCCTAGGTACTTGAAGAGAATGACATCAACTTGTATTGAGTATGGGCGATAAATTAATTCACTAGGTTGGTTCATAAACTTTGATTATGGTGGAGATCTTGATAAAAGGAGATCTACCATGAATATGTTTTTTTTTGTGGTTCAGCTATTAGCTGGTCCTTACAAGAGGTGACCGCCTTGTCCACTACTGAGGTAGAATATATAGCTATGACATAGGCTTTTCGGGAATTCTTATGGCTTGGTGGTTTAGTATTAAAGTTGGAGTTTTGAAATGCCCCAAAAGTTCTAATTTTAAAATTTATAGTTAAATAAGGTTTTATTAGAAAAAATTATTAAATAAATTATTTTTATTAAAATAAAAGGAATTTAATTAGAGAAAATCAAGAATAAATTTACAAGTATTTTAATTAGGAGAAATTTAGGTATTTTATCTAATTAAGGATTTTATTTTGAAAAATAATTAAATAAATTATTTTATTTAAAATAAGAAGGAGAAAATAGTTCAAATTAATATTAATTTTATAAATAATTTAATTGAATAAAATTAGGGTGTTTTGCTAATTAAAATGGAATTTATGAAAAATAAACTTTTAAAATCCCTAAATTAGCCTAAAAAGGGATTCAAATATTATTTTATTTAAATATCCCAAATATCTCAATTAATTTAATTAACTTAACCCATTATTTTTCCTTTTTTCCTTTTTCCTTTTCTTTCTTCCTTTTTCTTTCTTTTCTTTCTTTCTTCCTTTTTTCCTTTTTCTTTTCTTCTTTTTGCCCCCGATTTGGCCGGCCTTCCCTTTGCCCAACCTTTCTTTTCCTTCTTCCTTTGGTGGCCCAAAGCTCCACACCATACCTCGCTTCTTTTTTCCCTCAAAACGCATTGTTTTATTTAAAAAAATTGTAGTAGTCGCCTGGATGGTCTCCCTCTCCTTTCTTTCTTCTTTCTTTTCTCCCCCGAACCACTGGTCCATGCGCCCCCTTTCTTCCTCCTCCTTCTTCTTCTTCTCCCCCACCAATCGTGTAACACCCCAAAATTCACTACTTTTTTTTAAAACGGAAGCAATTAAAATAGAAACACTTAAAACCTGTGAATTCTAGGGATGTTACCGCCACACTTAGTACCAAACCAATTCTCTCTGACCGTTTCAGTACCAAGTGCTAAGACTAAGAAAATATTTACATTAAACTCAACCAACAGTTCATAAAAGACTCAAAAGATCATACGTTAAAAATCAGAGAACGCATAAATGTTTATGAACCATAATAAGATAGAAATCAGAGTGCGAAATCAAAGAGGATAAATACTCAATACAAGGTAATAAATCAAAGAGGATAAATCCGATACAAAAGAAATAATAAAAGGAAATAGAATCACATAAATGTTGAAATATGGCCACAACTCTCTCGAACTTTGAGCCAGATATGCTCAACACTCAGCTCCGACTATTGTCTCGCCCACCTGCACAAAGTCAGAAGGGCACACTACTCGTGGGAATGAGCAGCACCCATGAAAAGGGTGATCAGTACGCTACGTACTGAATAAGGTAATCGAGAACTAAGGCCAACACATAATCACATAAAATAATATAGGATAACAAGAGATCATAGAGACTATCACCATAACATACAGGCATACGATCATTCAAGTAAAAGTACAAAGGCTCAAATATAGTCTGGATTAATTATTTAATTAATCTTTTATCATAAGTCAATACGCACCATGCCTTTTATCAAATCCATGTAAATACAGGAACACCCCACTATTTTAGCCGGTGGGCCGGTCACTTGCGGGACAAAGTCCACACCACTATTATTCGCCGGTGGATCGGTCACTTGCAGGACGAAGTCCACACCACTATTTCTGACCGATGGATTGGTCTGGTTCCTGCTCACATGGTATTCCACTATAAGTAATTAGTATCTTTTAAACGTTTGGCAAACTCTGGTTTATATTTATTGAGCTCGAGTCACCCCACTATTATTGTCGGTGGGCCGGTCACTTACGGGACAAAGTCCACACCATTATTATTACCGGTGGATCGGTAGCACATAGGACATCATGTCCTAACCACTATTTATGACCGGTGGATCTGTCTGGACCCGGCTCAACAATATTCCAATTTAAATGTCTTAAGTGTTTTATTCATAAACTTTTTCCCAGACATGCATGACTAACTCCATGCGAAACCCTAGCTCTAATGCAAACACTAGCTCCCATGCAATATGCCACACTACCATGCGAATTCTAACTCCCATGCAACGTACCACACTTCTATGCAACCCTAATGTCGCCATGCAGTGTACCACACTTCCATGCAAACTCTAATTTCCATGCAACATACCACACTTCCATGCAATCCTAATATCACCATGCGACGGACCACACACTACCCCAAAAAGTAGTTTTAATAACGGTTTTCAACCGTTATTAAAACGCCCATTATTAAATCTTTAATAATGGTTCATAACCGTTATCAAAAAAATAAAAAACCCGCCAATTTGAGCATAAAATACATTTTTAATAATAGTTTTATAGAAAAACCGTTGTTAAAAAAGAGGGTTTTAATAACGGTTATAAGAAAACTGTTGTTAAAACATCATCCAACAACACTTGCTGACATTATTTAGGCATTTATTAAACCCTAATACGTGTTAAACGAGCATAAATTTGAGATTAAAATTCCAGTTTTTAATAACGGTTCTTATTAAAACGGTTATTAAAAACTGGAGTTTTAATAACGGTTTTAGAAGAACCGTTATAAAAACCTACCTTTTAATAACGGTTTTCATAAGAACCGTTATTAAAACTCCAGTTTTTTTTTTTAATTTTTGCAGTTTTGTTCCTGCCCTCATACACAGTTGTATGTTCAAATAATTACCAAATCTGCATTGTAAAACAACATCAATTGATAACAAATCTGCAATCACACCAAAATTTTAATCAATCCCTTGTTATTAATACACCGGACATATATGCTCAAGAATCAAAATTAGTAGGCATACCACAACTTGGTAGCTCTACACCCCAAAGCAAAATATTCATAAATCTAGCTTAGAAGACTTAAAGACATAGACAAAATACAAACCTGAACATGTATGTAGAATATATAGCTAGATCTCTACCTAATACCGAATGAATGAGTGCACATGCTTGGCCCATTGCTCTCTCACTTCATCAATTTCTTTAACATTATATTGCGGGCCTTGTGCATAATCATCGGTGAAAAACTACAAATCCCAAGTTTTGATTAATATACAGTTAGCACTTGCGTCAAGTATCAAACATATATGTCATGATTCATTAATGGAAAAATATCGAAAAGAAAACATACATGGCTTGGATCTATGTTGACCGATCTATTTTGGACTATCAGATCCATTGCTCTACATACATAGTATCCACAATCTTTGTCGTTTTGCTGTTGTGGACACTGTCATATAAATTCAGTTAGCTCTCTAACTATTAGGTATGAATTTTAATTAAAATAAAATACGAAATAGTTGCCTTCCTACTTACTATGACAGGCTCGTATTGAACATTCTTTGGGTCTGGGACACCATTCCCACCTCTCCTTTGATACGCTGTCCGTAGTGCCCTAATAAATAGAGTTGGATACACAATATTGTAAGTACGCATATATACCTCAAATAATAAAAGCTAGCTAAGCGAATATATGTATAAATAAGCTAATGAAGTAAGAAGTGAAAAGTATACTAACATGTCGATAAATTCCTTCCCACCACGACGAGCGACTTCAAAAGGCACGTCATAGGTTCGAAGGGAATCAAACACATAGACTTTATTAAGATCAGGTCGGACGGCGTACAAAACCCAATGTTTATTTGCGAGGTGAGGAATGAGATAGAGCTTGTTGTGTCCCTCAATCAAAATGCGATCCGCTAAATAGTTTATGTGCCTACCCTATCTTATTGTACTACCGTCAGCTATGTAGTATGGGCACGCAAACACAATAGAGGATAGAATTCCCTCCATCGCAGCTCGAGTAGCTACCAACCTATGGACAACAAAAACAATGCATATTTGTTAATAAATAATAACTCATATAAGAGGTCATAAAAATTCCAATTGTATAAGTTAAGAGTACTAAGATCTCAAAATGAAATAATACTTACGTGACATAGACGGCGACACTTATGGTTGACATCCATTCTTGATTATAAATGTCGCTTATGTCAGCCGTCGATACCATGTAAGTAGCATCGTCCCTCCCAACATACTCAAGACGACAATCAATGAAAATATAATTTTCCCTGAGGTAGTTTTGGGCATAAAAATATAATAACGCTAATGCTGGTGGAGGTTGGCTTTGCTGATCTGAAGAAGGAATCTTTTGTGGGGCAACTGATTTTTCAGATTTAGCTCTCTTTCCTTTAGCAGCGCCTTGTTTTGTGTTGCTCATTCTGCTAGTACCTTTCTTGGTTTTCCTAGCAGAAGCAGTCTTCTTTTTTGATTCCTTAATTGATAATATTAAACAAAATATATATTGAGCATATAAATATATATATGAAAAAGGTATATATAGTATAACTACCAAACAAGGTCTAATGAAGATGTCAAATGTCAATACCTCTTCAGTAGTGAGACGTATTTGATCCGTAGGCCAAGCCACGAAGCTTCCATGAGCTTCTAGTACTGTGGTAGGTCCTCTCTTCCCTTCTTCATCACTGCTATCCCTATCAATATTTTTGTTGGCCATATCTCTAGAAAAAATAAATAAATAAATTATGTTAGAATGTTATGTATTGACCATAATAATGTACCATTATATTATCGATATGAATCATGCTTAGAAAGAATTAATCTCAAATGTATCATGCTATTCTATATATATATATACGAATCATGCTAACACGTTTCCAAAATGATATTAATACTAACCCTAACCCTAACCCTAACCCCAGCTAATTGACCATAATTTATTATAATAAAACCTAACCCTAAACCACAAAAAAAAACCCTGTAGCCAACACATGCAAGTGAAAATGTATATAATTCTACACTCACATTCATATTATATATATATGTAAAGGCCAACACATGCATTTGTTAATATATAACAATAATGCAAAAAATTTAACAACAAACAACAAAATTTTCAGCCAACACATTTTCAAACGACAAACCACAATCTTTCAATAACAAACAAACGAAACCCTGTAGCAACATGCATGCATTTATATATATATATATATATATATATATATATATATATATATACATATATAAGTAGATATATAAAAAGTTACGAGAGGAAGAAAAAACACATACATAAAGTGCAAGTTGAGAGAATGTTGAGAGAGTCAAGGGCTTCAAACATGACGGAGGATGAAGGTGCAAGTGCTAGCTAGCTTGGGAACAATGACAGCACGCACATGCAGAGCCGACAATGGCAGAGGCGTGGTGGAGAGTTGGCGGTGCGAGGGTTTCCTTTACTTGAGAGGAGCCGGTGTGGTGGTGCGAGGGTTTGCAAAGAGAAGGAGAGCAAGAGAACGAAGGTGCAGAGAGTCTGAAAACTTTGGCTCGAAACAGAACTAAGTGAAATAAAAGTTGGATTTTGGGGTTTTAATAACGGTTCCTGAGAGAACCGTTATTAAAAAGAGGATTTAATAAAGGTTCCTGAGAGAACCATTATTAAAACATCTTTTAATCATGGTTCTTCCAGGAACCGTCATTAAAAGCTTATGAAGTTTGACAACGGTTCTAATATGAACCGTTATTAAATCCTCTTTTGATAACGATTTACGTAAAACCGTTATTAAAACATCCGTCCAAATATTAACGTTGCCCTTTTAATAATGGTTTTTAACTAGAACCGTTATCAAAACTCTCTCGCCCAATAATTTTCACGCGTTTGACAACGGTTTTCGAACTACCGTTATTAATGTCCCGTTATTATTTCCCGTTTTCGTAGTAGTGACACTTCCATGCAAACTCTATTTTCCATGCAAAATACCATACTTCCATGCAATCCTAATATCACCATGCGACATACCACACTTCCATGCAAACTCTAATTTCCATGCAACGTACCATACTTCCATGAAACCCTAATATCACCATGCAATATTAATAACATCATACAAACCCTAACATGCATGTCTTAAGGCCACATTGCATATCATCACATATAAATAAAACACATGCTATATAACAACCCAAGATCATACGTGAACTCCACATCATATCATATACGACATAATCAATAATGATAACATAGATTACATGGCATATGAAGCACATAATGCATATAAACACACAAACAGCCTTAGCACCCCTTACCTAAAACGTCACCGGTCTTGTAGCACGCTCCTATATTACTTGAGAGCTTTGATTGGGCTCACCTACTATGGGAAAAATACTAGGATTAGGTTTTCTCTTAAGAATGCTATTATTTCTAACTTATCCCAAGACCTTATTTTTTAATTAAAAATTATTATACTAGAATTGACTCTACAAAATACTAGTAGAATATTAATAATAAAACTAATGCAGTTCAAAATAAAAAAGTGATATAAGGGTTTCTACCCTTCACCAAAATAATATTAGTAAATATAAAATAATAATAATAATAATAATAATAATTCTAATGACAACTAAATATTATACATAAAGATAATAATAATAATAATAATAATAATAATAATAATAATAATAATAATAATAATAATAATGATAATAATAATAATAATATATAAGCTTTAAATTTAAAGTGGGGTTTCGACCCTACTTATAACAAATGACCTACTATTTATTAATATTAATAATAAAATTAATAACATATATAATAATATTAAAATAATAAAGATAATAATAATAATATTATTAATGGTTATAAAAAAAATAGAAATAATAATACTAAAATACATAAGTGCCAATGTTAATACAAAATTAGGGCCTAAGATTTTCCAAAATAATTAATAAAATGATAATAATAATTATTTGATAATAATAATTATTCTAATAATTATAATATTAATAATAATAAGAAGAATGATAATAATCATATAATAATTCAATTAATAACTTAAAATTCGAAACTAACAATAAAATTATTTTATTACTACTCTCTACCCTGCAAGTAAAATTCAGCATAAATTTTATATCAAATAATAATAATATTGATAGCAAGGAAATAATTATTATGTTTGAATAATTACTAATAAATAAAATAAAAATAGAATAATTTACAATAAATAGTAAATAATGACTAAGAAGGTTTAGGGTTTCACCTTGAGTCGGCAGGAATGGGCGGCACCGGCGGTGGTTCACGGCGGTGGCCGGAAAAATAATCTAAGAGGGAAAAAGATGAAGAAAAAGAGAGAATGAGTAGGGGGGAAAATAAAATAAGGTTATGGTTTGGTGGAGGAGTATTAGAGGGAGTTTTTGGGTGGTTTAGAGGGTAGTAGAAGTGGTGAAAGCGGCGGCGCATGGCGGCTTAAAGGTTGCGGGTTACAGATTTTTGCGAGGCGGGCAAGAGATTTTGCACGGCTATGGCAGCTCGTGCGAGAAGAATCGAAGGATTTGGAGAGCTTAGTTAGCTAGAGGGACTTGCAAGGAAGAAAATGGATATGCTATGGTGGCGTAGAGGTTGGCTATCGGCAGTGGGGGAAGCGTCTGAAGTCAGGGTGGCGGCCAGCTCTTGCTTAGGGTTTTTGGGGAAGAAAAACTCCAAAAACTCCTACAACTAGGCTATTTATAGATTGTAGATGGTATAATAGGGTTTTGGGGGTCGGTAGGAAGGTATGAGGTGCAAGGATTTGGATGGCCGGTGGCAGTAATTGGTCGGTAATCGTTTGGGTTGGATCGAAGTTTCGGGAGGCTGGAGAGAGGAAATGGGCAAGAGATAACAGACAAGAGTTATGCCAATTTATTCCTCGAGTCAAGGGGAATACAATGAGACAAGAAACAGCCGGTCAAAGTCCCTATAGCCAGCGACACCATTGTTGGAGTCGGGAACTGTAGCCGCGTCGACGAAGGAGAAAGGAGGAACAAGGAATAAGAAAAGGAGGTGGACCAGTTGGCCGGGGAAAGAAAAGAAAAGGGGAGAACCGGGCCGGTTGGTGCCGGTTACTCCTTCATTAAACGAGACGCGTCGTCTTGACATAAAACCATACAAAACGCCACGTTTGGGCGCATGCAGGAAGAAGTCAGCGATGCTGGGCCGCAGAGGAAGGGAAGAAGGGGAAATTGGGCCATGAGCTGGCCCATTTCAGGGAGAAGGAGAAAAAGAAAAAGAAAAGAAGAAGAAGAAAAAGAAAGAAAAAGGAAGGAGGAAAAAGGAAAAAGGAAAAGGGAAAAAGAAAAACAATGGGTTGGTTTAATTAAATTAATTAGGATATTTGGGTTATTTAAAAATAGTAATATTCAAATAAAATAATATTTAAATCCCTTTTTAGGCTAAAATAGGATTTTTAAAAGATTTTTCGTAAATTCATCTTTTATTTGTAAAACCCCTAATTTTCTCCATTTAAAATTATTTATAAACTTCTTATTAATTTCAAACTATTTTATTCTTCTTATTTTAAATAAAATAATTTATTTAATAAATTTCCAAAATAAAATTCTTAATTAGCTAAAATATCCAAATTCTCTCCTAATAAAAATACTTATAAATTTCTTCTTGATTTTCCCTAATTAATTCAATTTATTTTAATAAAAATAATTTATTTAAATATTTTTTCTAATAAATATCATTTGAATGTAATTTATAAAATTAGAAATTTTTGGGGCATTTTAGATCGCACCTACATCTTCGTCGACCTGCACCGCCGCCTAACTCCCTAGTTTTTCGCCACCAACCTCATCGTTCGACTAACCATTCTCCATCTATCATCTTCCACTGAACCGTCGGCCTTTTCACCCAACCAACTCTCCCTCTTATCGTGCGATCCCCTCTCTCTCTTTCCTACGCACAACCCTTGCCCCGTTTTGACTACCACCGGCCAACCATCGTCGCCGGCGGCCGAAAACCTACATGCCCTATTCCTTAGCCGACCCATAGAACCTTAACCTCCCTTCTAAAATCTATAAATATCCCCTTAAGCTACCGGTATCTATTTTTGATCCCCTAACCAGAAAACCTCCTTTGTGCGCCACCTCCATTTTAGACTCCAGCCCCGCACCGTTGGCCAACCACGCCACAAACTCCTCCCACCTAAACCTTCTTTGCACTGCCCTCTCACTAGCCAAATCACCCATCTCCCTTGAATTTTTCTACACAAGTCACCCTGGCTGTGTGGACTTCCCTTCCTGATCAACCCTCTCTTCAACCTCTGCCGCCCTTCGATCCACCATCATCCACCTCTTCTACCGCTGTCGCTGATTCTTTCACCTCCCATTCTGTTCTGCAGACCCTCCTTTATCTTCCCCTACCTTTCTTTTCCTCTCCCTCCCTCTCCTCCTCTCTTTCTTTTCTTCTTCCCCATTCAGCCACCACCGCCGCCGTCGTGCGCCACCATATTTGGCTACGCCGCCACCCTTATTCTATTCCTCTCCACTTGGACAGTCTTAAACACCCCAACCTCCACCTTCATTCTCCCTATATTTTTCCCAGCATCCAACTTTTCCATTTTCTTCCCTTTTTTCGGTCACCGTCGTCGCCATCGTGCACCACCGTCGGTACCGCCTATCACCACCAGCCTAAGGTTGAACCCTAGACCCTCTCAAACTTTTTGCCCTATTTTTACAAGCCATAATCTATTTTATTTCATTTATTCAAAATATATTACTATTATTATTATTATTATTATTATTATTTCTATTATTATTATTATTAATGTTTTTATTATTATTTATATTGAGGGCCGAAGCCCTATTATATTTTTTATTTCGATTTTATTATTATTATTATTATTATTATTATTATTATTATTATTATTATTGCTATTATCTTGATTATTAATATTAGTATGTTGTTGTTATTATTATTATTATTATTACTACTACTACTATTTTGAAATTATTATTATTATTATTATTCCATTATTATTATTATAACTATTTTACTATTAGTGTTGCTATTATTATTATTTCTATTGTTATACGATTATTATTATTATTATTATTATTATTATTTTCAATGTTAATATTATTATTATATGTAGAGCTGAAACCCTATTATGCCTATTTTGAATTATAGTAGTAGTATTATAGATATCAATTATTATTATTATTATTATTATTATTATTATTATTATTATTATTTTATCAATGGAATTTATTATTCTTATTAGTGTTATTATTATTATTATTCAATTTAGGGTCAAAACCCTACTTCATTTTATCTTCAAATATTATTCTTACTATTATTACTATTATGATTATTATCATTTTTGCAATATTATTATGGTTTTTATCATCATTATTATTACTATTTAATTAATATTATTATTACTAAATATATTATTAAAGTCACTATTATTATTATTATTATTAGGGTAAAGTCTTCAACCTTATATTATCAAATTTTATAATATTACTATTATTTCTTATATCTTTAGTAAGATAGTAATTAGTTAATGTCATTTTTATTATTAATATTTTATTATTTTATTAAAAGCATAGTCTTAGAATAAGTTAGTATTTAATAGTATTTTTGGTAAGTAGGAATCTAATTTTAGTTTTTCCCTCATATAGGTGAGATCAGTCAAAGCCCTAAGGAGGTGTAGGAGCTTGCTCCAAGACCAGTGTCGTTTTAGGTAAGGGTGTTACTAAGGCTTTATGTGTGTTTATATGCATTATGTGCTTTGTATGCTATGTATTCTATGGTTATCATTATTAATTATTTCATATATGGTATGACATGGAGTTAGAGTATGTTTTTGTGTATTTTCCTGGCATGTGTATTATGTATATGTGATAAATGGTTTGTGATCCTTTAGACATAAATGTGAGGATGTTAATGTGGTTTGTGTGGGGAAAAGGATGAAAAAGGAGGATGGGGAAAGAAGTTGACCAAGGAATGTGAATTGACCTAAGTATTTTAATGATCCATGAGTGGAAGCATAAAATGGGGAATTTATTGTTTTGTGAAGGAGAATCTAATTTATGGTTTTATATGAGAGAATCTAATCTATGGTTTTGTATGGGAGAATCTAATTTATGGTTTTATATAGGAGAATATAATCTATGGTTTTATATGGGATAATTTAATCTATGGTGTAATATAGAATCTAATCTATGGTGTGACATAGGAGAATCTAATCTATGGTTTTTTATGGATCGAATTTAGGATTTTGTATAGAGAAACCTTAGGTTTTGTGTGGATTGAGTTTAGAGTTTTGTACGGATGGATCTAGGGTTTTTATGGTTGATTATAAGGTTTTTACGTGGGATTCCTAGGGTTTCACATGAAAGATTTGAATGGTTGCATGGGGTGTGTAAGTCTGCATGGGAGTGAAATTTACGTATGGAACGTTGATTTGGGATTTGAGGAAGGTAATGTAAGTGTTGTTTGGGTGTTTGAACACATTGGATGGAAAATAATATGTGGAGCATTATAAGGGTATGTAGGAGACTGAGTTAGGGTTTGGAGTGATTAATTATGGTTTGTTGTGATTAACTAGGGTTTAGAGTGGCTAATTATGGGTTGTTGTGATTAACTAGGGTTTGAAGTGGCTAATTATGGTTTGGAGTTGTTAAATATGGTTGGTTGTGGATAAATAGGGTTTGGAATGATTAACTGTGGGTTATTCTGGTTAACTAAGGTTTTGATATGGCTAACTAGGGTTCGGCAGTAACATGTGTGTACTTGGTGAATAAAGTATGATGATGAATATGGAATCCATGGGTTGTGATGTGTGGAGTATTTAAATGATTGGGTCGTGTGAAATGGAGTGGGATGAACCACAAAAGTTAAAATTAGGGTTTCGGGGTAAAACCTTAAAGTGAGATGTGGAGTGGACTTGGAGGTGTATAGTAGTGGGCCTTGACCCACATATTTTGATGTTGGAGTTTTGGTGTGAGTTGGAGTACAGAGGAGAGGTTGTTAGAAAAATTAAAAGGTGCAGGGTTATCATGATATGATATGGGTCAGTTGGAGGATAAGCGTAAAGGGAGTGATTCATGCATGTCTAGGGTGAAAGCTTCTAAATAAGATACTTAAAACATTAATCACGTAAAGTGAAAGATATTGAGCTGGGCCCAAACCAATCCACCGGTATAATAGTAGGCCGGTATTGCGGTATCCTAGAGACCGATCTACTAGTGTATAATAGTGGTAGGGTATGTTACCCTAGGCGACTGCACCACCGGCTATAGTAGTGGGGGATCCCGAGCTCAATAAACTAAACTCTCCAGTTTGCTAAGATATGGGAAATATACTAATTACTTACAACGGAACACCATACGAGAAAAGAGCCCAGACTGATCCATCGACATATAATAGTGGTAGGGCATGTTCCCTAAGTAACCGATCCACTGGCTAAAATAGTGGGGTTCCCGTACTCGTATGGACTTGATAAAGAGCATGGTATGAAAATAATTCAATAAAGGATTGATGAAGTAATTAATCTATATTATATTTGATCTTGGTGTATTCACATGAATGTTCATATGCCTTTATGTTATTATGTTGAATTATGCACTTTTTATTATCCTACATGATTTTATGTGCTTGTGTGTTGGCCTTAGTGCTCAGTTACCTTACTCAGTACGTAGCATACTGATCATCGTTTTCATGGGTGCTGCTCATTCCCACTAGTAGTATGCCCATCTGACTTTGTGCAGGTGGGTGAGACATCCGATGGTGCTGAGTGTTGAGCATGTTTTGGCTCGAAGTTCGAGAGTGTCATGGCCATATTCATTCTTTATGCGATTTATGTCTGTGTGTTATTTCTTTTGTATCAGATTTACTCTTTTTGATTCATTATTTGTATTGAGTATTTTAAATAAACTTTTTATCAATTGTAAGATTTTTCCCTTCGAAGAATTTTGACTTCGCACTCTGATTTCTATCTTTTGATTGATTTTACTCTATTGGTTTGTAAACCTTTATGCATACTCTAATTTATTTGTTATGATCTTTTAGTTCATTTTATGAACTCTCAGTTTAAGTTTGAAAATAATCTTTTAGGCTTAGGACTTGGTACTGGAACAGTCAGAGTGAACCGATCCGGTACTAAGTGTGGCGGTAACATCCGCAGAATTCACAGGTTTTACATTTTAAATTCTTCTGCTTTTGAAAAAAAAAAGATTTAGTGAATATTGGGGTGTTACAAGTTTGGTCATGGTTATTCTATTGTTTGTGGTAATAGTTAGAGTGCTATATACATATCAAAGAATTATAATTCTGTACATCGTCACATTAACATCAAGTATCACTTTATTTGGGATACTGTTGTTGTAGGAAAAATTGTGGTGGAGAAAGTTGGTACTTTGGATAATCCTATTGATATGCTAATGAAGCCACTAACCATGGGTAAGTTAGAGTGTTTCTTAGACTTGATTAGTGCTCATAGGGCATGAAGTCCTTTATTGGTCTAGGGTTTTTTGTAGAAGTCATTACATGTCATGCGTCATAAATACTATGTTAAGGTGTTGTGAGTTTTGATTAGGTATTTGAGAACAACATAACATTGTGTTGGTTCATGTAGTTTTAGGAGAAGTTTAATGTAGTATGGAGAATCATGTGAGAAATACGAGGGTCCAGTGTTAATAAACATAATTCGTGTTTCTAAGAGAAGTCTTTGATGTGTTTCAGGAAAAAGTTGAGAGTAAGAAAATAAACATGGGGGTTCTGTATTTCCTAAACATTGACCATGTTTTTGATTTACTTTGCCCTGCAGGGTTTTTTTTTCCTTTTATAAAAGGAGATATGATGCAACCCTAGTTGTCGAGAGTCATGCAACCCAAATTCTTCTTTTTATCCATAGAATTATCCATTAAATAGAATTATAGATTTGTATAATTAATTGATTGATAAGTTTAATCATCCTGCAATTACACAGGAGCACGAATAAAAATATCTACTTTTTTTCTTGATTGCTCTATTTTGTGATTGAATCATCAATTGCTCATAATCTTGTTAAATCTGATTTGATTTGGATCCTTTTCAATCCACGCTAATTAATTTAGCTTAATTGATTGATTGATTGGTTACTTTAATCATCCGGTAATAACTGTGTTTAAACATACTTAAATCTTAACATATTATATATCAAACTTTAACTAAATCAAGGAGAATAATGAAAAGCATAAAAAATGTATGGATAAAACTTGACAATGATTCTAATTCGCTCAACTGAAGGCTTCATAAAACTAATGCATTTCACACTATATCCAACTCTATTTTAACATGGTATTATACATATATGAACATGCATCTATTTATTATGCTCTTACATAAAGTTTCATGGTCACATACATAAATTAAAATTACCGAAAACATTGTAGATTCATATACTTCATGAAATCACAAGAAAAGAATAATTCATAACTAATCATAATAATCAAACCCTATCGAGCTAATCCATGATATTAACACATTAGTAAGAGCATATGTGATATCTCTTTTTCAATAAAAAAATGAGAATAAAGAAACACCACAAGCCCTAGCTCCCAACTATTTTCCTTCTCCTTAGAAGCACATGACCGAACAAGAATAATTAGAATCTAACACAATAAAAATAACAATAAAATAATAATTATCAAAATCAAAAGAAGGAGAGCCATACCCAACAAGGGATTTCCACACCACAAGAAAGAAAAAGAGAAAGTAACTCTTCAATTTTATACCAAATATAACATTCTTATATTTAAGAAAATATAACAAGGCTAGATAAAGGATCAAAAGAAGAAAAACCAATAAAGAAAAATGGATACATGAGAGAAGAAAGGGGTTGGTTTCTATAGCTTGCAGAATAAGAGGGAAACTCTCAACACTTGGGTAAAATTTAAGAGAAATGGAGGAGATAGGAGAGTTCTCAAGCACCAAGGTTTAATGAAATGAAAATTAAATGCACAAAGGGATTACATAGGGCTAATAGGATCAACATGGAAAAGAGAGAGAGATGATCAAGGCTTTCTTCCCCAAGACTTGAATGAAAGGTTGTAAGCATAAAGTGTAAGGGAATGGATGAGGGTAAGGTTATGTGATTATGGCCCAAAACTTGGGTAAAAGGAGGGCTGCAAGCAAGGAACTAATTTGAAGAAGAGGTAGGTTGGGGGAAGGCCAAAAAAGATGAAGGAATAGCCCAAAAAATAAACTAAACAAAAAATTCACTAAAAAGTTCCTTGCATGATGCCTAGATGACCTTTAGTCAACCACCAATCAACCACCCAACACCTCTTGATACTATTGTTTAGCAGTTTAGGCTGGTTGTCTGGCCCTAGTCAATCTTACATTACTAAAACCTATATATTTCATTCTTAACCTAGCTAACATAGAATATTTCCACCCTAAATAAACTACACTTAATGTAACACCCTAAATTTTACTCATAAAAACATTCATTTTACAACAGAAGCTTATAACCAAAATATCAGGCGTTACCATCATAATAAATGTAAGTTGGGTTTATCATAGTATCCTTACATACATTAAAAGGCTAAAACCATTAAGAGTAAACATAGAGTAACTGAAAATAAGAAAAATTTATAAATTTAAATACGAGTTTGAAGATTAACTCTGGTATACAATAACATAATATAACAAAAAGAAATACCATAGATCATAGAGTCCAAAAAGTATTCGAGTAAAAATATCATTTAGATAGCATAATTTTTCACCTAAAGACCTAGTATAGGAAAATTTACACCTCCCCATACAATGGATTAAAAGCAGCAAAATGATCTAACTATTCCTAAAAGATCTACACAAAAGTATCCGGGTCCTCTAGTCATAGGAATGTGTAACACCCATGAAAAGGATTGTTAGTATGCTACGTACTGAGCATGGTAATAATATTGTCGAGTTAACGATATAGTTATATACATACATTAATAAAAAAATGATAAGTACACATTTGAAACACTTAAAGCCTCACAAGGTAAATACTGATACAGGCCTCCTTAGTAGATATAGCTATTTTTATTCTTTTATTAATGTTGAGTTCAGAAACCTCACTATTCTTAAAATGGTGGAATTATCTGAAGGAACTATCAAGGAAAACACACCTAAGCTACTATTATTATCTAGCAGAATGCATCCAACAACTCTTAGGGTAGAATGCTCTTGAGCCACTATTCTTAAATAGGTGGAATGGTTTGAAGCACCTCTTAGGGACAACACACCTGAGACACTATTATCTTCTAGTGTAGTTGATCCATAAACACCTTGGTCCTGACTCATGTGCTTTTCTAATTTAAATCATTAATATCTTGTCCATTAGTGTTTTTTTTATCTCAATCCATATTCCTAATTTTGATGAGTATAGAATCCCACAATTCTTAATCTAGTATAACAGATTGAAGCGCCTCTCAAGGACAACATACTTGAACCACTATTATCATCTGATGGAATGGATCCATAAAACACATCTTATGAAAAAAATTCCCAATTTACTATTCTTAAACTAGTAGAATGGTTTAAAACACCTCTCAAGAACAACACACCTGAGACACTATTATCATCTAGTGGAACGAATCCATAAAATACCTTGGCCCAACTCACACAATCTTTCACTTTAAATGATTAATGTCTTATTCATGTTTGATTCAAAGGTACATAACACATTATAGTAGTTAAACACATCATGAAGATCATAAGGCTATTCTCTAGAGTGAAGACACCTATATTTCCTTGAAGCCCTAATTTCACACTTTTATCATAGCTCTTCTTCTATTACACTTTTAATCACCAAACTTAGTGCCTATTTCTCAAATATTAATATTATCAATATAATTGAATTTCAAGGCCTAACTCTAAGGTCTTGCACATGCGATAATAATTCCATTCCAAAAGTTACTATTCTTAAGGCTTATAAACCCTAATTTCACAAACCGATCACAAATTTTCATGGAGGACTCAAAAATTTTTAGATTTAATATACATTCTGAAAACACTAATATTAACAAAATATTCAAATCTTTTGGTCTAAATAAAGTATTTTACATATATGAACATAGCCTCTTCATTTTAGGGTTATTATTCTCAAATCAACCCATTTTCATCCTTTATCAAACTTATATAATTCATAGCTACTCCAAACACTTCATATAAATTCCTCAGCACATTTGGATGATATAACATCTTAAAATACCCTAGTTCTCATATTTAACCCACGTTAATCAAAATACCCTTATTGGTAGCAAATCCCTTATTTTTTTTGCAAATCTTACATGTTTCGTAAAATTATTTCCAAATCTACATTATCCTCCATAGACCTTATAATACTCATTTCAAATTCATCATACCATTAATAAACCCATGATACATCTATATTTCACACCAAGGGCTTTTCCTCATAAAAAGAAATAATACCACGTGATCTTTACTTACTCATTTTATATCATGTAATATCAACCACATATCATAATATCAATAGTAATATATTAATTCACATAATCACAATAAAATTTTACAACACAAAACCATGCATCACACTTAGAAATAAAAAACCATAGACTACAATAATTATCCTTACAAAAATGACTTTGATCTCTCGACATGCGAATACTATTTTGCCTCTTTTGCAACCACGATAAAATCACCTAAGAAAATAATAATAAAATATCATTAGGATTAAATCACATAAATAAGGAAATTTTATGAAATGGAATGATTAGGAAAGGGAGAAAACTTATCCAAGTAAGGTGGTGTTTGGAAAAATTTTCTCAACCAAATATGGATGAAACAATGGGTTACCTTGAGATGGTGGATGAGCAATGACACAAGTTGTCATTGATGTGGGAGATGTAACAGTGATGCACACTAAAAAAAGGATTAGTGTTTGATGGTAGGAGTCGAAGGGTGGTGGTGTGGTGTGGTTGGAGGTGTTGGTGGAAGGTGGGTTTTAGTTGTGGTTGCCAAAGGATGGAAGGAGGGATTTAGTGAAGGCTACCAAATAGGAGGGGTGAGGTTTAGTTGAAGCTACTAAAGGGGGGTTTGGGATGTGGTGGAGGCTATTGAAGAAAGGAAAGGAAAGTGAAGAATGTGGTTGCGATGAAGTTTGCTTAAGAAGGAAGGGGGAAGTGGCTGTTTTGGCCGATGGTTGGGGGTAATGTTTAGAAAAGATGGTCAAAGGTGGAAAGAAAGAAATGGAAAAAGTTTCCAGTGGTAGCGTGGGTGTCTCGGTTTCACTTGGGATTAAGGTTAGCTAAAAATTTAGGATATTACACTTAATTAATAGATCCAACACATATTTTCCTCTTATGATTTATATGGTTAGATTCACATAACATCTCAAGTTGCAACTATGCTCTTAATTAGGGTTTATGGGAAATGATATGTTACAACATTTGGTATACATTAATTTTATACATAGTATCAAATGTGAGAATATGAACAAATGTCTTATAATTTGATTATGATATCCCATCACATCATAACAACTAAAGATGGGTATTAGACGGGTTTTATCCAATAGATGTACAAATAGATTTGGATAAATAAATATGGATATACATTTGGAGGAAAAGGAAAAATATCCCCTGGAATTGGGTATGGATGCAAGTAAGGGATTCTCAAACCCATATCGACCTTTATACCTAAAATTATACCTGCATTTATTTATTCAATATAAAATTACTTTATTTCGTTTCATTTATATAACCTTTTATATATTTTATAAGGATAAAAGTGAAAATATAATTAAACCTTAACAATCTAAATATCTAATTATAACATTTGGCTGCTTTCATTTTAACCCTAAGTATATGTAAATGGATATGGAGGAAGGGGAAAAAATACCCATTGGGTTTGGATATATATATGGTTACAGGTTTCCTTATTGGTTTTGGGTCATGGATAGGGGTTACTTGATTTGTACCCAACCTATTTCCTTCCCTAAGAACAACTTCTCCTTTATCTCTTTTGCATATCCATTGTAGTTAAAAAAAATAAAATAAAAATAATGGATTAGAAGTTTTCTTTCCCATTAATTATACCATCACTATTTCAGCATTCGCATCCTTCACTTTTTCTTTCTGAATCCTCTCATAGTAATTATAATAGCCATTTACAATAAAAGTGACATCCTTATTACCCTAACTTGATGTAACATATTTCACATTATTCCATTAGGATTGTTACCCAATGTGTGTAGATAATTGATTCGAATATGGTCTACCTTTGAAAATTTTATATCACTCCTATTTATAAAATCATGTAAGAATAAAAAAATTAGTACTATTATAAATAAAATTTTCATGTACAAATTAGTCATTATATATATAAAAAAATTAATTTACAACCTAAGATATGGGATATGCTTTGTATTTACAAGGGAATGATTGTGTTATTGTTGAAAGTTAGATACAATCCATCTCTCTAAAGATTCTTGAAAATTAAATTTGATAAAGGGTTTGCAACCACATATTATCAATGCATTTAGTTTTTCCCATGATTTTCAAACTACTTTTGCGCTCATTTACCCTCCCTATTAAAAAAATACCATGTGATTTTATATTTCCATGAACTTTACTATTCTTTGGTCATCTTGTCTGAATTCCAAATCTATATACCTTTGCATACATATTATAAAATTTGGTGCACATGAAGTGAATGAAAACATATCCATATCAAAGTCTTCTATATTCTTTTACCAATATTATCCCAAGCCTCTTCATAAAAATGGAGTATATTTTTTCCATTGTTTTCATGGGATATATTTTCATTATCAACAACATCATCATCATCATTGTCGTTATAGCTAATAGAGTTTGGAAATTGTAAATATTTGCTCATATCCATTTAAACACCTAATCATATGCATAAAAATTATTTAATTAGTTGAAACATAGAAATTATGAAGCATTGTAACAAAAGCAACTAATAAGAAAATTGTACTAATGTTTTTTAAATTTTTGATTGATAAGCATAATAATAACTAGGAGTCCGTTTCTAGTGGATTTATAAAAACTTGTGTTTTTTTGAAATGAAAATTTGTGCATAAATTTTTCTTACATAAATTAATAATGGATTTCTCTTATGAATATTTATGTGCCATTATATTCGTAAATAAGTTATTTTTTTTGTAGTTAGTGATTTGCAAATCAAGGGGTTCTTAAGAAATTTAGAGAAAGTGTTGGTTGATTAAATGATTTTGATGGGAAAGTTTATAGGAAGAGGAAAGAGTACAAATGAGAAGTCATATTAATGATTTGTACTCCTCAAAAAAAAATACAAGGATCCATATATATAGAGACATGATAAGGAAAAAGGAAAGGAAAATATACTATGTTGTAAAAGTCAGCTAGTTGCTCATGTACTGCATGTTCAGCCATCCTAGTGTAAAATTGAGAGAGGAAGAGACCATATCCCTTTTAGACTTTATATTCACTCTTTGAGTTGATGGTCCTTAGACCTAATAGTATTAGTTTGAAAAATACTTATATTATCATTCCCTTCATAACTTCATCTATCATTTTGGTCCCACTCATGGGGTATACTAGATAAACTTCATTTACTTGTCAAAAACCATGGAAATTAGTTTTTTAACCTCTCAAAGTAAGTAAACTAAACTTCAATGATTTTGCTGATGATCCGTATTGTCCCTCTCAAAGGGAAAATGGGATAAACTTTATTTATATACCGATGACTATGCGCATTGACTGGTTGATCTCTTAAAGTAAGTAAACTGAACTTTAATGATTTTGTCGACGATCCACATTATGTGTTTAAAAGGTAAAAGGCCCATCAATCAATTTAAAAGTATAATAATTCAATGACCATCAGCAAATTACATGTGAAAAGACTGTCATACAACACAAAAATTATACAATAACCATTAGTTGACTATAAAAGATTATTGGCTATTTACAAATATTTTTACATAAGAACACCATTAACAAATTATTCATATCCATTAACATATTTTTATAATCAAATCCCGTCAATAAGATCTGTTGGTGAGTCCTATTAAGGGAATATGAAAACTACACCAATTTTATTAATTATTGTAAAATTCAAAATTTGAATTTGGTAAAATGTAAAATGGTACCAAAATAAAAATTATTGAGTAATATTCATTCTCTTTGCCTCCTAAATGTCTAATATGTGAGAAAGATTTATGAATGAGAGCCACATGATATGTTTAATAGTTGTTATAAAAGGGATCAACTTGTGAGGTTATTTCATGCCATTCATTACTTTGTTATTTCATGTAAGAAAAGATAGAGATTGAGTGAGAATTGAAGTTATATTGGATGTTTTGTCTTTACCTTATCTAGATTACCAAGTAGATCATGCCAGTATTAAATAAAAATTCTTCATTTTCTAAATAAAAAATAAGGTAAGTTCACTTAGCCTGCATTATTATATGCATACATGCCTTTTTACAATTACCATTCTCCTATTTCCTTTTGTTCTTGATCTATTGCTTCATACATTCAATCCATACATTTCCATTTTCACTATTTGTTAGGATATTGTCCACAACAATATCATCTCCATTCACATATATCATCATAACTCCTCCCATATTTACTAACAATGGTGGTGTGCAACATTACGAGCTATAGAAAAAGAATCACATTTATTGATTTCGCATTACTGCCACTCTAGCTACCAATATTAGAGACCATCTTGGTTAATCTCCTACTCTATTGAGGGATATTTTCCTCAAATATCTTATTAATTCTAATTCTATTTTGATTTTTGAATCTTCACCTTCATTTATAACACCATCTACCTCTCTTATACTTTCTTCATCTTCAATGATTCCATCAATCACAAACCCCTCGAACCTTTCACCCATTTCTCATTCTTCTTTACCTATTATTATGGTTGAATCTGATATACTCAACTCGAACACTCTCCTTAATAGTAATATTATTGACATTCAACTCAAGCATTTTCATATAAAATACTTCACTCCCCCTTGTCTTACCCTACTCACACCGACTCTATTAGACAGGGTTATTAGTCCACCAGACATATGCTTATCCCTTTATTTCAAAGGATTTTATGCTGAAATTTGCTTTTATTTACATCCTTTTGTAAAGGAATTCCTTCAAGAGTGTCGGCTTAGCCTGACATAGTTTTCCCAATGTTTGGAGGATGATATCATGTTTTTTTTATGGGTGCCATTTGTTAGAATTACCTGTAATGGATCTCTTTGGACACATTTTTAAATTTGTAAGTCACCCCTAGACTTTGTGATTCTACTCTATTCAAACAATAGGGGATAAAAAATTTCATAAAGAGCTTTAATCCATTGTGAAGATGTGATACTTATAGTATTCTACATTTTGGGTGATTCCAAATGAAATTTAGCAATGTATGGTTAGCTTAATCTTGGGGATTGGGAGTGTCTTTCCTTCACTCTAGAGTTAGAAGCCTCTGTGGACCAATTTGATAATTTTTTATGAGAAGGGCACATCATCAATAATAATGACATCGCCAATGTCAGCATTATTTTGAAGTAGACAGGTTTGATCTCTAAAGTTGGTAAGTAGAATATTTCCTCTCATATATTTAACCTTTTTTTAATGTTCTATCTTATTCATCATCATAAAAGGTCATGTAATTTCTATAGAGTGTAATGTTTAGAAATCTTGACAATGGACAATCACTGCCAACTTAGCAAAGGGTGTGAAAAATCCTATGGCATGGCCTCTCTCAAGGTCAATTCTTATTGAAGGTCCAATACAAAAAGTAATTTTTCGTATGATATATCACAAATCATGTTTCATTAGTTTAAATATCCTAAAATTCCTTCTTACTTATTACAAATTCAAAATAGTGAAGGGGTTACCAAGCCTGTCTCTAAAAATCTAAAGAAAAGGGTAAACTTAAATAAGGTTAGGGGCATTATTAAATTTTCTATTATTCACTATTGGTCTGTCAAAAATTTTATCTTCATGCTTTGTTTATGTTATGTAAGAGGGAGACAAACCAAAAGTGATTCCTAGAGTTCTAGTTGCTAAGAAAATCTCGAATCCACTCTCGAGCAAGTTAAATATTCATCCATCCCTCTCTCCCCTGAATCAAAGCTGAAAACCCTAGTTTTAATAAAATATCCCTCTCCTCGTTCCCAAAAATTACCCTAAGAAAATTAAAGGGTCATTGAACCTTTTTTTGAGAGAAACCATATTTCCCTCTATTCTAGTCCTTAATAAAGAGATGATTTTGCTTGATGAGGAGAACAACTATGATGTGAGAGTTTCCAAGTGAGTTGATATTGCTATGGAATCCTACACTTTAACTTCCTATTAGGAAAAGGTGAGTGGGAGAACTAAGCCATCCTACGATAGATGTCCTACCCCTATTGCAAATATATTAAAAGGTCCTGATAACAAGGTTTCTAGATTGGATACTCTTCCTCTGAGGAAAGTTATTCTTCAAGAGGGGACTGAGATCTTACTAGAGGATGATTGATTTGCCTTGTCCATTCCCGGTGACTACTCATTCTTTAGCTATCATATTGATGATTCAATTAGTCTTGAGTTAACTAAGGTTGTGATGCTACAATAAGATAAAAAAGTTCGTTGAGGATTGATGACGACTACTTTGCTGAGGGTTAATGTGAGATTAACTTTTTAGGTATAAATCATATTCCTATTTCATTTATATGTAGTCTCATTAATAGTTCATTCTTGTTGATGTTATATTTCTTATATGTAACAACTTTTCATGAGAAAAAAAATATTTGATCATTTCTCTCAAAGGGAAAAAACATTTCTAGTGGATTGAAAAATAAATATAAAGATATTCAAATAGCCTACTCAACATGTATGGCTGAGAAGGAATCTATTCAGGCCAAATTCCTTGAATTGGATATTGAGAAGAATCAGCTTAAATCCTTTATCCTTGATGCACATTTTCTCCAACTCTATTTGCTATCTTAGAAGATCATTTAGAGAGGGTAAATCAAACATCAAAAGTTGATATGGAGTTGTTGAAAGAAAAGAATATCCATCTATAAGATGATCTTTGCAAAGAGATATCCATAATCAACAAATTAACAACTGAAATGAAGAACTGGAGCAGATACTAAGAATGTTCAGTAGTATATTGATAGACTGAGTGTTGTTCAGTAAGAGAAAAAACTTCTCCATACAAAAGTAGCTAAGTAACATGTTGAGATCGAACAGCTACACAAAGTAATCATATGTAAATACTCGACAAATAGTAAGGAAATAAAGAGCCTTTTGGATGAACTATCTGATGCCAAATAAGCAATTGAGGTATATAAATAAGGCATGGATGATCATATAAATAAATTAATTGCCAATTCTAAACTAAGATATGTTATTTTTAAGTTGTAGAAAAATATATGACAAGTGAAGAATTTGCCCATTTTGAAAAATAGCTTTAATCTTAGTGGTATGAGTATGATGCCTCTAGTGTGCATGCCTAGTTTAGAATCTTGGCCCAACATAATCAATTACAAAATCCCAATGTTTATTCTTATACATGTGAAGATATAGAAGGCATTGTTGTTTTTGAAGGTTCCGAGGAGGTTGAGGATAACAGTGAAGATGAAGATGATTCTTGGAAAACCCGCCTTTTTTTTCTCTTTTTTTTACCGATGCATTATATACTTATTGTACCACCCCCAAAATTCACTACTGAAAAATTTCGTTAATTAAAAGGAAGATTAGCGGAAGCAGATAAATAAAACGTGAACTTTGGGAGTATTACCGCCACACTTAGTACCAGACCGGTTCACTCATACCATTCCAGTACCAAGTGCTAAGGCTAAGAAAATGAAATACAATTCGAAAGACATTCAACATGCATAGATCAGAGTAAATTGCAAGAACTTCAACATATTTAAAACAGAGTAGCGCATCAAATCGTTTTCAGGAATAAAATCCACCGATGGTGGTTGAAGTACCAACATAACATCAAAACCAGGGAATTAAACGAAGAAGGAGGGAAAACCCTAACGATACCGGATAACTCCTTACTCTCTTTCCGTAGCCCACTTGAGTAGCACCTGAAAAACCTGCAAGGGCACTGCCCATTGAATAGGCAGGGCCCCATAAGGAATCCCTTCAGTACTACGGTACTGAGTAACCCTTTAATACCACACTTAAAGATATGCCCGCATATGACACAAAATGCAAACTACACACATGAATAATATGAGGTGTATGCACAACAATAACATACATAATAATTTATAGGTCACGATCGATACTTTAGGCCTTAAGCCATGTTATAGTGTGAGATCAATACATTCAGGCCTTAAGCCATTATTCCATCATCATTCAATCAATATCATATTTTATATCCATGTGAGTGCGAGAACCCCACTATTATAGCCGGTGGACCGGAAAGTATACACTCAGGGCAGAACGCCTCTGACCACTATTATTGCCGGTGGACCGGAAGATAAACACACAGGGCAGAACGCACCTGACCACTATTATTTGCCAGTGGACCGGTCTGGCCCTGACTCACATGGTGTTCCACTATAAGTGATTAGTATTTTTCCATAATCTTATTCACATACATAACCGATTTTATTGAGCTCGGGACCCCCACTATTATTGCTGGTGGACCGGAATACAGATAACTCATCATCCAGGGCACAACGCTCCTGGCCACTATTATAACCGGTGGACCGGGATATATAAAGAATCATCATCCAGGCACAACGCTCCTGGCCACTATTATAACCGGTGGACCGGGATACATATAACTCATCATCCAGGGCACAACGCTCCTGACCACTATTATAACCGGTGGACCGGTACTCAATATCATAATCATCTAGGCCCGGCTCATTAATATTTCACTTTCAATAATAGTATCTTTCCTTTCTTTAATCAGCACATCAATCATATTTATTTGCCTCGAATGGGAGATCAATAACCCGGGACACAAAGGTACACCGGTTGTACCGGTGCATATCAGCTACTCAGTACCCTTTAACCATGAACCCAAGGACGCAAAGGTACCCTGGTCGTACTGGTGCATAAAGCTAACTCAGTACCCTACCGACAAGGACACCTAATCCATAAGTATGCATACCCCCTAACTAGGTCCGTAGAGCTAGAAAGAGTAAGATATAGGGCCTGGCTGGGGCACAAAGGCACACCAGCAAATACCAGAATAATCGTGGACTAAACCACGTCATTAGGGTAGCGACCCCTAAGGAGTCACCATTCCCGATCTCGAGGTCTTTCACTTTAAGTAATAGTGTCTTAATTAAGGTGATCACATAAAGCACGATAATCCGATACTTATTCACTTTCAATCGTTTCGATATCATTAATCGTTTCTTATTCAGAGGATTATCTAAGATGTCACAGAGAAACCATCAAGGCCATACTAATCATTAGATACTCTTACTTGGCTAATCAACATTATTTAATCATATTAATGTTCCACAATCTCAAGGACGTGTTAGGTACAAACTACTCATTTGCCCTTTACTTATATAATTGTTAAGTATCCATTCCTTACTTGATAAATTACCATATTACCCTCAAGGTTGCATAATTACCAAATTACCCTTTGTCCAATTTAGATTACCAAATTATCTCATACACTTTTTAGATCACCATTCACCCCTCATAATTACTACACTTATCATATTTCTCATTTGGTTGGTTATATTACCAAATCACCCTTCTCCTTCGTTATAATTACAAAATTGCCCTTGAGTTGGATAAATTACTAAATTACCCTCCTTCATTATCATGATTACTATTTGCCCCTTTAGTTGGTTAAATAATTATCACTTTATCCTTTAGACGCTTAAATTATCGATTTGCCCCTTTAGTTAGATAATTCACTAAATTTCCCTTCTCCATTATTAAAATTACCATAATGCCCTTTAATTGGTTAATTTACCAAATTACCCTTCTATAGTATCATACTTATCCAATTGCCCTTCTACAATCATAATTTAATTACTAAATTATCTTTCATCGTTATCATAATTACCAAGTTACCCCTATTCCCAAGTTTACCATAAATATCCTCTTAACTTCAAAATTACCCTTTTACCCCTTACATCCAATTTACCATAATATCCTTTTATTTATGAAATTACCACCATACATCTGTTACTTTACAAATTACTATTTTACCCCCTTCACATCCAAGATTACCATCTTTATCTTTCCTTACATAATTACCATTTTGCCCTTCTTTTCTAAATTACCATATTACCCCTTTACTTATGAAATTACGATTTTGCCCCTCTACCTCCAAAATTACCAGAATGCCCTCCTTCATCCAAAATTACTATTTTACCCCTACTTCCAAAATTACCATTTTACCCTTCTTTCTCACAACTTACAATTTTATCCTTTACTTATAAATTATTATTTAACCCCTTTATTTTTAAATTACCAAAATACCCTTTTACTTATAAAATTACCGAAATACCCTTTTCACTTATAAAATTTCCATTCAACCCCTTTATTCACCATTTTTATGAATTTACTAACACTACATAAAATCAATGATATTAATACTTCATTTTTATCATCTAAGTCCACCAACTTGTCATTTTTCAACATAATACTCATTAGCAACTATACACATTGATTTATATACCTCGTAAGCATAATTACTAAAATACCTTAAAACAACAACAACATCATGCATCATGCACACAACATGGTACATCATAAACAAGTATTTAACATTTCTATCCATATTCAAACTCCTTTATTTAACATACCTACATATGGCACAAAAGTTATCATGCTTTTTCTTTTTATCAAACAATATAAGAACCATATACATATCATGCTAAGCATACAAAACATGCATAAAATCATACTAAACCCTAAATGTGCTAGCATGCGTTTTTCCATATATTTAAGGGAGGATTAACGGTTACCTTAATTCCGCAAAATATCAAATCTTACCAAGCATAATTAGCAACTCAACACCTAAAAATAATATCCATCATATTTGTTAGAAATAAGAAGTTAAAAAGGATAAAACTTTATAAAACAAATTTATTTAATAATAATACACTTTAATTAAATATGGATATACCTCAAAAATTTTCCAAACAAATTCCAAAATAAGGATGAGCTCACGCTGCATGAGCAGCGTGAGTTTCATGCATAATCATGGGGAGAAAAGGGCTCAAAGAGGGTGAAGGGAGAAAAATCCATTATTTTCGGGTTAAGGTATTTAGGCTAGAAAAGAAGGTGGTTGGGGGAGGTTTCAAGGCAGGGGAATGGTGCAGAAGTGAAGAGGGGTTGTAGGTGGAGGCTAAGGGTGGTTTCGAGGCGGCTCAAGGCGGCGGAGACGGCGGCGGAGAGGCGGCGAAGGTGGCTGCCAAGATGGGTCGAGGGAAAGGGGCTGTGAAGGAAGGAAAAGGAGAGGGAAAAATGGAGGGGTTCAAGGGCTGTTTTCGGCCAACTAATGGATGACAGTTGTAGAGGGGATTGCAGGGTGTCGAACGGTGGGTTGGGTGGCGGCAGAGGTGGCCGGAAGGCGGCGGTAGAGGCGATTGCAGGTGGCTCGGCGGTAAGGGGAAAAACTGGGAAGAAAAAGGAAAAGGAGGAGAAGGGAGGAAGTGTAGGGCTCGAGGGGCGGCATGGTGGTGCAGGGTGGTAGTAGACGGTGGCAGAAGGTGGCGCAGGGGTTAGGCGAGGTGGTTCAAGCGGCGGTGGGCGGCGGTGATAAGAAAACGTGGAGGAGAATGGAGGGAGAAGGAATGAGAGAAAAGGGAGCTCGGGGAAGGGTGATAGGCTCGAAGAAATGTGCGAATGAGGGGCTTGGGAGATGAAGAAAAAGAAGAGGGGAAGAGAGGGGCAGGGCTGGCCGACGATCGGTGCTGCAGGTGGCAGGTGGTGGTTGGGTGGCAGGGGAAGACAGGGAAGAAGGGGGAAAGAAACAGGGCACGCGGGGTGTGTTCCAGGGCTGGTTTGGCTCGAAAAGGGAAGGAAAACGACGGGGGAAGAGAGAGGGAGAGGGAGCAGGTGGTGGCGGCAGCTGCAGGGCAGCTCGGTGGTGGCAGATTTGGGGGCGCTGGTCGGGCGTGGGAGAAGACGAGAGGAGAAGAAGAAAGGGACTGGCGGGCGGCTGGACCGGCGCAGGAAAGATGAGAGTCGGCCGGTCCAGGAAAAAAAATAAAGGAGGGCAGCTGGGCTAGGCATGCTGGGCGGTGCGCGAGGGAGAGAAGGGGGGAGGCGGGCCGAAGGCCCAATGCGCGGGAAGAGGGCTGGCCTGGCGAGGCAGCCCGAGGGAGGAAGAGAAAAAAAAGAAAAAAGAAAAGAAGAAAGGGAAAAAGGGAAAAAGGGCAAAAAGGGAATGGAACAATAGGAAAAATGATTTAATTTAATTTATAAAATCATAAAATATAATATTCTTGGTAAATTATTTAATTCAATAATTTAATTTATTATAATCTAATATTTTAGTTTAAAAAGGATAAAGTTGGTAAAATATTAGTTTGGAAAATTATTTAAATAAAATAATATGATAAATAGTAAAATATTTATTTTTAATTTATTAAATACTTTTATCCAAATTTTCATACTCTAAAATCTATAAAATATTTAAATTAAATAATTTTACAAGCTAATTTTATTTCAAATAAAATTATTTATTAAAATATAGATTTTCAAAATTTTTGGGGGATTACACTTATCCTTCTTATATATATAGTGATATTTTCCCTTTATTTTCAAATATTTATGATGAATGTACATATTTAAGATAACAATATTGATGTAGAGAAAAATATAAGAATATCCATACCAAAATTCTTAAGGTAGAAAGGTTATCTTGTTGAAATACTTGTGAAAAGAAAAATGAGGATCCATATGGCATAAAATTTGAATGTTTATTATAATTTGGTTGTAGCAAACCAAAGTAGGGTTGTGTCTAATTTCCATTTATTGATCATATCAAATGGACGAATTAGACCCCTTAATACTAGCTCAATGGCCTTAACACCTTTATTGAGGAGCGTACCATAAGAGCCAAAGGCTTATCTATGCTGAAAAGTAACTAAATGTGCTGAATGACTAAGTGGCCTCTGTACCTCGACCAATAGTAAATGAAAGAGAGCTTTACTCTTTCATCATCACTAGGTATACCCCTCATGCTTAATGAGTGAAATAAAGTGTGTCTTTTAACTCACAAGGTGTTCTCGTCTTTGACTCTGACCTCTTTGAGTCCTTATGTATCAAGCCTTTGACTTAGTGCAATTCACCAGGTGTGCTGGTCTTTGTTAATTGATGGCCTCTAGGAGTCTTGCGTATTGAGACTTAGGTTTAATGATTGAATTTTTTTTAAAGGTATTGTCATTCCATTAAGTATGCTTGTCTTTAATACTCGACAGGCTTGGTGAGGGCTTATAGATTTAGATTTTATCGATTACCTCTTTATGAGAGAGTTTATGGCTTTGATAACTTTGATAAGCGCCTCTTTATGAGAGAGCTTACACCTGTCATCACTTTGATTACTGCCTTTTTGTAAAAGAGCTTGAGATTTTCATTTTATTAGAGGCCTCTTTTTCCAAGGCTTATGCTCTGTTAAGACATTAACATATACATTCATATAAAATTAGTAAGGAAAATCACATATTAAGCATTCGAAATTCTCTATTATCAAAAGTCAATACACATAAAATAATTCTGTATATTATTTTTTCCATCTAAGTGTTCCAAAATATCTTTTGTCTTTACCACATAAAATTTTTAGGACAATCTTCTCTCACCCATTACTTCTCTCCATCCTCCACTAATTGGAAATCTTATTATTAATCCAACCATAAAAATGCGAGCTTGGAGCCTATTGAGACTAGTTATCCTAATATCATATTATATGTTGAAAAAAAAATAATAACAACATCCACTTTAATGTAGTTTAATTCTAGCTGATTTCCAACTTTCAATGTGAAATTTAAAATTCACTTTGATTTTATTACATCCCTTGTGAACCCTACTGAAGGCAAAATCTTATTTACCAAGCAGTTTTCTGGTAACCCAATTAGTTGTAAGATTCTTCAAATATGACATCCACAGAGCTATTTATGTCTACGAGAACCCTTTTCATCACATAGTTTCTTATTTGTACTTCAATAACCAAAGGGTCTTTCAGATGCTTTATTGTATATAACTCTCCATCTTTCACCGTAAATCTGATTTTTCATTCATTTATTTTTACTTTTTTTTATTAATCTTGTAGGAATCAATTATTCTAATATATGATTTGATAGTAGTACCGGCTTCTGCGATAACATTTTCCCTATAATGATGTGTATGATATTCTTCGGTACATTGCTTTGTGGAGGAAAAGGGAGTTGTAGGGCTAAGAGAACCATTTGATTGGTTGTTGTTGCTTATGAATATTTCTTCAAATAACCTTTGTGTACCAAATCTTATATGACATCGTCTAGTGCTTAGAACTTCTCCATTGTGTGTCCATGTTCTTTATGATAAGTACTTATTACTATTTCTACTATTTGCATCATCTTTCATAGGAAATGATCTTAGAAATGTCTGTCTACCATTGTCCACATGCTATATATATGATAGGTTAGCCACAGGTAGTGATTACTTATCAAATTTTCTTGCCTGAGGTTATGGGGAAGCTAACTGTCTCGGTAGCTTCACATCTTTATGGACTCATTCTTACATATAGAAAACTTTGTCATATCTTTATCTTGGCATCAAGGGTGCCTATTTTCTTTGATGACGACCAAATTGATTTGGTAATATCTCTAGTATCTATCTTTTCTTATAAATCTTTTCTTAAATAAGTTTAGGATTTATGCTTGGAGAGATACAATATTCAACCATATCTTTGTTAGCCAGATCCTTAAGTGTGAAAGATCTAGCAATGCCATCATCTAACTTGTCAATCTATCAGACCTCCCTATCAAACCTATTTAGAAATAACTAAATGGATTCTGTTGTCCTCTAGGAGAATCCCATTAAAGAGGAATAGTCTTTCCTAGTCCATCAATAACCATCAAAATTTTCCACATTAGCCTTTGCAAGTTGGGAGAAGGATCTTATTAACTTACCATTAAGTTTGCTAAATCATCTCAATGTCAAACCCTTCAAAATCTTGAAAATGCCTTACATAAGGTCTCTTCTCATGTTCTAGACAGTGGCACTGTATTTCTAAACACATTCAAGTGGTATTTTGGATTTAAAAAACCATTGAATGATTCATAGGTAGGTATTCTAAGTCTTTGTGTTAATATTTCAAAAATACCTTTCGTGAAGGGTGTTTACAAGCTATAACCATTAGTACCATTTTTCTTCTAAAGCTTCTGACACCCTTTGATTTATCATCTTACTAATATATTCCTCTTATTCAATGTGATTCTAATGATCATTATGTTCTTGATTTTCTTCTTTATATACGGTAGATCAACAACCATCACGTGGAGGATATTCTTTATCAAGTATGTCGATCTGGAAGCCATGATGCCTCATTTTTGGACTTAGACTGTAATACCCCAAGTCGACACAACCACACAGAGGCTACCTTGGAGCGCTTTGGGATTGATCAGTTGGCCCTACAGATCAATATGAGTCCTTTTAGTGCACTTTGTCCTCACTCACGCACTTCCAGAGAAATTTTTAAAAAATTTCTGAAACTTCCCAGGAGGGTCACCCATCCTAAAATTGCTCCATGGTTAGCACACTTAACTATGGAGTTCTTAGGATGGAATTACCAAAAGGATGGTATACTATATTAATATAAGTAGCCAAATCAATCCTTATAACACTCCACTCAATTTGGGATATTGCATAGATGCCTTTACCTCTTATCACTCCTAGAAGGCCTAGAGATAGTTGTTTATCATTTCTACTTCTCTTTGGTCTTGTGATTCAGTTTCCCTATGCTGGAGGATAGTGTTACATAGCTTGATCCTTTGTTCTCTCTTTGGATTGTTTAAGGCTTCCACTAAAGTTTCTTATGGGATAGGTTATTGCGATGTTTCACAACACTGCTGATCTATAAGGTTCGATAGTTGGCTAAGGGTGTATGCTAGTGGAGCTAGCATGTCTGAGACCATTACTTGAATGGATACTCGAAGTTAAGAGTTTATAGCTTGAAGTTGAGAAATCATGACTACATTGTCCCCTCTAGAGGTGTCACTAGTAATAGGATCAAAGGGTTTTATGGGAGACATAGATTTTTATTCAAAGATGTCCACAAGTGGTGCCTATTATAGTTGTTGATTTTTGAATCAAGGGGTTCTTTATAGAAAGTGTTGTTTGATTAAAAGATTCCGAGGGAAAATTTTATATGAGAGATGAGAGTGAAAAAATGAGAAGTTATATTGATGATTTGTCCTCCCCAAAATGAATACAATGCTTTATGTATAAACAGGCATAATGAGGGGAAAGAAAAGGAAACTATATTGTGCAGTAGAATTTAGCTAGTTGTTCCTATATTATATGTTCGACCAACTCAGTGCAGAATTGAGAGAAGAGGAGTTTGGAGTCCTTTTGGGCCTCGTCTTCACTCTTTGGATTGTTACTCCTTAGATATAATAGTATTGGTTTGGGAAATACCTATTTCAGTTATACTAAGCACTTGTATGTTTTGTATAACTTAGACATCTGTTACAACACACTCTTTAATCCATAGATATAAACATACCCCTACTATTTCAAATAGGCATACATGATTGTAGTATAGAAGCATGCTACTCGAAGGTTGTAGCACATATAAGTGAATGATTACAATATCATTCATTGGTGAACAAGAAACTACCAAAATTTTCTACTAATTTAGACCTCAATCGCAACCAATATATTGAAAATTGATTTACACCGAGCAAAAGTTATCGGTTGTATTTTACGTGTTGTGGTTTTTTTTATCCCTATATTAATTTGATCATCTTTTAGGGTGTAACATGAACATTAATTAATAAGATGATATGTTAAAATATACAAGGCTAATTTTAAGTATTTGTTAATTATTAATTAAGTTAATATAAAATATTTAAAAGCAATTTTACCTTATTTTGTATTTTTTTAAAAATAATTGACTTTTAATGGTTAGAATTAAAAGCCTAAAATCAATGACCCATATTTTTCTATTACATTAGTGACTTGCATTTAGATGGAAACAAACGTAGAAAAAAAGGCGGAGCTTAGAAGTGTGACTCCAAGAATAAAGATGAAAGGCGAAGGGGGAAAAATCCAAATTACACGAAATAACTTGACAATTGAACTCCTCCATTTTCTTTGTAATTTTAATGGTATCAAAAGTTAAAATCTCCTTATATCTCTTGTAATTATTTCCTAATAATTAGTATTATTTTTTGTTTCTATTGAACATAATCTCTAACTGAATAATTGCTATCAAGTCTAAATTCAAAGAACAAAAAATTTGGATGTTGTTTTGAATTTGGTAATTTACAATATTTCAGTTGTAATTGGATTGCTTTTTTATTATTCTATTTCCATAAAACCAGTTTTTGCTATAGTGTTGTTCTATGTGACTAGCCTGCTTGTATTTTTTTCCCCACTTACATCATCTTAGCAGCATTTCTAGTAGATCAGTAATCATTTTTGTTTGGAAAAAATAAGGATTATATGAGCTGGCATTTTGTGTGGAATATTAGTTACATTATCTTATCCCTTTATTTCTTTTATAATTTTCTGTGAAGATTGTGATTAGATAAGATAATATAGAAACTTATCTTTTATATCTTTATTCTTTTTCTGATAAGGTTTAGATAATTAGAACCTTATATAAATATGGATGAGAAGGGCAGAGATTATTCATTCATTGATTGATTTCCTTTGTGTAATAGAAATTCAATACAAGAGCATGTTCAATTCTTATTGATCTCATTAATTCTCTTTGATTCTTTAATTCTATTTTATCAATCTAATACCCACACACTTAACTTGGTACTAGAGCTTCTTACCTTTGATCTTGTAATCTTTTAAAAGCCATATTCTTCAAGATTTAAGTATGGCTCAAGAGTCTATTAACTCTTCAAAGACTTTGGAAAAATAAATTTCTAACAAGACCTTTTCAGATCAGTCGCAACCCTTCTAAAGTGATGATCTGCTAAAACTTATAGTCACACCCCTCAGCCAATTAATCACTTTCAAGCTTGAAGAAGACAACTATCTTCAATGGAAGTTTCAAGTCTCCTTTGTGATCAATGGTTATGGGCTGGATGGATATATTCTTGGGACGCAAGAGATTCCTAAGCAGACTATACCAGATAAGTAAGGGACCATAGTTTCTAATCTTACCTTCATAGCTTATCAGAGACAGGATAAATTGCTCATATCTTGCTTTTTGTCATCCATATCTTCTTCTTATATTCCACAATAATCAAGGTACTGGCAATCAAGTTTCACTTAATCTAGCTCTAGAATAGATTAATCCTTCTTCAGATTCAATTGGATAGATCTTGACAACACATGTAAGTCCAAATATGTCAAGGTGGTATCCAAATTCAGGAGCAATAAACCACATTACAAATGACATAAACAATCTCAGTTTTGGCACTAAATCTACTAGTAAACATAAAATTTATATGGGTAACGGTGTAGGTTTGAATATTGCTTATGTTAGTCATTTTTGTTTTCCTTCAAATTCATGCAAGTCTTTACATTTGAATCATGTATTACATGTTCCTTCAATTACCAAGAATCGCATCGGTGTTTTACAGTTCACAAAGGGTAATTCTGTGTATTTTGAATTTCACCCTTATTCTTGTTTTGTGAATGATCAAGGTAGCAAGGAGACTCTTCTTGAAGGTTGTGTGGTTAATGGTCTCTATCACTTTAATTTTTTGAAGGATGAATAGGTTAAAGTCAAGGTAGATAAGAGGTTACAGTCAATACATAATTCAAGTCAATTAATTACTCAGCTGGTTTGTAATTATCATCGTTTACATATAGAAAATGACTCAATCTATAGATTGTGGCATTGGAAACTAGGAAATCCTTCTATGAAAGTTGTAAACTAAGTCCTTACAGACTGTTATATTTCTTGTGACTTCAGCAAGAGTAGTGTTTGTGAGGCTTGTCAGTTAGGGAAGAGTTACAAATTTCCATTTCCTATGTCTCAAACTGTGTATACAAAACCATTGCAATTAGTTGAATTAGATATTCGGGGTCCTTCACCATCACCTTTTGTGTATGGGTTTCAATACTATTTAAGCTTTGTGGATGCTTTTTCCAGGTTTACCTAATTGTATTTTCTTAAGAGCAAAGCAGAAGCATATGAGTGTTTTGTTCATTTTAAATCTTAGGTTGAACTTCAATTTAATAAGAAGATTAATTTACTTCAAAAAGATTGGGGAGGAGAGTTTAGAAGCTTGGCCACACTTCTAAAGAGAGCTGGTATTATTCATAGGGTGGCATGTCCTCATACTTTAGAACAAAATGGAATTGTGGAAAGAAAACATAGGCATATTATGAAACTAGATTAACTTTGTTTTTTGGCTCAAGCTAATTTGCCTTAAAAATTTTGACCCGATGCTTTTTCTAGTGTTGTCTATATTATCAACAGGTTACTTACGGAAGTTCTACAACAACAATGACAGGGTTTCATGTCCTGCAATTGACAATACACCACTAGATATATCTTCTTATAGTCCAGGTTCTTTTAATGACACTTTTGGAAGGTCAGTCTTCTTCTTCTAAGTTGTTGAGTCTAGTTCCTTGTGACTTTCATTCCTCAAGTTCTGAAGAGAGTAGTTAATAAGCATCCTATGGTCACTCGAGGTAAGCTTGGTATTTTCAAACCTAAAGTCTATCATGTGAATCTTGATTTGTAAGAACCAAATAGTGCAGAAGCAGCTTGGGCATATCCACAGTGGAGGAAAGTAATGGAAGAAGAGTATGCAACCTTAATGAATAACAAAACTTGGACATTGGTGTTCTTACCTCATGATAGGAAGATATGTTTAAATTAAAGAAGAATCCTGATGGCTCTATTTCTAGATATAAAGCTCGTTTGGTTGCTAAGGGATACACACAAACTTATGGATTTGATTTCTCAGAGACTTTTAGCCTTGTTGTCAAACTAGCCTCTATAAGAGTTATTCTCACAATAGCTTTAGCAAGGAATTGACAAATACATCACTTAGATGTCAATAATTCTTTTCTCAATGGAGAGTTACAAGAAGAAATATTTATGGACTAACCTTTTAGGTTTGAGCAAGGGAATAGAAGAGGTAATAACCCACTAGTCTGTAGACTTTAGAAGGCATTGTATAGCCTAAAGCAAGCTCCTAGGGCTTGGTTTGATAAGTAAAAGAGTTGTCTTCAAGGTTTAGGGTTTAAGAATTCTCGATCAGATCAATCTTTATTCATTAAAATAAGTAAGGAGTCTACTATTTTTATTTTGGTATATGTGGATGGCATTATTATGACTGGGAGTGATGCTACGAGCTTAAATCAATGATTAGTCTTCTCAATCAGTATTTTTCTTTGAAGGATTTAGGGGAGTTTCATTACTTTCTAGGTATTGAAATTAATAAAATACCTCAAGGTCTGCATTTGTCTCAGAAAAAAGTTTATTCTTGATTTATTGAAGAAAGTTAAAATGAATGATGCTAAGGCTTTGTCTACCCCCATGGTTAGTGGTTTGAAACTTTCTAAAACGAAGGTGATCCCATTGGGAATATCTTAGAGTATAGATCAGTGGTTAGAGCCTTGCAATATATTACTATCACTCGACCTGAGATTGCATTTAGTGTTAACAAGGTTTGCCAATTCATGCATAATCCTCTTGCTTCTCATTGGAAGGCTGTCAAAAGAATTCTTCTATACTTGAAAGGGACTCTTGATGATGATCTAGTTTTGTATACTTCACCACAGTTGTCATTGACAGGGTTTAGTGATGCTGATAGGGTTTTTATATCTTTTTGGGTAAATTTTTGGTAGCATGGTGTTCTAAGAAGGAGCATGTGGTGTCTTGTTCCAATACTGAGGCTGAGTTTAGAAGCTTGGCAAATACATCTGCTGAAATGCTTTGGCTTCAATCTCTTATTCAAGAGCTTAGGGTATACTGCTCCTCACCACCTATTCTTTGGTATGATAATCAAAGTATAGTTGTAATATCTGCCAATCCTATTTTACATGCTTGAACCAAACATTTAGATCTGGATTTGTATTTTGTTCGAGAAAAGATTGTAACAAAGCAGCTGATAGTCATCCATGTTCCAACCATTCATCAAGTAGCTAATATCTTAACCAAGCCATTATCTTCTCAATTTTTCAGTAAGCTATAAGGAAGACTAATGGTAGATACATGGAATGTGTACAGAGTTGAAATTACAAGCGAGAAATAAGGATTATATGAGCTGACATTCTATGTGGAATATTAGTTATATTATCTTATCTTTTTATATCTTTTATAATATCTGTTAAGATTGTGATTAGATAAGATAATATAGAAACTTATCTTTTATATCTTTATTCTTTTTCTGATAAGGTTTAGATAATTAGAACCTTATATAACTATGGATGAGAGGGGCTGAGATTATTCATTGATTGATTGATTTCCTTTGTATAACATATATTCAATACAAGAACATGTTCAATTCTTCTTCCTCTCATTAATTCTCTTTGGTTCTTTAATTCTATTTTATCAATCTAATACTAAAACTTAACTGGAAACAAGCTTGGCTAATTGCAATCATTGAGTCCCTTCTTCATTGTTCAATTATTTAGTTTCATAGTTTTTTTTAATAATAGTAATAATAATAAAGAGACTAAAGAGAGAGGAATTAGTCTAATATTTTTCAATAGTTTAATTCTTTGTCTTGATTTGTTTTCTAGCATTTTTCATTTGTTTAGTTATAATCCAGTAGGTTAAAATTGATTTTCATTAGTTGTAGCTTTGTACTTAATTTTTATCTGTATTCACTATCCTTGACACTAATAATAATACAGAAAAAAAATCCTTTATTTTTTGTAGGCATTTAATTATTCTAGCAATAATATTATAATCTATATTTGCAATTATTCCAAAACAAGAACCATTAGTGTTACTGTCCAATTTCTTTCTTTAGCATATATGCATATATATATATATTATCACTATTTTTCCATTAAAAATGTCTACTAGAAAATATAAATGAGAAGGCCGCAGTCAATATATTTGACTAGAGCCCGACCAATCTCGACGGCTACATTTGATAGCAAATACGGAGGATCTTCTTCTAAACCCAGAAGAATTAGGGCTCTTGTGCTATGAGAACGCAAAGATACACTCACTCAAGAGAGGCCACGTACAGAAAGCCTTATAAAAAGAAAATAGAAGCGAGATATCTTTACCAACGAAAGATACAAGCGAGTGTACATCGTGTGAAAGTGAAGATCGAAAAGGAACTGGGACAAGAAGTAGCGTCCCATTTTTGTGGCCTCTAGTAAATAAGGTTGCAGGGTAATTGGAATCTCATTGTCTACCAATATAAGGAGAAGATGCAGACTGGAACGCAGACAGAGGTTGTAACATCAAATGAGATGGAGAGGGGTAGTATAGGCATGCCAAATTTGAACTTTCGATGGGAAAAATGATAACGAACGCGTGTTCCATTTTATTACACCTGACGCTTCAACCACTAGCTTCAAAATTTATCGGGGTCGCTTTTTTTCTCAAAGCTAATTGGCCGTCAATTCTTGGCCAAAGTACTAGATTTTATGAAAGATGTGGTAGAGAGATACTTTTTCGATGTTGTATGAAAATTAAGTGTGTGTGCGTGGTTGCATTTTTTATGGAATTCAATTCTGATATATATAAAATGTCTCTGTCTAATATTCGACATGATGATACACTCACATGTGATGTGCTTGAAGTTTGGTCATTTTCGAATGCCAGCCACTTTAGTTTAACTAAGGAGGTCTTTTTTATTATACGCCTTCAAGCTTAAGTAATCTATCTAATAAACATATATAGAAGTGTGTTGGCTGATGTAAGTCCAAATACCAAAAAAAAAAAAATGTATAAGATTTGAATCTTAAACTCTTACACTCAAATTCCAGCAGTCAACCATTAGGTCAAGGTCTCATTAGTTTTCTATTTCATGCCGTGCCAAAATAAAGAACGTTCTTTAATATATGCATGTGTAACGTAATCTTTCACATAGACGAATCAAGAAATCAAGGATTCTGTCTATACAATTGATTCATTAGCATTGCTCTGTCATTGGGCTGATATTCTCCTCTATTGTATTAATTTTAAGTTTAGTTTGCTTTATCCCATGCTAAGCTGCGAAAGCCTATGCTTCATTTTGTATTGGTTAACTTTATGGCTCGTGCCAGGTGTCATTGATGTTCGTACGTTGCAAGCTCGCGATGCCTTTTTATGCCACTGTTGTCGAATCGAGTTCTTTCCATCAATCACCGACAAGAGTGCATTGGTGATCTCTTATCAAAATCCAATATTCGATAATCTTCATTTCACTTCCACTAAAATCAATGGAAGCAAAACTAAATGCATGTGCTTCATATTCCACTACTAAACATCTACATGCGATGAAGTCATTCTTGGGTTAGCTCTTGAGCCTAAAGCCCACTTCTAAAGTTTAGACATTTTTGTTTAGGATTTAGTTTTGCGTTTGTTTTGAGAAAACATTTATCCTTAATCGTCATAATTAGCTATTTGTGTTAGGAATCTTGACCATTTCACATCTCTGTTACTCTTGATTTTAGATATACTAGAGTTCAATGTCAAGAGTTATGATCACGAAAGAGGCGAATGATAGAGAACTATACACGTGGTAGGTCCATGAAAAGTTATTAATAATATGAAATGGGAAGAATGTAGAAGATTTATGAATTACATTTATAAAGGATTCATGAATAGATATTTATGAATATAATTTATAACCGAGCTACATGAATTTCTCTTTTGAAGGTTACAAAAGGATGTATTCTCTATTCTCTTTGTGCATCTAATCCAAGAAAATACTATTATATCATATGAAGGTTGAGTGAGGAAAATGACTCTAAAACTCTTCGGGTTAGGGATGGCAACGGGGCAGGTCAGGGATCCCATTCCCGTCCCCAAACTTGATAAAAAATAATCCCCGAACCCGACCCGATTCTCGATTTTTTTTTCGGGAATTCCCCGACCCGATCCCCGATTTAGTTTTTCATCCCCGATTTACTCTCCGACTTTAAAACCTGACCCGATCCTTGAAACCCAACTTTATACCCAATCCACGATCCTCAAGCCTTTTTTTATATTATACTTTTAATTTATATTCTACAAAAAATTATATATATATATATAAATTATTCGAGGCGGGTTTGGGGATGGGGATCCCATCCCGTCCTTGAAAAAATCATCGTCAAGAATTCCGGAACCCGAATCTAATCCCCGAACCCGAACGAAGAATCCCCGACGAGGCCCCGAACCCGCGGGGAAAATTGCCATCCCTACTTCAGGTATAGGCACAAGGTAGGTCTAGCTAGAGTGTTACAAGAGTGTGCATAATTTTTAGGGGGAGAGATACAAGGTTCATAGATGTGTAAAAGGATATAAATTTTGGATTCAAGGGCTCAAGGTGGGCATAAACTTGCATCGGTACAAAAGAACATTTTTATAGTAGTTAAAAAAGATGTTCAATGGTGGTTTCTATTTATTGTCATTATGATTCTTGTAAAAAAAAAACTAAAACGAATTTGCCATAAAAACAAAGCAAAAGAATGAATATATGCTATGAAAGGTAAATAGTTAACTTTAAAGGTTAATATACAATGACATTGTAGGATAAAATCACCATCATAACTATAACTAGAGTTATATTTCTTTTTTACTTAACAATACACAATCACTCATTTGATATAATTCCCACCATACTCAAGCTTTATTAGTGCTTGGTGGTACATAAGTTACACATGGTAGTCATATAAATTAGAACAATTATCACCATTCTTAATACAATATGTGCACAAACATAATTGATAACATGTATATACACACTAAAATTGTCATATATATGGAAATATCAATTCCATATTTACACTTGTGAACACAAACCCTAAAAGCTAAGATCTAGCTAGGTATATCAATGATGATTGCAACCATTCAAGCTTAGGATTGATATAATCTAACCATTTTCTTCTAAACTCATCTAATAGTGTTGTACTTAGAAAGGCACCATCTTCATCATCCGAATACAAATACAATATAATAGAAAAGTAGTGTGATCACTTATTAAGTATATGTTAGAATCACCATCAATGGTGAAAATATAAATAAAGATTGTGGTCATCAGCATACCTAACTTTTTATGTCCCATCTTCTATCTATAATGTCCCTTATGACTCAACAACTGTAATAATCATAATCAATTTCATTTTTTTATTGCAAACATTTTTTAGTGTTTCTTTTGTGAACCTAGGGGTTCTTAAGGAAATCAAGTGAGAAATTAAGTAATCAAAGAGTAATGAGAGGAAATCTTAAAAGAGAGAGGAAATGGCAAAACTAAGAAACTTTTAGAATTTCTAACATGGGTACAAGACCCCACATATATATATAGGCAAGACTGGGAATGGGGAAAATACTATGTGGTAAGGAACATCCAACCATCTCTAGTTAGCAAGATAGACTGATCTTTATTAGAATGTGAGGGTGTCTTGATGAACAGGCATACCTAGCGATATTTGGGTTGCCCTTCTTTTATTGGGATGACACTGCATAGGCTCAAATATGTTAGTTTGAGAAAGACCTATATAATCATTCTCTTTAAAATTTTATCCATATCATCAATCATTCTCCTGGGTAGGTCGCTAAACTTCAATGGTTTGTTACTAGCCAAACACGAGCTAGCTAGTTGCTCCCTCATAGTAGATAAGCCAAACCTTAGTGATTTGTTGTCTGTTATACCCCATTTTTAAAATCCTTAATTATGAATTGATAATTATGTGTAATAAGTTATAATAGTTATTTTAGGTGGTTTTATACTAAATGTGATATTAAAATTTTATTTCTATAGATATAAATTACATTATATAATATCCCTAATTTGTTAACTAGATAATTTTGTTTTGAAGACAATGAGGAAGCGTTTGAAAAACAAAACTGGGGAATATTATCACCACATCCACCATGAGAGAGGTGTAATGATTACCTAACTCATGCCTGATTTAAGCTAAAATGGAACTACGAACGAAAAGATGCATGATTATAATAACATTATAGTAATAATAATAATAATGAATATGAGAATGATAATATAGAAAGGAAGGAGTATGAGAGTGTAAAAAATTAAAGTACATGAACCAAAGCTAAGGTTGAAATAACTAAAAGAACAAAAATTTCCCAATGTTGTAGGCATAACATATCTAGCCAATTAACTTAACTCTTAAGCACAAAATATCAATCTCCAACCCCAAGTAATAGCCAACTAATGACCCGTGTCATTATCCTCAGCATACTTTAACTTAGAATCATACCCATGCAAATCGTCCTCTTCTCCCTGAACCATAAGTTGGATCATTATAGTGACCATACAAGTATAATATTAGTATGGTGAAGTATTGGTAAAACAGACTACCTACAATATGGTTAGGCTCATGTAGCATATTGAAGTCACATAGTAGCATGGTGACAAGCATACCAATATAAATTAACACTCAGCATCATGGCATTAATACAACAAGGCATTCTTATATGGAGATTGTGGAACAGTAATAATATAATAAATGCATGGTAACCACATAATATAAACCATATTGCACATCCTCCTTTAGTGATCACATAGTTTTTAATTATGAAAATAATTAGTTTAACCACACATAGTTCTCTAGCATGGACGAAATTCATGGAAGCATATGACACAATGATATACCACACCTAGCACACGGTGCTAGGATACATCAAATGGGCTTTTCTTCAAGGATACCACACCCTCCACACATTAATTACACCTACTATAAGGAATAATAAAAAATGGGATACCACACCCACCACACATTGTCGAAGTACATCAATGGAGCTTATACTAGGATACCTCACCCACAACACCTTGAATGCCTCTACCGTAAGGGATAAAATTTAGGGATATCACACTTGCCTAAACAATAGATAATAGAAAGTGCTAGGGAGCTTATATTAGGATACCTCACCAACTATAGCTGGACACCACTACCATGTCGGTTTACCATAGTATAATCCTATACCTCAAATATATGTACATACCCCTACCAAACACAACCTAGTAGAGAAAGAAGCAAGTATTGAGTGAAAATATAAACCATAGGATGACTTGGCCACTAACTCCCAATCCGCTACCTTGAGAATCAGAGAAAAAGACTCAAACAAAATATTATTCCATTATTATTAATTACCAAGTGATATCACAAATCGCATATTAGTTCCATAAATAACTAATTAGGTATTTCCGACTAATGACACAAAACAAAAATAAATTCCATTATTCCTTAAATTGGGTGTTTCCAAGTGATAACGCAAACACATTACAAGGCATAAAAGCCATCAAATAGGTGTTTAGAGATGACAGCAAGAATAACCTATTGAAGTCCCCAATATCATCATTATGATTATTATTAAGTCATAGGTAAACATGGTTGTAATCATAACTTAAATTTTGTAATTACACGGAGGTATTAACATAAAAATACCCAAAACAAGAATAATAGCTAACAATGAACTGGGTGGAATACAATCGAGCTAGTCAATCAATCTCTAGGAATAGTTGATTGGTATGGTTATTCCAGACCTAAACCAAAACTAAAACTAGCTAACTAGTTGACTAGTTGGTATCACTAACCAACGCTTCATAGAAAACTAATTGATGGGTTTAGTCTAACCAGTTGATGGGTCTAAGGAGAGACTACACCACTTTGGTTATAAGGTTGCCTATCAATGGCTTTGGTAAACTGATCCATTGCTCATAGGGACCAATTGACTGGTTAATCGAACCAATACCCTAATCTTGCAATTAGCCAATCAAAATTTCAAAACCATGCAATATTTCACACAACCAGTTGATGGGCTCAATGAACCAAATAGTTGGTCTAAGTAAAACAACACTCAAACTTGCGATACAGACACCAAAATTTACCATATTAATTCTAGCATGTTGCTATGCTATAAAATACATAAAAAGAAATGTTGTAGATATAGAATCACATTTGTACATGGTAATGTACCAATTTAAATAAAATCATACATAAACTTCCAAATCATGCATAAAATCAAATAAAAAAAACAATTATAAAATTACAGGAAGAAACTCTACCACATGCTCAAATTATAGAAAACAATTTACCCATGCTCAACACAGAATCACACCAAGAGTATGGAACCACAATATGAAATGAATACCTCAATTACATTAAAGATAGAAGTATCTTAACTTGAAGCAATTATTCCAACACAAAACTCCTAAGTTGACGATTGTCTACCAAGACTTCAATTCTTGAGAGAATCAAGAGTCAAAACCATTAAAAATCCTTTTTAAAACTCCATTAAAATAAAATAAATCAAAAGTAGAAGAAGAATATGAAGAACAAAAGAACAACTCAACCTTTTCTAAAAAATAGAAATTAAAGGAAAATGGAGCTAGATTCTTCAACCTTTCTCAAAACTTTAATTCTTCCTTACTTATGAAAAATAAGGGAAAACTAAAGATAAGATTATAAGAAGAAAAAAGAGATAATAGCTTGACCAAAGAGGGAAAGAAAATAAGACCAACACTTTATTTTTTTCTGAATAGAATGGAAAAAGAAATAAAAATGGAGAAAAATCAACATCTAGCAAACTTCACTTTAGGAAAGGAATAAGAGAGCAAGGAAAAAAGGTAAGAAGTGGAAATAAATCAGGGATGGAGCTTATAAAAGAGAGATATAGTTGAAATCTACAAGAAAGAAAAAGTCAAGACTGGTATGGTTGAGTGTGGGCAACTAAGGTGTTAGAGAAGACATGATGGCATAATGGAGGTTGAGTGTAGTCATAAAGAGGCATGACAAAAGGTTGGTAAGTCATGGAAGGGGTGAACAAAGTCAAACATACATCCAAGCTGCCAAAAGTGAGAGGAAAGTGAGGAAGAAGAGAGAATGTAAGATATCCCTCAAAAAATGCTTTTTAGGAAAATTTAGCGAAATAAAAATCATAGAGTTATTTAAATAATATAAAAATATTCCCAAACCACCAAAATATACTCATTAGCATAAATACATTATAATTAGATGTTTTCATAAACAATAGAATGGGATTTGAATCAAAATAAAAAAAATGATCTGAAATCGCTAGATATCTAGTTGATTAGTTTGAGAAAACTAGTTGACTAGTTCATCGAGAATAAAATTGTCAATATTTGAGCGTACCAGTCAATCGCTTAGGGAAGCCATTCGATCAGTACACCTAAAATTTATATTTTTATAATAATTTCAATCCCTTTTCAAAACCAAAACTAATTGATCTTATATCAACATAATTTAAACATATTTTGAAGGATTTTAGGATGAGGTGTTACATATTAGATTAAAATTTGATAGAAATTGAGTTATTGAATTTATCCTAGTGTAGACTCTAACCATTATCGAGTAACCCTAATTCCAAAAAATAGATATTTTTACCCCTGTTTATATTCCTAAATTATTACTCTACCCTATACTAGATTGTGGCCATACCCTATTCCCTTTACCCTAGTGTGACCTTACCCAACACCATACCTCTTTCATCTTTCTCTATCCCCCATGTTTCCCTCTCCTATGTTTTTCTCAACACTCCACTTCATGCCACTATCCATTTAAGTGCTCATCCTCCCATTTTTTTTTTTATCATGTATTAACCCCTAAGTGATGTTTTTTTTTCTTCTCCAACCCCTAAGCTTCCATTCACAAGGTATCCCTAGTTTTCTCCTTTGTTGTTTCACCATTATCATTTAAACCTTCTATGTCGAGTTTTGCAACCCCACACTACCTCCCCTTTTACTGTGTGAGTAACTCATGTTGCTTTCCCTCTTATTATGTAGGAACTTCACACAACCTCTCTATGTTGTTGCTTTTTCCTTGGCCTTGTGTACATGTGTTTTTGCTCCCCCTTATGTTACATCAATCTTAAATGTTACTCCCCCTTGGCCTACATGACTTGTGGATGCTACCCCTACCCTTATTACATGAGAAAATCATGTTGTTAAGCCTTTGCAACATGAGTTTCTCCATTGTTGCATCATTAATACATTATCAACTTTTGTAGTCTCCTTTGGGCCAGTTAAATCCTAAAATTTTTCTAAATTGTTTTAATTAGTTTTGGTTTTATTATATTATATTCTAATATGTTTTTTATTGTGTTTATGAAAGGATTTTGAAGAGTTTGAGTGGATATTGGATAAATCTTTCTTTAATTATTTGCTTGGATAAGAGGTAATTGCAACCTTCTACTAAGATGTGATTTCATGTGGTGACACATAAAAGTTATTATGTATTTAGGGTATGATTTCTGAATGAGTTTTGAAATGATATATGTGCATGTTATACACTAAAGTTTTACATTAGATATGCAAGTGTTGTTAATTGGGGAGAAACATTAAAGTATGATATTAAAGAATTAGCAACTATTTGACAGGTTATTAAATATAAGATATACTCATGTGTTTTTTTTGAACGATTAATATATTCATGTCTAAGGTTTTATTAGGATTTATATTCTTGCCAAATTATGATGTGATTTCCATTATTATCATTGTATGGTAGTTAGGGTTGATACAAAGAGAATGAAAAGCTTGCACACATGATTAGGGTTAGTGTCCAATAATTGTTATTTGTATGCTCCAAGACTAGAAATACTTCCTTACATGCACCATGATGTTACTTTCCTTATAAAATGGCATCTTATGTTATAAAAATGAATGTAGGTGTTGCATGGAATGTATGACATATTACAAATGCATGATTAGGGTTTGTGGACGTACCTCACTAAATACATGAAAAGTGGACAATATAGTCAATCACAAAATTATAAAGATTACTTATGTACTAAAATATTTTAAATCATTATTTTTAGTCTTTTAATGAAAAATCCTCATAATAATAATATTTGGATAATAATGGTGAAATTAGGGTTTTGATGGCACTTTAGTCATTTTTAATCTAATGTATCTTTTATAAATAATTAAACATAGGATGACCTTAGACTTTTTATATATTGACCTTAGTATTTACTTTAACCTTGACCTAAACTATTGACCTTAGGGTTTACATGGAATATTGGAAAAAAGGGGAAAATTGATAAGTATGGAATGAGAATTCTTATGCTATGTGTGAAATATGCGATCACCCTATAATGTGCTAATACTTAAAGTGAAAAACCTCAAGTTTAGAAATAGTTTCTCTCTAGGGGTATCTACCCTATATATATGGCAGGAGCCCTTAGTTTGTTTGGTTCATTGGTGTGTTGTTGTGTCCGAGTAAGTCCATAGTCTACTCTATAAGTGGCATATGGGCCCTATAGGGGATATAGTTTTTTAATGATTAGGTGTCCTAGGTGGGGAGGATACTTTGTATCCTTGTATACCAGTATGCCCAAATTGATGTTATGGCTCTTGGTTGGATGGTTGGGAGGTTATCGTGATGCTTTGTGTGCCGGTATAGCCGGTGTACTTTTATGTCATTGGGTTATTATTATATCCCCCTCAAGTAATTAAAATTGGAAGTAAAGATTATGTAAGAATGTAAATGGTCTGATTTGATCACTATTTTGGTAGGTGTCATTTTGCACTACCTAGTTTGGTATGTGGCTTGGTGGTTGCCTTAGCACCCTATCTTAGTTTAGCAATTGATTTAGGTGTGGTTTTTCAGTAGCTATTAGACTTGTGGATCTAGTAGTTTCCTTAGTACCTTGCCTTTGGTACGTGGAATTAATTTGATTATATTAATTGTGGCCATTCTATGATCACATGATTTTCCTAATATATCCCCAGCATTTTATTACCTGTATATTTCATGTGGCTTTGCAGGTTAGTCTTTTGTAATGGTTCAATCAATGTCAGAGTACTAATGTGTTTTGTTCACAATCCCCTACATATTCAATCCGCGGTGTTTACCTTGCAAGAATACTTTGAGGGTTAGGTTTACTAGCATATGTTAAGGTTGAGAGTTAGGTCTATCCGATGCTCGCACCAACATCATTTGATCTGGACATTCTTTAGACTCTTATGTTCTTTTCAATTTTCTCCTTTTGTTATAATGTAACCAAAATTCTTGATCCTTTTGTATTTCTTAGGACAAAGTTAATTTGTAATGAAATTGTTGTTTTGTCTTTCATTGTAAATGTTATTGAAGTAAAGTAACATTTTAGCCTTAGAATTTAGTATAAAAATAGTAGAGGAGGGTGGAATTATACTGAGTGTAGTGGTAACACCCATTATTATTATTTTTAGTTTGCCATTCCACAAAAAAATAGTAAAAATGGGTGTAACAGTTCTATTTTTACGATTGAAAATTTTTGTTTTACAGTTGTAGCATATGATTATTGAGGGCTATTACCGTAATTGACATAAGTCTTGTTTGCCCAACCATTCTTATATCAATTACAAGGCTAAATCATTTATGGTAAAATAAGGAATTTAGAAATGGGGGAAACATTTATAGTTCAATGTGAGTTTGGAGGTTAATTCTGGATTACAATAATGAAATACAAAGTAAGGGTTACCATGGATCAAAGAGTTCAAAAAGGTATCCAGGTAAATACATCAATCGGATAATATAACTCTCCACCCAAACACCTAATACAGATAATAGGTCACTCATCCCCACAGTGCATCAAAAGTTGTATAGTCATCTAGTAGATCTTTCAAGATCTACACACAAGAAGCAGGGTCTCTTGCTCATGGGAATGAGCAACACCCATGAAGAGGTTGGTCAGTATGCTATGTACTGAGTAAGGTAACAATACTATCAAATCAATGATACAAATAACACATGCATTCACAATTGATGATAAGTACACATTTAAACAAAAGAAACATCCTATAAGATAAACATTGATCCAGGCCTCTTTATTAGATATAACCATTTTCATTCTTTTATAAATGTTGAGTTCAGGAACCCCACTATTCTTAAACAAGTGGAACTATCTAAAGTACCTTTTCAAGGATAATACACCTGAGCCACTATTATCATCTGACGGAATGGATATGAAAACATCACCTTCTTGAAACAAAACACTCCCGAGACACTATTATCCTCTGATGGTCCAAACCTGGTATCGCATTAGGTTAGGGAGCTGGGCAGGAATAGCTCCTCTGCATCCCAAAGCACGCTGCCCTCCTAGGCATGCAACACTAAGTAATTCAAGCCAACCCACATTACTTACTAACGGTGAATAATACTCATGTACTCTTCCACTTTAAGTCATTAGTATCTTATCCATAGGTTATATAATTATATTTTCATTCACGATGAGTAGCACCCCCACTATTCATAATCCGATAGAATGGAGTAAAACACCTTCTTGAGATAAAATGCTTCCGAGCCACTATTATACTCCACTGGACCAGATAGATATCAAACATCATCTTCTTAGGACAAAATGCTCCTATGCCACTATTATCCTCCAAGGGAATGGAAATAAAAACATCATATTAGCCCTACTCACATTCTATTTTACTTTAAATGATTAATATCTTATTCATGATTGACTCACAGGCATTAAACACATTGAGGATGATAAACATGTCATGTAGATCATTAGGTCGATCTCTAGGGTTAAGATCCTTAATTTCCTCAAACCCTAATTTCACACTCCTATCATAATTCTCTCACATTTATCATCCAACCACCAAATATAATATGTCATTCTCATTGATATCTTATCCAAATTTCAAGGTCTAACTCTTGCATCTTACACATACAATAATAACCTTATCCCAAAGTACTACTCACAGAATTACCGAAACCCTAATTTCACAAGTTAGTCATAATTCTTCCCATGAGACTTATATGATTACCAAATTCAATATACATCCTTATAATTTCAACACTAGAAACATATCCAAAATTGTAAATTAACTCTAGGGTTTTATATATAGGATAATAAGATTATCATTATAGGTTACTATGCCCTAACTATACCATTATCTCATTTTGAGGAACCTAAGACAAACAATAGTCACTCTAAACTCTTCTCAAGATATCATTACCATATTTTAATACATATAACATATTACAATACTAAAATTTCCATATTAACTCATAATGACCAAAATGCTCATATGGATAACCGATAGCCTTTATTTTATAAACACATTACAATAGGAGAAAGGAGGAAGTAAAAATAAAAAGGAGAAAGAAAAGGAAAAGGGCGAAAAAGTTTAAGATTAGTTTTAGATAATTTTAGATTAGGCAAAATAGCTAGGATTAGTGATAAAATTTATTGAAATTAAGATCGAGTTACGAAATATAAATTTTCTAGGTCAAAGATTTGGATGAGATTATGCTTTTGGGATTAAGAAAATTGGTCAAGTTTAAAATAATATTTTATTAATATTGGAATCAAATTAGGGTATTATCGATGGAGGATTAGGTTAGATAAAATTTTGGGGTATTATATTGGGGGTGTTACATTGGCTGCCCACATTGTAAGTTTACAAAAAATGATATATTTGTTGGGTATTTATAAATAAAATAATAGAAGGTCATCGGTGAATTACATATGAAAAGATTAACTTGAAGTCCAAAATTATAAAGTAACCGCCAATTGACTATAAAAGAAAATATCATTGGTCACTTACAAATGAAATTCCATAGCAATACCACTGCCCCCTTAAAGGTACAATAATATAATGATCGTGAAACACTTACAAATAATAAAAACGACTTATACATATATTTAAAAAAAATTGTCAATAACTTGAAAATATAATAGTAGAAATATCGTTGGATATTACTCTTATAAATTAGCAAATGTTGGAGAATCAAATCCCATTAGCAGTGTTTGGGACTAAGTGGTTCAAAAATTCATTGCCCTAGATTCTTGATGGCCATGAACTTATAATAGGTTGGAGCTTTAAAGTAGGAATATTTTTTTCCCTGGTAAATGTTTGACATCCTTGACATCACTATACAATGACCATAGCATCTTAATACATTATATTCCAGTAATATCCGTAGCACAAAACTTTGGCCATAAGGGATATAGTATTTTAATGCAAGCCACATATAATGGCATAGACTTTCTCTAATATCCCCTACCCCCTTGTTTGAGGTAAACATTTAAGCACTAACATAGTATGAGATTGCCTATATCACTCTCCATTGGAAACAAAAAATTTCATAACTTTTCTTATTTACTTAATGATGCAGGAGCATATAGTGCATCTAGTGATCCTCAAAATAATGAAGAATTATCATTTTTAATAATGGAAACGATCATCTTAAATATTCTTGATGATATTTCTATCCTTGATATTGAAAATACTTTAAGATGTTCATGTAGGTATGTTACATATATGTAAGATGAAGAAGTTAAGATATAAGAAGATACTTAAAGTGTACAATGCATTTGAAGCATGAAAAGCTATGGAATACATAGGATGACAATACAAAAATATGTAGTTGGTGATTTCATTAGTTATATTAGACTTGTTGTAAACCTTAAGATATATTTCATGTAAGCTTGGGTTTTGTTGTAATTTCATGTATGTACCATAGTTGGTTGTAAGGCTTTGTAATGTTTGTCATTAATATCATATAAATGATGATATTATGACTAGGGTTAGGTATTATATAACCTTAGTTCAGGTTAGTTAAAACTAGCTTGAATTAAAGGGGTTAATGGCTAGTTTCCACTACCTTAGTCGGCTAAGTAGTTTGCTTAATCTCCTATGTAAACCCCCTATGTCATTGTACACGCATGTTGGAAGATCATTTTAATAAAATTCACAATTTAATCACTTGAGATTGTCTTTTTTGGAGATTTTATTCTAAATAGGAAGTGCCAGGGGTGATTTTCCTACTTAGAACCTTTGAATGTTTACCGAAACATTCAAAGTTATCCTTTCATTTGATGTTCTAGATTGAATATCCTTTATTCGTAGCTTAATAACCTTTAAGTCGAGCCTTGTTTTCTTCATAAATTCAACCTTGCTGGAAGATAAACCAAAGAACATTCATGATCAATGCTTCCCTCCATTTGATCCACACCGCTTAAAAGCTTTGTTTTTTCCACCAATATCATTCCCTACTCCAATTAATCTATCAATTATCTTATCCATTCACCTAACATAAATATTTTTTTGATCTCCAATTTTTCCTCTCGAGCTCTATTTGTGTTCATTGACCTTATAATCTTATACTCTAAATTAATTGTACTAGTCGACAAAGAGGTATTGGCTAAGGCGTTAGCTACTAGATTAGCCTAAAGGAAAAGTGTTTCATCTTTTCCATCAGGTTCCCCAAGAACTTTTCCATAATATGCTCTCTAACCTCATATTATTCATACACTATATATCTTAACCTTTTCTACCATCTCTTCATGTGCTATTCTAATTACAGCTAGGATTGCTTCATATTTTGCTTCATTATTAGTGTCAAAAAAATCAAATCTCAGTGCGTAATCAACAACAATATCATTTAAATCAATCAAAACTACGCTAGCTCTAGATCCTAGACTACTAGATGTTGTGTCAACATATATCATCCATTTTACTTACTCCCCTAACATCAATGGAGGGTGGATATTGGTATTAAAAAAACATTCAACTATAAAATTGGCCAGAGTTTACCCTTTAATTATAATCTATGTCTATATTGAATATCATACTTGCTCAGCTCAATGCCCCATAACATCATTCTTCCTGAGTTCTCTAGTTTATGTATAATGGTCCATAGATGAATGTTAGTCAAAACTAAAATAGAATGAGTATCAAAATAATGTTTTAACTTCCAATAGGATATTAGCAAGGAGTGGGCCATTTTTCTCCCAATTGGAGTATTATTCTTTAGCATTAGCGAGCACCTTACCAATGTTATAAATTCATATATGTATTTTAGTCTCAACATCCTCTTTAATAAGAACAAAAGATATTGGTTATTTCAACAATGTAAGGTATATGAATAGTTCTTCCCCTTCTAGTGGAATAGGTAGGGTTGGTAATTTAGATAAATTGGCCATCATATCATTGAATGCATTCTGGGACTCCTCTACCCATTAAAAACTATCATTCACTCATAAAAGCTTAGAAAAGGGTAAACTCTTATCTGTTCCTTTAGAAAAGAACCTATGTAATGCAACCAATATTACTATTAGTTGTCGAATGTCTCTTTTTCCCATCAGAAGTTGCATATTGAAAATGGTAGCAACCTTTTCAAGAATCATGTTAATGCCCCCTCTATGACACCATGAACCCTAAGAATTTACCAACGCCAACTCCAAACACACACTTAGTAGGGTTTAGTTTCATTGGGTATATCCTTAGGGTTTTAGAAATAGAATGGATTTTTCTTATTTAGGTTTCCTTTTTCTTCCTTTTCACAAGTATGTGATCTACATAAGCCTCTATTTGTTTCTAATATTCCCGTAAAAACTCACATTTACTGGCCTTTGAAAAGTCTTCCCTATATTTTTTAATTCATACCTTACAACAATAAAGGTTGTTTTTTATCATAAAGGTGGTTTTCTCTTTTTCAGTGTTAGCACATTTACTTTTATGGTACCCAAATAAATCATCGATAAGCATTGACCTTTCCTACCATATCGTGGAGTTAATCAACTAGTTAATCTAACTTTCCTCACAAATAACAAGGATTTTTTTGCTTGGAAAGTGTTGAACTTGGACATAATCCCCCCTAAAATCATTGAGCATCATCTTGACACAAAACATGGATTTAAAATACAAAAGAAAAAAAATTGTTAAATTATAAACATATAAAGCAATAAGAGAGAAGGTGGAAAATTTGCTTTCTTCAAGTTTTATTTGGCAGGTAAAATATGTTGAATGGATAACCAACCCAATCATTGTGAAGAAGTCTAATAGAAAATGGAGAATGGGTATTGACTTCACTAAATTAACAAGAGCATGTCCTAAGTATGGTTACCTTTCCTAGGGATATTTATGTCTTCTAATAGCAAGATTTCTAGCAGTTTCTTAGTTTTTAGCCTCTTGGGGGTTTTCTTTACTTCTATAGAATATCATTATCTTTTAATCCTTAAATCTCCCTAAACCTTTCTCTATCCTCCACTAATTGGGAATCTCATTAGGTGGAGATACGAAGAAATCTTTTCATTTCCCATTTCACGATGTCTAATGGTAAAATAAACTCCAACTATCACAATGCCTAGTATAATCATCAATTTTTTACATTAATAATACTAAAGGAAATCTAGGGAACATGTATGTGAAAAGCGTTTGAGACCAACCTTGTTGGCCTAACCCTCTCATGCTACACTTCTTTACTCGAATACTAAATTTCTTTTTTGTATACAAGCCAATGAACACTTTTGTCCAATAATTTGCAAGTAATCAAAAACCAAAAAAAAATAGACAATCTCTTTAGGATAAAATAAGGAATCAATGAAAATATTTGAAAGTATGTTAATGAATTCAAAAGGGAGAAGGTTTGAATCCCAAAATTCTTTCTGGACACTATAGTGACAACCTTCATGAAGGGCTTGTTGTTGCACTTTGATATTTATTAGGAGCTAACGAAGTACCTTGAATAGACTATAGAGGATGCCTTTATGAAGGTCTATATCCATATAAAATTGGAGGATGAAAGTTTTAAATAATCACCACTACTAGACAATTTCAAGTATGGGGATAAAGAAGATCGAGATGTATTGGTCATTGTAGTATAGATTCTAGGCCTTATGACATAGACCAATAGATGTGGTATATGTGTGATTCACAAGACCCCCACCCAATTATCTTGTTACTTCCTAAAAGCTCAAAATTTACCTCGTTGAAATTATGAAGAATATAAGTGATGCAGACCGATGGCATGGTAAATGCAAATGAGCCATCGAGAAACATGATGCAACTAAGTGTTACTAGTTCCATGCAAATTATGGCCACATTATTGTTGACTACATAGCCCTAAATTTTAAAGTGGCAAGTGATAAAAATTATGGCCTCGACATATATCCTAGAGATAAAGAGAAGAGGATGACCTCTAAAAATGAACAGAGAAGGAAGAAAACACTAGTGTCCCAAATATGCCCAAGCTACTATAGAACACCAAGACAATCAATGTAATCATGGGTGGGTTCAAAATCAATGGATTTATGGTCTCTTAATCTAAGAGACGCACTCGGAAAGACTTCAAAATGAAACATAGGCTTCACAACATGGTCAACCTAACTCCATTTTACTAACATATCACCTTTATTGTAAGTTTTTACATAGTAAAATAGCTCCCCACATACTCAGGGATGAATTAAATATCTATAATTTTTACCAATTTCAAAAATTCAGAAGATATTACTACTAATTTTCTTGTTAGATAAAGTAATGCATATCATAGATAAAATAATACAAGATCTCTCAAATGAAAACCATATTATGGTTCAATATTAGATTATTACAATATTCTATTTACTTTGTCACATTGATTTAGGGAACCATTTATAATATAACCATTCCTTGAATATTTCCCCTATAGATGGAAAATGGATAATCAACATCACTAGTAAATTGCTAATCCTTAAGCACATATATCGCTTATAGGATGGTGGATTTGACTAATATAGAGTATATTAGGGTTCTCTGGTTCTGACACAACTAGATAGTATAATCAAATATTTTCAAACACTTAGAAACAATAGGTCTTAACTCATGTGATTTTTCATTGTACACATTAATTTATTATTAATTCATAAATCACTCCTTTGCACATATGCATGAATATATTTACTTTCTCATCACTGTAGCACTTTACTTATATTAGCATGGTCTTATCACATAGGGTATTGATTAGCATTGTTATCGGAGATATTAAGTATTATTGAATTCATTACAACAATTTTTATTGTAATACCCTTAATTTTAGCTAATATTTATCCTGAGTAATTATATCTTAACCTAATTATAATCTTAGAAACTTAATAAATTTACCTTACCCTAATTCCTTAATCTTAAATCTTAACTTAACCCTAATCTTTATTTTGATTTATTAATATTTTTAACCTAAACTTAATTCAGAAGGGTTGATAATTAATTTGTCTTAATACCCTAATCTAAATTATTTTAACCTAATTCTAATCCTAAACCCAATCTTAATTCTTCCTCATTTTTCCTTTTCCCCTTATCTCCCTCTCATTTCTTTTCTTTTTTTATTTCCCATGCCCAACCTTCTTTTTTTTTCCTTCCTCCTCTTCTTCTTGCATGAAACATTCCCCAAACCATGACTTCAGACATGCTTCCAACCTACACCCTATCCTCATTATCGCCTATGCCTTATGTTATTGGATTTACTTGAAAATAAACTATAAGAAAATGGGCATATAGCATCAACAATCTATCATCACCATAAAAGAAATATAGCAACGATCAATCATAGTTATAAATACAGCAGTGATGCTGAATAGTTTGAGGAAAGTTGTCATCGTTATAATTTTTTTATGACGATATTGTCATGGCTATAAATTTTACTGAGGCAATTCCCCCCCTCCCCAAATAAGTCCATCTGAATTTTGTTCCCAAAAAGGTTTCTAGCAACGAAAAATGTCCTCTCTATAGCTCTCTATTGCCGCGACAAGTTTTTTTTTTTAAAATGTGGCAGTTTATTTTTCAAAAAAAAATAATTCATTCAATGCAATTTATAGTGATGACATGTGTCATCTCTATAAAGCTTTATGACGGTGACATGTGTCACGTGCCATGCACGTCATATTTTTTTGCCGTAGTTGAAACCTTTTATGGTGATGAGAATTTACATAACCTTATTAAAAAATTAGACCAAACTCTTCTCTCTATCATCTTTAATAATCTGTCTTGGCATTCCTTCTTATTCTTGTTATTTTTATTGTGATTTAATTTTTTTATATAGTGTGTTTGTAGTATTTATTTATTTTTGTTGGGATTTGAAGGTTAATTTTGGCCAACATCACTACCGTCGATTCCGCCACCACTACAACCTCTCACCATCTCTTTAGGGTGTGTTTTTTTTCTTATTTTTATTGTTGTTGCGTGCGTGATTTTTTATTTATTTTAGAAGTAATATTTTTCCCTGTTTTTTAGAAGCCACCGAAAGACTACTGGAGCACCATGGCCGCTGCCAACTACAGCTCCTCTCTACCATTGTTAGTATTTTTTTGTTATTAATGAATATATATATATGATAATGTATAGTAATATGTATGGATTTGTGATATTAATTTGTGTTTCTTTTGTGATTTGTGATATTGATATGTGGTATGGATTAATGATATTGATTTGTGATTTGTGATAATATCATAATGGATTGTATTAGTTATTTGTTTTAGTTTTTTTTTTGCTTATTGTACTAGTATTTAATTATATTAGATTAGATTAGATTAGATATAAAGGTAATAAATCTGAATAAAATTAAATTAAATAAGGTGGACATTAGAAGCAATTGAAAAAGATTACAAAAATGTTAAAGTAAAAATATTAAAGATTAAGCTTATATATCTTATAGTTTTAGATAAATTATTTAAAAAAAATAAATTAATAAGACATAGATTAGGTATAATAATAACATAATATAATTTTAACTTAAAAAATTTAATAATTAATATAGGTACGATAAAAAATATTAGATATGTGTAGATTAAGTATGATATATATTATTGCTGTACATAATCTATATATATTAACCTATATATGTAGGTTTATTTAACTATAATTATGGAAAGTAGATATATATATATATATATATATATATATATATATATATATATATATATAAGTTAATATACATAGATTAAGTATAATAATAACAAAAAATAATATAAATTATACTTTTTAAAAAAATATGATACTTTATTTAAGTATAATTAAGAATAGTATATATATAAGTTAAATATATTAGATTAAATATAAGAAATAATTAATTGAATTTAATAGATGAATTAAAAAATATGTTTAAATAACAGATTAAGTATAATAAAATGTAATCAAAATGATAAATAAAGTATAAGAAAATATATTCAAAATAATAATCTCAATATAATAAATTAAGTATAGGAAAACATATCACTAAAAAAGGTTAACATAATAGTTTATTTTATATATTTTGTCTCGTTAAGTATTATAATGCTTATAACTTGAAAACTTAATATATTATGTGTGTGTGTGTATAGAAGGGATATTCAAATGTAAACTACAAGTTTAAATGAGAATTGAAAACTATTATTATCATCCCTTATATCCAACCCCTAAACCTTAACCAAAACCCTAAGCTCATATAACAATAACCCTAGACCCCTGACCCTAAACCCTAAACCCTAAACCTAAAATTTAACCCTATCCCTAAACACTAAACCCTAAATACTAACTATAACAGTAACCCTAAATCCTAATCCTAATCCTAACCTCTAACCCTAAACCCTAACCCTTACCCTAACCCACAACCCTAAACCCCAAATAACTCCAAACCTTAACCCTTATAAAACCAAGTAAAGAAAATTTTCATTTAGTCTTAATAATAACAATAAGTCATTAGATAGTTTTCCCTTTTATAGGTATTGGAATGTCTTGCTTACCTATCGTGTGTTTTCCAGCCAAATGAATTTGAGGAAGATGTATGCAGGCGATGTGTTGACTTATGGTCTTCTACTGACATGATTGTATTTTTTATTCAAGTTATAGTTTCTTAGGTGGATACATGTACAATATTAAAATGCATTATTAAATTCGCTTCATTTTTTATAGGCACAATGAGAGAAGAAAAAAATTAATAGGGCAAATTTGGTTGATGCCGGTCTCCATGGTTTAAGATCTGTCTCCATATATCGATATAAGAAGGTATAGAATATCATATTTTAATGATATTTTTTGTCATAATGCCACTAAGTTGTTGCTTTCACTAAAATGAATGGCTAATCTAGAAACCCAGCAGCTGCCATCACAGATTGAAACTTACTAAGATTTGCACACAAGAAATGGGGAGTAGATCTCTAATGACTCAATGAAATGCTATATAAGTATTTTATTTTACTGTTATACATAATATTATTATTCTAAAATAATTAATTCTTAAAATTTTAATCGTTGGTAAAAATGGTTTCTCTTTGCGAGTAGGCATCTCAAACTCAAGCAACAATAGAGGAAGGTTCAAGAAACGAACCACAATTAATTAATGAGATTCTCATAGTCAATGAAATTTTGGGGCAATTTTGTGGGTTTAGGAAAGGTGTTGGATGCATAGTGCTAGGCTCTTCTTCGTCCAGTGCTTCTATCTATAGTTGTGCTTCAAAATTTGAGCCTTACACATTTTAATCTACTACCACCTATCCTGATCCCAGAATTGGTGAAATATTGGAGTTGTTTCAAAGCCACAATGCTAAGATGGATCATTTGAACAGATGCATTGATAATATAATGCAATACATCCCTCCTAAACCTTTACAACCTCTGTAGCCTTCTCAGGACAAGACAAAGATAATGACTTTTTTAATGTACATTTTAGTATAGTTGTAGACGATATAATATTTAATATTATGTAAAACAATTGAAATATTTAAATTTATTTATCACAATTATATTTTAATATATATTTTAAATAATATATGCCTATGTGTACTCGTACTTTAATCATTAGAAATCTAAAATAAAAACTATTATCGCTATAAGCAGCTAAAATGTCATGACAAAAATATTTTCCTTTTTATTTTTTACTAAAAAAGATTATATATTTCACTACTAAAAAGGTTTATGGTAATGAAATGTCATCACTAAAGGACTTAACATTAAATATAAAATAGTCTAAATTTTGAAATATGTTGATACAAAAAACATATATTGCAATGACATGTCATTGCTATGAAATTCAAAATTTTGAAAAAAGTCAACACAAATTTGAATTAAGTTATCACAATATACAGTTTCGGCATCATCTCTTGTCATTGCTATAAAACCTATAGCAATGACACATCTGTCATCACCAAAAATATTTCTAGGGACAAATTTATTGTGACGACTTATTAACAGCGACAAGTTGTTGTTATAGTTCAATAACGATGATAATATGGCTTTCAACAATGATAATTGTTGTCGCTATACACACATTTTCTTGTAGTGATATTTCACACCATACTTCCCTTCTCCCTCCTTTAATGCATGTACTTACATATATATATATATATATACCTACATACTTGCACATCTAATACCTCCAATTGCCTCTTTCTCTCCCTCCATTTTCTGTCAAAGAATAGCAACAAGCGTAACCTCCTTTTCATTCCCTCCCCCCTTTTTATTGTTTCCAAAAATGCCACAACACCCGAGCACTACCTACCCTTGCCAATCCTAATTCATTTATACTATCCAAACACATCATTCCCTCTCCCCACCCATTGGCCAAAAACACTAAAATAGTCCCCTAGCTTTGGCAAAAATCCCCAAATCCCAACTTGTTCCTTTTGGCCAAAATCATCAAAGCCTCCCCATTTTCTTCCTCTCCTTAAGCACCTGTGATCCACACCTTTAAACCCCTATAGAACCAGCCATTTTCACCAAAATCACACCCCTTACACTGGCCAAATCTGTCATTGTACACCCCTTATCAATAGCACAAACTATTGCTATTGCCCCCAACCATTCGTCCATCACTAACGTTCCACCTCTATTTGCTTCAGCCCTTTTATCCATTCCTTCCCCTTTAGAAACACTCATTGGTGCCATTCCACACCCCTTATAATGTTATATTGTACCTTTGCCACCCCATTAGCTTCTATACTTGTTGTTGTTCCCCTTTCTTTTGTTGCGTAAAGTTTTACCGGACACTTTAGGCCCTAGTGATTCAATTTTTGGTCAATTCTTTCAATCTTTGTTACCTTTGCCTTTACTTGTTTATATCCTAATTTATAATTTTGTTTCATTATTGTTTTCTTAGGTTATTTTACATAGGTTTTGGAGGAGATGGGATAAGAAATACATGCTTAGAGACTAGTGTCCATTTCAATAAGGATACAAGTTGTAGTTATGGTTTATGTGCTAAATTTTATGTATGATTGTGTGTTTTGTCATACTGTTATTATTATTATTTTTTTAATTATTTTTAATATTATGATGTGGTAATGTTATTGGGACCTGCTATTATGATAATATAAAAAGTATATCACAAAAAACCCTAGCTTAGAGATGTGTATCCTTACCAAAATATACATTAGTATAATAGTGAAATACTCATAAACACCTCCTTTAATAACACCTTATGATCATTTATCAACAAAACTAAGAATGGTTAGGAAAAATAATATTAGAAAAGGAAAAAGGTAAGGAAAAGTGGAAGAAGAAATAAGTTATGAAACTAAGGTAGGATAAGGAGGGAGGATGTGTATGGTGGAGTAAGGGCTAATTCAAATCCTAACATTGGAGGAAGATGGTTGCATGAGGGTTGAACATATCAAGCGGAAGGAATTATAAGGTTTGAGAATTAGTGAGGGCTTGTTGTGTGAGGTTAAAATGCAACTCAAGGGTGTTAGTATATAGGATTGACATTATGTTGTGTTGGTATTATAAGGTCGTGTGGAAAAAGGAGGGTGGCAAAGTGATGTATGCTTTCAGCTAAGGGGGTGTATTGTGAGTGACTAAAGGTGGTTGGGGATAGTAATGTGAATTCCTAGTGCTAGTGGTGGCCTTGCTATCAGAATAGGGTTGGAAACCCAAGTGCACAATGGGAAAAGATAGGTAAACCAGCTAGAGTGGAAAAAATAAGGAACTAGAGGTTGAATGATAAAGAAACATGAAGAGGAAGAGGGTATATTAGAATTGGAAAATAAATAAATAAATAAGGTGAGAAAACAATGAGGAGATAGGAAAATGATGCTAGGGAGGTAATGTACAAGTAAAAAGGGTATGGGCTCGGAGGAGTGTGTAGCATTGCATAAGTAGGGTTGAACCAAACTAGAAAGAAAAAAAAAGATAATCTAGTTGATAAGGCATGAGGTTAAGATAATATAATTAAACCAATATTAAATTTTAGGTAAGGGTTAAAGAATAAACATCTAAAAATTAAGGTTAACAAATTTTAGGGTGTTACATTAGCATTAAACATGCATTATTTAAGAATTATTTAGTGTTTACTTTGAAAATAATAAAGAACACACTATAAAAAACATAAACCAACGGTAGCTTTCACCCTTAGTGTTCTAGGTAACTTGAGATCGAGTATAGTCCTCATTGTATCTTCTTCCCATTTCCATCATATTTCTAGTATGACATTTTCTGTATTTTACTATTAGAACTCAACTCTTTAGATTTATTTGAGTTTATATTTGTAGGTTAAGCAATTTTTTGCATTTCTTATTTTTGTTTTTTAAAAATTTATCTATGATTAATATTTAATTTTTAATTATATAGGATTTTTAGATTCATCCAAGTTTTGAGTTTTGAGTTTATTAGATTTAGGTTTTATTCCATTTATTTTTAGAAGTTAGATTTCTTAGGTTGTAAGGTTTATTCTATCTATTTTAGTTTTTTAAAGATATTTTATAGGGTATATGAATTATTATTTACTTTAGGTTTATAGTTTATTCTATTTATTTTAGTTTGTTTTAGATTTTTTAGAGTCAAGTGTTTATTATATTGATTTGGAGTTTTTTGTTTGGTTAGGGTTGACTGCTTTTGGTTTAGGCTTAGTGTTAAGGTGACATATGTCTTCTATGGATGTTGAAGAATTGTGTGATTATAGAAGAGTTAGGATTGGTGGCTTATCAAAGGAGAAGAAGGAATGAAGATATTAAAGCAAGAATTGATAAAGAAATCAAATAAATTAACTTTGAATGTCACCCTATCTAAGATTACTCCAAGTATTTTTTTTTAGGTAGGATTATTCAACCACAAAGACAGAATTAACCAAGTGATTTACTTGTATTAAATTTTAATATACTCAACCATCATGTTACAAGTTGCTGACATTATGCTATATATTGGGACCTTACTTTGCTAACTAGCACACTAATTTAGCTACATCACACATAAATGGCTAACTAACACATAAACTAATATTAACAATGTATTTATAACCTATATAATACATAACTCAACAAAGACTATTATAAATAAATTAAGCTAATTAGTACATGAAAATAAATAACAGGAATCCTAATCAAAACAATGATATTGACTTTAAATGTTGACTAAGCCTCTTGACTTGTAAAGTTGACTTTAAAGCACAATAGCTTCCTTTGTAATGGCTTGTAACACATGAAATCTTACATGTCTTGACTTCTTAAATGGTTTGATCTTCTTCCTACAAATATGTTACATACCTGCATAATGAATTAAAGTAACATCACCAAGGTTAGTTATATTATTATTATCAAAGACATATAATGTAATGAAACGAACTCCAAATGGAGTTTAGTAACAATCACATAATAATCGCAAAACACGGCCGAACAAAAATAGGGATAGGGTAATCGAGACTACCCGATCTAAATCCTTGAAGCCGATAATAACAATGCTGCCGGAAACCGACAAGAAACGATGCAAAATCATCAGAGTTAAGCTGATAGCTTTATTTCATATACTGAAATCGATTCGAATAAGTTTTCCTCTTTACAGCATGATAGGAGCTTTATATAAGGCAGCAACTAGCCAGGGTTGATGGAAGCCGAACGTTGGGTAACAGTCGAGAAGGTGGAGCGGGCAGAGTGGATTAATGGTGGATAATCCCCATTGATGGTGGTCGACGAAGAAGGCGGGATTAGAGGAAGGGGACGACCAGGGAAGGCTGCGTTTGGTTGAGAAGTGAAGGGCGTTTTGACAGAACGGAGGTGGAGGGCGTTTTGACCGAACGGGATTGAGAAAGAAGGCAGGGTTTAAGGCTGTTGGTGCGGGTGCGTATGGACCTCGGTGTCCACTTTATTTGGGCTGAGTTATGGCAATTTATTTGGGTTGAGGTTATGGTAGGTTTAAAGGTTGATTTGGGCATTGAAGGTAGTTTTAATGATGGGTTAGGCAAATTCCAAACTAACTAGTTGCTTAATACCCTTATTACAAGATAAAACTAAATAAACAAAACAAATAATAATAATAGTAGAATTTTGCTAATTGGGCGATAATGCCATTATTTTTTTAATAATTTAAACTTGAATATTTCTTCTCAGCAACAAAATCTCGTTTCTTGATAGCACCGCCTTGAATCCTTTTTCCAGCTTGCTTGGCTAGATTGTCAATTTTCTTGATTGTCCTGCAAGACAATAATACAAATATAATTAATTATTTTTAAAGGATAATTGGTTCTTTTCTTAGTAAGGGTACTAAGAGTATTTGGGCTTTCATCATCCTCCCCTTCTTGAAAAGGTTTCGTCACCGAAACCGAACCTGTATCATAAAAGGGGGATAGGTCAGAAACATTAAAAGTATCACTAATATTGCCATATTTTCCTGGAAGATCGATCTTGTAAGCATTATCATTAATGCGTTCCAAGATGGTAAATGGAGTGTCGCCTCTTTGTACGAGTTTGGATTTCCTTTGGGTAGGAAACCTTTCTTTTTCGTAAATGGACCCACAAAGGATCTCCTGGAGCGAATATAATCTTCTTGCGGTGTTTGTTTTCTGCGCTTGCTATGTGATGATTGCGTAGGTTTATTTGTTTCTCCACTGACTCATGTAATAATTTTATGGATTGCGCCCTTCTTTCTGCATCAAAGTTAGTATAATCGGTTATGGGTAAAGGAATAAGATCAAGTGGTGAAAGGGGATTAAACCTGTAGACAATTTCAAAGGGAGTCTTCTTGGTGGTGGAGTGGATGGTCCGATTGTATGTCAACTCCACATGTGGTAGGTGGGATTCCCAATGCTTAACGTTATTATCTAGGATAGCTCGAAGCATATTACCAAGAGTGTGATTTACCACTTCGGTTTGGTCGTCAGTCTGGGGATGGCATGTAGTAGAAAATAGTAACTTTGTCCCCAATTTTCCCCATAAGACCCGCCAGAAGTGGCTGAGAAATTTGACATCCCTGTCGGATACAATGGTACATGGCACACCATGTAAGCGCACAATATTTTGGGAGAAATAATCAGCTATTGTGGTAGCATCATTGGTACGGTGGCAAGCAACAAAATGTGCCATTTTAGAGAATCGGTCGACAACTGCCATGATGCTATCTTTGCCTCTGTTAGACCTGGGTAGTCCAAGTATAAAATCCATGGAAATGTCAACCCATGGTTGTTTGGGAACGGGAAGAGTTGTGTATAATCCATGTGGCTTAGAAGTGGATTTAGCATGTTTACAGGTCATGCACTGATCACAAAATCTTTGCACATCTCGTTTGAGGTGGGGCCAATAGAAATGCTCATTGATGATACTTAAAGTTTTGAGATGGCCGAAGTGGCCCATCAGACCTCCACTATGGGATTCTTGTACAACCAATTCACGCATATAGCATCTAGGTATGCATAATCTATTGTCACGAAAAAGTAAGCCCTCATGACGATAGTATATTCCGACGGTAGTATTTTCGCATGCTTTGAACAATTCAGAAAAGTCATCATCAGTTGCATATAGATTCTTAATATAGGTGAACCCTAATAAATGAGCATCCAAGGTAGCAACCAATGTATATCTCCTTCTTAGGGCATCAGCAACAATATTATCACCACCTTTTTTGTACTTAACCATATATGGGAAGGATTCAAGGAATTCAATCCACTCGGCTTGTCTTCGATTTAGCTTATGCTGAGATTTTAGGTATTTGAGTGCTTGGTGGTCGGAATGGATGATGAATTATTTGTACCATAGGTAGTGTTGCCAAGTTTCCAAAGCCCTAATTAGGGCAAATAATTCTTTTTCATAGGTGGAGTAATTAAGGGTAGCACTGCTTAATTTTTCACTGAAATAGGCAATAGGTTTTCCTTCTTGAAATAAGACAGCTCCAATACCTATTCTTGATGTGTCACAGTCAATTTCAAAAGCCTTATCGAAATCAGGTAGCGATAATATGGGGGCATTAGTCAGCTTTTCTTTTAATAAGTCAAAGGCATTCTGCTGTTCTGTCTCCCATTTAAACCCGACTTCCTTTTTCATAACAGAGGTGAGGGGAGTGGCTATAGTGCCGAAATTATGCACAAATCTTCGGTAGAAGCTACATAAGCCATGGAAGCTTCTTACTTCTGTAATAGACTGGGGCACGGGTCACTCTCGTATGGCCTTCACCTTTTCATCGTCAACGGATATTCCATCCTTGCCTATCACAAATATAAGAAACACAACACTTTCTAAACAGAATCTGCTCTTGGAGAGGTTGGCATATAATTTCTCGATCTTAAACACCTCAAGAACAGATCGTAGATGATCAACGTGTTCCTCATAAGACTTGCTATATATAAGGATGTCGTCAAAGTATACGACGACGAATTTACCAATAAAGTGTCTGAGCACATAATTCATTAGTCGCATGAAAGTACTAGGTGCATTAGATAGGCTGAAGGGCATCACCAGCCACTCATACAGTCCAAAGTTGGTTTTAAAGGTCGTTTTCCATTCATCTCCAGCCTTCATGCGAATCTGATGGTACTCGCTTTTTAAATCAATTTTTGAAAATATAATAGACCCATGTAGTTGGTCAAGCATTTCATCTAGCCGAGGGATGGGGTATTGGTATTTGACGGTAATTTTATTAACAGCCCTACTGTAATATCCCAAAATCCTAATTTCCGAAATTATGGCCAAACAAGGAATTATTAGGAAAATTAGTTACATAAATTCATTTATTAAAATGTAGAGAGTTAATTAAGGTAGATTAAGAGGAAAATAATAAAGAATTTAATTAGAAGAAAATTTGGGTATTTTTCCTAATTAGCATGGAGGTTTAGGGAATTTATCTAAAATAGTCTAAAATAAGCAAAAAGGAATTTATTTAACATTTTATAAATATTAATATTCTGAATAACCCAAAAATACCCCAATTTCCCCATAAGTTAATTTAATTATTTTCCTATCCTATTTATTTTCTTATCTTCCCTTTTCTTCCTTTTTCTCCCTCCTCTTTCTTTCTTTTTTTTTCTTTCTTCTCCCCCGGCTGGGCCAGCCCACCGGCCCAAACTCCTCTCCTCTCCCCCGTCTCGCGCACAGGTCCAGCCTCCCTTTCTTTTCCTTTCTCCTTCCTGCGGCCCAGCGCCGTGCGCTGGCCCTCGTACTCTTATGCCCAAAACGACGTGTTTTAACCCCGAGGACGCCGAAACGCCGCGCCGCGTCAAGTGCCCAAATGACCGTTGCCAGCCTACGACGCGACGCTGTGTTTTCCTTCCACAACCCGTAGTACGCCGCGTTTAGTTTTAAGAAAATCTTATAAACGCCAAATCGGTCGGGTTCCCCTTATTTTTCTTCTTTTTCCCCTGGACCACCGGTCCACCCTGCCATCTTCTTCTTCCCCGACCTGCACCCCGACCTACATTCGACGCCTGCCGCTCGAATCTCGCCGGCAGCCACCAGCCCAGTACCGACTGTCCTCCCCTGCCTCTCTCTCGTCGCTTTCTTTCTTTTTTTTCGACCCGACCAAGTCCCTCTCTCCCCTTCCCGCGTGCCCCTCTCTTTCCCTTTTCTTCTCCCCTTCCCCGACCTAGCCTGCCATGATAGGACCTGCACCGCCTGCCATCGGCCGGCCACCTACACCCCTACCCCACACGCCTCCTTCTCCCTTCGTCGTTTTCCTCCCCCCTTGGCCTATAAATACCCCCTCCCGAACGGCCACAGCAAGTCCTCCCGTTGGACCTTGCTGAAACTCTGTTCCGCCGCCGCCAGAACAGACGCCATGTCTGCCGCCTCCAGCCACCGCCGAAACCACCTCTTCCCACCGTTATCATCCCTGCACTTCCCTCTACGAAACCAAGCCACCAGCACCCCTCCCCTTGCCCAGCACGTGCCGCCATAGCCGTGCAAAAGTCCTAACCCGAAACTACCACCTCCAGCCTTCGCCGCCCTTGCGCCGCCTCTCACCGCCAGCCCAGCCGCCACCAGGGCCTCTTCCACCCTCCAAAATGCCCAGCAGACCTCCCTCTACCTTTCCCTACCTTCAAATTCCCCTGCCTCCCTCTCCTCCTTCCTCCCTCATCTTCCATCTCTCTCCACCACCCTCGGCCGTCGGCGTCGCCGCCGCGCGCCGCCACCCCTTGCCACGCCACCACCCTCATTCCACTCCCCTTCACCTGCTGTTTCCTCCCCCACCTCAAACTTCTTCTTTTCTCCTTCCATCTAACCACCACTTCCATCTTTTCCCCTCTTCTCCACCTCCACCGCCGCCGCCGTCGCCGCCACCGGACCACCACCGACCCTAGGTGGTTCTCCACTCATCCAAACCCTAATACCCCTTATATATAATTGCTACTATTTTCTACTAATATTAATACTAATATAGTTATTATTATTATTATTATTATTATTATTATTACTTTCATTATTGTTATTACTTTTATTATTATTATCATTATTATTATTATTATCATTATTACCATTATTATTGCCCTTATTATTATTAATGTTCTAATTTTCTTACTAATACTAACATCCCTTTTAAACCCTAACCTATATTATACTTAACTTTGGTCTTATTTTTATAAGTATTAATATGAACATTTTTATTATTATTATTCTATTATCCTTACTATGGTTATTATTATTATTGCTTAGCCTTACTTGGTTGTACTATTGTTATTATTATTATTATTATTATTATTATTATTATTATTATTATTATTGTTATTATTATTATTATTATTATTATTATTATACTTAACACATTTATCACTAGTGTTAATAATAATACTACCTTGTCTTACCCATGTTACTTAACTCAAGCTAGTAAATATCATTTGGTTATTAACTAAGAAGAGTACTTGAACCTTATTACCATACCATTTAACATTAACCCTAACCCCATTACTATGACACTATTATTAACCATTACTATTATTACTACTATCACTACCTTATTGTTGTAATCAAAAGCATTTGAACCCTTTTATTATTCAAGAATATACAACTATTATCATTATCACCCTTAGGAATAGTTACTTGTAATAGTGTGACCTTATAATAGTATTATTTCAAATATGACACTATTAGTAGACTTAGCCTTAAAAAAAATGCTAGGGTTTCTCTCACTATAAACATTAGTGTCACTAGTATTAGTTTTATTATTATTATTATCAATATTTTTCTATAGTTAGCATGAACATTATTATTATAAGAATAGGGCTAACGGGTCTAATAATATAAGTGTAACAGTAGGTATTAAAAATAAACATATTTTGACTACTAATATTTAGTATACTAATTCTAAAGTAAAAACCCTAGTTTTTGTATAAAACCCTTTTTAGTGATAAAAACCCTAACCTTAAACTAAAATGAGGATTGATAGTAATTATAAGGGAAACTAATACTTAGCATTTTCCCCTTTTATAGGTAACCCCGACCAAAGCCCTAAGGAGTTAGAGGAGCGTGCTCCAAGCCCGACGTTGCCTTAGGTAAGGACGAAGCTAATGGCCTTGTGTTATGTGTGACATGGATGTGTTGAATGTTGTGTATGCCATGCTATGCCATGTATTATATGATTTGTGGATAACTCATTTTATGTGTAGCGCAGCTTGGATATTGAGGTATGTTGTTTGTGCTTCCATGACATGAGCATGACATTTATATGTATGATGTTTATGATGTATTATGCTATGGCCCTCTAGGACATGCATGTTAGGATAAATGGTAATATGAGTTGGGAACCATCATGGGAGTCTTGAAGTTTGTATGATCGTATTAATGTTCTATGGCGGTACTAATGGTTGCAGGGTGGTATTATGGTTGTAACGGTGGTATTAGGGTTCGCATGGTGGCGTTAGGGTTTGTATGATGGTATTTGTGATTTTATGGTGGTATTAATGTTGTATGGTGGTATTATGGTTGTAACGGTGGTATTAGGGTTCGCATGGTGGCGTTAGGGTTTGTATGATGGTATTTGTGATTTTATGGTGATATTAATGTTGTATGGTGGTATTATGGTTGTAACGGTGGTATTAGGGTTCGCATGGTGGCTTTAGGGTTTGTATGAAGGTATTTGTGATTTTATGGTGGTATTAATGTTGTATGGTGGTATTAATGGTTGCATGGTGGTATTCATGACTGCACGATGGTATTAGGGTTGCACGGTGGTATTAGGGTTGTATAGTGGTATTATGGTTGGTATGGTGGTATTATGATTCGCATGGTGGTATTAGGGTTGTATGGTGGTATTAATGATTGCATGGTGGTATTAATGGCCTATGGAGTAGAGGGTTGAGAGTGAGAATTCACTTATATAAAGGATGAGTATGGGTTTTCTAAAGAAGGGAGGTTACTTGGAGAGGAAGTAAAGTGCTAGGGTTGGTGTGGCCAACTAGGGTTTGGCGGTCACATGCGGAGTTGGGGAACAAAGAGATATGATTTGGGAATTTCTTAGTAGAGACGGGATGCGAGACAAGGAACAAAGTGAAGATAGGATGAGTAAGAAAGAGTTGGGCCATATAGGCCCAAATTAGGGTTTTCCAAGGAGGACCCCTAGAGGGATGAAGACATACGGAGTCGATATCTTATGTGTTGGGGTAGCCTATGTTCTTGGAGATCGCGCCTTACTATATACCACTATACCTAAGTCCACGAGGGATGGATGTCGAGTGTGAGAAAAGGGTAAGTGTCTCAACATATGAGACGGGCCCGCTTGAGAGGCAGTGGTAGTACGTCGTTGGCATGCATGTTAAGGGTGGAATGATATCTAATAAAACACGGATAAGACACTAATCATGTAAAGTGAAAGATTGTTGAGCCGGGCCCAGACCGATCCATCGGCATAATAGTGGCCAGGTGCCGGGGTGCCCTGGAGACCGATCCACCGGCATAAAATAGTGGTTAGGTGCGTTCTGCCCTATACGTGACCGATCCACCGGCTATAATAGTGGGGGATCCCGAGCTCAACAAACCAAACAGTATGTTGTAATTAAATCATGGGAAAGATACTATATACTTACAGTGGAACACCATGAGAGTCGGGGCCAGACCGATCCACCGGCATAATAGTGGCCAGGAGCGTTGTGCCCTGGAAACCGATCCACCGGCGTATAATAGTGGTTAGGTGCGTTCTGCCCTATAAGTGACCGATCCACCAGCTATAATAGTGGGGTTCCCGTACTCGCATGGATTAACAAAGATTATGGTGTGAAATGACTTGCAAATAAATCATGGAAAGATACGTTATAATCACAGTGAAACACTATGAGAGTCGGGGCCAGACCGATCCACCGGCATAATAGTGGCCAGGAGCGTTCTGCCCTGGAGACCGATCCACCGACATAAAATAGTGGTTAGGTGCATTCTGCCCTATAAGTGACCGATCCACCGGCTATAATAGTGGGGTTCCCGCACTCTCATGGGCTCATAACGATCATGATGTGAATCGACTATAATTACCAGAGTTATGAAAAGAAGAAGTTGGATTGGACCATAATCGATCCTCATCATCCATCATATTACATGTTGCTTATATGTTTGTGCTGTGCATGTTATGTTGTATGATGGTATGCTTGGCCTTAGCGCACCTGCGCCCTTACTCAGTATTGGACCCATACTGATACTACCTTGATTGAATGGGTCCTGTGATGATCCACCGATGGTGGGGAGCAGACCTCCTGTGCAGGTTTATGGTCGATTACTAATTCGGGGTGGAAGGCTTGACTTGAGTGAGTAGGCGGTCCGGATATTTGCCCATTGGGATCTGTTTTATTTAGCTATATTTTATACTACGCTTCTTGCTTTGAGACCGCACTTTTAAGCTGCAATCTCAGACGATATTTTAACTGTTGTTGACTCGTGGTTTTCGTGAATGATCTATGCACCTACATTTTGATGATTCTTACTTAATGATTGTTTATTTTAGCCTTAGCACTTAGTATCGGAACGGTAGGAGTGAACCGGTCTGGTACTAAGTGTGGCGGTAATACCCCCAATTTTATGGTTTTAATTCTTTCGCTTCCGCTAAAACCTTTGTCTTAACGAAATTTTTCAAGAGTGAAATTTGGGGGTGTTACACCTACTGTCAATACACATGCGCCAACTTCTGTCCTTTTTTGGAACTAGTAACACAGGAACAGCACAAGGACTCATGGACTCTCGAATGTGCCTCTTTTCAAGTAGCTCAATTATCTACTTCTTTAGTCTTTTACTTCCTCAGGGTTAGCTCGATATGCAGGTCTATTGGGAATGGAGGCTCCCGGTACGAAATCAATCTGATGTTTGATTCCTCTAGTTGGAGGTAACCCTTGTGGAATTTCTTCGGGAAAGAGCTCAGAGTATTCATTGAGTAAGGTGCGTATGTTGTCAGGAACAGAATCAAGTAGAGTGAAATTACTATGATAACATTCTTTACGCATGAGCATATAGATGGGTAACTTGGCGGAGAAGGCATAAGAGATGTCCCTTTTTCAGGCGAAAAAGTTACGTAGTGGTTTATTCTGGCCTTCTGTGTTAGGTTTCGAGGTCTTATTTATTTCCTCCCTCATGCTTTTGAATTTGGCTGGAAGCTTGAGTTGATCATCATGGACTTGCTTGGGTGATAACGGCAATAGAGTGATCTTTTTGTCATCCTTGATAAGGGAGTAGTTATTTTTATACCCGTCATGTGTTACTTTCCTGTCAAACTGCCATGGCCTCCCAAGTAGAACCTGACTAGCGTGCATGGGAATGACATCACATAATACCTCATCCGTATATTTCCCAATTTGGATTGCAAGTAATACTTGCTTGTAGACCTTTACCTCACCCGTGTCGTTGAGCCATTGTAGTTTAGAGGGTTGAGGGTGTTCGTGGCTGTCAACCCTAATTTGGTAATTAGGCTAGCACTTGCGGCGTTAACACATCTACCGCTATCAATGATCAAACTACATAACTTGTCACTAATTCGACATCTGGTATGGAAGATATTTTCACGTTGTATTCGCTCGTCATCAACTTTTACATGTACGTTCAGGGCACGTCGTACGACGAGTAGTTCTCCCTCGAAAGCATATACCTCATCATGGCCAGGGTCACTATCATAGGGGTCAACATGAGTAGGGGAGTGGTCAACAAGCTCATCATCCTCGGACTCAACCTCTCCTGTTGGCCGAACCACCATCACCTTCCTATTGGGACATTCGGACGCGATATGACCATGCCCCAAGCATTTGAAGCATTTGATGTTTCTTGAATGTCCATTGCTAGAATTACCACTTGTATGTCCCTTACCCTTTCCTTAATAGGGATTGTCTTATTGTCGAATTGAACTCTCGGTCTTTCTTCACTTCTAGGAGGCTGCTTCCAGTTATGATTCTTTGAATGGCCGGATTGGAAGTTGGGTTGGGTTTTAAAGGTCCTGACCTTTTTGATCTGTTTTTCAATTTTGATGGCTAAGTTAACCATTTCCTCGATATCCACATAGTGTTGGAGTTCAAGTTTATCAACTATTTCCTTGTTAAGTCCACTAAGGAATCTAGCCATGGTCGCCTCTCTATCTTTGACTATGTTGGCCCGAATCATTGCAATTTCCATTTCCTTATAATATTCGTCAACGCTTCTAGGGCCCTGGACGAGGTTTTGTAGTTTCGGGTAGAGTTCTCGATAGTAATAGCTAGGTACAAACCTACGTCGTAATAATCCTTTGAACTCGTTCCAATCTCTTACCGGTCTCTCATGGTTTTGGCGCCGGTTAGTAACAAGCTGATCCCACCAATTGATGGCATAATCGGTGAACTCAACAATGGCAAGTTTAATCTTTTTTTCATCTGAGTAATTGTAGCAGTCAAAGACCAACTCTATTTTTCTTTCCTAGTCCAAGTATGCGTCAGGATCGTTTTTTCCACTAAATGCTGGGATCTTTAATTTGATATTATTTAGGTTCTTGTCCTCCCGATCGTACCGTCTTGGATGTCGGCGAGGTCGATGTCCCATCCTAGCATGTTCTTGGGCTGATGAGTCGTCAGATGAGAAAATGTTTGGTTCGGGGTGGAAGTTCCTTGTATGTCTGTTTGGTTGGGGTGACTGGATAGGTTCAGTTGTATTATTAATTGTTTGTTCAATCCGATCCAGTCTTTCTATTAGGATACGTAGTTGTGCGGAAATAGGGTTTGAGTTACTATCGGATCCTTCCGACACGTGTCCTGATATTGCATTTTCGGTTCATGAATTCTTTTCAACCCGCTTATATATATTAAATATTCACACAATTGGTTGGCATTACTTACGTAGTAAATGATTAGAATGTTGGGCTTTTAGCCCGTGGCTGTTCGATAGGACGGGTTTTTCGAGCTGGTGGCTTAGAGGTTATGGAATTTCGAATCCTGCCTTATACCCGATATCCTGCCCCAATTCTGGATACCAAATTAATTTTGGTATCAAGTTCGGATCACTAGGGAAAGGTATTCAGGAAGAAAGAAAAAAAATATTTGATATTTTTTTTAAAAAAAGGAAAAGAAAAGACAAGAAAAGAGAAAAAAAATTTATGAAAATACAAAGTTAACAAAGGTCGACACCAAACGAATCCAAATAGGGTACTATTTGGGACAGGGAAAAAGAAGAAAAAAATTAAAATAAAATAGAAAACACCAATCTTTCAAAATCAACACGGCAGGGGATATACAATTGATACTGGAAATGCACGATTAATTCGATCGACTCAAAACAAGAATAGAATTCAGACATAGAAAATTAATTTTGGAATTCAAGACAGAAATTAAAGACACGAATTTGATGCTACAACGACAACATTCAAACAAAAAAATTGACGCTAAACATACCCAGATCCGAACGGTTTCGAACATAAAAAAAATCACAATAATTCAAAGATGAGCGAAGCAGATCAACGCTCTGATACCAGCTGAAACGAACTCCAAATGGAGTTTAGTACCAATCACACAATAATCACAAAACATAGCTGAACAGAAATAGGGATAGCGTAATCGGGATTGCCCGATCTAAATCCTCGAAGCCGAGAATAACAATGCTGCCAGAAACCGACAAGAAACGATGCAAAATTGTCGAAATTAAGCTGATAGCTTTATTTCATATACTGAAATCGATTCGAATAAGTTGTCCTCTTTACAGCATGATAGGAGCTTTATATAGGGAAGCAACTAGCCAGGGTTGATGGAAGTCGAACGTTGGGCAACGATCGAGAAGGTGGAGCGGGCAGAGTGGATTAATGGTGGGTAATCCCCATTTATGGTGGTCGACGAAGAAGGCGGGATTAGAGGAAGGGGACGACCAAGGAAGGCTGCGTTTGGTCGAGAAGTGAAGGGCGTTTTGACCGAACGGAGGTGGAGGGTGTTTTGACCGAACGGGATTGAGAAAGAAGGCAGGGTTTAAGGCTATTGGTGCGGGTGCGTATGGGCCTCGGTGTCCACTTTATTTGGGCTGAGTTATGGCAATTTATTTGGGTTGAGGTTATGGTAGGACTAAAGGTTGATTTGGGCATTGAAGGTAGTTTTAATGATGGGTTAGGCAAATTCCAAACTAACTAGTTACTTAATACCCTTATTACAAGATAAAACTAAATAAACAAAACAAATAATAATAATAGTAGAATTTTGCTAATTGGGCGATAATGCCATTATTTTTGTTAATAATTTAAACTTGAATATTTCTTCTCAACAATAGAATCCCGTTTCTTGATAGCACCGTCTTGAATCCTTTTTCCCGCTTTCTTGGCTAGATTGTAAATTTTCTTGATTGTCTTGCAAGACAATAATAAAAATATAATTAATTATTTTTAAAGGATAATTGGTGCTTTTCTTAGTAAGGGTACTAAGAGTATTTGGGCTTTCATCATGTAATTAGGTCCATAATCAAGTATGCCAAATCACTATCATCTTGAGGATTATCTACGGATTCTTCTACATCATAAGGATTTATGATTAGGTTTTATATTTTGTGGTTTAGGGTTAGTATATAGGGTTTAGTTTAGAGGTTTAATGTTAGGGTTAATGCTTATATTTTAGGGTTTAGAGTTAGTATTTAGGGTTTAGGGTTAAACTGTAGGGCTTGGGGTTTGGTGTTAGTATTAATGTTAGGATTAGGGTTTAAGGATAGGTATAAGATTTATCATTTGGGGTTTATGGTTTAATGTTAGGGTTTGAGGATATGGGTTTAGGATTTAGTTTTTTGAGTTTTGAAATTAGGTTTTGGGATTATATTTAGGGATTAGGATTTAGGGTTTAGGGCTTGGGGTTTGGAGATTAGGGTTTAGTGTTAGGGTTTAGGATTAGTGTATAGTGTTTAGGGTTTGGGGTTTGGTTTTTAGGGTTTATGGTTTAACATATAGTGTTTAATTTTGTTGACTATACTTGATAACATAGCTATTGATTTATACCAGTCTAAAGGTTGTCATTAGATATAACAAATATTTTTTATTTGCGTTAACACAAAATCATAAAATTTAATTAGACTAATACAAAAGAACCTTTTCATGGATATTAAAAATTTTCAACAATGGTTTCTATGCATTTTTATTAATTTTATCGTAAAAACCTAAAATGAAATCATTTTTGTAACAAAAAAATGTGGCAAAAGGAAAAGAGTCACCTTTGAATTTTAATATAAAGGTGATGTAGGATAAAATAACCATTATAACCAAAGCTTGTATGGTAAGTAATTAAATTCTATTTAATTTGGGTAACTTACAATAACTACATTTAATATAAATTGTAATAATAAAAAGATATCTTATGGTAGTTACATAAAATTATTATTGTATAGGAGAAAATTTTTAAAAACATTTGACATTGTATACCTCTATTTTCTATAATATTTTTTTTATTTTTTATCTCCCACCATACAAAATATTATAATTAGACCTATATTTTTCTTAATAATACACGATATCTTATTTGATCTAACTCCCACAATACATAAGCTTCAATAGTATTTAGTAGTACACATCCTACACACGATGGTCATACAAAAATCATTAGAGTAACTATCACAACTTTTAATACAATCTGAACAGATGCATAATTTGCAACATGTATATATACACCAAAATTGTCATATACAATATTCTATTCCATGAAATGTATACCTATGAATATGTGTGTGTGTGTGCGCGCGCGCGCGCGTGTGTGTGTATAAGATTCTACCATTTTCATCTATTTGGGTTTAAATGATGCAACCTTTGAGTGACCAATATTTGAGTGACATATCTTTATCCCACTAATAAAAATATAATAAAAAATTATTAGTTTACCAATTATATATAAAATTAATGTAAACTAATTTAATAAGATACTCACTTATACATAAGTAAAAATATGTCACTACATGACAACACATTGTTTGTTAAATCAAACCAATGGAAGATTCCAACTTTTAGCACTGAAACAATAAACACAAAATGTTAAATACAGATTCATTTATAAATTAAACATATACTAAATAGTTTATATCATATTAAAAAAAACACATAAAAGATATTTTTAAAATTACTTCATATTAATATGGAAAAAGAATATTTTCTTCATAACTATTAGTCATCAGTATTTTGGATATGTAATTTTTTTTATCAATGTCTAATGTTGATAATTGATCTATGATGTGAAATCAATGAGAAGATAATCAACTTTATATTAGTGCCCAATCATAAATAAAACTACAATAAAAGTTACATTATATTTGATATCAACACTTAAATATAATAAAATGAACATTGAGTGTGCATGTGCGCGCACGCATGCGCGCGCGCGTGTGTTTGTATACATAAATATATGTAACATGTATACAAGATCAAAAAAAAATATGTGTGTGTGTGCGCGCACTCACATACCAATTCTATGAATTCAGTAATGAAGGTTGGATTTGGCTCTTTTTGATCCACTATGACATATCTTCATCCCCTATATATAAGGATAAAAGCATTGTAGGTTTAAACACCCCATCCAAGACTAGGAGTTCCTTCAAAAACATGCCAAACTTTCTATGAACCTTTTCGTTTGTAGGCATCCATGATGCACCAAATGGTATGATCAATAATTACTTAATCCTTTGGGACTCATTCTACACCTTGAATTTAATTATTGTAAAAGGGAGAGAAAAAAGAGCTAGTTAATTAGAAACTGATAAATGCCTTATACATGTGTGAAAAAGGAAGATGAAGCTAGTTTAATTATAATTGTATGTAACATATTTGGCACAATTCTAATGCGATGTCTCTGATTTTGAACAAATAACCCTTTCGAATCCTCAAAATGGTAGAACTCTGAAGTAGAAAATGATTATGATTAATTAAGTATTAATACACTGTAGATTGAGATTTTAACATTTCTAAGTGGCAAGGGTTTGTTGTAGACTATATGATTTTTCCAATTTAGGAAAAAAGTAGCATGTTCCATAATATCCCTAGATTTGTTCCTCATCTAGTAGCTATAACCCCTCAATGACATTTGAATTACAAAGAGTTAAATATGCTATGTTTTTTAAATATAAATAATCATACAATAAAATGTCTGAATTATTAAAATGACTAATCTACCATACTTATCAAATCATATTGGAGTGATAGAATAAAAAATTGAGCGCAAATTCTTCCTCCACCATTTTTTCTTGACATTGTGCATTTATCATTGGTGGAAATGATTAACGTCAATGTTTACTAGTTTTGGGTGGTCTAAAGTATTTACTTAACCTATGCCACGTACAAATCATGGATTCTCTTCTATCCCCCAAGTCCTTTGTTGAAGGAACATGTTAGTCATCACCATCTAAAATCGAAGTTCCCTTGATACACCCTTTTCAATAGCATCCTATATATCGTAAATAAAACATGAAGATGCTAGCATCCTAGCTAGTTATAGTTAATTTTGCTAAAATTACTACTAGCTCCCATGAATCTTATGTAAAAAAATGTAGAATAATATTATTTTCACAAGCTTGCTAATTTTTCATGAATGTACCTTATATCTTTATGCACAACCTTACTTTCCTTGTTTAACCTTGGCTTTTTCTAGGTTTCAAATCATTCTACATCATCATCTACTTCTTCACCCCTTTAGGTCTTTTTCCCCCTTTCTTCAATATAAAAATACATAATAAATACTTGTGATTTAGGTTTAATATATATATTAACCAAATTCTAAAAGATACTTTAAAGTACAAAATGATATATGATGAGTAATGTGTTTCTTAAAATCTAGTCTCTCAAAGTTGCTAAGCTTTTTTGAGAAGTCATGTGGCAGTAATGGCAGTAATGGTTCTATAAAGCATTCTCATGATTCCTTGCACTATCAACCTATTATATATCATTATATCATTAATATAACAATCATAAGTGAAAATGATAAGTTAATAATGATATGTAATTATTATATACAGTTAAGAAAGGATATATCTTTACCTGTGCCTTTGGTGTATTCTTATATTCTACAAACTATTTATAATGATATCCTTTAATGGTTCCAACCTAGTATTTAGGCACTTTATAATTCAAACTTCCATATTCATTAGATTCATGTTTACAAGGCTATGTTAGACTTCCAATATGATCAAGCCTTGCATATTCTAGTTAGTGAAAAATTCTGTGTATCCTCTCTTGAAGTTAAAATGCCAACTATATACATACATCAATTATAAACAATATATTTTGGTAAATAATTATATTACTAGATTGTTTCCTCACTCCTAGAAATGAAACACTAGATTGTTTCTTATTGTACCAATTAACTAACCCTTCTCCTAAAAATTGATAGGTACCTGAAGTACTTTTCCTCTCAACCTGGTATCTAGAAAAATCATTATTAGAGAACCTAACATGATCTAAAAGGATTATATAGGGTAAAATAGTCCTAGGTTACATGTTCTAACTAAATAACTAAGAATACTAATAAATAAAATTAATTGACATTCCTTTGGATTCCTGTGAAAATAAGCGCATAGACATACACTAAACATGACATTAGATGTAAAAGCAATAAGATAACAATCATACCTCAATACCATTTTTAGTCTACTTGCTTACCTCCTTCATCCATATCAAGCTTGGTTGTAGTAAACATGGGGGTACTGTAAGGCTAGTTCTCATTCATCCGAAACCTCTTGAGCAACTCCTTTGTGTAATTCTCTTGGTTAACAAAGATCCCTTACTTAGTTTGTTTGACTTAAAGCCCTAGTATGTATTTCAACTCCCCCATCATGTTCATTGCAAACTCATAACACATTATTTTAAAAAAATCTGTGCATAATGATTTGTTAATAGCATTAGAAATGATGTCATTAACATATATTTGAATAAACAATAATTCTTTATTAGTTTATTAATAAATAAGGTTTTATTGATGTTTCCTCCTTCAAAATCCTTATTAATTAGAAATTTCCTATAAGTCATTCATACTAAGTCCCAAGGGCTAATTTTAAACCATAGAGAGAATTTTTTAGTTTGAAAATGTGGTTAGGTTTTAAAACATTCTCAAAATAAGTTGTTTTCTTGACATAAACATATTATTTAATGAATTCATTTAGAAATGCACTTTTAACATCCATTTAATACAAATTAAAGCACATAGAGAATCCAAATTTATGCAACATTTATATAGCCTCGAGAGTAGTTATAGGAGCAAATGTTTCTTCAAAATTGATGGCATCCTCTTGATTATATCCCTCAATAACTAATTAGGATTTTTTTTTCTCACCATAATAAACCCTTCATCTATCTTATTCCTAAATATTCACTTAGTCCCAATGATGGGTCTATTTTGAGGCATAGGAATTATTTCCCAAACATGATTTCTATCAAATTGGTTAAACTCATCTTACATTACCAGGACCAAATTTGTATCATTCATGACTTTCAAGTGGGATTTTGGTTCTACTTGAGAAAGAAACGATAGATGATTTCAAATAATACAAATTGAAAAATATGTAGGTACTTATCTTGATGGATCTCAAAAGATGATCTCTTGAGGATTTGATAAGTGTATCTTCAAGCTCTTAGAAGATCATCTCATTGCCCATATTATTGTTGAGAAATTAGAGAACCATAATCATCTTCTCATTAATGCTTCTTTATGTTAGACTCTTATTATGCTAATAAGCTTCTACTTGTATGTAATGACCTACTTATTCTTCATTTTTACATAAAACACTAGAATAAGACTCAATAAAATCTATGTGAACAAATTCTTTAACCAACATTGTAAATTTGTTGAAGATCTAATAAGCCTTATTATATAATGAATAATCAAAGAAGATACCTTCATTGTTTGTTACCCATGTTTTTTTCTCCATTGTTTGGGACAAAGAATTTTTAACCAAATTTGTGGACGTACCCCTCATTTGGTTTGTTACCCTTATAGAGCTCATAGGGTGATTTCTTGAGATTATCTAACATAAGTAATCTATTCATTACATAGTTTGTGGTTGTTACCAACTTTGGAGTCACACAACATAATCCTTATAACCACCTATGAATTCCTGTTATTCTACTCTAAAATATATGTTTGTTATTGAGTCCTCGGATCCAAGAAGTTGTGAGAGATGTCATTATGATCTCAAAACTTGGTAAATGTGGCATTCTATAATTCCTTACCATAATCACTCCTTATAACATGGATCATGGTTCCCTTTTATACCTGGATTCTCTTAGCAAGAACAATAAATGCACTAAAAGTATCATCTTTAGTAGAAAGGAATAATGCCCAAGTATACTAGAAGTAATCATCTATAATGATTAATGCATATCTAAAACATTCCATAATATGGTCCTATTAGGACTAAATAAGTTCTTATGAAACAACTCAATTGATTTAGATGCGATCACAACATTTTTTTAATTCAAAAAAAAGACCCTAAGTTATTTCTTTTGTTGACATGCATCATAAAACCGATATTTTTTAAGGTTAACTTAGGAATACCCCATACTAAGTTTTTTCTAGTTAATTTATTTAGTAAAGACATGCTAGCATGTGTTATTTTTTTTATTCCATAACCATGCATCATTATCTAAGACACTTAATGTTACATTATAAAATTTGATTAATTTTACATCAAGCATGCAGATATTGTTAATGTGTGGGAATATAAATAATATGGATTTATCTACCCCATTTGAAATCATGAAATAAGAATGAGAAAACTTAGATTAAACCCTTTGTCACAAAATTGGCTAATGCTAATCAACTTATGCTTATGGCTACTAGCAAAATGCACATCATCAATAAAAGTTTACCAACTTCAATTATCTTCCCTTTGAAGTTATCACTAAAGGTGACACTTACTTTATTATATGTTGTTACCTTGGAGAAAATCATTTAATCACCCATCATGTACCTTCAGTATCCATTGTCTAGTAACCATATGTGGTTTCTTGTTTTCTCCTTGAAGCTTACCTATAACACAAATGTCCTTGTTTAAGTACCCTTTCATTATATCTTTGAGGGGTTAGTAGCCAAACATTCAAGGATTGTTCCCTTAGGTACCCAAACCTTCTTTTACTTTACTAATTTTTCATTTCTACCAAATTTTCAAGGATGCACCACATGATCACCTTATCAACAAACATCACACACAATATGAGGGACGAAGAATAAGATTGATGTGTATTGGAGGCCTTCACAAAGAAGCTTTTATTTTTTCATGAATTTCTTCTCACCATAACCTAAATCTTCATGGTTCTTAAAATACTATTGGGCATCTAAGAACAATTTTAAGTTTTCTTCACCTTTGGTGAAAGTGTAGCCTATCTTAACAAATTTGTCACATTTAGTTTGAATATTAGCTATTTTTTCCCTATATGATCAATTTTCACCTTGTGATCAAAACAAATAAAATTATTATATGATTCAAATTCTTCATGTTTTTCTTCAAGTTGAGATTTACAGTGATACAAGTGAGATTCAATAATAACAATTTTCTCTTAATAGATTGGTGTGTTTCTTACTTATATGACAATATAGTTTTTCATGTTAGTTGTTTGTTTTTCTATTTGATTGTTTTTTACATAAGGAATCTTGAAAAAGACTTAACAATTCATCATAAGAATAGAGATGGCTAGCTTGTGTCTCCTCACCATCTTAATCACTATTGAAGCTATTGAAAGATGAAAAACTGGAAATGTCATCTCATTATACAATGAAACATAGGTTAACCACTTCTTCATTTTATGGCTCTCCTTCACTTTTTCCAAAAGTGAACATAGATTTTCCTAGATCTTGGTTTCCCTTATAGAAATAGTGGTTGGTGTTTCCCTTGTTTTTGGTCATTTTTATTGTTATTTTATTATGTAACTCATAACAGTCTAAAATGACATGACCAATTTTTCAACCATAATGACACTTGATCCTATCATCCTTTTTTATAATCTCTTGGCATTTTAGATGAGATTGTTTCTTTCATTCCATTTCTTTCACCACTAGTTTTCCTTGATCTCAAAAGATTCTTAAGTTGTATGGTGATGATAGCTACTTCTTCATCATGGGAGTCTCTTTATCCTTTGTGATGAATAATTCCTATTGATTATAGGAACTTGAAGCTTTTGAATTCTAATGTCTTCTTCTTCTACTTCTTCTTTTTATTCTACCACCTCTCCCATTTTAGATTCATGTACTAAAATATTTCTGTATAGCTCATTTGTTTTCATCATTGTGAGATCCTTAGTTTATTAAATTATTTTCACCTTTATTCTCCATTCTTTGGATAGTGCTTATTAGAATTTCCTTACTTTCCCTCCTTGATGATAGACTCTCCCAATTTCTTTAAGTGGTTAAAGATGGTAGTGAATTGGTTAGTAAGAGAAATGATAAATATCCTTATTTTATAAAGTATAAAAGATATCCCTTAATATAAAGAGAGATTCATTGTTATGAAACTGAACTTATTCTCTCGTATTTTACCACTAACTTGTCCCACAATTTGTTGGTGGTTGTGCACAACTAGATTTGGTGGAATTATTTTTCTACTATATCCTACATTGAAGAATCATGATAACCTTGTTGTCTAGCGTCAGTCTTCTCGTTTCAACATTCATGACTTTATCACAACTTTTATCTATGATCTTAGAAACTCAGATAGGCCCTTTGGTGATGATGGACCACATATCATAGCCTTGTGATTAGATAAATAATATCATCTTATTCTTCCAATACGTGAACTTTTCACCATTGAGTAATGGTAGTTTAGTCGTAGATATTCCTTTTCCCAATCTAATTTGAGTCATTATGTTTCTCAATCTTTACACCTTAACTCTTTAGTTCCTTTGAGAGATTAACCACTCTAATGCTAGTTAAACAACTTTATAGGGGTTTAAATAGGTTTTTTGGATGTAAATTGAGCAAAAAAAATAAAGCACAAAATTTATTGCAATTCAAGATAAATTAAGATAGGTCAATCTACATTCACTGTCAAAATGTATTTCCCTTTTAATTTTGATTATCATGTGAATTTGTATTGATGATCTCTCTTTAGGTTTATGAGACTATTAAATAAATGACCTCTCTAGAGAATATTTATAATATTTACCTAGTTATGTTCTATAGATTCTCCTCATAAGAACCTCTACAAGAATGATAGATGGCACAACCTACAACTTAACATTGAAAGAGAGTTATGGTTGATTATAATAAATTCATCAAAAAACATAAAATTGAAAGTTGAGAATAGGTGTGAGGAAGTAATCTAGAAAGTGAATAATAGACCTAAAAGTGAATTAAAAATACTAGTGATTTTTATCTTTGAGCACAAGAAAATTATCCAAGAGAATTCAACATATGAAAGTTTGGATTTGAATTATTGAGAAAAGAGAGAGAGAGAGAGAGAGAGAGAGAGAGAGAGAGAGAGAGAGAGAGAGAGAGAGAGAACTGAAGTAGTGTAATAAATGAGCTAAAAGAAGTGTGTTAAAATATAAAACAAAGCTATTTAATAGATATCTTTAAATAATAGTATTTGGTTACCATTAATGGGCAAAAATACGGCTTAATGATTATGTTCTTTTTTCATAGAATAGACATCTATTGAAGAACTAATGGAATGATACCAAAAAATTTCTTAAAAAATATTATCATTTGAGGCCAATCAACTAGTATATGACTAATTTAGAAAAAACCATGGCAATGTAATGTGAAAATAGAGAGAAATAATTTTGCAAGGCTATCTAATTGACTATCATGAGATATTGAAACAGTTTTGGTGGTTTATAATAAGCCAAGGGATAATATACCATATGTGGCCAATCAATTGGTGTCACACAATTATTTGATTGATGTCCTAAATTCCTCATGTGGTAGTTGATTGCTCTCAGAATTTTAGAGTTAGTGTTTTCGACCAGATAACCAATAGGTAGGTGCTTGCCACCAGTAAGCTAGTGTTTGAAGAAAATTGATACCCAAATTTATTTAGAGTGATTATTTTTCAAATTAACACCAATTTATAACTATTTCAAAGCTAGGTTATAAAGAGAGTTTTAAAACATATTTTCAGGAGAATTTCACAAGGATAAAAAATCAATGATTTTTGTTTTCAAATTAAAAACACTTTATAACTATTTAAAATCTAGGTTATAAAGAGAGTTTTAAAACATATTTTCAGGAGAATTTCACAAGGCTCAATAATCAAACACATGTATAATTCAAACCTAAAACCTAAGAATTAAGACTCAAATGTACCATTTTGGCAGTAAATATTATGGTATTGTTTTGTGTGATGTTGTTTCATCTTAATATGAAAAATGATATAGACCTTTCTTGAGAGCCTTCATCTATTGAGTGCTACACTTTATTGCTTTTTTATGTCTTTAACAATTGATGGTTGGTCGAATGTGATCCATTTTTCAATAATTTGTAAAACTTGATTGCTCTTTTATCTTTGCATGCACTAAAATGTTTGTTTTGAGCTTTTTTCTTATATTATTTGATCTTATATAAACCACTCACACTCAAATTAAACCACAATTAAGGTTCATTATCATCAAAATTAAGGATATGTTACTTATGAGGTAAACATGTTTCAACTAAATAAGATTCCCTATGTTTGAAGATATTATCAAATTTGGTACACTACAATAGTGGCTTAAGAACTGACATGAGCAATAAATATTAGCAAATTCATGAATCAACCTAAATAGAAACAGATTCAATAAAAATGTTTTATGTGATGAATCTAGAAATTTTATAGAATGAACCTAACTATTTTTTTATGATGAACATAAACTAATAAAGTAAATGCCTTATACATGAATACGTATTTTGTGCAATGAACCTAAATATTTTGTGCAAGTAACATCAATTTTTTACGCAATGAATGTAAATATCGTATGCAATGATCCTAACAAGTTGCTTGTTGAGCCTAATTTTTTTTCATTTTCATATTAATTATTCTTAAGTAGAAGCAACAATGATTTAGATTTAAGAGAGAGAGAGATTGATGAGTAAAAGTATTCAATGCATCCCTTTGACCCTTGTTTTCTTTTGTAGCAAATTTCTCTCTATAACCCTAATTCTCCATTATATCTTCCCAAATCATTGTATCAGCTCAAGTTTATCATTAGAACTATAAAACACTACTATAGTGAAAATATAACCCTTGGAACTAAAATAAATTCATCCTTGTATGATGAATTAATCACTTACATACACTATTAATACAATACCCCAAATTAGTGGTGGGTGATGAAGGTTTAAAAGGTTTGATAAGACTACCTATATCAATAAAGTATATCTTATTTTTGGGAAACCCGTCATTAAAAAAATCAATAGTTAAGCATGCTTGACTTAGAATAATATAATTATAGGTAACCTCCTATAAAAAAATTTTGGGATTCATGTGAATTGTTAAAAAAATAAGCTCAGAAGGGCTCGTATTCATCTATGGGATTAGTCACTGATCTTTAAAGCACTCTAGAGTAACTACTTGTGACCCTAGTGGGGTCATGGTGTTACAACCAATTAAGAAAAAGTTAAACTAACAAATAGAGAATTGAACCAACATAAATTAATCACTTTATGATGCATTAGCTTTGCATTTACATATTTAGATAAAATCAAGTAGACAAGTACACATGTATGTAGATGATCAAAAGACATAAGTCCCTATATAAGCTAAATATATCTTATATAGTTTGTAGAATATGAATAATTGTGTATGTAAATGTATTATTTTTCTTCTCCATTCTTTCTCTTATTATATTCATTCATTGATAAAGATATGGGCCACACAAAAGAATAATGACATGAGATTATTTTAATAATAAAATGAACATTAAAATTATGTTTTAAGGTGTTGCAAATGTAAAATATAACATAAAAATATTCATATGTTGTGTACATAACACCCCTATTTTTACGACTAGAAAATTTTGTTGTTTTAGGAAAGAGTTTGTAGAAGTTGTAACAAAAATGGGACGTTACAACCATATCCAACATGAATAAGGTACAACCAATACCTAATTCATGTCGAGGCTAAAAGGATTATTATACCTTAAAGAGTCGGATATAGTTGACAACTAATCCAATGCTGATATAAGAATCGCTTAACAATGAATCAGAGTGTGAAAACGTTCTTTAAATGAAATAGTTTAAAAAATAAATGAAGAAACATTAAACATTAATTTTCACACTAAATTCATAAAAATAAATACAAATAAATAGAACTAAACAGTGGAGGAAAGTGAAGTGTGGTAGCCTATGCATGGTCTAATGTCGCTCCCCTATTTAGGACTTCACAATGGTGGGTTACTTGCAAAACAAGGCTAAGTCCTCCCCTACATATGCTAAGTTCATCATAGTGCTACAAAGGCATTAATACGGCTAAGTAAAATATAGAATCCATGAGCATTTAAAGCTAAATTCATGAAATCACATGGCATCATATATCACATTCATATGTACTTGCATTTTTTTAGTGGCTTGCTATCAATAATGTGTAATCTCCTTAGAGATTAAGCATGGATTTTTTTACACATCTAAAAGATAATATGTGGATAAAATAGTATTTTCTACCCCTTACATGATCATAAAACACCAACTACCAAATCTAAATGAATATTTAATTGGTGAAACCCTCACACCTTAATGGACATCAAAGAGAAAAAGCTTTAATAGGAGATACAATACCTACCTTATTTTAATTCCATATCCAAATAGGCATGTAATTAGTGAAACCCTTCACCTTAATGGACATCAGAGCCAAAAGGCTTTCACAGGGGATACAACATCTTCCATACTTGGCTTAATGCCATATCTAAATGGGTGTTTAATTGGTAAAACTCCACACCTTAATGGATATCAAAGTGAAAATGCTTTCATAGGGGATACATCACCCATCTTAATTAGTTTAATGTCATAGCCATATTATGTTGTGTTTAATAATCAACACACGACTATACTTAATTATGTTATGTTTAACGTTCAACACACAATGATATTTAATTATGTTGTGTTTGACAATCAACATGCAACAATATTTAATTATGTTGTGTTTAATGTTCAACATGCAATGATATTTAATTATTTTATGTTTAATGTTTGACACATAATTATATTTAAATATGTTATGTTTGGTGATCAAAATGCAATGATATTTAATTATTCTTAGTAGTGTGCTTAAAAATAGGATAAAACAAAAACCACGGAGCACATAGACCTTAGTGTACAGAGATAATACAACTTGATAATAAGTGTATTGGATAAAGCCTTAAGATCACTATATATATCTTATAAGGTTAGCTTAAGATTCATTTAAGCAAAAATAACAAATATATTTGAGTCTGTAGTTTCTACATGATGTTGTAGGACATTTTTGAAAAAGATCAATAAATACCTAAAAAAGAAAAAAAAGTGAAATTTTGAGTCAAAGTGAACATAAAAGTCTAAGTAAATGGTCAAAGTTTTACTTTTACTATTCACTTATTATAATTTCTACCATTTTAAAGCTATTTCGATCATTTTTTATCTAAATATGATTAATCTTCCTTATACCCTAATTATAGCATTAAGGTTATTAAAATATTATTAGTGATGAACAACTTGAAGGTCTCAAGAATACAAAAGAACTATCATGAGTATCTTCAATGAATAGTAATAGACACGATGAACATTTTCATGGATACTCATGAATATATTGTAACACCCCAAAATTTACTACTTAAAAATTGCATTTTGTGGAACGTAATCACTTAAGTAATACATGTTACCACCGCACTCAATATAAGCATGGATTTCTTTGTCATTCTTATACTAAGTGCTAAGGCTAAAAATAAGTCATCCCAAAATAAAACAATAGAAATAAGAGATAATATATAGATAAAAGTTACGAATAATATTATCCGTACAACAATAGTAATGAAAATACAAATTAGGACATATGAGTATAAAGAAAAATTGAGTACCAAAAAAGATAATACCTAAAGGTACAACACTAGTTTACCCTAACTCTCAGACATGTAGGCCCATTATTAGAATGTGACCTTTTCCTAAGAGCTCCACATAATCTTGCCACTATAACACACCTTGAAACACTCTATGCTCTTCATATAGTTATCTACAAATATAGTATCAATATAACTAATGAGTAAATCATAATACATCATAAGAGGTAGCATACACTCATTACACATAATCATACAATAATACAAAAATCATACTCGAAGCACAAATCACATACCATAACCAAATGTAATAATTATGAGATAATGTATACAACATCAATTATCAATATTAATAGTAAAACATACTAAATAACATCACATCATCTTAAGGTACATAATAGACAGATCTGATTAATCAAATTGATTCTAAATATAAAAGTAGGGTACTATAACATCTACCAATTCTATAATTTTGAATCAATCCCAATGCCAGTGTAGGATACTAAGGCAACTGTCAAATCAATACATTCAAATTAATTCCAAATACCGAGGTAGGGCACAAAGGTAAATACCAAATAAATACATCAAAATCAATTCAAAATACCAAGGTAGGATATAAAGGTAACTAAAAAATAATATATCTAAATCAATATCGATGTAGGGCACAAGAAAACTACCAAATCAATATATCCAAATTAATACTAAGGTAGGGAAAAAGGAAACTACAAAATCAATACAACAATCTAATAATAATCATTTCCATTTTTATTTATTTACTAAAGGAGGATACAATAATAAACTAGAGATATAAAAGTACACCGGTCATACCAGTGCACAAGGTAACACGGTACCCTCCCAACCATCTAACCCAGAGGCATAACAACACATTGGTCATACTGGTGCACAAGAAAATATAGTACTCTCCACATTTCGGACACCTAATGCTTAAGTATCAATACCCTTTATAGAGCCCATATATCACCTATTGAGTAGACTAAACAAACTAAGGGATCCTACCTCATATCTAGAGTAGCTACCCCAAGCTTGAGGTATTCTACTTTAAGTATTAGTATTTTATAAGGTGACCACATATTGCATATATTACACAATTATTCCAATTTTGATAATTATCCATATTTTCTTTATTTCCAACTATCCAAGTAAACTCTAAGGTTAATGGTTTAAGTTAAGGTCAAAGTCAACACTAAGGTCAACCTATCAAAGTTCTGAGGTCATCCTATGTCCTATTATTCATAAAATATGCATTAGGTTGAAAATAACCAAAATGTCCTCAAAGACCTAACTTCACCATTTTAGTTAGTTTCGTACCAAACCTCATTAATATGAGCAATCTATCATGAAAATTTTAAAAAAAATCATAATATTTTAGCATGTAAGTAATCTTTATGACTTTAACGACTAAATTTATTTTTCACTTTTCGTGCATTTAGTGAGTTATGCCCATAAGCCCTAATAATGTACTCCTCATGTGACATATATTCCATGTAGTATAAACATACATATTTAAAGCATAATACTACATTTATTAGGGCAATATTCATCTCAGTATATGTAAGGGAATATCTCTACCTTAAGAACATGCAAATGATGATTATTGTATTCTAACCCTAATCATGTTTGCATGTTTTTATACTATTTATACCGACCCTAGTTACCATGAAAATAATAATTATGGATCACTTATCATGACATTTAAATCATAACTTAAAAAAATTAAAAACCCTAACAAAACCCCAAATATACGTGCGTAAATCATTTAACATATTACTTATGTATATAACGTACATTGCAACAATTATATGTACCATTAATTTAAAATGTTATCCTTTTATCATGCATGTCGTAATATTTGAAAATTATAATACCCTATCATAATTCTAAATCTAAACAATCCTAATATTCTCACACACAATTTCTATTATCTTATGACTGATTGAATTTACCTAAATCTAAGCTTACACAAAAAGTACAAAAAAATCTTCTCCAAGATCCTTAAGTATGACCTAAGAAATTAAAACCCAACAACATATGCATTACATTTAACATAACATAAAAATAACCCATAATTAAATAAACCAACTCAAGGAACTACTAATTGACAAAACAAGGACAACAGCACATCCACACCAATCGCAATCAAGGGAAGGAGGATCGGTGGAATCCGTTGAGAAGGAAGGGTGAGCAAAGGTACTCTTGGTTGTTTCTAGAGGATGTGACTGGTAGGGAGCACTGGTGTAGTAGGTAGCTTTGTCAGAGAATGGTGTAGCAAGGTGGGGAGGATAGGAACAAGTAGCTGAAGCTAAGGGGGTAGGTTTAATACTTTTAGCCAAAGGTGGGGTGTAGGTTTTGGTGAGTTTTTGCATTGGTTGGGGGTGTTTTTAGTGACTTTTTGGGTAGCTTGGGAAAGGGATTTGGTGTTGGAGGGTGTAGCAAGGACGAGAGGTTCAATGAAAGTGGATGAAGCTAATAGAAAGGGACCTATGCACGTAGTTGAAGGTGGTGATAAAGGATTGGTGAGTTTAGCCACATATTGGGGTGATTTCGGTAGGAGTAGCCAATGGTGGAGGTGAGGGATCGATCTAAGTGGGCATTGCTAGAGTAAGGGAGCAGGTGGTGGTGTATATTGCTAGCTAAAATGGTGAAGATGTAGCTACGATGATGGTGAATAATGGGGCTTTTCTTACTTGAGGAAGCTCAAGAGAAGGATAGGAAATGTAGGCTTTCTTGGGGGTTAATTTGTGACACAAAAATGAGAGGAGGGTTTTTTTAAGAGGGTGGCATGAAGGGTAGAGTAGAACAAAGCATGGGGCAGAAGGAGGCATGGTGTAGGAGGTATGGTGGTATGGTGAGGTTATGTCATGGTAGACGTCATACGGTATGGCAACAATCTATAATAACATAGGGTAATAGTTCAAGAAGATTAACTAGAGAAAAAAGCATCCAATTGTTAGGAGTATGGTTATCTAATTTCGGTTGGGGTCTAAATTATAACTAAATTTAGTATCCAATAAATTTTAACCTCATTAAATTTATATCTAATATTTCATAATAATGCACATATAAATAACATACTCAAAAAAAACCTGCAATAATTATTATAACTAATTATGAATAATTACCAGTTTATAATTAAGGTTTCAAGAAATAGGGTATTACACATATTCAACCTAACATAATCAACCATCTATAAGAATAACGTAAGTTATATGAACCCAAATGAAAGCAAACTATATATGAAAATCATCCCCAAAATATCAATAAAAATATAATATTGTTGAAACACCTAAAAATAAATTATAACCTAAAGATAAAAGCCCAAACCCGAGACTATGATCTCGTGTTTCGTTTTCGACAATTTTGTGCACCTCCGAGAAAACAATCATAACTTGTTTAATCATAAACAATTTTAATATAAATTTTTTTAAAAAAAAATAGACATATATAGATTTAATGTTATA